>OX387297.1:32500-1310607 GCA_947562105.1 Shargacucullia verbasci | reverse complement strand
GTCATCTCAGAATTCACTTTCTTTCCCAGGCTACACATAAACATACATAGCATTCACGCCTGTTCTCCCCGAAGGGTTAGGCAGAGATGTACTATTGTACACCCAAATTTCGCTTATGCCGTTATTGAGTACCATGTAATAGGGGGCGAGCCTATCTATCGGGCACAGTTCCATGACCATCTACTGGACACAGTTCCAGACTCCGCGCTGCTACTGAGAATGTCCAAACAGAAAAACCCAATAACACCAATAAAACCCCAATAAATAATACCACTCTATATCTAAAACGAAAAATCTGAGGGTGATTTCATATTTACTGACGCGGAACCGCATTAAGCTGACCAGAAAAGCCTGTATGTCAGCATAAAAGGTAAAAGAGGTCGAAAGGTTCAACTCTGAGCCGTTATGTCGTTGACATAAAAGGTAGTTTTAACCGGATTATTACGACATCAATATCTATAAGAACATAAGATAATGTTATCAGTACTGAGATATTAGCAGTTTTAGTTATTACGAAATGATTTATTAGTTATTTAACTCCCTCATTGATGTAGTCATTGCAAGCGGGACTGCTGAGCATGGGGTACTAGGTTAGATTCCTGGGTCTTGCAGTGTTATATGGTTAATTTTCAGTAGCATGGAGTTTGTAACTGCACCCAGCAGACGACAATAGGTTACGCCCCTCCCCCCTATTACATGGGACTCTATAACGGCATCGGGGAAATGTGAGTGTACAATAGTACATCTCTTTTTTTTAATCTTTGCCGTTCTAGTTTTAATTCCTGTATCGTGGATGCGTTCACAAACATATAATGGTATACAAAAAGACTCAGACCCGAAATAACTATCTGAAGATCATATAAATATTTGTTCTGTACGGGAAATAAACCCGCGACACTAAGCGCAGCAGTTGATCTCTCAACCACTGCGCCAACCTTCGGGGAATACAGGCGTGATGCTGTCATTATCATATTTACAATATAAACTATTCTTTTAAAAATTTGATTAGCTCGTAGCACTTTCGTAGATGCGCTACGAAAATCGTAGAGCGGCTACGAAATAGTTATGGCTGCCAGAAAGTACGAATCAATAAATGTATCAACTATTGTACATTACTTAAAAGTCTAGAATTATATAGCTATTATTATTAAAAGCTATGAGCTGAACATCACTCAGTATGTATAATTTAATTAATTATTGATTAATGCAATTTAATCCATCACATTAACACGAGACGTGGTCTCAATAGGTTTAACATTAATTGCAATTTTGTTTATCAATTTTAGGGGTTAAAATAATATTTATCCATAGACAATTGTTGAATAAATATTGTATTAAAACTTAATCAGTAAGTGATTAATTTTATGTAAATTTTATTAATTGATTGATTCAAATTGATAGCCTAGCGGTTAAATGCTTGCCTTCTAATTGGGGGGTACCGAGTTTGACGATGTCTGAATTAACAATTCATGTGTACAGTCAGCACCAAAAATATGTATACATATAGAGAAATTCAAACGCTTATTGGTTAAAAATCATTGGCTTTAATCATAAAATTTAAATGACTATGTATTTTTATGTATCCGCAGATACTAAGTGTAAAATTGGTCAAGATTTCAATCACTATTTCCTCTAAAAAATCGCTTTGTTCATTTCATTAAGTGTATATACATTATTTTGATGCTGACTGTGCAACGGAATTTGATTATCACTTGCGCTAACGCCAAAATTTGTGCGTAGTAAATTAGAATATAACGCGATAGTATGGGACCCGCATGAACTTAAGGATAAGCTTATGCTAGAGCGAGTCCAAAGGAAATTTGCTCGCTTACTGTATAAGAGACTTTATGGGTACTATACCTTTTTATACCCGTCCCTGTTTGTCGTCAGAATGGTAGGTATCAATATCTTAGAGCTAAGATGGAAATGTGCATTTATTGATATGCATCAATAATTACTTGCTCCTTAAGACGACACGGTTGGAGCAGTGGTTGAGAGATCGACTGCTGAGCTAAGTGTCGCGGGTTCGATTCCCGCACGGAACAAATATTTGTATGATCTACAGATATTTGTTTCGGGTCTGGGTCTGCGTGTATGTGAATACACCGTGCCAAGGAAAGCACGTAAAGCCGTTGGTCCTGCGCCTGATCTCTCTCCGGTCGTGTCGGATTGCCATTCTATCGGACTATGAGAGCGAAGGAACAGTGAGAGCACCTGTGTTTGCGCACACACGTGCTCTATAATATCTCCTGCGTAGTTGGCTAATCTCCGGTGAGATTGGCCGCCCTGACCGAAATCGGTCAGGAGGACATTATTATTACTTACTCCTTAATAGCAAAATTAATAACCCGACAACTCTGACGCGATGTTCATTGTTTACTCCGGACCCGCTGCGGTGGTCGCGCACATGCGCGCGCGGCGCATGTTCGCGGCTCCGGCCATACGTACACAGACCGCTCAATATGCTCCAACGGCTCAGGCCGCAAATTTGTTCAATGCCCTGATGATGGTATACTATTGTACACCCACATTTCGCCGATGCCGTTATTAAGTCCCATGTAATAGGTGTCGAGCCTATTGCCATCTATCGGGCACAGTTCCAGACTCCGTGCTGCTACGAAGAATTTCCATACAGAAAAAACCCAATATCACTTTGCCTGACCTGGGAATCGAACCCAGGACCTCACGCTTAGCAGTCGCGCTTGCGACCACAAGACCGATGAGGCAGTAAATTGATATATCCTACTTCCTACTAATATTATAAATGCGAAAGTTTGTGAGGATGGATGGGTGGATGGATGGATGGATCTTTGTTACTCTTTCACGCCAGAACGGCTGAACGGATCTGGATGAAATTTGGCACAGAGATAGATTATTGTCTGGAATAGCACATAGGCTACTTTTTATTCTGGAAAAATGTACAGGTTCGTAAACCACGCGGGCGAAGCCGCATGCGGAATCTAGTTTTTTAATAATTTTAATTTGATTCTCAATGTTTGTTTCGATCCTTTAGCATGTAAGTTACTTGACTTGCTATACGAGTTGGTGAATACTTTAAGTACCTACAGCAAGCAATTGAAATAAATAAATAAAATGTGGGCGTACAACAATACAACTCTGCCTAACCCTTTTGGGAATACATATACATAGCATTTAGGTGTGATGCTCGGTTTTGCGTTGACGGAAAACAATGTGGTTGAAATTATATTACCACTATAGCTTAATGGCCAGTTTTTCGAGTTTGTTGATAGAGTTTTGTTTTAAAAACGCGACCAAAGAACGTGAACGTTCGATGTTGCCAAAATAGGATCAATTTGCTTAGGTCTTAGAAAAGAAACCGTTAGGTTACATAAAATTGTATGATTTACAGACGCCTTTATCATAATATATTGGAAAATAATACGGACAGATGTGATAAAGTTCAGGTTAAGCAATCTGCTTTCTGCGCTTTTTTAACTGGGTGTACTAACTTTGACATCAGGTGCGCGGTTCTAAAAGTCAATTGGTCCTATGGGAGGAGCCGGCATAGTACTTTTTCATGGATACTTTTTTCAAGAAATGGTTCCACGAAATGATCTACTCGTATCATCCATAAATTTTATAAAATAAAAATAACCCGCCGCGTCTGTCTGTCTGTTCGCGATAACCTCTAAAACTACTGAACGTATTTTCATACAGTTTTCACTAATAGACAGAGTGATTAAAGAGGAAGGTTTAGATGTATAATTCATTAAGGGTTTGTGTAAATTGGCTGAAATATGACGACGATAGTTGAAGATGTCGGAAAAAATCATGCCGACTGGGAGCTTTACTGGCGTGCGCCGAGTAAATGCTCGACGTAACAGGCAGATACGACACTACGACAGAAAAAAAATGTAGGCGTATAGGCTCTGCTACCCGTGCGAAGCTGGGGCGGGACGCTTGTGTTGTATAACTTGTACTGTGTTACCATATTGTGCAATATAACGTTTTGTTAAGCTTATTTTACCTTAATTAATTGTATAGCAACTTTTTTTGAAAAGAGTATTCATGCTGTTTCTCGTTGGTCTTGTCTCCATAGGAGCAACCCACTTTTGGAACCGCGCAACTAGAATCAACGTTTTAAAAGCGCCTGTAAAGGCCCAGTTGAAATAAAGACATTTGACTTTAACATGCAGTTTCTTGCCAGTATCTTCTCCATAGGAACTATCCCCTTTTGGAACCGTGTCCTAGAGTCTCGACTTTTTAAAAGTACCTGAAAAGATGTAGATGAAGAAAACCTTGCGTTTGACTTAAATTTAAATGTGTTTATACTTTTTTTTTTATTTGCGTGGTGAGAACCCTTGATGGGTTGTCCTCCGCCTGGGGGGAGAGGGATGTGCCGGACTCCTACCGGCTAAACTCACCACGTGGGTTCGCCTCGACACCATATGGTGGGCTTCGGGAACTCTTAGAAGACCGCACCGAAGCCCACCACGGTGTCATGCCAAACGGCACTTCCCGGAGGGGGTGACTGTAAAGAGTCCACCCCTCGTGCACCTATAACAACGTGAGTAAATCATCAAGTTGTGAGATACGAACACAGTAATGCCGTTTCCGTACAGAACAAATATTTGTATGGATTTAATATAGCTGTTCTGAGTCTGGATGTGTGTGCATATAAGATGTATGTTTACAAATTACCATTATACATACAGGAGAACTCCTTACGGGGAAACGTTTTGAAATATAATCCGTTTATTATTATTAAGTGAGCATAGTTTTATTCAAATTGTATAGTAATTTTATTTTTCAAAGAGTATCATGAAATTTAATTAGAGACTGTAATGAAAGCAGACCAGAATAAATGTTGGCTCATTTACATTTTTCATTAAATAACTAAACATTATTTAGCTTACGTCGCAATTTGAATGAAATGATTAAAGAATATACTATATACTTGCGACCCGCCCAGGCTTTGCACGGGTAGCAGAGTATATACGCCTACATTTTTGTTTTCTAAAACGATGGTCTAATTTAGTTTAATAAGGATATATAACTATTGGTTTACGCGGCGCACGCCACTAAAGCTCCCAGTTGGCATGATGTTATCCGAAATCTTCTACAATCATCGTCATATTTCGGCCAGTTTACATAAACTTAATTCGTTAAACCTTCCTCATGAATCACTCCATCCATTGGTGAAATCCGTATGAAAATCCATTCAGTAGTTTTTGAGTTTATCGCGTTTAGACAGACAGATCCGGCAGGGCGACTTTAATCTCTTTAAGTTCCTCATTGGTCTAGTAGTGCGACTGCTGAGCGTGAGGGTCCTGGGTTCGAATCCCGGGTCAGGCAGTGTTATTGAATTTTTAAATTTAGAAATTCTCAGTAGCAGCACGGAGTTTAGAATTGTGCCAGGTCGATGGCACTAGGCTCGCCCCCTTTTAGTTGGGAGTTGATAACAACCTCGACAAAATATGGGTGCATAAATAGTACACTTATGCCTATCCTTCGGGGATACAGGCGTGTTTTATTATGTTATTAATGCTGATAGGATAGGCAGGCGCCTGTGTGGGTGCTTTAAATATATCGTGTGTCTACATTTTGGCTTTTGGCAATGACTTTTGATATTTATTGTTATGTACTTTATCCACACTAATATAAATGCGAAAATAACCCTGTATGTCTGTTTTGTTACCTCATCACGACTAAACGGCTTAACCACTCAACTGATGGTTATGAAATGTTAGAAAAAGGTAGCCTAAGTGCTGAAGGACATACGATTTAAAACATAAACAGTAATATGTATGGTAGATACCTCCTAAGAAATGCTGATGAGATATATGAGCGTCACATTGCAACCAGGAACGACCAGCTGTGAGGAAGTGAAGGTCATACATATATTTGTCCCGTGCGAGAATCAAACGCACGACGCGCTTATACTTGTACATCTACTCGCTCATACTAAGGCAAAAGACTTGCCAGGGAGCAAGGTTTGAAAAGGAGCTGGCGGTGAAGAAGTTGGATTTACTTTTAAAGGTATCGTCTCTTGGGGCAGCTCTTTCAATACACCCTCACCATACCTCAACATTTTAGTATCATAGAAACAGTAAACGATCTAAGTTTATCCCTCCCTAAATACAATCGGCGATAAAGTCAAACATTTTATATCTTCCAAGTCCCATTATTTTCGGCATCAAAAACTTTATACTTTTCAGACCAATTTGATGCCACCCAAATAAAACTTGGCCACGACACTTTTATCATTTTATTACTTAGACTCAGAACTTTACCCTGGATCCAGAAGAAATGTGTGTGGACATAAATCCGACGAATCTTCAGCTAGATCAAGCCAACTTGGCAGAGCCCCAGGCGAACAAATAGCTAGAATTTGTTTGGCCGCTTGTTTGTTCAACAATTTCGTTCAACCTTTTGCATCGCAGGTGAAATATTCGGAGGAATCCAGGAATATGAAACGTTTTTAGTTTTATTTTGTAGGCTGTCAACTGAGGGGTGTCGCGTTTGTGGTTTTAACTGTGAAGTTGGTTGGTTAGTTACTGGCGGGGTTCATTATGAAGCGTTTTTTGGTGATGTCGGAATGATTGGGCGACAAACATATTCACTGCGGTGTTTTGTTAAGGTCACAAAGATATGTATCATATAGATACAATGTATTATGAGTGGTTTCTTATATTATTATTTCTTCTTTTATCGCATCAGCTCAGATACCACGGTTGGCGCAGTGGTTGAGCGATCGACTGCTGCGTTTACTGTTATAAGTTTGAATTCCGCACAAATATTTGTATATCTATAGTTGTTCCAGGTCTGGGTATTTGTGCATGTGAATATTTATGTTTGTAAAGGCACCCAGGATACGGGGTTAATTCCTAGAGTAGAGCAACGTTTTTAAAAATAAAATTGGATTGATAATCTACTTAGATATCACCATTAATACATATATCCCGCAAGTAGAAATATTTTATTTTCCTTTCGCATTTCTTCTCAGAGGCAGGTCAGTATAAAATCTCTATGTCACATAGAACTTAAACAAGATATTTACAAGCTTTCTGCAAGGAATTATTTACACAAAATAAATATTAATACGGAATCGTTATACATTGTCCAAATTCATATATTTACTTCATAAGTTTAGTATTTTCCTTCGTACCAACATAATATTAACTTTGTAGGTACTTATAATTTTTACTTTTCTAATCTGATTAGTGTGTAAATATAGTGTATATAATCTTATATAATCAATTTTATTTCTACTCCATTCTGTGTAATGTCGTTGCGAATGCTATGTACACCTATAATTTGTCCATACATATGAAAATCGGGCTTATGTTAGATTAAGTTAATGCAGATGACATATAAACTGTTGGTCTATTAATTAAATAAATAAACCTTCCTGTCATTGCTTAATTACTTTTTTCTATACTAGATTCAGCCCGGGACTTCGTAATTTATAGCCTACTAGCTTCCGCTCGCGGCTTCGCCCGCGTGGTTTACGAACCCGTACATTTTCCCGGGATAAAAAGTAGCCTATGTGTTATTCCAAACTATAATTTATCTCTGTACCAAATTTCATCCAGATCCGTGCAGCCGTTCTAGCGTGAAAGAGTAACAAAGATCTATCGATCCATCCATCCATCCTCACAAACTTTCACATTTATAATATTAGTAGGATAGCACTCGGGCATAATGTAGCTAGCTATCGGTGAAAGAATTTTCAGATTCGGATCATTAGTTCCGGAGATTACCGCCTACATACAAACAAATTTTACCTCTTTATAATATTAGCATAAATTTAAAGTACATTCATTTTGATTCCCTGATAAAAATATTTAAAAATATGTAGATCTTTAATGTTTTTTCAAATTATTTTTTTACTAAGTATATTAGACACGTTAAAATTTTCTCATGTAAGAGAAAAAAGAAACTCGTTTTAATATGAGTATATTTTACAGTTGTTATAATATTCTTATTAACTTTATGACATCATTAGTAGGTACCTACAAAAACTTCTCAGACTTAGTTAACAATTACATTATTATAAAGGATTCTTTTGCAACTAAAATTATACTTTTTAAACTATGTTAAACAAAATTAAAAGTACGTAAAGTACGAAAATCTCGTAAAGTATGGGAGCATTATTACGTCGCCGTTTGCTCTAGGGATGGGAAATGTTTCGTAATGGATTAAAAAAATATCTTTGAAGGGAATTTTTTTTTAAAACGTAGATATAAATTGTTACTAGCGTTAATTTTGCTTTAACTGCCATTCAACGGTTATGGGACAAAGAATACGAAGACAAAGCAACAGTTTTTTGGCTAGCAACAATAATATTAAACCAGGCCATGTGACCAATATTTTGATTAGCTTGACCAGCATCCACAAAAAATAGTCTTATAATCTTTACACTTCTACTTGAATAGACATATTATCTTACTAACAATAGCTTTAAGTCACTACTACACGTTGTATGGGTCTAATTTTTTTTATTAATTAATCTTTACGTAGTTTAGCAGATAAACGCTTACCTTCCATGCAGGAGGGTGTGAGTTCAAACCCGGCCCATACCTTTTCGGAATTATGTGCGGATCAGATTTTGATTATCACTTGCGTTAATGGTGAAGGAAAACATCGTGATGAAACTGCATAAAGTTCTTGATGGTGTGTTTAGTATGCCAACCCGCAACAGGCCAGCGTTGTGGACTAAGGTCTAATCTTTCTTATTCTGAGAAGAATCCCTTGCCCAACAGTGGGACAGTAATGCTAAATTTATTATTATTTATTTTATATACATAAATAAGTCGCGGGCAACCGATGGATGCAAGTGGTGGAATGTCGTTCGATGTGGTGGTCTAAGTGGGACGCCTTCGTTCAGCAGTGGAAGTCTTCTGGCTGATAATGATGATGATGATACAAAAAATAACATCTCGCCTGTATTCCTGGGAAGGCTAGGCAGAGGTGTACTATTTAACAATGCACAACCATATTTCGGCGACTCATTATTAAATTCCATGTAATAGGGGGTGAGCATATTTAGAATAAGTATGGTACCGACCAGTAGTACTAACTCGGGTACGTCTTAAAACTGCGGCCAGACAACGGAGGACGGGCAGCAGCGTTCTCTCACTAATCGGTGAGCTACTGCGATCCCCAAGCCGCCTGCCAAGCGTGGGGATTATGGCAAACCCCCCCTTGAGGGAGGCCTTCGTTCAGCAGTGGACGTCTTATGGCTGATGATGATATTTAGAATTGCCAGATGCAATTCTTTAACTCTTTTCCCAATTCGGAAATCGAACCCCACTAGACCAACGAAGCAGTTGAATACATATTCTTCGTATTAGAAATATTCTCACAAAACTAGTTCAACTAATAAATTTTACGCCTTACACATTTCATTTTCTAACCTCTTATGCACCGCAATGCATCTAATATCGTTTATAGCTCCCAAAAGCCTTATTATAGCTCACATTTGGTAATATGAGCTCGAAAATAGACCATCCCTAACCGGCTGTTATAACTTCTCGGTAGGTACGATGTTATCGCATGAAATATACCTGTGTTGCCGTAAAACAATGAAATCTGTTATGACGTGAAATTACTAGAGTTAAGTAATTTGTACATGAATTGAAAACTGTATACGGCGTTGTTTGTTTAACTAAAGACTTTTTTTTTACTAATTAGATACAGTTTGAATTTTTTTTTTTTTTTGTTTATTTCCAATTAATGTAACTGGTCCTTTGTGATGTAAAATCACTAGTGTTCTATAAATCGGTACTTGCCCGTACCGATTACATAACCGTTACCGTATAAATAATTATGGCATTATTTTTTACCGCTCTCATTTTAAGTTTTCATTAATTCATTCATTCTCCTCACCGTATCTAATTATTCAGTTACGGCGTAAAATTATACGGCGTATAATTAATATTGTACATAAATCGGTAACTCCTTCAATATGACTGACATCATTCAGAACTATTTCAATTTAGAGTTTTTTTATTAATTTCCATTTACAAACTCCCGTTAATTTTTTTGTGGTTATAGATACTGAACCATAATATAAAGTTTTAAAACACAAAGCTACTAACGTCCTTGGCAGTGCTGCTACAATACAAGTGCAAATAGATTTTGAGACAGCAAAATTTTCTTCTATCTGAATCTTTCATAAGATCATAAGACATGACACAAATGAAGCACCACGCCTGTATTCCCCGAAAGATGCCGTTATTAAGTCCCATGTAATATGTGGCAAGCCGAATATCCATACAGAAAACCCAATAGTCCTGCCAGACCCAGTAATGGAACCCAGACCGAGGCAATAATCTCCAAATTATATAAATTATAAAATCGGCCCATTACTCAACTACGGCTGGGCTGGGCATCTTCTCAAATTGGTAAGTTATATGGCTAAGTCCACTACTCTGCACTGGTGTGCAGCAGGTTGGCACTAAAATCCCCCGGGACGTGCACGAGGGGGTGGCCTCTTTACAGTCACCCCCTCCCCTAGGTAGTTCCCTTCGGCATGGCACCGTGGTCGGCTTCGGTGCGGTCTTCTAAGAGTTTCCGAGGCCCACCACATGGTGTTGAGGCGGACAATCGTGGTGAGTTTAGGAGGAGTCCGGCACACACCTCCACCCCCCAGGCGGAGGATAGCCCATGATGGGTTCTCACCACGCTAATCAGAAAACAAGTTAGGAACTAAATAAAATTATGTGTACGATTAAAAACATGCGACCTTATACAGGTTCTATTAAATTTGTGTAATTTTGCGAGAATCCGTCATTGTGTATTAAAACAGATTTCAAGTATTTACCGTAACACTGACACCTCGTTACGTGTTCACATTATAAAGTTTTTGGCTATGTCGACTGCGATACATGTTTTTGATGTATTTTAACAATCTTCTTTGACTTCGACGAGAGAATGTGATGTACGAAAAGTTTCTTTAAAACAATTTATAATTATGATTTAACACTGTTAAGATCGTCTCACCGTATTATCTTGACAGTGTTAATTGAATTTTATGAAAGTTAGTTATTTGTCCTATGTTTTGCTTATATGTGTATAAAAGAGAATAATTATAGTCAATTATCCTCTTTGATAGCAGTGATAGCCTAGCGGTTGAACGCTTGCCTTCCATGCAGGAGTGTCTGAGTTCAAACCCGGCCCGCACCTTTGACTTTTCTTAATCATGTGCGGATCAGAATTTGATTATCTGTTGCTTTTACGGTGAAGGAAAACATCGTGAGGAAACCTGCACACCTGAGAGGGCTCCATAAAGTTCTCGACGGGGTGTGTAGTCAGCCGCACCGGACCAGCGTGGTGGACTAAGGCCTACCCATTCTCATTCTGAGAAGAGTCCCTTGCCCAGCAGTGGGACAGTAATGGGTTGAATTTATTTTTATTTATTTATCCTCTTTTACGTTATATTATAATACCATTTTATATTCATTTAATTTCACGAGTTTCTATTGGACAATGCTTGTTTCTGATTGGTTGAAACAACGCGTCTTCCGATTCTCTAGTAAATGCCATCAAAATGTCAAACCCGCCAAAAAAATGACTTACGTGGTATTAGAACTTCAACAACGATATGGCATGTGGAATCGACAGCCATAGTGCTGGTAGTTGAATCGACCAATGGCCAAAAGCCTTGACCAACATATCCAGAAGTTCTCATTGGGATCAAGGGCTTAATACAGAAGGCGGTACTCAACAAGGCTCATATTGTGCGGAGGTTCTTCTCTTTTTAAGCCTTGAGCGCCAATAACTTGGACCCTGTTCCTTGGAGTTGTGCCATTTGTTATTAAAAATAATAAGCAGTTCTGCATAAGACATTAGAGACAACAATCGCGTTGTAAAGTTTTTATTTTATAAAACTAATTTTCTCCTGTATCGTGCATTGTACGCACGAAACACCTAAAACTCACATCCGAGGTATAATGATTATCTATAACAAAGGTGCCCAAACGTTTTTTCTCATAGACCACTTTCAAAATTTAGCTGGTTCCGGTGGACCCCTGCAGCTACATTTCGACCATATTGTAAATTGAATTGTAAACCCCGATTTTGTCACATCAACGTAGACCCCCGTCGAGTCTCGACCACTTTGGGAACTAATGATCTATAACAACCAACAGTTGTTCCGAGCGGCACTCAAAGCCGCAACAAGTAGCGCAGAAAGCCACAGCTTAGCCACTGGACCAATCGTGTCGCCAGTTACACCACTATTATAAAATAATATTGTTACAAAAACAAACTCTAAAAATACTCCACTCGTTAATAAGTTTAAGAACTAAGTTAAGAAGTGCTACCCTGTCTAGTAACTTGACATGCCAATTAAGTTACGCGTCTGCTTTTAATTATTGTTTTGAACTAAAATACTGGATACTTTTCTCGCATTGGATGAGTAAAACTCACTACGCCTAGTATTTTCTTTTTTTTATGAAACGTGACCCCACACTATGAATAATTCCTGTATCGTTGGTGCGTTTACAAACACAAATATTCACATAGATATACATCCAGACCCAAAACAACTATCTGTAGATCACATAAATATTTGTTCGGTGCGGGAATCGAACCCGCGATACGTAGTGCAGCATTCGATCGTTCAACCACTGCGCCAACCGTGTCATCAAGTTACTAGGTACTGTTTAATCTGTGGATTCATTTAATCTATGTTGTATTGGGTTCGTTTTAAAAATATATAGTGATTAAAATTAAAATTACGCAATAAATGATACTAGTGTCACAGTCTATAAACCCGTCAGTCAGTCAACGGAGACGTCTAGACAGGGCAATCGTGCGGGGCGTGAGGGGTGAGACGCGGTTGAAGCGAGCCCCAGCTGCATACTTCACCGCACTTAGTAGCTTGGGACACGAATTTGAGGGCTATCGAGTATTTGATATTTTTAATGATTAGGTATATAAATTATATGTATTTGTTTCAATTTGTGACAACCCTTCCGCAGTTTCGTAAATGCCTACACAGGCGGCGGCATCGCCCGACATTAAAGGCGTCAGCCTACTGTTGGAATACTTATACTGTGCTAGTGTTGTCCGAATCGAGTGTCAAATCTATTACAATACTTTTTAAGTTACTTTTTTTTACCTAAATATATTTATATTTTGTGCAGCTGAGGCTTTTGAAGATTTAGCTGAAGATTTTAATCATCATTATCTAGATAGTACATACGTCACTGATAACTAATGAGTTTAATGCTATGCTCTTTATTATGTTCTTATTCTTTAAAACGTAATATATAGCAAATATTACAATAGTTATAGCAAAAATTAATAACTATTTGCTAGATCAATTTATCAGTTTCACTGTATACGTTATATATATACAGGGTAAATTTTCAAGTGGGCGGGGTTGGCCAAATCTGTAGCTATCTATATATTATACACTAGCTTCCGCTCGGGGCTTCGCCCGCGTGGTTTTCGAACCCGTACATTTTCCGGGATAAAAAGTAGCCTATGTGCTATTCCAGACTATAATCTATCTCTGTGCCAAATTTCATCCAGATCCGTTCTGGCGTGAAAGAGTAACAAAGATCCATCCATCCAACCTCACAAACTTTCACATTTATACTATTATAAAGTAGGAAGTAGGATAGGATAGGACAGGATAATAGAATAGTTACTTAGGACATTTTGGTCTCATTTTAAGGTTGCAAATAGGTTAACAAGCTTAAAAATATAAGTGTTAATTCCATAATCTCTGAGCTTAGCTTCTGTAAGGCTGTAGATCAGACGAGCGCTAGTTTGTGCGTTGTGAGTCACGTTTTTTGCAAAACGTAATTCGGTTCCATACATTATTGTAGACGCATTTTGCGTCGCAATGTGACTAACCATTATGGTGGTTTGAATGTATAAAAAGCGAATTCAACGTAAGTTATGCGACTAAAAAAATCCAACTCACAAGTCACAAAATTGATCTGTTAAGACGTACGAGTGAATATTGCTGCTTCACCACTTTGCAAGATCCTATAAAGACATATTTTGAAAAATCTACAGTGCTTGCATGAAGTAAAAAAAATATATCCAAATATATCCATCGGGAAAAATATATCCAAAGTTACCACCATCCAAACAATGACACACAATTTTATAGTTCCACATTTTTAGAACACACACAAACAAAACACAAAAACATCCAACATAATATTCAAGTCACGCCGCCAAACATATTTTTAACCGCTTTCGATATCCGCACCATAACGTACCGTTAACTCGAGCCTCCCATTACACATAAAAAACCCGTGATTACCCCACTGACAGAAACTCAGCCGTTAGACGCCATTCCCCTATCAATCATCCACCATCTCCCGCCCCACATTCCTTTACATGCCCGATAAAATGCGAAGACGCAACCCATCAATGAAGAAATGCATAAATCATTTAGCAAACAATATTCATACGAAAAAAAGCCACTCGGATGCTTCTTGTATGAGAACTATTTGAAATCTATTCATACATTTATTCATGAATTGTCTCGATTGGTACTATTGTCATCCTGAAATACAAAATATTTAATACAGTTGTGATAGCTCTTAGAACTATGTAAACAGAGTTGATAATTCTATATCGAAGTGCTAATGCTAAGGTTGTCAATCGTAAACAAGTTACAAACCCATTTGCAGTTAAAATAAATTGTAACGCAAAGGTTTAGAGCGCAGAATTGAGTTTGATATTCGTATATGTAAGTTTGTTTTAGAAAAACGAAGTAACAAGTACTTTTTCAGTGGATTTCGGGTGCTGATCCTTAAATTTGATAGCAAACGCTACACCTAACGACGGAATATGACCGTTTGTTTTTATTATAATATTTTTATTTATTTTTTCAACCGAAAGGATATTTGGTTCGAGATAGGAATAAATTGGTGTTGAGCCATTATGTTTTGCAAATCGTTTCAGTTTAATGAAAAAAATTATCATTGGCCACAAAAAGCATACCGTTCTCTCCATTAATATCATACAAAGCGTTTTTGAGATTATCGTCATCTACTTAATGAGCAGTCGTATCACTAACCCGCTTATCAAGCGTGTTAATTATGGTAATATTATCTCGTAGAGCATCTCCCCGGGACTCCATTCTTGTCTCAAAGAGTCTTGTCCCATTGGCCTGGGTTCTTCATTTCTGAGAGAGGGTGTGTCGATTGTTGTGTTCATCTATACTCTTGATATTTTTTCTTAGGTCGCGTTTTAAGACACCTACGGGTAGACAGCAGTAGTCTTGGTTCCAGTTTTGATTCTACTACCTAAATAATATATACGTTGGAATCAATACGAACTGCTTCATTGGTCTAGTGGTCGCTAGCGGCTGCTGAGCGTGAGGTCCTAGATTCGATTTCCAAATCGGGTAAAGTGCTATTAAGATTTTAAAAAAAAATTCAATAGCAGTCCCAAAGTTTGAAATTGTGCCTTGTAGGTGGCAATCAGCTCACCCCATATTACATGGGACTTAATAGCGGAATCGGTGATTTAGGTGTTCGGTGCAGTGCCTTCCTCTACCCCTTCCTCTTCTGCCTAACCCTTCGGGGAATACAGGCGTGATGCTAAGTTATGTTATATTAATAAAAACAAAAAAGCCACAGTACTCTATTTGACTGGCTTTCCTCTGCCTGATTCAATAAATTATCCTTTTTTGACGTGACATACTTTTTCTGTTTTTCTTTACTCCTCTGTACTTTGTGGGATGTTATATTGGAATCACCTCATCCGCTTTCGCTTATAGCTACCGTCTGAAGGTTTACAAAGCATAATATCACGTCGGGGTCACCAATGAAGCAACGAAATAATTGTACACTAATTTTAGTTTTGCTAAGAACGGGAATTATTTCGTTGCGCGAAAGTTAGGTACTAATGCAACCAGATATTAAATTGTTGAATGTAATTTTTGGATTTACCAATACCCGGGTATGTCTTAAAACTGCGGCCAGACACCGTAGGACGGGCAGCAGTGTCCTCTCACTAATCGGAGAGCCACTGCGATCCCCAAGCCGCCTGCCCTGCGTGGGGATTATGGCAAACCCCCCCTTGGGGGAGACCTTCGTTCTGCAGTGGACGTCTTCTGGCTGATGATGACTAATAGTATGTTACATAGTATATATTGTGCACTTATATCCGTCACAGAAGTTCTCTTGTCCTTTTTAAGATTCATAAGTCGTCCAGTGTTTTTTATTTTTTTACCAATACTTTGTCTCACTCTAGATATCATTCCTGTACTGAAGGTGCGTTTACAAACATACGCTCACCCAGACCCGTGACAGATATTTGTAGGGCATACAGAATTTGGTTCCGTGTTGGATTCGAACCCTTGACACGTAGTCCAGTAGTCGATTGTTCAACCTATACGCCAAACGTGGCATCTAATTCCGTTTGGTCAATTCTGTACGGATATTTTGTATGGCTCAAAATTGTGCCCTCAAGACTCTATTAGAGACTGTACTGTTGAGACTCTCTACAGATAAAACATTTTTTTTTTTCATGTATTGTCTCTCGCTGTTAGCTCAGGGGAGCTTTTACTGTTTAACTGTGCGAATGGGGAGACCAGAAGGGCCTCCAGCCGAGCAAATTAAATAATATTAATCAACACTGCCAAGGGTGTCCCATAGTGGGACTCGAACCTCGGCTTGGGGCATTGCTGGGGGACAGACAAGAGAGGACTTGCTGGATCTGATTGTGATTATTAAGGGACATTTTTTTTATTACTACTGGCTGGAGAATGAACGGGTCTTTGCGACGGGTCTCGCCGGCGAGACATTCATATACAGGTTTGTCATATCAAGAAATAATAACAAAATTACCATGTCTACAAACACGCAACCCTGTATATCAACTCCTTCATTTGAATCAGAAAGGTTTCCAAAGTAATTCGAGAACTACAAAATAAATATCATTCAGTCTCCGAAGCAGAAGTTTATTTGAAGTTATTTGAAGTCGGAAGTTGGGTGGTTCAGGCCACTGGAATAACATATGATAATATATCTTTATTTACTTGTTATTTCGTAACTAATGCGCGGCTGATGTTAAGTTTTGAAGAATTATTCAGGGTGGTCTTGAATTGGTACTTTGTCAAAGTATTATGAGTTTACAAGAGTAAGTTTTTTATTAAGAGTTTCGTTTAGGATGAAGGGAATAACGAACACACGCACAACTTAATTTTATATATAAATATATATGAACCAAATAAATCTCGATGACAAATCACGAAATTCCAGGAACTACAAAAACTAAAATTTAAAATTTCGCAAGTAGGTTTCTCATAGTGAGTAAATATTTCTTAAGAAAGGATATTCCAAAATTCAACCCCTTCTCCGGTCGTGTCAAAAATTAGCCAGTCAGCAGTGGTGTCTAGTGGTCGCCAGCGACTTTTCATAGTGAGGTCCTGGGTTTGGAACTGCCCAGTAGGTGACAATAGGTTAGCCTCCCTATCCTATTACATGGGGCTAAATAACGGTATTGTAATTGGTCCCAGGTAGTCGTAATTAAAGTAAAAATAAATAAACGGCATCGGCGAAATGTGGATAAACAAAAGTACACCAATGCCTAACCCTTCTGGATGTGCAAGCATGATGTTATTGTATATTGTATTTCTTTCTCTTAAAGTAGTATTGACAAAAGTTTCCGTTCACGCAACAAAACCATACAAACGCTTTAATCCCTTACAAACCACTTGAGCCAAGAATACTCTGGCCTTAAGAGCTCTAACAAAAAACATAAACAACTTGGCAATATTGCAACATAATCCGTCTTTATTTGTCACTGGCCAAGTGATCTATTGCTGCTGTTGAGAACGTTATTAAGTTACAACAAAGAGATCAGGTGTCTGGATGTGCCGCTTATATTTATTTTGGTGGTGTTAGCCTAGCAGTTGTATGTTTGCCTTCCATACAGAATTCTTAGATAGAACTCGGATCGCAGCTCTTTCAATCACTCCATCACTTTCTGAATTCATTTGCAGGATGAGAATTTGATTATCACTTGCTTTCAGTGTGAAGGAAAACAACGTGAAAACCTGCACACCTGAGAAGGATTAATATATATATATATATTTTTTTTTTTATGGTGTGGAAAATTCAAACTTAAACTATCAATATTATTTTAGAACCAAGAAACTCTTTCGGGTACATTTTAATGTAAAAATATTGGTAAAAGAAAGAATTCTCCGACTGAGCAATGTAGTTAGCCTGGCGGGCTGAAACCAAACCCCATAAATCCCGTTAGAACCGTCGTAAACTCTCATAGTGCGTATTCGGGCTTCTCAATAGCAGCACGAAGTTTGGAACTGTGCCCGGTGGATGGCAATAGGCTCGCCCTCTATTACATGAGACTTAACAGTATCGGCGAAATGTGGGTTCTCTTCCTTATCTTTCAGAGATACAGGCGTAATGCTATATTATGTTATGTATTACATAACTGAATATAACTAAGTAGGTACGCGTACTGATCGCTCAAGCACCTTTTTGTTAGCTACAGTTTACTAAACATTCACATTTATTCCCTATCTCTAAGCCATATCTAAATATTTGAACACAGCCTGCAGCCGAAAGGTCAAAAGAATCTATTTTTAAGCTAGCGAGACGGATGTCACTTCTAGTGCCCGCCGTGTTATACAGAACAAACGTGCAAGAATGTGAGCTCCCAAAGGGCACTTTTCAAGGGATGTTCTTGTATAATTTTATGTGAGAGCCACAAAAACGATTTGTTGAAATGCTTGTTTGCTTTTAAATATATTTGTTGCTTTTACATACGAAATGTCACTCTAAAGGTTAATATAGACTTGAGCATTCTATGTTACGTAACTACATAAGACGATTTGATTGGCGCGGTGGTTGAGCGATTGACTGCTACGTGTCGCGGGTTCGATTCCCGCACGCAACAAATATTCGTATGATCTACAAATAGTTGTTTCGCGTCTGGGTGTATGTCCATGTGAATATTTGTGTTTGTAAACGCATCCACGATACAGGAATTATTCCTAGTGGAGCAAAGTTTTTTACAAAAGAAAAGAAAAAATATGCTCAAATGATTTATGGTTTAAAAATGAGTTAACTAGGAGCATTTTGCGTCGAACTTTTTGCGGAGCGGAGTAAGTCTCATTGTAAGCTACCGGCCCTCTAGTTTTGTAGTACCTATTTATGACGAGGAGTTACTTGAGCGTTCGCTAGAATGATCATCAAAATGTTCGTACCGAAAAAGTTCGTCAAATTTACAAAATGGTGGATGCTCGAGGTTCTGTTAAAAGGAATGCTGAGAGCACCTGTGTTTGGGCACACACTTGTGCTCTATAATATCTCACTGGAGATTAGCCAACTATGCAGGAGATATTATAGAGCACAAGTATGTGCGCAAACACAGGTGCTCTCTCTATTCCTTCACTCTCATAGTCCGATGGGACGGCAATCCGACACGACCGGAGAGAGATCAGACGCAGGACCAACGGCTCTACGTGCTTTCTGAGGCACGGTGTGTATTCACATACACAAAGACCCGGACCCGAAACAACTATATGTAGATCATACAAATATTTGTTCCGTGCGGGAATCGAACCCGCGATACTTAGCGCAGCAGTCGATCTCTCAACCACTGCGCCAACCGTGCCGTCAAGATTTTCCTACCCAATAACACTTTACCTGACTCCGAAATCGTCAGGAACTCTTGCAAACACCAATGAGTCAGTTCAGAACCTTCCAGATAGATACTACAGTCCTCCGTAACCGTAAACTAACCGTTGGTCTATCACTAATAAAATGTATAGAATCGCATTATCAGATAATCCACTTATCGTAAAACACATCGCATCATGGTCCCATATTAAATGCTGGTGTAAAATTATCATATTCAACCGCATCTGGTTAGACTGGAAATGGCTGAAATCTATATTACGTTCCCATATAATGTAACACCGCACACATTGTATGTAAATTAATGATCGATGTATGGTGTTCCCCAAAGGGTTAAGCAGAGTTGTATTTTAAACACCCACATTTCGGCGATGCTGTTATCAAACCCCATGTAATAGGGGGCGAGCATCTACCGAATATCTATACAGATAAACCCAATAGCAGTTCGCTTGATCTAGGAATCGAACACAGGACCCCACGCTCAGCAGTCGCGCTTCCGATCACAATTTGTCTTCCATTCCATTTTTTTGGATCACACGTAGCGTGATCTAGCGTCCTAAAGCAATTGTGACCGTCGAAAGTTATTGTTCTTTCTCTCTGGAACAGTAATTTTTCTGGATGAAATTTACCCTATGTCCATTTCTGTACCCCTGACAACGTATATGCCAAATTTCACGATGATTGGTTCAGCGGCTTAGGCGTGAAAACGTAACAAACAAACAAACTTACTATCGCATTTAAAATATTTGTTAGGATTTTACGGCCACGGAACCTTAAAAATAATATTAAAGCTTCTTTCCACACTCCATTTTGAAATAGACTTATCTTTGAGGGAAGACTCTTTTACCTGCTACTCTGTCCATCCTAAGGTTGTCTGGCAGAAATCGCCAAGTGCGATAAGACCGCCCCTTGTACATCTCTATTGGTTTCCATTTTGTATATTTTTTCTGTTTTTGGTGTGCAATAAAGTGTATTGTATTGTATTGTAAGAGTCTGAAACACCGAGTGTACTTCCAAAACCTAACACCTAGAACGAGAAACACTACACGCTACTAAACGATGTACAGTTACTTCCAATTTCATCAACACTCAATCTCAAATTCAATACTCTCCAATACAAATGCAACAAAAACGGTTTGTTTTGGTCTCCTTGTTGTCGTCTCTCATTTCTTCTAATTTTCATAATTATTGTTATTGTCGGATAATATAATTTTATTTTCTTACATTTCTTTATATCTAGAGAATTTTGATATGACATGGTTTTGTTGTTCTTGTGTTTTTATCCTGTATTTAGTTTTTCTAGTTTAATTTAACTTAATTGTGAACATTTTTGTATTATTTTAGTTCACCTAATTATATGTAATGCAATGATAGCCTAGCAGTTGAACGCTTGCCTTCCATGCAGGTGGGTCTGAGTTCAAACCCGGCCTGCACCTCTGACTTTTAGGAATCATGTGCGGATCAGAATTTGATTATCACTTGCGTTTACGGTGAAGGAAAACATCGTGAGGAAACCTGCACACCTGAGAGGGCTCCATAAAGTTCTTGACGGTGTGTGTAGTCCGCCAACCCGCACCGGGCCAGCGTGGTGGACTAAAGGCCTAACCCTTCTCGTTCTGAGAAGAGACCCTTGCCCAGCAGTGGGACAGTAATGGGTTGAATTTATTATTATTATATATGTGCATGCTGTGATCTCCTTTAATTGGTGGAGCAGAACTCACAAAAACAAATGTACTTACTTTAATATGGAACGTAATTTGTGTATTCTCTGTTGGAGGTCCATAACATAATAAATAAATAAACACTCTCAAGAAATAAAACCGTAAACACACTTAAGGCAAAGTTCGGCAATGAGTATAAATTGCAAATACTTTTATATTTCTATTGCAGGAATTCCCTAGTGGTTGAAAAGACGTTCGATATTCTGGCGCTACCTCGGGCTATTTATAGCGCTAGTATCGGTTTAAAGCGTTGGTATTGACAAGTTGGTGGCTTATTGCGTGGCCGATAAGTTATAGCTTTGTAGTTTCCGGGAAATATAGGGCAACAGGTACCTAGGTAAAGGTTTTTGTGGTATCGGCACTTGTGTTGTACTTTCTTAAGTTAGAAACTTGTACTACGAATTGAAGGAAAATCGTTTTCTTTCAGTTCCTTGCACCAAAATAACATAACATAGCGTCACGTTTGTATTCCCTGAAGGGTTAGGTTACCCTATTGCCATCTACCGGACACAGTTCCAGATTCCATGCTGTTACTGAGAATTTCTATAAAAAAAAAGTGTTATTGGGTTTCGGGCAGAGACCCGACACGGGAATCGAACCTGTAGGGCTTCACGCTCAGCAGTCGCACTTGCGACCACTAGACCAATGAGGCAGTCAAATCCAAACTTATATTAATGTCATAGAAATGTACGAGGTTCGAATTCAGACCCTGACTTACAAACATACATGTCACACACACCCAGACCCGAAACAATTATCGTTAGATCATAAAAATATTTGTTCCGTGCGGCAATCGAGCCAAATGCTAAACTCTTAGCCATTGCGTCAATCATGCCTGAAAACGATAGATAGACTATCCCAACCCTTACCAAAAAGCCTCTCTATTACCTTTCTAAGCCATTAACGTACATCGCTCACTGTGCAGTGTAAACAGTACATTTCATCGGTGAGTCACTATCTATCCGCACACTGGGCGAGTGCGGTCCCGCGCGGTAACTTCTGAACATTTCACGTTGAAAACTGTTTTATTTGAATGCGAACGGACTGAGTGCTACCTGCTGGGGTTATTGTGGCTACGAGATATAAAAAATAATATTTATTGGACTAGTTCTTTTTATTTGCCCAAAACATGTAACTACGGCATGCCCCTTTTGTCTAGTGTCTGTGTCTAAGTATGAAGTTTAATTCCTGTTTGAGGTATTCTCAGTAGCAGCACGGAGTCTGGAACTGTGGCTGGTAGATGGCAATAGGCTCGCCCCCTATTACATGGCACTCAATAACGGCATCGGTGTCATGTGGGTATACAATATTATACCTCTGCCTAACCCGTCGGGGAATACAGGCGTGGTGCTTTGTTATGTTATGTTATGTGGTAATTTTGGAGCGTATATAAAGAGCTTCCCTGTGTTCTTGAGGATAATTTGAAGGGTCATTGCATCTGCCTATATCTCCCATTTCCTAATTCTTCGGTCAAATCTAACGACAATTTTGTGATAAAGGTAACAAATCCATGGAGTTTCTTGCCGTTTCTGATACGGCGCAATCAATTCCAATACAAACCATGTTGCCTATCGGCATGCACTATTTTCACGTGAAAAGTCATGCCGACAGAAACGGAAAAGATCTGTCGAAAAAATATTTTAACAGATGTCTGTATTTTACCCACTGGACCATCGTTAGATCCTTTGCATAGGTCCTCGTACCTCATCTGCATAGCTGCAATTTTTTAAATCGAAGTCAAAGTTTGCAGGCGTTAAAAAGACATAACGATTTCTCTCACCTGGAAATCGAACCTACGTGCTGACATTTCAATCAAATTCAAGTAATCCTAAAAAAAATATAAAAATGCAAAACCATCGTCCCTCGCGATAACCACAATGCGCTGCATTAGAATGTTATGTAGACCAGACGCCATATTGGTGGCGCGTCTACGAGAACCAAAAATGTTTTATGCAACGGCCTAGCGCTTAAAGCGGATTGCACGGCGTTATTTCATGTCTTCAAGCGATTTTTACGCTTGTTTCTAGCGAGATTTCATCAAAATGCGGTTTTGAAAAGGTGATTCTGCTCGCGGTTTATACATAAAATATTTTTGGTGTTAGCGTATAAAATTAACTCTGTTTTCTGAAGGTTGAAGAGAAACGAAATATATGGAATAACTTAACATTTGATGTGAATGATATTATATGTGTACCAAACCAAGCTCTACGACAAAAAAAAATGTTTTAGTAGAAATAGGTACCATCTATAATCTTTTATTTTTAAAACAAAACATTCCCCCGCTCTAGAATTTCTCTTGTATCGCGGCTACAGTTTACAAACATACATGTCACATACACACACATCCAGACCCGCAGCCTAATTACCGATGTAGCGACAGGCGTAGATCGCGCGATAACTTCTGTCAAACGTCATTTTTGTGTCATATAATGTATTGGCTGCCAGTAATATTTTTGTCGCGTGGCTGTCGTGTTGCTGTCGCTTTTTTACATAATTAGGCTGCCGAAACATCCATCTGTAGATCATACAAAGATTTGCTCCATGCGGGAATTGAAACCGCGACACGAAGCGCAGAAAGCTAATCGCTTAGCCACTGCGCCACCCGTGTCGTCATCACGCCTGTATTCCCCCAAAGGGTTAGGAAGAGGCTACTTATAGTATCTGTAAACGTACATAGCGCCTATGCCGTTATTACGTCCCACGTAGTGGGACTAGTAGGGGACGAGCCTATTGTTATCTATAGGAAAAAAATCTAGCAAAAAATACTACTTACACGTTTCCTGACCGGCAGTCGCGTAGCTGTGGCGTAGCTGTGGCGTAGCTGTCGCGTAGCTGTGGCGTAGCTGTCGCGTAGCTGTCGCGTAGCTGTCGCGTACCCGTCGCGTTGCTGTCGCTTTTACGTAATTAGGCTGTCGTAGGTCAAACCCAGAGCCACGTGCAGCAGCCTTACACTACCACTAGACCAATGAGTCAGTGATGTTAACAAAGGATGATTATAAAAGGTGTATCATCTTTAACATTAACTTTTTATGACAGCTTTTAGTGCCCAGATTATCATAATAAATTATAACATCCTGTACACGTCTTTATGGAGCCTCTTCAATAGGGTGTTACGATTATTCAGGATAATACCGTTATTGATGATAATGATACGTCGATTTGTGATGTGCCATGCGGATATAGGCTATCTATGAAAGGTTATTAACCTTTTTTAATGATGGCAATCTTTAAATACTTTTGTTGACTTATCGTTTGACTTTGATATGAGTAATTAGCTTCCTCTCGCGGCTTCACCCGCGTGTATTACAAATCCTTGTATTTTCCCGGGATAAAAAGTCTAGCCTATATGCTATTTCAGACTATAATCTATATCTGTGCCAAATTTCATCCAGATCCGTTCAGCCGTTCTTGCGTGAAAGAGTAACAAAGATTCATCCATCCATCCATCCTCACAAACTTTCACATTTATAATATTAGTAGGAGTATGTTTATGAATCTGACTCTCCTTTGAAATATATCTATTAAAAAAACATTGAATATAACTTTTAATATGCAAATGTTTGATATGTACTGTCAGTCAAATCACAGTCAGTCAATAAAAATATTACGTGGCGAAATTCAAACGCTTATTCTTGGAAAACTATTGGTTGAAATTATAAAATTTAAATGTCTATATATTTTTATATATCCGTAGATACCTACTATGTGTAAAATTGATAAAGATTTCAAATACTATTTCCTCTAAAAATCACTTACACATACAGCGAGGTAATGCTGCCAGTCTTCTGGGCACTCTGCCCGTTGACAGCGATGCGAGGAGTATTATATCGTGTTTTTTTTTTTATAATTTTGACAAATTTAATTTATTCTATACAAATAAATGAAATGAATGTGTTTGCTTGTAATATCAAAATAACACCTTTTTTACTAAATGCATATGAAAGTAATGTAAAACAAAAATCAATTTTTAAAATGTTTGTCCGTGTGTCTGTTTGTTCCGCCTAATCTCCGAAACGGCTGGACCGATTTTGATGGAACTTTCATTAGCAGATAATTTATGTTATAAGGAGCAACTGACTTTTATTTTAGAAAAATAATTAGGGTTCCACGCGGGCGAAGCCGCGAGCAGAAGCTAGTACTATATATCTTTTAAATTGTACGGAAATTGCAATAAACTGCCAATAGACATACTAATTTAACAAAAAAATACATTATAGATACACCAACACGACCTAATGCTAAACACCCGTATAAAACAAACTTACGAAACAATTCTAAGCGATTTACACAAAATAAAAAAATAAAGTTACCACGCTAAACTTGTCTTATAAAGTAAGTTATAGGATTGTTAGTCGAAAACGGCTCTCTAAGGCTGTTCAATAAATTCTATGAGGATCGTGTCCTATTCTGAATTGAGATTACTTGAAGTTTATTTAAGTTTTATTCAAAATCATCTGCCCAGAATCTTCTAAACCAGGTCTGGCTGAATATCAGTATTTTATTTAGACGGAGCGACTGGCATCTGACTTCTGCCACCCAATTACTGGGAGACACTGATACTGATCAGACTTTTTGGGGTTATTAAACTTTTTGAGCTGCTGAATCCCGTAATCAGTCATCCGTATTCTTAAGAAACCCAGGACCAACTGCTTAAAGCACGATTCACGGTCCTAATAAAAAGAACGGTCTTCCATTCAAGAACTCCCCACAGCTTAACTACGAGTCCATGTCTTATTCAATAATGTTTGTATTGTACTGTGATCTTCTGACCGCCTCAATACTCTAACAGTCAAAAGGTCTTGTTCTCCCACTTGTATTGGGGGAGCTCTTTCTTCTGTGTGGCAGTCTTCTCAGACCTGCTTCTGATCGGGTGACCGACTAAACATTGCATCACGCTTAATATGTACCTCTAAATAATTTAAGATTCTGCCCCGTTGGTCTAGTGGCCGCAAGCGCGACTGCTCAACGTGAGGTCCTAGTTTCGATTTCCGGGTCGGGCAATGGGTTATTGGGTTTTTCTGTGTGGGAATTCTCAGTCGCAGCATAGAGTCTGGAACTGTGCCCGGTAGATGGCAATAGGCTCTACCCCTATTACATGGGACTCGATAACGACATCGGCGAAATGTGGATGTATAATAGTACACCTCTGCCTAACCCTTCGGGTAATACAGGCGTGATGCTATGTTATGTTAAATTCCACTAAAATAATTCACTACATTTACTGACTATCCCAACTTGCTCAAGTTAAAAAGGTACTTAGGTTCACATCTTTGACTCTAAAGCGTCTTCAGCATTAGGTAAATTTTAACCCTAAAACGGTAAAATATAATTTGAGCTAAACGTTTCTTCAAACTTAAAGAGATACTTAGCAATTTAAGTACACTTTGATGTTATATCAAAAAGTTTCAATATCCAATGTTTCAAGGGTAAACTTAATTATACTTATGTAGGCTATTTGATTAGTCTTTTGCCTTTGGTTTCGGTTCAAAGATAACCCGCCGCAGCTGTCAAAGGATGTGACGTGTTTGTTTACGTATGTGTGCGTTGTACAAGGCCCTGTAATTATATGGTATGGTATGTATAATATTATATATTGAAGGTTGGCGCAGTCGTTGAGAGATCGACTGCTGCGCTACGTGTCCCAGGTTCGATTCCCGCACGGAACAAGTATTTGTATGATCTACAAATAGTTGCTTCGGGTCTGGGTTTTTTTTTGTATGTGAATATATGTGTTTGTAAACGCACCCACGATACAGGAATAATTGTTAGTGTGGGGCAACGATTAAAAAAAAAAACAAACAAAATATATGTTCTCACCCTTTGGTAAATTCAAAGTAATAGGTGACTTATACATATAATCCCTTTATCCCTGGAATCTCTTGGTTCTGAATCCCCTAAAAACATGTGACACGCAGGAGGTGTAGCTTGTAGCCCTAGGCACTGATATCTATCATATAATGATACCAAGATTTCAGCAACCACTGGAAATATACGTAAAATAAACCGCTCTAGAAACAACACGCCGACGAAGCCTGAATGCTTTGGTATTCAAAGTTCAAACTTTAATACGTTATCTATGAACACATAATATTGTGTTGAGGCCATATTTACGCAAGTAAACGAGCACAATATTATTTTAATCAAAAGTTGTTCATTCATGTTCAGTTATTTGCAAATGAAAGGGCAGAAGGTCCACTCTGTATTTCACAGTGACGTAAAAATAAGTTCACCGGTTTTTGCGTGAAAGTCAGAAGATTTACCTTGCCGCAAGTACAAAAGATAATCACTTGAGAACCGCTCAATCGATTTGACAGGTTGTTTTTTTTTTTTTTTTTGTTTTCTTAATTATCAGGACAAGGTTTGTATGAAAGAATTTTTTTTGCAAGATCCACCGTAACATAGTCGGAAATTTGGATGGTATTTATGTATAAATATCTCAAATAAAAAATTGGTATTTTCTTCATTAGTAAAATGCACCCGTGCAAAGCTGGGGCGGGTCGCTAGTTTATTTTATTAGTAGAATAGACAACAATAGCCAATGTTAGCAAAGAAATGTATTGAAATAAACAACTCGCTTGGTTATAGCAGGAGTCATCACAATATAATGTTTTAATGAGCCTTAACTTTCCAAAGATATTCGCCTTGGTCTATTGTCTATTGTTCTATTTGCTCTTAGGTCTACTGTTATAAGAAATGGTGTATTAGACAAGCAATTTTGTGACCATCCGGAGCCATTGATGACTAAAACATATTGTATTCAAAATTTGGATAGCTATCCTGTGATATCTTGAGGCAATTTTCAGAATCTGGATTTTCTGGTAGTTCGTATTGCCAATTTTACAGGCCGTTAACGCTCTTATCAACTACGTCAGTGAAAATATGGACAAAAGGAAACGATGCCTATCTATCTTTTTAGATCTAGCCAAGGCCTTTGATACGATTTCTGTCCCCATCTTATTAAACAAGCTTGAAAGACTAGGAATAAGAGGTACTCAACTAAAATTATTTGAGAGTTACCTTTCAAACCGTCTTCAGTCAATACGAGTGGGTGGATATACAAGTTCATACTTACAAGTGACACATGGTGTTCCACAGGGCAGCATACTAGGACCAACCTTATTTCTGGTTTATATTAACGATCTCACAAATCTTAAACTCGCCCATGGCAAAATTATCTCCTTTGCAGATGATACTGCTCTCATTTTCGCCGCTGATACGTGGGATGAGGTTTTCCTTGCTGCCCAAGCTGGTTTCAGTACTGTAAGAGAATGGCTAGGAGAAAATATCCTAACCCTAAATGTTGACAAGACGAAGTACATCTGCTTTAATATTCGCACTGAGAAAACTGTAAATAACACTCTCGCTATCATTCCACATGACTGTCTGCAAGAAAAGAACTGCTCTTGTACTCATCTGGAACGAGTTAGCTGGAATAAATATTTGGGTGTCATTATTGATAGCAAATTGAATTTCAAGGAACATATTAAAGCTTTATGCGGCAGGATTCGAAAACTTATATATATTTTTAGGAATCTGCGACATGTCACTGACCCATTAATCCTAAAACGCATATACTTCGCTCTTTGCCAATCTCTCATAACGTATTGCATAAGTGCTTGGGGGGGAGCCCCTAAAACTACTTTAAAGTCGATTGAAATTGCCCAACGAGCGGTTCTTAAGGTCAGTATGTTTAAACCAACACTGTTCTCCACCAGGCTGCTATATCAAGCCTATGGTGTAATGTCCGTTAGACAATTATTTTTATTAAAAACAATACTCATCCAGCACTGCAAACTAACTTATAACCCTCAGATTCTTAATAGGCGCAGGAAATATACGGTCTGCTCTCAACCCAAATTTAATAAAACTACGTTTATTACGAGATTCATAAATTTCATTGGTCCATACATTTACAATAAGGTTAATAAAATACTAAATATATATCCATTAAATAAGGTACAGTGTAAGAATAAAGTATCCAAATATCTACAAAAATTATCATTTGAGGAGACTGAAAATCTGCTTGTTATTCCTAAATAGTGGATAGATACAATAACACACCCATGCACACAACTATCACACCACCACCTACACACCCACACACTCATCACACACCATCACACTCACCCACACACTCATCACACACCATCACACTCACCCACACTACACTTCTAACATAACAACAAAGTACAATGGTCTGTAAACTACCTACCTATAACAAAATGCTAAAATTTGATGTCACTATATTTTGCTACTCGAGGGGATAGGCGCTGAAAGCCGAAATACAGGCTATTGCCTAGTTTGGCTTCAGATGTTTAAACTTTTGTGTACACAACTACTTCTGTATAGCATTACATTTGTAACTTATTGTACTCTTATTTTTGATGAATAAATTAAATTAAATTAAATTAAAATTCTTGGATATAGAATTATCGTGATTCCTGGATCTTCCCATATCGTGTGTTGTTATGAGTGGTACTTCTGCACCTTCTTGTGTAGGGGTCTCCGCCCTACATTATCCTGTGTGTATGTTACGGGGTGGTTAAGGGTGGTGTCGATTGCAAACTCTTTGATCTATGTTGATTAGCTTAGCATGACTGTTCAAATTAGGGGCCTTCGAAGCAACGGTCTGTGAAACAATGATGTTAAGTTTACTCTTGTGTCGGTATTATCAGCTCTTATGTATATTATTGAGCTCAAAATACATCTAAAGATGGGCGAGGCCGAGGCTGGCCTAGAAAGAGGTGGTGAGATGACCTAGACGCGTACCAGAGGAGCTGGTTCGAGGTGGCGCAGAATGGATATGGGTGGAAGAATTTGGGAGAAGCCTTTTTTTTTATACATAGGATGATACACTAGGATTTCTCCTGTGTCGTGGGTACAGTTTACAAACATACATGTCACATACACACACAACCAGACCCGAAACAACTATCTGTAGATCATACAAATATTTGTTCCGTGCGGGAATCGAACCCGCGACACCTAGCGCAGCAGTCGATCTCTCAACCACTGTGCCAACCGTGCCGTCAGTGTCACTTTGCCCAGCAGTGAGACAGTTTGGGCTAAATAAAAAAAACATCGAAACTCCTTAAAGACTTTTTAACTTATATTGTATCTGCATCATTGGTGAAGTGTTCTCAAGCGTGAATGCTGAGCGTGAGGTTTCGGATTCGATGGCAGCTTGGAATTTGGAAGTGGGCTCGATAGGCAGCAATAAGCTCGCTAATTACAATTACATGGCACGCAATAACGGAGAATTGTGGAAGCACAACAGTAACCGTCTACCTAATATAGGCGTGGTCCTATACTATGTTTAATAAATTAAAGGAGAAATTAGTATTTATATCATCTGCTTAACGTACTCTCCTAGGCATGGTGGGGTCTTGATTTGTGAAGAACGGTCACCCATCCAAGGACTGACCTCAGCAAGCGCTGCTTAACCTGACAAAAAATCAATTAACAATATACAAAACACCCACCACCTCATATATCACACCATTGCAGCCGTTCTCAAACTTTTTGGCGACTGAACCCTTTTGCTTATTCTTTATTAAAAATCATATTACTTGACATTAACATTTGAGTCTAATGGGAGGTATGAAATAGTTTTTTACTTTTCATCAATTGCTTGATAGCAGGCTTGATAGAAGAGGGCTCACTGTGAAAAGAGTGATCAGTATTTTCACGGAGCCCCCACACAGACTTTGCGGAGCCCTAGGGCTCCGCGGAGCACACTTTGAGTATGGCTGCAATATTGCATAAATAACATACGTAGAATAATGCCCAGTATATATGTATAGTTATGTACACGTCGGCGCAATATCGTATAACTTGCCGATACGAACAGTGGGGGGTGTCAGGAAATAATTATTATAATAATAGGCGTTTCGTGAACACAGCTTTTAATTAAAACGAGGGCCTCCCTCCGCCCAACAATATTAGTTCTTGAGAAATCCTAATACTTATGGCGAAAATTTATACAATAAAAAAGAAAAATTGAATTTTGGTATTGGAGTTTTTGGTATTGAGTTTCGTTTTTCGTATTTGACGGCACGGTTGGCGCAGTGGTTGAGAGATCGACTGCTGCGCTACGTGTCGCGAGTTCGATTCCCGCACGGAACAAATATTTGTATGATCTACAAATAGTTGTTTCGGGTCTGGATCTTCGTGTATGTAAATACACACCGTGCCTCGGAAAGCACGTAAAGCCGTTGGTCCTGCACCTGATCTCTATCCGGTCGTGTCGGATTGCCGTCCCATCGGACTATGTGAGTGAAGGAACAGAGAGAGCACCTGTGTTTGCGCACACACTTGTGCTCTATAATATTTCCTGCGTAGTTGGCTAATCTCCGGTGAGATTGGCCGCCGTGACCGAAATCGGTCAGGAGGACATTATATTATTGAGTTTCGTAAAGATGTTTCTATTTATTTACATGGTTAACGTTCTTTATGGAGTTTCTTGCCGGTCTCTTCTCCATAGGACCAACCCACTTTGGAACCGTGCCCCTAGATTCATAACGTTTTAAAAGTGCCTGCAAAGGCCCATTTGAAATAATATACTTTGTCTTTGACTTTGACTTTTATAGTTACACTTCCTTCGTTTGTGGGTATCGTTGTTGTGGGTTTGGTGCCCAGTACCAAAACGCCAGCAAAGGGATAGGCAGGAGTGAATTATTTGTACCCTATATCTTGCTGATGCCGTTATTAAGTCCCATGTAACAGATGGCAAGACAATTGCCCTTTAACGAGAAGAATTACAAACTACAGGTTGCTATTAATAATTTTCTAACAGAAAAATTCAATATCACTTTACCCGACTCGAGAATCGAATATATACCCTCAGTAGCTGGGATTTCGAACATTTACAGAGCACAAGCCAATAAAACTGCCTGACCCGGGAATCGAACCGAGGACCTCACGCTCAGCAGTCGCACCTGTGACCACTGGACCAATGTCTGAAGCTAACTTGTATTAATTAGTGCGGCGTACTAAAGATTATAAGCTTGCAAACTAATACGGTCTTAACATGACCATATTAGAGGAACTGAGCACGGATTTGCAGGGTATTAGTGATGTACCACGGTGTTCTTTCTGTTCAATGGGGAAAAGAACTCTTTGTAAATGTAGGATTCTTTGCTGCTTCCATTATTTTTTGGGTGGCCGAGAAATTAAACGCGTGGATTTTGAAATATATAATTCTATACTATACTTGCTAAATTAGTATCTTTATATATAAAATTCCGGTGTGCGTGTGTTCGTAATTCTTTTCCTCCTAAACGGATTGATCGATTTTGATGTTTTGTTTTTGGTTCTTAGCTATAGTTGAACCCGGTTGTCGCCTTTGTTGTCGACATCTAGAAAACTTTCACTGAACATTTGTTTGTTGCTAATCTCTAATGATTTCGATGAAATTTACAATAAGGGTTTCAGGGGCGTAAAATTTGTCTAGACCATTAGTTCCCAAATTGGTCCACATGGACCCCCAGGGTTCCACGGGAGACTCGACGGGGGTCTACGATGGCGTGACAAAAAAATGGGGGTTTACAATTTAATTTACAATATGGTAAAAATGTAGCTACAGGGGGTCCACCGGAACCAGCTAAATTTTGAAAGTGGTCTATGAGAAATAAAGTCTGGGAACCTCTGCTCTAGACCTAGGTTACATTTCTGGAAAAAACGATCCGTCGACCGATTTAGTAACAGTATTCATTTTAGGAAAAACGTTTTATCCGTTAACGAGTTACGCACGATGTTAAATAATCAGTTGCATAAACATATACATAGTATATGTACATAGAAAATAGTACAAAAATCGCTCGACTTGTATACTGACGTCCCATCGGCAGCCTAATTACGTAAAAAAGCGACAGCAACGGGACAGCCACGTGACAGCAATCCCACTGTCAGCCAATACATTATATGTCACAAAAATGACGTTTGACAGAAGTTATCGCGCGATCTACGCCTGTCGCTACATCGGTAATTAGGATGCCGATTCGATTAGTCTGTCTGTCAGTGTGTAAAAGCCTTTTTTCCTAGAAACGGTTTGAGGCATAGATATAGAATGTAAAAGATGAACAATGACAGCTTGTAGGAGATACCGAAAAATAATATGCATATGTGTTAGTGACTGATATGTCAGATGAAAATAGGGTTGTGTATTTGCATTGTCAATATAGTATAATATCGATAGATTAAATCTTGCCCTAATGAATAGAGGTATATAAGTTTCTAATTAAATCCTCTTATTGTAAATTAATAAACGGATAAAATCATTTTATTTATGAAAATACAATGAGTATTAAAAAATATAATAATAATTTTAAGATGATGTTGTATGCAGCATACAGATAAGTATAGTACAAACATTTAACCTTGTGCTATCCACTAGTCACCGTTTTGTGCACTGATAATGATAAAGTAATGTATGATGTTACCATAGCTAGTTCCCTTAGGCCCGATTACTTAATAATCAGATAAAAATCTATCGACTTTTTATCGATATCCGTGAAGTCATTTCTACAGTCAACCCTAGCGTAAACATACATTTTAATATTTACACTAAATATTATTTATTTCTTGTTTTATCTAAAAAATATTACCACGTATCGGAAGAAAATCTAATATATTATGGTAAAATTTGTTTTCTCGGCGAATTAATACTAGTGCGTACACAAAATATGGTTTCAAAACGTACGATGAAAAAATCACACTTACCTGTGAAACGTGTAATTATTTGGATTATTTCTCTTTGTCACGTTACAATTGGCAAAAGAACATAACATTATGACTGCTTAAGTATCACTTATCGCCAATAATTGCACGATTATTTTATAAATTACTAAAATATATTTGACACTAAAACAAGGGAAAGGATAGGTACCGATCCTTCAAAAAAAATTGTATCATACTGACATTAACATCTGTCTCTTTCTTTCTCGGGTAGTGTTCATATTAAAATGATATCTCTTTTCCACGCTTTGTTGGTCTTTTAGCGTAAGCGAAATTCTAAGTCTATGGTTTGAGGTATCCAAATTCAAATTCAAAATATTTATTCGCTTGAATATGGTTACAATTCGAGTTTCATAATAATATTTAGTAGTCCAACATATTTGGTCATAACATAATGACACGCAAATATTTAAGTTTATAATAGTATGTCAACAAGTATTTTTAGTGTGACAATTTGTATTAAAATCTATCTTCCAAGTATTCTTTATTTGAGTAAAAGGTTATTTCAATTAGCCATTTACGTAAAGCTTGAAGCGTGTCATTGGTCCAGTTGCAACTAACAGAATATAACGTTGACGATTATACTAAGGTAACTGTTTATCCCGAGTAAATAAATAAATAAGTGTACAAAACTGGGAACCTACTGAGTTGATATGTACGTATTTTGTGTGTTTTAGTAGATACCTATATAGTATACTAGATTATCGTTCGACTATGAGTGTGTTTATTTACAAGATGTCTCATTGGTCTACTGGTCGCGACTGCTAAGCATGAGGTTCTCGGTTATATTCTCGGGGCGGGCAAAGTGTTATAGAGACTTTCTGAAATTCTTGGTTGCAGCTCGTACTTTAGAATTGTGCCCGGTTGATGGCAATAGGCTCGCCCCCTATTACATGGGATTTAATAAGGGCATCGGTGAAGTGTGTATGCACAAAAAGAACATCTCTTCCTAACCCTGTAACACAGGCGTGATGGATGAAGTACAAATAACATACATTATTGTTAACTGCGACTTCGTCTCCGTGTATTTTGTATTTACTATCTAATTATGCCATGTATTTTTCCAAGACCCAAGCCACCTCTGTGTAAAATTTCATAACAATCGGTTCAGTGGTTTAGTTCTTATGAGGTAACAAACAGACAGACAGAAATACTTTCGCATTTATATTAGTACTAGCTTACGCCCGCGGCTTCGCCCGCGTGGTTTACGAACCCTTACATTTTTCCGGGATAAAAGGTAGCCTATGTGCTATTCCAGACTATAATCTATCTCTGTGTCAAATTTTATCCAGATCCGTAGCCTAATTACGTAAAAATAGCGACAGCAACGCGACAGCCACGCGACAGCAATCTTACTGTCAGCCAATACATTATATGTCACGAAAATGACGTTTGACAGAAGTTATCGCGCGATCTACGCCTGTCGCTACATCGGTAATTAGACTGCCGTTCAGCCGCTATGGCGTGATTGAGTAACAAATATGCATCTATCCATCCATCCTCACAAACTTTCACATTTATAGTATTAATAGGATAGTAGGATTAGTAGGATGGATGAATGTTAAGAAATCGGAGCGATTACAGACTAGGTAAATTTAAAAACTACTTGTAACTTAAACTTTATTCAAACAAGATTAAAGTTCCTACCACCAAACATTGCCTTACCAGTCAAACTTCCTCCATCACTCAAACACTATGAAGCACCAAACACTAATTATAAACCAGAAACACAAAAGATACACAAACTAGAACCATTTAACCATAAATTCACCCCAATCGACACCCAAAGTTATCGACAAAACTATCATAAAGTATCATTGGGCGTCCCGAAGTCACAGACCGACCTAACTGCCAGTAAATCAGTTAGAGATATCTTTAGTAATCCAACCGTTTGTTACACCAGATAAAACTCAATATATATGGAATCTTCTAAAACTGAGGCTTTATTAAACTGGGAAGGGGATGCTGTAGATTTATGGGGTGAAACGATTCAATTAGGTAAAGGGATAATTTTCATATATTTTGTAGGTTTTAGGGTAGTTTGAGATTGGAAAAGTTTGTGTATTGATTTTGATTTTAAATAACATAGCATCACGTGTAGATATATTCCACGAAGGGTTGAATAGAGGTGTACAATTGTATACCCACATGATACCGATGCCGTTAGAATCCCATGTAATAGGAGGCGAGCCTATTGTAGGCACAGATCCAGACACCGTGCTGCTACTGAAAATTTCTATACAAAAAAAAAAACCAATAACATTTTGCTCGGCCCGGGAATCGAACCCAGGACCTGACGCTAAGCAGTCGCGCTTGCGATCACCAGACCAATGAGGCAGTCAGTCATTTCAAATGTAGACTAAAATCTATTGTCCGACTGCTGGGCAAAGGTCTCTTCTCAGAATTAGAAGACTTAAGGCCTTATTCCACCACGGTAGCCCGGTGTGGGTTGGCGGATTACATACACCGCCAAGAACTTTATGGAGCCCTCTCAGGTGTGCGGGTTTCCTCACGATGTTTTCTTTCACCGTAACCGCAAGTGATAATCTAATTCTGATCCGCACAGGATTCCGAAAAGTCAGAGATGCGGGCCGGGTTTTAACTCAGACCCTCCTGCATGGAAGGCGAGCTTTCAACCGATAGGCTATCACTGATTTTCATAGCTAAACCTTTAAAATTAGTTAAACCAAGCAAGGTGCGGAAATAATTCTACCGTCAAATTAAGACAAAGCTAAAATTTTAATTAGTTTCCGAACGAGAACGATCCAAAGCTTTTTTATCTAACAAAAGCCCAAATTAGTAAGCAAGAGGGGTACAGAGGAAATTACATAAAATTCTATCTGGAAGTTTGGAACTTGCCCCGACTTCGCGCTTTCAAAGCTTTCGGCCAGGTGAAGATATTGAACCTTAAGATTTTTTTCTTTCTTCGCCTCGTTTTTGTTCAAAAGATTTGTTATTTGCAACTGATGAGGTTTGGAGTTACCAAACTGGAATTGGATTTTGGATTATCTAAAAATTGGATCTTTTGATGACTATTTTCATGTTCTTTATGTTATCGTGTCGTTGGACTAAGTTGGTGTTGTAATGTTATTTTGAAAACGCCTATCTGGGAGCGAATTTTAATTCTTTTCCCATTCAACGCGGATAAATTGAAGTCTGAATAAAGTTAATATATAAATTAACATAATGTTATTCGGTATTTAATAAAAACGGGTTAAGATAATAATTTAGAAAATATAATATACAAAAATAATAAATATACATTATATGTATATAAATTATTAAATAATATACATATATACATTATATGTATACTTGGCTTGCCAGAGGAACTGATCCGAGGTGTCGCAGTAAAGAGACGTGGGGAAGAACTTGGGGGAGGCCTTTGCCTTGCAGTGCAACAGTTTGAGCTTATTTTTCTTTAACCAATAATTCAATCAATCAAAGAATCAATCGTGGTTTCATTCGTTTTATATCATTACACCCCCTCTTATGATACATTCCTTTAATTTTCTGCTATCTTAAACTTTTACACGTATGGCAAAACACGGTTTTATATAGTAGTTTCAGAAGAGACATAAAATTTACTTCATCACTTATGAAATAATTCGTAAATGTATAAATATAAACTAAAATACAATATAATAGAATACCATACAATACAATACTTCATTGCACACCATTTACGGAATATTTTTCATTAGAAATAATCAGTTCTTTGTCCCTTCTGAAAACTTATCAAATTTTACTTGCGCTGTATTGTTACCTAAAATACGATAAGGTATCTATCACAACGGCTGTATACTCCGAAGGGTTAGGCTGTACATGTACACACTAATTTTCCCCCTGGAAATGACTTAACAGAAGAACTAATAGCATAACACGCTTACTTACAACGCTTAAGGCCACTAAACCGATAGTAAATGTTAAACCTATAAAGAACATACAACCCACAAAGTTCCGCTTTAAAACAAGAGTTTTGAACGCAAGTGTAGTTAAGAGTGATAAGTTACAAAGTAAGGACTAACTTATTACCTTCGAACATCATTAAATAGCTATCTAGCACTGTGTGGGACGTTGATAGATACTTTAAGTAATTCTTACCTTTGTGAATAAGAATAAAAATTAGGTAAGAATAAAAATGTGAATTTATTTTTTGATATTATTCTTTGTTTTTGTTCACTCACGTATTTTAATGTAGATTATAATACATATGACAAATTGCTTTACCTTATTGCTCTAGTGCTCGCTAACACGGCTACTGATTGTGAGGGGCTGAGTTCGATCCCCAGTATGGGCAAAGCGACTGGACTGTAGGCGTTAGCTTTCTGCGCTGCTTGTCGCGGGTCCAATTCCCGCAACGAACAAATATTTGTATGATATTTGTTCATTTCTATGATATCTAGGCGTATGTGCAAGTGACATGTATGTTTGTATTCACATACAAACATATATACAGGTGAAATCCTAGTATGGGGTAAAGTTTAAAATAAAAAGAATAAAAACTATTAAGAAATTCTTAGTTTGGGATTATGTCCGCTACATGACGATTTTTATATAGACATTCGTTATTCTCCGTTATTCCAACAACACGTGATTACACCCAAATCGCCTATCCTACATCGCTTCCTAGTGATTTAGCTGAGAAGAAGTAGCGACGCAATATACGGATGTTTGACATTTTCATTAAACAACATAAAAAAAAACATTAAAAAATATGATAAAAATAATTGAATGCCTCATTGGTCTAGTGGTCGTAAGCGTGACTACTGAGCGTAAGATCCTGGGTTTAACTCCCGGGTGGCGCTAAGTGTTATTAGGTTTTTCTATATGGAAATTCTCAGTTACAGCACGCTGGAATTGTGCCCGGTAGATGGCAACAGGCTCGCCCCCTATTACATTGGACTCAATAACGGCATCGGCAAAATGTGGATGTACTACAATAGTACATCTCTACCTAACCCTTCAGGGAATACAAGCGTGATGCTATGTTATGTTTTGGTAAAAATAAAAACAACAATCTTTGTAACACGCACAATAGCACATACCCTGATTTTTATATTTTACTATCGATTATTTTGAACCATATTTAACATGAAAACATTGGGTTAATCATACTCAAAGCTCATGCAATATTCATAATAAACACAAAAATTCAATAACACAATTTAAACGTAAATGAAAAACAACTTTCGAAACACTTTAGATCAAACGAAGTTCGGAAATTTTTATTATTCGGAAGTGTAAAAAAATTCACAATTTAAAAGCAGCTTTGAAAATACAATGGCGGAATACCAAGAAGTCGTGAATACTTGATGAACCGTAAAATATAAGTATGAACATTAATATTTACAGGACAGTCGGGAATATCCTTTTGGTTACCATATTTTTTCCGGATTATTCGATAAATTGAACGAATAAACACAAAAAATAAATCAAAAGCACCGGCTATTATTCTAGACTGTTACACCAGTCAACTGCTTATCAAAATGTGTTTTTTTTTTTCACATAAAGATGCTTTACGAAACACCGTGTTGCTACTGAGATTTTCTAACAGAAATATCAAATAACATTGCGCTTTAGCCGACCGAAGGATTGAATCGAAGCCCTCAAATTCAGCTACCGTGCTTAAGTCAACTAATTTACTATGCACTTTAAAATCACATACAACGCCTAATAGAAATAATTTCTACTCAAATCAGGTAAAAAAGTTGCAATAGAAAAAAAATACAACGAAAAATAGAACATAATTGAAAACAAAACAAAATACCGAGTAACCATGAATACTTAATAAAGCATTAAGTATAAGTTTGGTGAAGTTATGAACTTTGAAGTAGCGAACACACAAAATTGTCAGTATTCCTGAGGCAGGCCGCATTTTATGCTTCGATATGATTAATAAAACTTTGTATTTGGTTTCCACTCCATATTAATTAATTATTTTGTTAGCCTTGTTGGGTTTCTTTTAAATTAATGCGTTTTTGTCATGTGTTACGAGTCGATTTTCTTGATAATTGAAGTACTCGGATATATAGATATAATTGTTTTTATTTTAAACTAGCGACCCGCCCCGGCTTCGCACGGGTAGCACACAAAATTAACAAAAATCAAAAAAAAAAATTGTTGATCCGATCGCTACCAAACTTAACAGGATCACCCGCTGGGCTAATTTGAAGATTAGCTCAAAATTTCATTAATTTCGCTCCAGCCGTTTTGGAGTCCATAGGGAACATATGTACATACACACATTTATTTTAATCAATAATAAATAAATTTGTTAATGGACTCTAGTTGCACGATCCAAGAAGTTGGTCCTATGGAGAAGAACCGGCAAGAAACTCCATGGATACTCTTTTAAAGTCTCTTTTAACAATCTTGCTATGTACACAATGTGGAAGAAGTATGAGAGAACAATGTAGGATTTGACAAATCCTATCCTATCCTATTCTATCCTACTAATATTATAAACGTGAAAGTTTGTGAGGATGGATGGATGGATCTTAGTTACTCTTTCACGCCAGAACGGCTGAACGGATCTGGATGAAATTTGGCACAGAGATAGATTATAGTCTGAAATAGCTTTTTATCCGGGGAAATGTACGGGTTCGTAAACCACGCGGGCGAAGCCGCGAGCGGAAGCTGGTAAATACTAAAGCTAAAACTCAATATGTCAATGGCAGTACTGCTCTACTCTTTTGCCGAGTCTCCACGTGAAAGGATTATCCAGTCAGCAATGGTGATATCTAGGCTGACTGCCCAAGGAAGCAAGCAAGGAGGCTCCACGAGTGACGTATGACGAACATACGTCACTCGTGGAGCCTCTTTCCTTGTGCCCTATTTATTAAAATATACTACCTATTTTAAAAATCATGCTAATCAAATTTAAAAAAGGCAGATTTCCTTCCATTTTGAAATCAAACACTGCTAAAGAATATAATAACATTACACATATTTACGATGCTTTCAATAGTCATCTGGATTTCATTCACGTATTCCATCATTTTTTTATTTTTAATACAATTGGTTGCATTCATGTTTCATATAAATATGATTGCGTTACAAAGGGAGATATTTTACATTTTATATTGCTGTGAGTAATATAAGCCTGGATCATACGTTTTTTTTTTTAATAATATGCATTGTATATATGTTTCATCCAACCTTATATTTCCGATATATTATATAATATAATATAAAAAAATACTTTTTTTATTATAAGATAGCATAGCATCACGCCTGTATTCCCCGAAGGTTTAAGCAGAGGTGTACTATTGAACACCCACATTTCGCCGATGCTGTTATTGAGTCCCATGTAATAGGTGGCGAGCCTATTGCCATCTACCGGGCACAGTTCCAGACTCCGCGCTGCTACTGAGAATTTCCATATAGAAAACCCAATAACACTTTGCCTGACCCGGGGATTGAACCTAGAACCTCACGCTCAGCAGTCGCGCTTGCGACCACTAGACCAATGAGGCAGTCTTTTTTTATTATGTCTTTCTAAATTCGATTTTTGTTTTTTTTTTATAATTCATCTAGTTCATCTATTTTTTCGTGATCCCATATTTTAAAATATAATATCTTTAAACTCAGGATCATCTTGAAAATATCTACTCGATATCATACAAATATATCAGATTCGCAAAAAAGAAACCTTTAAAAGTAATTCTTTATATATTTAAACAAGATGCATGAAACTACCAAAATCCTTTCGAGCTATTACGGAGACGACTTCTTAAAAATAAAGACGGGACTCAGACACACTATAAATACCTGCTCTGCGTCTCCAAACTGCAATCCGATTAAAAAGCGCCAAACTAGCATAACTGTTTACATTCCAAAATTCAACTCTATCACAAAAATAATAGGGTACGTAATTGTTTGCTAAAACCAACTGTCATTTTAACACTTTAGTTTGAATCTAAAGAACAATGGCATTCTAGAACGTAGCGAAATTCAATTTTAGATTCGCAGAAAGTTTTGAGACCAAATCTCATTTTGATATTTTAAATGTGCATTTACGTCCTAGAGAATTTGTTGGATTAAAATGAAAAGTACCTTCCTGTGATTTGTTCCGATGTCTCGGTTTTGCATCTGGTGGGTTTAAAGAGTCTGGAGGGAAATGCTACTTAAATAACGGTTATAGTAAGTTGAAAGGACAAAAATGCGCCTCGCTCTATTATTAAATCATTACATTGTAAGTGTGCTGTTATAAATTGCTATTGTATTCAGTCTATCACCACGCACTCATTAGAAAGGTGTGTATAAGTACATTATTAAAAAATTAACACGTATATTGGCGTTTCCCGCACCCCGGCAGTCGTTATTATTAATTACGTAAAAAAACGACAGCAACGCGACAGCCATGCGACAGCAATCTCACTGTCACCCAATTATATGACACAAAAAATAAAAACCGACTCCAAAAAACTCAAAAACAAAACTAATAACTAAAAAGCAAAAAATAAATCTTTTATTATACAATATAGTAGTTGAAGAATATTGAAATCGGTGCCAAGTATGTGATTTTAAAATCAAATAAATTACTTAGCCGACCACATGATGAAAACGCATTACGAGAAATTCACTATCGAATCTGCAATATTACCCATCTCGGCTTAAAGTGCGCATCAATACGAATAAAATAAGCCCAAACACTATGTAGCTGCAATCAACAATTAAGGAGTTCCCTAAACTGTACTGCACCTGCATCACGGACCTTGCAGTGGCAGTCATTACCCATCTCGGTGTAAAGATCTTGTCAACACGAATAAAATAAGCCCAAACACGAGGTAGTTAAGATGTACCGTTGATGAGTTCCCTCGATCCACTGTCGTCTCCATCATCAGATCTGCCCTAAACCTCCATAGTATTGTAGTCTCATCAGATATACACATAAATATCAAGTTTTTACCCCATGCTCGCCTACAATTTTCAAGAGATGCCCTCGATTTCTCAGGGTTTCCACCATCAGGTCCTGACCTGATGACAAGGGGACCAAATGACAAGCATACCCTTTCAAATAAAAAAAGAATTTTTGAAATCGGTCCAGGCGTCTTCGAGAAATCGAGTAAAAAAAAAAAACAGCCTAATTGAGAACCTCCTCCTTTTTTTTGAAGTCGGTTGAAAATGACGTTTGACAGTAGCTATCGCGCGATTTACGCCTGTCGCAAACTTATTGATACATCGGTAATTAGGCGGCCGGTCCCTTAAACGTGAATTATCTAACTTGTTTCATGGTAGTTTACTCGGTACAGTACATGGTAGTTTATATTTAGTATTTTAATCCAATTTCCAGCTGTATATCAAGGTATCAGTAATGTTGATCTAATGATTTGAATTGGTTTTAATTGTCTGTCTGTCCACTTAAGCCTGTCCCTTTATGCGTCATGTTAGCCGTGAAGACACAGACTTTCGATTGTGTTTACTGTGTAGTTAATGTGTTAATGTATTCCTTGTCATAAATGAATTTCACAGTATATTATTATGTTTTTTCGATAATATTCACTTTATTAGCACTAGAATTTTACGTAGAATCTGTACTGTATCACTTGTTGAAATGTACAAAAAAAAAATGTCGTTAACTTAATCAATATTCCAATTATGCCTCTAAGGTCATTTCAATCAGGATCAAGGAGAGGGTAAAGTTTACCTAGTTCAATGGATGGTAACCAAAAAAATATTTTGCACTCGACAACCGTTTCACATTTTTTTTTGTTTTCCTAAGTTATTTTTAATTTTAGAATTCGGAAAAAGGCAGGCGAGCGATATCTCAGGTTTGAAATATATTTATTACTCACAAGAATTTTAACAATTCACTTACATGAGAATACACAGGTATAATTAACATAATACTAATATTTTAAAACTGTTCGGCGTACAGGTAATTGACATAAAAGTAGACAACGTAGGGTAATTGTAGCAAAACATTGTTCCACCCAAGTAAGAAGTAAACATTGCAATATAATGACAATTCACACAGAACGAGCGCAACTGGAAGCGGCATCCATGATTTTTGATGTTAATAATTTCATGAGAATCGTATCCGCGTGACTAAAACCTATGATATCCGTAGCGAATGTCATAAGCGTTCGTGTAACACTTAAGGAGCTTGCATGGAGGGTCTCGATGTGTGAAAAATGATCACTCATCCAGGGACGCGCAGATTAGGGGATCAGTGCTTGCTGAAGAAGCGTTGCTTTACTCTCGCTTTCTGTTCCTGTGCTGGAAAAAAGTCTACATTACATAAAAACTGCAATTTACAAAAAATAAATCTAAATCCAGATAACAACGAGACGGGTTCATTCGAAGAGAATTCCAAATCAAAAATGCCAGACAGTCTGGTACTGGTCACGTTCCATAAAATCTCTTTAAATATATTTATTTATACAACTCGTCTGCTTGTTCAAACTGTCCACGGTGAAGGGTTAAAGGGATTCCGTGATGTTTTTAAAGAGATATTCACTAGAAATTATCCGGCTGTTATTTTTAGATTATAAAGGGGCGGAGTTTAAGGGATCAACAATGGATACAATGAGGAGAGCAATCCTGAGGCGCATCATCATAAAACTCTATTATAGAAAGTCTCTATAAATATTTCTATGGCCTACAGATAGTTGTTCCGGATCAAGTTCTTTGTGTGTATGAATATTTGTGTATGTAAACACACCTATGATAGTAGAATTATTCTTATTTTGGGGCACTGTTAATATAAAAAATTAAAAAGGAAAAAAAAAACATAACAATTTTTGATAGATTTTATGAATTTATGAAGATATTATGTCTAATTACGCGAGAATTGCTAATTGATATGTGTTTCATCCACTCAATTCAATAAATTAATATAGAATTGTGTGTGTAAATGATATAGGTACCTCTCTCTAACCCTTCGGAGAAAACTGGCGTGATGATGGGTTATGTAATTAAAAAAACATAACTTTTAACCACCAGAAAACAATCAAGACGATCGTATACTCATCATTCACATAAAAAATTTGTATGAGATCAGCTCTTATCATAAAATTTTGGTACGACATTCAAACACATAAAAAAATCCTTGTTACCTAATTTTTACTGACAGCACGGTTAGCGCATTGGTTGAGAGATTGATAGCTGCACTGCGTGTCGCGATTTCAATTCCCGCACGGAACAAATAGGTATTTGTTTGATCTACAGATAATTGTTTCGGATCTGGGTGTTTGTGTGTGTGAATATATGTGTTTGCAAACGCAACCACGATACAGGAATTATAGCCAGAGATTTAAATAAAAAAAATAAATAAAAAAAAAACAAAATTACTACCACACGCCACAATCTCAGCTATAAGTAAAACGAAACGAAATGCAAGACTAAAACAATTGAAAACTCCGAAAGTTTCGAAAAAGGAACTATCCGAAACGTGTGGTCGAAACAACTACCTACTTTAAGAGATCCATTGTAAGATATGAACTAGGAATAAACGGAACGTACGAGAAAAATCATTCTAGTGTCTTTGTAAGGTTTCAAGTGGCTATTGTGTTCTTTATAGAATGCACTTTAAAGAATAATAGTGGGAAGAGAGCTCTAAGCAGAGTTAACATTGGCGTCACAGACTCGTGCACACAAGGTCCGATTCAGAAACTTAAACTCACTAGGACTCTCTTAAAAAGTAGCTCCATTTTTCCTTTAAAAAAAAAACGTTGCCCTATAATACTACCGTTGTAATTTAAAAAGGCATATCAAATCATCATCATCAGCCAGAAGACGTCCACTGTTGAACGAAGGCCTCCCCCAAGGGGGGGATTTGCCATAATCCCCACGCTTGGCAGGCGGCTTGGGGATCGCAGTGGCTCACCGATCAGTGAGAGGACGCAGCTGCCCGTCCTCCGGTGTCTGGCCGCAGTTTTAAGACGTACCCGGGTCATATCTAACATTTTGACATTTTTAAGGAATTTGATGTCAAATTTTAAAACAGAAACATGAACAAACCAAATACTTAACCCTAGTTAACTACCGGAAACATTTTAGAACAAAGTTAAAAGTCTTTTTACTATGCAAGAACACACAACAAACGGTAAACAACCAAAATAAACAACAATCCTTCTTTACGATCTATGAAGTACTAACTAGTAAGTAATTGGCATCGAATGAATCGACGCACAAACAATTAGAAAGAAAGCCTTTGTACTAAAAGACTTCTGTTAAAATAAAAAGCACTCAAATCGGAGCTCTTATTAATTGAAAATGAACGAGGCATTGTTTTTTTCTGCTTATTCGACTCTTTGACTACATTTTAACATTACATTATGGGGGAACGAAGTATGGTGTTCCTCCATAGAAAAGGGAGGATCCTCCGACCAGGCAAGGTGGTTAGCCTGGCGGGCCGAAGCCCGACAGTTGATGTCGGATATTCGTATATGTGTTAGAATCGTTGTAAACTTTCATAGTGCGATTCAGGGTTTGTTGTTGTAGCTTCACTCTGATAGATGGCGCTTTACTTTTTGCCATGTTGCGAGTAGTTGTCGCTACAACATTTTTGCCTTACAGGGAATTGAAGGAACTATTACTGGACTTTATAGAAAATATAAATTAATATTTACTAGTAGTCGCTATGGTCGAAATTCGATCGATAAAAAATATAAAATAAAACCTTTTGTGCCTTGGAAGGAACATCTGAAATCACAGCTCAATTCATCAGTCAGTAATTTATTTGCTGGCGACATTTTAAATTCTTCGGCGACAATCTCTACTCTGTGCGACTGTTGGACCACATCCTATCCTACTTATAAATTATATTATATTATACTACTTATATTATAAATGTGAAAGTTTGAGAGGATGGATATATGGATGGATGGATGGATCTTTGTTACTCTTTCACGCCGGAATTGCTAGACGGATCTGGATGAAATTTGGCACAGAGATAGATTATTATAGTCTGAAATAGTACATAGGCTACTTTTTATCACGAGAAAATGTACGGGTTCGTAAACCACGCGGGCGAAGCCGCGGGCGGAAGCTAGTACTATTTATTATACATATGTTTGACATTAGCAGTATGAACGTAAACAATGAATGTTTTATTTTATTTTAATGTATATGTAACACATCTATCTTCTACGTAAATAAAAATCAAATCCCACATCTATGGCAGAGCATCTAGCATCTCTTGAGAACGGCTCGACCGGTTTGGCAGATTTTCTTTTTGTTGTGTTCATAATAAGTGTGTATGGAAGATTTGGATGGTAGTTTTGGATGAAAGTCTCAATAATTATCATTTTCTTCATTAGTAAATTTCACCCGTGCGAAGCCGGGGCGGCAGCCTAATTACGTAACTAAGCGACAGCAACGTGACAGCCACGCGACAGCAATCTCACTGTCAGCCAATACATTATATGTCACAAAAATGACGTTTGACAGAAGCTATCGCGCGATCTACGCCTGTCGCTACATCGGTAATTAGGCTGCGGGTCGCTAGGTATATTTTTTTATTTACTACTAATTTGAGTGCGTTTGGCAGAACTTCAGCTGATGGTGAGTGACAATGCTGAAGATGGATCACGTAAGCTCAAAGCTCACTTATATATATACGTTTTAGCTTTCTGCACTCCTTCTAAAGTAAAGTAAAGTAAAGTAAACTTTATTACTTATGATCGAGGAGGTTCTCTATATATGTACACTTAAACTATACCCATATCATACTCCTCCATGCGCGTAATATATAATACTTAAAATAGTACAAAGGTACAAAATTTTCTCTTCACGTATTACAATAATATAATTATTGATATAATGCATGTGAGCTGTTAGCCTATCGTTTGAACGCTTAATTGGACGCTAAATTGGATTCGATTCCATTTTGACAGTTTAAACATGTACATTGCGCTGTATGCTTTAAAAATCACTCCGCTCGACAATTGTAACAGAGCAATGTACATTGTTAAATTGTCAACATTGAATCGATTTCAATTTCGAGCGTCTATCGTAATTATTTGTGAGGGTCGAATCCGTCCTGAAGGAAGATACAAAATTGAATAAAGATGTTAATATTCTTTTCTTTCTTCTTTCTTTTTTTAAAAACGTTGCCCCACACTAGGAAATAATTCCTGTATCGTGGGTGCGTTTACAAACACATATATTCACATACACACAAACATCCAGACCCGAAACAATTATCTGTAGATCATACAAATATTTGTTCCGTGCGGGGATCGAACCCGCGACACTTAGCGCAGAAAGCTAATCGCTTAGCCACTACGCCAACCGTGTCGTCAAATTTTGCGAACTAAGTGTATAATTAATGGTGTTATAAAATAAAATAGCTCTCTAAAACTTAGTTGCCCTTTTCAGGCATTGCAAAAGTTAAGTATTATATAATTCTATTATATATACATATATCTAGGATTTTTTTTTAAAGTTGCCCCTCCTTAGGATTTCTCCCGTATCGTGGGTATAGTTTACAAACATACATGTCACATGCACACACAACCAGACCCGAAACAACTATCTGTAGATCATACAAATATTTGTTCCGTGCGGGGATCGAACACGCAATACGTAGCGCAGAAAGCTAATCGCTTAGCCACTGTGCCAACCGTGTCGTCAAAACATCAATTCATTATGTTAACATTACACAGGATTGAAACATTCATGTTAAGGGTACTGTATTCGACATTTTTAAACCTAGGAACACGTAAATAAGAAAATATAGGTACTCAATAAAATACTATCACTATAAATAACATAGATCACGATATCATTAATTATTTTACACGTTCCAATACTAAGGATATCCAATATTCATCGGCGCATGAATTTTGAATATTCCTATTTCGCTGTGTGCGTTTGCGTGATAGCCCATATTATGAATGGAAGCGTTTTAGGTAATAAAATGAACCAAAATCGAGCAATTCTATCGTTATTTTTACATGCATAGCATCACGCCTGTATTACCCGAAGGTTTAGGCAGAGGTCTACTATTGTAAACCCACATTTCGCCGTTGTGTCGTTATGGAGTCCTAAGTAATAGGGGACGAACCTATTGCCATCTGCCGGGGACAGTTTCAGACGCATTGCCGCTACTGAGAATTTTCATACAGAAAAACCTAATAACACTTTCCCCGACCCGTGAATTGAACCTGGAACCTCACGCTTAGCAGTAGCGCTTGAGACCAATGACCAATGAGGTATATAACTTAACATGACTTATATGATAATAATAGTTTCTAAATCAGTAACGCTATGAATTCTAACTAGTTAATTACTTTGGGAAAATATCGGTGCGAGGCAGCTGGTCAACAATCCTTTACAAATTAATCAAACGACAACATGAATTAATGAAAGGCTTGTACAAGTACTTGTGAAGAAAGGACGAGGAGTCTGTTACTACAATTATGGGTTCAATAGTAAAAGTCTATCACTAAGGGCCATGTTCACCAACTATATATAATAACCAATGTTTAAAATGAAATCGGCCGTTTATACGTATAAAAATTCATGTAAAACGGCTGATTGGTGTCCTATCCGTCTGTGATATTATTGATGAACTTGGGCCTAACTCAAAGTCAAGTCAAAGTCAAATGTTTTTATTTCAACTGGGCCTTTACGGGCGCTTTCAAAACGTTATGATTCTAGATGCGCGGTTCCAAAAGTGGGTTAGTCCTATGGAGAAGAGACCGGCAAGAAACTCCATGGATACTCTTTTCAAAAAACCGACCTAAGACTTGTAATAATGTTTAACGGTCTTCTTGTAAAAGATTTCGTTATGAAACGGTTTCGGCTTACATTGTATATGTCTTAGCGTAACGGCAATACATTTCGTTCAGTGGATCTACCGCCAAACATCAGTGGTAATAAAAAATTTCACTGACAAATCATTTTAAGACGAAATTAAGGCCCATGTTCACCGAAAATATAACAGATGTTTAAGACAAAATCATACGTTTAACTCGGACTTTTTGTATAGCTAAACGGTCGTTTCCATTTTAAATATCTATTATATTGTTGGTGAGCTAAGAGCCTTATGGTAGATCAAAGTTTTTGCCTGATTTGCGTGTGCAGGTCTCCTCACGATGTTTTCCTTCACCGTTAACGCAAGTGATAATCAAATTCTGATCCGCGCATGATCACGAAAAATGATCCTGCATAGAAGGCAAGCGTTCAACCGCTATCACGTAATACATAATAATAAAGATAGGTTCAAATAATACTGCAAAGTCATATCTCGTAAATCAGTTCGTAATTTTACTCCTATACCGCTAGATCGATTTTGATGAAATATTCTTTTTTGTACTTATGGGGGGTTACCTGGTTGGTTTTTAGCTTTAACTGGACCCGTTAAGTGGCGCCGGTGTCGAGATAAAAAAGGGGTTCGCTAGTACTACCTATGTAGCGACTATTACTCGTAACATGGCAGAAAGTAAAGCGCCATCTATCGTAGTGAAGCGACAACAGAATATCCTGAATCGCACTATGAGAGTTAATCTCGATTCTAAAAAATATGTCAGTATATTGTAACGTTCAGTTATACAAATTTAACATTAATTAGATAACCGTTAACATATGAGTCGCACTGGGAAATAATCCAATCTAACCCAACGTGTTCTACATATCATTCAATATTTTTCAATACCTAGGTTTCAGGAGAAAGGGCGCGACCGTGCCACCATTTGCACAGCTTAATTCGAAACCAAAGTGGAGAATTTGCCGAGTTCATCGAAAACCCGATCTAGTATACCGTAGGTACATACGTCAAATTCGTGAAAGCACTTGTTTGCCGTTAGATCAAATTTTCAGCATAGAAGTTAGGGCTGAATATAGGCCTTCAATAAAGCGCTTCAATGAATGATGTAGTAACGGAAAATTGGTATCATCATGCTTGGCAAAGAGATTTGTTGATCCCAAAGTGTCGATGGCAATGGATGGAATCAGGCGTTACTTTGCGGAAATCCATGATATACAAGAAATACAATTAGAATATTTAGTTCTAATTCCGCCAAACTAGTTCAAACTTGGATGCATGCACAGCACAGCCTTCCCACCCGCAAATATATATATTTGCAAAAGGATCCTTTTGGTAAACTCATTTAGCCAAGCCAGACCGTTTTCCATGGCGCCAGCAAAGTAAAAATTAAGATTTCTCGAGGAATTTTGGATAAATATTCCATTATATTTTAGTTAAAAATCTTTAGCGGGCTGAGTCACCTTCACCGGCCGTCTTAAATATTTTTGTGACTTACAACACAGCCCAGACGAATTTAGCACGGTCTCAGAATAGCAACAGTACCCCTAGAATCTGGATAAAATTTAAAACCACCTACAACACTTTTATCCTATTTAAGAATATTTTTCAAAGTCGCAAGCATTCAATGGGACAGGTGACTATAATGTTGTTTTGGTTTAGTCTTTATGATCTTTTGAATATAAAAATAGAGAAACGCATTTTTTTACACAGAATAATAAATTAAACCTATTAAAAGAAAATAATCTATCTATAGGCCGACCGTTTAACTCGCGTATCGCCTGCGCGGTAAGAAGGGAGCGGAGGCGGGTAACGCTACACACGGAGTCAATAATCCAAAGATTTATCTCGAGATAGACATTGTTGGTAAAGAATAAAATAATAAGTATCTTTTTTCTACATCATTACATCTCCCCCCGCTCCCTTCTTACCGCGCAGGCGATACGCGAGTTAAACGGTCGGCCTATAGTTGTGGGCCAAACCTAGGCCACACCCAGTATCTTGGTAGCCCATTCACAGAACAGAATAAAAGATTAAGATTTTATTTAGCATTGAATCTGTTTATCCTTTTATGGAATACTAACTACGTCTTATATGAATGAATCTTTCTAAAAAAGAACTTGGCAACACACTTGGTCATTACCCTTTCAACCCTAAAACGCCCATCAATAAAAGTAACAAACTAGCAAGCGATGGACTAACGGATCTTATCATTAAAGAAATCCGCTTGCCACAGTTTTTGGCTCATAAATTACGTATCAGAACATCCTGCCCCCTATTCTAATAAATCTCGGCGGTTCCTTCCCACCCGGTCCCGGGAAAAATCTCGGGAATAGAGCGGCGATAATCCCTCGGATGAGATCCAATGACGTAATAGAATTGTCGTAAGATTAGGAGAGAAATTTAAAATTAGCCGCTGGTATTGAAGGGTTAACTGGCTAATGTGATTTTTAGACCGTGATGGTACTATGGTAATATAATTTGGCTACTCATTTTTGAAGCTACGTAGAGGGGAGGTGAGGGGTTAACCCACGCTTCCTATCTTAAGTTTTTGAATGAGTGAAAATATTACTTGAATTTTTACGAAAGCATTTTGTTTTCTGCAGTATGTTAAGAGCTTTACCGCTGGGCGTGTTCGACTGGTCGATAGCGGCTATTAGTCCAGTCGATCGTGGCAAGGCAAAGAAAAATATAATTTTAATATGTGATGCGAATATATCGCACCCTTAGAATGAAAGTGACCTAACTCAAAATTCCTGAAAAACCAAAACTTACCTTAAAAAGTATACTTTTTCGAAGACTTTCTTGCTCATTTCCCACAAATTATATTTTTTGACTTAGGTCACTTTTGTTCGGAGGGTGCAATGTACTATATATATTATATAATTTAAAAAATAGATAGGCTTGGCTCCCAATCGCAAACCAACACATCGTCGCTTCGTTCCTTATTTCCAATTAAAATATTCATAATCACATTATGAACTCGTAAGTAATATTGTAACATCGATATACCATAATTACAATATTTTCCAAAACTATTTCATTATATTATTATTAATCCTGCTGAGTTATAACTTCCACTCATGCGCACTAATCAGGAATGTTATTTGGCATTCGCTAACTTTTAATTTGACTGAAACACAAGCTCGTTCTGAAATAAACTAAAAGCATAGAAATTATGTAGGTACTATGAAAGGGAATGAGATTCTTGTCGCTTTGATATGCTCTAAATGGTCCTATACATTTAAATTTTTACTTGGATGTCTAATCGGGGACAGTATCAGCTTGTTTAAATGAATATTATCCGATTATACGGAAACCTTCCTCTAACCATCGTGACGGGCATAGAAAAGCCTGAAGTTCTATGTACTGGTCTCATCGATAACCCCCAAATTATTGGTTTCTGGAAAACAGATGGCAGTGGCTCCGTTGAAAAATGGGATTTTTGAGAGAGAAATTTAGGTGCATCAGGCAAGATTGAGAAGAAGCTAGGCATAAAATTGACGTATGTAGAAGCATGATAGATACTCATATTATAGCTATTATATTATCTCTTTGGCTTCTATCATCTAGGACGCAGTGAAACATTAAATAAAACTCGTTGCAATGGTTCCAGTAAGATAACTATGTCGTCCAGTTCGGATATCAGTTTCAAACTGTTTTGGGTGAAATTTTGTATGTATGTGAAATAATTTTAATACATTTGCCTTCCTACACCGCAGAAGTGAAAATTATGCTTTCGGTGATAAATGTAGGGACAAATAGTTTATGGGTTTGGCTTTCAAGAAAAGGCTGTTTGACTTTCGTTTTGTTTTGTTTATTTAACTGCGTCATTGGTCTTCTGGTCGCAAGCGCGGCGGTCGCAATCCTGGGTTCATTCACAGGTACAGGTTTTTTAATTATGCCCTGTAAATGACAAAATTGTTGCCCCCTATTACACGGGAATTAATAATTGTTTCGGCGAATTACATAATAGTAGCTTCCACTCGGGGGTTCGCCCGCGTGGATTACGAATCCGTACATTTTCCCGGAATAAAAAGCCTATATGCTATTCCAGACTATAATCTATCTCTGTGCCAAATTTCATCTAGATCCGTTCAGCCGTCCTGGCGTGAAAGAGTAACAAAGATCCATCCATCCATCCATCCATCCTCACAAACTTTCATATTTATAATGGGAATACATGCGTGATGCTATATTTTGAAACCAAAGCACTCCCACCCTCCATTGGGAGAAGAAAATCTCCGAGGTCGTCGTTAGGACATGCAGACAAACTTTAGCACCAGGGAAAACCGAAATTGTGTCGACCCCTCTCGATGTGCACAGCAAGTGACTCCTACGTGCTGCCATCTTGTCTAGGATAGCTTGATGGACACCAAAAACCTTCTGATACTACGCCACTGATAGCCAACATGTTATAGATGTATATGTTTTCCAAAGAACGTACTTTTGTACTTCATGTGCCTTGAACTCATCACCTACTATAAAATACTGATATAATTCTCAGTATATTACACGGAGCGACTGCCATCTGACCTCCACGCGACCTAGTAGTAAATCTATATTACAATACAATGCCTTATTCTAACTTCCAAAAAAATTGGCCACCAACTATGTCATGCGTACAAATCCTACACCAACCAAAAAATCTCGGAACGCGGATACAAAGCCTACAACATAAATCATACAGTATGTACCAACCCTAACAAAGCCAGTGGGACAACATGATTTAAAATAAAAGAAATAAAAATTATATTTCCTATATAAGCCGGCTGGTCGCATTCCGGTCACGTATGTAACAAATAAACGCTGTGTGTACACGTACTTATGTTTTGTGTCTGAAGTGATATTGTGGCGGTTTCAAGACGTTTAAGTGCGACAAAAGTGAGTTTGCCGTCTGGATTACAGCTTACCCTACGCAGAATGCAGGTATCGGACATGATGGGGAAGTGAAGCAGGATAAAACACGTGCTAGAATAAGGTCCGTTAATACCAACAATCTTCTTACGTTAAGACTATAGTTTAGCTAAAAGTTTTCATACAAAATGCGTCAACGTTTTTACCCCACTAAACATGAACTAATTTTGCAGATTATTTTTATATGTTATAGACACAACTAAAAACTAGGTCGTCACGTTTTTGTTTTTTTGATATTGTTTATAATAATTATTTATTTATTTCAGATAATTACATCCATACTTGGTACATTAATTAATTATTTTTTATTTGCAGTCTATAATTTCAATGATTCCAACACAATTAATAATAACGATCAATAATAATACAATAATAATTCAGTCAAAAATAGTCAAATAATTAATAATAAATAATAATTCAATCAATTATAGATTGAGAAATAATAGTTAATTAATAAAAAAATGTGTTGATCTAGTTTATAATCTGACAAAACGATAGAGACAAATAAAATATCGATGAAATCAAATTAATTCGTTACGATTTAGTTAAAAGAAACGTTAACGCCCAAACACCTATACCTACTCGGTTTGTTTAGGTACTTAAATAGAGGTAAACAAGCTTGATGTGACTTTTTACACAAGCACATATTAAACAAATAAACTACTGCTTAAACTAATGGTTCAATTGATTTGGTAATCGTTATTGTCGTTTTACATTGGTTTTTAGTCGCGTTTTATTTTTAAACTGTTTTTTTAAACAAAAATATTAAAAAGACATCAAGATTGTTTACCTTTTGTTAAATACCTAAACAAAACGAGTATATGTTGCGCGTATTTCAAGACAATGTTGTCAGAAGCCGGCAACGAAACAGTACTCTTAAAGAGGCGGTTTTTTTACTTAACAAGCAACCCGCCCCGGCTTTTTTTTTATATCATTGCCCCGCTCTATGATTTCTCCTGTGTCGTGGATACAATTTTACAAACACACATGTCACATGCACACACAACCAGACCCGAAACAACTATCTGTAGATCATACAGATATTTGTTCCGTGCAGGAATCTAACCCACAACTGCGACACCTAGCGCAGAACTCTAATCACTTAGCGGAGGAGAAGTACGCTACGCAAAAACATATTAAGTACATGTTTATTTTATAACTCTGTCAGTCCGTCAGTTCGTCGAGAAGGAATTCATCCAACTGAATATTCAATTCAATATGACAGCAGAACTGTCACGTTTCTTTTATTCAGATTTTCATACAAAAATACCTTTAACCATTTCCATTAAGGATGGACTTTCCAAAAAAAAATTCTTTATTACAAATCTTCTCCTGACAATTATGAACGCGACAAAAAAATATCAGCTAAATCGGTTGAGCCGTTCTCGAGTGATGATCTTTCATACCTGCGGCAATTGATTTTTATTTTTATCGCTAAATTATCTGTCAAAAAATTTTTTTCCGCTAACGAAATTTGAAAGTATTATTAGCGCCAAGAATGGGTTGGTTTAGAGCAATAGTTATCTATATTTTAAACAAATTAAGACCTACCTGTATAATAATTATACCGGGTGGATTTTTACCGCCTTGAAAAAAATATGACGTAGTAGGTAAATGGAGTAGAAGCCTATGACATAGTTACTTTATAATTTTACGTTTGTTACTAACAGTGTGAAATTCACAAAATAATTCAAAATCGTAAACAAGGTCACCCTAAAACGCACGACAAATTATGAAGGATTTCGTAACAAATAGGTACCTAATTCATATGCAGTGTAGGCATCTATTTTACTATTACGTACGCACCATAGAATACTTTCTTTTTATGTATTTTATTGGATTATCAGAACTTTAACACAAATACTCTCGTCCATATTCTATTCCACAAAAATAACATACCATATTGTTATCAATTGTTGGCAATTCTCAGTAGCAGCACGAAATATAAAACTGTCCCTGGTAGGTGGCAATAGGCTCGCTCCCTATCACATGAGATTTATAACATTAGCGGCGAAATATCGGTGTACAATAGTACACCTCTGCCTAGGGTTCCCAACTATACTGTTAAAAACAGTATTATACTTTTTAGGGTTCTATAAAAAAAGTATACAAAATACTGTTTTTATGACCGCTGGTATTCGGAGCCTCATTTATTTTAATGTTAACTTAAATTGTGGATACATGCAAAACGTACATACATACAAAAATACTGTTTACTTTTCTAAAATACTGTTCATTTTAGTTCACCGACCTTAATATACTTTATTTCTCGTACAGAAAGTTGGGAACCCCACCTCTGCCTAACCTTTTGGGGAATATTATATTCTATAGTAATACTATGATAAATTTTCTTCCAAACTTTGAGAATATAAACTATATTTGACACACAATGCAAAAGGTTTTTATTTAATGTGTTTGAAATGAATTTGGTTACAAGTCATGATTTGTTAATGTTTATTTTTGTACTATTTCTAAAAGCCTCGGGCTACAGAGAGTAGCGATGTGTTGAACCGTATACATTTTAGTGAAAAGTTGGTCCCAAATGATCGCAAATAAAATACAAAGTTGTCAGTTGCCAATGTAACCACGAAAAGCAATAAATTATCAGGTTAACGACCGATGAATAAAAAAACTGGGCGATGACATCAAAGAAACCCTTTTATGAAATAAAATTCAGATAGAGAATAAATTAAAATATTCTCAAAAAGTAATTGAACTTTAAAAATAGAAATTAGTGAATTACTTTTCAATAAAAAATAAGCTTCACGAATAAAATCATCCTTATGTTCACAAAGTAGACATAATGTTTTACCATTCATGCATCGTTAGTTTCACATTTTTTTTAATAGACATTAATTTCTTTATTTTATCGAACTGTCAAGAGAAATACGAAAAATTAATATGCATGTCGACGCGAGCAATGGCTGAGCGATAGGGCTGTCACTATCTCGATTCTGTGGTACAGGATTCATGACGCAGGATTACAATAAAATCAGTTCCAATGTAAATCAGTTAGTATTTCACTTCCACAATACAATTAACAGTTGTAGGTAATTCACTCGGTACAAATCACAAATTAACTACATTCTAAGACCAGGCAAACGGAGAGTTTCATGTCGGAGAAGTGTATCCGTTCGATGCTCGTACAAGACTGCGCTTCTTCACAATCACCTCCCTTAACACGACTCTGTCTACGCGCCGCCATCTTGCAGTGACGTCACATTGTTTACCCTCGCCTCAGTACTGAGGTAATCCATTGAGAGACTAAACATCGTTCTCCATGACATACATATGGTAGTCTATTCTAGACAAACAAAAACTATGACGATTTTAATACAATAATACTAAGAGCCAGAGTCAATTACACACTTTTAGTCTTCTGATAGTTTAGTAGGATTGCTAATAGGGGTCGCAATACCGAATCATTTTTTCGAAACCGGTATTTTCGGTACTGACTTAGTTAAATTCTGGTATCCCGGTATTTTCGAAATCCGGGATCCCGGTTTGCGACCCCTAATTGCTGACGAGACGGCGATTTTTTGGAGTGCGCGATCCACACCTTTGTAAAATAAACTCGGGGAACTGCCAGGCAACTGTTTAGTCTGTAGGGCGGACTAGTATGCAAGATTTTTTTTATATTTCCTTGACAGAAATGCTGCCATTTTGTTACTGTACCTTTTTTTAAATGACGTTGCCTCACACAAGTATGTCCTCTATATCATGGGTACAGTTTACAAACATAAATTTCACATACACAATTACACATACAACCAGACCCGAAACAACTATCTGTAGATTATACATATAACAGCATGGTTAAGTGATTAGCTTTGCGCTAAGTGTCGTGGGTTCGATTCCGGCACGAAACAAATACTTGTATCATCTACAGATAGTTGTTTCGGGTCTGGTTGTGTGTGCATGTGTCATGTATGTTTGTAAAATGTACCCACGATACAGGAGAAATCCTAGTGAGGGGGAAAGGTGTTTAAAAAATACAAATATTTGTTCCATGCTGGAATCGAGTCCGCGAAACCTAACGCAGAAAGTTAATCACTCAGCCGCTACGCCAACTACGCCGCAGTATTAGTTGAATAGAGTCCTGTGAACTAAGAAGGTATTGCTGTGTCCTCTTTTTCTCGAAACAAAAAGCGATCTCGAAAGAGAGGACAAGGCTCGGGCGGGCGATGAAGGTGTGCTGTGCCGTTTGACGCCAATGGGCGACGGTTCGCTCGACGTGCTGCCCCTGAATGGGGAGAGTGGCACAGAGGGGACAGGATTACAGAATTTGTAGTGGAGTCAGGAAACGACTGCGGGTCATTTAAGACAGCCAAGAGCTAGGCCCGCAGCTGTCTCCTCGCGCTTCGGCCTATATGACAAGATGTCGGTGGGCCCATGGGAAGTCGGTGAGTTTGTCGTCTTTGTCTGTCCATTCGAAACGATCACATGAGAATGTCCCATGCCGAATGATTAGCTAGTCAGCAAGGGTAGTATCGACGCTGACTTCATGGGGTGCGCCAGACGATCTCACGTTTCGTCACTCGTCGAGGCTTATTCCATTACCCGTGTAGCAGTACTTACGGACCGCACTGAATCATAATAATGGCTGAGCCGCTAAATACCTTTTATCACGGCCTAGTAAACAATTAATTATTCCAGCCATTACCGGTTTTGATATTACAACTAAAGCTTCTACGCATTTAGAGTACTTCCAGTTTATGTTTCATCTGCCAATATGAATTAATGTTATTACGGTTTTAAAACAGTATCAAACTGTAAACATAAATTTTAATTAATAACATAGCTTGGTTGTGGTTTGTGGAGGGTTAAGCAAAGATATACTGTAACTGGTGTGCATCAAGATTTCGCTTATGTCTTTATTAAATTCCTTGGAATTGGGCGCAGAACTGTTGCTATATATATGATGGAAAGTCGAAGCAGGCCCTAGAGGAGAAGTATCTAAATACTGAAGACAGAAAAAATTACTCAGAGGACAACAATGGAAAAAACCACCTTCTTCTAACCAGAGAAAAATAAACCAGATTCTTTTTTTTTATGCAACATAAAAAAAGTATCTTGGAAAATTAGAAATTGGTAGCATAAAAATACAAGGTGGTTTTTTTCACTCCTCACTACTCCACTACCTCCTCGCTAGGAATAATTCCTGCACCGTGGGTGCGTTTACAAACACAAATATTCACATGGATATACGCCACGGCCTGGAATAACTATTTGTATATCATACAAATATTTGTTCTGTACGGGCATCGAACCCGCGACACGTAGCACAGCAGTCGATCTCTCCAACTCAACCACTGCGCCAAATGTGAAATTGCTTGCCTGTCCCAGGAATCCAACTGACAAAAAAATTGTATTTTAATGCCACCAATCGATAGGGTCAACCGTAAGGATTAAATCTCTTTAATAAACTTTGTAGAGGTCCGGTCCGGTCCTTACCACCCTGTATGCCAAGCACGATTCCAAACTCCAGCCTGATGGTGAGAATCTCAATGACACTACTCAACGTGAGAATTCAGGACCTCACGCTCAACAGCCGCGTTTGCGACATTTAAGCAGTTCATTATCAATAGTTTTATAGCTCATAATTATTTATTATAGGCGTATGTGTGTAGATCCCAAAGGGGTAAACAATTTTGTTTACATTATTTCGTTTGATAACAGACTTAATGAGTTCCGAGGTTTTGGGATTGTTGTTTTGAAATACTGTTTTATTTTGAAACTTTACTCGACATTAGTAATTAATATAAAAATGTTTTTGACCACTTCCTTGGGTTTTAGTCTGTCTGATGTATAATCTGATAGTCAGATTAGAGGAGATGCCTACAGACAACCTTTAAGATTATAATTAAACTAAAAGTTTTCATACAAAATGCGTTAACGTTTTTACCCCACTAAAAATTTTGCTGATTTTTTTATATGTTATAGACACAAATAAAAACTAGGTCGTCACGTTTTTGGTTTTCGATTAGGTTTGTTTATAGATTGAGAAATAATTAACCCTCAAAATCTTCCGCATATTTATCTCGTGATAATTATTAAATAAAAAATACTATACGTGTCGACCTATCTGACAAAACCATAGAAACAAAAATCAAATTAATTCATTAGGATTTAGATATAGGAAATGTTAACGCCCAAACACCTATTTTGCGCGTATTTCAAGACAATTTTGTCAGAAGCCGGCAGCTAAACGATACTCTTAAGGAACATAGGCTTTATAGCTACTGAGATTATGTGATTAGTTTGTGATAGTGATTAAATGACTAAGTGAGGGGTATTTCGCTTTCATATAAAATACTAGCTTCCGCCCGCGGCTTCGTCCACGTGGATTACGAACCCGTGCATTGTTTTACGCAGAATCCTAATTATTTTTCTAATATAAAAGTAGCCTAAATTACTTCTTCTAACATCAGCTATCTGCCAGTGAAAGTCCCGTCAAAATCGGTCCAGCCTTTTCACAGATTAGCCGGAACAAACAGACAGACAAAAATTTTATACATGGTTTTTTGTTTTAAATACCGTATATACTTCCACATGCATTTAGTAAAAAGCTGTTATTTTGACAATACAAACGACACATCAATTTTATTTTATTTTATTAAATTAATATAATAATTCAACCCATTACTGTCCCACTGCTGGGCAAGGGTCTCTTCTCAGAATGAGAAGGGTAAGGCCTTAGTCCACCACACTGGCCCGAGGCAAGTTGGCGGACTACAAACACCGTTAAGAACTTTATGGAGCCTCTGGATCTCAGGTGTGCAGGTTTCCTCACGATGTTTTTCTTCACCGACGCAACAGATAATCAAGTTCTGATCCGCACATGATTCCGAAACGTCAGAGGTGCGGGCCGTGTTTGAAATCAGACCCTCCTGCATGGAAGGCAAGCGTTAAACCTCTAGGCTATCACTGCCGTGTGTCAATTAAATTAAAAAGGTACAAATTATAAAAACATGTTATTTTCGAGGCACTTCAATTTTATTTATTTAGATAGATATATACATATGTATATATAATAGATGCAGTGTTACATTTATACCTTACCTTTTTCCAGATATTTTTATATTAACAATACTTGTTTGTGACGACCACCAGGGAATGTATTATATTTTCTTTTACATTTCCACAAAGAAACGAGCTCCCAAGTTACAATGACGTGTGATTGGCGGGCGTTTTTATTTTTTTATGTAAATCGTTTTGTTTATGGGTAGGCTTGTAGAAGGACTACGGTGGATTGTGATGAAAGGAGAGAAAATCAAAGTATAGTGTATGTTTGGATTTTGTAAGTACATTGAGTTGTAGGTCTTCACAAAAATGTGTACAAGGTATGTATAATGAAGTCAAATGTTTATTGACAGTGCGACTTTCCAATTGAAGTCGAAGATACAATCAGCATCAAAAAGATGTATACACGTGGCGAAATGCAAACGCTTATTCTTGAAAAGGTAATGGTTAAAATCATAAAATTTTAATGAAATTTAAAAATTGGTCAATGTTTCAATCTCTATTTCCTCTAAAACTCGCTTTTGAATTTCGTTACGTGTAATAGGTACATCTTTTTGAGGAAAAACTCTAGAAAGTTTCCAGAACTGCCGACTTATATTTTTGGACGTAATTACTGCAAGTGCGACTGCTAAGCGTTAAGCTTAGGTTTGATTCCCAGGTTGGGCAAAGTGTTATTGAATATTTCTATATGGAAAATTTCACTAGCAGTACGGAGTCTGGAACTATGCTTGGTAGGTTGCTATAGGCTCGCCTCCTACTACATGAGACTCAATAACAGCGTCGGCGAATAGGTGTACAATACAGGACGCTTTGCTTTGTATTGCTTGAACTGATTATAAGCTACAACACACTTTGAAATACATCTTATTTAGACCAGTTCAAAGGCCGGTATCTACCTTAATCCAAGCCCGACAATGCATCCCAATTGCAGCACAGATACCGTGTTTGTCCGCAGCATGTACAATGTGTACGTGACAAGAAAGCGAACACAATCTTCATTCAATACAAGCGGCGTGTGCGGCGTGTTTCTACTCAATTTGCGGGCTCATGTTCCGAAGCGAGAGGTGACTTGAGATTCACATAGAATATTTGGTATTGGATATATTTCATACTATATACTAGCTGGTGCCCGCGACTTCGGCTGCGTGTTTTGTGTTTTGCTTATGTCCTTCTTCAGGTCACAAGCTACCGTCTTGTAAAATTTCATAACGATCGGTTCAGTGGTTTAGTCGTGATGAGGTAATTGCGCTCGGTTGAATGGTATAGAAAATGATTGCACTGCAACGCCATCTATTGGCGAGTTAACGCAAAATGAATGCATTCAAATTTTCTCCATTAAAAACCATTTAGATGTTCCAAATTGCATGGTGATCGGTCAAACAGTGTTGGAGTTTATCTGTCTCATATATACCAACATCCATTTTTATATAATCCTAGCAACTCACCCGGCTTCGCACAAATACAACACAAAATTACCAAAAAGCCAAAAAAATATTCTTATTCCGATCGCTAATAAACTTCACAAGAACACTTTTTTCAAATTCAAAATTCATTTATTCAAAATAGACTACTACTAGTGCTTTTTGAACGTCAAACATATTATGGACAGAATTGATACGCCCGCCCTTTGCCACTCGCTGGATTAATCTGAAGATTATCTAAAAATGTCATTATAATCGCTCCAGCCGTTTTGGAGTCCATAGGGACATAAATACACACATTTATTTTTATATAAATATAGATAGATATAGAAGATAACCACGAAATATTGTTGGGTAGGCGACGTGTCACCTTTGTGAAAGTGTCGACAAAGGCAACTAATTTTCTTCATATATCTAATATCTTACTGATCGCGCAACGTAGGTAGCACCGGACCGGCCGATGTGACGATGCTTGGGGGAGACCTATGTCCAACAATGAACGTCTTTCAGCTGAGATGATGACCGTTATTAGGTATAGATATCATATACCAATTTTTAGAAAGAATTAATCAAAAAATACTTGTTAAAACTAATTGGCCACACGATATGAGTAACTCCTAAAATAAATAATTAATTAATACTATAATATCTAATATAATATTGCCGTATGTATAAAAGATCATCACTTGAGAACGGCTCGACCGATTTGACTGATTCGTGTTTTTTGTTGTGTTTTTTAATTGTCAGGCCAAGGTTAGCATGAAAGAATTTTTTTGGAAAATTCACCTGATAAGTTGGAAATTTGGATTGTATTTTTATATGAAATTCCTCATTTTCTTTGCTAGTAAACTGCACCCGTGTGACGCAGGGCCCGCCCCGCTCGCTAGTGTATAATAAAAATTAAATGGTATAATCGAAACCAATTCATCCACAAGTAAGCCAGAAAAGTATATCGTGTTGTGGTTCTGACTACTATTCAGAATATATATAATTATATACCTACGCATGACAAAACTAACTGTAGACTGCCTATAAATGTATCTTGACAGACAACTTGAATGATAAAATTGGTAATTTTGTAAGGAATTGTTTTCAGGATTGTTTGTTTGGTGTTTTATTTAAAGTCTTATTTTTGTTTTTGTTAGACCGTTTTTATAAACTATTTGCATAATTCTTTTATTTTTCCAATTTTATTACAAGTTGTTAGCTCAGTTGTTAATTTATTTGTGCTTGTTGTTGCTCCTATAATTGAAGGAGGATACTTTATTCGATACCTTATGTTTAATTTGGAAATGTGTGTATATCCTGTTGGGGCCCATTAAATAAATAAATAAATAAAAAATGGTGTAGTGGTCGCAAGCCGATCGTGAACTCTAGAGCTCGGTCTCCAGATTTTTCAGCTAATAAATTCGGCCAAAGTTCGGCATTGTGTCCGAGAGATGACAATAGACTCGCTCCTTATTACATGTGACTTAATTACGGCATTGACTCAATTTCACATATAATGTATAACGTCTGCCTATCCCTACGGAGAATACAAGCGTTATGGTCGTTTGTTTGGTGCCTTTATTGGTCAAAAACTTTTTTAAACTTTAAATAGTATTATTCAGAGTTAAAAATCTTTTGTGAACTACAAAATTTAAATGTTTTGCTTTCTTCGTAAATATTTTATGTAAATAATAATGAGTTACTTATAAATTATGTATAAATGTTATCGCAATTTATTATAGCAATAATTTATTGCCTATATAGTAGACAAGGGCTTATTATGAGGAGCATTAATTAATCAAATAAAACACACCGACAATATTTTAAGTACTCAAAGTAGTTTATCCATAATGCATAGGTAGCATTCCATGTGGTAGGGGGGCCAGCCTACTGCCATCTACCGAACATAGTTACAAACCTATAGCTACTAAGATTTTTTTAACAGAAAAACTTAATGAGACTGCTCGATCCGGCAATCGAACCCAGGAACTCACGCTCAGCAGTCGAAAATCTTGGATCTATTAATCATTTTATAGAACATCAGATTTCATTTTATAGAGATCATCTGAGCGTGAGGTCCTAGGTTCGATTCCCGGGTCGGACAAAATGTTATTGGATTTTTCTGTATGGAAATTCTCAGTAACAGCACGGAGTCTGGAACTGTGCCCGGCAGATGGCAATAGGCTCGCCCCCTATTACATGGGACTCAATAACAACATTGACGAAATGTGGGTGTACAATAGTGCACCTCTGCCTAACCCTTCGGGGAATACAGGCGTGTGTTATCGTGTTATGTTAATATCTCCATTTTTAACTACTATTTAGACACAAACCACAAATAACGATTTAAACATTATCCCCACTGGCAACTCTAAAACACGTTCTAAATACAATTTTAATACAAAAACGTTATATTTATTAAAATCCAGTAATACAGTGCGCCTAAGTTGTAATCCTTCGACGCAGGTCCGGGTCATGCGCCGATCTGTATCTAGATTAATTCAGACGGGACTAGCGGGGCTGTTGTCACAGTTTTGTTATTTGAAGTGGTTATTTTAAATGTCTTGCTCATTTAAACTGTTGTGTATTAAATACAAAAGGAAATAAACGCTTAGAATTATTGTTAATTAGTAATTATTATGTCCAAGAATGATAATTTTTATTTATTTTTTTTTATTTCTTTAAAAACGTTGCCCCTCACTAGGATTTCTCCTGTATCGTGGGTACAGTTTACAAACATACATGTCACATGCACACACAACTAGACCCGAAACAACTATCTGTAGATCATACAAGTATTTGTTCCGGGCGGGGATCGAACCCGCAACAAGTAGCGCAGAAAGCTAATCGCTTAGCCACTGCGCCAACCGTGTCGTCACGTGCAATATTGTTAAAACCCCACCTCATCTATCATAATGTGTTGTGCTATATTCACAACACCTGGGTGCTTCAGTTCACACAACCAGTCTACCCAAGCTCCCACCTTCAAAACCTTACAGATCACACGTTAAAACATTTTCTTTATTTCATTAACTTTAAAAAATATTGTCACACTCTATAATTTCTCCTGTATCGAGGGTACTGTTTACAAACACACATATCACATGCACACACAACCAGACCCGAAACTACTATCTGTAGATCAAACAATTACTTGTTTCGTGGAAATGGAACTGCACCACGAAGTGCAGAAATCTAATCGCTTAGCCACCTCGCCAGCCATGGCGGCAGACTATACTTACATATGTCTTAAGTATCCAACCAACTACGCATGCTATTGAGAAACAAATACATTTAATTTGAATGCTAAGTTGTAAGAATCCTATCCTGCCCTACTTCCTATCCTATCCTACTAATATTATAAATGCGAAAGTTTGTGAGGATGGATGTATGGATCTGCATGAAATTCGGCGCAGAAATAGATTATAGTCTGGAATAGCACATAGGCTACTTTTCATCCCGGGAAAATGCACAGATTCGCAATCCACGCGGGCGAAGCCGCGGGCGGAAGCTAGTAATATTAAATAAATAAAAAAACACGTTTTTTAGCTTCATAATCTGTCATTGTTCACCATTAGAATGTCCCCTAATCACCTCATTACCAACATAATGATCTTTCTGTCCCCATTTTTTTTTATCCCCTCAGTGATAATGCGCTGACAGGGGGCAGGGAAACTCGCCGTGCATAACCCCGCTCCCTCGGGAGATTATGCAGATTTCGATAATACGACCACGCTTAATATTGGCGAAGAAGTTTCACCGGCTTTGAGCGATGAAAGGGTTGAGTAAATCAAAATAATATACGGGTACATAGTAGCATGTCTGTATGTATTCTTCAATTTATCTTTCTCCAGAACCCTAAATATCACTTTGCACCGATCTTAGAATCGAATACAACATTTCCCGCGCAGCCGAACTTGCGAGCATTAAACCAATGAGTCAGTTTCTTATGAGACAATCAAAATAATAAAATAGGTTAAAAAGGACTGTTTACTGGAGCTGCGTAGAGATGTGGCCTCTCTATGCATCTTTTATCGCCTATACTATGGGGAGTGCTCCGAGGAATTGTTCGAACTGATCCCTGCCGCCTCTTTTCGCCATCGTTCTACTCGACAGCAGTTCCATCACCATCATTTACATGGTTGGCAGTCCACAACTGTGCGTTTCTCTAGAAACTTTCTGCCTCGCACGACAAAACTGTGGAATGAACTGTTGCCTGCGGTATTTCCGGACCAATACGACCTTCAAACCTTCAAGAAAAGAGCGGACTCCTTTTTAAAAGGCCGGCAACGCACTTGTGACTCTTCCGGTGTTGCGGGTGTCCATGGGCGACGTTAATCGCTTACCATCAGGCGATCCGTCTGTTCGGTAGACGCCTATGCCAAAAAAAACAAATATAATGAAAATGGTGTCAAAAATTCAGAGATGTAGGTCGGGTCCGAAATTAGACCCTGCATGGAAGACAAGCGTTCAATTGCTAGGCTATCACTACTTAAAATGTATGTATAATAAATATTTATAGGTATCAACTTTCTCACATATTATACTAACTTATTTTTACTCTCCTTGTTGCAGTCCAGTTTGGGATAACAGCTTCTGCCACCACTGGAAGTCAGCCACAGATTCTGTAAGTGAGAAATGTTCTTTTCATAATCGCTAAACATACACTACACATTTGTTTTTGAATTTTTTTTCAACAGTATATTTATTTTTGAACAGATAAAAAATAGGGTTAATTTTAAACAACATTAAATAGAAATACCTATATTTTTAGGGTTCCATTGGTAACATTAATTCGGATTACATACTATTCTCGCATACGAAAATGCGTTCTTCAATTGTTTACACTCTATATAGTGCGTTTATTATGTTTTTTTACGCGCTTAGATAGTGGATGTTCTGTTTCTTTTTTCCTATGTGTAACAACTCAGTTGATGGGGAGGAGGGATGTTTTATCACGATTGGGTGTTCCTGATACACACGCTTTTAGATTTATAAAGGTGGTGTGACTTAGAATGTGGAGCTAATATCCAAAAGGTTAATAGTACATTCACTTGAACAGATTGTTTTGTGATGTATCTTAGCTGTCGCCTCTAATTGTTTGAAGGAGGTCTACTGTTTAACTCTCGTGATAATGGATGACCATTCTGGGAATAAATTTCAAGATCAAATTGAGAGCCTTAAGTTCGAGCTCCCGGATGATATGATCAAGAACACATTACATAGGATTTAAAGGTCGTAAAATAGGCTTGGTCAAGCGTAGAACTTGTACGGTCTCTGTCTGTGTCTGTCTGTCTCTTGTCTGTCTCTGTACACCGATAACGTCCAAATTACTGTTTCTAAGTTGGTTCAGGTAACAGGTACTGTACAATGAGTTCAACATAGACAAAAATGTCAAGTTCAAAGCTTATTACACCCACATTGTAGAACTATACTTCATCGCCTAAGTCTATTACGAAGTGTCTTTATGTTTATCAAAATGATTGATTTCGATAAAGTCCCTATTCTTGTGCATATTTGCCAATATATTCACATACAGGCAACATGACAGGTGAAAAGTAATTTACTATACCATAAGTATTTTAAGCTATTTTCTGAATCGTCCGAAACAGTAGCCTAGTATTTTCAGTATTTTGTACCAGCCTAGTGCATTCTATTGAATAACTACACAAAACTAGCATTAATTTCGAGAAAAATCCTACATAGGTAGTAACTACAAAACACCTCGCGTTACGATCCTTGCATAACCCTTTTATTGCTTTCAAATGCATGCATCTTTTCATACATGGACGCCCATTGTGAGTATTGCCCACCTGACCTTTTTGAAGGGCATCATCATCATCTGCCTAGCCTTTTTCCCAATTACATTGGGGTCGGCTTCCAACCTAACCGATTGTGGCTGAATATCAGTATTTTACACGGAGCGACTGCCTTCTGAACTTCACCACCCAATTACTGGGAGACACTGATACTCTAAGGTTAGACTAGTTGTCAGACTTTTTGGGCTACTGACACCCGTAACGACTGTCATAGGTTTTCGTATGACACCCGGGACCAACTGCTTAACGTCCTTTCCGAGGCACGGAGGGGTCCCATATTTGAAAAATGGTCACCCATTCAAGGACTGCAAGGACTGACCTTGTCAAGCGCTGCTTAACCTCGCAAATCAACTGATCTGCGTGGTAGCTATGTAGCTACGAGCCCCTTTTTTGAAAGACATCCTGCTTCTTTATAAACAAAATCGAACGCAGGACCTCAGAAATCACAATCTCAATAGCTACCACTATACCCATAGAACTCAAACACAAAATAGTGTGTACCATTACCTCCCTTTCTGACTGCCTAATAGGATTCATCGAGCCCCTAATATGACCAATGTAAATTGGTCTTCACACCTGATTTCACTTGCGTCCATCACGTCTGTGTCGTCAATAGAACAAAGAGGTGCGGGAGCTCAGGGTATGTTGGATAGTAATGTCTTTATTTGTTGCTCATATCCAGCGTCAATTTTAACAGAAGCTATACATGTATACTTACATTGCTATATGTTTGTGGCTTATCGTTAAGTGGAGTAACAATTTCTATTTAATTTTGTCTCACACTAAGATTTCTTCTGTATCGTGGGATTAGTTTACAAACATACATGTCATTTGTTCTAACACCCAGACCCGCAACAACTATCTGTAGATCATATCTACACATATTAATTCTGTGCGGGGATTAAACCCGCAACACGTAGCACATAAAGCTTACTGCTTAGCCACTGCGCCATCCGTACTGTCAAATTACTGCTCGAGTTGAAGAAATCTAGCCTATTTCTTCAAGATTATAGAATTAATACAAGATATCTAACTAGATTGTTATTTACAGAGCATCACGCCTGTATTCCCTGAAGGGTTAGGCAGAGGTATATTATTGTACGTCCACATTTCGCCGATGCCGTTAATAAGTCTCATGTAATAGGGCGCGAGCGTATTGCCATCGACCGGGCACGGTTTCAGACTCCGTGGTGCTACTGAGAATTTTCATATACAAAAACCTAATAGCTGCTGTCGCTACATCAATAATTAGGCTGCCGGTAATTGAATCCAGGACCTCACGCTCGCCAGTCGCGTGCGACCAATGTGGCGGTCAATTGTTATTTGACGACACGGTTGGCGCAGTGGTTAAGCGATTAGCTTTCTGCGCTATGTGTCGCGGGTTCGATCCCCGCACGGAACAAATATTTGTATGATCTACAGATAGTTGTTTCGGGTCTGGTTGTGTGTGTATGTGACATGTATGTTTGTAAACTGTACCCACGACACAGGAGAAATATTAGTGAAGGGCAACGTTTTAAAAAAAAAAAAAATCGCACTTAAACACTCCTGTTTGGAAGACATGCGTTCAACCGCAAAGATACAGCATATATATTTTTTAAGTGCCTGCAAAAGCCTCGGTGAAATATAAAAACTTACAGTTTGAATTTGACTTTAAAAAAATATGAAAAAAAAAATACACTACACAACGAAAACGTAGGCCTAAAAAAGTACACGCATTACAGAGAATTCTGGAGTAAAACAACTCTTTTCTGACTAAGGAAAAGGACCATACTTCACTACAGTACCCCTAGTGTAAGTTTCTTTTGACAAATTCGATTTACTACATCGAACGCGTTCGGCGCTCCGATTGGTGGAGAGCACGAAACGGACCAATCGGCAGCCTAATTATCGATGTAGCGACAGGCGTAAATCGCGCGATAACTTCTGTCAAACGTCATTGTTGTGACACATAATGTATTGGCTGACAGTGAGATTGCTGTCGCGTTGCTGTCACTTTTTTACGTAATTAGGCTGCGGAACGCCGAACGCGTTCGATGTAATAAATCGAATTTGTCAAAATAAACTTACACTAGGGGTACAGATCTCACTAAACAAATTACGCAAATGTATGTATATCAGAGCTTAAAGATTGCGAACTGTGCATGAGTAATAGAGTTTTGAATAATTTGTGACACGCTCCCGCCGAAGAAGATCTCGGTTTAACTGTTTTCCTATTCAAGCTGATTTTGGATTCATTAATGAATTACGTAATCGGTAATGTATTTTTAGGCCACATTTGTTTAGAGAAAGTGTAGGTACTGAGCGTGAGGTGACGGGTTCCTCGAGTCGGGCGTAGTGGTGGGGTATAAAAATATGAAAGATTTTAGGAGCGACTCAGAATTTGGAATTGTGCCTGGTGAGTGCAATAAGCTCTGCCTCTATTACATGGGACTTAATAACGGCATCGGCGTAATTTAGGTACACAATAGTACACTTGTGTTTTTGGGGTATACAGGCACGCTGCTTTGTTGTTATATTGTTTTTTTTATTTTTTATTCTTGATATGCACGTTTGACCACTATCTCACCTGATGGTAAGCGATGATGTGGTCGAAGATGTACCACGCTTGCCTAGAAGTAACCTATTCACTCTTGATTTAAAGACTGTCAGGTTATAGCTTTCAGGAAACACAGACTCTGGCAGGGAATGCCACTCCTTAGCTGAACGCACAATGATAGATAGATAGAGTATTCTTTATTGTACACCAAAGGAAAAACTACAAAGCGAAAATACATTTGTGAATGAATATGTTCCCAAAACGTTTTGGGTTGGTGCATATGAAATTGCCGATTGCGCAACAATGTAAAACAGTGGGCGCGTATTACCGAACTCGTTTTGACTTGTTCAGTTTCGTTATTTTACGGGTTCCTTAGTCAATTATAAGCAGCAGTCACAAATATCTTCCCAAACACAGCAAGAGAAGGGTTAGGTCTTAGTCCAAGACGCTGGCTAAGTGTGGGTTGGACCAGATTAGTCATAGGACCGGATTTTTTCTTAATAATAGGAAAATTTTAACGAATATCTTTAAGGGGGGGGATATTATAGTCTAAAAATTTGAAAAAATCGTTTTTCTTTTTTTTTGCATATTCTTGAAGACCTTGAATTTTTTTTTCAAATTTTTATAACGTGGCTAGACGTCGGCCGGAGCTAATCGAACTTTAAACACGTTTTTCTCAAAACTACTTTTTTAACACGGTTGACATGATATCTCAAGTTCTAATGAACCGATTTACTTGAAATTTGGTGAAAATCTTCTTTGTATATCCCTGTATATAGCAGGGACTAGGGATTTAGAAAAAAAAATATTTTGACTATTTTAAAAAATATCGGAAATGAAAAAAGGGGTTTTTTATTTTATTTTTTTCAAATCTTCGCCATCCTCACATTTTTATTTTTTTTATTTTCCGTAGTCCAGGCCAAAGTGACGTCCTTACTGATTAAGAATTTTATTGTTTTTTTTTTGTTTTAGTCCACTACAAGGGTTGGAATCGTGTCAATAAGGACGCACCTTTTTTTTGCCCACTCTTTAACCGCTTATATTTTTTCCTTTTGAGTAATTTATTTTGTAGTTTTAAAATATCAATAACTAATCTATAAAAATGTTCTTCATTTTTTTTTCATCTTTCTCGGAAACACCACTCAAATTTAGGCCTCTAGACTAAAATACCCCCTTAACAAATTGATATTATTGTTCGCAAATGAACTTCATTTTTGTCTCTTCTTTCATTTTTTTACGGGCCCCGCTTACCTCTATGAAGCACTAACATATTCAGTAGTATCATTAATATGACTGAACTGCTTTCCAAGAATAAACCGTTGTTTGATAATGGGCAGTTATTTGAATTCCCCATTACCACCATTAAATAACAACTAAAGCGTTTTGTTTCAAATACAAAATATTGTTTAAATTCAACCATTATTATCATTAGTCTCTGAGCTATCACGATCTCCACTCACTATGCCGAATCTTTCTTCCACATTATTATGTATCCATCGCAGGCGTCATAGCGTCATAAAATCAATTATGTATTTAATGTTGGAGAGATTTTTTTATATTATTCTCAGTGTACTTCAGTATGTCTTAAACCTGCGGCCAGACACCGTAGGACGGGCAGCAGCGTCCTCTCACTAATTGGTGAGCCACTGCGATCCCCAAGCCGCCTGCCAAGCGTGGGGATTATGGCAAACCCCCTGAGGGAGGCCTTCGTTCAGCAGTGGACGTCTTCTGGCTGATGATGATTATTATCATGGAATAATAATTAATTTATAATAATATAAGTTATAATTATGATTTAAGTAACACGGACCGCTTTGTTTAGATAAATTGTATTAACGAGCTTTTTCATGGAAATCGTTCGGATATAATATCTAATCTAATAAATTTTTCGTAATACTTCACTGTGTCATAAAAATTGTTATATTATGACGATAAGAATTTATAACAAATTACCTAAATGTATACGAGAGTTACCGATGCGGCAATTTAAGACAAAACTCCATAAGTGGCTACAAGAAAAATGTTTTTATAGTATTAATGATTTATTTTGTGACATATAGGATTTTGTATTTTTAATTAATGACATGTTGTTCCTTGTATTATTTTATTATATTAATTTATGGCGAATATATTGGTAATGTAATTTTGTAATTCTAAACTCAATTTTATTTCTAATTTAATTATATTGTTTTTTTTTATCTTAAAGTTTTGCATGTCGGGCATAATATTTACCGACGAAGTATGTGACTCTAATATGTATACCATAAGATCTGTAACGTACCATACTTCAGGCAAATAAATTCATTTCATTTCATTTCGTTATAAAAAAAAAAACCTTTCCCCACACTAGGAATTATTCCTGTATCGTGGGTGCGTTTACTTGTTTGTTCGGGTGGAATCTTGCAACTCAATTTTGAAGCAGATATCTTCAAACGATTGAGCTGAAATTTTATATACACGTTTAGTTTGGATGGCAATGCATGGTGGTGCAACGGTTTAGCTGTGTGACGTTATTCTAAATCCAACATGGCGGAATACCCAAGATGGCGGATAGTTATTTTTAATGCACTCCCACAATATGGGTATCAAATGAAAGGACTTGCTGAGAATAACTCGAAAAATAAAGTGACGTCACTCTAAATCGAATATGGCGGACTTCTAAAGATGGCGGACTAAGTGTTTTATGCTTTCCTACAATATGGGTATCAAATGAAAGGACTTGTTGAGAAAACGAATGCGAGTTAAAACAAATTAAAAGTAATAAAACTTTTTAAAAAACACGTTTTTATTTAAATGCTCTAAAAAGAATAAAATTTACTTTTCCTTTAAAACTTTTACTATCAACTTATATCGTCACCACACAATTTATATGATGTAAGAGCTTGTCGCGAGATTCACCTGTGTAATAAACAACTAAATTAAATAAGATGATCTGAATGATTTAATTTTTTTTTCATCTCCAACTTAGTAAATACGAGTACTTCAATCTCACGAAAAGCTTTTACATCATATAAATTGCGTAAAAGCTTGTTTTTTAAAAGTTTTTTTTTTATTTACATCACACAATCTGAAAAAGACGATTTGTAGCGCGATAACAACGACGTTAATGTTAGACAAGTCTACATTGTAGTGACAGGTTCTGCTTACACCCGTAAAACTTAACACAATCACACAGAGACTGCACCTCAACAAAGTAACGCCCATAAACATTAGTCCACGATCATAAAACCTATAATCCTGCGCAGACATCCACGCCTCACGTACCGTAAAACCAGTAAAACGGAACACAGGAACTATGAACAAATTAAAAACAACACACGTATAATATACACCACTATACACGACAAGGAACAGAAGGCTAACCCTTAATAACAGTTGAAGGGTCGCGACGTGAATGGAGCAGCCGTGACGTCATTAATTTGAACCTGCTTTTGACCTAAGATTTCATAGTATTTTACTGTGAAAGTTACTATGAAAGTTGTATTAAAATCTAAACGATTTAGGTACCCCATTACCCTTAATAAAGCATGATAACGAACACTCATTTGAAATGTTCGCTTCAATATCGGTTGATATTGAGTAGATTCTGGATCCACAGGCTATTTTTGTTGCTGTAATCGGCAGTTGATTCGCATTTCCAAAAGAGATTTCGGCGACCGAAAGCAACACTGTCTCCCGTATTACATAACAAAAAATTGCCAGTTGCTTTGTCTAATAAACATGCTATTTTGCATATTACATGAAATTTACGACCTAAAAAACTAAAACGACTGATAATGAACTGATGACATACTATTGGAGCTGATGAAATGGATGAATAAGTACTACAACAGTATGAATGCACATCTCATCCTACGGTTCTGTGGCTCGACAAACTCGATTTAACGCATCGAACACGTTTGGGGCTCCGATTGGCCTGTTTCGTGCTCTCCATTAATTGGAGCGCCGAACGTGTTCGATGTTTAAATCGAGTTTGTTAAAAGAAAATTACACTAAGGCCTCTGAACTAATAGAGGCTAATTAGATAAGCGTCTTATTATAGACGCTTCAAATAACCTAAAATCCGCGGATTTCAAAAAATAAAAACGCTCGCATTGTCAAATCTAATCTCTATCACGGCATATATCACGGCAGCTACACATAAATACTGGATCATACTGTAAATACAACTGTGAGCTTGTTATCAAGTGTTATGTAAAGTAGAACTTCTGTAATCATCTACATTGTCAACTAACTGTCAACGATCACCGTTTTAATCTAGAAGCGTGTTCCGTGCGGTACACATTTTTAATTACCTCATTACGTAACGTACTCAAAAGCAACCGATTCCTATCATCGTCTTATTTCAAACAATATTTGCTTTACCGTGTATTCAAAGATACGTAATGATAATATTAATACAAATATTGAACAAAATCATGATTACTGTTTTGGATATCAGCAAATATTTAGACAGGGTTATGAAAGGTAAATAAAATATGAAGTAGCTTCTATTAAATTGAAAGTGAATTTGTTTGTGTATTTCAGTTGATGATATTATTTGGAGAACTAAGTGCCTCACGGTTTCAAGAAAGACTGTATTTCATATTATTTCAAATGCACTTAAAATAAGTATTTGGAAATGTTGATAGCATTCATAATATTATTATTTAATCATACGCAATGTCACAAAAAAATATGTTTCGGACTTTTCTTTTATTTTATGTTGACTGGCAGATGAATATTTTAACAGCTATAATATTATTTTTTATAAAAACTGCGCTTGCGCAAGCAGATATTTATTTATTGCATGTTGCCAATCCTATAAACATAACTCGTTAAACGCTTGTTCTTTATTAGATACACAGCCATGGCAACTCAATGGAAAGTAAAATTAAAAATTGACGTATGTAATTTCTATCGTCTATCATGACACGTGTTCCTATCATGTATTGTCGTAGGACAGCGTTAGCGATAGTACATCAGTACGGTACCTACATTATACGCTGCGCTTGACACCGCACACAATGCAAGTTGCTCCTTTTATCTGAAAGCATTTTTTTTTTATTTAAAAATTACAGCGGGCATTGTTAGGCTTGTTCATGTTAATTTGTTCTGTTGGCAAGTTTGAGTGTTTTGTTTTTTATTAAGTGTGCTTTTTAAAATATTGGTTTGAGGGCCAATTTGCACTTAACTAATTTTAAGCTTGCTTTATTTCTTTCTTTATTAGCAGTGATAGCCTAGCAGTTGAACGCTTGCCTTCCATGCAGGAGGGTCTGAGTTCGAACCGGCAGCCTAATTACGTAAAAAAGCGATAGTAACGCGACAGCCACGCGACACCAATCTCATTGTCAGCCAATACATTATATGACACAAAAATGACGTTTGACAGAAGGTATTGCACAATCGACGCCTGTCGCTACATCGGTAATTAGGCCGCCGGCCCGCACCTCTGACTGTTCGGAATCATGTGCGGATCAGAATTTGATTATAACTTGCGTTTACGGTGAAGGCAAACATCGTGAAGAAACCTGCACACCTGAGAGGGCTCCATAAAGTTCTTGACGGTGTGTGTAGTCCGCCAACCCGCACCGGGCCAGCGTGGTGGACTAAGGCCTAACCCTTCTTGTTCTGAGAAGAGACCCTTGCCCAGCAGTGGGACAGTAATGGGCTGAATTTATTATTTATTTACTATTTTATTTCTTTCTTACATACAGAATTGAAAATGGATAGAAATATTTAAATCTATATACCTAATATTATTTTATGCTCTTATAGTTTACGGGAAATTATACGCGACCTTAAAATGATTAAATTCACGTCGGTCATTATTGATTTTATTAATTAATTATCATTGTAAGTGGACTTATTTGACAGGACGGCAGAAAAAGACACATTGAGAATTAATAGTTTAACAACAGAAGTAATATATTAAACTTGAGGCTATTTATTCTTTCACTACATATTAATTTATCGTACCGATAATTCCTCAGAATCTAATCCCATAGATAATATCTCATCTAGTTAAGACTTGTCCTGGAAAAGTCATTGTTAGTACACTAGACTGAAGATTTTATCTAAAACTATTCCTGAAGTCTGGAACGAAGTTTCAAGTTTAACTATTCAGGATTTCTAGGTATCACTTTCGCTTAAATGTAACTGTGGCCGAAGTTCTGTTAACTTGTTATTACTTATGGACAAAGTTAATCTGGTTGATGTTGAAAAATAGTATATAAAATTTAGAATTTCAAGAAAGAAATAAAAAAAGAAAGAGCCTTGCATCACGCCTATATTCTAACCTAACTTTAAAATTTCCAACGGTATTAGGGGCCATCCATAAATTACGTCACACGAATTTCATGCTTTTTTGACTTCTCCCCCGACCTTGTCACAGCTGGTCACATTTGTGAGACTCGGGGGGAGTCCCTAGTGTGACGTCACATATTTGCAATTTTATATCCAAAAATTATTAAATTAAAACAGCACTTCCGAAATTAGTTTTATTTCCATTTATTTGAAATCACGGCGAGGCTCCCAAGGAACTCGCCAACATAACAATTTAAATCTTATATTCACACAGATAGAGTTGGAAATATTTTTAAGTTTTTCGTTAATAGTTCAAACTTCACGTTTTAATACTTAGATATATTAGATTTTGAAATGTGATGTCACGAAACTTAGGACCCCTCCCACCCCTTGTCACACTTCGTCGAATCCCTCCCCCCCTCTTAACGTGTGATGTAATTTATGGATGGCCTCTTATCCGTCTGCCATCTTTATTTTAAAATATAGCATCATCATAGCGCCATGCCTGTATTCCCCAAAGGGTTAGGCAGAGGTGTACTATTTGTATACCCATATTTTGCCGATGTCATTATTTAGTCCAAGGAATCAATTGCCATCTATCGACCACAATTCCAAACTGGGCTGCTACTGATAATTTTAGAAAATCTCAATTACACTGGTCGACCTGGCAATCGAATCCAAGACCTCATCCTCATCAGCTACTCAGCAGCCATGCTTGCAACCAGAAGACCAATGAGGCAGTTTTATTGTATATTATAAACCTACTTAACCTGTTCAAACATGGCATTTCAAGTATTTATAAAGTACATTAATTCGCCTTAATTCCATGTAATTCTTGCGGCCTTATTAAAATTAGCCCAAGGCCTTAAGCTGGGCATTTTTTTGACTCAACATTTTTGTCCCTGTGTAAAGATACACAAATTAAATTAATGAGATAATTCTGTGTATATTTTTTCTTTTGCTGATTAAATGGTTGGCCATATAGTCCGTGGCCAAGAATATACTCCTTTTCTTTGGTCATAGCATCACGCCTGTATTCCCCGAAGGGTTAAACAGAGGTGTCTAGCCGGTGTATTTCGCCAATGCCATTATTAACTACCATTTAATAGGAATGGCACTGAGACGTGGTCGTTAACTGTTGGCCCCTTAGAGAGGCTCAGAGTCACACAGCGGGCAATGGAGAGAGCTATGCTCGGAGTCTTTTTGCGCGATAAAATCCGGAACGAGGATATTCGCCAAAGAACCAAGGTCACCGACATAGCTATCAGGATTTGCAAGCTGAAGTGGCAATGGGCAGGCCACATCGCTCGAGGAACGGACAACCGATGGGGAAGAAAGGTTCTCGAGTGGCGACCACGAACCGGAAAACGCAGCGTAGGAAGGCCTCCTACTAGATGGACCGACGACATTGTGAGAGTCGCGGGCAACCGCTGGATGCAAGTGGCGGAATGTCGTTCGATGTGGTGGTCTAAGGGGGAGGCCTTCGTTCAGCAGTGGACGTCTTCTGGCTGATGATGAATAGGAATCGAAATTATTCCTATGTACCGGCACCAATACCAAACCTCAGCTTGGTACTGAGAATAAATTATCTACAAAAAATGCCCCATAAACTTTACTCTAAACGGTGATCGAACCAAACACTACGCTCAGCAGCCGCGCTTGACTAGAAGAGTGAGGCATTGATCATAATTAGGTACATCGTAAAAATGGCTAATGGATTACAGAAAGAAGATTGGCAGCAACATGCTCTTTGGGCTTTACAACACTTTGCCACATACATTACTCCTTATTTTATTACTTAAATCAAACTGGACGTTAAAAATAACAATAATTACGTAATTTTAGCCGTTCTTTATAATTAGTTAGACAAATAATAAGTATTTGCGCCGATATATATAATAAATCATCTTTCTATTTATCTTCTATACATATATAATATAAAAATGAATGTGTGTTCCCTATGGACTCCAAAAGGTCTGGAGCGATTTTAATAACATTTTTAGGTTATCTTCAGATTATTCCAGAAGGCTGGATCCTGTGAAGTTTAGTACAGATCGGGTCAACAATTTTTTATTGCTTCTTTTGTTCATTTTGTGTGCTACCCATGTGAAGCCGAGGCGCTAGTTATTAACTAAAAGGTTAGCGGAACATCATCATCATCATCATCATCAGCCAGAAGACGTCCACTGCTGAACGAAGGCCTCCCTCAAGGGGGGGTTTACCATAATCCCCACGCTTGGCAGGCGGCTTGGGGATCGCAGTGGCTCACCGATTAGTGAGAGGACGCTGCTGTAGGTGCCAGGTAAACCGGAAAAGTGTTGAATTTGAATTGGAAATGAAATTGAAATTGAAATTGGAATTGGAATTGGAATTGGAATTGGAATTGGAATTGGAATTGGAATTGGAATTCGAATTCGAATTCGAATTGGAATTGGAATTGGAATTGGGATTGGAATTGGAATTGAAATTGATGGTAGATGTGTCTGCGGTGCCTCATAGGCAACAGAGCACCTGCTTTTGTGGCTTATACATTGAAATGTGGAGGAAATGAAACGACCGTGTTTTGGGCTGAACAAATTTAAAATTGAAAAGAAGCGAACATCATTAGTGAGATCAGTTTATATAGGTACTGAGAGAAAATACAAAGTTGTCCTTAAAACTGTTTATACGACGAAAACGGGAAATTATCAAAATTAAACGAAAATATCACAACGATAACACGGCTCTTTGAACTTTAGACACCGTCAGCAAAATAGCCGATGTAATGGATAATTAAATAACTAATTCTATTAGGAAGTTCGTTAACACTAAGTTAATTGTAAATTGCTTTATATTAATTTGTGAATAGGTTTTTAGCTGTTTAGCTATTTTATGTGTTTTTAACTAAAATGAGAACTGAATTTTGGAACAGTGAATATTGGTTTAATTATCCTTTGTTTTTACCTTTACATAACATAGCATCACGCCTGTATACCCGAAGGGTTAGGAAGAGGTGTACTATTGTGCATCCACATTTCGCCGATGTTGTTATTCAGTCAAATGTAGTGGGCGAGCCTATTGCCATCTACCAAGCACGGTTTCAGACTTCGTGCTGCTACTGAGAATTTACATATAGAAAAACCTAATAACACTTTGCCCAGCCCAGGACCTCAACCTCAGCTTTCACGCTTGCGACCATTAGACTAATGAGGCAATTGTAGACAATTAAAACCTTTACCACTATAGGACGTTCTTTTTATATAATTACCTACCTATATATGTATACCTATTCGTTACTATAATAATACATAATTAAAAGGTTAAAGTTAAAATACAATCATCATCAGCCAGAAGACGTCCACTGCTGAACGAAGGCGTGGGGAATATGGCAAGCCCCCCCTTGGGGGAGCCCAAGGGGGGGCTTGCCATATTCCCCACGCTTGGCAGGTGGCTTGGGAATCGCAGTGGCTCACCCATTAGTGAGAGGACGCTGCTGCCCATCCTCCGGTGTCTGGCCGCAGTTTTAAGACGTACCCGGGTCGTTCTAAAATATAATATGTAATAAATAATATTTAATATTCCGGGACATCAATATTTAATATTTTTTTTCTTTCTGAATTAAAAATAATTTGGCATATTTTATTCCCCGATGCCGCTGTTACCCATCTTCGGGCTGCTACTGAGAATTTTCCGACACAAAAATGCTCTTCTCTCAATCTCTCAGCTCAACACAAGGATTAATATGGCCCAATGAGACTCTTTATAATATTTCTTAAAACTAGTACAAAAGCTTTTATTTACCCCTACACAAAGTCCTTACAATAAACATCAAAGCTTACTTGATGTCCTCAGATTTTGTTTTTTTATAATAAAGACTATTTTGCAAGCACCTTACCTGATGGTAATGATGCTACCGAGGATGGATCACGCAAGCTCAAATAACGCAAATTTACTCTCGCCTTGAAGATTCCAAGATTACAAGAATCGGGGAACACAGACGCCAGAGCATTCTACTCCCTGGCCGTTTGCATGAGAAATGATGAAGCGAATAGCTTCGTGCGTATGGAGTTGGAAACCCTTTGGTCATGCGATGGTAGAATGGAAAACTCTTTAAAAGGAATCCTGTAGAAAATCAAAAGAAAAACATTTGCCCTTCCAGATATTCCTTCTGTCTAAGCCAAGCTCAAGCCAGTAGACAAGAACAGTAGGTACACTACACATCTAAACATAAATAGTGTCTGTGTTTTGCATAAATGGGCGGCACATTAACCGCACCCGTTTAACATGAGAGAACAGTGCTCAGTTTCGCGTTAGTTGTCGTAAACTAGTCTTACTAATGTTTTCTGTGCTGTGGTGTAAGTTGCGAGAGGGTTGGGTATGAAGATCTTCTTTGGTGTTGGTACTAGCTGTCACACGGGAATTGCTCATATCGTAGTGGAAAGGTTCGAGGCTGACTGCCCAGGGTGAGCCAGATGATCTGATATTTTGTCACTCGGAGGCTCTTGCCTCTATTGATGATAACAAAAAATGTTTGCGTTCTAAAAGAAATTGCAAGGGTGTTATTATAAATGATTGCCAATACTTTCGTTGTTAGAACAGCTCTAAAGATAGAAAAAAAATTGAAGGGTACAGTAGCAAAAGATAAATTTAGCAACAAAATTTATAAAAGTAATTTCCTGTTTATTTTGAAAGTCACAATATCTCTTCTTGATTTGGAACGTGCGTGTTTTTATATGTAGTTTCTCCGTCTCTCTCTCTGTCTTCTCCGTCTTTCTGTTTTGGCTCTTTTTATAGAATTCATCGAAAATAGTATGTTTTGCTATCTACCAACCCCAGCCCCTTTCAATTGTGAGAAAGTCTTAGAATCGTAAATTAGGAGACGTATGATGTCCACCAAGCCTCGTTGAGTAATCAGTGTACTCTCCCATTTAGTGGACATGGCCAGTTCTTGAAAAAACGCCTGAGCCTACAACCCTCAAAGGAACATGATTAAATTGATTATTTTATTCTTCTTCTATGACTCCTATTATACGGTCAAGAAATGACGAAATAAAGGCATTTTATTTTTGTTTAAATACGTTGTCCCACACTATGTCTCCTGTATCGTGGGTACAGTTTATAAACATATTACATAACCAGACCCGAGACAATTATCTGTAGATCATACAAATATTTGTTACGTACGGGATTCAACCCACAACGCGAAGTTCAGAAAGCTAATCGCTCAGCCACTACGCCAAGCGCGCCGTATTGTTTTCATCCACAGGTCTCACCTTACCTTTTGACGGGATCCAGATACATAACTAAATAAGTTCCTTGTTCTCCTCGTACTAATGATGTCCAAATAAAGTCCCGCTTTCCGCCCTTATTTGGCACCATTCCTCATCAGCGCTCCGGTGCAGCGGCGAGCTCGTCGATATATCAGCTGGCAGCGTGACGGACACTCGCAGTCACTACACCTAACAACATGCTGTTGCTTAACAGTTTTGGGGGCTGATAAACACCCTCTATAAACGTAAAGGGTGTAGATTTAACCACAAATAAGATAGAACGTAACTGCGTAGTTTCTGGCGAAAAACATAAGCTTTATAATAGAATACGCACACAGAGGCGTAAAGAAACATCCATAATTCCCTAATCCCGTGATTCGAGTATCACGTAATAGGGTAATAACGACCCTAGTGCCATGTACCTTGTTGCTACTGAGACTTTTCGTACAGAAAAACTGAATAACACTTTGCTCAACTCGGAAGTCGAATCCAGGACCATGCTTACTTAGGCAGTTACACAAGGGTTATGACGCTAGTCGCCGATATAATTATATGCTCTAAACCAATATTGATAGGTCCCTAAACTTAATACGCATTGAAATACATTAAAAATGTTTTATAAAGTATGTCAATGGGCCAAAAGATAGTCCCGCGTAGGAATTTCACTTTGATGTTATAAATATAAAAGCAAATAGAAATATTTAGGTGAAGAAAGCCGTTATTATGAACAATATAACCTAATGTTATTTTCGACAAAGCGTTTCCAATTTTTCAATATGTCGAACGCTACAAAGCCGATTGGAAAAAATGTGACGCCATAAAAATAATTTTCCGCACACAAAATGTTGCCATAATTGAATTTGAAAATCAATTACCCTATACTGTTGCCTAACGTTAGAATAAAATAAAAATATGTGAATAAAAATACTAGAACTTTAAAATTTTAGAACCAATTTATGTGTCGTTCGTGGTATAATAATGGGGTTTTAAACGAAATAAAAACGCAATGAATTCCCAAAATATTTGAATCCTTTTTTATCACTAAATGGAAATTTAAGTGATAAAGGTTATAAATTAAAATCATTGATTTATTTGCATTTATCGTCTGCGAAATACTTTAGGCGTAATTTACACTAAGAGAAGAGGGTGGAGTCGACACTTTAGTTTGGGCAGCAAGGCCTGTACGTGGATATGCCCCGGAGTGTATTATTCTCTATAGAAATACCACAAAAATGAGTTTATAAAAAAAGTACCACATTTCACTAAAGTAAATAAAACACACCGACACTGTAGTACACTGTCGACCAAAATAATGTGCGCAATTAGGTCAGAATTTAATCTACAAGTTCCATGACTTGCTGATTTATGGCCGGCGGCCATATTCGAGCCATAAATCAGGGGATTAAAAATAATGTCGCTTCGTGTTCTCGCTAGTTTCATCAGAATTCACGCTATTTTGAGGTAGTGTTCAGTAAGTGCGGTTTTACCTGCCAAAAGTGGTTGCAGAGTCTATAACAATGCTCATATTTGGACCCCAGCAGTGGACATTGATGTACCGAAAGAAATATACATTTCTAAAAATTTCTTCTGTCGAGTTGGCTCGAGGTTTCATATGGGGTTCGCTCATGCTGCAAGCAGTCAGGAATGTTGGTAAAGCCTCATGACTTGACTATGATGGATTGTGTATGATACGGCAGTAGATTCACTTCTTTACTACTTAATTAATGAGTTTGAGTCGTGTTTTTTATTGATAAGGTAATCTTTCAGATCTTCACAAGACAATTTTTTAAAAAACAACTTCTGTCCCTTAATCTTTGAAATCAAACCAAATATATTTAATGTTCTCATACACAGTCTCGTGGTGAAGTACTAATTTTATTGAAAGAAATATAAATACATACGAGTATTACTTTATTCAAATAAATCTTTCTTTTAAAAATTTAGAGACTACTTTTATTTTTGTTTCTGGACGTGCCACAGTTTTAACAAATAACATAGCATCACGCTTGTATTCCCCGAAGGGTTAGGCAGAGATGTACTATTGTACAATCACATTTCGCCGATGCCGTTATTGATTCCCATGTAATACGGAGCGAGCCTATTGCCATCTACGGGGTGCAATTCCAGATTACGTGATGCTACTGAGAATTTATATACAGAAATACCCAATAACTAATTTACCCGACCTGGGAATCGAACCCAAAACTTCACGCTCAGCAGTCACTCGTTGCGAACACTAAACCAATGAAGCAGTCAACTATCATCTTTCAGTTAAATAAAGGACCAGACATTTGCAACCAAAACCACGATTGTCAGTAAACAATGTTCTGGAGTGGTAGTTTAATATACATCAAGATAGTAATATTATCGCTTAAGCTAAGCGAGTTTGGCATTATCCCGCAAGTCCGTTTATTGTCTGTGAGAATCTCATGTAGGCTGCGGGCTGCTATATATGTTTAATTGTATATTTATGTTACACTAGCTCAGCTGAGCCCGCCGTCTTGCCTGTATGAATTTGTGGTCTGCTCGAGCTCTTAAATGTAAATTGGTCATGCCATAGTGGAGAAATTTGCAGACAGCGCTTTCTATGATGAAGATATTATCATGTTCTTTGGACACTAGTGATAAGATTGTGTCTCAAGTGGTAAAATCTAAAGTTAAGCATAATAAATTATTAATATAGCATAACATCACGCCTGTATTCTCCGAAGGTCTAGGCAGAGATGTAGTATTGTATACCCACCTTTCGCCGATGCCGTTATTGAGTCCCATGTAATAGGCAGTGAGCCTATTACCATCTTCCTGGCATAGTCCCAGACTCCGTGCGGCTACTGAGAATTTCCATACTGAAAAATCCAATAACACTTTTCCCGACCCGGGAATCGAACCCAGGACCTCACGTTCAGCAGTCGCTACGACCACTAGACCAATGAGCAAGTATAATAAATCCAGCCCATTATCGTCCAACCGCTGGGTTGGGGACTCTTCTCAGAATAGGAAGGGTTGGTCTACCAGACTGTCCTGGTTCGTGTTGACTACACACACCATCGAGAACTCTATTGAAGGTCACGCACGTGATAATCCAATTCTGATCCTCACATTCTAAAAATCAAAGGTTCGGGCCGCATTCAAACTCAGAACCTGCATGGAAAACTAGCGTGCAACCTCTAAGCTATCAGCATTTCGCAAGTAATCCATGACAATATTGAACAGATACTCATACCTCTAATATTGTGGTGGCAAGTGGGGTGAAACCCTAACTCTAAGTCCCCCACCTCCCTGGCCCGTCAAAGTGCATGGAAATTATCAATTTCCGCCTTGAGTGTTCAACCCATCCTTGTACATAAAGTCTTTTTCGTTTTAATTTTTTTTTTTGGTAACTGACAGACTGAATTCTAAAAGTATGTTTATATGACATAACAAAGCATCACGCCCTTATTTCCTGTTGAGTGGAGCAAAGGAGTAATCTGCTATGCAGTCCTATTGTGGGCTGGCCAGTATGGCACTAACTGGTGAAAAGTACTTTTGGACTGCTACTGAGAGTTTTGTAGATAGCAGAAAACCTCAATAAGTATTTGCACTGATGCATGCATGCATGATGAGGCAAGAATGTTTATATAGATAATATATTTAATATTTTAGTAGGTTTGACGCCTTTGCGGATTGTGCTTGCTTGCTTTCTATATTTTCTCTCGGGATAAGTACAATCTTTCACAAAAATTAATTTAAATAAAAGCATAAAAATGTCGTAAAAAAATTATTTCACCGTTTTCTCGTTGATGTTAATTATTTCTGAAATAAAAAATATTACCTTATACCTAACACAAAATACCTTTAGATTATTTAATATATCTTTACTTAATTGATAAGCTTATCGATTATCATTTCAACTGCATACGTTTGAACATTTTATTTATTTATTTTAGTTTAACTAGTACGGATAGAGGCCAATAACACTAATTAAACAAGTATTTAAAAAAATAAAATATTTACCTAATATATTAACAACCAGTCATGTATCTCTCTCATACAACCATAAACATTGACGGCATGATATCGATTGCTGCGCTACGTCTCGTGGGTTCGATTCCCGCACGGAACAAATATTTGTATAATCTGCAGATATGTAGTTGTTTCGGGTCTAGGCGTTTGTGTATGTGAATATATGTGTTTGTAAACGCACCCACGATACAAGAATTTATTCATAGTGTATTGTGATATCGTTTTTTTTTTTACTATATATTACTGTCTTTTAGCAAATAGTGATGCGATCTGCAATGTAACCCTCAATTTCTTTCTAGAATTCAAAAGCAGTCTTTTCCTCAGACTCTAGAGAATGGCAAGAAGTTAAAATAACCCGGACGTTAATATAACAAGCCCACAGGTTATGAGCAACAAAAACTGTCTAAGTTGTGTAGTTGCAGTTTACGCCGCTCTTAGCTAAGTGTACGCCAGATTTTGCAAGTGATGCGGAGCTTAGGGGGTGGGGTAACACTTGCGAGCAAGCGTACAGTTTAAAGGCCTTGTTCTTCGATAAAATAACAAATGGATAATCTTAAAATTGGTCTATGGTCATTGACCTATGTATTTTTGTCGATGAATAGCCCAAGTATGATTTGGTTTTAATCAACAGATATTTATTTTTCTATTTAGTGAAACTGTGCCCGGCCGACGGCAAGCTCGCCTCGTAGTACGGCGAAATATGGGTGTATGCATCTGCATAACGGGCCACATGCTTGTTGGCCTCTCTAAAGCTTAAAAAAAAGAAAAAATAACACGTATATGATACTGACCTTATCCTTCTCATTCTGAGAAGAGGCCCTTGCCTAACAGTGGGCCAGTTATGGACTGAATTTATTTAATTCTTATGATATTGACATGGCGTATCTGACCATGTAATATGCTCGGGGAATCTATAACAAGTAAGTATTAATTTAGCTAAGAAAAACATCCAAATCTAAATTAAATGAAGCATGAAAAATATTTTTGTTTATTTATTCAATTTGGGGATTTTCCACGTGTATATATAAAAAAGTTGTTACCAAACATTATACGCAGTCCTTAAACGAGTATGATATAAAACTTCCTTCTCCGAAACCTATCAAAATCCGTATGGCCATGCAATAAGGATGATTTTTGCTTGATTTATGTGTAACTGTAGAATGAATAGAAAGTTTTGCCTACCAAACGTGATTTAGGATTCAGTGATAGGGCGTTGCTAGGCATTAAGGTACCTCCACGTGTCCATTGTCACGCACGATGAACCTCATGACGGGGGTTGACTTGTCTAATCATATTTTTGGATTCTGTTTCTAAATATTGTGTCTGTGTAAAGACTTGCCTGTATAACATATTAAACTGCAAAATGCTATCACGACTATATTTTACGAGTTGTTGGGCAGAGATGTACTATTGTACACTTACAATTCTATACTCTATATTCTAAGTAACTTCGCCAATGCCGTTATAAAGTCCCTTATGGTGGCGAGCGTATTGCCATCAACCGGGCATGAGCGGAGACTCCGTGGTAATGACAATGAAAATCAGAATAACCCAATAATCTCCTCAATTCCTTGTAGCAATAGCAGATATCCCGCAATCTTGTCACTGTATAAAAGCATGTCATCACAGTATAGCCAGACCTTTCACACAGAAGTTAATTTTGCTTGCCACGGGTCAGTTTTAGCTAGCTATCCATAGGGAAATAATAAGTAACATAGATTTTGCAGCACAGTTAGTGCAATGGTTGAATTATCGAATGCTGCGCTACGTGTCACGGGTTCGCTCCCACACGGAACAAAATTGGCATGACCAACAGATAGTTGTTCCAGGTCTGGATGTTTGTAAACAGGAATCATTCCTAGTGTACGCAAGAATTCCAAAATAAAGACAGAAGATTTAAGAAAGTTAAAGATGGACCTTTTTAACGCTCATCGCTGGTACAGTCACCACACCCCGCTAACGTTAAAAGATATGCAAGTGGGTCACCCGGTGGGCATGACAAATAGTGTCGCTGTATTGCGAGCAGCACGCGTGCTTCAGCGTGACACTGGAGGCATGTCATGGTACCCTTATATATTCAACGTTGGCAAAGATCTTCATGTAAGCTGGCGTGTTAGCAAGCTGTTCCTGGGTGTAAATTGTAGGGGGAATTAGATAGATTATTAAACTTCCACACAACACGGGCCTACCCGTGTTGTGTGGAAGTTTATTGGATTTAAATTATAATTTTTCTTCTTTGGAGTCGGCACGAGTTATCTCATGGGAATCGCTCCTGCCGTAGTGGAAAGATTAGCCAGTCAGGAGTAGTGTCGAGGCTGACTGCCCAGGGTGCGCCAGATGAACTCAAGTTTCATCACTCGTGGAGGCTCTTTCCATGCACCCCATTTTAAATGTAGTATTACTATAATGATAATACTACACTAAAATTCATTTTCATACGCCATGCTTGATTTTGGAATATACATTTCAATTTTTGGAACGCGGCTCGAAGACATCCATATTTTCCATAATATCTGGTGTATAGGTAACATAAAAAAAAACTCTGTCTTACATTTCCCCGTTACCGTTACTGAGTCCTATGTAACAGGTAAGCTTATTGCCATCAACCGGGCACAGTCACAAACTCCGTGCTGTTGATACTGAGAATTTTCATACCAAAAAACACAATAACACTTCGCCCGTCCTGGAAATGCAAGTTGAACGCTTACGCTCAGCAATCGTACTTGGAACCACTAACGAACCGGAATCGATGAGACGAGTTACCCCAGTGAGAGACCCCCATAACTCGTCTTATTGGACTGCCTCAGTAGTTACCTTTTCAATAGAATGCTATTGAAATGTTTATCTTTTTCAAGAAGCCTTTTATCCTTTATCCACGGATAAAGTTAAGCCATTTTCCTTTTCACAGTGCTTTAGATTTTAAACCGTCCTTTTATATTAGCATTTTCTTAACACGAAACTGACAACTGAACTTTTGAAAACAAGGCAACTATGAAAAAGAATCCCCTGAAACTTAGAGTGTTCAGCTTGGGAATTTCCTTACCGACGCCAGATGTTGGGAACGAAATATTACAGCTTACTTCACGACTGGGGCTATGAAAACAGCGGGCGGGCAGTTTAATAAGTCTGGGATTATTTTTGTTTGTATCCTTTTCCACTGTATACAATTTGGCTCGTGACAAAATCGCCCTTTCCCACAACAAGAATGCAACGTCGCATTTCTTGTTTTAAGACAATGTTTGATTACTTTAATGGCGAATACTGAGCCTGAGGTCCTGGGTTTCATTCTCAGGTTGACCAGAGTTAAAGGGATTTTCTGCAATCAGTAGCGGTCTAGTGTTTGGAACTAAGCTCAGTAGATGGCAATGGGCTCGCCACTTATTCCATAGGATTCATCGGCAAATTAATGTGTGTATGTCTTCAAGATCTACCTCCTAGGGAAGCAAGTTTGACTAACATCAGATTGGTCTTAACAGGGTTTATGGACTCTCCATGGGTCTCTTTTTCAGATAACAAGCTACTTAGGTTGCGTTTTATCCCGTAAAATAGAATATAATATACAATTACTTTATGTTAACCAAGTTCAGGCACATGAAATGTGGAGATTCTAGGCGCACGGTTTCAAATACTTAGTAGGTGCTATGGAGAATATCGGCAAGAAACACCATGCTTTAAGGTTTGTCTCACCAGCAGACCAAAATATTCTGACGCCCATGATTAATCGCCCTTATACGGATAAAACAAATTTCGGTACAAAAAGCCGAAGTGATGGGATGTCGTTCACGTCGCTTTAATGGCCCCAATTTTAAAATACGTTATTCCCAGCGATAGCTAGTTTGTTTACCCGTGTTTGCGTCTGTTTTTTGTATTTTATCTTATTGTTTCAAGGCGCCCGCAGTTAATAAATGGTTCCTTCACATTAATGTTTTACAAAAGCATTTTTCAGGGAAAGTACTTTGTTGCGGAGCGTCTTTTCTTTCTGAAAGAGGTAAAAGACAGAGTGTTTTGAATAGTTTTCTTTGAAATATTTGTATCTATCTCTACCTTTTTGAGTGTTTTGGTTCTTTCAATGTGCTTTATATTTTTAACATTTTTTATGTTCTTTTGCACACGTAAAGTATTAAAAACGTCATATTAGGTCTAGTAGAAGACAGTATCAAATAATTCTGGGATGCATGGTTTTTTTTTTTACTTATCTTACGTTACTAACCTCGTTTATTGCCGCAGCTGCTAAAAATAAAGTCCTAGATTCGAAGTCCAGGAAATTATTATCAGCCCTAACTTTGTGATTGTTACCGTCTGTAACAAAACAAAACGTACTTCGATTAGCTCGTACCCTTTGACTGTCGCTTTAATCTAGTGATCACAAGCGCGACTGCTGAGCGAGACGTCCTGTGTTCTTCTGTATGGAAATTTTCAGTAACAGCACGGGGTTTAAAACTGTGCCCGATAGATGGAAATAGGCTCACCCCCTATTACATAAATTCAACCCATTACTGTCCCACTGCTGGGCAAGGGTCTCTTCTCAGAACGAGAAGGGTTAGGCCTTAGTCCACCACGCTGGCCCGGTGCGGGTTGGCGGACTACACACACCGTCAAGAACTTTATGGAGCCCTCTCAGGTGTGCAGGTTTCCTCACGATGTTTTCCTTCACCGTAAACGCAAGTGATAATCAAATTCTGATCCGCACATGATTCCGAAAAGTCAGAGGTGCGGGTCGGGTTCGAAGTCAGACCCTCCTGCATGGAAGGCAAGCGTTCAACCGCTAGGCTATCACTGCCAATTACATAGGACTCAATAACGGCATCGGCGATCATCGGTGGTTACACAAGAGTACACCTCTGTCTAACCCTTCGAGGAATACAGGCGTGATGGTAAGCTATATTATGTTATCAGCAAAACGTCGTCATCTATCTGGCTAACTTTTCAAATAACAGATACACAAAAACATCCTCAATTATCAAGAATTAACTAATCAAGACAAGCTATAGCACCCACCGGCGCGCACAGAGTTTTTAGACAGAAAATTATTAATAATTAGGCAGAAAATTTTAAAAGTTTAAAATATATAATGCATGTTGGTTTTGGTTCGTCATCTTGTCGATTAAATAATCATGTATGTGATTTGCCCCTCAAATATCTTATAATAAATATTTACCTGAGTTATGTAGGGTAGGCAGTGTCTTTTTGTGTTTATGAACCGCACGCTATTGATAGAACCAGTATGCTCGTATAATGTAAGAGCTTCTATAATACTCCAAAGAGCTTAAGTGCAACCTGCCAAGTAAACGTAATACAGAATTATGAGCAACGACACGCGCGGTCCGTATATCGTCTCAGTTTGTATTTTGGTACCTCTCCATGTATTCATAATCTAATCGTGTTAGAGATGTGTTTGTGCCATGTTTTGAAGACTGTATGTAGGTACATAGATATATTAAAGCCGCCCCGGCTTCGCACGGGTGCAATTTACTAATGAACCAGATCAAAAATTACATACAAAAATACTATTCAAATTTCCGACGTTTCCAGTGGATTTTCCAAAAAAAAGTCTTACATAAAAACCTTCTCCTGACAATTACAAACACAACAAAAAAGAATTAGCCAAATAAGTGCAGCCGTTCTGAAGTTATGCCCTTAGCAACACATTTGGCGATTCATTTTTATTTATATAGATAGATAGATGTCTTGTTTACAGGGATAATATTTCACTAGTTCGCAAGTTTATATATATTTTATGCCATGGTATCACGCTTGTTTTTGCCGTAAGGTTAGGCAGAGGTGTAAACAGATGTGTTACTTTATTTTACCATTTTTTTTTATATAGGATTATTCTAAACTAGAATATGGTACTTATAACTTTTTTTTTACATAAAGTAATAAATCAATAGTTCGTGAAAATAATATACAATTAACGAATTAGTACGACCCAAATGACGGCAATCGGCTCGCCCCCTATTACATTGGACTCAATAACACCATCGGCGAAATAGTACACCTCTGCCTTACCCTTTGGGGAATACAGGCGTGAGGCTATGTTATTTTCTTCTATCGAGATTCACGGAGCTATCACAGTGGAATCGCTTATGCCGTAGTGGAAAGATTAGCCAGACTGCAATAATGGTACCGTGATTAACTGCCCAGGGTGTGCGAGATGAACCTAAATATCGTCGATCCTAATATCGTCACTCGTCGCTCTTTCCTTGCACTCATAAATCGCCATAGTCTTGTTTTATTTGGCGTGATGATATACCAGCTATACGTATACGGACCTTATTGGTGATGTCCTTCAAAAAGGTCAGGTGCGCAGTACCCACAACCGGCATTCATCTTTGAAACGGTGCATGAATGTAGATGAAGCAAAAGGGTTATGTAAGGATGGTAGCACGTAGCGTTCCGTAGTTTCTGCATACCATCATGGAAAAAAGGCGTGACTTTATGTATGTATGATATACCAGCCTTTTTTTTTTTTTTAATCTTTGCCCCACACTAGGATTTCTCCTGTATTGTAGGTACAGTTTACAAACATACATGTCACATGCACAAACAACGAGACCCGAAACAACTATCTGTAGATCATACAAATATTTGATCCGTGCGGGGATCGAACCCGCGACACGTAGCGTAGAAAGCTAATCGCTTAGCCACTGCGCCAACCGTGTCGTCAAAGTTAATTTACTCAACCAAAAGAATAGCAGCAATAAAAATGTTATTTAATTATCAACCTTCCAAGATCCTTAATTAAAACGAAAACCACAATTAACCCTCTTTAGTCCACCATAAGAACAGTGACACGAACAAATTACAGTTCTGATGACGTGTCAACAACCACTTATACGATTAAGATTGTTGTAACACAATATTTTCTATGGAATGAGGTTGTTATGGCGAAATGAACTCATTAACAAATAAATAATGAGGCCTACCCACGCTATATTTGTTATGGAGATTAAAAATATTAATTGTTATTTAAAAAAATAGCAGATTTTTGATTTTGTGTCGTACTGGCTAATTGGTCTAGCAGTAACACGCGCGACAGCTGAGCGTGAGGTCCTTGGTTCGATTCCCGGGTCGGACAGTTTTTTTTTTTAACGTTACCCCACACTAGGATTTCTCCTGTATCGTGGGTACAGTTTACAAACATACATGTCACATATACATACAACCAGACCCGAAACAACTATTTGCAGATCATACAAATATTTGTTCCGTGCGGGCATCGAACCCGCGACACCTAGCGCAAAAAGCTAATCACTGCGCCAACCAAAATTTTTGTAAAGTATGTTGGACCCTAATTTTAAATTCTATAAAATTAGGGTCCAACATTATTTCTAAAAAGTTATGTAAGACGGTTATTGAACCCATGGATAGAGGATAGTCATAATTTTTTTTTTTTAATATTTATCTTTATTTTAAGGACAACACTTTTGGGTATATTAACGGTCGGTTGAATGTGTGATCAAAGCTAGTTATTTTAAAGAATATGGTACTTCAAAAATAGGCCATCTATTCCTGTGGTTCGTAGGAAGCTACTCAGTGATATTCAGATGGATGAACAGTAGAATACATACAAATCGACGGCACGGTTGGCGCAGTGGCTACGTGATTAGCTTTCTGTGCTTAGTGTCGCAGGTTCGATTCCCGCACGGAACAAGTATTTGTATAATCTATAGATAGTTGTTTCGGGTCTGGTTGTGTGTTCATGTGACATGTATGTTTGTAAAATATACCCACGATACAGGAGAAATCCAATTATGGTGTAAAGATTAATAAAAAATAAATAAAAAATGCCTAATCTATTTTCAATAGATCTGTTTACTTTTGAGAACTTTTCACAACTGATTTTTTTAATAAGTGTTAATTAACCTATCGCCGATGCCGTTATTAAGTCCCTTATAATGAGCGACATACATATATTACTATCTCCGGACAATTCTAAACTCTAGGAAGGTACTGGGGATTCTCTAACAGAAAGACCTACTGCTCACATTTTGCCCGAGCCGGGATCGATTACTTACTAGCTTCCGCCCGCGGCTTTGCCCGCGTGGTTAAACCACGTACATTTTCCCGGGATAAAAAGCCTATACGCTATTCCAGACTATATTATATAATCTATCTCTGTGCCAAATTTCATCCACATCCGTTTAGCGGTTCTGGCGTGAAAGAGTAACAAAGATCCATCCATCCATCCATCCACACAAACTTTCACATTTATAATATTAGTAGGATATTAGTAGGAAGTAGGATAAGATATTCGTAGGATAGGATTAATGAAATCGGCGTTTTAAAAGTTCTCACAAGTAAAACAGATTTATCGATCGATCGGTCTGTGAGCACTAGATCAATACAGCTATTACAGAAAAAGCCGAATACACTGCTTGACTTGAAAATCAAACCCCGCATACAAGATCCCACTGACCCTATTGAGCCCTAAAACTGACTTGATCTTTATGACAAAAAAATATCATTCCGTCTTATAAAATGTAATGTTTTTAATTAGGCTCGCTTTGTCTGCGTCGTAGCCAAGGACGTGTTCAGCCTCAGGCAAAGACATAAAGTAAAAATATTTTATGTACATCAAATATGTAGAAAATCCCGAGGCGTTTTCAACAACCTTTAGATCGTGGCTCTGAAGACAACGGATGAAAGAAGTCAAAGCCAAATATGTTTATTTCGTGTAGGCCTTTACAAGCTCTTTCAAAACGTTTTGATTCTAGGTGCACGGTTCCAAAGTGGGGGTAGGTCCTATGGAGAAGAGACCGACAAGAACATCCATGGATACTCTTTTAAAATAATAGTTTTATACTGGTTACAATCTTTAATGGTGAAGACTATGCGAGTACAATGTAAGCCAATATGCGCCGAACCACACATGAACAGTATTACTATAGTAAATTCTGGATGCCTATAGATGCGGAACATATAACTAAAGGCTCCCTAGATATACTAAATAATGTTAGAATTACAAACAAAATAAGTAGAACCTGTTTTATTACAGTGGTGGCAAGCAAGAGCGTGAGGGCCTAGGCTCAATTCCTGAGTTATAGTATTGGGTGGTTTGTGTGGTAAGGAAATTCTCAAGAGTAGCCCAGAGTTCAGAATTCTGACCGGTAGATGGCAATAGATTCGCCCTTACCCAATTGGGAATACCTGGAGGGAAATACGTGGGAGTACCTCAATAACAGCATTGGAAAAATATGGGTGTACAAATACAACTCTGCTAGCCCTTTGGGAAATATAGGCATATGGCTAGATTATGTAATGACGCGACACGCAGTGGCGTACAGTGTACAAAGACAAAAAGACACTGCCTACCCTAAATAACTCAGATAAATATGTATTATAAGATATTTGAGGTGGGAAATTACATACATCATTGTTTAATCGACAAGATGACGAACCAATACCAACATGCAGTAGGTAATATTGGTAAGTAAGCTTTTGAAATTTTCTGTCTACCCTGTCTAAGAACTCTGTGCACGCCGCTGGCGACACGTATACCAAAACCTTAATATCTTAACCTCTACCAACTGTGCTGTCTTCTTGTTCATATTCTTTATTAATTCCGTAATAAGCGCTCTTTTTATAGCCTCACTATTCCATTCAACCAGTACGATGTACTATCTAAAAATATTCTAATGTACCCTTAAATAAGATTCTCGGTTTAGACGCCTAGAACGTATAAAATATGATACGGATTTTTTACGCGACTATGGAGGACAAATGGAGGGTTCTGTGTTTTACATTAGGTGACACTCTATGCGTAGAATGTTTGCATAAATGATCGTTTTTTTGACGTTTTTTATTAGATTTTTTACTGGAATCGGGTCAAAAATAATAAAAAATAATTTCTTTATTAATCACTAAGCCAACTCAAGGCGCACTAGATGATCACAGAGACGCCTTTTCCATACCAGCACGCCTTTATTCCCCGAAGGGTTAGGCAAAGGTGTACTATTGTACACCCACATTGCGCCGATGCGGTTGAGTCCCATGCAATAGGCGGCAAGCCTATTGCCATCTACTGAGAACAGTTCCAGACTCCATGCTGCTACTTAGAATTTAAACCCAATAACACTTTGCCCGACTCGGGAATCGAACCCAGGAGCTCACGCTCAGCATGCATGCATGACTGTTTATATCCACGGTACAGAAAAAGACCAGTGTGACAACGGTTTAAAAGAAGAAGAAATAAAAGAGACGAAGACACAAATGCTAGTACTGTCAAAGTCAAAGCTAGTTGTCAGTACGTCTCCATAAGTTGTACATGCGTCTATTTAACCCTTTAACCGCCAACGACGATTTAAAGCGTCAATCGCGATTTCAATCCAGACGCCAATGCCGCCTTCGAGCGTCATTTTTTAGCCTTATTTTTGACAGTGAAATAAGTATTAAACACTATTTTCACATTAAGATATGTGTGGATTGACGCTTGAAGGCGGCGGCGTCGGCGTCTGGTTTAATATCGTGATTGACGCTTTATATCGTCGTTGGCGGTTAACGGGTTAATTACATAAAGACTCCTTGAAATCTATTAACTTAATCTATACAATCAAGTTGTCTACCCAGCTCCCATATTTCATAGCTTCATAGCCCACAATTTGGGTCGCCGTAAATCCGAATGAGACTTGTCGAAATTTTATTGCAAACTAAATCTAAAGTTCTGTTCAATCTTAGTTGGAGCCCTTTAGAGTCCTATAATGTTATTAAGTTTTAGTAATATTGATTTAAGGGAGAATCGTATTCAAAGAATATACCAAGTCGTGTTGAAATTACCAAATTTGGAAAAGTTTTTATTGACATATATATTTCAAAAAATGAAATTATCACGAAGCTAAAAGTGTTCTGTTGATCTTGTTATATGAAAATAGAATGTCATTTATAATGAATATTTTTATTCCCACCTTGGAATCGAACGTAATACCTCACACTTAGCAGCCGCACTTGTCACCTGTTGTAACTTGTTTACTTATTTCATAACATAACTTAAACATAGCAACACGCCTGTATTCTCCATGGCTGTACTAAATGTCACACATATTTCGCCAATGTCGTAAGTCACATGTAATAGGAGGTAATCCTATTGTCATCTACTGGGTACAGTTTCAAACTCCGTGTTGCTACTGAGAATTTCCATACAGAAATACCTATCTAATAAGACTTTGCCCGATCTGCGAATTGAAACCAGGACCTCACGTTTAGCTGTCGCCCTTACAGTCACTGACCCAATGGAGCAGCTTACTTATTACTTAACTTATATCTGCGAGACTTACGCAAAAATATAATTGTAATCATTACATCAAACAGAGATTTATACGAAAATAACAAGATAACATTTTGCAAATAAAAATACCCCACCAAGTAATTATACAAGGTGGCCTAAAGGTATTTATAACTTTTTTAATCTTCAATTACATTTTATGACATCTAGACAACCCTGTATAAAAGAATAGCTAGCGCCATCTAGGCAGGAGCGCTTAAAACTAATTACAGCGAGATTTATTTGGGTAATAAGCTCGTTTTAAGTTCCGTCTAATGAGAGTGTCTCCAGATTATCTCGGCGTTATCTCGCCGCGGATTGTACGGATTTAGGAACTAACTTATTTTCTTTTAGAGATTTTCGACAAAATTTCTTAGGAATAAATTGCTTTTTAGAATAATCAGTTTCATTGAAAGATTGAAGTTTCTGATTGAAATAAAAAAAAAAACTTTCATTTGTATTGGATGTTTTTGGTATCTGTGCTCTGTTTCATAACAAAATAAAAACATAATAATATATAGAATTAAGGAGAGGTGCACTATTGTACACCCACATTTCGCCGAAGCCATTATTGAGTCTCATGTAATAGGGGGCGAGTCTATTGCCATCTACCGGGCACAGTTCCAGACTCCGTGCTGCTACTGAGAATTTCCCTACCGAAAAACCCATTATCACTTTGCCCGATCCGAAAATCGAACCCAGACCTCACGCTCAGCAGTTACTCTTGCGAGTATTATACCAATGAGACAGTAAGTGCAAAATATCCGAAAATATATTTGAATATACATTATCACTCATCCAGATCCGCACAACTGAATCCACTCATAAACTCGATGGCTTTCGGTAATTATTTTTTTATCTACAGACAAAAAAGCGCATGCGCTGATGATGGATTGTCCAATCTCTCTGATGTATGTCCACGAACATCCAATTTATGAGTGCACAGAAAGTGGATTATTGAAATTTACTGTTAACATCCTAGAGTTTATAACGATATGAATTAAAAAAAAAAAATACTGCGTCATTGGTCTAGTGGTCGTAAGTGCGACTGCTGAGCGTGAGATCCTGTTCGATTCCTGGGTCGGACAAAGTGTTATTCGGTTCTTCTGTATGGAAATTCTCAGTAGCAGCACGAAGTTTGAAACTATGCCCGGTAGATGCCAACAGGCTTGCCTCCTATTACACGAGACTCAATAACGGCATTGGCGAAATGTGGATGTATAATAGCACTCCTCTGCCTAACCGTTCGGGGAATACAGGTACATAATTACAGTTACGTTGTTCAACAAATGTTTGGTGACGTGTTTATGTTTCATTTTGTTTGTATAGCTTATTTCACCTAGTTCCTAAATACTTTCCAGGCAATAAACAAGAAGTCCAGAAAACTATTACAATAAAAGGCATTAAAATGTTTTGCCTAGCCGTTATCTTGGCTTTGCATAACACCATCAGTTGTTGGCCTACACCATGAACACTCACCATGCTAACTTAAACCTTATTTCCTAAAACACAACGTTGAAAGTAACACATTCGTATTTAGAAATTAATTTCTTTAAATCACAATGAAATATACCGAAATTTGAATCTTATTATGACGGTTATAACACGCATAATTGCTTGAGAACATCAGTCCGTGATACAGTCACATAGAAAACCGATAAGGTTACAGGAAATAAAGATTATTCAAAGAAAACACGCGATATGTTAACCGCTATAACTGGAGCTCTATTCTATTCAAATATTGTTCGTCAACGAGGGTCAAGCTTTCGTTAATGGTCGGCCTATGTAGGTTTTACTAAGTGCATTTGTTCTGTGAATATATTTAGAAAAGTTTTATTGTTTTATGAACAGGATTGCGTTTTCAATAGCCTTCGAAGAGCGATAGCGGGTAATAAAAATAATTCTATGAATATTTATGTTAATGTGGGTATTCATATAGTATAGTACGTATATATTTATACTAGCTTCCGCCCTCGGCTTCACCCGCGTGGATTACGAACCCGTGCATTTTATGGGCGGAACTCTAATTATTATTTTTCTAAAATAAAAGTAGCCTACGTTACTCCTTATAAGATCAGCTATCTGCCAGTGATAGTCCCGTCAAAATCAGTCCAGCTGTTAAGCCGGAACAAACAGACAGACAGACCGGCAGACAGACGAAAATTCTAAAAATCGGGTTTTTTGTTATAAGTCGGTACTTACGTATATACTTTCATATAAATAAAGAAAAAGCTCTTATTTTGACATTACAAACAGATACTTCAATTTTATTTATTTGTATATAGTATAGATATCATTCTTCTGTACGTGTACGTCACTGAACTCCTCCTAAACGGCCGGACCGATTTTAATGAATTTTTTGTGTGTGTGTTTGAGTCGGTCCTTGAATGATTTAGATTTACAGTTGGACCCGGTAGGAGGCGTTGCGATCGAGTTCTAGTACAGATTCGAGTAAGACAACATCTATCGGATCCGCTGCTCTTTATATATAAAATTCCGGTATGCGTGTGTTCGTAATTCTTCCCCTACTAAACGTCTAGATTAGGGATGTTACGGAGCTTAGACTCCGAATCCGATATGTCGGAACCTCCGATTAAAATTACACCTCCGAATCCGGCTCCGGTTCCGATATATCAAAACGGATGTATATATCGGATTCACAAGTTATGACTTGCTATCGCTGCAGCGCTACCGAGCGCTTTCTACGTGACACTGACAACTGACGGTGTATATGCAACTGATGAACGAAGAGTGAACGAGTTGCGACAAGTTTCTTCTTTCTTATTTATTTACATTTTACATTCGTAGAATTGCTCCGACTCCAACTCCGACTTCACGGATGTCACTACGAGAATAAATCCACCTCCGTAACATCCCTAATCAAGATCGATTTTGATAAAAAAAAATGTACTTATGGGGTCATCTATTTGGTCCTTAGCTATAGTACATATTATAGACCCGAAAGGTGGCGCTGTTATCGCGACAGCAGACAACAAAATACACGCAGCTGAACTTGTGGGCAACAACTAATTATGTATAGGTAATACTCTGACGTGTATTATATATATAATTGAGGATGAATATAAAAATAACCACAATTAAGATACTATTGATAAGATTGAGCCTTTTTTGAAAGAAAAGCGCGGCTTCTCAGCGTGATTTGTGTTCAATTTCCGTATCGGACAAAGTTTAAGTGAGATTTTCTGTTAGGAAATTCTAAGTAGCAGCCCGGAATTAAGAATAGTGCCTGGTAGATGGCTATACGTGCCCCCTTATTACATGGATTTAATATCGGCGACATGAGGCTATACATCATGCTTGCATGCAATACATGCAGCTTCCGCTCGCGGCTTCGCCCGCGTGGTTTACGGGCCCGTACATTTTTCCGGGATAAAAAGTAGCCTATGTGCTATTACAGACCATAATCTATCTCTGTGCCAAATTTCATCCAGATCCTTTCAGTAGTTTTTGCGTGAAAGAGTAACAAAGATCATCCATCCATCCATCCATCCATCCATCCTCACAAACTTTCACATTTATAATATTAAGTAGGATAGTAGGATAATAAAAAATACAATTATAAATATAAAAAATAGGGACCAACCGATATCAAGAATAGGGTCCGAGCTCCCGATGGTTAGGGCTTCAGAGAGTGGAACCTCCTCACAATGAGAGCCGTATCGAGAAGAACCGCCTTCTATTAATAAAAAAATCAACCCACTACTGTCCCACTGCTGGGCAAGGGTCTCTTCACAGAACGAGAAGGTTTAGGCCTTAGTCCACTACGCTGGCCCGGTGCGGGTTGGCGGACTACACACACCGTCAAGAACTTTATGGAGCCCTCTCAGGTGTGCAGGTTTCCTCACGATATTTTCCTTCACCGTAAACGCAAGTGATAATCAAATTCTGATCCGCACATGATTCCGAAAAGTCAGAGGTGCGGGCCAGGTTCGAATTCACACCCTCCTGCATGGAAGGCAAGCGTTCAACCGCTAGACTATCACTACCGCCTTTTATTAAAATAATTTAATTAAAACTACCCTCAAAACTAACTAAAGCCTCATAACACCACAAAAACCACAGCCTAAAAAGAAACAGACCATAAACGAATTACGTCAAATAACTCGCTTCATAAACGGAAAAATTTAATTAACTTAGTACGAAAAGCAGTTAATTGGTTATTTTCAAGTCTTAATTATTTAACTGTATACGGCCGCTGCTGTAACCAAACTTTTGGGGGAAAATTGTGGGATTTGTACTGTTTGGAACTTTTGCTATCAGGTTAATATAAGATGATATAGATTTAACATAGCATAACGCCTGTATTCCCCGAAGGGTTAGGCAGAGGTATACTATTGTACACCCACATTTCGCCAAAACCGTTATGGAGTCCTATGTAATAGAGGGTGAGCATATTACCACCTACCAGTTCCAGATCCTATGCTGTTACTGAAAATTTCTATCCAGAAAAAAAAAACAATAATACAATACAAAAAAAAATACAATAAAGCAGGTTAGAATTCTTGATTTATTTTCTTTATATAATTTCATACAAAAAGCTTTTACGAATCTTTGTACCTATAGATCTAAACGGTACTGACGACGTTTCCTTCTGAAACGCAGAAACCAACTCAAATGTTAGATATATAATCCCGACATATAATAACTTGGTAACTTTACATCTACATATAATTACATTATGCAATAATACAAATTTATCCCCACCTAGTAACTTATTTTGGTGACTTGCTTCTTTTGATGTTTGGTTTATGTGGTAAGAATGTTTCATAAATTCCTTTTATAAACATGAGTAGTGGATATAAGCTTTTTAACTTTGTAGAAACATAACAGAGAATCAACATATTATCTAAGCGTCACGGGTTCGATTCCCGCACGGAACAAATATTTGTATGATCTACAGATGGTTGTTTCGGGTCTGGTTGTGTGTGTATGTAACATGTGTGTTTGTAAACTGTACCTACGACACAGGAGAAATACTAGAGTGGGGCAACGTTTTTTAAAAAGAAAAAAGATAGAAAAAGTATTTTTGTACTATGGATACGATTTCTCGAGTAGAAATCGCGAGTGGACAAACTAGGTAGGTAGTTGTAAACGATGATAAAAAGATGGCTGACAGAAAGTGGATCCCACGAGGCGAAGATCGGGCTCGGATGCCCCTTACTAGGAGGCCTATCTCCAACAGTATACGAATGTCGGCTAATGATGATGATGATACAAAGTCATACATATTTATAAAAATCAATTAAAACATTTATCAAAGATCCACTTCTAATAAAGACACATATGAACATGATATGTTATAAAACTGATACTCCGCAACGTTCGGAAGCGGACAGACATGTCACCCGATGATTGACGAGTGATCGTAACTCGTATATTGAGCTACATAGACATCAACTACTAGTGTGACATTTTTAACTGTATTTGAGTTATGGCACTTTAATCAACTGCATTACTCAAAAGAGGTACGTACGCTTATTCTTGGAAAACTATTGGTTGAAATCATAAAATTTAAATGACTATGTATATTTATGTTTATCCGCGGGTATATATGTATAATTGTTCAAGATTTTAATCATTGATTCATCTAAAAATCGCTTTTGAGTTTCATTAAGTGTACATATTGGGAGTACATCTTTATATTCATTTCCTCATTATAAAATTCCGGTCTACGTGTGTTAGATTAAACTCTTGTAAGATTTATTTATTTAGTTTTAATTTTAAACAACTTAAACTTATATCTAATTTTAAAACTAATTACTTATACAAATGTATCAATAAAAAAAAAAAAAAACAAAAATGAAAAAACCTATCTTAAACGAATACTTGGGCGTCATAGTACTCCTCCACATCGCTGTCGAATGGTAACGTGCCCAGAAGACTGGCAGCATTACCACGTTGAATGGCAATGCTTATTCTTTGACCAAAGAATAGGCCAGCCATCTGGTCACGTGTACTGTCGACCAAGCGTTTAGCAAGGTCTCTAAAAAAAAGACGTGCATTCGGACCCCATGACCCGAGCGTTTCGACGCCAAAAGGCGTCGAAACGTGATAATATGATAGCAATCCCTCCTTAAAAATTCTTCAAGTTCGCAATTTTTGGCAATCATTTCATCTTTTTGAAGTTTATTGAATTTATTTTTAAATTTGTATATTTTTGTTATTATTATTTTTTTGTTGTATATCTGTTGACACATTATGACGTCATATTGCATCATTTATGGTGTCATTTGAGATGCATAGTTGATACCTATACCTATAAGATATCTATTGAGCTTTGTCTAATAAAGTTATACAGGGTGTCCATATTGCACGTTATGACGTAACACACTATACTGACATACCACAGCGTTTCGAAGCGGATAGGGTTGCCGCGCGATGATTGACGAGAGAGCGGTATATTCAGCTAGATTGATGTATACCACTGCTGTGATAGTTTCAACGTCATTTGAAGTGCATCTTTATATTTTATTTTTTAGCACATAATAATAAAACAATACAGGGTGTCGCACATGACACGTCATAAAAATTATATATCACAGCATTTAGACGCGGACAGGGTTGTCCCTCAATGTTTGGCGAGACATTGGTATAGACATCGAGGTGAGTCTATTGACAAATACCGGGCACAGTTCCAGACTCCGTGCTGCTACTGAGAATTTCCATACAGAAAATCCCAATAACACTGCCCGACCCGGAATCAAACCCAGGACCTCACGCTCATTAGTCGCGCTTGCGACCACTAGACCAATAATCCAGTCTATATTGAAAGCATAAAACATAAAATAATCATTTCAATATTAATTTACTCCTAGAGGAAAAATGCCACAGCATAACAAACACAGTATTCTCATCCAACAAACTGTTGCAGCTTGACCATTATGTAGAAAGACAATAGGGGATCAATCCACTAGAGTATAATGGCATTGTGCATCGTCAATCATTGGCCGACACCCCTGTCCATACCTGTTATATCTATACTGACCTATAGTTCACTGTGTGTTTTTGTTTTTTACACTACAAACAAGAAGTGAAACTTCAAAACATAAGCTTCAGAATGTCTGATGTGCTCTGCGTCTGTGAAGATAGATCAGCTCAAATCTGTTATGGCAACAGCACATTCCTTCGCAGGCCAGTCCAGACACTGACGTCTGATATGGAAATCTTGCAGATAAACTCTCTGATTCATTATATAATTGTGAAATTGTGTTAAGTCAAATGACAATAAATGCCTCTACATTAAGAAATAAACATTTGATTTTATTTCTGTTTTTCTTCTCAAAGGCAGTCGACAGAAGAAAACGCTGCCGACATTTTGATCTAAAAAACATAAAAATATTTACAGAAAATAAATCATTATTTACTTTCGAGAATTCCCATTATCTGAGTTACATTTTTTTTCCAATGGTATCACTTAATATAAAACACAATATAATTCTCTTCACGACAAACACGTTTCTTTAGGCTGAATGTACAAAAATATATATTATCTAAAGAATACTCTTTTATCCTTCATGTAAGCTTTAGATATAAGTTTGTAAAGAAAATAAATAATATGTCTACACCCTGTATAGTGGGCGTTGCTGCGGGGGACATGTAGGAACATTGATCTTTCTGAAAAAAATATCTTTCAGACCTACCTAAATAAATATATGAAGGCATAATTTTATCTCGACATTATGACAGTATTGTAAATCCTTCTGCCTTGGTCTAGTGGTCGCAAACGACTGTTGAGCGTGGGGTCTAGGTTCGATTCCCGAGGAAAGTGTTATTAGGTGTTTTTGGAAAAAACCAGGACCAACTGCTTAACGTGCTTTCTGAGGCACGGAGGAGTCTCTGTCGGTCTATAAGTGAAAAATGGTCCCCCATCCAAGGACCGACCGATCGACCGATCACCGCGGAAGCTATGTAGCTATGAGTCCCTCATATATATTTTTTTGTTTTTTTTTTAATCATTGCCCCACACTAGGAATAAATCCTGTATAGTGGGTGCGTTTACAAAAAAAAAAATATTCACATAGACATACACCCAGACCCGAAACAACTATCTGTAGTTCATACAAATATTTGTTCCGTGCGGGAATCGAACCCGCGACACGTAGCACAGCAGTCGATCGCTCAACCACTGCGCCAACCGTGTTGTCATTATTACATCTAATCTAATTAATAAAAGGATGGGCTTTATTTTATTTTATTATCTTATATAGTAAGTTCTTGTATGTCATGTAATGTAATATTGCATTGTAAGAGTATTTTTTATTTTATTTTGTTATTATAACATTGCTTCAACTCATTGTAAACCAATATTTTGAAAAGAGTATCCATGGAGTTTCTTGCTGATCTCTTCTCCATAGGACCAACCCACTTTGGAACCGTGCGCCTAGATTCATAACGTTTTAAAAGTGCTTGCAAAGGCCCATTTGAAATAAAAAACTTTGACTTTGAAACAATTGCGCTTCCACCGCTATCTTCTGGTTGGTCCTAGTAACTATAAAATAAAAAGAAGAGAGTAAGGTTTAGGATTACGTCATCACACTGAGGCGAGTGCTCGCTAAACGCGCTGTAAAACTGATGGATGTTCGGATTGCGCTGCTCACGTGACGTCACAAGAATTATGGGCACCAAGTCACAAGATGGTACCGATTTAGTTTTTGCTCGGCAAGTTCTGTCTAGTACTAAAGTGTACTCCACCAACCTGCAATTCGGCGCTTCTCATGATTCAAAGAGCGAAATTGCTATTTATCTTTTATATTCAAATATATGTAACTACCCGAATTTACGATACAAACGATTGGTGCAGCGATTGAGCGATCTACTGCTGCGCTATGTATTTCGGATTGATTCTCGCACGGAACAATTATTTGTATGCTCTACAGATAGTGGTTTCGGTTCTCAGTGTTTGTCCAAGAAATTCTTTTTATGCTGACCGATTCTATGATTGTTAAAAAAATACATATTACATGTTTATACATACAAAACTCGGAACAATTACCCGGAGGCCAAATTCCGTGCAAAATTCGCCCATGACACCTCGCGCTAAAGCCAATTGTTTAACGACATAAACGGATATCATCATCATCATCATCGTCAGCCAGAAGACGTCCACTGCTGAACGAAGGCCCCTCAAGGGAGGGTTTGCCATAACCCCTACGCTTGGCAGGCGGCTTGGGGATCGCAGTGGCTCACAGATTAGTGAGAGAACGCTGCTGCCCGTCCTTCGGTGTCTGGCCGCAGTTTTAAGACGTACCCGGGTCAATAAACGGCTATAATTAATACTAATTATCATCTCGCTAGAGTCTTCAACTTGTACCACACCACAAGACTCCAAAGTTTTGCCGTGGTAGTGCGGAACTTGTTGCTCTGCGGGCATTTTCCGCCACAAGACGATCCAACGTTCAGTTTCATTGCCCACCAACTTTCTTGAAGGAGAAAAAATGTCGATCAATTAACACGTCTGTGGTAATATATCTATACTTCCTTACCGAGAGTTTTCCGCCCTTATGGACGCAGCCTAATAAAAACCTTGTTCTTTTCATTTAGAAAGATTCCTAGAAAATGTTGTCTGATGATTAGACACTTAAGGATGAAAATAAATCTAATCTTGGCATATCGCTTACTAGTCATGTGCATTGTCAAGTGACTAAAATGAAGGAAGGAGTCAGCAGGGGTGCTGTCCTGATGACTCCTCTAACTAAGATAAATCTTATGGTATAGTGTGAAAAATATCCTTATGGGATTAGAAGGGATCGCCTAAGTTTCGAACTCACGTCCTCTTGCACATCTATCTGACACATTAGCAGTTGGTCTCTAACTGATTTTGTGTTAAATCTCTCATTACAAGTGCCTACTATCTTCATCTAACGGCTTCATTAGTCTATTAGTTGCAATCACGACTGCTAAGCGTAAAGTCCTAGGTTTGATTCCCAAATTAGGCAGTGTAATTGGGTTATACTATATGTTAATCTCAGAAGCTTGTGCACGATTTGGAATTCTGCCCAGTAGATGACAATAGGCGCACCCCTTATTCACTCCCCCTTACCCATTCTATGTGAAATTTCCTTTAATCTAACATGCCTTCACAATACATACCTCCTTAAGCCCTTTTTTTTTTTTTTTTTTTTTTTTTTTGGGTGGGAAATCATCCAATGACCCCCCTCCGCCCTGGGCAAGAGCGAAGGGATGTGTCAGACTCTTACTGACTAAAACCCACCCGTGTCCATAATTTAATTATAAATTTTGCTTCCACAAACTTGCGAAATTACTTCAATTCCCCAAGATCTAAGGCCAGTCATAACTTTCTTGAACCGACCGTTTCTATTCACAAAACATAATAAAAATTAGTAACAGCCATTTTACATTGGTTCGTAATGATATAAAAAACTATAGATGGACAGTTCCCTACGTATAAAATTGTGGTTAAATACTGGCAGGTAGTTTTGTAGATAAATATTATAATTATTGCTTTCACTTGCCGAAATACGAATCCCGTTTTTTTGATGTTGTGTTTTTTTATTATTTTTCTCAGAATATCTACTCTCTTTGTTTGTTTCTGTCAATTCTTAGTGTCTCCTATTCAGTCGTGTCTGCATGTGTCGTGAGAATCACTTATACCTGTCGGCGAACATGAGCTAATAAGTAAAGTTTATTGTGAGACTGGCTGCTCAGGCTTAGCTAGAGGTATCGTCTCACAAAGAGGCTTTTTCAATCAAAACCAATAGAACAAGCGCACAATTTCTGTTCGTGCGCATATTTTTCTCGGACATTTTTGATTTTTTTATGCTCATCTCGATTTAATACATCGTCGTTGCTTTTAAATGAATTTCGGCCGTTCAACCGTTGTTCCTCTTAAATACTTTATGTATAATATTTAAGTGCTTCTGAAACTTTTCAAACGACTTGTGTAACAAGGCTCTGCCGCTAAACCTTTATAGAGTCGAGTGGTTTTGGAATTAGTATTAATATTGTTACTTCCTCTCGTTTCCTTTGGCGTAGCGTTATTAATTTTGTACTTTTATATTTTTTGGAGAAAGAATTATTGAAATAATGTAATGTAGTAGAAATTACGGTTGAATGGAAAAAAATAATAACATCATAAGCGTTATACATGACATGAATTATAAAAGTTTGGTATTTCAAGTGATAATTAAAAAAATTGAATATTTAAAAACAGTGAAGATTGGTGAAAATTGGCAGTTGCTGATTATATCAGTGGCTGATTATCAGACTTAAGGACACTGTTATAAATGCGAGTAAATCTGTCTGTCTGTTCTTTTTTTTTTTTAAACGTTGCCCCACTCTAGGATTTCTCATGTGTCGTGTTTGTTACCTCATAACGACTTAACCACTGAAGTGATTGATGTGAAGTTTTACAAAGAGGTAGCCTAGGTCCTGGAGCCTCTTTCAGGATACAAAATACCTCTTTGTAATATTTAAAATAAGCCTATGTATGCAGCGGCGTGCACAGAGTTTTTAGACAGGGTATGCAGAAAAATTTAAAAGCTTAATTACCAAAAATTCCTATTACGTGTTGGTATTGGTTCGTCGTCTTGTCGGTTAAATAATGATGTATGTGATTTGCCACCTCAAATATCTTATGATAAATGTTTATCTGAGTTATGTAGGGTAGGCAGTCTATTTTTGTCTTTATGAACCGCACGCCACTGTATGTATGTCTGTCATATATATTTATTTTAATTTTATAGCAAAATACTACTTCTATACATAATAAGAAGAGTTACCATGGAGTTTCTTATCCGTTCTTAATTAATTAATCCGTTTTTAATTTTGAACGTGACAACTAGAGTCTGACTATTCATAAGTGCCTTTAACTGGTCTACATGAATAAAAATATATTTTATTATTTTTATTATAATAAATACATAATATACGCCGATACCGATATTTTTGGTTGTTTTCGATAAACCAAACATAATTGGTATCGGTAGCGTGATAATATGAAAACAATATCTATATTGTATGAAATTTCATATATAATTATAACCTATACTATCACTAGTTTCTATCCATTTTTTTTTTTATAAAACTTTGCCCCACACTAGGATTTCTCCTGTATCGTGGGTACAGTTTACAAACATACATACATGTCACATGCACACACAACCAGACCCGAAACAACCATCTGTAGATCATACAAATATTTGTTCCGTGCGGTGATCGAACCCGCGACACGTAGCTCAGAAAGCTAATCGTTTAGCCACTGCGCCAACCGCGCTATCTGGCTACTGATACCAGTACAACTGTTAATATCGGCTTCTATAAAATCGTCTAATAAACGATCATACAAGTGCATGCGCACTCACCTCCGTTAAAAATTCCACTCAAGAAAACTCAACTAAACCAAACACAAAACCGATCATAAAAAATGTACCCAGACAGAAACTAAGAAAGTGCACTAACATTATGTTAGTCAAGTAGAAACACTTAAGCCATTAAGTTAACGAGACCCTAAGTTGCATCTCAACACCACTTAAGTTCAATTTCAAGTTATCCCACATAGAATAATGTAAGATAGAAATTTTAAGTTAAAAATTCACCCTTAAAAGCTCAACGGATGAAATAAAAGCTTTTAGACTAAAGTCGGACAGGTTAATATCCTGTCGTAGCACGTCTACGGAGACGGCGTAGCGGAGTGCTACGAATCTGCTACGAGAGTTGTATGAAAATATTCGTAGTATGAATACCAATGAGTTTGTAGGAGAATTGTAATATTTAACAATGTATATAATTTGTATGCTTGAAGGGAATTCGCTCATTCGTGACGTCACTTGATAATACAAAGTCATTCGTTCATGGTATGAAAATATGTAGTTTTTTTTTTAATTTATATGTTTATATTATGGCAATAGACCCGGGTACGTCTTAAAACTGCGGCCAGACACCGGAGGATGGGCAGCAGCGTCCTCTCACTAATCGATGAGCCACTGCGATCCCCAAGCCGCCTGCCAAGCGTGGGGATTATGGCAAACCCCTCCTTGGGGGTGGCCTTCGTTCAGCAGTGGACGTCTTCTGGCTGATGATGATGATGATTATGGCAATATCGGCTTTTACATCGTAGTAATTTAATAGTCATCTCTTTCCGAAGATAAATACATTAACACATAACATAGCATCACACCTGTATTCCCCGAAGGGTTAGCCAAAGGTGTACTATTGTTCAGGGTACATTTCGCTGATGTCGTTATTGAGTCCCCTGTAATAGGGGCGAGCCTATTGCCATCTACCGGGTTCCAGGCTCCGTGCTGCTACTGAGAACTTCCATACAGAAAAACCCAATAACACTTTGCTCGAGCCGGGAATCGAACCCAGGACCTCACGCTCAGCACTCACACTGCGACCTCTACACCAATGAGGCAGACAAGTCAGAGACATCAAGATAATAGTTATTCATATTTAAAATAATCAGATCCGATTTTAGAATTTTGTAGAGAGATAATAACATTGTTAGCATGGGCCTTATGTGTTCTACGAGAAACGACTTATATATTTTCACTTTTCCCAGTGCCCCCTCCACTTTTACTTTCTGCAGCAAATCTAAGATGATAGTCCAGCTCATCCCGCCTATTATTGCCCTACGTTGACGTACTTCAAGATAATTTTAGAAGCAAAAATTGAAGAAAATAGTATAGGGGCAATCCTAGACGAAACTTTGTCCTACAAGTGAAGGAGATAGTAGGGGTAAAGTCTTATTAAGAGGTCAAAAATGAGGCAGAAGATAAAGAGTAATGGTGATTGCTCCACCGAGAAGAGCTGAGCTCTTAAATTAAAAAAGAATAAGTAGCCCTACACTGTAATTTCTCCTATATCGTGGATATAGTTAATAAACATATGTACATTTTATACACACAGCCAGACCAAAAATTACTATCTGTAATCTGGGGTGCAAGTAATAAGCCTACACAAGTAACGAATCATGAGATTTTCTGGCACTGCCCGGGCAGTCAACCTCGATAGCACCATTGCTAACTGGCTAACATTTCTACTACGACACGGGCGACCTCTATGTGATAGCTCTTGCCGACTCGATTGAAGAAGATTATCTTTAGATCATATAAACATTTGTTGCCATATGAAAATCAATCGCTACGCTCCTCCACCGTGCCGTAAAATAAAACACGAACAAATAAAACATAAAGAAACCACAAAAACCATATGGAACGGATTCCTGAAATAACAATTTTCAGTACATAAAGCTCGATGAAAATCGTCGGAGGCGCGAGCGAAATGTTTATATCTTGAAAAATAAAATGGCTGCCATTGTGAAGACCATAATAGAATTCCCAACGATCCTCACACGGTGCGGGAACGAAACGACACCGTAACGGGAACGATTTTAAATTGTAACCTAGAATAGCCTTACGCCTGTATTCCCCGAAGCGTTAGGCAGAGGGGTGTGTACTAAAATGTTCCGCTGAAAAGGCAAAATACCAAACAGGTACTATTACTGAGAATTTTCATACAGAAAAACTGCCTGGGCATCTAAACCAGGAGCTCTTGATCTGCAATCGTTGTTGCGTCTACTAAATCGATGCAGACAGACTGTTATAAACTCTAAAGACTCAAGACTATTTCTGTGAGGAGACACATGCCTTTCTCCGCCTACAAGTGTTTGATGCAGTTTGCATAGCATGTTTTTTTAGTCAGTGAGGCGTCAAAGACTTCTAAAAAACTTTTGATAAACCATTTAACACAACATAACATAGCATCACTCTGTATTCCCCTAAGGGTTAGGCAGAGGTGTACTATTGTACACCCACATTTCGCCATCGCTGTTATTGAGTTCCATGTAATAGGGGGCGAACCTATTGCTATTACCGGGCACAGTTCCAGACTCCGTGCTGCTACCGAGAATTTCCATACAGAAAAACCCCATAACACTTTGCCAGAATCGGGAATCGAACCCAGGACCTAACGCTTAGCAGTCGCGCTTGCGACCACTAGACAGGCAATAAACCATTTTAGTTGAATATAAATAATTGAAGTAGGCAGAAATATGCCTTTTATAGTGTCAAGTAGAAATATAAAGATAGATCAGACTCAAAGGTCTCTGTTCGTACATTCCGCAATTTTGTGTAGTTGTCGATTCTCTTTAATAATAGTTTTTCCATTTGTGTCATGTCTTTCGTCCCATTTTAATCATAGTATCGTGGATAGTATGTGTGTATAGATGTATGTGTTACATTTCCAAAAACAGAGTTTGAATAAAAGCATAAAAAAGAATTTACACCTCGAAAATACTGGGGTCTTTTGGGTATGTAAGGGTGCTCCATCTCTGAACTTTCGCTTGACACTACTTTTTAGGCCAATCTGGATATGAACATACCAGCTTTATCAATCAATACTCATTACTCAATACTTTATTTATGGTCCACGATGTAATACTTAGGTGGTAGGCTTAAAACTATGAGATCGAATTGTGGACCCTGTCGGGCACAGCAAAAGTAGCAGAGAGGAAGAGAACTCGTGTTTTCAAACATAAATTAATTTGAATAATAATATCTTATTAATCTTAATATTATAATCATTATTATTTTAGTAACTTATCGTTTAAATATATGTGTGTATGTACAGTCACCATCAAAAAGATGTATACACGTAGCGGAATTCAAACGCTTATTCTTGGAAAGGTAAAAATAATACATTTTAAATGACCATCCATTTTTAAGTATCCGCAAATAGTATGTATGAAATTGGTTAAGATTTCAGTCACTATTTACTCTAAAACTCGCTTTTGAATACAATGTACTGAAAAAGGTTCAGAAAGTCACTGGACTATGCTAGCAGGTTGGTAGCTGGTGCCTGTCATACCTCTAAAGTATTTCAATTTTTATTATCCCCACATGATGCGACTCCGTAACGATTCCGAGACGATAGCGATTATAGATTGTAAAGAATCGAGAGTTTTATTGTTACAACAGAAATAAAATGGCGTATTTCGTTATCGTAATTCTATTCTTTTTGTTATCTTTTAAACATGTTTTCTACATTGTTGACTTTAGTACCTACTGTACTTTAGTATCCACATTCGGAAAATTGTGTGGAATAATGTTAAATTTAATTCACGTCAGAACTCCACGGCCTAGATACGGCATGGGGTACATGGAAAAAGCTTCCTCGAGTGTTGGTTCCTAAGTAGGTCTAGCGCAACAAGCAATTTCAACCCGAAATGACGGTGAACATGACATTACTATTACACAACGTAAATAGGGATAGATGCTATTTCCTGTCGCCCTAATTTTAATGCTTTACGTTACGCCTTAACTTCCCTATATCCCCTGACTTCTTTTTACGCACTTAATTCCCTTTACGACCTAACTTCCATTTACATCGTGACTCGTCTTTACGCTTTCTAACTTCAATGCACACTCTGATTCCGTTTTACACTCTCTTACTTCCCTTTACGCCTTACCTTCCTTTTACGCTCTCACTTCCCATAACGATTTAATACTGAACTCATACTTTCCTAGTTAATATTCCTCTTATCAATGCCGAATAAATTTTAATTTGTACTTACGCCGCGTAAAAATATGGAGGGTTCTAGCTTATCTTACCTTTGCAATATATATAAGTCGACATGGGAAAATAATTAGGTACTAAAGCCGACAGAGGTTATTATTTATTATATTTAAGTTATGTGTAAGCAGTGCGTACGTTGTTTTATTAGGATATTTGCTTATCTTGTAAGTTATAATAATATTATACTTTGTTAATGAGCTTCATGTTTTGCGTAGGGCTATCAAACGAAGGGTTAAGTAGTAGGTATACTTGAATAATATTAGTATAGAAATTCGTATGTTCAATTTTTACACATCAATTATATTTTTAGTTATTTTCTTCAAGTACTTATGAATAGTAAGACTCTTGTTGTCACTTTTCAAATTGTTGATATCCAGTTTGCGTAATAAACTTGAGTAACAAAGTGTGGTTCCTGAACACGGTACATATTTCAACCAGGCATAGTGTTATTGATGGTCGATGTATTTTCGTCCACGTTGATCTACGCCATCATTTGTCGTACTGACCATACAAACTTTATTCTCTTTTTTTTTTTAAAAAAAACATTGCCCCCACTCTAGGATTTCTCCTGTCCACACCAGACCCGAAACAACTATCTGTAGATCAACTATTTGTTCCGTGCGGGGATCGAACCCGCGACACATAGCGCAGAAAGCTAATCGCTTAACCACTGCGCCAACCGTGTCGTCAATTTTCTTTTTTTATTGATTCGCGCAACGAAAAACATATGGCACATAATTATTATTTAAACATTTTTTTCTGTGCTGACTGCTTTGCCTTAGGACCTGGCTTCGATTCTCGAGTCTTCTGTATAGAACGTCTCAGTAGTAGCCTTAAATTTGTAATTGTGTTCGGTAAATGGCAATAAGCTTGCCCTGTGAATGTACAACCCTATACCTCTGTCTAACCCTTCGGGGAATACAGGCGTGATGCTACGTCTATATGTTTTTCCGTCTTTTTTCTACAAAGCACTTTGTATTAGAAGTAACGAACATTTTCTCATTATTCACCTTCCATAGGAAACCAAATTTATTTATTGGCGGGAACATACCAAGAAAATTGTATAGACGAACCAGTATTGTCATGTTCTTATGTGTAATGGCGTTACACTGTGCTGTACCCCTAGTGTAAGTTTATTTTGATAAATTCGATTTACTACATCGAAAGCGTTCGGCGCTCCGATTGGTCCGTTTCGTGCTCTCCACCAATCAGAGCGCCGAACGCGTTCGATGTAGTAAGTGGAATTTGTCACTAATTTACACTAGGGGTACTGTTAAACGATAAACTAGTAAGAAAACATTTTTAAAAAACAAGCTTTTATTTAAATGCTCTAAAAAGAAGTAAATAAACTTTAAATTGAATCAAACCCATCAACTATTTTTTACCCATAAACATAGTCCGCCATCTTTGGGAGTACGCCATATTGGATTTAGAATGACGTCACGTAGCTAACCATACATTGTCATTCAAACTAAACGTGTATGCAAAATTTCAGCTCGATCGGTTGAGGATAACTGCTTTAAAATTCAGTTGCAAGATTTGACCCGAACAAACATACAAACATTGCAAGTTAAATAAAAGCTTGTAAAAAATACCTAAGCAGCACAAAAGGTTAAGAAGAGGTGTAAAATTGCATAGCCATATTTCTTCAATCTGCCATATGCCATATTAACTTCTATGCCTAGAAAAACCGAGCCTTTTGCCGTTTACTGAACTCAGTCGATAATTCAGTGATAAGACAATCAGTCATCGGATCGAGTATATATGAAACGTAAAGGTATATGAAAAAATACGTAATATAATTAGAACCGTGAAATCATTACCGTGTGTCGATATACAGTATTTAGTTATGAATCACTCATTACTCCATACGACTATAATTCTATGATGTACCACCCAAAAACCCTGAAATATTAAGAAACGACAGGCGTCACACTCATCACTTCCATCAAAACCTTAACAAAAGCTCGCTCCACATAAAAATAACGTGAAAACCATAATACAAAAAAGTACAGAAATACCAATAACATTTTGCATTTCACAAAATAATCTTTTATTATAAATATATTTTTAAAAACAAGCTTTTTTATCAGCTACGATCAGAGTACTGGTGAAAACAAATCAAACAAGCCCAAACTCGATGTGATTGCATCGTTTTGTTACAGAGCTCCTATGGCCACCTTCTGGCTCCATGATCAGACCAGCTTGAAAGTATCATAATATTGTATTGTCACCGAATTTACAAAAGCGTGCAAAATTTCAACTCAATCGGTTGAGGATAACTACTTTAAAATTCAGTTGCAAGATTTGACCCGACAAAACATACAAACATTGCAAGTTTAATAAAAGCTTGTAAAAACAAGCAGTGGAGCCCAGACACAGCAAAACAGCAGCACAGTAAACCTCAAAAGAAATGGCGGGACGAACTGGACATATCTGGCAAAGACTGGTCATCTTTGCCACAGTACAAAACGGATTGGAAATCAAGGGGGCGAAGCCTTTGCCCAGCAGTAAGATGTGACAGAGTAGCAGTAACAGTAACACAGTTTACACTATACAGGGTGTCAAAAAACCGTTACGTAAACGAAGCAAAAACCATAACACCATTCCAAGAAACATTGTGCAGACATAATCGCTGAAAACACTTTGATTTCTACGTTTTATTATTACTAATATCTAATAATATATTTAGTGTTATCAGTACCTTGCAACATAACACCCGCAGCCTAATTACGTAAAAATGACTGTTTGCTACATTGGTAATTAGGCTGCCGGTATAACAAAACTATCATAAGTCTGTGGCATTTGATACGTCTAAGAGTTGCTTAGTAGACGTCTATCAGACAGACTTGTTTTTGTTAGCCTGCCTCTTTGGTCTAGTAGTCGCAAGCCTGGGCTCGATGCCCGGATCGAGCAAAGTGTAATTGGATTTTTCTTCACGGAAATTCTCAATAGCAACACGAAATCTAGCACTGTGTCCGGTAGATGGCAATAGGGTCGGCCCCTATTACATGAGACTTAATCGGCATCTCCGAATCGTGAGTGTACAATGGTACACCTTTCCCTAACCCTTCGGGACATACAGGCGTGGTGCTATGCTATGTTTGTTTTTGTTAGATAGTTTGAACTCTAGTGAGAGAGCGAGAGAGAGAATATCTAACACTTGACTACGATTTAAGACCATATTGCAAAGAATCCACTCGGTCATAAAGTTTAGTAGTGGACCTTCTGCCTATATAATCTCTTTTGTGTAAGAACCTTCAAAATGAATAAATCATTCGCAATTTTCGTTCGTATTCACGCAAAGAAGCGATTGTCGCCTTCCATATAACTTATATACCTATGTGCTTATATGTTACGCTTAATACGTTTGTAAAGTAAGCTGTAGATAGATGACGGCACGGTTGGTGCAGTGATTAAGCAATCGACTGCTGCGCTACGTGTTGCGAGTTCGATTTTTGACGACACGGTTGGCGCAGTGGCTAAGCTATTAGCTTTCTGCGCTACGTGTCGCGGGTTCGGTCCCCGCACGGAACAAATATTTGTATGATCTACAGATAGTTGTTTCGGGTCTGGTTGTGTGTGCATGTGACATGTATGTTTTTAAACTGTACCCACGATACAGGAGAAATCTGAGTGTGGGGCAATGTATTAAAAAAAAAGAAAGATTATTGCACAGAACAAATAATTGTATGACCTGAAGTTTTTTAGGGTGTGTGTGTGTGTATGTCAATATTTGTTTTTGTAAACTCACCCACAATATAGGATTTATTCCTAGAGCGGAGCAATTAAAGGAGAAAAAAAATAATAACTAAGTGATTAACTGAAAGATATCAAACGGAAGTAATATAACAGAAGAAATGATTAATATTGTTGTTTGTTTACTTGCAAAGTCCGAGGGACTCATAGCTACATAGCTACCGCGCAGATCGGTTGATCTGCGAGGTTAAGCAGCGCATGCCGCGGTCAATTTTTTAGATGGGTAATCGCTTTTCACTACTAAGCAGATGATATTGATGTTTATGATATTTATGATAAACTCCGGGCTACTGTTAAGAATTTACATACAGAAGAAAAAAACAAATAACATTGTCAAAACAGGAATCGAACCCAATACTTAGAGCTCGAGATCACTAGACCAGTGCAGCAATCAAGAAAATACCTTTACATTTTTTCAGAACAGACGAGAAGTGGCGTGTTACAAGCCAAAAATATTTAAAAAAAAACAACCAACCGGTAAAAGCTACCTCAATTTTTATTTTTATCTTTAACCATAATTCCGTTCATTTTAAAAACAGACATGGTGCATATTTTTTTAATTGAACGAAGCTAAATCCTTGGTGAAATTTAATTATATTTCCCAGCGAAAAACTACGGCGGGATGCAATTTTGAATTTAATATTCTAGTGCTTTTCAATTTCTCAGTTTTCTCTCTTTCGGGAGATTAAATCATTATTTCTTTGCTGCTGGCTCTTAAAGGGAAGCTTACCGCGTTTTAATATTAATTAAAATGTTTATTTATAAATTATATGATCGGTAAATAGTGAAGATAACTGGAAATCATGTTTTTTTTAAAGCCTTTTATAGTAAATTTTGCTCTATACTATAATTTCTCTTGAATCATGGGTACCTATAGTTTAATGACAAATCTCCCATTGTAGGCCATAAAAATATTGAATCGAACCCGCTACATGTAACGCACAAAGCGTGATTTCACGTACTCGTATATAACATAACATAGCATCACGCCTGTATTCCCCAAAGTACGTTGAGATGTACTTTTTGTACATCCACATTATGCCTATGCCGTTATTAAAATCTATGTCATAGGGGTTCTGGTGCCACCGGGCACATTTCTAAACTCCGGGCTACGACTGAGATTTTTCTAGCAGAAAAACTCAATATCTTTTTACCCGACCCTGGAAACGAATCCGGGACCTCAAGCTCAATAGCAATAATATTTTGTTGCGCCAAAAATCTATACATACATCATACATAATACATCATATATCATATTTAATATTATAAATGTGAAAGTTTGTGAGGATGGATGGATGGATGGATCTTTGTTACTCTTTCACGCCAGAACGGCTGAACGGATCTGGATGAAATTTGGCACAGAGATAGATTATAGTCTGGAATAGCACATAGGCTACTTTTTATCCCGGGAAAATGTACGGGTTCGTAAACCACGCGGGCGAAGCCGCGAGCAGAATACATAGTATATACATAGAATACAAAGTCATACATATTTCCTGCTTTAATAAAATATTTAAATCTACCATATAACAATGTAAACTTGTGGAATCTTGCCAAGGACACCACGAATTTATAATAATATTACCCATTATTTTTAGCACAAAACAAATTTTAAGCTGTTCTTACAAGCCCTTAATTATGGCTGGGAGCCCTAATATTTGTTAAAAAGGGATACAAATAATTAATCACCTGTCTCCTCTTTTAACTGTGAGGGTTTGTTGGAGGGTGTTTTTCGAGTAATTTTTTGATGAAGTTGTAGGCAAGTGATGACAGGTTTGATTAATTTGTGTATGGGGAAATTAAAGGATGTTTTCGAATTTTTAAAAAGGTTAGTTAATGAAATATTACCTATAGAGTATAGAAATTATTAAAATGCGATTTTTTATTATATAAAGTGTTATTATGTAAAGTCTGAATAGCTCTAATTATACAACACTGGCTTCCGCCCGCGGCTTCGCCCGCGTGGTTTACGAACCCTTACATTTTCCCGGGATAAAAAGTAGACTAAATGCTATTCCAGACTATATCTCTGTGCCAAATTTCATCCAGATCTGTTCAGCCGTTTCTGCGTGAAAGAGTAACAAACATCCATCCATCCATTCATTCTCACAAACTTTCACATTTATAATATTAGTAGGATGTGTTTCGGCTTTCGTATATACTAAAAACTACAAATAATGTTTTATATTAATGATTTGACTTGATCGGTTTAATACATAAACGGGTTAATTACAAACTATATTCTAACTAAGGTAAAGTTCATAATCCAATACTGTCAATTTCGTGCCAGCTTACCGTGTCACTTTTGTATTAAAAACTGTATTTCGACCACGACAGAGGTTTTCAATACAAAAATAGGTAATAAGACTTAAAAGTGGTCTAAAAATAAACCTTGTTTTGTAATAAGCGGAAAAGATTTTCTCGCTGACTAAAAGGTTTAATTTCACGGTATACAAAGTGACGACGTCATAACGACATTCATTGAAACCTTATTCCGGGTATCGCATTATTAGTTCGTATACCAAAAATATTTTTTTACTTTAAGAATTCGTAGAAGTTCTATTAGCAATCGTGTTTTATTATCATTATATCGTCACCACTCTCTATAACGGCGTAAATAGGTTGGATCCAATTATAGTTTAATTACTAATCGACGGGTCCAATATTGAGCTTCATTTCTTCAATGAATACACTTTCCATAGACACGTGTTCCCGCCAGTGACATAATTAATGGTGATGATTCTGTTTTGCTTCGATCAACGTACAAATATTGGTATTCACAAACAGAAAAGATTTCAGACTTGCTTCGGCAAGAGTTGTATAATTTTAACAACGCGATTCCTCGTGTCGTCGATAACCTGATCGGTATTGAAACCTTCATCATCCACATCAGCTAAATCTCCTACTCCTGACCCCAAGCCACCTCTTGGTGGGAGGGAAATCTTGTGAGGCTTGAAAACTGGTTTCAGAAAGAAGTTTAGTGCGTTATGCCAGTTGTGAAGTGATGTGGTGCGCCTTGGAAGAGACATGCCCAACTGCGGACAGCAGCAAAAATCACCCAATCAGGTCCAGTTGAATACCAGCGCCAGTCACTACACATGTGACTGTCTGCCAATATGCTAAACTGGAACCTATTGGCGAAGCCGTGGGACCCACAATTTTAGTTTATTAGTTAGTTTGTTTTAAGTATGTTGCTTTTAAATTCTTCTTTTTTGCATTTAAAATGATTTTGTGTTGCCTCCGTATGACGCCAAATAAATTTGTTTAAGTCAAATCAAAGTCAAAGTCAAATATTTTTATTTCGAGTAGGCCTTTACAGGCTCTTTCAAAATGTTGTGATTCTAGGTGCATGGTTCCAAAGTGGGGGTAGGTCCTATGGAGAAGAGACCGGCAAGAAACTCCATGGATACTCTTTTAAAATAATAGTTTTAAACTGGTTACAATCTTTAACGGTAAAGACTATGCGAGTACAATGCAAGCCAATGTGCGCAAAACGACACGTTTTCTTTATGTATATGTTTTTGTTATCATATTCCCTGCTTTTTCCCATATTATTTTCATTCTGACTGAGTATAATTGAGAAGTTAATAAAACAAGATTATATTTTATAAAAGAGGAACAAGTATGAAAAGCAATTAAAAGGAATTTAATATCGAGTTTCGAATTTTCAATTAAAATTATTTTTGTGTGAATAAAATATTAATCACTTATTTTCATGGTACGAGTATCAATAAAAGGACCAATTAAAATTCAATTAGGGTTTACACAACAAATATTGGGAACCTATTTTATAAACTATCTTTATTGAAGAAGTTAGAGATTAGTCTCGGCCTTTGCCCTCCTGTGGAAACTATACAGGCTGATAAAAATAATCGGTACACAAGTTTCTCGACATATTGATTTAGCAAATGTCGTACCGGTAGTTGTCACAGCTCAACATTTAAAGTGGCTACCGGGCTCACTCGATGGTTAACCGCTTACTATCATGGCAAGACATTAGCAACTCCCATGTGAGAATTCAACACGATAGAAGAAGATGATCATGTCTTACTATTATATAAATACTATATAATAGTAAGCACGTAAAGCCTTTGGTCCTGCACCTGATCTCTCTCCGGTCGTGTCGGATTGCCGTCCCATCGGACTGTAAGAGTGAAGGAATAGAGAGTGCCCGTGTGTTTGCGCACACACTCTCCGGCGTTGGCTAATCTCCGGTGAGATTGGCCGCCGTGATCGAAATTCGGTTAGGACGACATCTATACATATAATATTGTAAAATTATAACAGGCCGATGTCTGTACATTATAGATATTGGAGAAACACTAATATGGGGTCTTTATCAGATCAAACAAAAGCCAATAGAACAGTTTTTAGAATTTTGTCTGTCTGTCTGTATGTTTGTACACGCATCACGCAAAAACTACTGCATGGAATTGCATGCAGTTGTCACCGATGTATTGCTAGATGTCTAACTTAAAATATAGGCTCCATTTTACCGCAGGAAAATATCAGATTCTAAATTCCACGCGTACGAAGCCGCGGGCAAAGTTAGTTGTTTATAAAAATACTATTGTTATACACACAAGAGAATAATATTACAAGCCAAATCATCGTTTTCTCAGGAAGTACCATGGCTATATTTATGTACGTCGTCCTAAGATACTTCAAAATTAGCAAAACACACACAAGTACACAGCCATACACATATATATTTGTATTATATTTATTTATGTATGAACCAGGAGCCTCATTAGTGAGTTTATCTTGAGTCGTAACTTGCTCTTTGATGCAGTATCTAAGCATACACATACACAAAGTACATATAGGTATGTATGGAGGACACACTTTGGGTGTTTGTGTACCTTCCCATATTTTCCTTAAGTAAGGCGAGGCTAAAAGGGATATCGACAGGAAGCTTAAAGGAAACCCTCATCCGATTCATAAATAGCTCCCGTATATTCATATAAAATACTCGGTCTACCTAATACCAAAGAGTTGTTATAATTTTTTTTTTTTTTTTTTTTAAAAAAACGTTGCCCCACACTAGGAATAATTCCTGTATCGTGGGTGCGTTTACAAACACATATATTCACATACACAAACACCCAGACCCGAAACAATTATCTGTAGATCATACAAATATTTGTTCCGTGCGCGACACGTAGCGCAGGAAGCTAATCGCTTAGCCACTGCGCCAACCGTGTCGTCATAAATAATCATAGACTACTTTCTATCCCAATGATTACAATTTGGTTTTATTTCGATACAGTTTTTTTGTGTCGTGATGGTGTCGTGATATTAATCAAAACACAACCCAATATTGTGCCTCAATAAATCTATACATCTATATATCTATACATATAAATAAAATTGGAGTGTTTGTTTATAATATTGAAATAACCGTTTTTTACTACATGCATATGAATATATATACGGTACATACACCAAAATAACATTTTTTACAATTTTTGTCTGTCTGTCTGTTTGTATAGGCTAATTTCTGAAATGGCTGGACCGATTTTGACGGGACTTTTATTGGCAGGTAGCTGATGTAATAAGGAGTAACTTAGGCTTACTAGGCTACTTTTATTTTAGTAAAATTCTTTTATTTTAGAAAAAAATAGGGTTAAGTGCATTTGGTCTTCTTATCTTCACGTAACTTTCATAATATATTTTTTTTTAAATGGCGTTTCGCACTAAAAAATACATTGTTAAGTTCCGACATCCACGCGAACGAAGTCGCGGGCACAGCTAGTTATATATAATTTTATGAGAAAGATCGCTATGTAGTTTTAATTTTCGTTATATTAGTGACATTATTTTATAACCAAATATTTTTATGGCTTAAAGATACATTCTGGTTCCTTGGTTTGTGCATGTTAATATTTGTGTTTGTAAAGTCAAAGTCAAAGTCAAAGTCAAAGTTTTTTATTTCAAGTAGGCCTTTTCAGGCACTTTTAAAAAGTCGAGACTCTAGGCGCACGGTTCCAAAGGGGGTAGGTCCTATGGAGAAGAGACCGGCAAGAAACTCCATGGATACTCTTTTCAAAAACAAAAAGTTAATTCACAATTAAAATCTTAAATTAACATGCATTATATAAGAAAAAATACAAACTTAATAGAATGCTACTTACACAATGAGGCAATACAACATGAGTTAAACAATTGTTTCGAATATAAACTAAAAACGGGATAAACAGATCAAAGCGGATAAAACAGAAATAAAAAAATACAAAAAAGAATAGAAAATATTGAAACATCAAGAATGTCCAGATATGTAAAGTGAATCTAATATAAAATAGAATTAGTAGACACAATGGATAACCAGGGAAGCCACATGTGCAGAAGATATTCAACGCCACACGTCTCTATCGTCAACATAGTCTTTGATCCTATAATATGCTTTTTTTGTGAGAACAGATTTAACGTGGATTTTAAATTTCTTACCGGGAAGATCGGTTACAGTTTTCGGTAGCTTGTTATAGAAGCGTACACCGTGTCCTAAAAATGATTTATTTGTTTTAGTCAATCTAAATTTTGGCACCACTATTTTGTGTTTATTTCTAGTATTAATGTTGTGAACGTCGCTATTGATACTAAACATGTGAAGGTTCTTCCGAACGAACATTATATTTTCAAGAATGTAGAGAGACGGTAGTGTTAAAATATCGATTTCTTTAAAAAAATCCCGTAAAGACTCGCGTGGGCCCATGTTATAGATCGCACGGATCGCCCTCTTCTGTAATACAAAAATTGATTCTACATCCGCCGCTGATCCCCACAACAGAATGCCATAAGACATAATGCTATGAAAGTATGCGTAATATACCATTCGGGCAGTAGCGCACCCATGATACATAAACTGCAGCGATTTATAAAAAATAATAACATAGCATCATGCCTGTATTCCCCGAAGGGTTAGGCAGAGATGTAGGCACTATTGTACACCCATATTTCACCGATGGAGTGCCTAGCCTATTGCCATCTACCATTCACATTTCCAGACTCAGTGCTGCTACTGAGAATTTAAATACATAATTTAAATACGACCCGCAAATCGAACCCGAGACCTCACGCGCAGCAGTCTCGCTTACGACCACTAGACCAATGAGTCAATTAACCATTTTAGTTGAATATAAGTAATTGAAGTAGGCAGAAATGTGCCTTTTATAGTATCAAGTAGAAATATTAAGATAGAACAGACTCAAAGGACGAATGAGACGAATGAGGTAGACTTCTAAATTATTTAAGGTTTTATAGTTATATAGTAATACATACATAATAATGTCCTCCTGACCGAATTTCGGTCACGGCGGCCAATCTCACCGGAGATTAGCCAACTACGCAGGAGATATTATAGAGCACAAGTGTGTGCGTAAACACAGGTGCTCTCTCTATTCCTTCACTCTCATAGTCCGATGGGACGGCAATCCGACACGACCGGAGAGAGATCAGGCGCAGGACCAACGGCTTTACGTGCTTTCCGAGGCACGGTGTGTATTCACATACACGAAGACCCAGACCCGAAACAAATATCTGTAGATCATACAAATATTTGTTCCGTGCGGGAATCGAACCCGCGACACGTAGCTCAACAGTCGATCTCTCAACCACTGCGCCAACCGTGCCGTCATACATACATATATAACGCTTAACTTAATTGTGGTGTAAATACACATATAGGTTGTAGTCGCGACGGCTGGATACAGACAAATCTAATTCTGAGACTGGAAACACATGTGCCAACCGCACGTACTGTCGGGAGAAAAACTCTTACACAGTTTAAAAGGGGCGGATTTATGTTGGAGATTTGAAGTGATATAAAATGCTTAGGGCCGAGTTCACCAACAAAATAGCAGACGGCCGTTAAGGATTAATTTTTATGTTCACAAAAGCCAATCGTCTGTCTGATCATGTGAATGGTTGATGCGTTTTGTATGATATTCGTTTAATTGATGAAAATATTTTTTTAAAAAACAAAAACGTTGCCCCTCACTAGGATTTCTCCTGTATCGTGGGTACAGTTTACAAACATACATACATGTCACATGCACAAACAACCAGACCCGAAAAAACTATCTGTAGATCATATAAATATTTGTTCCGTGCGAGGATCGAACCCGCGACACGTAGCGCAGAAAGCTAATCGTTTTAGCCACTGCACCAACCGCGTCGTCAACTTCTATCTTCTACTATCCCAACTAATATTATAAATGCGAAAGTAAGTTTGTTTGTTTGTTGCCTTTTTACGCCTAAACCACAGAACCGATCGGTTCAGTAGTTTATCATGTGCATACACGTTGTCAGGGGTATAGAAAAGGACATAGGGTACCTTTCATCCAGAAAAAAGTATTGTACACGAGGGAAAGAACGATAACTTTCGACGGTCAGTATTGCTTTAGGACACTAGATGGCGCTAAGTGTGACCCGAAAAAATGCACGAGTTCGTAATCAATGCGAGCAAAGCCGCGGGTGGAAGCTAGTCATCTATATAAATAAGAATCAATCGGCACAATATGTATGTGAGATCATTTATTTTTTGTTTTTATATTCGTAATTATTAGGACGCAAGGTTTGTGTGAAAGTAAAATGGAAAATACGCCAGAAAAATTGGAAACTTAAATGGTATGTTTGTATGAAAAATTCAATAGCTTCTCGTTTTATTCATTAATAAATTTTACCCATGCAAAGCCACGGCTGGTCGCTAGTATATTATACCTACATACATACATAGGTATAAATTAAATTATAACTTTCTAAGCTCCAACAATATCTAGATCTTTACAGCAATATCTCGTCATTTCTTCTAATTAATCTATAATAAAATAGCCGAATATTTTTAGGATGATTTTTACCACGTTTTGTGCGTACGCGACACGCAGTGGGATCTTATAAATATTATAATTATATTCTCCTTTCTTGTCTGATACTGCAGTCATAAATTATTTCTTCTTACCATAAAAAATATACCCCAAACAAAGATCGACACTGCTTACCTTCAGGATATTCCATATAAAAAATATTTGCAAGCTAACAAATTTTTAAAAAAAGAACATGGTGTCGTCGAACATTTCACAATTTACTCGCCATGGTTACTTGTTTTAAAATTCATGGGATGGCTTCAATATGGCTACCTCGATTTGGGAACGAGAATTGTGAATGGGAATTCACGGATTTGAGATAATGAAAAAAAAATGAGAAAAAAATAACTAGGTACTTCGTTGGTCTTGTGCTTGTAAGCGCAGCTGCTGAGCCTGGTCCTGGCTTCTATTCCTAAGCTAAGTGGTGTTGGGTTTTTCTGTATGGAAATTCTCAGTAGCAGCATGGAGTTTGGAACTGTTCCTGATGGATGTCAAAGGCTTGCCGCTACATGAGACTCAATAGCGTCATCACGAAACGTGGTTGTAAATTACACATCTGCCTAATCCTTCGTGAATACATGCTTGATGCTATATGAATAACGTGACTATTATTTTTTTTCGTCAGAACGGGACATAGACGGGAGATAAGTAGGTAAAAAAAAAACTTTTTGTTATTTTACTAGGATTTATTAGAATAGATAGATTCTTAAATTAATTTATCGGAGGACGGGCAGCAGCGTCCTCTCACTAATCAGTGAGCTACTGCGATCTCCAAACCGCCTGCCAAGCGTGAGGATTATGGCAACCCCCCTCCCTTGGGGGAGACCTTCGTTCAACAGTGGACGTCTTCTAGCTGATGATGATTGGTCTGTTTGCGAAAGCGTGACGTTTTTGCCCTCACTGGGGACAGCGGGACACAGTCTGAAAGCGGGACCGTCCCGCTCAAAGCGGGACGTATGGTCACGTTATATAAGAATCAACGAATAAAATTACGTTACCACGTAATTTTTACGATAACGTGGTGTAGAGGTTGATTGTCAAAAAAAAACTGACAATTAACAAAGACGAAAAACAGTGCAACCTATATTTGGTTTTTAATTAATTTATTTATTTAATGTTCGGAAGACCATCAACATTAATAATAATTTCAACACAATATCAGGTAACATGAAGCCAATTACAGGTCCTCACTTATAAACTATATTATAATACTAGCTGTGTGGACGAGAAGAAAAAAAAAAGATTCAAGTAAATCAAACTAATTTAAAGCACTAATTGTTAACAGATATTATACAAAAATATGGGTATCAAAGAACTTGATATTTTGAAAAAAGTCTCGCCTTTTCAACCGTCTCACCGTTTAGGGACATCAATTTTCAGTTTTTTTTTTTACGTTATACACAGGTAGATAATCCACCACAATTTTTCCGTGTACCTACCTTTTTTTTAATTTATAAAATCTATCCGAATGGGCTAGAGTACGTCTAGGCATAAAGCTTAACCCAAAGCTAAACCTAGATCAGCGTCCGAATGTAAATACACAAAACCTAGAAATATATTTCTCGTGACTTAATAAATCATAACATAACATTGCATCACGCCTATATTCCCCGAAGGGTAAGGCAGAAGTATAATATTGTACACCTACATCTCGCCGATGCCATTATCAAGTCCCTTGTAATAGGGGACGAGCTTATTGCCATCTCCCGGGCACAGTTCCAGACTCCATGCTGCAACTGAGAATTTCCATACAGCAAAACCCAATTATACTTTGCTCGACCCGGGAATCAAACCTCACGCTCAGCAGTCACTGCACCAATGAGGCCATCAACTAAATAAATCCTCTCTATTATCTCACTATTCCACCCCGATTCTTCCAACTAACAAAAAACCTGCCCGCTAAAATAGTTCTACAAATAGAACGTATGTCCCCCACTGTACAATTCAACGTATCCTAGACGTATATTTATTTGGGGGAGAGTACGCCCGTCCCCCTCAGATCGAACCTTGAAGCCATCTGCAACCGCAGATACACGTTTGACATGATAAGTGAGGTGCCCCATCTATCCATCATGAATAAAACGATTCATGTTTTCTGATCCCCAAAATACGTCACTGAATGATTACTGACAGATGAATTTAAGACGTATGAACGTAAGAATAAGGTTGGTATTCGAAGGGATAGGTAATGCAATTTGTTTTTTGTTGCCGTAGAGTTTGTTAATTAGTTAAGTTGTGGTAATCAGTCGCTTTGTTTATAAGAAAACTTGTGTTTTAGTTTGTCACTTTAAAATTTAAGATATTGAACTTCTACGATCTAAATACAGTCAAAATCGGATATCACAACATTGAAGGGACCGTATAAATACGGACGCTATAACCGCTAGTTGTTATAAGCAATATATATAAGTAGATACATAATTTGAATATATAATATGAAAGTATATAATGTACGTATATTTAATTTAAATATACGTAAGAAAATGTCAAAAAACTGAACAAAAAATAATGCTTTATCGTTTTAAGCGACCATTGGTCGTTATAGCCGAACAATTTCGATAGTTTCGTCGTTTTAAGTGATATGTCGTTTTATCCGATGTTGCTATAGGCGGTTTATTTAACTGTTTATTATATAGGGATTCGGCTGGGACCTTGCCATTTGATCGTAATAACCGATCCGTCGTTGTAAACGATGTCTTTATATCCTGTTTCGACTGTCGTGAGGCAATTGCCAGATAAGTAAAGTAGCGTAAAACAAAAAAAGCTTATTTTCAACAATGAGTAGGATGAATAGATAGTGTAGATGTTCCTTTATTTAATTTTAGACTACGTGTTAGACATCTTTTAATCTACAAATGCACCCCCATATTAAACGTGATTAATTAAATGTCATCGCTTAGGTAATAACACCGCGCAAGTAAAATTTGATAAGTTTTCAGAAGGGACAAAGAACTGATTATTTCTTATGAAAAATATTTCGTAAATGGTGTGCAATGAAGTGAATTGTATTGTGTGGTATTCTATTCGATTGTATTTTTGTTTATATAATATTAGACATTTACGAAATGTTTCATAAGATATAATGTAAATTTTATATCTCTTCTGAACTTATCCTAAGCGACGCACACTGGATCGAAAATAACGTTTCGAAGACATAGAGATTCAAATTTTTTAAAGTGCAGATTTTCCCGTAAATTAAATGAACTGTGTAAAAATAAACATAAATAAATAGTACTATAATCCCATGAAAGAACATAACGGGAAACCTTGCAGTTCCAGAGATATCTTGATTTTTACTACCAGCTCCACACATTTTTTTCGTAAAAAAATTATAATTCCTCAGTTTTCATGCTAAATTACTTCGTGTGACATATCGCACATCGGCAACAAGAGTGTCACAACACGTTAAATGTACTTTTTGGGAGGTCACTATTTTCTCTTTTTTATAACTTATAATTCCATTTTTTTTTCTAAGATAATATTCGGAAAATCTGCCACCTCTCGGCGAAGAATTGCACTATTGTTATGACGTTTTTTAGCAGATAAAGTTTGTGATTGCCTATCTCATGGGATACTTATCTCAACTTCGTATTTAGTTTTGTGACTCTCTCGTTGCCGATGTGCGATATTTGACCATAATAATACTAAACAGAAGTCATTTGAATCACAAAAAACGACATTTAAAAATTAGAATCTCTGTGTCTTCGAAACGTGATTTTCGATCCAGTGTGCGACGTGTGAAAAGAAATATTTGCGCTACAATCGACGCATCCCACTTTCGTGTCTAGCCGGTGACTAAAGAACCAATGATATTTCAATTTCAATTTCAATTTCAATATTGACGAGGTTGTGCATATTGCGTCTGTACATTATTTTGCATTTAACTGTGTAAAAACATTGGGGGGGCGTGCACTTTTAAACTGAAAGATTTCTACTCAAATACCTTTGCTACTTTGCAGCGCCCTAAAAAGGTCTTGTACTTACTATGTTAGATTCGTTTTTTTTAAGCATTGCTCCACTCTAAGTATAATTCCTGTATCGTGGATGCGTTTACAAACACAAATATTCATATGGACATACATCCATACCCGAAACAACTATGTGTAGATCATACAAATATTTGTTCCGTGCGGAAATCGAACCGCAACACGGAGTGTAGTAGTCGATCACTCAACCACTGCGCCAACCGTGTCGTCGTATAGTATATTGTTAGTTATAGTATATGTGTGACTGTGTAATGAGAAAATATATAAATAGTCATTAAAATTAATTACCTAACTAATAGCAAATATATTAAAAAAAGCTTAGTACAAAAAACAAAAAGCATTAAAACAAAAGAACCTTAAACCAGGAGTAAATGAATAAATATCCGGTCAAATAAGGGTGAATAACCGGTACAAGGGGCCGGGTATAAGTTTTAATGAACCGGTAAAGACTTGGATCTACGTGTATCCGGTTTTACACTGATAATGCCGTTGCTTTTGAGTTAGCTCTTTACTTTGAAGGGTCGTTACCATGTTTAGGGGTGTATTGTCTATAGTTCATTGTGAATCCTAATATTATCCGTATCCTAATCGTACTAATATTATAAACGTGAATCTTTATTACTCATTCACGCAAGAACTACTGAACGGATCTGGATGAAATTTGGCACAAATATAGATCATAGTCTGGAATAGCACATAGGCTATTTTTTATCCCAGAAAAATATTTATTTATTTATTTATTTATTATACACTTTATTGTACACCACATAAAATATATAGGACAGACATATACAATTATTTGTGTACAATGGGCGGTCTTATCGCACAAGGCGATCTCTTCCAGACAACCTTTAAATATACGGGTAACGGGTACGGGAAAATATACGGGTTCGTAATCCACGCGGGCGAAGTCGCGGGTGGAAGCTAGTAAATTATAAATTTACTATTTTGGGAGGACTGCAGGACCTGCTTTATGTGGGCGCAGGTCGCGGCTGTCCAGTATTGCTCCTCTTGTAGAATGATTAAATGAAAATCAATAACATACCATAACATAGCATCACGCCTGTATTCCCCGAAGGGTTAGGCAGAAGTGTACTATTGTAGACCCACATTTCGCCGATCCTGTTATTGAGTCCCATGTAATAGGGGGCGAGCCTATTGCCATCTACCGGGCACAGTTCCAGACTCCGTGCTGCTACTGAGAATTTCAATACAGAAAATCCCAATAACACTTTGCCCGACCCGGGAATCGAACCCAGGACCTCACACTGAGCAGTCGCGCTTACGACCACTAGACCAATGAGGCAGTGAGAATCAATCTCTGTCACGATTACTTTTATTTCTTGCTTTTTATGTTACAATATGGCGGATGCCCAAACAAAACTGTGTTAGAATGCCTTTGCGCAGCACAGAGTTGCCGAACTTAAAATATAAAATGTTGCCAGGCTAAAATATCATAAGGACGACCATGCAAGGTCCTCAAACTAATGCGGCCCACGCACGGGCTTATGTTGTGAGACGCCACACTATTTTAGCTTTAGTCTCCGAAGCATGAGCAGAGGTTCAGTCTATTACTGTCCCACTGCTTGGCAAGTGCTTCTTAGAATGAGAAGGGTTAGGTCTTAGTCTACCAGACCTTTTGGCGGACTATACACACCATAAACAACAATATGGAGCCCTCTCAGGTGTGCAGGTTTCCTAACGATATTATTCTTTTCGTTAACAAATCAAAATCTGATCCGCATAGGATTAAGAAAAGTGAGTCGTGTGGGCTGGGTTTGATCTCAGACCCCCCTTCATGGAAGTTGAGCGTTCAACCTCGGCTATCACTAGATATAGATGAAGTTTTTTAAAGAAATATCCAATGATGGATTTTATAGGATTTTTCATTATTTTGTATAATTAAATTACGTATATTAATGAATTAAATAATTCAAAGCATCTATAATTTCGTGAGAGAAATCTCTATCTGGTGACTCGACTGCAAAATAAAATGCCTTTACTGCCATTACGTTTATGCTATTCTCATAAAGCAATATTTAAAAAAAAAACCTTTTTACTGCCTATTTTATTATAGAAACAACAGTTTTGCAACTAAGGCTGATAAGTGCCAGCAAAACGCAGGCCCATCAAAACATTTCGCTGTTCTCAAAACAAAGTTTGATAATATCATTAAAACTAGCCAAGTCTGCACTACACAACGACTGTTAGCGTTTATAGCTTCATTTAAACTTCCAACCGATTCCGGGAAGCACTCGCGTGCTGAGAAAATAACAAAGAGGATTAGATGGATGTTGATAAGTTTTTGGTGATATTTAGGAGTATCAGAGATGCTAGGTGCAGTGGCGATCGAGGGGGAGTCGTGGAGGTCATGACCCCCCCAAAAGTCGTACACGTCATATTGACAAAGCTCCTAAAAATAGACAATTTACAAAAAATTTAAACAAATCATTAAATTCCTGTTGAAAACGTCGAAACAATTAAATCAAAAATAGGTATTTTTTATATTTAATTTTGTAAAAATAAATTCTAATATTCTCAACTTTAACCCTTTTAGTATTTTTGAATTTTTCTGTATAGAAATTCTCAGTAGCAGCACGGAGTTTGGAACTGTGCCCGGTTGATGGCAATATGCTCGTCGCCTATCACGTGGGTCTTTACCACCACTAGCGAAATGTGGGTGCACAATTATTAGTACCACTGCCTAAAAATTCGGGGAAACTGGCGCGATGCTATGTTATGTTTATAAGTTTAATCCTTTGCCTAACTATACCTAGTCTAAAAAAGTAGTATAAGAATATCGAAGATTTCTCTAAAAATAAAGGTTGCATTTAAGTAATATTTAAGTTCTATTCAACAATATATTCATCCTAAACCCTATCTAAGAAATTTAATGTGAGTTCTTTAGAAAACTTCATCAATATCTACTGGTCTTTTAAACTTATCTCTTTGTTTGAATTTACAAGCAGGTAGAACATACAAATCTATACCTAGAACCTACAATATGCTCGTAACATTATGTATATCTCAAGACCTTTCTGCGTCCTTGATTCTCTATCCCCTAAACCTCAACAAAGCATCCATAAAAAACCGATCAGTCTCAACCAAACTCTGAGAACACAAACAAACTTCAAGTATCAGTTTCAGAATCCAAAAGCCTTCATAAATAAGCCGAGGCCAAGATACGTTACGGACTTGGACCGAATTTGGAAAGTTGGAAGCTAAAATAACCGATGTCCATAAACAGCTCTGTAACTCGTCTGAAACCAGATAAACTTGTGTGGGCATACTTTGGGTTGCCAATGTTGAGACTGTTTGTGGCCGGGATTTTGAACTGATCTCGGCGCTTGGGCATTTCGGCTGTTCGAAATTTGATTAGGATTAATACAAATATTTAATGGCCGTCCTGCGCTTTTTGTTGGTTCTAATTTTAAATAATGTGGATGGTGTTTAACTTGTGGAAATGGTGAGCAGTGTTCTAGCAAAAAGTTTGTATAGGATGATTCTATATTTGAATTATTTTCACCGTATTCCTGTAAACCATTGTAGAATAAATTAGTAATGGTATTTTGTCGACCATCTCCAAAAGAAACCCAATAGGCTATGTATTAATTATTAGTACACTCATTGTACGAGCTACGCTTGTACATTGACATTTGGTTGTGCGTCCTACTTATTTATGCCCTATTTACTCTTTTTTAGGTGTGCATTTCTTGTAATAATATTTAAGTGCCTAATTTCTGTATTTATTTTTAGTAACTGTTAATCCATCAAGACAGTCATTTGTCTACTCATTCATTACATAACATAACATTTTCACTGTTGAGAATTACACCCCAACATTTGGTCCTTCGAGCCAGATATAACAATTTATTAGCGACTATAACAACTACAGGTTGAGGTTTTTGTAGGGATCTTTGTCGTTAGATATAGGAAGATTTGTTCTGAAAATTTTTCAATGCTTCTTTCTATAATTGATAAATTGATTACGAAAATACTCCTGTTTATTATGAACAAAAAGTTGTGAAGACACATTTTTCTAAAGTTGTCACAAGTTTTTATACATGGGTGGCCATCGCAATTACATACAAATTAGATACACTCATATCCCGTAAGAGCAAGTAAAAAGAAAAAGAGCAAGTAAAAAGAAAAAAAGACAGGACATTTCCACCAGGAAAACTTGTTAAAATAAGGGAAAATTCGTTAACTAGCAACCCGATGTTTGGGTGTCCTCCTAAACTTTTAATGAAGGTGCGACATCGAGCCACTGTGATCTGTTTTTGATGTCAATCAAAGGAAAATAAATGATATTAGGGTGAGATTAATTCATTCTCGTTGCGATGCTCATCAGAAACTTTGATTGTTTGTGTAGTCTCCGGAATATTGCGTGGTCCTTATAACTTCCTATATTAAGCAACAAGAAATGGGAAAAGTAATAGGGGTATCAACGAGCACAATAGACGTAGGGTCTCTTGGACTATTGGTATTACGAATACTAAGATCCAAAGAAGCAAGAATTCCACGTGCAAACATTATATGGAACTCTGTTTCTAGATTTTGTAATGTTTTAATTTTATTTTTACTTTATCGTTTGTGATTATTTTGACTACTTTATGTAACAAAAACTGGACCTATTGCAAATAAAGAACATTTTGATTCTGATTCTTTTCGTACTTTGGCTTTATTTCTTTCTCTTTCTTAATTTTGGTCTTCATCCTGTAGTAGAAAAAATGTTTAGAATGTTCGTAACACTAAATATAGAAAACATTTTACCCGGGCATTAATTTAGCGCACATAGAATTTCAGACTGCCTCATTGGTCTAAAAGTCGCTGGCGCAACTGGTGAGCGTGAAGTCCTGAGTTCGATTCCTGGATCGGGCAAAGAGTTATTAGGTTTCTGTATGGGAATTCTCCGTAACTGCATAGAGTCTGGAACTGTGTCCGGTAGATGGCTATACGCTATATTATTAACGGCATCGGTACAATAGTACACCTCTGTCTAACCCTTCGAGGAATACAGGCGTGACGCTATGTTATTATAAATTTTCAAACCATATTATCTACCGTTAACTTTACTTTCAATAACACACACTACTAATATCACAATAAGTACTATATCAGACATTGGTCCTAGAATATTTCCCAGATAACCCAATTCGTCTCGTCCCAATCTATATTCATTCTTGTTTACTATTCAAATAAGACCAATACCTCCATGTTTATCAAAACGTGCTGGATGAATGACTAGGTCAATGATCAAGTTGACCTGACTCGTCTCTTAACAACCATATTACCCTCATTTCCAATCAATAGCAATAGTAATACAAATTGCTAGTAATTTATGCCTAAAACTTTTTTTTTCTTGAACTTCTTTATATGTATTTTATTTACAAGGAGGTTTTACTTTGTGACTTATCTATGGCCTGAAAATATAAAAGTATGTTGGCTCCCTGATTTCATCGATTCATGTTAGGAGTTATTGACCATCTCATTGGTCTCTTAGACGCAGCGTTGCTAAGTGCCAGAGGTTCGATTGGTAAGATGTTGTATGTTGTTTGTTTTTGATGTGAAACATCTAATACGGCGGATCAGACCGACTGTGACCGACGCCATGCGTCGCCACGCTATATGATAGTATGAAACAAAAATATAAAATATCCATGAAAGGAGGTTTATTAAAAGAAATAAATTGCAATGAACAAAAACTAAATAAAAAAAAAAACTAAATATTCAGGTTTATTTTGAAGAATAAAAAAAAATGATCTTTATTTATAAAATACATATTCAGTGAATACCTAACATGTATCTAATTTTTTATTTTTGATTATGCCATATATATTTCCTTTCATAAACTATCATTTTATGCATATTATCTGTACAAAATAATTTCAATTCAAAGTAACAGACCGAAGTTTGGAATTACTGCCGGTAGATGGCAACAAGCTCACTGCATATTTAAAACAGCATAAATTAATTGTGGGTTTAATTATGAACACCTCAATCTAATACAAATTTAATGTTTAGGAATGAACATCCCTAAAACTTAATTGAACTTTTTTTTATTTTCTCGAATGCACTGACAGAGTGATGACATTTTCTTTTTTCCAAAAAAACTAGATGTTACCCACAACTTCATTTGCCTGTATTTTGTTTTCTGGATGTCGACAACAGCTCCACCTACTGGGTCCAACTATATATCTAAAAACCATTTAGGACCCCATAAGTACAAAAAGCTGCCTGCCAAGCGTGGGGATTATGGCAAACCCCCCTTGAGGGAGGCCTTTGTTTAGCAGTGGACGTCTTCTGGCTGATGATGATGAAGTACAAAAAACTAATTTCATCAAAATCGATCAAGCCGTTTACGAGGACAAGAATTACGAACACACGCACACCGGAATTTTATATATAAAGAAGATAGCAACGCCATCCTTAAGTCTCAATTAGTACTATAATTTTTTATTCCACCAGTATTGTAACAAAAAAGTCCTAAAGCTCTCATTTTCCTCACATTTTCATCCCATAATTAATAATAGCTTAAAAAATCATCGTTACAATTGTAGCTCATTTGACTTCCAATTTATCAAATTAACAGAAACGCTATGCAAATTGCGAATGAAATAAAAACCGAATGGCAAAAGTAAGTTAATTATTTCGCGTCCATAGTTTGCTGCGATTGCTAGAAGACAAATGAAGACAAATCGGCGACGGCAGTCGGTTCAATCCCCGTTGGGAAATTGCTACTACTAAGGGAACTCACTAACATAAGGAAAACGATTGAAAATAATTTTTACGACAATTTTCGATGTGTATTGTATAAAGTTCTTTTAGGCGTGAAAAGACTCCTAACATCACGAATATTCCCCAAAGGGTTAAGCAGAGATGTACTATTGTACACCCACATGTCTCCAATGTCGTTATTGAGTCCCAGGTAATAGAGGCCGAGCTTATTGCCAATCTGGGCACGGTTCCAGACTCCATACTAATACTGAAAATTTACATATAACAAAAACTCAGTAACACTTGGCCCAAGCTGGGAATCGAATCCAGGACGCATAGCAGTCGCGCCAATAGACCAATGAGGCAGTGAAGAATTTTCTAAAAGTACATTGAGGAAAGAGATCCTTCCAACTTATGCAAATGATTACTTATCTTTGTAATTATATACCTAATTTACTTATAATATATATCTTCTTAAAGTTTTTCCATCTAGGTTCAGATAACCCCCAGTCTAATCAGATTCAGCTGAATACCCGAGGCCCTAGTAAAAAAATCTTTTAACGTTACGTTTTTACGTATCGACTGCGTTCAATACCCCGATTGGCCTGTTCCGTGCAATTCACCAATCGGTAATCTAGCCCACGATCTCACTCTCAACAGCTGCGCTTGCAACCAAAAGACCAATGAGGAAATTAACAGACAATATGATTTCACGACACGGTTGGCGCAGTGGCTTAGTGATTAGCTTTCTGCGCTACGTGTCGCGGGTTCGATCCCCGCACGGAATAAATATTTATATGATCTACAGATAATTGTTTCGAGTCTGGTTGTGTGTGCATGTGACATGTATGTTTATAAACTGTACCCACGATCCAAGAGAAATCCTAGTGTGGGGCAAGGTATTTTAAAAACAAAAAAAAAATTAAGAACCATAGTCTGCTTAAGCAGGTCTTCTTATTATAGAACTTATATAGATTCCACAGCAATCTTGAATCTTACTCTTAAACTCAACAATTTCGAGGACTAATTCTACTTATATTCTACAAAAAATAGAGATCGGACCAAAAACATCTCTAATTATACTGTCACTGCTAACCCGTCCATAATTAAACAAAGCGAAATACCAACGAATTGACCAACTTCATAATAAATTTAAAAACGATTCCAATTTTGATATTCCCATAATATCAGAGACAAATGGTAACATCAACCCCAACAATACCGCTCGATTGAAAACTCTAGAGTTAAAGTTCCCGATGTTTTTATTTTACCACTTTTTTTTTTTCTATTTTACATGGCGGCCATTGTCCCCGCTTTATTTGTCGTGAGCTCGATATCGGTTTTGATTCAGAATGGATTTATTTTTCATACAGCGATCTTCGCTTTCATGTCACCATGGGTTACTCTTTTGTATGGATTTCGTTTCTACGTACAGATCTGTTTTTGGATTATCCTGCTTTACCTGTCACTTGGCGTGTATTGGTAAAAGGAGTGTATGGCTTTGGTGGGTTATGTGATTTTCTGTAATGTGTTATATAGTTATATTTTGGGTAAGTAAGTTTATGGTAGGATCGGTGACAACCATTGAACATTTGCCTTCCATGTAGGAGGGTCTAACACCGAAACCTGACTTTCGAATTCATGGGGATCAGAATATGATTATTATTTGCATTAACGGAGAAGGAAAACATCGTGAGGAAACTTGCTTAAATGAGAGGGATCAATAAGGTTATTAATGGTGTATGTAGTTCACCAACCCATACATGGGTTGGTTGGTACTGCGCTATGGTAATCCTTCTCATACTGAGAAGAAATTTGTGCTTAACAGTGGGACAGTAATGGGTAGCCCATTACAGTCCACTCCCACACGTTTATTTATTTACTAGTGACCCACCCGGCTTCGCAGGGTGCAATTTACCAATGAAAAACTGCGCTTAGCCACAAAATATTAAGTATATTTTTATTGAGATTTTCATAGAAAAATATCATTAAAATTTCCGACTCTTCCAGTGGATTTTCCAAAAATTTTCTTTCATATAAACTTCGTCCTAATAATTACGACCACAACAAAAAAAAAACATCTAAATCAGTCGAGCCGTTCTCAAATAATGCTCCGTCATACATGTGGCAATTGATTTTTATTTATAAAGATCAAGTTTAAAAATGCCCTTTTTAAACTATTTCAGAAAACATGCCACTGCATTTGATTAAATTACCGTCCTGATTGTACTGAATCAATACGTTGTTAAACTTAGATAAAATCTGTACCGCGTATCTTCAAAAGGATTCTAGGAACTGGTAGGACTTGGTTCATGCAAATTCAGATTACGTTACCAATTATGTAAGACAAGATTCAACTGCTCAACATGGATACGAACGTCGTAATATGGCTAAATCCAATGTAAACCCAAAATACGAAGTGATTTAGTTATATCGGATAGGTAAACTAGATCAAAGCTTCCTTTGTGAGATGTTCCCAATTTCAGCCAAGAATTATCTTCGGTATGATTATTTTGTCTAAAGAAAATTCTTTATGGTAGAATCACTAGACAGCAGTGATAGCCTAGTGGTTGAACGCATGTTTTCCATGTAAAAGGTCTGAGTTTAAACCTGACCCATACCTCCGACTTTTCGGAATCATTTGCGGATCAGAATTTGATTATCAGTTGCGTTAACGGTGAAGAAAAAACATCGTGAGGAAACTTGCACACCTGAGACGGCTCCGTAAAGTTCGCGATGATATATCCACAGGGCAATTGAGGCGGACTAGAGCCCTTCTCATTCTCAGAAGAGGCCCTTGCTCAACAGTGGGACAGTAATGGGCTGAATTTATTATTTTAGAATTACTTCATCATCATCATCAGCCAGAAGACGTCCACTGCTGAACGAAGGCCTCCCTCAAGGGGGGGTTTGCCATAATCACCACGCTTGGCAGGCGGCTTGGGGATCGCAGTGGCTCACCGATTAGTGAGAGGACGCTGCTGCCCGTCCTCGGTGTCGGTTAGAATTACTAAACTCGCCCAATGATAACATACTGAATTGCAAGGAAAGAGCATCTACGAGTAATGAATCATGAGATCGCCCGGCGCACCCTGGGCAATCAGCCTCAATATCACCATTGCTGACTAGCCTGAGTAATCTTTCCACTACGGTATGACCGAATTCCGAATTCCTTATAGCTCGCGCCGATTCGACAGAAGAAGAAGAATGATAACTTATGATACTTCTGACAGTTGCTGTCACTAATAAACAAACTTCTGTATACTCTTATGAAAATATTATTAACACAACAGCACCACGTCTGTATCCCCATAGGGTTAGGCAAAGGTTCCCTATTGTTCACCCACATTTTGCCGATGATGTTATTAAGTCCCATGTAATGGGGGGCGAGAAAATATTACTTACTAGCTCCCGCTCGCGGCTTCACCCGCGTGGTTTACGAACCCGTACATTTTCCGGGATAAAAAGTAGCCGATGTGCTACTCCAGACTATAATCTATCTCTGTGCCCAATTTCATCCAGATCCGTTAAGCCGTTCTGGCGTGAAGGAGTAACAAAGATCCATCTATCCATTTTAAATATTAGTAGGATTTATTAATAAGTTTACATTTTTCTTATATAATGCATGTTAATTTCAGATTTTTGATTGTAAATTAACTTTTTATTTTTTGAAAAGAGTATCCATGGAGTTTCTTGTCGGTCTCTTCTCCATAGGACCCTTTGGAACCGTGCGCCTAGAGTCTCGAATTTTTAACAGTGCCCGAAAGGGCCTTCTTGAAAAAAAAAAAACTGACTTTGATTATTTGAAAGGTAAATAAAGATACACGGATTATTGCCTGTCAGAATTTTCTTTAATCAAGGCACGTTGATCATAGAATATTTTGCACTCAACCCGTGAGACTTTCGAATATTTTAACCCTTTAACACGCTATTTAATCTTTGACCGTATGTTTAAACACTGGACCTCAACTTAACCTGTAAAAGCAACGCATACTTTTATCCCGTCGCCCACTGAAGAGCGAGCGACACTACTTGACTTGAAAGTAGGACGGCTTTCGATGGAATTTCCAACAATGCGAGTAGTTCTTGAGGATTGTCACGAGCAGCATAATGGTTCTGTAGTCTGTTAACAGATTGAAAACTCTTTTTATTTTGCACTGAATTAGCTTACAGACTCTTATTAAGCTGGATTCTATATCCCAATTTAGTTTTTTATTTGTCTGAAAATAATGTGGGTTTACTTTGTAACAATGTGCAACGCCGACGTATGATGACTGCCTGTTCACGGCTTATGTTGACTGCCGACGCTATATGATATTTGTCGGCTACCGTAGACCGTAGTTGTGATGTCTGTGTACACTTTATGATATTTACTAGCGACCCGCCCGGCAGCTTAATTACGTAAAAAAGCAACAGCAACGCGACAGCAATCTCACTGTCAGCCAATACATTATATGTCATAAAAATGACATATACGCCTAATTTTTGTTTTCTATACCAATTTTTACTTTAATAAAATCTTTTCCGAACACGATAAATAACTCCTGTATCGTGGGTGCATTTACAAACACATATATTCACATGCACAAACACCCAGACTCGAAACAACTATCTGCAGATCATACAAATGTTTGTTCCGTGCGGGAATCGAACCCGCGACACGTAGCGTAGCAGTCGATCTCTCAATCACTGTGCCAACCTTGCCGTCACAATGGTCTAATTTAATTTAATAAGGATATATTTTAATAAGTATAATATAACTCTATTGGTTTACGCGGCGCACACTAGTAAAGCTCCCAGTAGGCATGAATTTTTCCGACATTTTCAACTATCATCGTCATATTTCAGTCAATTTACATAAAACCGTAATGAATTATACACCTAAACCTTCCTAATGAATCACTCCGTCTATTCATTCATGGTAGAGAAAACGACTGCTGCTCTACGTGTCGTGGGTTCGATTTCCGCACGGAACAAATATTTGTACGATCTACAGATAGTTTCAGATCTGGGCCTTTGTGTATGTGAATATATGTGTTTGTAAACGCACCTACGATACAGGAATAATTCATAGTGTGGTGTAAAGTTTACAAAAAAAAATTCTAATACAATTGCTTATCCATTATATTTTCATTTGTGATTAGCTGACTACGAGTAGAGTACGATCCCCCATTGGCGTAATATAAATTAGTTTTACTTGCTTGTTTTCAGCTGGTTTTATTGGAGTTCTAAAGTAGGTTACTGTGCCGTTCAAAGCGAAAGCCTGGTCTATTTATATCGTGTGCTAATATTACACCCATCGCGTTTACTTCATCGCCTGCTATATAAAGCCACACCCTGTAGAGCCAACGATATTATTAACTGGAGTTTCAAGAATTTCAAGATTAAAAAAATCATTTTGAACCATTGTACAATCGTGGCATCACGCCTATACTCTCTGAAGGGTAGGCAGAGATGTACTAATGTATATCGTATTGCCGTACACCGGGCACCATTCCTAACTCTGGACTTGTACCAAGAGTTTTTTTATAGAAAGAGTGACACTGCCCGACCCGGGTATCGAGCACTATACTAATCAGGCAGTCAGCATTGTGTTCTTATATTAAAAACTTAACATAGAAATCGTTTTCACATACAAATGTAGTTATCAGTATTTCATCTATATACTCCATTATAATAAATTAATAAATTCAACCCATTACTATCCCACTGCTGGGCAAGGGTCTCTTCTCAAAACGAGAAGGGTTAGGCCTTAGTCCACCACGCTGGCCCGGTGTTGGTTGACGGACTACACACACCGTCAAGAACTTTATGGAGCCCTCTCAGGTGTGCAGGTTTCCTCACGATGTTTTCCTTCACTGTAAACGCAAGTGATAATCAAATTCTGATCCGCACATGATTCCGAAAAGTCAGAGGTGCGGGCCGGGTTCGAACTCAAACCCTCCTGCATGGAAGGCAAGCGTTCAACCGCTAGGCTATCACTGCTCCATTATGTAAATATAAAATTGTATTAATGTCATTATGGCCACATTTCAGACATGTTTACCACCTCGAAAACATTCACTTTCCGACCCAAAACATATCTTATCTCTCCAAACAAAATACATCTAATAATAGCGTCTAAGATCTCAACAACGGCCCTAACTTCGGCGATCCGTCCCAAAACAAAAACTAGACAAAGATCCAAAGAGAATTATGACGTACACAAGACTTATAACACATTACGACGTATAGAACCTATGTACGGCGTACGCCCGGGACATCTGGACGCTAAAAGGAAATTCCCACACGCATTTACCAGGAGAGGTCCCTAAACATATTATAGGGTTGTGCCGCATTGGTGGAAGGTAGCGGGAATCGGGAATTATTATATTTTAGAGAGAGATCGTATATTATTTGTATTACAAATTTGAGTGCGTTTGGCAGCAGTTCACCTGATGGTAAATGACAATGCTGCCGAGGATGGATCACGGAAGCTCAAATAATGCCTATTCACTCTCGCCTTAAAAATTCCTAGGTTATACGAAGCGGGGAACAGACGCCGGCAGAGAATTCCATTCCCAAGCCGTTCGCATGAAAAACGATGAAACAAAATGCTTTAAGTTATTTACATTTCTTTTTATACACATAAAAGGAAATGTAAATATGTAACTTAAAAAATTCCTCGGGTTAAGATCAGAGGTGTAATATTATATACCCATTTCGCCGATGCCGTTATTTCGTACCGTTCAATATTTGGACGACACTATCATCAGCCACAAGACGTCCACTGCTGAACGAAGGCCTCCCTCAAGGGGGGGTTTGCCATAATCCCCACGCTTGGCAGGCGGCTTGGGGATCGCAGTGGCTCACCGATTAGTGAGAGGACGCTGCTGCCCGTCCTCCGGTGTCTGGCCGCAGTTTTAAGACGTACCCGGGACGACACTATACAGAGCCAGAAAAACTGATCCATATTTCAAACAAGTATTCGTTTCAAGTGGGAATAGAACTCGCGAACTGCAGCGTAGAAAGTCAACCGATAACCACTGCACCAACGGTATCAAATATGAATGATTCGTGTGAACTAGAATTATTACATATAGGGCGTCTTATAAAGGATCAGAATTTAAGGTATTATTGATTATTGTTAGTCTTATGCTTGTTCCAATAAACATATTTTCATTTTTTACATTTACATAAACTGACTGCCTCATTAGTCTAGTGGTTGCATGCGCGACTGCTGAGCGTCAGGCCCTGGATTCGATTCCCGGGTCGGGCAAAGTGTTATTGGATTTTTTGTGTGGAAATTCTCAGTAGCAACACGGAGTCTGGAACTGTGCCCGGTAGGTGGCAATAGATTCGCTCTATTACATGGGACTCAATAACAGCATCGGTGAAAAGTGGGTGTATAATAATACGCATCTGCCTAACTCTTTGGGGAATACAGGCGTGATGCTATCTTATGCTATGTAAATTAGTATTTTCTTTTTTCCAATACACATATCCGTTTATCGCCAATACATTGCTTCTGTTATCCTACCTTATTTGCGAGAATGACAACTTGAATCTTCTCCCCATTCTAAATAGGAAATCGACTTCTGAACCTCTCGTTGTACCCGAGACTTATGTCGCTAACACTTTATAATACTAGTTATGTGACTCAGATTTATCTGAGTAAAAATATAAAGTAAGTACCCGAACATTTTCATGCTTTTCTTTCTTTTTTAAAAAGCATTTCCCTACACTAGGAATAATTCGTGTACTCGTATCGTGAGTGCGTTTACAAACACAAATATTCACTTTGACATACACCCAAACCCGAAACAACTGTCTGCAGATCACACAAATATTTGTTCCGTGCGGAAATCGAACTCGCGATACGTAGCGCATCAGTCGATCTCTCAACCACTGCACCAACCGTGCTGCAAATCAAATCTAGGTATCTGTTACTATACGATCTATATATTGTATATATATTTAAATTTGTTTGATTGTAATCGCGTTCTCTAAAACGGCTGTAACGGTTTTGATAAATGTACAATGTAGGAGTTTTCCGGAGCGGAAAATACATAGATCTAGCTATTTTCTCATCTGTAAAAAATTTCGTTATCAGTAAAGTTTAGCCAGAAAGAGAAGAAACATACAAACTATACGTCACGTCCATCGCTTCGAACTAAAAGTTAAACTTAATTTAGCTTAGTTGGCTAATCACCTTTATCATCATTAAAACGTTTCTGTGACCGGTGCTAAGATAAAAATGTTTTATGAAACAATCCAAACATAGTCCAATATATATCATAATAATCAAGAGTATCCATGGAGTTTCTTGCCGGTCTCTTCTCCATAGGATCAACCCACTTTTGAAACCGCGCAAGAAGAATCATAACGTTTTAAAAGCGCCCATAAAGGCCCAGTTGAAATAAAAACATTTGCCTTTGACTTTGACTTTGATAATATCACTGCAACATAAGATAGCGTACTCACCAAAAGTGATAATAAAATTGTTATCTTCATGTCACCTTCATATTTTGGATAATCCGCCTGACCGATTTCAGTCGCGGCGGCCAATCTCACAGAGGATTAGCCAACTACGCAGGAGATATAATAGTGCACAAGTGTGTGTGCAAACACAGGTGCTCTCTCTATTCCTTCACTCTCATAGTCCGAAGGGACGGCAATCCGACACGACCGGAGAGAGATCAGACGCAGGACCAACGGCTTTACGTGCTTTCCGAGGCACGCTGTGTATTCACATACACAAAGACCCAGACCCCAAACAACTATCTGTAGATCATACAAATATTTGATCTATGTGGAAATCGAACCCGCGACCTGTAGCTCAGCAGTCGATCTCTCAACCACTGCGCCAACCATGCCGTCTATATTTTGGATAAGTATAAATTTTATGTGCAGAAAAGATAGTCCGTTCACATATCGCATTTACAGATTTATTCGCCTTCAGAACAACTGAAGCGTTATGATTTACATAGGCGTGTATGAATATGATTAGGTATAGTACCACGGTATTAGGCATATAAGTCACAATTGCCTAGCGGTTACCTTATTTTTTTTATTCTTTGACTGTGTATAATTTCTATCATCATCATCATCATCAGCCAAAAGACGTCCACTGCTGAACGAAGGCCTCCCCTAAGTGGGAGGGTGTGCCATAATCCCCACGCTTGGCAGGCGGCTTGGGGATCGCAGTGGCTCACCGATTAGTGAGAGGACGCTGCTGCCCGTCCTCCGGTGTCTGGTCGCAGTTTTAAGACGTACCCGGGTCGTTCTATATGGCGGGTGCATTTACATTCTCAAATATTCAATTACACATTTGTTCCAAGCGGGAATCGAATCCGCGATACCTAGTGCAAAAAGCCAATCGCTTAACCACTAAATAGTGTCGTCATTGGTTTAGTAGTCACTAGTTTAGCTGCTAAGCGTGAGGTCTTAGGTTCAAGCTCCGGGTCGGGCAAATATTTTCTTTGTAGCAATCCGGAGTTATATCCTCGTCCTCTATTACATGGGACTCAATAACGGCATCAGTGAATCGTAGTCGGACAATATGATCTCTGAATAATCCTTTGGGGAATACAGGCGTGATGCTATGTTATATTATGTGATGTACCACAGCATCGAAGCAATAGCAAAATTTAATCACGATTGGCGTTCGTAATCGGTATTGATTTCATGTTGGCAATTCAAAATTGTACATTACTTTGTATCAGCAACAGAATAATACATAAAGTATGCTCCGCAATGTACTCTGTTGAAATGTCAAAAATTAATCGATTTCAATAACAAGCGTGTATTATAATTACCCTGCGGACTTAACAGTCGCGAGGCAATCACAAAGACATACTTATGACTATAAGACATCCTCCTCCGTTTGCAACACAATGTCACATAATTCCTTCTTTGACGAGGAATGTCTCGAGAATTAACAATTTCAACAATATCAGCGCTAAGACATTTCATCTTACGCTGAAGCAACAATGTAGAAAGCGCTTTACGTCAGGTTGTCAAACCTAGACTTCATAATTATTATGTACACCGCAACACCTTCGTGGCGGGAATTCTAACACAATGCAACTCTCTAAAATTATATTACTGCGCTCAAGGAAATGTTGAAGATACACTGTTATGACATTGTAACATGTAATGTAACGTATAGCGTTACAGGTTGAAACATGTATTTCTGGAATCCACGTTTATGGTGAAATTTGATGGTGGTTTGAAGGTACTGACAGAGTTATTGTCGTTATCATGTTCTACTGGTGTTAAAGTAACGAAGGGTAAGGCAGAGGTGTACTAATTGTGGACCCACATTTCGCCAATGCCGTTATTGATTAATAGGGGCGAGCCTATTGACATCTACCGGACACATTTCCAGATTCCGCGCTACTACTGAGAGTTTCCATCCAGAAAAACCTAATATCACTTTACTGGAACCAGGAAGCGAACCTAAAACCTCACATTCAGCAATCAACCAATGAGACAGTCTCGTGTTAAAATAATCTATGAATATCTGTTTTTAAACGTTGCCCCACAATATGAATAATTCCTGTATCGTGGGTGCATTTACAAATAAAAATATTCTCATACACAAACTTCCTTATCGATATCTCACTTAGCCTTCGCCAAACAGGACTGATGCAATGTTCTTCTTTTTACTTAGAAATATCCAGTTTCAAAGCAGGGATTGGCTAGCTGTTGATTGCTTGACTTCATGCAAGAGGATCTGAGCTCACACCTGGCGCACACCTCTGACACCTTAGAAACTGCCTATAATAATACGGCGTGGAAACGTGCATACCTGAGGCTCCTTAAAGTTCTGTACGGTGTGTGTATTACACCAACCCGCACTAGGCCATCAAAAGAGTTGCTCATCCGATAGTTTGGTTCGAAGGTTTCAGGCCACTGAAGTCCCATCGTTGTCTAAGACAAAAGTTTTTATTTCAACTGGGCAGCAAGCACTTTTAAAAAGTCCAGACTCTAGAAGCAGTTCCAGAAAGGTGTCAGTCCTATGGAGAAGAAACCGGCAAGAAACTTCATGGATACCCACTGACCGATATCAAGATAAAGGAAGTTGTCCGAGGACCTTCGGTGGAACACACTGATGTCCTGTCTAAGTTTGCAGTGTATTCGATTCGATCCAATGCAGATCATCATACCAAATCTCTATGTAGTACGTACTTAATTCTGAGGATATTTGGTGGACCACACTGGCATCCTGTCCTTGGTTGCAGCGTATTCAAACCTCAATTCTTTCAATGCGCATCCAATCAAATATCGATGTAGTACTGCCATACTTATAATTGCTCGAAATACTCGCTCTACGCTCAGATGGGTCCAAACTCAAAGTTAAAAGCCCGACCGCAGCCCTGCGCTACTAATAGCATGGAGTCGCCACATAATTATGTTAGCGGCGAACCCGCCCAAGGACGTCCCGTGTTGATATGTACGAGAGGTGTTTAAACCGTAGCTGCCTAATATGCTTTACCGATTTACCTTTGCAACTGAAGTAATAAAAAGTATTTTAAATTATATTATGTGATTTTCTTTTTACTGGAATTACCCTTTATTTAAATATTCTTAACGGTACGGCGATGTGTCTGTGGTCCCGTGGGTTTGGATTGAAAAAAAAAAATGTATGATCTACAGATAATTGTTTCGGACCAGGGTGCACCGACGATGCAAGAGAAACAATAGTGTGGGGCAACGTTTTAAAAAAAAAAACAATGGTTTAGTTGAAAAACTTATCATAAGCTTAATTGTTGCATTTTTTATGTTAACAGAAACTGTACCGAGCGTTATGCTTATTAAATTAATTAATTCAATACAAAAATATCTCCATATTTACTTACATAATTGTTTTATAAATCACCATACACTATAGTTTATTATATGTATATAAATACACTAAATTAATAGCAGCTTGGCACTATGAATAATCGCCGTTGCCTGCGTGAGCGATGACGTAACAAGATGGCGGGCATCAATTTGACGTTTAATCGCTTGTGGCGGGAATGCATTGGTCACCTGTCAAAGTGAGAGTACCACCTGAGCGCGGATCTGTTTTACTATGCCTGTCTTTAGCCTAGTTTAGGATAGATAAGGTTTAGACCACCTGTGTCTTCTTTGTCCTCAAATGGAGACAAAGGACACCACTGTTTATGTTAATGTCTTAAGTCGGTTGTAACCAATAATCTTACAACGCTATATATATTTAAGTTTAACAAATATTTTCCAAAGAAAATTGTCTATCCAAAGTCAAATTGAATTGAGTCTTTTGACACTAACGTTTGAAAAAAGTATTCAGTATTCCTAAGTTTGTGTATTAGAGTATTAAACCCCGGAACGAAGGACCAAATTAATAAAATAAATAAATTTATCTCTCCACTGATATTTTTTACGAAAAAGTACTGTCGGCATTCGGCACTAAAATTTCATTTTCATTTGTTCAAATGTTCCTCTATTAATAGAGTTTGAAACGGTGGCCGATGTATGGCAATACGCGCACCCCCTTTTACATCGGACTTAATAACAGTTTCGGAGAAATTCGAAATATACACTGTATAGCGTGTTGTGTATGTATATCTCCTCCTATAATTTTAATTAAAAGTAATACTTAGTTATATGACCGTTCAATATTACTATTATTCAGCATAAAAACACGTGTCCCTTATTCGATACCTGTTCAACATTGCTACTGTATACAATACTACAACTCTGCCTAATCTTTCGGGGAATACAGGTGTGAAACTTCCTATGACTTATCAACATAGCTAGCCTTTTCATGGTATCAGCTCCCAGTCTAACCAGATGCTGCTGAATATCAGTATTTTACGAAGTGATACTCTAAGGCTAGACCCGCAGCCTAATTACCGATATATCAATCGGTTTGCGAAAGGCGTAGATCGTGCGATATCTACCGTCAAACGTCAATTTTGTGTCATAATATATTATGTATTGGCTGACAGTGAGGCTGCTGTCATGTGGCTGTCGCGTTCCTGTCGCTTTTTTACGTAATTAGACTGCCGTTATCAGACTTTTTGGTCTTGACTTATTTTTGTTTCATAGTACCCGTAACTACACCCGGGACCAACTGATTAAATTGCTTTCCAAATCACGTCGGATCCATGCTACCCGTCATGGGTATGTTGTTTTTAGTAAAATACAATGCATGTTTAATGCGATCTTTAATAAATTTCAACCTGCCAAACCCCACCGTTTCCCGGAAAACAGCAACATATATCTAGATCTGCGAACCTTAGTTCCTTTTGCCGAGTAAGCACGCCAAAGGTCGGCGAGAACGGTGGCAGATCGTCCGTGTAATGGTAGGAAATGGTCCTTTCCAAATAGTTATATACCGTCTTCTATCGTACGTTTTAATGTCTTGCACTTACAGGTTAGGTACGTCACTGGATTTGTCTTGAAGGTAAACGAAGTTTCGTAAATGGTTTGCAAGATATTTTATACAGATAGTTTCTTTTTTTCGTTATAAGTTGTTGTAATTTCAACCCAGGGTATTAACAGAAATGTTAATCTTTTTAAATAAAAAATATATGCTGTCGATAAGCAGGTCAATTGAGAACAGATGGAACGATATAGTTTATTTTATATTTATTATGTTGTGTTATGGATCTCCAACAGAGAATACACAAATTACGTTCCATATTAAAGTAAGTACATTTGTTTTTGTGAGTTGTGCTCCACCAATTAAAGGAGATCACAGCATGCACATATAACTAGGTGAACTAAAATAATAAAAAAAAATTATTACAATTAAGTTAAATTAAACTAGAAACTAAATATAGGATAAAAACACAAGAACAACAAAACCATGTCATCACAATATTCTCTAGATAGAAATGTAAGAAAATAAAATTATATTACCCGACATTAACAATAATTATGAAAATTAGAAGAAATTATGTTCGTATTAATCCGAATAAGGTTTTTAAAGAAAGAAACATTGGAAACGTTGTCTGGAAATTTGGACAGGCAGATGAAGTCGCGGGCAATAACTTATTATTCATAAAGACAAACGAATGTGCAGATATAATAGGATTTCTATTGTGTCTACTTTACGTCACTTGGTGGATTAAGGCATTTTTGAAAGTGAAGCCCAATAGTCGGAAGTCTCGGAAATTTGTCTCGTACAGTACAGTGAAACAACTAGATAGGTTCAAGTCTCTTTCTTCAGCTGTTCGGAGGAAAATATGGCATAAGAGTATGTAAAATATTATTTTGTTAATTTATAGTTTAGTCAGAAGCACGACTTCTAAGCGTGTGATCCTGGGTTCGATTCCCGTATCGCCAAAGTGTTATTGGATTTTGCTGTATAGAAATTCTCAGTAGCAGCACTGAGTTTGGAACTGTGCCTGGTTGATGGCAACAGGCTCGCCCCTGGCCCCATTACATGGAACTCAATAACAGCATCGGCGAAATGTAGGGGCACAATAGTACACCTCTACCTTCGGGGATACAGGCGTGATACTATGTTATGTTATATAGTTGAACGATATTTGTATTAAAACCCTATATAAAAAAAACCCGTCTTCATTTCTTTAGAAAACTTTATCTACTACTAGTGACTATATTATACCTGTTTTAGGTCGATTGTTTTATTATATATTCTGAGATTGTGGTCGACGTTGTACTATTAGCATACAACAAACATATTTTGGCTTCATAATAGGTGTGGCTTAATCCCTTATAGCTCGAAGTCTAAAAACTTGACTAAAAGTATTTTAGGGACGTTTTAACGTTTAAAAAAAATGTTTATACTTTATGACTATTATTATATTTTAACTTTAGCGTTTACGTTTAAAAGTTCGCTTATATATTGGTTTAAAGATTGCGATCAAAATTTATACTAAGTCGCTTTAAAACTACCAATTAGTTTAATTATATTATTAGCTTGCCAGGTCTACGCCCCTCATAATTCTACATGAATATAGAAAATAAAACGCGCGGTTTGTCAGTTCGTTTGTAAAATATAGACTTTAGATCATTAGTTCCCAAAGTGGTCCAGGTGGACCCCCAGGGGTCCTCGGGAGACTCGATGAGGGTCTACGTTGGCGTGACAAAAAGATGGGGGTTCACAATTCAATTTACAATATGGTAGAAATGTAGCTGCAGGGGGTCTACCGGAACCAGCTAAATTTTGGTCGTGGTCTATGAGAAAAAAAGTCTGGGCACCTCTGCTTTAGATGAACGTATATTAAAGCAGAATATCATCATCATCTGCCTAGCCTTTTTTTCCCAACTACATTGGGATCGCCTTCCAATCTAACCGGTTGCCGCTGAATATCAGTATTTTACACGGAGCGACTGCCATCTGACCTCCGCCACCCATTAAATGGGAGACACTGATACCTACTCTATCTAAGGTTAGACTGGTTGTCAGACTTTTTGGGCTACTGACACCCGTAACGACTGTCATAGGTCTTCGTATGACACCCGGGACCAAGAGCTTAACGTGCTTTCCGAGGCACGGGAGCACGGTCACCCATCCAAGGACTGATCGACCGATCTGCGTGATAGCTATCTAATTACAAGCTATTAAAGCAGCATAGAAAATATTGTATCTTCCTGTAATGTATGTAAATAACTGATACAAAAACACGATACTTAATATATAGATTTAAAACCGCGATCCTAATTATTTTATTGTGTGTGTTACGTTTGCTTTTAATGTTTACACATTTCGTGTTCTGAGATGTTCGGTTCTAAACGATCACTTATGACAAATTTCTTCATAATGGGTTCGGAACTTGAAGCTTAACAACAGACAATCACTATTCAGCCTTACAAATAAGTATTTATTTCAAAGCTAGACGATATGGAAGCATTTGAAATAATGTTGCATTCATGTATTAATTTCCACGTATTTTTTAAAGCTAACGGAACCTACTTTACAAACAGACAGATGAACTATCCATTTAAAATATCATTATTAGTTCCTAATAGTCGGTAATTTAGTTAAGTTCATGAAGTATCAAAGTGGAGCCACAGGAAAATGTTACTGAAACCAGTTTAATAATCGTGCATTACATTACGAGCACGTAGGCGCTATGAATTATTATTTGTTTATTATGAACCGAGCTCGATACCATCTTAATAACGGATGGTAGCCATCGTAAAAATATACAGGGTGATGTGTGTGATACACGGATGGCAAGTTTGGCTAGCCGTTTTCAAAACGGCGAGGCGTTCACTAAGTGTAAATTTTCTGCGAATTACAGGGCATCACGCCTGTACGAGTATATCTCGAAGGTTTCCAGAAGCCCTTATTAGGTCCTATGCGATAAGAGGCGAGTCTATTGTTGACTGCCTCACTGGTGTAGTGGTCGCAAACGCGACTATTGAGCGTCGATTCTTGGGTCGAGCAATGTTTTTTTTTTTTCTACAATATATGGATATATTTGGTAGCAGCACAGAGTCTAGAACTGTGACTGGTAATAGGACCGCCTCCTATAACATCAGGCCCAATAACGGCATCGGTCAAATGTGGCTATACGATAGTACATCTCTGCCTAACCCTTCGGGGAATACAGGCGTGATGCTATCTGTACTGCTATCTTCTGGGCACAATTCGGAACTCGGAGCTGCTACCAATAATAATTACAGAAAATACGCTGGCTCGTATAATGTAAGCCAGTAAACAACAGAAATAAGAGTACTTTTACAGTCTCGATTATTATTTTTTCCCGCAGGAATATTTTTTCAATACCGTACTAAACATTATCAAAAATTGTCATCTTCCGACACAATTTTATCAATCCATCAAACCACGCTCGTCAACCGAGAGCTCCGTAAGTCCCAAGAGGAACAGGGACATTTTATTACGCAGGTCGTGACATGTTGCGCTGATGGCAGCCTGTCCACGAACGCGTTATGGCCGGCTATGGCCCGTTTCGGGGCATTTTGGGGCATTACCGGGCGTTTTCGGGCCATTCGTCCGCCGAATATTGTTTTTGGCACAATCGTGGTGCTCTCATTGTTTTTATAGCCCTCACTAGTTTTAGAGGGTCAGATAAAAAATTTTAAAAGCTCTCTTCTTCTTTCTATTTCTTTAACCGTTCGTTTGCCGTTCAGTTTTCCGGGACGATAATGTTAGTTTTATCCTCCTTCCAAGTGTTGGAGAGTTCAGATTTTTATTGAAATTGTTTTGGGTCGGAGACAAATGCTATCAATTTGAACCACTAATACAATTTCCTGTCAATATCGAAATCCCTGAAATGGTTTCGGCATTACTTCTCTGGCGCAGTCATAGGAAATGCACCATCTAGTTCTAGTATATAAAAAAAAATACTTGTATAAGTGATTGTGAACTCTAAATTGCAAAATGATCAATTTAATTTCATTTTGTTTCAGTTATTATGTATTTGTATACGTAATTATGATAAATCGACATAGATAAATCGTATTTTTTCAATACAGTCTTTTCTCGCCGAAATTAAGGCAGCACACTTTAGCTTCAGGCTATTTATACACAAAACGCATTGTAAAATTCAGGTTGGCAGTTGGTACTTGAGGCTGCGCGCTAAAAGCTTGCTTGTGTCAAGAGACGCGCACTCGGGCACCGCGAGAGCTCTCTGCGCGGCCCCACACGCTATTTACATCAAATCTACTGTAGTTTGGGGTTAGAAATATATGGGATTGTGTTTCCAAAAACGGAGTGTGTGGAGTGAGTGAAGTTAAATTAAAAGGATTTGCGCAACGGTAGAGCCGGAATGTAACTAGATTTTATATGATTTCTGCTTAAAAATATGGGTCTAGATAGTTTGATATGATATTCTGAGCCGGCCTTTTCTATGACTACCTCTGAGAAGAAACGCCAAAACAAACTCTCAGGGGTGTAAGTCTATTTTAAAGTCTAGACAAATTCTCGTCTAGCTTTATGTGAGACAAATGCAGGGAATCGTCTTGAATTGTCTTTTGAAGAAAGTGCCATAGCTATTTGAGCTAACCTGTCCCGACAGATGCCTTGCCATGCATCAGTCATCTTATTTTAGGGAGCTCAACGACCTGACGCACAACAGCATCATCACCAGGACCACAAAAGAGGGCAGAAAAAGATTCTTCTAAGTCTTATCTTGAGCGAACAGAGGAATGACACCGTGAGAGCTCTTTAAGCCGGCTTCGGCAGCGACGCCCATCTTCAGGCACCCATTGTGTAAAGACCTTTGCCAACCGATCGAGATATTTGAGCCTGGCAGCCTTATTTCAAATGTTATGTATTCTGACTATTCTTTTTACAGACAGAATGCTGCGCTCCATTGCTCTTTGACAAACCCCTAGGTGGAACTTTTGCAACTAGAGTGGAGTGGAGTGACCAAATCTGACATCCGTAGGTTAGGATGGGCAGAGTCTGTGCTTCAAAGAGATTGGAAGATCTCCCTTCATGAGCATCTCATTGACCAGGAGCTTTCCCAGGCGTTTTCGATTTGGCGATACTATCAATGTGTGTGAAATTCGTCGGATGCTATTAGATGTTCTGACACCAGAAAATTCGACAAGTGACTAGAGCATTTTCTTTAGTGAATCACTTTCGAGATTGTCAGACTATCGATCGTAAATCAGACATAATGTTTCCAACCCTAAACTGTAAGCCCACAATTCCAACGATAAATGGAACGAAATCCATATTGAATGACATAACTTTATAACTAAATGTTCCGCCAACTGAATATTGGTAAGTCTGAGTTGACCGTAGAAATTGGGTCAGTGGGTGCTGTGAGCGATGATTATCATTACTTCTAGACGTGACTCCAATCCAGAGCATATTTTATGTTATTGGCTCTAACTATGCTTAAGGTTTAAGGGAAATTAAGTCGTATAGACAGAAGCCCGCTGAATTCATTGAATAATATTAACTTACATAATAATATATACCGCCTGCCAAGCGTGGGGATTATGGCAAACCCCCCCGGGGGAAACCTTAGTTCAGCAGTGGAAGTCTTCTGGCTGATGATGATGATGATGATGATGAATCATATTTAAATAGGGAGGCCTTTGCCTTGTTGCGGAACATTACGGGCTATTAATAATAATAATCACATCCACTTGACAGCCACGGCTTAGTGGTCACAACGCGGCTACTGAGCTTTGGGGTTCTGGGTTTTATTTCCAGGTTGGGGAAAGTAGGTACTATTGGGTTTTTCTGTATAGAAATTCTCCGGTAGATGGCCCTCAAGTATTATGAGACTTAATAACAGCGTCGACGAAATGTTCGTCGGGAAGATTACTTCGTGTAAGGTACTTATAATGAACATCTGCCTACCCCTTTACGAAAATAAACTAATTTATTGCTGACTATTAGTTAGACTGCCTCATTGGTCTAGTGTTCGGAAGCGCGACTGCTGAGTATGAGGGTCTGGGTTCGATTCCCGGGTTGGGTAAAGTGTTATTGGGTTTTTCTATATGGAAATTCTCAGTAGCAGCACGGAGTCTGGAACTATGCCCGGTAGATGCCAATAGGGTCACCCACTATTACATGGGGCTATATAACGGCATCAACGAAATGTCAGTGTACACCTCTACCTAACCCTTCGGGGAATACAGGCGTAATGCTATGTTAACCACAACGTCACTTATTTCCTTCTTTTACCCCTTCAGGGTTAAAAACAAGACCAAACTTTTAATACAAGAAGTTTCAGGCGAAAGTTTGTACGCAAACCTCCCTACAGACTTATGTCTAAGAGTCTGCCAAGTTTCTGGGTCGAGCCAGCCGAGATCCTTCACAACATACTGACAGACATATTTCATTAATAATATATGCACATAACTTGGGAATTTTGGGTAATTTAATTTATCGCCCCAACTTTGAATTTGAGTATTCATAGAGGGTATTTAGGCCCGAGTGTGTTAGTTGTCTGATTCTGAGCTTACAGCAGTAAATTCTCCAATTTGACTGACGTAAATCCTTACTAGTCAAAGTAGACGTGTAATTTCAGTGGATGGTAAATGGTTAGCAGGATTTCGAGTAGGTTCGATAAAATATTAAGCTGTGGACGGTCGCCGCCGTCCGCAAGCAATAGATGTTTTAATTTGTCTACTTTGCGTCGTGTTAAAATTTTATCATGGCTATATTTAGACTTTATGGTGCATGGCAATGCATTGGCGACACCCTTTCCGCCTGTAGTATGGAACGCCAATACGCACCAGGTCAGCGTGGTGGATTAAGGCCTAACCCTTCTCATTCTTAGAAGTGGTCTGTGCCCATTGGGACAGTAGGGCTGAAAAATAATGATTAATTTCGGAAACTCCCTCAGTGAGCGTAAGCGCAGCTGCTAAGCGTGAAGGGTTTGATCACTGGACCAGGCAATTTTATTGAATTAAAAATGCGGGTATACAATAATTAGCCACGGCATAAACCTTCTAAGAATACAGGCAAAATGATTTGATGTATTGTATCTCAAAAATTAAAATTTTGTTTCCCAAATATATTTTCCCTATGTTATAAGTTATAACATAACATCACGCCTGTATTCCCCGAAGGGCTAAGCAGAGGTGTAACATTATACACCCACATTTTACCAATGCCGTGATTAAGTCCCATGTAATAGGGCCTATTGTCATCTACCGGGCACAATTCTGGACTCCGTGCTGCTACTGAGAATTTCCATACAGAAAAATCCAATCACACTTAGCCCGACCCGGAAATCGAACCACTACACCAATGATGCAATATATAAATATATGAATATAAAGTTTACATGAACATACTAAGCTACTAAAATATAAGTAAAGACGCAGTCGGCTACCAATAGAACATTACGCGCCCACACACCGATGCAACCACATTGGTATTAGCAGCTTTTACGCTGATGAGCAAAAACCTTCGTTTTAATATTATCGAGTGGGGCGTTTACTACTCTATATACGTATTAGTTGATTGGCATTGGGGAAAGAGGCTTTCGGTTTACATACAGCCTTTAAAGTTACACTTTAATATGTAAAGTGAGCTGTGTGTTTTATTTAACCTACGTACGGGGACTTTTAAAACTAAAGTAGTGACAGAAAAACTACCTATGGGAGATATATTCAAAGCTAGATAAAAAAAAATGTTCGTTAATAGGTGGATAACTTGAGAACGGCTTGACCGATTTCGCATTTTTGTTTTGTTGTATATTTTCTTTTTTATACGTATAAGGCATTTCGGGAAAGAAAGATTGGAAAAGTTTCTCGGAAAATTGGAAAATCTAGAAAAACTGTAAGTCCTATTTTTTTATATATAAAATTAAATTATATGTTAACTCTTTCAAATCACAGTTGCTCCGGTTACACTTAACCGTTTAAAAGCAAACTTATGACAGTTATCTCCACGAATACGTAGCTAGCGTAGCTATGACGTCATCGCGTCAGCTACGTCGTAGCATATGTCAGTAGTAATCGAACTAATATTATAAATGTGAAAGTTTGTGAGGATGAATGGATGGATGGATGTATGTCTGGATGAAATTGGCACAGAGATAGATTATAGTCTGGAATAGCATATAGGCTACTTTTTAGCCCGGAAAAATTTACGGGTTCGTAAACCACGCGGGCGAATCCGCGGACGGGAGCTAGTATGTCAATAAGTATGAGATCATGGATTTGATGCTCAGGTGCTACTCAACCTGGGCATCGAACCTATAATCTCATACTCAACAACCGTACATTCCACTACTATACCAATGGGTCTATATTAAATATTGCGACTATAACCCGTCGCTTCCTTAACCCATTCCTACCCATGCTATTATAAACTGTATTACAGATTATATAAGCCCAAGCAATCTTAAGTGGCTATAACGTCGCTAAGTGCCGGCGCACACTCGCGACAGTGGCCCGATTTCCGCCCGGACGGCAGTTTGCGGCCAATGTTACGACCATCGTTGTAAATACATAGAACTATAGAGTATAGAGTAATGTGCGGAGACTGTGATAGAAGTTTATGGCCTAGTTTATGGGATATAGGAAGAGATGCATAGTTTTTAAATTTTATGTTTATTAAAGGGATGCTGATTGAACATAAATCGTCGCTAAAAAGGGAGCTATATCACACTAAACTTGACCCGGGTACGTCTTAAAACTGCGACCAGACACCGCAGGACGGGCAGCAGCGTCCGTTCACTAATCGGTGAGCCACTGCGATCCCCAAGCCGCCTGCCAAGCGTGGGGATTATGGCAAACCCCCCCTTGAGGGAGGCCTTCGTTCAGCAGTGGACATCTTCTGGCTGATGATGATGATGATGATATCACACTAAACTAGTTCCAAGATAAAGACAATTAAAATAAAATAAGTGCCAACAGAAAAAAAGTTGTAACACAACACATAACATAGCCAGCGGCGTTCACAGAGTTTTTAGACAGGGTTGGCAGAAAATTTTAAAAGCTTACTTACCAGTATTACCTACTGCATGTTGGTATTGGTACGTCGTCTTAACGATTAAATAATGATGTATGTGATTTGCCACCTCAAATATCTTATAATAAATATTTATCTGAGTTATTTAGGGTAGGCAGTGTCTTTTTGTCTTTATGCACCGCACGCCACTGAACATAGCATCACGCCTATATTCCCCTTAGCGTTGGACAAAGGTGTACTATTATACACCCATATTTCGCTGATGCTATTATTGAGTCCCATGTAATAGGGGGCGAGCCTATTGCCATCTACCGGGCACAGTTCCAGACTCCGTGCTGCTACTGAGGATTTCCATACAGAAAACTCAATAACACTTTGCCCGACCCGGGAATCTAACCCAGGACCACACGTTCAACAGCCGCGCCTAGACCACTAGACCAATGAGGCAGGGAAATGGGGATTTAAAGTTTGTGTAAAAAATATTTTTTACGCATTTAGAGTTGTGGAAACAGGTGTCAATATAATATATTGTATGTACGATATATAAATCTGTTTGCAAGCAGTGCCATCTAGTGATCAACATATAGGTACTGATTTAAAAGATTATATTTTATTAAACCCAAAATTCTGCAAAGGATGTTTATGAACTAATTATTACCTGCAATAAATACCTTGAATTAAAACCGCTATGAACATTCGATACAAAGAATTTCATTACATACCAATTTACCTTCGCAACTCAAATACTCAATCACATACAAATTAACCGCAGCCCGCTTTACAATTTAACCGCTTTCACACAGTTACACCCAGTTATAACCAGTTGAAACCGCTTTAAACCGGTTCCAACAGCGTTTAATCTTCATAACTTAATTTGCGATGTAAAGTGAAAGTTTATAACAAGATGGATCGTCGTTAATTTTTTGTACAGTTTATACAGACTGATGAGTCTCATAACTACATAGCTACCGCGCAGGTCAGCCGATCTGCGTGGTGAAGTACTTGCAGCGGTTAATCATTGGATGGGTGACCGTTACTTATACATCGAGACCTCACCTTGCCTCGGAAAGCACAGTAAGCAATTAGTGCCGATTGTCAAACATATACCTATGACATTACGGGTGCCCAAAAAGTCTGATAGCAAATCTAACGGGTGGCGGATGTCAGAGAGGCAGTTGCTTCGTGTAAAATACTGATATTCAGCCGCAACCGGGGATTTTAGATACACACATACCCATACTAAATATCTATTTGCAAGGCTTCTACAGTTCTAATTTGTTCTTTATGAGAACTGAACGTATTACCAATAGCAACAAACATGTCGCTTAGCCATTGCGGATACCGAGCCATCAACTGCCTATTCAATTTACGTGAAATTTTGGAATAAATAATAGCCTCTTTCTGACGCACTCAGGTGTAAAGTAACTAAGGATAGGTAAGTTCTATAATCTACTTGCTGTTGCCTGCAATTTCGTCTGCGTATATTTATTATTTAATTAGTATTTTACTGAAATATTAAAAATAAGCCAAAGTCCTTCTCTAGGACCCAGACTACCTTTTTATAAAATTTCACAATGATCGGTTCAGAGGTTTAGTCGTCATGAGGTAATAAACAGACGGACAGAGTTACTTTCGCATTTATAATAGTGTGGATCATATTCTTTCCGCACGAGCGGAGCCGCAGGCACAGAAAGTCTTGTAAAGCCTAAATCTATCGAAAGTACTCCATAAGCTTTTTGCCATCTAAAGCCAGTCAGACTACTCTCAAAAGCGTTTTGGTCCATTCACAAGATTTCGAAGTATTCCAGCCTAGGTAGAAAACCGCAGGCCAAACATACGGTTAGTTCTACATTTATAGAAGTTAGTAATCGTGCCCGAAGCCAATTTTGTTAGTAACCCTGATTCGCGTGTGGATATAAAAAATCGAGATACACAGTTTTCTACAAAAACATCTGAAAGTGTCGTCGATGGCTCGTAAGTAATTTATAAAGAAAACTTTTAATTATAAATTATTATTTTGTCGTGTCGTTTAGCATCACTGCCTCATTGGTGAGATCCTTATTACAATTCCCGGGTCGGACAAAGTGTTATTGGGTTTTTCTGTATGGAAATTCTCAGTAGCAGCACGGAGTCTGGAACTGTACCCGGTAGATAGCAATAGGCTCGCCTCCTATTACATGGGACTCTATAATGGCATCTACGAAATGTGGGTGTACAATAATACACCTCTGCGTACCCCTTCGGGGAATACAGGCGTGATGCTATGTTATGATATGTTTTGGCATCACATGAGAATTTCTCATACATCATACATCATCTCATACTTTAACGGGGCTGACTACCCAGTGCCCAGCAGCCTTATTACCGATGTCGCGACAGGCGTAGATCGCGCGACAGCTTCTGTCAAACGTCATTTTTATGTCATATAATGTATTGGCTGACAGTGAGATTGCTGTCGCGTGGCTGTCACGTAGCTGCCGCTTTTTTACTTAATTAGGCTGCAGAGCTTGTCTAAAGTACAATTGTGAGGTCTTGAGTTTGATTCTTGGGTTGTGTAAAGTGGTATTGGGTTTTACGCAGCCTGATTACCGACGCAGCAATCAATTTGTGACAGGCGTAGATTGTAAGATAGCTTCCGTCAAACGAAATTTTTGTGTTATTTATTGACCAAAAACAGTGACTGCTGTTGTTTTTATACGTATTTAGGCTGCCGTTATACAATAATGGTATCAAAGTAATGTGAGTGTGCAAGAGTTCACTTCTGCTTAACCCCAAAGGGAATTACAGGCGTGATGCTATTACACCAATAAAATTATCCACTTAATCTTAGTTCTCTTATGAAAAAGCGCACAATTATGAGCTGTGCGCGTGTTAGTCTCTCGGGCTGATTTATAATCTTAAGTTTTTAGGTACATCAATGGATTCTCGTTAAAAGTTTTAACCAGCCAGGCACGACATACTATCAGCTAACTGGAGTTGATCGCGTTTTATTTTAGTTACTTTTCTTGTTATAATGCGCGTCTGAACATAATAAAATATAGGTTTAAAATTTTAAAAAGTAAATTTTAAATTTTGACATTATTATTTAGTTTACGAGACCCGAGTACGCCTTAAAACTGCGGTCAAGCACCGGAGGACGGGCAGCAGCGTCCTCTCACTAATCGGTGAGCCACTGCGATTCTTAAGCCGCCTGCCAAGCGTGGGGATTATGGCACCCCCCCCCCCCCCCCTTGGCGAGACCTCGTTCAGCAGTGCACGTCTTCTGGCTGATGATGATGATGATGATTATTTAGTTTCATAAAATAAAATTACTATAGTTGGAAATCTAGATACAAACGCGTCTAAAAAGGCCACTATATATGAATACCCTTACCTACATAAAACATTGTGGCCACTTATTATTCTTCTATACTATACTTATAACTCTTCGCGTAAGATTTATACACGGCTATCATCTGTTTGATAGATTTTTAGATTAATTGGTCAATGTGGTCTTTTTAGGCGCGCTGAGCTCAGAAAGTGTCACTTATTTTATGCGTAATTTAGCGAAAAAGGGTAAAGTCGTTTAGAGCGATTTCTTTGAATCAAATAACGAATGTACTCACATTCAGTCATAGACAATCCACCGCTATACATAATCGTCTCTTCGTTATTTGTGTACCCAGTTTAACTTAGTGTGAGCAAAATTCTAAGTATATGAGTATAACCCTACTCCATCGGCCCGTGTTAAAAATTTCGTCGAAAAACACGAATGATGACGTTTCATATTATGTTCATTATAAAAACCCTCAACAACTTATTTAACCAAAAAAACGCTTATAAAACATAACGTGAGCAAGATAAGAATTTCCGCCGACTGTACTGTCACGCACAAAAATGTGTGAAACATTCTGTTTTATAAATTACCTAAATAATTTTAGAGACAACAAACCTATTCATTCATCTTTCGTCATTCACCATTCATCATTCATCATCCATCATTCATCATACATCATCCATCATCCATCATCCATCATCCATCATTCATAATTAATCCATTAATCGTTCATTATTCATCATTCATCATTAATAATTCATCATGCATCATGCATCATGCATCATTCATCATTCATCATTCATCATTCATCATTCATCATTCATCATTCATCATTCATCATTCATCATTCATCATTCATCATTCATCATTCACCATTCATCAGTCATCATTCATCATTCATCATTCATCATTCATCATTCATCATTCATCATTCATCATTCATCTTTCATCATTCATCATTCATCATTCATCATTCATCATTCATCATTCATCATTCATCATTCATCATTCATCATTCATCATTCATCATTCATCATTCATCATTCATCATTCATCAATTCATCATTCATCATTCATCATTCATCATTCATCATTCATGACTCATCATTCATCGTTCATCATTCATCATTCATCGTTCATTATTCATCGTTCATCGTTCACCGGTCATCATTCATCGTTCATCATTCATCATCCATCCATCATTCATTCATTCATTCATTCATTCATAATTTACACGTTCCCAAAAGTGTCATTCAAAACAATAGCTGAGCCTAAATTTGGAATATAACATGCGTTTATTGTAGAAAGTCATTATCAAAAAAGTTATGAAAACTGTTTGCGCGTTTTCTATACAAGACACCAACTACTTTATAGATTTTTTTATCACATTGAAATCGATAGTCTCGGTTTTATACAATATAAGATCAAAGAACACCCAAGGGGGCGTTAGGGTGTTAGGGGGCGAGCCTATTGCCATCTACCGGGCACAGTTCTAGACTCCTTGCTAGTACCTACTGAGAATTTCCATATAGAATAACTCAATAACACTTTGCTCGACCCGGGAAATGAACCCAGGACCTCACGCTCGCCAGTCGCGCTTGCGACCACTAGACCAATGGGACAGTCAATTTAAACAATGCCATTAAAATTATGTTAGTATAACATAATTTTAAGCTTCCGCCCGCGGCTTCACCCGCGTGGTTTACGAACCCTGCAATCATCCTATGTGCTATTCCAGACTATAATCTATCTTTGTGCCAAATTTCACCCAGATTCGTTCAGCCGTTCTGACGTGATTGAATAACAAATATCCATCCATCCATCCATCCTCACAAACTTTCGCATTTATAATATTAGTAGGATAGTAGGATAGGATTACATAGCATAATTTCAATGGCAAAGGCATTTTTGATTTAGTTTAGAAAATAATATCGATATGATATATGACCAAACTAAAAACAAATGCTAGGCCCAAATAACCCTGTGTCCCCAATTACCGTATTATATTGTATTTTCATACAGCTATAGGTACTACATCGAAGCTTACAATATCATTGCGTGCAAGCACGTCCCATGCGTGCATGAACGCGCGCGTGCCCGCACGCGTGCATATTTTCACGCGCCGTAACTTCATATCTGCCTTTAAGTAAATTGAACACGCGGAATGTGATATTTGTGGAGTCGTTAGGGTATTTTTGGTATAGTTTTTTTGGTATTATGAAGTAATTAGTTGTAGGCAATAGATTCAACACTTGCCTTCCATGCTAGAGGGTCTGGGTTTGAATCTGCCCACACGTCTGACAAAAATTGTACGAATGTATCATTACATAAGCTACACAAGGACCAGTTTCAAAGTTTCCTTTTCTTGAGTCACATCCTACTTATAATATTATAAATGTGAAAGTTTGTGAGGATGGATGGATGAACGCATCCTATATATGAAACAAACTTCCGCCCGCGGCTTCGCGGCGTTGTTTACGAACCCGTACATTTTTCTGGGATAAAAAGTAACCTATGTGCTATTTTCAAACTACAATCTATCTCTGTGCCAAATTTCATCCAGATCCGTTCAGCCGTTCTGGCGTGAAAGAGTAACAAAGATCCATCCATCCTCACAAACTTTCACATTTATAATATTAGTAGGATAGTAGGATTAGTCACTAATTACCAGCCACCTTATAAAAATAACAAATAGAATATGTATTCAAATATTCTAATCATTAAAAACCGTTTTGTTTCTGAGCGTACACTGATGACGTGCGTACAGGGAAAAACGATTTGCATGGTAAAAATAATGGCAGCTGCACGAGCGATGAGTCGCTATAACAGAACTCCACGTTAACGATGTTTGAACGGCTTGTTATTACTATTCCGCCAGTAATGCGAAGGGTCAGGCAGAGGCATACTTGTACGCCACTAACGGCTAGACATAGCGGTCCTATATTCCACCAATAAGACTTTGATTTTGACTTTAAGGAAGATAGTTGCTGTAAAATTATATGAAAAATCGATATTAGTTTTGTCTGACTTAAAAGGACCTAGAAAATGGTGAACCCATTTTTGTGACATGCACAAGAAATGTGTAATACAGGAGTAGCGGGTGTCATTATTCCAAAAAGTCTGACAAACAGTCTAACCTTATAATATCAGTGTCTACCATTTTCTGGGTGGCGGAGGTCAGAAAGCAGTCGCTTTGTGTAAAATACTGATATTTAGCCGCAACTGGTTAGATTGGAAGCCGACACCAATATAGTTGGGAAAAAGGCTAGGACACATGACAATGTATAAAAAATCTGTTAGTTTTAGATAATTTCTGGAATCGAACCTAGGACCTCACGCTCAGCAATGTTTTTTTTTAACAGATACCCCTGCCTCCCTTTCTCTAAAGTTACTATCAAACAGATGATTGCTAAATATGAACCTTATGTAAATAATATTAAGCGTCATCGACATCAGTACGTGGATATTTGACTTTAATTATGTGAATCATAGTTTATCTGAATCAGCCTTTTTAGACCTAAAAATATACTGTAATCACCCAACCAATTTGCAAGTTAAAAATAAACAAAATAGCAGTATAAAACCCATATCCACTTTACCCAACTATAACGGCCAACACACATGCCGCAAAACTTTTACACTTCAACACTACAAACTTATGGCCATAACGCCGCCCAATGGCCCGAAACCCGAATGTTTGAACCACTATAATGGCCCGAAATGGGTTGAAACGCAGCACATTTAATAAGTTCTAGAAGATTATAGAAGTTGAAATTCAATTTGGCCGCACACCTTGCTAGAACGGATCGCGATATGATAAAGTTGTGTGTACAGTCAGCATTAAAAATATGTAAAAAAGTAGCGAAATCCAAACGCTTATTCTTGGACAACTATTGGTGAAAATCATAAAATTTAAATGACTATGTATTTTTTATGTATCCGCAGATACTATGTGTAAAATTAGACAAGATTTCAGTTATTATTTCTTCTAAAAATCGCTTTTTAATTTCATGAAGTGTATACATATTTTTGAGGCTGACTGTACGTGTGGAAAAAGACAAAGACAGTGTTGGTAAGCTGTTTCCATGGTGATTACTTATTTCAATTTCAATTTTCATATCTTGGAATCTTATCGCTAGTGTGAAATTTTCATGTTATACTATTAAAGGTTAATGGATAATACACGTTTATAAAGTAGTCAAGTATTGTATAATTAGGTAAATAATTATAAATATTAGTGTGCAAATGTTTAAAGGCACCATTTCATTTCATTGTTATGACGACAAAATTTTATCACGGTGTTCATCAGCCTAGCAGGAAAAGACAAAACAAAACGATTGCTTCTTATCCTTATTTCCATAATCCTTGCACTAAAATAAAAAATAAATAAACTACATTTATCGCGATTTTTTGTTATAAATGTAACGCCAGCTTGTATTAGATTTAAGACCTGTAAAGATAGCTGTTAAGGATGATTAATAAATAAATAAATAAAAAAAATATGTAAACATATATAGAACTTGCAATAAGTGTTCCTAAAATATGTACCTACTAGCTTCCGCCCGTGGCTTCGCGCGCGTGGTTTAAGAACCCATACATTTTCCCGGGATAAAAAGTAGCGTATGTGCTATTCCAGACTATAATCTATCTCTGTGCCAAATTTCATCCAGATCCGTTCAGCCGTTCTGGCGTGAAAGAGTAACAAAGATCCATCCATCCATCCATCCTCACAACCTTTCACATTTATAATATTAAGTAGGATTATAGAAACATATGAAACATTCTTAATAGAAAACACTACATATAATTTTATCAGTATTCTTTTAATACATAGCATCACGCCTGTTATTCCAAAGGCTTAGGTAGAGGTATACTACTGCCACTACACATTTTACAGATCTCATTATTGAGGCCCATATAAGAGGCGAGCCTATTACCATTTACTGGGCACAAACTTGTAAACAAACCGAAAATCTCCATAAGAAATACGTTTTGTTTTTCTAATGGATCCTTTGCCCGACTCGGGAATCAAATCTAATGCCAAACAGTCCCACTTGCAACCACTAGCTCAATAAGATAGTCTATCACAATATTATACGTAATTAAAATAATAATAATTCCATACAACAAAATCTACGAAACCAGTAGATCTTCACACTAAATGAATCAAACAGACAATCCCTGTGACCCCGGTGTGTCACCACCCGCGATCCGAATCTGAAGCCCGCGATTATGCGCTCAGCCAGTCTACCAGGAACTAGTTAAATTAAACTGAAGATTAGAGCTGCGCCAAACTTCAGCGCTAACTGTGTAACGTTAACTTTGAAATATATTATAAACATGTGTAGTAGTTTGCGTGCGAAAACTGGTGCAGAGTTACTGTTTTTGTGGGTTAAGTTGGTTGTATGAGATATGAACCATTTCAAGGCATTAATCTTGTTATTCAGTCTGTGCCCGGTACATAGGACTCAATAACGGCATCGGCGAAATGTGGGTGTACAAAAGTACACCTCGGCCTAACCCTTCGGGGAATACAGGATGATATGTTATGTTATATGTGTAGTGTCTAAATCGTGTTTTGTGTAAATGAAAATGTATTTTCTTTCTTACTGTAAAAACTGAAATGTAAAATTTTAACAGGAGCCATTTTGATTTTACAATGAAAACAACGAGTTTCTGAGCAGTTAAATCTGTTTGCATTGTCTCCCTCAGATGAGCCGCAGGATTACCGAATTGTACATTGTTTACTCCAAAAACTAAGGCCCTGTGAACTTGATGAAACTTTTAGTCCAAGGATTATGGAAATAAGGATAAGAAGCAATCGTTTTGTTTTGTCTTTTGCTGCTAGGCTGATGAACACCGTGACAAAATTATTTCGTCATAACAAGACGAGATGGTATCTTTAAAACCTGATTATCCTGTTTATTTCCGCACGAGATAAATATTTTAACACTAGGTATTTTAAAGACAGCACGAGCTATCACATATGAATTACTCATAGGGGAAAGATTACCCAGTCAGCAGAGGCGTGCACAAAGTTTTTAGACTAGGCTTACTTATCAATAATATCTACTGCATGTTGGTATTGGTTCGTTGTCTTGTCGATTAAATAATGATGTATGTGATTTGCCACCTGAAATATCTTTATAATAAATATTTATCTGAATTATGTAGGGTAGGCAGTCTTTTTGTCTTTATGAACCGCACGCTACTGCCAATCAGTAATGGTGTTATCGAGGCAGACTTCCCAACGTGCGGCAGACGATCTCAGGACTCGTCACTGGTTGAGGCTTTGATAACACAATTGAAAATTTCCCATGCCAAAAATTTATAATCATATTCACCATACAAAGCAAGAAAGTTAGATTTACATTTTAAAGATCTGGTTGTTGTGTAGATAACCCTCAAACAAACACCCTGTCTCTTTCTAGGAGAAATCCTAGAAAAGATTAACGCATCATTCAAATAAAAATTTACATAAAAATTGTACTACGTGTCATATGCTCAATCTACATTAACCCGAAATTAAACGGATTTGACGGAGAAGTGAAATACAAAAGATCATGCCATGTTCATGTAATGTCGACGCCACAACGTCACACGTACTGCGCTTCACATTCCGAAATAAATATTAAACATCTATATTAGGTACATTGTTTCGTTAGGCGCCAATATATAGTCCATTCTATCACAATAGCCACTAATTAATTTTCCTCCACATGTACTGCAATAGTCCTGCACAAACCAGGGTTTGTCCTTGGGCGCATTCAGGCATAATCGCCGGGTATGTCATCATTATATTTTATTAAAGTTGTATTAAATTGCCTCTACGTGTTGGCTTTGGCCCCACCCACGCCTTCCAAAGGTCCGCGACTCTGTAGTCCCGTGCAAGAAAAAGACATATAAACGTCTATTCCTGCTTCGACAAATCCAAGTGTTGTTACATCATAAAGCTGAAAGCGACACTGCGATAATAATAAAGTTATGTTACTAAAGTGATAATAGTATCAGGTTATAAGGTCTCAGATCGTAAATAATATAATAAGTTTTCCTCTCTTTTTCATTTGAACTTTTTAGTGATCCTCTAGTGTTTGATCTGTGGTCTATGGGCCGCATGCAGAGTCTACATTTAGGAAACGTGTATTTGCGTCTCCGTGACTTCTACAAAGACAATAAAAAAATGTATTAACTAGACTATTCTGAGTGCAAAATTAAGACTATTGTTTCATACAAAATGCGTTAACGTTTTTATGCTATAAATATAAAATATATATAATATATGTTTTCATGAGCTGATTTTGCTGATTTTTTACATATCACACAAGTAAAAACTAGGTCGTCACGTCAACCGTCAAAATGCGTCTTTTTAACTAAAATTCTTCCTTATATTTATCTCATAATAATTATTAAATCAATACAAATTTTGAAAAAAGGAAATCGTTTCGACCTTGTTTATAATCTAACAAAACGATAGAGACCAAAATCAAGTTAATTCGTTAAGATTTAGATGTAAGAAACGTTAACGCCCAAACACCTATTTTGCATGTATTCCAAGACAAATTTTTCAGAAGCCGGCAGCTAATCGATACTCTTAAGACTACTTCTAATAATACTACTAGTTGTTTGTTGCCCATGATTTCGTCTGCATGTTCAATTTACAGACTACTAGACCTGTAGCTCATACAAATATTTGTTTCGTGCGGGAACCAAAACTTCGACACACCGTTGAGTCGATTGCTCAAACATTGGAATACGCATATACGCATCACACAAAAACTGCCCTTGCCTTGCCCTGCCAGGTTCTTAAATAAAACATAGGATATTTTATTCGCATGTCTCGAAAACAGCTGAACCGATTTGGCAATGTTTTTTTAAATGTGCGTTATAATTCAGAATAAGGTTTTTTGTGGGAGAAATATCGGAAATCTTGCCCGATTAATTTGCCGCGGGCAACAGCTAATTAGAAATAAGTCTTATAATAATTATAGTCTTTACATCCAGTGAACCATATAAATATAGTTTGTCTGTTCATCAATTTAATCCTGCTATTCACAAAAATACATATTTGATTTCTAAATATTATCATCATTATGTATTGTATTATAAAAGCGAATTTCATAAATGAATTGCGATTTTAAGCCTCTATTCAAAACTAAATGAATAACAAAGTGAACAGAATGAATGGACTAAAATCGTTTGCAAATTGGCAACAAAAAGATATAATATTAGTATTTTTAGGATAATATGATACGGACTGCTTCATTGGTCTAGTGGTGAGCGTGAAGTCCTTTGGGTTCAATTCCCGGGTGTAGTGATATTCCCAGTAGCAACCTGGTGTCTAGAATTCGTCCTGGTGGTTGGCCAATAAGCTCGCTGTTTACTACATGGGAGTTAATATCGATCAACGATAATCGACGACACGGTTGGCGCAGTGGCTAAGCGATTAGCTTTCTGCGCTGTGTCGCGGGTTCGATCCCCGCACACTGAAAAAAAGGATTGTTGAACAAGTGCGAATTTTACTTGTTTAAGTATTTCATGTTTAATCCTAAAAAGAAAATTATAATACCTATAAACCATACATGATTATTGGCGATAAAGTCAACATGATCAAAATATTAATAGTCACACATTATTTTCCTAATAACTAACTTGTTTGAAACAGTCATTTCAATTATCAAGTAAGGTTTATTTAAACAACTTCACTGATGAACACGATTAAGAACTTATTTATTTTTAGTATGATATTTGTTTAAATCAGTGATAAAGTTAGCTTTATTGCTAGCAAACAAGTAGCTTTATATTCCCATATATGAACATTTTACTTGATAAAAGCTAACAAAAACTTTATGGCAGCCATAATATTTTTTTTTCAGTGCACGGAACAAATATTTGTATGATCTACAGATAGTTGTTTCGGGTCTGGTTGTGTGTGTATGTGACATGTATGTTTGTAAACTGTACCCACGACACAGGAGAAATCCTAGTGTGGGGCAAAGTTAAAAAAAAAACATAATGACATCGACAAATGCAGGTGCACCTATGCCCATCCAGCTCGACTCAGCTACGCTTGCGAATTTCAGACTAGATAGCCTTCGATCAACAAAGCAGAAAAACGCTATGCCGACTTAACGCTGGGGCGACATGGAATGTTTTTTTTTTTATACCCCAACACACTTCTTTCTACTGATTTAAAATGCCTAGTGTGTGCTGACTCGCATGATTAGAGATCTTGTCGAAAAATATATATTTAGAAAGAATATTGCAGGTATCGCTCGCCTACTTTTTTCTGAATTCTCGTAATAGGTACAGTCGACATCAAAAATATATATACACGTAGCGAAATTCAAACGCGTATTCTTGGAAAACTAATGGTTAAAATCATAAAATTTAAATGACTATGTATATTTATGTATCTGCAGATACTATGTCTAAATTTGTCAAGATTTTAATCGCTATTTCATCTAAAAATCGCTTTTGAATTTCATTAAGTGATATCTTTGATGCTGTACTTAATTATCACATAGGACATAATTATCTTTACTTTAAACATTCCACATGCAACTAGTGAATGACTAATCAGTCGAGATTAACTCGAACGACCCTTTCCATACCGGGAAAGACTATATTTATTAAAAAATTCTGTCGACGTACTAGAGAATTGTCCCCAGTACTTAATCAAGCGGACCGAACGTTTAATATTCAAACAACTGCATTGGAAATACATATAATGTAACGGTTAGTTAGTGACAATGCTGTCAGAAGAAATCTAAGTTGTGCAAATATAAATATTTATGAAGTTACTATTTGGAACTTGTTTTGCATAAAGCTTAACCTGAATCGCTTTGGACGTTGATTTAAATAATGGAATGTTTAGGACTTTATTTGCTACTAGCTTTTGCCCGCGACTTCGTACGCGTGGAATTTGGAATCGGATATTTTCCTGAGGTAAAATGGAGCCTATATTTTAAGTTAGACCTCTAGCAATACATCGGTTAAAACTGCATTCAATTCTATGCAGTAGTTTTTGCGTGATGCGTGTGCAAACATACAGACAGACGGACGTATATTTACTATATGCAACATAATAACATAACATAGCATCACGCCTGTATTCCCCGAAGGGTTAGGCAGAGGTGTACTATTGCACATCCACATATTGCCGATTCCGTTATTGAGTCATGAAAAACCCAATAATATATTGCCCGACCCGGGCAACGAACCCAGAACTTCACGCTCAGCAGGCGCGCTAACGACCTCTAAACCAATGAGGCAGTCTATATATAGTCTTTATGCAGGCTATATGTAGTTCAGAATAAAACTGTATTCTTACTACCTGCTGTGAATAATGAAGAAATAGAAAGAAGGAGCCATAGAGATGCCCCTGATTAGATTGGGACACTTTGTTCCTTCTTTCAGTGGTCGACAACGCATTAGCGTTAGGTCTTGGATATGATCTCTAAGTATGAAAAAATGTTAATGGGTTTATCTATTAGAAAATTCTCGGTAGTAGCTCGGAGTTAGGAACTTTCTTTGATTTATGGCAATAGACTCGCCCCCTTTTACATGGGATTTAATATGGTTCGTGAATTGCAAGTGCACTAATAGTATTGTTACCTAAACCTTGACGGCACGGTTTGCGCAGTGGTTGATAGATCGACTGCTGCACTACGTGTCGCAGGTTCCCGCACGGAACAAATATTTGTATGATGTACCGATAGTTGTTTCGGGTTTGGGTCTTTGTGTATATGAATATAGGTGTTTGTAAACGCACCCACGATACAGGAATTATTCATAGAGTGGAGCAACGTTTAAAAAAAAGTAACCTTTGGGAATACACCCAGCGGCGTGCACAGAGTTTTTAGACAGGGTAGGCAGAACAATTTTAAAAGCTTACTTACCAATAATACCTACTGCATGTTAGTATTGGTTCGTCGTCTTGTCGATTTAATAATGATTTATGTGATTTACCACCTCAAATATCTTATAATAAATATTTATCTGAGTTATGTAGAGTGGCAGTGTCTTTTTGTCTTTATGAACCGCACGCCACTGAATACACCCTTGATGGTTTTATGTGCTATGCTATGGACAAGCTGCTACATCCCATAACATACTCCAACATCAATAATTTACCATATCTTAAGGGTTTTACTGTCGTCCATTACTGTTATTACTAATGTCAATTGAAAATGAACAGTCTACCTTCAAAATTAAAGTGCATTTTCCTTTGTTTTACTTCGACATCGAGTTTGATGAAATGAGGCAATATCTAGTATTGAAACAATAAAACCGTGTATCGTTTGGAGGGTCGGCAGGGATGCGAGTGAGATTGCATCGTATTTTGGTTTATAGGTTTGGGATTTAAACTGTATGAGCTTAACTATAACTATTTATTGTTTAAGATTGTAAATGGAGTATTTAATGAGTTTGAGTAAGTGGTTTTATACTGTATGATTCTCGGCCATAAATTTTGCGTCGTTTTGAGAATTCCTACCGATTTGATGAACCTATATTGACAAACCCCTACAGTTTACTGATAATAGTATAGCATCACGCTTGCATTCCGCGAAGGGTTAGGCAGAGGTGTACTATCGTACACCCATATTTCATCGATCCCGTTATTGAGTCCCATGTAATAGGGGGCGAGCGTAATTCCATCTACCGGGCACAGTTCCAGACTCCGTGCTGCTACTGAGAATTTCCATACAGAAAAACCCAGTAACACTGCCCGACCCGGGAATCGAACCCAGGAGCTCACGCTCAGCAATCGCGCTTGCTATAACTAGCAAAAGCCTTTGAATGAATAAAAAAACATTGCCCATACTATGAATAATTCATTTTTTTTAAAAAAAAAAAAACATTGCCCACCCTAGCATTTCTCCTGTATCGTGGGTACAGTTTACAAACATACATGTCACATACACAAACAACCAGACCCGAAACAACTATCTGTAGATCATACAAATATTTGTTCCGTGCGGGGATCGAACCCGCGACACGTAGCGCAGAAAGCTAATCGCTTATGCGCCAACCGTGTATCGTGGATGGGTTTACAAACACACATATTCGCATGCACAAACACCCAGACTTTGATTTCGAAATCCATACAACGCGAAAAGAAATATGTCATGAACGCAGCAAGCGAAAACTGTATGTTAAACTCCTTTTACATAACTGACGCGTGCAGTCGCCTGTGTGTCAGCGAAATATCTATATACTATCCTGAATCTGGTTGAACATGCCATATTTTTCAATCTACCATAACAATGTTATAACGTCAATTTACATAAAATAAATTCAACCCATTACTGTCATACTGCTGGGCAAGGGTCTCTTCTCAGAATGAGAAGGGTTAGGCCTTAGTCCACCAGGCTGGCCCGGTGCGGGTTGGCGGACTACACACGTCATCAAGAACTTTATGTCACCCTCTCAGGTGTGCAGGTTTCCTCACGATGTTTTCCTTCACCGTTAACGCAAGTGATAATCAAATTCTGATCCGCACATGATTCCAAAAAGTCAGAGGTGGGGGCCGGGTTTGAACTCAGACCCTCCTGCATGGAAGGCAAGCATTCAACCGCTAGGCTATCACTGCTTCAATTTACAAAAAAATTCAAAAATTTATTAACTTTTAAAAATTATAGTTTAGATGACTGCATCAAAATTAAATTCTGAAATCTGGTTTAGTAAATAGTTTTCCCTCTAAAAACTCAGTAAAACTTAATCTCTTGCTCATCTTTGTCTGTTTCAATTTTTTATTTTCCAAAAACACACAATATGTACGTCAATGGCTATGCAAAACTATGACGTCACGCTTTTGTATTCCAAACATTTTTATAACAAAATGTCGTTTTTGACAGTTTATAAAAAGTAACTCATATGAATAGTAATCATCTACCGTATTGGTGTTACATATTCAGTAAATTCATCATATAACATCACGCTTGTATTCACCGCAGGGTTAAGCACACTCAATTTTTTCCGATACTGTTATTCAGTTCAATGTAATAGGGACACACTTCTACTGAGAATTTCCATACAGGAAAACCCAATAATATTTTGACGGATCCGAGGATCGAAGCTGGGACCTCGGGGCAAGCAGCCGCGCTTGTGACCCTAGTGGTCACTTATGAAGGAGTTTATTTATTTAATACTAGCTTCCGCTCGCAGCTTCGCCCGCGTGGTTTACGAACCCGTAAATTTTCCCGGGATAAAAAATAGCCTAAGTGCTATTCCAGACTATAATCTATCTCTGTGCCAAATTTCATATAGCTCCGTTCAATCGTTCGGGCGTGAAAGAGTAACAAAGATCCATCCATCCATCCATCCTCACAAACTTTCACATTTATAATATTAGTAGGATAGGATAGGATATTTCGTCTTAATATTGATCAGCAGTTTAGGAAACAAACATTAATTAACTTTGGTAAATAATAATGTAAAAGTTTTGTCATTGGTCTAGTGGTGGCAAGCGCGACTGCTAAGCGTGAGGTCCTGGTTCGATTCCCGGGTCGGGCAAAGTGTTATTGGGATTTTCCGTATGGAAATTCTCAGTGGCAGCACGGAGTTTGGAACCGTGGCCGGTATATAGCAATAGGCTTGCCCCTATTACATGGGACTCAATAACAGCAACGGTGAAATGTGAGTGTGTAGTACAGCTCTGCCTAAACCTTGGGGAAATACAGGCGTGATGCTATGTTATATAAGTGTTATATTATAGACATATATATGTTTTTTTTTCATATTTTTTATCTAAGCAATTATTAACATAATATTTTTGCGATGAATAAAAATACTGCATATTAGCTACGACGTTGCTACGCTAGCTACGCTGTAGCCCTACCCGACTGAACGCTGTTGCTACGCTGGCTACGCCGTCGTAGCTAACTGATCTACGAAACATTCTTGAACAATGCCGCGTATAGACGGGTAATTTAGTTTCACTGATAAATTAACCCTTGTTTTATTGATCACTAGCTTTTGCCCGCGACTTCGTACGCGTGGAATTTAGAATCTGATATTTTCTGCGGTAAAATGGAGCCTATATTGTAAGTTAGACCTCTAGCAATACATCGGTGAAAACTGCACTCAATTCCATGCAGTAGTTTTTGCGTGATGCATGTACAAACATACAGACAGGCGGACAAAAATCCTAAAAACTGTTGTTTTGGCTTCTGTTGCTCTAATAAAGATCCCGTATTAGTTTTTCTCCAATATCTATGATATACAGACATCGGCCTGTTATAATTTTATTATATGTATAAATATACATATATTCAGATTAATTTACTAGTAACAGACCTATTGAAATTTCAACTCACTCTCAATGTACTCAATAAATCCAACGACATAACTCCAAGCGAACTTCATCCGAATATTAAATCTCGTCTAAAATTCACCACGCATAACCGACAGGACCAGTCGTCCGTGTGCCGGCGGCCTATACAATAATCCCCTGGTTGTCTGTAAATGCCAACGATGCGATTCGCGCGCGATCGTGCGTTAAATCGCAATACGTGGCGTGCATTTTGCGATTATCTGCGTCGTCTGTTTAAGGCCAATGTTGTGAAGCAGATTAGTGGGTGTCGTGTGAAATTCGCCAATTTAGAGGCTTGTGTGAACGACAAGTACGTTAACGGGAATCCAATGCCCGATATTACAATGGTTAATGAGATGGCAGCTCGTAGCTAAATGGCAAACACGATTTAATTGGCGACACGATTGGCGCAGTGGCTAGGCGATTAGCTTTCTGCGTGACGTGTCGCGGGTTCGATCCCCGCACGGAACAAATATTTGTATGATCTACAGATAGTTATTTCGGCTCTGGTTGTTTGTGCATGTGACATGTATGTTTGTAAACTGTACCCACGATACAGGAGATATCCTAGTGTGGGCTTAATGGTTTAAAAAAAAAGGAAGAAAGAAGGAATTCATTAAGCTGCGAGAGGCCTCCTGTCGCTACGAGGCTTATTCTATGGTACTTCGACATAAGCATTAAGTTTAAGTGATAGTCTCTTTCTGTATGCATTTTTTTCCACTTAAGTCTCGTCTGCTTTACCACTGTTGTATTTTGAGGGTTTAAAGTACTTTAACCATTTTCACATTTTTGTAATATCTTTAAACCTCTAATGTGATATAACAAGAATTCGGAATAGTAGACTAGTTACATCTATCATATTTCTATCCCGCGAGAATTGCACCCCTGACCCGAAAAAATATATAAATATCTCAAATATACCTATTTCTTCCCTGGGAGAATCTAACACGTGACATTTTAGCGAGTCTTTCTATTGTAGGAAAGACTAGAGATCGAAGAATCGCCCCTCTGGACGTGTGAATGTATGCGGCTGTTTACATGTGCGATGTAAGTTTGTAAACTGTACCTGGTTGCGCCAACCGTACTCTAAATTAGAGTATTGTACTCTTTTTCTTGTAGGTGTACTTTATAATCTATAACACTAATAGAGTACGCTAAAATACTCTTTTTTAATAAACTGTCTTTTTTGGCGTAATGTTCACTGATGCCATTGTCCAGAAAAAAAAAGACTTTCTGTTTACTGAAATGTAAGAATCCTACAATTCTTTTAAAACAAACAAATATGTACCGCAGAGATCGCTAAAAAATACATTTGAATAAATTGAATAAATGGTACTATTTTTTATTAATCTGTACACTTTATTTACCCTCTCTGAAATCAGATATACTCTACTTCTTTTAGAAAAAGTTGGGAACCCTAACTGTACCCGCAATACAGGAGCAATTTTACGGAATAATTTTTGCACTCATCGACATAAGTCTGCTTTAGAGATAGTCTCTACATTAGACTGACTCATTCGTCTAGTAGTCGCAAGCGCGACTGCTATGCGTGAGTTCTTGAGTTCGATTCCCGGGTCGGGCAAAGTGTTATTGGGTTTTTCTGTACAGAAATTCTCAGTAGCAGTACAAAGTTTGCAACTGTGCCCGGTTGATGGCAATAGACCCTCACACTAGTACATGGAACTTAACAATATCGGCGGTATGTGAGTGCACAATAGCACACCTCTGACTACCCCTTCGGGGATACAGGCGTGATGCTATGTTATATTTGACTTCTGCAAATCAGCAGTTCCACATTAACACGCTCGATCCCACACTACGTGAACTAAGATCCTCGGATTAATTATGTATCGGCCCCGAGGCGAACAATTGTGGAAACTCCACCTCTGCGGAGTTAAACGGTTCCTAGTTTCAGCATAACTACGATGCTGGTTTAATTAAATTTACGGTTTTTGGGAAGTTAGTTTTAGAACTGAATTAAATGCATTATCTTTATGAACAGCCATCATGTGTAAGATCTTGAGTGAACGTTTTATGATTAATTTAAGATGCTGTTTCAATATTCATTAAATAGCAGTCGGACACCGAGGATCGAGGAACAATAGATCTTCTTTTATCTCTTGCGCCACTGACTGGGTTACTGCATAAATCTATATAAGTTTCCGAATGTAGAGCACTTGAGATGACGAGATACTTGAGTGTTAAAAATACATGGATGACACTAAATGAGATCGTCTAGCATACCTTGGACAGTCCTTCCTTCCTATCTTTCCACTACGACAGAAGAGATGCTAAGCTCGACAGAAGAAGCAGAAGGACGCTCGTTGATTATACGTGGTGCATAACATAACATAGCATCACGCCTGTATTCCTCAATAGTTAGGCAGAGGTGAAGTATTGTACACCCACAATTCGCCGATACCGTCATTAAGTCCCATAAATTAGGGGGCAAGCCTACTGCCATTCCAGACTCCGTACTGCTACTGAGAATTTCCATATAGAAAAACCCAATAACACTTTGCCCGACCAGCAACCTAATAACGTAAAAAAAGCGACAGTTACGCGACAGGCACACGACAGCAACCCCACTGTTGGCCAATACATGTATGAGACAAAGATGATGTTTGACAGTAGCTATCGCGCGATCTACGCCTGTCGCAAATTGATTGCTACATCCGTGATCAAGCTGCCGGCCGAACCCAAGAACTCACGGTCAGGCGCACTTGCGACAAATGAGGTTGCTACTCACTATTCATGGTCATCATCTGCCTAGCCTTTTCCCAACTACATTGGAGTCGGCTTCCAATCTAACCGGTTGCGGTTGAATATCAGATTTTTACACGGAGCGACTACCTTCTGACCTCCGCCACCCAATTACTGGGAGGCACTGATACTCTAAGGTTAGACTGGTTGTCAGACTTTTTGGGTTACTGACACCCGTAACGACTGTCATATGTCTTCGTATGACACTCGACACCAACTGCTTAACGTGCTTTCCGAGGCACGGGTTTCTCGATGTGTGAAAAATGGTCACCCATCCAAGGACTGACCGCGTCGAGCGTTGCTTAACCTCGCAGATCGATCGATCTGCGCGGTAGCTATGTGGCTACGAGCGCCCTCCGTGTCACATTCATGGTGTCTTTAATAATACCCAAGAAAAAAGGTTTACCATTACCTGACGTTGTCACATACACACAGAATATAACAGAAATTTCTCCAATACAAACAAACATTTTATTTTGTTGACGTTACTAAAAAAATAACGAACGGCCCGATAACATACCTCTTAACCCAAATCCAGCACACGCACCCACCAGACCGAGGGAAATCAAAACATCATTACGGTAGCAGAGCGGAACAAACATCACTAAGTTAGGATGCAATCGCTAACTTGAGGATTGTACGAGTACTTAACCGAAAGCCTAACAAGAAAAGGAACCTTGGATCCAATAAAGAAGTTTCTGGGCAATATTTTTGAAGTCGACGACACGGTTGGCGCAGTGGCTAAGCCATTAGATTTCTGCGCTATGTGTCGCGGGTTCGATCCCCGCACGGAACAAATATTTGTATGATCTACAGATAGTTGTTTCGGGTCTGGTTGTGTGTGCATGTGACATGTATGTTTGTAAACTGTACCCACGACACAGGAGAAATCCTAGTGTGGGGCAACGTTTTTAAAAAAAGAAAGAAAGAAAGAAAAGAAAAGAAAGTCATTTTTTTTTTTTTTTGCTTAAAACGAGTCTTCAGCGTTAACACAGAAACGTAAATAATTAACATAGAATCACGCTTGCATTCCCCGTAGGGTTAGGCAGAAGTTTACCTCTCTCTGGAATGCGAAATAGAGTATTGTACTCTTTTTCTTGTAGGTGTACTTTATAATGTATATCACTAATAGAGTACGCTAAAATTCTCTTTTTACATAAACTGACGTTTTCGCCATATATTCACTGAAGCCATAGCCTACAAAAAAAGACTTTCTATTTACTGAAATGTTGGTATCCTACAATTCTTGTAAAACAAAAAAAAATGTTATGTACCGCAAAATGTGCTAAAAATACATTTTAATAAATTTAATAAATGGTACTCTTTTTTTATTAATCTGTACTCTTTATTTACCCTCTCTGAAATCAGATATACTCTACTTCTTCTGGAAAAAGTTGGTAACCCTGATTATTATACACCAACATTTCCCCGATACCGTTATTGAGTCTCATGTAATAGGGCCGCATATCTACCGGGTATAGTTCCAGACTCCGTGCTGCTATTGAGAAATCCCATGCAGAAAACCCAATAAAACTTTGCCCAACCCGGGAACCGAACCCAGGATCTCACACTCAACCCTCGCACTTGCAGCTAATTGACCAATGAAGCAATAATTAATAATTTAGTCAGTAAAAATGGCGGTGATGCTCGCTCACTACACACCACGCCTACATACGCTTAGGGTAAGTTCTAAGTTCAATCCCCAGGTCAGAGTGGGTTTTTCCATTAAACATGATAACGGTAAGCGAAGCGAAACAAACATCGTTAAGTAAGCCTACCAACAAAGTACTTATATGTACAGCCAGGTCAAGTACTTACTCCACCGAAATTCGTATAACAGAGATGCTACACCTTTGGCCTTAGTAGTGAAACTGACAGATTAATTATTTACGAGTAACGAATTGTGGAAATTTTGTATGTTCGCATGTGTCGAAATTGTTTTTTTTTTGTAATAGCCTTTTTAATTGCCAACATAGTGGCGAATCTGCGGTTCTAAATTAGACGCCTGCAAAAGGTCGCTAAGTTTTAAGTGCCTACGACCAAACTTTTTATGTAACAACGTGTATGTAATAACACCTATATTGTACACTATACCACGGTATGGGAATAAATGTTTCAATTTGAATGTGATGTTCAAGCTCATCACAGTTTTTTTCGCTCAATTGGGACGACCAAATTAGTTAATGGGATAATGCGTTATCAATATTGTAAAGCATCGAGAGCGTACGTGCAAAAATGTGACATATTTACATAAAATTACAATTTTCTTATTGTATAGATTTCTCTGTGAAATTCTTAATAGGGAAATCGAAATTATGCCCAGTAACACACCAAAAGGTGCACCGTCTCTGACCATGGGAAGACTTCTCGTCTTAAATTGCTGCTAAGTTTGACGGAGGCTAAAGTTTAGCACTTAGCCTTTTTAATGATCGCCGTGCTTGTGTGGATGGAAATAATGGATAACTACGGAGTACATTATGGAGGATTTGGATTTTAGTATAGTAGTGTTAGTTGTATGGCGGAATAAGGCCATTGAAAGAGGATGATTATTTGACTAGACGAGGAGATATTATTACCTCGCAGGCCGTAACTCGATGGTTAAAATCTTTTTAATGAAAGATGGTTAAAATATAGGCTCTAATTTACCGCACGAAAATATCATATTCTAAATTCCACGCGTACGAAATCGCGTACAAAAGCTAGTACCTACTTTGATAGTTCAAGTTTGAAGAGCTCTCTCTATAGCTCATTCAGCGACTTTAAATTTATAGACCAGCCCAACTGTCAGTGTCCACGACGACACTGTACGTCATGTTTGCGGTCTCGTTTTCAAGCATCCAGTAGAGGTGATCACCAGTACAAATAATTTATAATTGTTTTCATTCATCCCCGATATTAACCCAGGTCCGTACTAACGACCGTCGCGTCCCTACAACGAACACTACATAACGGGCTATGCAGTTTGCATTTATAACAGCATAAACAAGTGTTGCCAACATACTAAATTTATTCATGACACAATCTGGTTCGAAATTAGGACGTCCGGATTTCAGGTTTCAGACCGATACCTGTTATTGCAAAGTATGGAGAGTTATTATTGTAAGGAGATGGATGGAAATGCAAGTATCGGTAGAAGCAAGCAAAAGTCGATCAAGAATCCTTTGGCATTAACAGAGTCGGCCAAAATCCTTTCTGGTCTGGTAGTAAGCGGTCCCTGCCACCAATGAACATCGCGCCATGACACGGGCTATGCGCCATGACACGGGCTATGTGCCGTGCACCTCGCACCCCCTCTGCACTCAATGCTCTCCTGTGAGCTAATCCTGACTGTGAATTGTTTGCGGATGGATGGCCAGGTATATTGTTAGAGTGTTTGCAGTTCTGTGAGAGTTTAATTGGGTGTTTAATTTGATACTAGTTGTTGCCCGCGACTACGTCTGCGTGTAATTTGTATGTATTACCTAATTAGTGATTTGCCGGCACGGTTGGCGCAGTGGTTGAGAGATCGACTGCTGCGCTACGGGTCGCGGGTTCGATTCCCACACTGAATAACTGTTTGTATCATACAAATATTTATTCCGTGTCCTACAGATAGTTGTTTCGGGTCTTTGTGTATGTGAATACACACCATGTTTCGGAAAGCCCGTAAAACTGTTGGTCTTGCGCCTGAACTCTCTCCGGTCGTGTCGAATTGCCGTCCCATCGGACTATGAGGGTGAAGGAATAGAGAGAGCACCTGTGTTTGCGACCACACTTGTGCTCTATAATATCTGCTGCGTAGTTGGCTAATCTCCGGTGAGATTGGCCACCGTGACCGAAATTCGGTCAGGAGGACAATAGTGTTTAACTACAATATTAAAAATAAGCCTATGTCCTTCGCCAGGACGAAGGCTATCACATTGTAAAATGAATCTTAAAAATCTTAAAGATTGGGTCAGTGGCATAGTCGTGATGAGGTAACAAACAAACAGACAGTCACCGCATTTATAAGTGTTTTTTTTTGTTTATGTTTTATATATGTGCACTTGTATTATATTATATTATTTTTGGATTGTTGTTGTTAATTCTTAACATTTGTCTTTAATTATTGTAATAGGTGTCTGCCATTCTAATTAAGATAGATAAATAAATAAATCAGTAACTCGATAACCACGCATGTATCGCCGATCTAAGTACAATGATGTAATGCACTGTGGTCCGGTAACTTCACTGCTGTTTTGTTGGGTCTACTGATAATCGTAAATAAAAGCAAACTTGATAATCTAGCGCTGTTTATTAAATAGAAGAATAGGCAGAACTATCGGCCATATATCCGGCGGTGGCCCGGTTTAAAGTATTTGTTTCGTTGCGTCGATGATCTACCGCGAGCCGAGCTTGACTCCCCGCGCCTCAACGTCACCGCCGCTGATGCCGACGGGAAGATATTCTCGACAGTTTCCCTTCATTCGGAGCACTACTACAGTCACACACGACGACTTTGACGACACGATTGGCGCAGTGGCCAAGCGTTTAGCTTTCTGTGCTACGTGTCGCGAGTTCGATCCCCGCACGGAACGAATATTTGTATGATCTACAGATAGTTGTTTCGGGTCTGGTTGTGTGTGCATGTGACATGTACATATGTTTGGAAACTGTACCCACGATACAGGAGATGTCAGAGTTTGTAGGGCTGAGAACTGCACGTAACACGTCACTTTACTACCACTAAAACATCACAGACTTGAAGGGTACTTGTCCGGCTCCATTATAGAACCCGTAAACAAGCTTTACATAGGTCTCTCAATGTCTGTTTGTTATGGAGCGAGTTTAAAGGTTGCCTATTTTCTGCCAGAATTTCTATGAGTGGGTATTTAAAATTCAGTAACATAACACAATATAGCATCACGCCTGTATCCGAAGGGTAAGGCACAGGTGTATTATTGTACACCCACATTTCGCCGATGTTATAATTAACCCATGTAATGGGGGCGAGCGTATTGCCATCAAGGGGGTACAGTTTCAAACTCATAACCCAATAACACTGCCTGACCCAGGAATCGAACCCAGGATCTCACGCAGTTGAACTTTGCGACTATTAGACCAGTGAGGTAATCTATGTTTCTAATATTCTATGGGGGAACCAGGTCTGGTGTTCCTCCATTGAAAAGGGAATCTCCTCCGACCAGGCAAGGTGGTTAGCCTGGCGGGGAGAAGCCCGACAATTGATGTCGGACATTCATATATGTGTTAGAATCGTTGTAAACCTTCATAGTGCGATTCAGGGTTTGTTATTGTAGCGTCACTCCGATAGATGGCGCTTTACTTTTGCGCCATGTTGCGAGTATTAGTCGCTACAATTCAAAAAAAGAAAAAACCTAACCTATAAAACGAAAAGTGTCGCTTACAAAAATAAATTCTTAGCTTACACGGTAACTATTTACTCTGAAAATAAACAAATATTGTCCGAAGCAAATATTCAGTGCAAATAAATATCGCCGTTAATAAAATATTGTACCAAATGCACTTGCGATTGTATCATAAAATATAAACAAACAAAACGCCAGGAGGGGACGCCCTAGAAGGACATATACGGACCTTATTGGTGATGTCCTTCAAAAAGGTCAGGTGCGCAATACCCACAACCGGCGTTCATGTATGCATGAATGTAGATGAAGCAAAAGGGTTATGTAAGGATCGTAGCACGTGGCGTTCTGTAGTTTCTGCCTACCCCCATGGGAAAAAGGCGCGACTTTATGTATGTATGTATGTAAAAATACACTTCATAATTTCAAAAATAAATAAATTATAACATAATTATGCATCACGCCTGTATTCCCCGAAATGTAAGACAAAGATGTACACTCACTCACATTGCATCGATCCCGTTATTGAGTCTCATACACCGGGTGCAACTTCAACCTTTAAATGCTGTTAAGAATTTCCACAAAGGAAAACCCAATAACACTTCAATTCAACCCAGGACCTCACGCTCAGCAGTCGCGCTTACGACCACGAAGCCAAATGAGATAATCAACAAACAAAACAATAATAAAAAGATACTCTAAAAAAATTCGAAGATAAACTAAATCATAGAAATAAAACAAAAGTCCCATTACATACAACGACTTAAAATAAAAGTACTTAAGCATCACGATAACGGGACGGACACGGCACGGAATGTTCGTGCCGAAACTCAATTTCCCGTGACGCCGGCGTGCCCCACCGGATTTATAAGTTTGTTTTTTACGCGTTAACTCCTAAACTGATTTGGAAGTTTGGACCGCTTCCCCGTATACCGTATATTGGTTTAGTCTTAAAGTTTTTTGCCGACCTTACTGCTGACCTTACCTATATGTGTTTGGTTATAGATAGATCGCGAAAAGTAAGGAAATCAAAGTGCTACCATGTTTTTTTTTTCGTAGGTAATTTTCTGTTATTTACCTGCCATAAATCTATGTATTAATAAGTGAAGAGAAAAAATTGTACCCATTTTTAAGCATATTGCGCCCACGGAGGAGTGTGGTATTCGGCATAGTTAAAAGTTAATATCGAGGCGGAGTGCAGAATTCTAAAATTTATATATAAGTAATATTTGTTATAAATACATTAAAACAAATAAAACATTAATTTTTTACGTTCATACTGCCAATGTCAAATGTCAAATCAATGTCGCTCGCAACTGACGTAATAGAACAAAATTAAAAATAAAATATATGCAATGACTACAGAGGTATATACTCTTTGACAAAAGGACCTCAATGATGTACAAACTAAAAAATTGATTCGGTCGAATTTCGACCACTAGGCAACCACTAGTAAAATTAGATGCTTTGCAGGAAGGTTGCTATACTGGCCATTTATAGATCTTTATGTCATTATGATTGTGAAATAATAATCTGTGACAGCAGATTACCTGTTGTATGACACAAATGCAGTCTGACTGCATTTTGTACTTCCTTTTGCAGTCAAACTTTGCTGTTTTAGCAGTGAGTAACTTCTATTGGGAAGGTCTGGAATCGAAATTTGACTACCACTTACGTTAATCATGAAGGACAGCGTCTTGAGGATGACACGCCTGAGAGTACTCTACAAGGTTTTTGATGGTCTACATCGTCTGCTAACAAGCACCTGGACAGTGCGTTTAATCCCTTCATTTTAAGAAGGAGCCGTAGAAAAGAAATGAGTTAAATTAAAAGATATTGAAGAGAAGACCTTCTACTTAAAGTCATTTCGATTTTCTTGATATTTATACTTTTTTTTATATTTTGACCCACACTAGGAATAATTCCTGTATCGTGGGTGCGTTTACAAACACATATATTCACATACACAAAGACCCAGACCCGAAACAACTATCTATAGACCATACAAAGATTTGTTCCGTGCGGGAATCGAGCCCGCGACACTTAGAGCAGCATTCAATTTCTCAACCAATACGCCAACCGTGCCGTCTTACATACACAAAAGTATTCGTTCTAGTTAAGAAAAGTGTGAGTACGTTAATCAATGCACTGACTCCTTATTTCTTGCTGTTTCGCTTAATTAAAACCACTTCTCAACAGCCAGAAATCTAAATATTAAAAGCATTAATCATTTAGAATCACTATTAGATTTCAGCTCACCTTACAACATAACAATACCGTGAAGATAAAACACACTATTACCATATCATTCCTTTTATATCAGTCTGTTATCTACCTACACAGGTCCCGAAAAACAAGTTAAGGAAATGGCCCAGTATATCGTGAACGCTGGACAAGTGAACTATGTCCGGGACAATGGGAATACTGTTTTTATTTGTGGACTGCGGCCAATATTTGGACTCTGGTGTAACTTATGGCTCGGCAGTGATTCATTTAAAGCAACAAGATGTAAACAAAAGGTTTACACAGCATAACGCATGTAGGACAAAGGGTTAGGCAGTGAACAATTACATATAATAGAGGGTCGTCATATCGCCATCTACTGTCCACAATTCCAAACACAAATCAGTATATCCGACCTGGGAGTCGAATCCAGGACCTCACGCTCAGCAGCCGCGCTCTCGACCACTATACCGATGACGCAATTAAGTTCAATCAGTGAAGTTAATTTATTCCATAATGACTCCATACAATGATTGTGTGGAACAGATGGCCAAGCGATAACACGACTGATTTGTATGTTTTTATACGTATTTTGTTGTACCAAACTATATTCTGATGTGGAATAAAGTGGATTTGTATTAATTGAAATAGTAATTTGTTTGCGGACGCGAAATTGAACAATAATTGCATTTCGCGGAAGCGAGAACTCAATCAAATGGAAGTTCCTGGTAAAAAACAAATGGACGGTTGTGGCGTCTTATTAAAATTTAAACATCTTTACTGACTTTAAAGATTAAAATCGCTGTCCTTACAATTCTGCCTATCGTCCATTTGGTGTCGAGTAAACTAGGAAACTTATCACACTTGGTCATATAAGATGTAAGAGTACAAAGTCAGATCTCACTTGTATCGCATAATCAGCAATCAGCACATTAAAAAAAAATAGTTTTTATACATGCATGGCCAAGTTAACTTAACTTTAAAAATATTACTAAGAAAACTTGATAAATGATTGTCACGAGAGGGATTTTAACCCACAATCTTAGCTCCAAAACCACATCTCTCCACCACTCAAGATTTCGTATCTCTGAAGCTTCCTTCATTCCTTTTTGAGATGATGGTGACACCTATTAGACTCGTTTTATGTCACAAAATGCGCACAAAACACTTCCTTACCCAAAACAAATATCTGGAATGTAACCCACAACCTGTGGCGCAGAAAGTCAATCTCTTAACCACCCAACCGGGCCGCTAAGTAAAACAAATCGTAGCCATTGACAATAGATTGAACGCAATCAAATAAAGGAAACATAAGATTCTCGTAAATAATTGATATCTTGATGAAGATTAGGTAGTTCCTTACTCTTAATTGCATCATTGTTCTAATGGTTGTTAAATGCGACTGCTTGGCGTGACTTTCTTAGTTCGATTCCTGACTCAGGTATAGTTTTATGGAGGAACGAGTTATGGTATTCCTCCATTGAAATGGGATCCTCCGACCAGGCAAGGTGGTTAGCCTAGCGGGCTATGGCCCGACGGTTTGTTGTCGGACATTCGTAAATATGTGTTAGAATCGTAGTAAACTCTCGTAGTGTGATTCAGAATTGGGTGTTGTCACTTCACTCTGATAGATGGCGCTTTCCCTTAACTATTTATTTAATTAATACACCAACAGTTTATACATATAACATTAAATTAATTTAACATAAGTCACTTGTTCATATGTATATATACAAATTATAGGTGTACAGTCAGCATCAAAAACATGTATACACGTAGCGAAATTCAAACGCTTATTCTTGAAAAGTTATTAATTAAAATCATAAAATTTAAATGACCACGTATCTTTATGTACAAATACTATGTATGAAATTAGTCAAGATTTCAATCACAATTTCCTTTAAAACTCGGTTTTGAATTATATTGAATTATATTATATAAAACGAAAAGATTTAATTTATGTGTTTATTTATTAATTTATTTATGCTATGTTGCGAGTAGCTATGTTTTTCTCTATGGGAATTCTCAGTAGCTTCGTAAGAATTTGTTTTGTTGTCGAATTGTATAGGGCACAATTCCACACATCACATCTACGCATATCCTTCCAAAGAACATTGGAACACAACCTATTCCTGTTATACATTTCTAACCCTAAAATACTTATGGTGACAACTTAATCCACGAATATACGGTATTCCAGAAATAAACATCAACTGTCAGATTAACCGGCGACAATCTTCATAAAATCTGTGAGCCTCCAGAAAGAAATCTTTTAGCGCCTATAAAAAAATGATGTCGTCAAAATAAACGGTTGGTCTTACCAGTGCCTCGGATTATAGAAAAAAGGGATATGTACACGATTTGTGCAGTAATTTTGGTAATTTGAAGTTGAATATTCTATGATACAGTGGGAATAGTAATCCGTCCTTCTTATTCTTTGTAAAGCATTATTGGATTGATACTGGACTCCAGTATAAAGGGGTAGCCAGGTTTTAGTATCGGGAGGGGTTTAAGGAAATAAAACAACAAAAATGTACATGAAATATTAATGTAAAAATGTATACTCCTCGTCTCTGCTTATTTCAATATAATATCAATGTAATATTTTGAATATTTCAGGGGGTTTGAACGCTCACCCCTAACAACGCCCATAGCCACCATAGCATAAAATTGTAGTCAATAATTGGAGACAATTTGCTACAATTTTGACCCCAGGGACCAGGAGTAGGTTATAAGTGAATTTGGAGATATTGCAGATTTTAAGTATTTTTGAAATTTGCCGACTTTCGACCGAAAACTAATAATTGTGAAAAATCTAGTTAACTCACTAAATTGACACTTTTCTAAAAGCTAAAAATGTTTTCATCACTTTAATAACGAACACTTTAATAATAAACTCTTTAATAGTCTATCCTAAGAAATAAAAGGTCATAAAGTTCAAGGAATGAAGCCTTATTCAAAGCAATTGGTCATTGACCAGTTCTATTATCTACAGCAGAGTAAATATAACACACGCTCGTACGCACGTAAATGAAATATAGATTCAATTTTAATAATTAAATAATGTTCATTGCATTGTATCAAATCACGAAATAAAACTACAAAAAAAATGCAACATAAATATTTTCATTTCACGGGTGCAGTGAGTTTCAAAATGTACGCCGCAATCTACTGTACATTGTTTAACTATCAAAATTGGATCGATTTCGATTAAAAACGTCAATCGTAATTACCTGGCAGGTCAGTTGATCATTTGCAAGTCTGTTAACGTGCAAAATTGAACATTCTGTTCGGTAACCACCACTAAACCACCATTAAACTAAAAAATTAGCAGCTTTTATATATATTTATAATATTACTAACGGACCCGACAGAAGTTGTCCTGCCCGAACCTGTTTTAGAACTCGATCGCAGCGCCACCTACCGGGTCCAATTGTATTTTCAAACCATCCAGGAACCCATTGAAATATACACACAAAATTTCATCCAAATCGGTCCAGCCGTTTAGGAGGAGTTAGGTGACAAACACACGTACAGAAGAATTATACATATATATTAAGATGACCCGGGTACGTCTTAAAACTGCGGCCAGACACCGGAGGACGGGCAGCAGCATTCTCTCACTAATCGGTGAGCAACTGCGATCCCCAAGCCGCCTGCCAAGCGTGGGGATTATGGCAAACCCAGGGGGGGTTTGCCATGTTTACAAACATACATGTCACATGCACAGACAACCAGACCCGAAACAACTATCTGTAGATCATACAAATATTTGTTCCGTGCGGGGATCGAACCCGCGACACCTAGCGCAGAAAGCTAATCGCTTAGCCACTGCACCAACCGTGTCGTTCAGCAGTGGACGTTTTCTGGCTGATGATAATGATGATGATGATTAAGATTCAATGTGAGGGTAAAGTTTCGCATGCCGCTTAAGAATGCTAGTACTGTAGAGGTTTTGAGCAACTAGCGACTCGCCCTGGCTTCGCACGGGTAGCAGAACATATACGCCTTCTTTTTTTTTCTGTCGCAGTGTCTTTACATCCTTTCACTAGGTGCACGCCAGTAAAGCTCCCAGTCGGCATGATTTTTTCCGATATCTTCAACTATCATCGTCATATTTCAGCCAATTTACATCAAACCTTAATGAATTATAAACCTAAACCTTCCTCATGAATCACTGTGTCTATTGGTGAAAACCGCATGAAAATCCGTTCAGTAATTTTTGAGTTTATCGCGAACAGACAGACAGAAGCGGCGGGGGACTTTGTTTTATAATATGTAGTGATAGTGAAGAAGATTATTCAGTTTTATTTCCATTGTCTGTGCGACAGTACAGATAATATTATAAATCTCTTTGAGTTTTCATTAAAATTTTGCAGTACTACAGTACTATTACAGCACAGACATAATAGTTAAACCTATCTACACCACTATATACATTTCTGCATTCGATATGCTCAATTTAGGCATATCAAAGCGACACGTGACATACTCCCGTGACATATCTCGTTCATTTCTATAATCTGAAATCACCATCAATGTACAAGACTCACTGAGCCAGAACTTTATTGCGAGCTGGAGACCGTAAAAATAATGAAAACACGCGTAAAATACTATTTATTGCTAGAAAATCATATCGTAGAAAATTGTGTAAAGCTATGAGAGTCCGACTGGAATGGATGCTTCGGGTTTATGTCTTTGTGTTACGAGTACTTGCTTACTGGTACTGGTCGGTGAACCCAGTGTCACGACTGAAATAGCTCTTGAGACAGCATAAACATACATATAGCATCACGCCTGTAATCCCTGAAGGATAAGACAGAGGTGGACTAGGTATTGAAACAGGGGGCGAGCCTCTTGCCATCTACCAAGTATAAATCAAAAACGACGGCCTGAAAACCCAATGATAGTTAGCCCAACCCGGTAATCGAACCCAAGATCTGACGATTAGTAGCCGCGATTTCAACCACTAGTGTAGCTTTACTTATAGAATAATGCGGTTCACGATCACGACAAAAATAAAACGATTGAAATTGATAAAAGAACCCTATCTCCAATAACTGTGGCCATTTTTACACGTATATATATATTAGGGTGTCCCATAAATTTCAAGTGCGATTTTTTTTTACGCATACCTTCTAAAAACTTTCCTAATAACCCAATATAGTCTAAAAACAAAAGATTAGTCCATTTTATGAACGATAACCCGTGCCGACTTGCGATTTAAACTCGCCCATACAAATTTCGCGGGTACTGCACTGCGACCTGTAACTACGTGTTTTATTTGTCATTTCATACGTGATTTTTTACAATATCAGTACGCTGTTATTTCTTGCATAAAGATGTCAGTTGAATTACGGAGTGATAAACAAAGTATTTTTCTTACCAGACTTCCAAAACCATTTAATAAATGGTGTAAAATTACCATCTAATCGACAAGTTCTCGCTGTCTTGTTTGACAATATTCGCGAAGTCAAACAACTTTTAGTGAAAGTGCTAATCTTGTGATTAGGAAGTGCATTATATTTTGGAAAAACATAAGAATTCCTACAAAAACCACGTCTGGAGAGAGCTGCAAAAAATTGTAAAAGAACTCAGAAAATAATTGTGAAAGACACCTTCATAACTTATTTGATATTGCACATGCTGATGCCTTTGAAAGAATGAAAATAGAGGAAGACAAAGTATTTTTGAAGAATCAGAGAGAGCCAGGTCGACCGGGATGCTTACCTGATGTACACAAAAACTTGGCGGACAAACACAAAAGAGCTAGACTAAGACGATTAGAGAAGAAGGAAAGAAAACTAAGACAAAAAGAGTTACTGGCTCTTGCATGGACTTATACTACACATAACTTGGAATATCCACATGATTCAGACGAAGTCAGATTGCCAGCGGAAAGAATCTGATAAAACCTAAACTCATCGTAGCTTTAGATCGATGCCAGCTAAGCATATGAGACTCCGTTTACATTCTTCATGCGCTCGTAGAAGCGCTTGGTCTGAACATCGATTACATCTCCATTAACAAATCCTCGATTCAGCAAATTCGCCAATTTGCTAAAACCATCTCAACTGCCCTCTATAACTGGAATGTTAATGACAAGGTACAAATAATGTGTTGCGACACAACATCTTCGAATATTGGACGTTTCAATAGAGCTTATGCTCTTTTGGAGCAGACTTTAGAAAGAGAATTGTTACTTTTCGCTTGTCGTCATCATGTGTATGAGTTGGTTCATAAAACTAACAAGATAAAGCAAATTACTAGCAGTCCAGATATTCCGATCTTTAAAAAGTTCAGATACAATTGGAAAAACATCGATTCAAATAACATTGAAAAATGCCTTGATTTCGTAAAATACCATGTTGCTGAGACAAACATTACATCTTTGTTAATGTTTTTTATAGCACAACTGAACAAAGCTTTAATAAAAGACGATTATCACGAATCGGTCGAATTATGCGTAGTGTTTTTGAGGGGGAAATTCAGATAGAAAAGAAGAAAAATAAAAATCTCGACTGAAAATCGACGACATTTTTCTTCAGGAATATGTGCCTTGGGAAGATAATGCTGCTTTTCTGGAAACTAAAAGAAGAATAACTCGTTTGAAGATTTTAAATGACACTGCTGAAAGAACTGTCAAATTAATGCAAGATTTTACGGACTTATCACGGCTAAAGAAGAGCAACAATAATTCCTGTTGCGTTGTATCCAGGAACATAGAAATTTTTATCCAGACTGTAAAAAACATACCCTAAAGAGAAATTACCCTGGCTGATTGTTGTTATTTTATGTGTTTAAATAAAGGTAAATATTTCTCTAATTTGATTTTGTCTTTTATTTACTTCATTTATTGCATTTTTATTAATTTTATAGGAGAACCAAATATTAACATTAAACATGAGATTTGATAAACTTTGTGGCTCGGTCGGCACGGGTTGCAATCATGCTAGAATGATAAAATTTCATATTTGAGTATGGTTTTGCATTTATAAAAGATATAGAGGGTATGCATTTCAAAATTCGAAAAAAATTTTTTTTTGGTCAATTTTGGGACACCCTAATATATATTATAGTAGGTACTTATATATGGTATACTGACCATAACATTTTATTTTGTTTCTTGTTTAGAGAGTGTATTGAATTTTTATATTTGAATACTGATTTTTGCCCGCGACTTCGTACGCGTGGAATTTTGAATCTGATTATTTCCTGCGGTAAAATGGAGCCTATAGTTTAAGTTAAACCTCTAGCAATACATCAGTGAAAACTGCATTCAGTTTTGTGCAGTAGTTTTTGCGTGATGCATGTACAGATACAGACAGACAGACAAAAATTCTAAAAACTGTTGCTTTGGCTTCTTTTGCTCTAATAAAGACCCCGTATTAGTTTTTCTCCAATATCTATAATGTACAGACATCGGCCTATTATAATTTTATTATATGTATAGATATTTATACTCTGGTTCTTCGCTTGCTTAGAAATGATAATAATATTGACTAAGTTTAATATTGAATAAACACGCATTCTACATTCTACACACCTACATGCTATAGCAGGGGTGGCCAACCAGTCGATCGCGGCTATTAGTCCAGTCGATAGTGGCAAGGCAAACGAAAATATAATTTTACTATGTGATGTGAATATATACTTATATGTGAAGAAGTACTGATTATGTAATTGGTAGATTGCACAGATTCTTATTCAGTAAACAATAGATCTCGAGTCTAATCGAGTTCGCCACCCCTGCACTATAGCATTTTTTCTCTGGATAAAATAAACAGCCAAACCAATATTCTCTATATGTATTTTTTTTAACGTTACCTCACCCTTGTATTTCTCCTCTCTCGTTCGTACAGTTGAAAACACGCAGTTCCCATGTACACATAGGTCCGGAATTTACCTACAGGCCCTCATATTTGATCCGTGCGGGAATCGAACCGTGCCCCAGAAAACCAAACGTTCAGCCAACAAAAGTGCGAGTACCAAAATCCAGGTACCAAAAAATATTTCACCAAATTGATCAAGCCGTTTCGGAGGAGATTTACGAACACACGCTGTTTATGTTAGTCAAATGATTCGTAAATGGCAATTCCATAATTTTTCTAACGTTGCTATTCTCTGATTGTAGTTTGTAACTTGTGAGGAGGTAATCGCGTACTATGTCTAGTAATTACGCCAGGGTTAATAATAATAATAATGTCCTCCTGACCGATTTCAGTCACGGCGGCCAATCTCACCAGAGACTAGCCAACTACGCAGGAGATATTATAGAGCACAAGTGTGTGCGCAAACACAGGTGGTCTCTCTATTCCTTCACTCTCATAGTTCGATGGGACGGCAATCCGACACGACCGGAGAGAGATCAGGCGCAGGACCAACCGCTTTATGTGCTTTCCGAGGCACGGTGTGTATTCACATACACAAAGACCCAGACCCGAAACAACTATCTGTAGATCATACAAATATTTGTTCCGTGCGGGAATAGAACCCGCGACACTAAGCGCAGAAAGCTAATCACTTAGCCACTGCGCCAACGGTGTCGTCTATATATATAATATGTTTGTAAACTGTACCCACGATACAGTAGAAATCTTATCCTCCAAATAAAATACAATGGCTACAATGAACTGAATTTATAAACTTAAGTTGTGCAATAGTCGCGTTATTTCAGGCGTTCGGGATTGAACCCCAAAACATTCCGCTCAGCCCTGCGACCAATGGACCTTACCTTTCATGAAAAACCATGTACTTAAAACAATAATGTAATTTCCATGGCACCCTAAAACTCACACAATGCCATCATTTTTGTCCCCTGGGGATGACATGAAAGAGATGGGACGACCTTGGCCATATTAATTAAGAACAGTCAAACTTTTTGCTGAAGATTTAATTAAATTTGAATAATTTCAACAATGAAAACACATTTCCCGGTGCTATTGAGTTAGTTTGTTAAATTAACGAGTAATGTACATTGGAATACTTTTAGGACTTCGTAAATAATTTACTTGTTGTTTGTTAGTACACGACTGCCCAAAAAAGGAGAGTAATGTTTTTTTTTTTTTGGGTTCCTGTATATATGTGTTTCTTTGTTCCACCATATCTTTTGAATGCCTGAACATATTTGGATGTATGGGATATCGTTAGAATCCTTACATCATCCCGAGTGACATCGGATATAAATTTTTGAAAAAAAAAATTATATACCGGCAGTACGGCTCAGTGATAAAAAGTGAAAAAAAAAAAAACATCGGTTTTTTCAATATGGGTGTCAAATTGATGGACTTGATGAGCACATTCCAAAACTATATATTGTTTAATAGCGGTAAACAAAAACTTGTCACTGAAATGTATAAAATAAAAATAAATAATTTAAAAAATTATAAAACACGACTGCCCGCTCAAAAAATGAACTGAAAAGTAAAAAACAAGTTGTATTAGGTAAATAAATTTGTCATTGCAGTTGGGGGACCGTTCTGTGGAACACTTTTCAATCTAAGAGGTCCCCCGACTGCAATGACAAATTTATTCATTTATTTAATACATATATATTATTAATATATTGTTTTTTACTTTTTAGTTCATTTTTTGAGAGCGTAGTCGTGCTTTTCTTTTTCTTTTAATTTTGTATGAATAGTTCATAGAACTTTAGTTAGAAATATTCAACAGCAAAATTTGTTGATTGTTGTACAAAATTTTATATAGTTTTTTTTATGTATTAATATTGCATCATAGCATCACGTCTGTAGTCTCCGAAGGGTTAGACAGAGGTGTAATTTTTCACCGATGCCGTTATTAAGTCCCATGTAATACAGGGCGACCACATTGCTATCTATATATCGTTCCGGGCTGCTACTAAGAATTTCAGGAAATCCTACTAACACTTTACCCGACCTGGAAATCAAACCCAGGACTTCATGCTCAGCAATCTCGCATGCGACTATTAGATATGCGTTTTATTATTAATCTTGTGTGCCACATCATTATAAAGAGTGTTTATACACTGAACTCTAAACTCATTTATAAAATAGACCATTTTAATTTGCATTATACACCTTATTCACACAAGACTATATTTACTATATGTATAATAAATTTACAACCACCAAACGTCGAAAAAGCCAAATTTTACGAAATCTTATAAGTGAACTGCGCAGGTGTCCGTGCCAAACGCGCTGAATTGCTGGAAAAATATGCAGACCCTGAGGCATTCTGATGACGTTATCAGATTCAGGGACGCTTAGCGACTGGAGTTATCTGCATTCTACCATAATCATCAGTCCCTAATTTATACTTTCTTTCAGCGCAAGCAGATGTGCAAGTCCATTACCACTAGCACGAACACGAACACGTACATTTAAATCCTTCATGACGTTATCGTTAACGATGAATGTTCGTGCATATGGTACAATACTCAGAAAATGAACATTTTAATCCTCCATAAACACGCATGATAATGCAACGCAGGATTAAAACGTTTGTGATCTTGATACAGTTCCCCGAATACGAACAATACGAACATTTAAATCCTACGTAAACATGCTACGATGACGTAACGCAGGATTTCAATGTTTCTGATCTCGATACAGTCCCCCCAACCCGAACAATACGAACATTTAGATCCTTCTTGAACATTCTGCGATAGACCAAACGTAAAGCAGAATCAAAAAAAGTTCGTGGTCTCCATACAGTTCTCTGTACACGAACAATACGAACATTTAAATCCTACAAAAACACGCTACGGTAACGTTACGCAGGATTCAAATGTTCGTGCATGGACTACATAAATGCCGTTAGTTTGTGCACGTTTGGTGTGTTCGCCGCCCGTAAGTGTACGTTCACCTTATATGCATAAACACGGCTTGGACCAAAGTTATAACATTATTCAGTGCCGTCTTGCATCGTGTTAAGATCCCAGTGATTACAGACCATGATGTATGGTCAGATTTGCTGCCATCTAATATATGGTAGCTGGGCTTTTCCATATTGAATTTACAGAGTCGTAAATTTCGCTAATTTATTACACAATGCATAACTATATACACTTGGTACGTTATAACTACCGGTCCAAGATCTAGCTGGTAATAGCGATATAATAATGTGGTGACTAACAGATTTTGGATTATGTAGACTGGAGACAAAGAGAAATTAAGTCGTAACGAGAAATCTCACAAAATCTGCAAATAGTTTACTATGAGAAGAAGTTCGAATAAATTCGACATTCACAGAATATACAGTAGAACAAAGAAATATTAGAATAGAATAGAATAGAATAGAATAGCATTTATTTCTCAGTATATGGTACATTGAGGTCTTAAATATAATCATTGATTCACATATACTACCATTGCTGGTGTAGAAATATTAAACAAACTATGCATGCAAATTATAAGTCACACTAGAAATTATATTGATTCGATTAAAGATTCGATACAATTTAAATTTGACAAATCAATAGTGATTCAACAGATTACATTAATTACAATGTCAAAATATGAATTACAATGTTAAAAGTATTAATTACAATGTCAAAATATGGATTACGATGATTATTTATACAGGAACACAAAATATGGGTAATGTTTTTTAAAGATCTCATTTTTTTTTGTGTCAGCTCTTTATACTAAAACAATATATTACACAACGATATATGAGTTCAACTGTACCGTAAAATGTTTTCATACTCTTGTAACATACGCTTACTATCAGTATTCACACACTTTTAGGGCGATGTATAATATCACAACTGTATTTATAAAGTAGAAGCAGTACAACTTTAATAGACACCGCCTAACTCGTACTAACCGTAATGAGTCTTCCTATTCTTGAAACAATCTGCAGACAAAAAAACAATGCAATTTGTATACAAACATATTTAAAATGGCATATCTCTATAAATTTCTGTAACATACATATTTTTGAGTTTCTTGCCCGTTCTTCTCTATTGGAAATCAACACTTTGGAAAGTAGCAACTAGAGCCTGATTATTCATAAGTGCCTGTAAATGGTTTACATGAATAAAAATATTTTTTGAATTTAATTTCACAATTTTTTTACACCCTTCAAAAACACCACCTTGGCAGAAATAATCGAGCTATTTAAACCAAACCCCGAAGCAACGAGTCACCATTACCCCAATTTAAGCCAGTTTTCACGCCTCACAAAGACCCCATACTTTCAAGACCCCATCAAAATAAAACTTTCAGATCCCCAAAACACAATTTCAGCTGAAGAAATTATTCCCCTGGGCTTTCCATGGGCACAAGGGGGATCCCCTGGCGTCCATTAAACCTATCACTTTGTAGATCTCTCGCGACATTAAGAGAATATATTTCCAATTGGTTAGAAGGGGCGTGGCTGATGGAAAACTAGGGGATCCATGGGTTTATGTTGTAATTTAATGGGATATTTTTGAGTTAAATTGGTTTTGAAAGTGAAATTGTTGTTTTGCCATTTTTGGTTTAAGAAAAGTTTCTTTCTTCAAAGCATTAGTTACCTATCTGGCTGTAAATGACAGGAGTAAATAAAACATTTACATTTCAGCCTGTCAAAGTAAAGAATATGATAAAAAAAGTACATTTCTCATCATCATTATCTGCCTAGCCTTTTTCCATTATTGCTCAACTATATTAGGGTTGGTAGAGTAGTTTTCAGACATTTTGATCTGCTGACACCCTTAACGACTATCATAGGTATTCGTATGACACCCGAGACCAAATGTTTAACGTGATTTCCGCGAAACAGAGGGATATCGATGTGTGAAATACGGTCACCCATCGAAGGACTGACCGCATAACGACTAATGTGCAAGGTTTATAATATTAGCCCCTCAAAAAAAGTACTTACCTCATATATACTTTTTTTTATTTCATAACTAGCTTCCGCCCGCGACTTCACCCGCGTGGATTACGAACTCGTGCAATTTTTCCCGTTTTTGCAACAATTTTCATTGATGCTCCGCTCCTATTGGTCGTAGCGTGATGTTATATAGCCTATAGCCTTCCTCGATAAATGGACTATCCAACACAAAAAAAATCAATCCGAACCAGTAGTTCCTGAGATTTGCGCGTTCAACCAAACAAACAAACCCTTCAGCTTTATAATATTAGTATAGATTAACCGTAAAACCTCATTATCCCGATGTAACTAAATATCATATAACGTTCTTATGCTATTATCATAATCATATTGGCAATAGAACTTAAGATACTATTACTAATAATATTACTGTCATTCCATCGAATATTATCTTATTAAGCCACTTAAAAATATTTGAGTATTCCAATTTAAAATTAAAGCTTTTAAAATTATTAAGTTTTATAACGTACTGATATATTAAGTTACCAGATACTTAGTGAACTTATTTCTAAAACTTAAGTTAGGAGTATCATAATTACTTAATATAACTTGCAAAGAATGATTACATTTTTACATCAAATAATTGAAGACTGAAAGTCAGTGTTAAAGGTTCTTTTATCTAATTAGTCAATTTATTTTTTTACTGTTCGCCTTATATCAAAAAAAAATTTATATAAATATTTTTATCATAAAGCGTCCTTTACGTAATTATAAATTACATTAATTATAATCAAACATTATTACGCCAGTAGACACGGCTACGTCTTAAAACTGCGGTCAGACACCGAAGGACGGGCAGCAGCGTCCTCTCACTAATCGGTGAGCCACTGCGATCCCAAAGCCGCCTGGCAAGCGTGGGGACTATGGCAACCTCTCCCCCCCTTGGGGGAAGCCTTCGTTCAGCAGTGGACGTCGTCTGGCTGGTGATGATGATGATGATGATTACGCTAGTATAAAACGATATCAAAAATCTAAGTTAATTTTTACTTTACGTAGTTAATCCGTAAATTTAAACTAAATCTTTCTAGTTCTATTTTATTTTACACTCAGTAGTACCGAACTCCTACAACAAGCCTGAGGGTATACCTGTGTTAACTAAACACTAGATCTAAACACAGATCAAACACAAAACAAAGTTACAGAAGGTTAACTGAATACAATGCACGAAAACACGCTTGCATTCGATGCAACAACAATGTTTTATTTTTACTCCTCCTTCGTGTTGACATGAGATGTCACTGTAAATCCGTCGATCCGTCGATTCGGGTTGATTCTTGCTCGTGTCTTTGTCATTTCTTTATTTTTTATTCAAATAATATTTATACAAGGAAAGAGCCTCCACGTGTGACGATACCTGAGATCGTCTGATTTACCCAGGACAGTCAACCTTTATACCACCATTGCTGACTGGCTAATCTTTCCACTACGGCATGAGCGATTCCATGTGATAGCTTGTGCCAACTCGACAGAAGAAGACAATATTGAATCATGGTATAAATAAATAAAGGACTGTCTGATTTTAATTAGATTTAATCTTTGTTAAAAGAACGTACAGTCCTCCTTCCAGACAGATTTTAAGAGAAGCAATTTTTTTTACCAAACCTCAATCTCTATTTGACACACTGTCATTTGGACATCAATGCATAGTTTAAAAAACTAACAAAAGTACGATGGTCATTTCAAGTGTCAAAATTGGGAAGAAAATAATGCAATGCATGACATGCACGAAAATTCATTTTTTTTTTCTGAAACTGTGATGTTTATGTGGGTTTGAATTTTACAGCTTGTACGAAGTAGACATTCTGTGCTCCTCTTTTTCGTGTACCAAGTCTAAATCCCTAGAAGTGGACTTTGTTTAACCATGTTCAGTTAGGTGACCCAGATTTTTCCTAAGCTAGCTTTTTAGGACCCCACTTTTGGCCGATTTCTGTTTTACTACTTACTCTCAAGGGATTTGTGGCAGTTAAACTATTTTAGGGTTTACATTATATACAAGAGAATCATTTTATGTGGCAATGTTAACTTAATTCAGTAGCTCCCATTACGAGAATTTCTACTGATTTTTTCTACGAATTCATTCACTCCTATTAGTGATGTAACTAATATTCACATCCGCATGTGAAATGTTCCACATTCGCAAATGCGAATGCGAATATACTATAAATGTACTATCCGGTTACATAGGTTTCGTTAGTGGTGGACATTTGGACCAATTTTGCTCATTAACCTTTAATCAGTTGCATAGTTATTTTATAAATTACTAGCTTCCGCTCGCAGCTTCGCCCGCATGGGATTACGAACCCGTAAATTTTCCGGAATAAAATCCTATGTGCTATTCCAGACTATAATCTATCTCTGTGCCAAATTTCATCCAGATCCGTTCAGCCGTTCTCGCGTGAAAGTGTAACAAAGATCCATCCATCCATCCATGCATCCATACTCATAAACTTTCACATTTATAATATTAAGTAGGATTTTCACTCTTTATTGCGAATGTGAATAAAAAAGACACGAATATTCGCGAATGGGTTATATAAACCCAACAACTAAGAAACCAGATCTAAGCTTTGTGTAACTTATATAATTTGTCACAACATGATCAAAACTTTTAATTAAACAATTCGCTTTGTATGCCTTAATGCGTGAAACAATATTAGAAAGTTTAGTTTTGCATAGAAATTTAACTGTACCTTTGAATTGTTTAATTTAATTATTAGAAAATTTTGACTTTTTATTCTCATAGAAAGACTTTCATGACACAGCATGACTGCTAAATTGGTCTAGTGGTCGCATGATGAGCTGCTGAGGAAGAGGCCCTGGGTTCGAAACCCAGTTCGGGCAAAGTATTATCGGATTTTTTTCAAATTCTCAGTAACAGCCCAGAGTGCCCTGCAGATGGCAATAGGCTCGCCCCCTATTACATAGAACTTAACAACAGCATCGGTAAAATTACAATTACAAAAAATAAAATTACAAAAAATTATACACTTACAATTACAAAAAATATAATTACAAAAATTACATATCTGCCTAACCCTTCGGGGAATATAGGCGTGATGCTTGACTCTATATCTTTGAAACTGGTAGACAATAGCGCGACTCTCGTGCAATCATTGTCTCAATTACTTGATCAACCACTTGTGTCGTGAATTGTTGATTACGCCAATTATGTCTGTATTGCTCGTGTAGGACTTAATTGTAGTATTAACGCGGGCGTCGAAGAAGGGGAAATAGACTGTGAAGACTAAATTGTATTAGATATACTTCATCAAGCAATAGCCTTATCTGAAATTGGTTGCCATTTTTTACATTGGTCGGCCGGGACTGGTCAGCTTGTAACTGCAATAGGTATCTTATTATGTTTTTGTTTATATATTTGTACACATCAATCTCTCGTTAGTCTTACATTCTCTTACCTCTATCACTCACATAACAGTGTACCAAACATGATTATAAGTTTGATTTATTTTAAAAGAGTTTCCATGGAGTTTCTTTTTTATAACTTGGTGTCATCATCATCATCATTAGCCAGAAGTCGTTGGGTGCCATAATCCCCACGCTTGGCAGGCGGCATGGGGATTGCAGTGGCTCACCGATTAGTGAGAGGATGCTGCTGCCCGTCCTCCGGTGTCTGGCCGCAGTTTTAAGACGAACCCGTGTCGTCGAACTTGGTGTACCTACATGAAATAAAGATATATTCTATTCTATTTAATAACTTTTATTTTTTGGAATAACACAAGATCTAATGTTCAAAAACAAATTCACAGGACCTATTACTCGTTCATATAAACATGTTCGATAGAGGCGATCGGATATTGTGTTGTGAACGAGCTATTCTTTGTAACTACCATTGATATTCTCATTTGGGGTGCCAGGAAAAAGCCTCCATGACTGACAAACTCTGTATCGTCTGGCGGACCCTGGGCCGCCAGCCTGGCAACATTGTGATTGCACAGAGACCCTTGCCCAACAATGGGATATCAAAGGACTGGTTATTCTTTATATAATGTTTCTCTTTGGTCTCAAATCTGCCTTTCGTTAAACCAAAAGAAAAATAGACATCGCTTTATTTAAGAAAAGCCTAGTATTTTTACCAAAAGTCACTATTAACATTACTGACTGACAACCTAAGTTTAACATAACATAACAGCATCACGCCTGTATTCCCCGAAGGGGTAGGCAGAGGTGTACTATTATACACCCACATTTCACCGATGCCGTTATCGAGTCCCATGTAATAAGGGTAGAGCCTATTGCCATCTACCGGGCACAGTTTCAGATTCCGTGCTGTTATTCAGAAGTTCCATTCAGAAAAACCCAATAACACTGACTGACTCGGGAATCGAACCTAGAACCTCATGCTCAGCAGTCGTGCTTGCGACCGCCAGAATTAAATCAGGACTTATCCCAACAAAATCTTAGCCATGGTTACAACGCTATCGGATACAACATTCGCAGGAACAATCTCATTAGCCGTGAATTTCGTGGACCCTCCCATCGCAAGATTTATATTGTTATGCCCAAATCTCAAGCCAGTGTAATGTAGGGCCATTTGCATTTATCTGTTAGATCGAAATGTGATTAATTTTACCACCATACGAACTTAGATACAGAATTGACACAGGCTCCAAGAAAGTTCTCGATTATGTGTGTAGTCCGCGAACCCCATCAGGCCAGCGTGGTGGACTTACATAGGCCCCTATTACTGTTAATATATGAAGTAACTCTCTTATTTGTGAGATAAGGTCAATGCACAGCAGTAGGACAGTAATGGGTAGAGATTTTATTATACCAACTTTAAAAAAAGTATACTTACTGTATTTTTTTGTTAATATTACTATTCTTTTCTTTTTTCTCTTCTTTTTTAACAAAACATTGCCCCACACTAGGATTTCTCCTGTATCGTGGGTACAGTTTACAAACATACATGTCACATGCACAAACAACCAGACCAGAAACAACTATCTGTAGATCATACAAATATTTGTTCCGTGCGGGGATCGAACCCGCGACACGTAGCGCAGAAAGCTAATCGCTTAGCCACTGCGCCAAGCGCCAACCGTGTCGTCAAATGACGATGTTGATTATGATTTCATCCATCATAAAAACTTACCTACTTTGTGTTAGCATAGTTTTGTTTCGTGTGAACGGAAGAAACAGCCTATGAAATTATTCAAACCAATTAACCAAACAATATCCTGCAAACAATTTAATCCATACCCTTTTAAAGCACAAAATTAAGATACAAATATAAATAACTTGTGATTACTTTGAACATCTAAAAATAAAACTCAAACCAAAATTAATTCGCGCCCACACTTATAACGCCGGTTCTCAACAAACAGCGATCGCAAATAACCTTTAAATTATAACATCTTAAGGCCTGTAATTCTATCCGTTGTAACATTTCACTTCACGATAATCGCTGGCTCGAAATTAAATCGTAGGTCGCAATCAATTACGAGCGTCCGCCGGGTAGAGCCGAGCCGAGCTTTTTCACAGACATTATCTCCCGCTACTTCAAGTTTAAGGAGCGTTTGCACTGAATTGCACTGCGACCATGGTCGCACGTTTTTACCATAGTATAATAGGTCAGGGAAAATTCATAATCTAAGAAACAAAAATTCCTTGTGGACTGATGACGGAAAATTTTAATATGCGAAAATATTTCACTGATATTATGTAAGTTCAATTTTGAAGGCATATGTGAATAGGTTACTTCGTCCACCATCTTTGACCTCATCTCTAACCACAAGTTAAAACGCGAACCTATCAAATAATAAGCAAATGGTTATACAATAATTTCGAAAATACGCTTTTGTGTTTGCACAGAATAGCACTTGAAGCATTTAATTTTGGTGACAACTGACATATATAGTTACGCATGAGACTTAAATTGAAAATGCTACATAGACTTGACACGTATTTATTAAACTGTGACTGCGTCAATGATTTAGTATTTTAATTAAACTAATAAATCATTCAAAATCTAATTTCATCTAACAATAAATTTCTAAATTCACACCCGAAATTCTCGTCCACATTGCAATTACCGACCTTGGTCGCGATGTTGGTCGCGTTTCTAGTGTAAAACGACCTTAACTCGCGTCCTTCAGCGCGCGAACTTAAAATGTTTCGTTTTAGAACACCGATTTCAGTTTATTGCTATTTAAATAGCATGGAAATTGATAGGCTATCTCAATGGAGTTTGAATGGATTTGTCTTAGTTTTTTTCGGTTAAAAAAAGATCAATCTTCAAGACTTCAAGGATAATGTTTTCATTGTTATCTGTATGGCTGGGTATACCTAACTTATATACTTTTTTCGTAAATGTTAAGCTCAATCACTCTTTTTTACAGATAAAAAGTTGAAGGTTTATGTTTTCACTAAGGCTTTGTGCTGTGGAGCTGAATTCCCAAGAGGACCAAACAATGTTACTTTCTAGTATAGTCGTTAACAAATAGGAGTAAATGGAAGGTATTGGGTTGACTAAAGCTAAGGAGACCGTTCCTTTGTCGTGTTTATTGAATAAAATAGGTTCTTTTATTGTGGATTATTTAATTCCGATAAGTAACTGAGTTACCGCAGTACATACGTGTACCTTGAGTAAAAGACCAAAACTGGGAAATATAATGACTGAAGGACCAGTTTTAGGTTTCGCTAGATGCTATTGTAATGAATCGTTGCCCCTAGGGCAATGTGGGTACAGTTTAAATAGCATATAAAACCCATTTGTTTATGCATAGTGCTGGAACTTTTTTTTGTTTGTCTTTTCTAGTCGTTTAATAGCAGGCCTTTAGTCTATTATGTACATCAGCAATACGATAGGACAAATTGAGACCCCTAGAGGTCTAAACTATCGAGTCGTCGAGATTGTAATACAATAAGAACACAACAGAAAGAAAATGAAACTCCAATATTGTCTCCCAATTTTCCAAGAAAATTAAGCCCAAATTCAAAAAGGGAAAATCATTTACTGAAAATAGGCCTGAAACGAGAACCTTTTTGATATTTGTTCTTGGACCTAAACAGATTGTCGCTATCATTACTTTTGTATTTAGTTCCCAAGTTCGTCATCTAATTGCGAAGTTCGTGTCAGGGTCCGGACGAGAATTTCACTTATTTAAGTTAGACTCGTTGTTGCTTTTTGGGATGAGTAGATGAAAAATGTGTTTCTGTTGGGGAAATGAGTTTTAAGGCCTAATAACACGTTTTACAATAAGGAATAGTGTTTTAGAGTTGAAGACACGTTTGGCGCAGTGGTTAAGCAATTAGCTTTCTACGCTATGTGTCGCGGGTTCGATCCCCGCACGGAAAAATATTTGTATGATCTATAGATAGTTGTTTCGGGTCTGGTTGTATATGTATGTTTGTAAACCCACGATACAGGAGAAATCCAAGTGTGGGACAAAGATTATTAAAAAACAAAAAAAAAAACAAAATTTAATATTTATAGGTTATCTTCCATGAAAGAGGATTTACATTAGAAATCAGCCAGCATCGCTGACTTTTCGTATTTCGAAAACTGAAAAGTCCATAAGTTTCACGATGATGTGTGTAGTCCGCCAACCCGCACCAGGCCAACGTTAGACTAAGAAGATGCCTGTTCCCAACAGTGGGTTAATCAGCTGATTAATAGTTCCAATGAACTAGAATCCATTTAAGTAATATAATTAATTTTCAGTGAACTACCTTTCTTCTTTTTCTGTAATTTAAGAGCTCAACTCTTGTTGGTAGAACAATCACCACTGCTCTCTATCCTTTGCCTTCGTTTTGACCTCTTCATGCGACTAAACCGCTACATTCTTCTTCACTTTTGATACAAAACTTCGTTTAGGTCTTCCCCTTCATCTCTTTCCTTCAATTTTTCTTTCTCAAATTGTCCTAAGGAAGTGACCTTGTCATATCAAGTGGCCAATCATCTTTACTCTCCTGGTAATTTAATTATAATTTCTATCCAGCTTAATTCATTTCAGTATTATTTTGTAAGCATAATACTAAAAGGACAAACTGGATTCTAACACACTTTACATTTATTTTCTCGCGTTCAGTTATTTACCCTATTGACAGAGTACGTTCTCTTTATATCCAGGAATTTCTGCGCTACCTCATAGAGACGGTTTCCCAGGAAACTGTTTGATACATTCCCCGGGGCTTGCTTACAAGGAAGCCATTTAAAGTTATAAACCAGGTTTACTAAACTACAGGAGTATATGTTATGTATACGTGAGGCTGACATTAGATTAATGGTCAAAAGTGTGATATTATAGGTCTCAGATTGGGCATACTGATACATTGTTTCAAAATTCTCAGTATCAGCCCAGGTTAAAATCAGTAGAATTTTCCATATTAATAAGGGACCTACAACGACATTGAACTGTTCGCACGGACTGAAGCGACTCCTAGTCCTGCATGCAATTATTGTCCATTGTCCAATTATATTATAAATGAGATATCCAGCTGGAGAGTTATGGTCCTCCCCTCCCTGTTTCTATATTCCTCCATCTTTTGAGATCAGCAGCGGGCTTTTGATATTTAAACTCAAACTCAAAGATTTTTTTATTTTAACGGAGTTTTTGCAAGCACTTGCAAAACGTCGAGATACTAAGTGCATGGTTCCGAAAGTGGGGTAGTCGTATGGAGAAGACACCGACAAGAAACTCCAGGGATAGTATATCGAAGCTAAATTAATCTCGCCACTTGTAAACCTTATTATGTATAATATTCGTAACGTGCAACCCACATAACCATACAATACTGTTTAAAACGATCACCCACATTATACTTAGGAATATTTTAACTCAATTTTATCAGCAACATAGCCGAGGTACTTGATTGCAGCGTAACTTATATGCTCAGGTATCGGTAGGCGCGGCGGGTGTTATTTTTAACGTTCCCCGGCGCTGCGCTGTAGTGGCACTGCACTCGATGGGCCTGACACACGCAACCTGCAGCCTCGGTGACCGTGATAACGCGGATTGTAGGACCAAATATTATTTATTGTATTTTATTAGGACGTGGAACCTGTCTGACTGTTCGACCTGACCTGTAGGTCGGCAGCGTAATCACCAATGTAGTAATCATTTTGCGACAGGCGTAGATCGCGCGATAGCTTCTATCAAACGTTATTTTTGTGTCATACATTAACCGAAAACAGTAAGACTGCTGTTGCGTGGCTGTCGCGTTTCAATCGCTTTTTAAAAATTCTCTGTAGCAACATGGGGTTTTGAACTGTGTCCAGTAAATGGCGATAGGCTTGCTCCCTATTACATGAGACTCAATAAATAAAAGAAGAAATGTAAGTGTAGAATAGCACACTTCTGCTTTCCCCTACGATTATAATTTTTAAACTATCTGCTTTCCAAGATTCCCGCAAACAGACACCTGTGGATGAGAATATTACTAATGTCTAAGTTTTGTCACTTAACGGGATAATATATCAAGCACGAAGGAAGGTCTACACAAACGTCAAAACTAATATTATGTATGGACTGAGGCTTAACCTTTCTCATTCAGAGAAGAGACTCGTGCCCATCAGTGGGACAGTAATGGCCTGAATTATTTAATTAAATAGGCTACATTCAGTGGCGTGCGGTTCATAAAGACAAAAAGACACTGTCTACCCTACAAAAATCAGATAAATATTTATTAAAAGATATTTGAGGTGGCAAATGACATACATCATTATTTAATCGACAACACGACTAACCAAAATCAGTAGTAGCGGTAGGTATTTTTAAGTAAATAAGCTTTTAAAAATTTCTGCCTATCCTGTCTAAAAACTCTGTGCTAGCTACATTCCTTTGCAAAAAACCTAAAAAAGTGACTTTTACTTGCATTAATGCTAGATTAACTCAACTATCTCAACTCGGTTACTATACTTTTTTTTCTAAATTGAATTTTATGTGCTTCGGCCATTCGAACTAAAACCACGGCCAAAGATTTCGCATTGATGTCGTTGTAGGTTTATGTCCAGCACTCAACGATATCAAACATTAAAGTGAGTTAGAACTTAAAAACTGGCTATCCAAAGAAACAAGGCTTTTATTTCTTGATTTAAATAACCATGATGTCCATACAGCGCCATGGTGCCCATAGCGGTACAACATAGCTACGTCGAGCTATCTGCCTCCGCCATCACTGTTACATAGATGGCCGGTGATAGTGAAAATATACGGGAAAATATTACGTCCCTGATATAATTATTACACAGCTCCGTATCGTAGGTTTGTTCTAAATATAAACCTAACCTAACAACATCATAATTCGTATTGAATATGAGCACGATATACTGATCGTCTTTATATGGACACGTTCGAAAGACTCGTTCAAGCGATCACTACGATGTGTGTAAGATATTCGGAAAAAGAGACGTTCAGAAAATGGAACTCAATATTATTTAATTTTATCATAATGTGTAGGTATCATTCAACTGTCAACCATCCTATCCTATCCTACTAACATTATCCTATCCTACTAATATTATATTTATTTTATTTTATAATATTTAAATATTTTAAATATGAAAGTTTGTGAGGATGGATGGATAGATGGATGGATCTTTGTTACTCTTTCACGCCAAAACGGCTGAACGGATCTGGATGAAATTTGGCACAGAGATAGATTATAGTCTGGAATAGCACACAGGCTACGGTTTACGGGTTCGTAAACCACGCGGGCGAAGGCGCGGACGGAAGCTAGTAGATTATAATTATAATAAATTACGTAATATACAATACACAAATTAAAAAATTATAAAAATGATGAATCTGGCATTATTATTTTAAATTCGACAAACATTAAAGAAACATCTTTTAAAATTCTAAAACAGCCGTAGAATTGGTTTAGTACTGAACGGAATAGTGCAACCATAATGCGAAAGATCTCCTAGCTACACTTACTAAGCCGACCACAACACTTAACAGATAACATAGTAGAGTAGTGTCCCCTGTGTGACACACAGAAACACATCCCGAGAAGCCACGACACATTTGACGTCCACACTAGAATCACAATATGTAAACTATGTCTTATGACATTTTGACGCTTAAAACATACAATGCAAGCTTTCAAATATGCTAGAGACATCCGTTTTATGGATAAGACTAGACATTTAGACATACAGAAATGTAATGTGGGCGGAACAGATTATGGAAGAACTAAACTCTGATAGATGGCGCTGTTTTACTTTTGTCATGTTGTGAGCAGTATTCACTACAAGATATTATCCTGCTAAAGAAACCATGTCTGCATGGTCATTGGGACGTGTGCTGGAGAAGACTAGCAACATTAAGTTCTCCAACTTTAAGTTAATAGATTTTATTATTCCACTACCCTCTATATTCTCTTCCATGATTCTTTCCATGCACTGGTTGTCAGGAAGAAATTGCTTTTAGCGATAAGACCGCCATTTGTACCCTATGTGTAAAATGTATTTTCGCTTTGTACTTTTTCCTCTGGTGTACAATAAAGAATACTCTATCTATCTATCTATATATTCTTTAAAATTCTATGCGACACTTTGAAAATCAGTGTAACTATATTACCGATTTTTAAAAAAAGCCATTTGGTTAATTACCTATAAAAGTGGTTTAAAAACCACCCATTTGATATCTGGTAAAATATGTATTTTAAATAAATGATTATTTCTTTATAAGTAGTATTAACTGAAACGATAAGATAATGACTTTTCTTTAAGTACTTTATTAGAACATAACGTTAACTTTGATAAACTTCAACGCGAGAAAATCTAGACGATCAGTCCTTAAAAAAATTATTAGAGATGTCCGGACACGCATCGGCGACCGGCCACTAGTGCTGCGCAACTACACTCGATTATCCTCTTCCATTTTCTTCCGTCAGACATTTGGTACTTAAATTTTACTGTAACAACTGAAAATATAATATCTCCCCGTATGTTTACAACATAACTCGTTTGACCTACTGCTAAGACAGTAGTGAAGTAGGTATTAAATGGCGGGACTCTTATTAATGTTACAGTATTAGATACTTGACTTGGAAGAATTTAAATTGCTACCGCGTAGATCGGTCGATCTACGAGATTAAGCAACGCTTGACGCGGTTATTCCTTGGATGGATGACCATTTTTCACACATCGAGACCCGTGCCTCGGAAAGCACGTTAAGCAGTTGTTCCCGGGTGTCATACGAAGACCAATCATAGTTGTGACGGGTGTCAACAGCCCAAAAAGTCTGACAACCATTCTAACCTTAGAGTATCAGTGTCTCCCAGTAATTGGGTAGCGGAGGTCTGATGGCAGTCGCTCCGTGTAAAATACTGATATTCAGCTGGAACTGGTTAGACTGGGAACCGACCCCAATGTAGTTGGGAAAAGGCTAGGCAGATGATATATGAGATATGCGACACGGGACCACAACGCGTCGCCGTCTTCTCGGGGGTCGTTAGACGAGAGCGCGCAGAGTTCTCACCCCGCGACCCCTAAGGCCAATGTGTGTTAGGCGGGGGGATGATGACATTGTACCTGGTACTCGACTTCATGCTCAGCAGCCGCACTTACATATAACTACTAGACGTGTGATGAGCACTCATACTTGTACCCACAAGATGTAATAGGAATGTTCCTACATATTATAATTAGACAAAGACAAAGATGTTTATGGCTTTATTCCGTTTTACAAACAACGTTTATTTTTTAAGATTTTTAATTGTAAATTAACTTTTTATATTTCGAAAAGAGTATCCATGGAGTTTCTTGCCGGTCTCCTCTCCATAGGACCTACCTCATTTGGAACCGTGCGCCTAGAGTCTAGACTTTTTAAAAGTGCCTGAATAAGCCTAGTTGAAATAAAAAAGCTTTGACTTTGAGTTTACAAGTCTCGAATCCAGACTAGTTAAAACGATTTCTAAATTTTATATACCTACCTATTTCTTAACGACGTGTCAAAGAAATAATTAAATCATCCTTTCTTTCTTTCCAGTGCCAATTACTCCAAGGTGAGGACGCTAGAGGCTGTCCGCTCTCCCTTCGAGCCCATAAATCGTGAGTCCATTATAAAATCGTTGAGTATTTAATAACGGGGCAACACCATGTTGATTAATGCTCGATCCGATCTCTTATTACTCTGCAGGGAGGCATAAGCGGTAATAGGCTTTCACGATGACTTGTTCCAACAGCTTGGTGTACGTTTCATGGTTATTTGACCGCGTGCCACTAGCCTAATCCACTGGCTTGGTAGCAGTCTAACCCATTTGTAGGTTACATGGAAAAAAAATATTGTCGCATTAGTCTAGTGATCGCAAACCCAACACCTGAGTATGAGATCCTGGATTCGATTTCCGGGCCGGCTAAAGTGTAAATTCTCAGTAGCAGCACGGAGATTGGAACTGTGCCCAGTTAATGATAATAGGATCTCCCCCTATAGTCGCCCGATGTATGGGTGTACCTAGAAGTCTAACTTATGTAAAATATAGGCTCTATTTTACCGCAGGAAAATATCAGATATCTAAATTCCACGCGTACGAAGTCTCGGGCAAAAACTAGTAATTTATAAAAACTACAGACGCTCCGGCTTCACACGGGTGCAGAACTGTTATACTGAACATCACATTTTTATTGAGATTTTCACAGAAAAATACCATCCAAATTTACGCCATTTCCAAATGTTTTCTTTTATACAAAACTTGTACTGACAATTTTATTACGAACACAAAAAATAATCTGCCAAATCGGTCGAGCCGTTCTCAAGTGATGCTCCGTCATACATGTGGCAATTTATTTTTATTTATTCGTCATACATGTGATAATTTATTTTTATTCATTCGTCATACATGTGACAATTTATTTTTATTTATTCGTCATACATGTGACTATTCATTTTTATACTAGCGACCCGCTTCGGCTTCGCACTTCGCACAATTTACTAATGAAGAAAATTAGAATTCAGGGGGATTTTCCAAAAAAAAAAAAAAACCTACAAACCGTGTCCCGACAAATACGAACACAAAAAAAAACAGCCAAATCGATCGAGCCGTTCTCAAGTGATACTCCGTCATACGTGACGTGTGACAGTTGATTTTTATCAACTGATTTTTGTTTTGTTTCTATTTTTGAGCTATTTTTCATAGTAGACTAGCCCCTAATATTGAAATTGGAGCTATATGACCCCCTAAAACAATTATTCCATTCAATCCTTTTCAAATTCCTTTAATAATACAATTATTTCAATTAGATCAGGAGTTTCTGTAACATGAGCTCATCGTGCAATTATAGAAAATAATAACTCCATAATTCCGCGAATTATGGTCCAGTACCTAATCATACAACATTTCCGTGAGTACAGCAGACCGACAACAATATCACCGGAGCGGTATCAAGACCGGATGATTTATGTATTTCCTAAGTAATTGAATCCGTAAGTTTTAACGTCACTAAATCACTGAACGGTTTACATCGCTCTAAGATTAAAACCCGATTACCATAAGCGTTGAGACCCTTCCTGTTTGGTGGAGAAAGAAAGAAAGATATGTTTATGAGACATCTCTATAACAATAAAACTAACACACGGACAAAAGTGCACCCTGAGATACAACAAAGAATAAGCTAAAGTTTATCCTGTTGTATAACATAACATAGCATCACGCCTGTATTCCCCGAAGGGTTAAGCAGAGATGTACTATTGTACACCCACATTTCGCCGATGCCGTTGAGACACATGTAATATTGGGCGAGCCTATTGTCAACTACTGGGTACAGTTCCAGGCTCCGTGCTGCTACTGAAAATTTCCATTCAGAAAAAGTCAATAACACTGCCTGATCCGGGAATCGAACTATCTTATTGGCATAGTGGTTGAAAGCGCGACTGCTGTACGGTAATGGGTTTGATTACCGTATCGGGATTAGGGTTATTGGATTTTTCTGTTTTGAAATGTTCTCGGTAGATGGCAGTGTATTCGTCGTTTATTAGATGAGGTTAATCTGTGAAATGCGAGTGTACCTCTGCTCTTGCATTCGGAGACGGACATTTTTTTTAATAATTCTATGAAACTAGACGTAATTCAAGCACAAATATTTACATAGACAAACCCAGAACAACTATTTATAGATCAAACAATTATTTGTTCCGTGCGGGAGTGGAACCCGCGACCCATAGCGCAGCTATCGATCTCTCAAACACTGCAACCGTGCCATCATTAACACGCACACATTGAAACGAAATGACAAAAAAAGAAATGACCAAAAAAAGTTGCAGAAAAAATGTATATAAATTTAATAAGAACACCTAATACACAACAAATTGCTATTTAACCGAAAAAAAACGCTAAAAAACGATACCGTCATTGATTCCCTTTCGATTTTCCACCTGAGGTCCCTTTTATAAGCTTATTATAATAACACACCTCGTTTGCTCATAAGAACCTGTTGTGTTTACACAAAACGAATAAAAAGGCACCACCTTTTCAAATTTCCTCGACGGTTTTTCCAATAGCTAATCTTTTCCAGTTGAGCAGCCAACAACTTGTTTCTCACCGTGGATTTTTTAACCGCTTGCACAAATTGAAAGTGGAAATAATGTTTACTGAGTTTCGTACTCTTCACCAATCGGAGCGCCGAACGCTTTCGATGCGTTAAATCGAGTTTGTCAAAAGAAACTTACACTAAGGCCTCTGAATAAATAGTTAAGAAGGGGGACTATGAACCATGGATTAAGGAGAATTTGTCCAGAAGGAGATACATAAGAAGAAAGGCGTCTTATGTCTTTTTTTGACATAACATAACATAGCATCACGCCTGAATTCCCCGAAGGGTTAGGCCAAGGTCTACTATTGTACACTCACATTTCACCAATGCTGTTATAGAGTCCCATGTAATAGGGAGCGACCATATAGCTATCTACCGAATACAGTTCCAGACTCCTTGCTGCTACTGAGAATTTTCATATAGAAAAATCCAATGACACTTTGCCCGGGTATCAAACTCAGGACCTCATGTTCAGTAAACACGCTTGCGACCACTAGACCAATGAGTGATCTTAAACTAAGTTGGTCATGGGTTCGATTCCCATGTCGTGCAAGGTGTTATTTAGATTTTCTGATATTGGCAGTAGCAGCCCGGAGTCCGCCCCCTATTACATGGGACTTAATAACGGCATCGGCGAGATATGGGTGTATTAAAAGTACATCTATGTCCAACCCTTCGGGGACTACAGGTTTATGTTATACCACCTTCCGCCCGCGTGGTTTACGAACCCGAACATTTTCCCGGATAAAAAGTAGCCTATGTGCTATTCCAGACTATAATCTATCTCTGTGCCAAATTTCATTCAGATCCGTTCAGCCGTTCTGGCGTGAAAGAGTAACAAAGATCCATCCATCCATCCATTCATCCTCACAAACTTTCACATTTATAATATTAGTAGATCCGTATAATTTTCTTATTCAGCAATCATCTGTTCAACGGTTACTATGGAGATATGTAAATAATTGTATGACGCTATTTAACCGCGCTGTTGCAGCTAAATATCTATTTCCACGAGGCGAGCCAATTATGTGATACACGATATACGTATAATGTTTATTTCCTAAACTGTGGCATAAATAAATAAACAACACAAATGCTCATTGTTCAGGCAATTCCAGTAAACATTTAAATTAATATAATACGCCTATTTGGCGCTGCGCAATCGCCATGGCCGCCATTTGCCGGGAACCGAAAGGAAAATTAACCGGGCAAGCGAGAACATGTGGGAATGAAATAGTTCTGTACATGTTGGTATGGGGTTTGTTATTGTTAAATAACATAACATAACATCACGCCATGTATTCCCAGAAGGGGTAGGCAGAGGTTTACTTAAGTACTTTGTAATTGGGAGCGAGTCTATTGACATCTACTGGGCACAATTCCAGTATACGGGCTGCTATTGAAAAATAAATAATTATACCTTGCCTGACTTTCTAGAGAATCCAACCCAGGACCCCAAGCTCAGCAGCCGGTCTTGCAACGACACTAGATCAGTGACGCAGGAAGGTGGTCAATGTTCAAAGTCGTGTTTGAATAAGCCATTTCTGAAAAACTAAGTTTTCAAAAAAATGTATTCATATATGTATAGACATTCGTGGCCGCAGTTCATAAGCAATTAACTTTCGCAGGTTCAATTTCCAAACGATATAAATATTTGTATGATCTGCAAATGGTTGTTCTAGGTTTTTTGTACACATACACATTTGTGTGAATGATCCATGATATGGGAGGACCTACTAGTGTGGTCCAAGAGAACACACGTTTAATTGGTTTACTTTTACAATATTCTTTGACTTTCCTAAAATAAACACGCTTTACCCTGGGGAACCCAAAAAACTGCATTGTCAACGCTAGCGATGCAAATTGGCGGCAGTCGTGTGCCACTTACCGTTACTGTAGTTAGTTTTTAATTAACTAGTAGGAAAACTACGTTTTTGTTATAAGGTATTTTTGCCCTGGATTTCTTTAATAGAGCAAGAAGAATTAGAAGCATTAGAGTGTTGAGAGAATCATGTTTAGGCAGTGATTGCGGGTTTTTGCTTTTTTTAAAGTTCTTTCCTTTAAATGGCGGAACGTATGACGGGTTAACCGCTAAGTGAGACAAAGTAGACATAATAATTTACTGTTCCACGTCACTGGGTAGCAAAATTTTTTTTTTTAACTTTGTTTATTAGGAATAATTCCTGTAACGTGGGTTTGGTTACAAAGCCATATATTCACATACACAAGTACACAAGAACACAGACCCGAAACAACTATCTATAGATCATACAAATATTTGTGCCGTGCGGGAATGGAACCCGCGACACGTAGCGAAGCAGTCGATCTCTCAAACACTGCACTAACCATGCGGTCAAATTTTACAATTAATTTATGCAATCACAAATACATCCAATTTAAATAATTTCATCGCCGTAGATGTCTTTAGTGTCAGCGGTACTACAAAGATACGACATTAATAAATGATTGCCGTAATTACTTTACAATGGGTTCTGATTTATTCACAGCTCCGATTGGCCGGAAAATTATGCCTTAATCGAAATAGATTCACGTTGAATCAAACATCAAACGTTACACTTTAAATTCCTGTTATGAGTATCCGATTTGCGAGGTTTTAAAAAATCATATACTCGATACTGAAGTAAAGATATCGTGAGTACAGTTTCCAAGCCCGAAATACTCATATCTATAAATAATATCATAACGTATTCTCTCGTTTATAAACGTAGTCTATAAACATCAATTAATGCTTCGGCCTATCCCACACAACACCCAAAAGACAATAAGCCAAAGCCCGTTTTGAGCAAGAGATAATAACCTAACTTTTTCTGCTTTTTTAATAAAAATAAATTCTAAATTCCGCCATTTTGTGTTTCTAAATAGAATTAAACAAACTTTTTTCAAAGTTAATTTTCTTTATAGCATTTGAGTGAAAACTTTCCATTCTGCCAAATAATTGACTCGAAAAATACAGGGTGATTGCGAAAATTACTCAATTTTTTTGTAACAACCTATAATTGCGATGGTGGGCGAACGAAATATAAGGAAAACTCGCTAATTGACGTTTTCTAAATTGCCTATAGATTAAATTGACACAAGAATTGGTCGAGTGTTGTTTCTGTGTTGTTTTGTTTCACTGTGTAGTAACTCGGTACAACAACAATTGAGAGGATTTCGATTTTCAATCGGTGTTTTATTGCAAATTACTAATATATTAAATTTCAGTCACAATAGGTATGTCTAAAATGTATGTATGTCAGATTTATTAAGTTTGAAGATGACTGATTTCAAATTCGTTTAAAATCATGTTTTTAAAAGTGTTTGTTGGATATTATTATGTATTTTTTTTATATTTATACCCAATATTTATAAACTAAATAAACTAGTTGCCTGTCTGTCTGTCTGAATACTTATAACTTAAAATCCAGTGGATCAAGTTCAATGGGACTTTCAGTGTAGTTTTACTACATGTCTCTCCCAAGTCTAGCTCTAATAATAACTGTGTATCGTCGCGCTTTCGCTTAAAGGGGCTGAGCAGTGAAACATATTGTTTTTATAGGTTCGATTTATTTCAGGAGCATTCTAAATCATATAGTTGTTAATCTATAGTAAAGGTACACTTAAAACCTGAAGATATTATATAAATGCGGCATTATTTTTGGATGTCTGATATTGTATTAAGTTCACGACACAACGAAAAGATTAATGGCTTTACTCATACCCATATAGGTATCACTTTGTGCTTTTATTTATCGGTTAAGTTTTAAGTATCATTTGCACGCTTCTGATCCTTTGGTCCGCTTAAAATGAAACGGCTTTAATGCAATGATAATTGCAAACATATCATGTAACAAGCATAAAATGAAAATTCGGACACCAATTTAACGGATGACCATTTTGAATACTTTAAACTGGGGGAAAATTAATGAGAGCAAATACTTAAGTACCTCATTTTGTGCTGTATAATTTTGATCACTATAAACACAAACTCAATTTTTATATTTTATTTTATTATATTCATTTTATATACAGGAATAATTTTTCAAGTGGGCGTGGATGGCCATATTCGAAACTATAAGGGATAGCGAAAAATACTCAAAGGCACCACGAGCCCAATTTTGATGAAAGTTAAAAATGCATCATTGGATTTTTGAAAAAATAATATCCCTAACCAGGAATAGAACACGTTGATTTTGGAAAAAAATACACGCTGTATTATTACACCAACCGATATAAGTATATAAGATCAAATTCTGGGAAGTGCCAACTAAAATAACATCATTACATTTAACTAAATAGTTGAATGTAATATTGTAATTTTAATTGGCTTAAGTTATAATTTATTAGATTATAATATTATATGTCTATTGAACCTATTTTACCGGGACCGGGTACGTCCTAAAACTGCGGCCAGACGCCGAAGTACGGGCAGCAACGTCCTCTCACTAATCGGTGAGCCACTGCGATCCCCAAGCCGCCTGCCAAGCGTGGGGATTATGGCAACCCGCCCCTTGGGGAAGACCTTCGTTCAGCAGTGGACGTCTTCTGGCTAATGATGATGATGATGATGATGAACCTATTTTGTATCATCAGACAATGTTTAAAAATAATATAAAATTAAGAGCAACAGCAAAACTAACTTACGTGAATTAAACACACATTGCTTTCACTTCTGAAGTTAATAGAAAATATGCAGAAAATCTTTTAGGAGTAAAAAACTAGTAGGCCTATATTCGTTTTAGCAGGCCCTCGATTGCGTCCGAAAAAATACTAAGCCGTCAGCCTCAGGATGAAGTACACAGTCGCTCACTTCAAATTGGCTGAAACTCAGATTTTGGAGTCACGGCTAGTGGCCGAAATTGAGTACCGCAATGAAAATACTGAAAATGGGTCTTGGAAATGAGGTGTATTTAGGTTCAGAAAAAGAATCAACTTTTTATGCTTATAGTGGATACAATGATTTTAATACTTGCTCAAGTACTTGAGCGTGAAGTCCTGGTTTCTATTCCCGGGCCGGGCAAAATGTTATTAGGTTTTTCTCTACGGAAATTCTCAGTAGCAGCACGGAGTTTGGTACTGTGCTCGGTTGATGGCTCGCCCCCTATAACATGGGACTTAATAACAGCATCGACGAAATGTGGGTACACAATAGTACACCTATACTTAACTCTAAGTCCATACTATTGCAATTTTTTTTACGAACGCATATCTAATACTCTTCAAATTTAGTTCTACGGCTTTTGTCCAATGCCATTTTATCATTTTTCGTCCCATAAACCGACTGTTAACGCGCAACGCCATCTATTATGACATCTACGAGGCATCAAACGCAACTTGTTTTATCTATGCGCGGAATATTTCATTTTTGAAAGAGCGAAAGAATGGGAATCAATTCTATGGAAAAGGGATTCATTCAATTTGTCGTCGCTGTCAAGAATACAAAAAGCTTTTCCCTGTACCTAATTTGTTTTAATTTAACTAGTAGATAGATAGATAGATAGATAGAATTATTTTTATTTCAAATAAACCTAATACAGGCACTTATGAAACGTTATAGGACTCTAGTTGCACGGTTCCAAAAAGTTGGTCCTATGGAGAAGAACCGGCAAGAAACTCTTTTAAAGTCTCTTTTAAGGGAGAACAATGTAGGTTTCGTCAAATAAATACTAAATGCAACTTGAACATAAAGTCTGTTAATAAAAATAAAAGTAAAAAGAATACCCCTACACTGTGCTCACATTTACAATGGATAGCCATCTGTAACTAGCGTAATTTACATTATATATAAATGATAAATGTAAATCATAGTAAATGAGAGCACAGTTTTTATTTATTGGAATACGTCACCATCGCCGTCTGAAGCAAAATATCGAAAACACCGACTATTATTAAAATCAGTCCGGTATATAAGACACGTACAGAATCCTAATCTTTAAAAAACCCGGATAAACGTAGCGGAAAGCTATATAATTTTTAAGTGATTACCGTCCCTTTGACCGGACGGGCATCCCTTAAAACCGATACCCGGTTACGGAGGCCTATTAAGACGGTTACAATCGGTTATGCCCAGTTACACCCGGCTTAACTAGGATGATTTAGCGGTACCCAGAACTTGTTCGATTAATACAAATTCAATTTATGTGGAATTAGGATTTTCAAGTTATAAGATAGTAGCGGGATCTCAAGTTTATAATATGTTTACCCGACTGCCGAAATAGGGTATTGTTTTTTTGAGTGTAGGCTATGTCTTTGACACACTCTGAAGTGTATACGGTTTGACGGGTTTTATATTTTGTCCCCGCTTGCAATACCTTACTTATCACGCCATATATTATCGCACCTGTATTCCCCTAACTGTATTTTTCTAACTCAGCCACTTTATTGAAAAATAGTACTTCTATTTCTATTGAGCAGTTAAATAATTGTAATCTAGATAAGCAAAGTGTTGATTTTTTCCCAAATAATTTAAATTACACCATAAGACAATAGAGTCAACCTCTGGCAATATTTCTTTTATTAATTTAGATTTGTACCCTAGTTTGAGGGACACTGTGGCAACAGAGATACCCGCTAGCATTAATGTAATATCACCCCCATCAAACTTGAGCAATAAAATTAATAATCAGTTAAATTGTCTTAACATAGTGCACCAAAATATACAGGGTTTGATGGGTAAAGACTTAGAATTGGAGTTGTTTTTGAACTGCAATGTTATTGATATTTTATGTGTGACTGAACATTGGCTAAAACACCATCAGTTAATGTTCAACTTCAACAACCACCAAGTCACCAGCTCGTTCAGCAGAGTAAATATAATCCATGGTGGCTCATTAATAATTACACGTAACAACTTGAAGTGTAAAGAACGCAAAGATATTGTGAGCCTCTCTGTTGAGCGAGTAATTGAGATATCTTGTATTGAGCTAGAGCGGTTCATTGTAATGAGCGTGTACAGGCCCCCATGCGCATCTTTTGATGTTTTTGAGAAATATATGGAGGATGTGTTATTTAAATGCTCGAAGTCTAATAAAACAGTTGTTGTCTGTGGAGACTTTAATATAAATATATTGGAAAATTCGTCTAATACTAGCAAAATTTTAACCTTATTTAAGTCATACAACTTGTACAATATCTTCTTTGAACCAACTAGAATAACTGCTTCTAGTGCTACTTGTATTGACAATATCTTTACAAACTTGAAACCTTGTAATAAATTAATTATAAATGAGTTAGACTCTGATCACTGTGGTCAGTTAGTCACTTTTCCTAGGAATCAAGTTAGAGTACAAAGAAAACTTGTAAGTGTTGTTCCTGTCAATGAAGGCCGTTTGGAACTATTCAAATGTAATCTTATAGATAAATTACCTTTATTGCCGTATGACATCAATCCTGATCAAGCTTATACTTTGCTGTTCAATATGATTAATAGAGAGTTTAGTAACGTTTTTACCCCTAAATCACTATCGGTCAGTGATCAATTTACTTTTAGTGACCGGGCGACAGCTGGCATTTTTAAAAGTAGACATAGGTTATTTCAATTATATTATGAAAAAACGTACAATCATAGCGCAGATTTTAAAGAATATGTAAAAAGATATTCAAAAATATTTAAACGAGCCTGTTCCTTGGCCAAGTCAATACATTTAAAAAACAAGATAAAAGTATCCAGTAACAAAATCAAAACTACATGGAATATTATTAATTCTGAAACGGGAAGATCCACAGTACGTAGCCGCGATTTCCATTTGAAAATTAACGACATAGATATTAGGGGGGATATGGAGGTGGCAACTGAGTTTGAAAATTTCTTTACTAATATTCCTATTTTAACAACCAAAACTCTCTTGTCTTCTTCCACTTCCGCTTATACTATACTAAAACAAAGCGTATCTGAATGTAGCACACCTTTTGAATTTTCAGTTGTTAATGCGAAAGATATTAAAGAATCTTTTAAAAGTCTTGATGTAAAGAAAACTGCAGACCTTTGGGGACTGTCAGTACGAACTATCTCGTCCATAATTGACGTGATTTCACCTTACTTGGCAACCGTGTTCAATTCTTGTATTGCATCTGGTGTATTTCCTGACTTGATGAAACAAAGTAAAGTAATACCACTGTTCAAATCTGGTAGTTCTACGGATCCCACAAATTTTCGGCCTATTTCAATTCTACCCACTTTGAGTAAAATTTTTGAAAAATTGATTTTAAATCAGATGTTAAGACATTTTAATAGACACAACCTACTTCATAAAAAGCAGTTTGGCTTCACAAGGGGACGTTCAACGACAGATGCGGGCGTGGAATTGCTGAAACATATATTCGATGCCTGGGAAGACTCGCAAGATGCTCTTGGCATATTCTGCGATTTGTCAAAGGCTTTCGATTGCGTACACCATTATACACTCATCAGGAAATTATACCACTACGGCATAAGGAACAAGGCTCTCGACTTCTTATCTTCTTATTTAAGCAATAGAATTCAGAGAGTCGATATTAATGGCAAGAGATCTTCGGGATCTGAGGTCACCATGGGCGTCCCGCAGGGTTCAATTCTAGGTCCATTTTTGTTTCTAGTTTATATTAATGACTTGCCATATTACGTACGGGATAATCACGAGGTAGTATTGTTCGCGGATGATACTTCTCTAATATTTAAAATTCGACGACAATTACTAGATTTTCGCGAAGTTAACGTTGCACTATCTCATGTAGTTCATTGGTTCAATGTTAATAATCTTCTCCTTAATGAGAAAAAAACCAAATGTCTTAAATTTTCAACGCCCAATGTCCGACAAGTACCAATCAATGTTAAATTGAATGGAGTGGAACTGGACATTGTGGATTCGACTGTTTTTCTAGGCATCACTATAGACGCCAAACTGCAATGGGGCCCGCAAATAAACAAATTATCGGGTAGGCTTAGTTCTGCCGCGTTTGCTGTCAAAAAAATTCGGCACTTAACTGATGTGGATACAGCCAGAATAGTTTATTTCAGTTATTTTCATAGCGTTATGACTTACGGCATCCTCCTCTGGGGAAACTCTGCAGACATCAATACTATATTCGTCTTGCAGAAAAGGGCTGTCCGAGCTATTTATAATCTTGGTCCAAGGGTGTCGCTGAGACACAGATTTAAGGAAATTAATATTCTAACTGTAGCGTCACAATATATTTTTGAAAATTTAATATATGTTTATAAAAATATTTCGAACTTTGTCAAACTGTCTGATACTCATTCTTTGAACACTAGGAATAAACACAACCTTGCTGTACATGCTACGCGCCTCCACAGAATAAGCAACTCGTTCATGGGACAATGTATACGCTTTTACAATAAACTTCCCAATGATATACGTAATTTAACATTAAAGAAGTTCAAAATTGTAATTAAATCTAAACTTTGTAAAAAAGGATACTATAAAATTTCGGACTATTTAGATGACAAAAACGCTTGGGATTGAGCCGCTCTTTAGCCTTTCCTTTTTTTTTTTTTTTTTTTATATACAAATTTTGCCATTAATTATTATATTATTTACTTCATTATTTTGTTATTGTAATGTCGTTTAAATTGAAATTATTTCTTATATATAACCGCTATACATTGTAAATGTGAGTGAGATCTAGGCTGAGCGCTCTTCATTTCATTAATTCTCACGATAACTGATGCATGCTTGCACTCTGTTGCGACAGGTTAGCTCAAATAGTTATGGCACTTTCTTCAAAAGGCTATTCCACCCTATATTTGTCTCACATAAACCTTTACATCAATACAATCTGTCTGGACTTTAAAATAGACTTTGACCCCTGAGTTTGTTTCGGCGTTTCTTCTTAGGGATAGTCATAGGAAATGCCGACGCCATCTAGTTTAAAAAAGACGTGTAAAAGTGATTGAAAAATCCTAATTGCAAAATAAATAATTTCATTTCATTTCATTTCATTTCATTTCATTTCATTTCATTTCATTTCATTTCCCCGAAGGGTTAGGCAGAGGTGTACTATTCTACACCCACATTTCACCGATGCCTTTACTGAGTCCCATGTAATAGGGCGAGTGTATTGCCATCTACCGGGCACAGTTCTAGACTCAGTTTTGCTACTGAGAATTTCCATACAAAAAACCCAATAAAATTGCCCGACCCGGGAATCGAACTCATGACCTCAGGCTCAGCAGTCGCGTTTGCGACCACTATACCAATAAAGCAGTTAAATATTTCTAATACACTTTCTAAATACCTCTCCACTATCCGTGTAAATGATTTCATTATTAAAAACTACTATTAACTAGCTACTTTAACTATTTAACCTCATATTCATTTTATGTGCAGTTCAGTTAAAAATACTCTTCATAATTTAACCAGGACAGGTCGCGTAGGTCACTACAGTACTCGGAATATAAAAAGTTGGAAGAGAAATTTGTTTTTCGATATTTAAATAGGCACTGTAATTTTGTTTTTATACTTAACTACCGACGTAGTTAACTACCCGGGACCCGACGGATGTCGTTCTGCCCGAACCTTTCCTAGAATTCGATCGCAACGCCACCTACCGGGTCCAATTGCGAATCTAATCCACCCACTCAAATACAAAAAAAAATATTCATCAAAATCCTTTAAAAGGAGTTCAGTGACATACATAAGAATCATATATAAAAACCTTTTTATATGTGTAATTGCAAGCAGTGTTTCTAATTTATAACGTTTATTAAAAATATTTCAATTAAGCCATAGCCACGACTGTTGCTATGCCACTGTCAGAATTCATAGATTTCTAGCTTTAATTTAGGAACTTTAATATTGTAATCAAAACGTAATTCTAGAAAATCTTAAATTACCTACAGTTTCTTAATTTAAACTAAAAAAAATTGTTTAATTTGCAATTTGGATTTGACGCGGTCAGTCCTCGGATTGGTAACCATTTTTCACATCGAGACCCCTCCGTGCCTCGGAAATTACGTTAATCATGTGGCCCCAGGTATCACACGAAGACCTATGACAGTGGTTACGGGTGTCACTAGCCCAAAGTCTGACAACCAGTCTAACCTTAGAGTATCAATGTCCCCCACTTATTGAGTGGCGGAAGTCAGAAGGCAGTCGCTCCGTGTAAAATACTGATATTCAGCCGCAACTGGTTAGATAGGAAGCCGACCCCAATGTAGTCGGGAAAAGGCTAGGCAGTTGATGAACATTGAACAAACAATATAAACAAACACTCATCCTATCCACGTCACACTAATCCAAGTGCAGTTCAGACACTATTCATGTAGAATGAAAAGCTGAGGTATCAAAGGGCTCTTTCAGCGCGATAGGTGAGCTATCTCTAGGCAAGAATAATCACCGTTTGACGCGTGTTTGTCGACACTCATGTGTCCTGGGTTTAATGAGTCACTCTATAGTGCATACTGCTGTGCCGTGTACCCCCAGTGTAGCCTACCCGATAGTTTGAGGAATATGGATGTTTTGATTGCTTCTGGAATTGAGTATTGCGTTAATATGGATGGAGCAGGATGATACTATTCATAGCATCACCCCGTTTTTCTTAAAGGGTTAGGCAGAGGTGTACTTTTGTGCACTCACATTTTGCCGATGCCGTTATTGAGACCCAGGGCAAGCCTATCTGACGCATTTCCAACTTTATAACTTAGTTATTCTTAGCGTTATAAATGGTGACTTTAAGGTCCAATGCCCTATATCGGAGAATGTAAACATAACATAACATCACGCCTGTATTCCCCGAAGGGTTAGGCAGAGGTGTACTGTTTCCTAACTGCTACTGATATCCATACAACATACATCACGCTTAACAACGGCGTTTGCGCCTAGACCTATGAGGCAGTTTTATTAAACACAATTAACTAACGACTGTTTCTGAATCTCAACAACAGGACCACCTACTGGGTTCAACTATAGCTAAGAACCGTCCAGGTGACCCCATGAGTACAAAATAATCATCAAAATCGATCAAGCCGTTTAGGAGTAGAATAATTACAAACACACGCACACTGGAATTTCCTTACATATTATAAAACAAAGTCACCCCACCGTGTCTATCTGTCTGAACGCGATATACCTACTCAAAAACTACTGAACGGATTTTCATACGGTTTTCACCAATGGACGTAATAATTAATGAGGAAGGTTTAAATGTATAATTCATTAAGGTTTTGTGTAAATTGGCGGAAATATGCGGCGGCGATAATTGTTGAAGGTGTCGGAAAAAATCATGCCGACTGGGAAGTTTACTGGCGTGCTACGCCTAAACCAATAGGGTTATTTATATCCTTATTAAAATATATCCTTCTTAAATTAAATTAGACCATGTTTTTAGAAAAAAAAATGTAGACCTATAATGGTCTGCTACTCGTGCGAAGCCGGGGCGGATCGCTAGTTATATATAAAGATTTATACCTCGTATCTGATATACTGGAACAATTTTCACCAACCATTTGTAACTAAAACACAAAGAAAGAAGAGGGACAGGTGAAAAATCCAGCCTGGGATCGCATCTGAGAACACTACAACGTCCATGCACGCTTATCTTTCATGTTGGCTACACGGCGTAATATGTCACTTGTCAACGTCGACAGGCGTTCTAAAGTTGCGGATGTAATTCGTGTATACGCGTCCAGTTAGAGGATAGTTAAGTATACACCTAAGATAGATAATACAAATAGTACTTTAACAAAAATGAAATAACCCCCTATTTTACCTTGATTGGTCAAAAACGCAATAACATTCTTTATTTCTTAGCAAAAATATAGACATAATAAAAACCAAATCTCTAATTTGCGAAATGGTTGGTTCCCTATACAAACTTTCATCCCCTAATTCACCTCCTTCAATATGTTCATGTCCTTCTCCAAGATCACATCTATATCTATAGCAAAATTTATCAAAATTGGTTCAGCTGTTAGATGTGAAAATTTAACAGACAAACAGACAGAGTTACTTTCGCATTTATAATAAGTACTAGCTTCCGCCCGCGGCTTCGCCAACGTGGTTTTCGAACCTGTACATATTTCCGGGATAAAAAGTAGCCTATGTGCTATTCCAGACTATAATCTATCTCTGTACCAAATTTCATCCAGATCCGTTCAGCCGTTCTGGCCTGATTGAGTAACAAATATCCATCCATCCTCACAAACTTTCACATTTATATTAGTAAAAGGATAGGATAGGATTAAATTTGGATGATTCAAAACACATACAACTTCTTTCAAGCCTTTATATATGTTCAATAAAATCTCTTCTCAATACCTCCTTAGGCTTGCCGTAAAGATACACATTACACCCTTCAACAACACTCACCGTACTGTCGAAATGCAAACAGTTACTTCATTATTCAGTTTATGCCTCAATTAATCGAATTACGATATTAACTATTGGTTATAGTAGGTATACCACACGTTTGGGTGTGTCGAGGACTTCTTGAATGTTCTTTTAAACCGGAATCCCGGAGTTTTTGTAGATCATTGTATAAAAAAAAAATCTTTCTTTCTTATATTTCTCTAAATATTAATTCAACGTTGGATATACCGAAGAACATGTATCATTTATGCTCCCATATGATGATTAAAAAATAAAGACATACAACAAAACAACAAACAAAACTATAAAGTTATTATTTTATTATGATTCGCAAAGTGTCACATCGTATCCAATTGGCTATAATGAATGCGAATGACTTATGATAAGACCACGAGGTTTGATCCGTATTTCAAACTGAGCTTAAAACAGACAAAAATGCGTCTGTCCATGCAAAATTAAGTACGTATTTTTTTTTTTACTTTTTTGGAACGAGATTCAAATACTGTATACCCTCTTTTAGTATGTCCAATGTTTAACCAACGGCCTGTATAGGTATATTTTTATTGGTATAACTACTCGTCACAGCTTGCCTGGTCCGACAGCCAAACGCACGTTCTGCTTTTATTTCAAAAAGCTCTCGCTATTTTTACATAAAATCTGTTTTTATACCTCTAGATTTTTCCCTGCATGAATAGGCGATGTAACAGGCAATTTGAGGTTGCAGTTAGGATTCTTGTACACTACATACTCGAATGCTAGTTAAATTTTATTTTTATCCCGCATTAGACACATTGACCCAAACTGGACGTGTAGACTGCGTATTTTTTTTTTTATAAACATTGTCCCACACTACGATTTTTCCTGTATAGTGAGTACAGTTTACAAACACATATGCACATACAACTAGATCCGAAACAACTACCTGATCATACAAATTTTGGTTCCTTGCGGCGATTGAACCAGCGACACGTAGCGCAGAAAGCTAATCGCTTAGCCACTGCGCCAACCGTGCCATCAATCAATAACATTTATCGATTAAATTTATTTGTGTACTGAACTTGCGTTCAAAGGTCTTGGATTTGGACTAAAAGAGTCATCATCATCACCATCAACAGCCTGTATTAGTCCACTGCTGGACAATAGGCCTCTCCCAATGTACGCCACTTGCGTATTTCGTCGCTCCACCTAGCTCGAGGGCGTCGGACTAAAAGAGTACTTAGTAAATATTAAGTAACAAAAAAATATCCGACATTTGGCCACAAGAAGCATGGTCACCACAAATATAATTAACCGAATACTGTAAGTAAATTCGGCGCTGATTATATTGATTGTTTGGCGAATTATTTATAACTGAGTTATCATAATGCTCCATTTGGAAACGGTAATCACTGATTTCCCAATAGCCCTGTTTGATCTAGCCGATAAGAATTGATCATTTTTGACTCTGTTTTGTTCTAGCAAACTAAGCAGCTCTTTATTAGAGCAACAGAAGCCAAAACAACAGTTTTAGAATTTGTCTGTCTTTCTGTATGTTTGTACATGCATCACGCAAAAACTACTGCATGGAATTGAATGTAGTTTTCACCGATGTATTGCTAGAGGTCTAACTTAAAATATAGGCTCCATTTTACCGCAGGAAAATATCAGGTTCTAAATTCCACACGTACGAATTCGTGGGCAAAAGCTATTTGTTAATAAAAAAATATTAAATAAAAACATTAAATACAAAATTTAAACAAAAGAAGATTTATTCTTCAGTAATTATTCTACAAAGATTACTTATTCAAAAGAGTTAATTTCCACAAGTAGGGTACGCCGCAAACTTAAATGACAAAAGTTTAATTGTCATCGTATCTAATGGAAATGAAACGCTGCAAAAATGGTACGAGTATCCTACTTTAAAATAGTTTGAGTGTTTTGTGCTTATTCTAATTATATTATTTAAAAGAAGGTACAAGGAAAGAGCTTCCACTAGTGACGAACCCTGAGATCGTCTGGCGCGCCCTAAGCAGTCAGCCTCGATACCACCATTGGTGACTGGCTAATCTTTCCACTACGGCGATTCCCATGTGTCCGTTTGTGATGACACGATAGAAGAACAACTTAAAAACACACCTAAATCCAACCAATTGTATGCTTACTTTCGAGAGTTTAAGTTCAAAGCCGGACCACTCCTCTGAACATCCGAAATTCATGTATGGAACAAAAATTATAATATCACTTGCGATAACGGTGAAGGAAAATATCGTGAGGAAACCTGCTCACCTTAATAAGATTCTAGATTCGCAACAGGCCAGTTAGAGGTGCGGGGCGGGTTAAACCCCACCTCCTATTTTCTTTTCTTTTTTAAGAAACTTCGCTCCACACATAAAATAATTCCGGTATCGTGGGTGCGTTTACATACACAAATACCTAGACCCGAAACCACTATCTGTAGGTCATACAAATATTTGGTCCGTGCGGGAATCGAGCCCGCGACATGTAGCGCAGTAGTCGATCGCTCAGCCACTGGGCCACCCGTGCCATGAAAATCTTGAATGCCTCCATGGAAGGCAAACGTTCAACCAATATGTTATCACAAGTGTTTCAGAGATTTATAAAGAATCCTTTCTGTTTACTGGCCCAAAAGTAAACACGATTATGCTTGATCAAGATTAACTTATTTCCAATTTATTTTATCAACAATACACATTCCAAATTACATTTTCAGAGGCGTAAATAAATACCTATGTAATCTCTCTCGATTCCTTCAGTGTATGTAGCTAACATATTTTTTTTAATCAGGCTTATGTCCAGGTCTTAGCATAAGCTTCTGTTCAAAAACATTCTCTAACCTAAGTCAACACAGTTAAGGATTATTCACACCTGCATTTATAATGTGGATCACACACGACATATTTTTTGGAGTTCGAAAATCGCCTTTAGGTTTTTTTGCGTTACGTTGGCTCATATTTACTATCGAATTATGCCTGTATTCTCCGAATAGTTAGGCAAAGGCGTACTATTTGTACACCCATTTTTCGCTGATGTCGTTATTGACTCCTGTGTCATATAGAGCGAGCCTATTGCCATCTACCGGGCATAATTCCAGACTCCATGCTGCAAATGAGAATATTCATACAGAAAAATCCAAAATCATTTTTTTTTATCTTTATAATACATAAAAATTCAGCTTCAGTATGTTTGTGTCCTGAAAACTCTAAAAGTAGTCGATGGATTGATTTAAAATGCTCACAAAACGTTGCATTTATATATAAAAGTGTTTTTATATACTTTTTATTCCAAAATTCCCACGGGAACGGGAAATGCCAAGAAAGTCGCAAGATTCAAAAAAATAAATAATGTATCTGATATTTACTTCCCTAATATAGTTTGACGTTCAAAAAGCATTGGTAGTAGTCTATTTTGAATAATTGAATTTTGTATCTGAATAATAATTAATATCGGACTAAGCCGGATTTAGCTGGTAGTATATAAAACCAGTATAACGCTCTCAACTAATCGGTGTAACGAGCCGAAAGTACTATCAATACTGAATTAGCTCCACAAAGCGGGCGATGAATCCAATTTAGAGATGGGCAAAACGTGCCGCTATTTCTTTGCCACCCCGACTTAAAACGATTGTAAAAAAAAAAGAATTTATTGAACATTTTGCTCATTTTTAAGTTGGAGAAAAAGAGATTATATAATTGCAACGCGTTGGATAAAAAAAAGTCTTTTTTTGGTGTGACATGGTGGTACCCCTAATCTCCCACTCTCCATCACTTTCTAGTATTTAAGTTTGTCTTTTTTAAACAACATAATGTAACATAATGAACGCACACTCTGAAAGTAGTTTATAAAGAATTAGCTACTGATTCAATTTCTATCTACACTAATAAATATAAAGAGGTAAAGTTTGTATGTACGACGTAATCACATAAACCGCTCATCCGATTCCAAAAATTATTATTCTCTCATTGATAGATAACTCCATTATTCTCGAGTGCTATCAATGGCGGTCCGAAGGTCGTGGGGTTCATGACCCCCAAAATCATACACGGCAAATTGACAAACCTCGTAAAAATAGACAATTTACGAAAAAATTATTATTATTATAATATTTAATTTTTTATGTGAAATAAATTCTTATTTTTCTCAACTTCAACAGTAATATGACGGGATATTACTGTTAATATGACGAAATTTTTTGCAATTTTCGTCATATTAACAGTAATATCACATCAATATCATAATATCAAAAGCTTGTAATTAATAAATTTATTTATTTTTATATTAATTTCAATTTATGTACGTATTATGAGTACCTATAACTGAATATACTAATTGGGGTGTTTGAGTGTGTGTGCGTCCTTTGACAGAATTCACTTTAGCACGATCCTACCAACAGTACAATATCAGAAGCAACATCACTTTCAATCCAGTTCCAATCCACAATCACGCTGTACCAGAGACAAGAAAATTACCATAAAAATTGTATAGCTAGTCCATATGTCATTGCCTTGCACTAGATACTAGATCAACCTGTATATATCATGGGATATTAGAATATCTGTCTTAAAAAAAGACACTAAGCCAGTTTTCTTTTTAAAAATGTTACTTACCAGTTCTTTCACTTCTTACCGCCTTGAAAGTGCCTGAAATTGATTCATTTGATATTGTATTTTACTTAACATGTAATCGTGCCTGTATTTCTTAAAGGTTTAGACAGAGGTGTAGACATATTTTGACAATAGCGTTGTTAAGACCCCTCTAATAGGGAGCGAAGCTAGGTTTACAATTCAAAACTACGGGCTACTGCTGAGAAATTTTTAACAGAAAACCCAAATGCCGTTTTCCTAACTTGAGGATCATATTTCTGAGATTTTGCAAAGCTGTCTTTTAGGTTTCTGACATTTAGCAAAGCTGTCTTTTGGTTTCTGACAATTTGCAAAGCTGCCTTTTAGGTTTCTGAAATTTAGCAAAGCTGTCTTTTGGTTTCTGACATTTTGCAAAGCTGTCTTTTGGTTTCTGACATTTTGCAAAGCTGTCTTTTAGGTTTCTAACATTTTGCAAAGCTGTCTTTTAGGTTTCTGACATTTAGCAAAGCCGTCTTTTTGCTTTTCGGACGTCTAATCTGCCTCTTTGCTTTTTGTCATTGATCATAAAACTTTTTATTTACTGAAATTTTATGAATCTACAGAAGAGAATACTTAGAAAAAAAAGACTGGCTCGTTGGTTTAGTGGTCGTTAGCGCGACTGCTGAGCGTGAGGTCTTGGGGTCGATTCCCGGGTGGGGCAAAGTGTTATTGGGTGTTTCTGTATGGAAATTCTCAGTAACAGTACGGAGTCTGGAACAGTGCCCGGTAAATGGCAATAGGCTCGCCCCATATTAGGTACATGGGAATCAATAACGACATCGGCAAAATGTGGGTGTAGAATAATACACCTCTGCCTAACCCTTTTGGGAATACAGCCGTGATGTTATATTATGTAATAAAAATACTATTTATTGTACACCAGTCAAATCACTACCATTGTAAAGGTATACTCAGACTGACACTTACACTAGAAAGTTCAAACTAGCTTGTGTGTGTGTACCCCATATATCAACACGTGCATAAGGACTCCGAGCAATCCAAGCCCGCATCAACTGCTATTGAAAGCCGAATTCTGAGTGTCGACTATTCATGCCCCCACTCTAGCATAGGCCCTCTCAAAATCAAAGCGCTACAGAACATAGTCACTTGTGACTTGCTTACATTGTTCGATGATACAATCTCACTAAATATACTTATATCTGTATTTCTGCTACCAGCTGTTTTGTATTCTTGCTTAGATGCGATGTGATGAAGTTGTTCATTAAGTTTAAACGTGTAGCAATCGTTTATCCATCTAAGATTTGACCTTAATTACAGACTTCTAAATGACTACATATTATAAAACAAAGTCCCCCGCCGCGTCTGTCTGTCTGTGCGCAATAAACTCAAAAACTATTGAACGGATTTTCATGCGGTTTTCACCAATAGACAGAATGATTCATGAGAAAGGTTTAGGTGTATAATTCGTTTTGTGTAAATTGGCTGAAATCAAGCAGCGGGACGCGTGTCGTCGTATCACAGCAACTTTTACATCCAATAGAATGAAAATTATACTTAATTCCGTGCGTATAAGCCACATATTTGCACGCGCGTTCCCGATATTTTCGTGTACTGCAGAAATCACGATTTACTCAAATACGGCGAAAATTTTAATCACTTTTACAATTTCTAATACCGTTCTTTTAATTTTGTGTGCGTTTGGCACACCTGATGGTAAGTGACGATGCTGCTGAGGGTGGATCGCGCACTCAAATAATGCCTATAGGATATATCATCATCATCTGAGTCGAAAGACGTCCACTACTGGACTTCCCCCAAGCAACGCCACATCGACCGATCCTATGCCGCCCGCATCCAGCGGGTTTCCCCGACCTTAAGGTCATCCGTCCACCTTGTGAATATATAAATATATCATAGGTTATATGTATATCTCAAATTATTAAAATTTTAATTGTGGGGTTTCGAGTTTCTTCATTAAAATATACTCAATGAGAGAAAAGGTTCTAACCTTCCACCTAAGGGGTGGACTCCATATAATCGAGACGATCATAAATTAAATAAAAGATCGTTAGCCCCCTGAAACGAATCGAAAAGCCATTTTAATTCAACTAATGTACCATTGATATCTTCGAGACGACATTTTTAATAATAATGTCTCTCTTAGCGACTGGATAATCGTTTAGAAACGATAAATGAACTTTATCTGTTTTGGTAGATCTTTTTTATGGGATTCCATGGAATTTATTAATGGTAATTACAAAACGGTGAGAATGGTGTAAATCATTTGAGTAAATTCTTAATAAAGGCCGATTATTCAATAGCTGGAAAAATAAAAAACATACTATAAAAATGTATTATTTCAAACATTGCTTCATCCTAGTTATAATTCCTGAACCGTTATAATTTCGAACCCGCGACACGAATCACAGCAGTCGTTCGTTCAAACACAGCGCCAACCGTGCCATTAAGGAAAAAGAATATCATATTATTTTAATTTTAAATTAAAATCAACTCTATGTAAACTGCATATAAATCCGAATATTGCGACAAGAGTCCAGTTCTGAATTTCAATGTCCTGTGCTAGATTAATTTATTAAAGTTGCGCACGAGTAGAGCGGGTGAAATTTAGCGATCTGCCATGTACACTTAGAAAAAGGAGACACTAAAGACATTAATGGTATTCGTTTACTAACATTTCACACTCACATTTCACAGATGCCGTTCTTAAGTCCTATGTAATTGGGGGCAAGCCCATTGCCACCTATCAGGCAAAATTTCAAACTCCGAGCTGCTTGTGAGAATCGTCTAGCAAAAAAACCCTATCTTTAACCCGCCCGATGATCGAAACCTGCTCATTCACCTGTTAAAATCACATGAATGAAGCCAATGCGGTTTGCTACCAAATGTATCAAAGTCCAAAGTAAACAAACCTTCAGTTAAACATTCCGGGAATTGCCAACTGAACTCCAAATGCACCTAAAACCCGTCTAATTCCGAGTCCAAAAGTCGTCCGTTTGATCTTGCGAGTCCCAAATTAAACGGAGTCCGAATTTCAGTCGTGTGGCGCCGATAATCAGCGTCTAAATCAACGCGCTGCGGACAGTTCGGTTTCAGCAATTAGACTTATTGCTGATTGGAGACACTAGTGTTGCTAACACACCGGGATCGAAGGGATAGTTACTGTAGAAGGCCGAAATGCGGGTCCAAATTATTGGAATACAGTTTTTAACAAATTCCACAAAAATAAAATGGTCTTTTGTAAATTTTGCTCAACTTAACTGCTTAACTAGACTGCCAAATTTGTCTAGTGGTCGCAATCACGACTGCTGAACGTGAATTCCTGGGTTCGATTCCCGGGTCGAGCAAAGTGTCATTAGAATTTTCTGTATGGAAATTCTCAGTAACAGCACGAAGTCTGGAACCTTGCCCGGTAGATGGCAATAGGCTCGAACCCTATTACATGGGACTCAATAACGGCAGCAGCGAAATGTGGGTGTACATAATAATACACCTCTGCCGAACCCTTCGGGGGGTACAGGCGTGATGCTATGTTATGTGTTATGTTATCTAAACTTGAGCTTTTTATACTACTTACGTATGATTTAGAATGATAAGTAAACGGTCTAATTTAGCGCAGTGTGGTCGGCTCGGTTTCAGCAATTAGACACATCGCTGATTGGCAACACTAGTGATGCTAATATACCGGGATTAGAGGGAAAAGTTCAGTAGCATAGAAATGGTTGAAGGTTTCAGAGGTTGGAGAATTCAGATCAAAGAGCATATTGTAGCTTATGTAGTAGCGTTTGTATTACTTTGTATCGTGAATCAATTGTAGCTTATGGACTAACTTAATTTTTAAATACCGGGAATACTTAAAATTTTCATTCCGATTTATGTACTTGTACTTTGAGGTGTATAATTTTTTTCATAGCATTGCGCTAGTTGCCCAGAAGGATGAGGCACACAGTGCAGCTCTACAGCTTAGTAGATTATTATTATCTTGAATTCTTCTTGTTTTTCTTTTTCTTTGTTCCGTTTTATATATTACTACCTTCTGCGCGCGGCTTCGCCCGCATTGATTATGAACCCATGCATTTATTTGGGTCACACGTAGCGCCATCTAGCGTCCTAAAGCAATTGTGACCGTCGAAAGTTATTGTTCTTTTCCTCGCGAACAGTACTTTTTCGTAACGTTACTTCTGGATGAAAGGTACCCTATGTCCTTTTCTGTACCTCTAACAACGTATATGCAAAATTTCATGATGAACGGTTCAGTGGTTTAGGCATGAAAAGGTAACAAACAAACAAACAAACAAACTTACTTTCTTATTATTGATCGGATTATGGTGTGCCTTCAGTTTGGGCCAAAAAACCTTGTTTTCTTTCTTTCTTTCGTTCTTTTTTGCTTTCTGCCATTCTCCTCCTCATTTCACCGAGGCCGTTATCAAGTCCCACCTAATAAATGCCATCTACTGGACACAATTCCAAACCCCGGGCTGCTACTGAGAATTTTGTAACAGAAACAACCAATAACACTTTGCTCTTCCCAGAGATTGCACCGCTGCTTGCGACATGACCAATGAATCAGTAATGAGTATATAATCTCTGCTTCAACCAAATAGCCTCAAATCAAACAACTCCTGGACTGTATACACTCAGAATTAGCACATTTAAGCGTAATCAACATCTACATAAACACGCGACGGGCCAGCTCGGTTTCAACAATTAAAGTCAGTGCTGACTGGTGACTAGTGATGTTATTGTGCGGGATTTGCATGGTGAAAGAGACATTTTAAACGTTCCATTTTTAAACGCACTCCTTTTTGGAATTCTGAAGTAAACATTATAAATAAAAAACGGTGTATTTATATATTTTTTTATATTTCGGACACGGCATCGGTACTGGCTTATTAAGCCTGAATTCCCCAATGGCTTGGCGGACTGAACACTGAATTAACAAAATAATCAAATTACTCTTCAAAAGATTGGAAAATTTAACGTTATATTTGGTCGTTTATTTAAATATCTACGTAAGGGTTGCCAGGATTTGACGAATACTTTGTGTCGTCGCCAACAGCGAAATTGTATTTTTTTTTTAACTAAAAACGTTACAGAAATAGAACCACTTATTTAAACAATTTATTTAGTATATCATATATTAGTTTATCAAGTAACTGCTCCATTGGTCTAATGGTATAAAAGTACGATTGCTGAACGCGAGGTCCTAGGTCTGATTCCCCGGTTGGGCAGAGTTATTGAGTTTTACATCATGGAACTTCTAAGTAGCAGCATGGAGTCTGAAACTGTACGCGGGAGACGGCCATAGGCTTGCCCCCTCCGACTCAATAACAACATCGGTGAAATGTGGGTGTACAATAGTAGTCCTCTGCCTAACCCTTCGAAAATACAGACGTGATGCCATATTTATGTATCTCACCGTAAAATAGCCCCTCAATATTCTGCCAATAAACTAGAGTACCCAATGTCACACAAGACCAAAATGAAGTATGGAGTTCAGAATCACATATACAACCGATTCCTAACAGGGAGTGGGGTTCAAGGAAGGAGCCTCCACGAGTGACGAACATTAGATCGTCAGGCCCCGTGGGCAGTGAGCCTCGATTTCACCATTACTGACTGATGAAAACTCGTGCCAACTTGATACGAGAAGAACTACCATACAAGAGACATAATAAGGGTCTCACTTGTACTCGTATGTAATATAATCCCATTGTAGCTCTCATTGGGTAATTTAATTATCATTATAAGCACAATAGTTACTGTTAATAGGAGGCGACAGACGGCACTTAACACCTCAGAAATCTAATTATTTTCAAATGATATATGATACAATTTATATGAAATGTAGAAATGTTACAATCTAAATCAAATTTAATTGTGAAATTTAATTGTGATGTAATATCATAAATCAAATTTGATTGTGATTTTGTGAAGAAAAGTTCAAGTTCTTTATTGCATTCATGTGTTAAATTTTAAAATAAGATTCAACATAAAACCCAGTAAGGGTATAGCAACATAATAATATTATACATATAGCTTCCGCCTGCGGCTTCGCCCGCGTGGATTACGAATCCGTGCATTTTCCCGGGATAAAAAGTAGCCTATGTGCTATTCCAGACTATAATCTATCCCTGTGCCAAATTTCATCCAAATCCGTTCAGTCGTTCTGGCGTGAAAGAGGAACAAAGATCCATCCAGATAATTTTTTGATATGCATATTAAAAAATAATTTATAGTAATAGGTAGGTGGTACAATCTTATATCTTATAATTATATTAATATTTTAAAGCATTAATCTCGTTTATTTTTGTACATCGCAACATTTTAAAAAATTCAATAAATTTCTTTCTTTCTTTCGTCTACGACTGAGTAAAAGCAATTTTTAATTAAATATGTTTTCAGCTTTTTATTAAATTAAATAAAATTGAACTCTTGTTGAATTTGCTGCGGAAGTTTGTTAAATATGCTATGATTTAGCATTTTGATTCGGGATAGTGGGAGCTAAAGTCTCTTTCTATAGCGCTTTTTTTAATATAAGTTCTTGTATGATTGACGAAATCCCAGATCATCTGGCGTACTCTGGTCATTCAACCTCGATACTACTGCTGACTGGGTAACCTTTCTACTTCATCATGAGCGATTTCCATATAACAGCTCGTGCTGACTCTCCGGAAGAATATCATGGTCTTATTCTCCTTCAAAGGATTTATTGATAATAGTGCAGATAGGTATAGAAGATATGTGCAATATCAAAAAAAAACGGGCACATGATAATTACTGAATATTTACGAACTAGTTTTTTTTGTATTTTTTTTTTTATAAAAAAATCATTGCCCCACACTAGGGTTTCTCCTGTATCGTGGGTACAGTTTACAAACATACATGTCACATGCACAAACAACCAGACCCGAAACAACTATCTGTAGATCATACAAATATTTGTTCCGTGCGGGGATCGAACCCGCGACTCGTAGCACAGAAAGCTAATCGCTTAGCCACTGCGCCAACCGTGTCGTCAAAAAGATTAGACTAGAATACTAAAGAAATCTTATCAGTCCAACTTGGGGTTGTCACACTTTTTTTCTACGCTATTGGACAAGGTAATTTTACAGTAACTTGATATCTTGCGAGAAATTTACCACAGTTGCAAATATGTCTCCAATCAGACTTATTCCGGAATCCCGGGACTATTCACCGCGGGAATTAATAACAACACTAGCGTTCGCTTGATTGACTGGGATTTAATGTGATAGAGTGGTTCATCCGCGACCTTGTGGTTATACACGGGATACCGGCCACATTGTATGCTATGAGTTCTATAGATAGCGACATATGTACACATTATTAAAAAAAAAACACTAGAAACTTATAATAGTCGATAGTGCAAGTTTGGAATGTCCGGTAGATCATCACGCCTGTAACCCCGAAGGGTTAGGCAGATGTGTACCTACTATTATGCACCCATATTTCGCCGATGGCGTTATTAAGTCTCATGTAATAGGGGGCGAGCCTATTGCCATCTATAGGGCACAGTTCAAGACTCCGTCCGTATCACTGCCGGACCCAGGAATGGAACCTACTACCTCACGTGCAGCAGTCACACTTGCGACCACTAAACCAATGCAGTTAGGCAGTCTCAATAACAAATATGAGCGTAAAAATAAAAATGTGGATGTACCAATAGTACACCTCTGCAGTGTACGGGTGATCCGAAGGGGGGGTCGTAGGAATCATGACCCCTCCAAAATCAAACACGTCAAATTAACAAACCCCCTAAAAAAAAAAAACAATTCACGAAAATTTAGCTTCGGCGGCGCTTGCACCTCTGCATTACCTTTCGGGGAATACTGGCGTGATGCTATGTGAAAAAGGAAGAACTTTTGAGTAACAATAAACAATAGAAGGCTCATACTCTACACGAAGACCAATCGATCATTCCTGTGGCCTTAGAACTATTATCAGTCTCAAACTGTGATTTTCACCCTACAAAAGAAGCCATCACACAATTCATTAAAAACTGTGAACATATAAGTATTGTATTCGGCATCACACAATACATTATATACGCGACAACCGTCCGTAGCACGTAATTTGTGGCGTGGGCGTGGGGTAATTATTGTGCCGACGAATTTATATGACTTTACTATGTGAATAATTTTTGCGACTAGTTGTTAAAGTACAGGCGTTTACTTAGAATGCCTAATCAAATTCAGCAACCGGTTGCTGAATGACTATGTAGAGAAACGAGGTATGTTGTTCCTCCATTGAAAAGGGAGGATCCTCCGACCAAGCAAGGTGGTTAGCCTGGAGGGCCAAAGCCGGGTGGTTAGCCCGGTAGGCCGAAGCCCGACGATTGATGTCGGATATTCATATATGTATCTGTTAACCGATGTAAACTCTCATAGTGCGATTCAGGGTGTGTTTATTGTAGCTTCACCCGATAGATGGCGCTTTACTTTTTGCCATGTTGCGAGTAATAGTCGCTACAGACTACAATACTCTGGTTTTGTGATTTAATTTGGTTGAACTCTGTTGCATTGTCAACCCTTTTAAGGTTTTAAGGGTGATGCCTTCTTCGTTCTAACACTTTTGTCGATCAATTTCATTATTTTTTAACATAAATACACAAAACATAATAAATCCACAGTTAATCAAACAGAACGCTGCTGTAGAGATAGATTATCCTTGTCATGTCTTATGTACTTATCCTGTTATCACTAGATACTGTTGTTTAGCTCCTCATAATATTTTGTTGACGATCACAGGAAATTTAATATATGTTCCAGCACATTTTAGACGATAATCGCACAACCATCGCTCAAACAATTTACACCATAATTTTCATATTTTAACCGGAGAGCGGTTGCCACAAAGTGTCGTCGTGACCCACGCACGTACAGTGACGTCACAAATTAAACCCGGTTAAGAGATGATTAAGTAGGTTTTAATACCGGGTCTAAAATGAGACGGGCAACACAAGGGTAGCTTTGTTTGTTGTTCTAACTTCGTGTTGAAATGCAAATATGAATTTGAAACTCAACGTAAAAGTTCATGTTGAATATTTTGGCAAATCAACTCATAAATGTACATTGCTGAATCTAAGCCTCTTCATGTACCGTTATTATGATCGGTTGTGTGAGATTAGAATATTCATTGCGTTGTTCAAACCGTCGAACGGAAAGACTTTCTTATATTTTTCTTTCTTAAACACACTGGGATTTCTCCTGTATTTTGAGTTAAGTTTACAAACATACATGTCTGTAGATCATACAAATATTTGTACTGTTCGGGAATCGAACCCGCGACATGTAGCGGATAAAGCTAATCGCTTAGCCACTGCGCCAACCGTGCCGTCACAATGTAGGTATATGGTTCAACTGTCTAAATTGAACCGATTCCAATCAAGAGCGCAAATTAATAGCTCAAGGAAGCCGCCTAATATTTGTTGATACAGAATGAAATGTATGTCAAATATCGTTGATTTTCAGTCGCGCCCTTGTCACCAAATATTCACCTCCCTAGTCTAAAAAAAACCATTTGAGACCCGGAAAATTGTGCCCCTCAAAAATCTTACACCCACTTTTACTTACTTAAAACTTAAAAACCTGTAAGTCGGCTCACCCCGGCGCGGTCTGACGGAGGCAGTGGCCGGGTGTTTTGCGGTCAAGTGGTTCACGCCACTCATTCTTTAGTGAGAATTTTAGAAAGTCTTCTTATAAAGTAGTTGGAAGTTTTTCCTCTGGAATTAACTGTGCCGTACGCCGAGTAAAGGATTTCTGAACGGCGCCGGCGTTGTGTACAATGGAAATGTAAATTTTGTAAAATGGGGGTACTTATAAACAATCCATGCCAAAGCCAGTGTTAGTGTGGTGTTCTTGAACTGAGGCCCTAGTGTAAGTTTCTTTCGACAAATTCAATTTAACGCATCGAACGCGTCTACGCTCCGATTGGTCCGTTTCGTGCTCTCCACCAATCGGAGCGCCGAAAGCGTTCGATACGTTAAATTGAATTTGTCGAAAGAAATTACAGTAGGGCCTCAGACTATGACACGCTTACTCTATGCTCTGTGAGCTCATATCTGTATGCTGGCAAAACCTCGACCTGCAACTCAATAGGTGTGGCCACCCAATGGTCTAAAACATGATATTTTTAAGATATTTGTCCGAAACATGAGTATATCCATAGCATGAAAGATTTATGCCTTGACCGATAAATATAAGTTACTAAATATAAGTCATCATCATCATCAGCCAGAAGACGTCCACTGCTGAACGAAGGCTTCCCTCAAGGGGGGGGGGGGGGGGGGGGGGGTTGCCATAATCCCCACGCTTGGCAGGCGGCTTGGGGATCGCAGTGGCTCACCGATTAGTGAGAGGACGCTGCTGCCCGTCCTTCGGTGTCTGGCCGCAGTTTTAAGACGTACCCGGGTCATTTAAGACGTACCCGGGTCATCAAGAATATTTAATTTAATTCATATTTAAGAATGTTATGTAAATAATCCAAAGTAAGTTCCTCTTTAAAACACAAAATACAAATTGATATATTGTGTGATTGACATGTTGTATCCTTGTTAATGCTACTTTGACAGAATATAAGCTATTCTGGACTGTCTTCACTTGTTAACGCTTATCATTCATGACTTGGCTGATTATCCCACCATGACTCCAAACTGCATATGGAAAAAAAGAAAGTTAGTCATCACAATAATCATATCATACACAATACAAAAAAAAATACAACGGAACATTTTACAAGATCATTCTTATTTCAAGAACACCAGTTACATTGAAACTGATGACACTGACGGTGGCAGCGATGAAGAAGGAAACATCGACGACACGGTTGGCGTAGTGGCTAAGCGATTAGCTTTCTGCGCTAAGTGTTGCGAGTTCGATCCCCGCACGGAACAAATATTTGTGTGATCAACAGATAATTGTTTCGGGTCTGGGTGTTTGTGTGTATGTGAATATATGTGTTTGTAAACGCACCCACGATACAGGAATTATTCCAAGACAGGGGCAGATTTTTTAAATAAATTAAAAAAATCTTCATTATTATCAAGTCAGCCTATCTGCATCTTCCCACTGTTGGACATAAGCCTCTTTCAAGTTGCGGCAGAACACTCGGTCCTCCGCCTTTCGCATCCAGTCCAGTCTGTTGTCAGTTTGTCGAGCGCCTTGAAACATACCAATGTATTTGAACTTCCAGTACTAAAAATTTTCTTTCATCCGTTACTTAACGACTCGCTTATCTCGGCACTAAAAAAGAAAGCTATAACATCGATAAGGACCTATCTAGTTCGCAATTAAAATTAATTGTAGGCACTTGACGTGGCCCGTTAGGAGCTAGTCGCAAAAATATTACTTTTTAACATCAGCCAAGGATAGGAACACCACGAAATAAAAATACTCAACTGTTCGTGATGTATACTTTTTAGTTTTTTTAACAATTTTATAACAATAAAAATTGTATTGATACCATGCCTAACCCATTAACCGCCAACGATGATTTTAAGCGTCAATCACGATTTTAATTCAGACGCCGATGTCGCCGCCTTCAAGCGTCAATCCACACATAAATGCGAAAATAGTGTTTATTACTTATTTCACTGTCAAACATAAGGCTAAAAAATGATGCTTGAAGGCGGCATTGGCGTCTGGATTTAACTCGTGAATGAAGCTTTAAATCGTCGTTGGCGGTTAAAGGGTTAACATTTAATATACATATATCACGCATACATTATCAGTTATACAGAGGTTTACTACTATAAGTACCTACTTATATTTCGCCGATATATTGCAACCCATGTAATGGAAGCTGGGCACATAACATTTTCGCGCTCGAATATACGCAACATGACTTTTTTAGTCGAAAAGCAAAAGGATCACGCTCGAAAAGTGTATCGCGTGAAAAAATGCTTTAGACGGTTCTAGCCGTACCTCGCCATTGCTTCGGACTATTGCCTTGCGAGTCACATTCAAAACTACCGAGTATTCGAAACGAGCTGCACTATCTAATTTGGTGTACTGTTTTGGACGATAGCCGTGTCCAGCTAGGCGCAAGGCTAGTAACTCAAATTACCCTAATGAACACCGACTTTTATTAAATGTAAAGATGGATGGTCCCGATTTCTGGCCTATATTACTACGTTGAAGTAACCCTGAAGATGGCGTTAATGTCGTTTCTCATTCTACAACTTAAAAAAGCGTAAGTACTTACTACATTCTAATCAAGCTTAGCGCCCAAATGAAAAATGGCCTAACCCGAAAACACCGATAACTCTTAGGCTACCTAAAATACAGCAGCTATTTTCCGAAATATTCAATACACATTCCAGTGTCGTGGATTCATAATTTGTAGTTCTCCAGCTACGGCCACAAATCACTCGGTGTTGCCAGCGTTGAGCTTCCTGAAATATGCCAATATATCCGTCCGAACGATGAATAAGAGCGGTGTTGCCACACTAAAAAATAAATATTTGAGCTTTTGTAGTGGCTTTCCATATTTTTATTGAATTAGGCTGGATATATTTTTGTGTCGGGATTAAGATAGAAATACTGTTTTAGTAACGTATCTGTTCACCCCGACTATTCTGAATTATTTATTGACTTATTTGTATGGCAATGTATTCTATAAATAGAATATTCATAATTCAGGCAGTTATCATGCAACATTGAAAGAACTGGATCCAATGAATTAAGGAATAACCTACAGTCTGGTAAAACATAAAGACTACGTTCGATAAAAATAAAACATGAATGTTTTGGATGCCAACGTATCTAAATAACTATCAAAATTTTACTTAGATACTTCCTCACAAATACAAACTAGTGTCCGCCTCAAAGGACCAAAAATCAAATCCACCATCCATGGATATAATTTACAGATTACACACAAACATACATAATGTCACGCCTTTTTCCCATAGGGGTAGGCAGAAATTATAGAACACCACGTGCTACGATCCTTACATAATCATTTTTTAATGCGGATTAAATATATCAATTTGTACGACAGAGTTATTAACTTACTTAACTAATACCACGATTATTAGTAATCAAGCAAAACATACTACATAAACATAGTAATAAAAAATTCACTATAAAATAAAATATCCACAAGCTATTGCCTAATCACAATTTTTAAGTATACTGTGAGAGACTAAACATACGCTCAATACATTTGACCTGAACTCTTCGAGCGCTGGCAGCACCAAAGAGTAATATTTTTAATGGCGCTGCGTACCCATTAATTAGGAAGATGGGAAGCGAAAACAATTAATCAATCGGTAGGTTGTGGCGCCAAACGGCCGAGCTGGACCGCTTGCCGCAGCGAGTATTAAAATGGGCTATAATTATTAATAATTTCTGTAATGATATACGCATAAATAACTGTGGAATTGACCGCAACTATTTTATGTCTTCGCACTGAAGGCTTTATGTATTCCCCGAGGCGTAAGGCAGAGGTGTACTATTGTACAAACACATTTAATAGGGGGCGAGTCTATTGCCGTCTACCGGACACAGTTCCAGATTCCGTACTGCTACTGAGAACACTTTCCCCGGGAACCGAGCCCAGTACCTCACGGTTAGCAGTCGCGCTTGTATCCACTAGACCCAAGCGGTCGTCTTTATTACTATAATTATATGATTATTCCTCATTTTATATGTCACCGTCGTCAAACAAAATGAGATATCAAGGTTCACGTAACCGCGACGCCCATGTAAAGACAACAAACCCTAAGGTCCTATAACAACGCGTCCTACCTCTTCATCATCATCCACAGCCCGACTTCCCCCACAGCTGGGCATAGTTCTTTCAAAATACCAGTGTCTAGTCTCCTGCGTCTGTCTCATCCAAGTTCGAACCCGATGGCAATAATGCCATCCGCCCATCTCGCCGCCGGACGACCTACATTTCTTCTCGTCCTTGGCCGTCTAACTCTTCTTTAAGTAAGAGAATTATCGAGGGTACAAGTATTTGGTACCCCTGTCATTGACACACTGGACTTTTTTAGACAGCCGAATATCTCTAGAGTTTAGTAATAGACTATCAGTCTTGAAGACTTCATAATAGAAGCCTGCGCACGACACCTTAAGGGGCCATCCATAAATTACATCACACGTTAAGAGGGGGGGTGGGGGTCGACGAAGTGTGACATTGTGTGACAAGGGGTAGAAGGGGTCCTAAGTTTCGTGACATCACATTTCAAAATCTTATATATCTAAGTATTAAAATGTGAAGTTTGAACTATTAAAGAAATACTTAAAAATATTTCCAACGCTATCTGTGTGAATATAAGATTTAAATTGTTATGTTGGCGAGTTCCTTGAGAGCCTCGCCGTGATTTCAAATAAATGGAAATAAAACTAATTTCGGAACTGCTGTTTTAATTTAATATTTTTTGGAAATAATTATAAAATTTTGGAAATAATATAAAATTGCAAATATGTGACATCACACTAGGGAGGGGGGAGTCTCACATAGGGGTCAAAAAAAGCATGAAATTCGTGTGACGTAATTTATGGATGGCCCCTAATGTGCTGTCTAGGTAAATATATTTAGGTACAAAAGTTCAATTACTTTTCAGGTTGGTGTCAGACGGGTTGTCACGGGCTGACAAGAATCTCACTAATATCTCGAATATAAACGTGAAAGTTTTAATGTTTGGATGTTAGGTTTGTTATTCAAACATGTTTGTAATGGCAAAATAAATTTCTATGAAAGTTACAAAGGTGTAAATTATTGAATAAAAGCTTGAAAACACAGATTTCTTTTATGAATAATATTGCATCTTTGCATTTTTAAAGAGCTCCAATAGTTTAAAATTAAATTATGAATATTCTCTAGAACAGCCGTTCTCAAACTTTTTAGCGACGGAACCCTTTTGGAAAACAAAATACATGATATATATAAAAACATACTGGTTTTATGTGTATTCTTTATTAATAATCATATATGTATTTGACATTAACATTGGCATCTAATGAGAGGTATGATATTTTATTTTACTTTTCATCAATTGTTTGTTATCAGGCTTGATAGAAGAGAGTTGATTGTGAAAAGAGCGATCAGAGTTTTCGCGAAGCCCCCACAGAAACTATGCGGAGCCCTAGGGCTTCGTAGAGTGCACTTTGAGTATGGCTGCTCTAGAATAACTGGTAACTTCTAAATATAATTTAGTTAGTGCTACATCTGTCTAAACACTCAAATAAAAATGCTCTTTCGTATGTACTGCTTTCTATAAATTAAATATATAATAATAGACAACTGCGCAATGGCTAAACGATTAGCTTTCTGCGCTTCGTGTCACGAATTCGATTGCCGGAACAAATATTTTTATGATAGCTGTTTCGGCTCTAGTTATGTGCATGTGTGCACGATAAAAGAAGAATTCGAATATGGAGCAAAGTTTAAAAAAATAATTGAATCACACCACATTAGAACCCAAATCGACGCGCGCCTAAACTTTTAACAATACACTGTGTAATACACACCCTACTCCATTATTCATTCAATACCAAACTACCGCGTTCACGTATAAATAAATCAAACTTTATTAATGTATGAACAAGGTGAAATTCTCGTAGCTATAAATATTATTACATGAAAACTCTGAACAGCCAGCCCTATCGCACGATGCAGGCGCGGCGGTGTGTTGTTCGGCCGCGCGGAAAATTTCCGTAATGCGTAATACGCACACCGTACGTAGCGTGCAGCGAGCTCGCCAATACGGACAGTAGTTTGTGTAGGAATTGAACATTATGTGTATTCTCGCATTCCAGCTATGCCTACTATTCTAGAGAAACGATATTACAAAAAAAAATGCAGTAGGAAAGTTACCAATTAAGGTACAAATGTCAATTTTGAAACGTTTCGTCGAGTTGTGTTTCAGCTCATCTAAAATGACCGTTAAGTTTCATAAGGCATTTTATTGTGATGAATCCCTGCTTGAAGGAAACACGTAATGCATTTTAATATCTTTCCTTGCTAAAATAGGTCTAGGCCTTGCTAAATTATTCGTCTATTGTTAGCCACTGCGCCAACCGTGTCGAAATTTTATCGTCGTATCATTTATGAAATCGTCATCAAAGCTATAAAGATCCAAATTCTGTTAAAATTTCAAAATAGACAATTTAGGAATTACCTTTCTAGCACGAAATTGTTGATAATTCATTACTCTCCCGATTACCATTGCCAATTCAATTTGCGAAAAACCTAATAAAATTTAAATTGGAAACATTTAATAATAGATTTTACGTGTACAAAAGTGAGAACGCCCGTACAAAAGTGTCTACAATGATTTTATTTGGTCCTACGGTCCGCACTGTTTGCTAATGTAACGTGAAAGGCTTACGAATTGTTTGCGACCCTCTTAAATGACAATTTGATCCGTTTGTTTCCGTTTTTGGACTGTTTATAAGGTATGTTATAACCTGTTCCACGTGTATTTTAATGGTGATAATAGAGAAACATCAGCTGGTTCTTCAAAATAAAAAGCTTTAGGAATTCGAATAAAATAACTGTACCATAACTTATCATTACGCTTGTATTCCTCAAACAGGTATTATTATACACCTACATAGCGAATCATTTCTTTTATGTAGTTCTCTGTAAAAAAAATCACTGATATTTTATACATAATATCCCTTATAACAGAAATAGCTGTGCCCGCAGAAAGTATTATCCATACAGACTTTAAACCATGTCAGCCCCTTCGAGATTTAATTCGGTAAATCAGGCACGGTCGCAGCCGAACACTTGGGGTCATATTTACACTAAAATGACTTGGTCGTATTAAATTTGAGTAAATTAAATTTTATTACAAAAATAAATTTAGCAATAAATAAACAAATTTAAATTGCCATCGACACGCTAACAAAAAGACCTACGAGTCGAAAAGTACGAGTAATATAATCGTACCGCAATAAATATAAATAGGACAGGCCTACAAAATTGCCAATTCAATCAAATAAGGGCGGGATTCAAAGAACTTCATCTTATTTAATCATTTTACACTTCAAACGAACCAACGACGTGGTCGGTCGTTAATTACACAGTTAAATGAGTTCGTTGTGTACCAACGCAAAAACAGTATATAAGTCTCTGTGACACTTATTGTAAATAAGAATCGATAAAAAATCAAGTGGTCGCAAGCGCAAATATTGAGCGTCAGTTCATGTGTTATTTTTTTTAAACTTTGCCCCACACTAGGATTTCTCCTGTATCGTGGGTACAGTTTACAAACATATATTTCACATGCACACACAACCAGACCCGAAACAACTATCATACAAATATTTGTTCCGTGCGGGGATAGAACCCGCGACACGTAGCACAGAAAGCCAATGGCTTAGCCACTGTGCCAACCGTGTCGTCAATTTCTTATTAAGCTTTTCTGTGTAGCAATTCTCAGTAGCACACCGGAGCTTAGGTTTAGTGCAACATGAGCATCGAGTAAATGGCAACCGGCTCGTTTCCTATCACATGGAACTTAATAACGGCAGTGGGGAAATGTTGGTGAACAATAGTAGTAAGACCTTGGGGAATATAGGCAGATATTATGTGATGTTATATCACTATGGAACTCGTATATGGAACAGGAATCACAGTAATTACCTATAGGTTTATAAATATTTGTATGACCTTCATCCAGACAGATGATTTGGTCCGAGGATTTCCAAAAATACGCCCACAGTACACACAAAATTCAAATTAGAGACCGTGAACATATGCTTGAGACTATAGTTTAGCTAAAAATTTGATACGAAATGTGTTAACGTTTTTTTTTTCCACTAAACATGCTGTTTTTTTTATAATTATTTTATAATTATTTCAAAAGTAAAAACAAGGTCGTCACGTTTATGTTTTTTGATATTATTAATAGATTTTGAATAAACGACACGGTTGGCGCAGTGGCTAAGCGATTAGCTTTCTGCGCTACGTGTCGCGGGTTCGATCCCCGCACGGAACAAATATTTGTATGATAGTTGTTTCGGGTCTGGTTGTGTGTGCATGTGACATGTATGTTTGTAAACTGTACCCACAATACAGGAGAAATAGTAGTGTGGGGCAATGTTTTTAAAAAAAAATATCCCTCAAAATTTAACAAAAAAATCTTCATTCTTCAAGTTTATAATCTGACAAAACGATAGAGACCGAAATCAAATTGATTCGTTAAGATTTAGATGTAAGAAATGTTAACGCCCAAACACCTATTCTGCGCGTATTTCAAGACAATCTTGTCAGAAGCCGGCAGCTAAACGATACTCTTAAGGCGTATGAGCAAGTATGCAAACTTATAAAAGCTCAGCGAATACATAAGCCACATACGAGTAAGTTCGCATCATCATATATGAGCTGTGTTTACGAACAGATTTTTTATTTTTATTAAAAAAAAAAACATTGCCCCACACTAGGATTTCTCCTGTATCGTGGGTACAGTTTACAAACATACATGTCACATGCAATAACAACCAGACCCGAAACAACTATCATACAAATATTTGTTCCGTGCGGGGATCGAACCCGCGACACGTAGCGCAGAAAGCTAATCGCTTAGCCACTGCACCAACCGTGTCGTCGAGAATTGGTTTGTTCTGATCACCGAGCACGACAAACTCCCGTGTGCTGCGGGCGGAACACGGCTCTCCGGACCCACTAGACTAGCTCACGACTATTTGAACGCGCACGGACTCAGGTGAATTGTATTATGATGTTCTACTTTTGACGCTGATCTGAGACTCTTTGGTCTAGTGGTCGCAACCACGACTGCTGAGCGTGAAGCCCTGAGTTCGATTCCCGGGTTGGGCAAAGTGTTGTTGGGTTTTCTGTATAGAAATTATCCGAAGTAGCACGGAGTCTGGAACCGTGCCCGGTAGGTGGCAATAGGCTCACTCCCTATTACATAGGGCTCAATAACGGCATCGGCGAAATGTGGGAGTGTATATAATAGTACACCTCTACCTAACCATTCAGGGAATACAGGCGTAATGCTTTGTTATGTTATGTTATTTTTTGTTAATACAAGTTCCGTTTTACCTCTGTCATGTTATATCATATTGACAAGACAAGACAAACGCGATAAGGTTCATCTTAGCGTAAGCGAAATTCTAAGTCTATGGTTCATCTACAGTTTTTATTTTCCGTAGTAATTTACCTACTTGCTTATGAATGCGAAAGTAACTCTGTCTCTTTGTTACCTTATCTCAACTAAACCACTGAATCAGTCGTTATGACATTTTACAGAAAGGTAGAGAGGCCTGAAGAAGGACGTAGACTATCGCACCAACTCCGTAAATCTATATGTATAAAAATCAATTGCCGTGCGTCTCTCGCAAAAACTCGATAATGGCACGAACGATTTTAATGTATGTTATATATTTTTATTTTTGTTTTCGAACCGTGCTACTACTCCTATAACGTTTCATAAGTGCCTGTTTATCTATATAAATAAAAAGGAATCGCCAAATGTGTTGCTAAGCGCACAACTTCAGAACGGCTGCACTTATTTGGTTAATTCTTTTTTGTTGTGTTTATAATTGTCTTGGTAAAGCTGTAAAGTTTGGTATGAAAACATTTATTTTGAAAATCAGAAATTTGAAATTGTAAATTGCACCCGTGGGAAACCGGGGCGGGTCGCTAGTTTGAAATAAAAACAATTCTATCTATTTATCTATCTTTGTTCGCCTCAGTTCTGGATGATAAGATGAAAGAAAATCGGGAGAAACCCAAATTTTGTACGGGAATCGCCACAAATCAAGTAGTACCTTGAGTACTTCGTTTGTTGATGAAAAATTACAATCAGATTCAGATTCATTTATTTCATTTAAAAATAGAGTACAACTATCGTCTTCATCTATGTTATTTTCATCTATTTAGCTGATGAACAGCATGCGAAACGTCAAGTAAACATAAATAAGATATTAAAACAATTCAATTGATAGATTATACAAATAAGTTAATATACATATTACCTATAATAAATAATAGACTTGTTATGTAATATACGATAAGAACAAGTCATTAACAGAATATAATGTTTTCTCTAGAAGCCACAGCCTGAATTTTTTTTTTTTTTTTTTTAATTTAGATCTTGTTAAAACTTTTATATTTTGTGGTAGGGCGTTAAACACTTTGATACACATAGCATAGGAGCTTCAAATCAATTTTAGGTGGCACGAAGTTCACCGGGTCATATACTAGATAATAAAAACTGCCTTCAAAAAACTAAAAACAAAAGTAACTAAAAAGCAAAAAATAAATGTTTTATTATGACAATATAGTAGTTTCTTATTTTTTTTTTAAATGGCAACTGAGCCGGTACCGACTATTCTGCCAGAATATAGTAGTTGAAGAATGTTGAAGTCGGTGTCAGGTGTCATTCCCTATGTCCTTACCGTTGAGGAGTACTATGACATCCATCATCAGCTCAGCATCATGAAGTAATGATTTTCAGACGCCAACACCTGAGTTATTAAGAAAAAAACCTCAAACACGCTATTCGTCCTACAATATTTGAGGGTATGCCTCGATTTTCTTAGGATCCCATCATCAGATCCTGATTTGGTGACAATAGAACTAACTTGGGTGCATACTCCTTCAAACAAAAAAAAAGAAATTTTAAAATCGGCCATAATTGACGGAATAATCGCGTAACAAACATAAAAAAAATGATATAGTCGAATTGAGAACCTCCTCCTTTTTTGAAGTCGGTTAATAAATTCACACAGACGTAGTCGCGGGCAACACCTAGTTATTAATAAGGAAGGAAACAAAACTTCGTTTCATATTTTTATTCCAAAATCTTTCGCCTAAGTCCGCGCCACTGAATCTATGGAGAAGCCGCCATTTGCCGCTCAAACGGGTTCGGCGTAGGAAATTGTTTCGGCCGTGTGCAAGGTGCATATTGCTACCGATTGTAAATGCCCACTCGACTGTGTAAGCCAACGAGCTATGGAAAATCGAATATGTGACCTAGGCAGTTATTAAGGATTAGGATATTGAGACTGAAAACCAATGCAGTTTATATGAAACGTTTATGGCTAAAGCGGAGTCTTAGGCCCATGTTCACCGACAATATAATAGTTAAGGCAAAATCACCCGTTTAACACAGACTTTTTGTATACTTAAGTAAACGGCTGTTTCCATTTTATTTATTTATTTACTTAAAAACATAAGCTTACAGTATTAACACCAAAACACTTACATTTTAATACTTAATATTTACAATAATACAATCGAATAATTGAGTTTAACTTAAATATTACTCAAAAATCCTACTAATATAAAATTCGAAAGTTTGTGAGGATGGATGGATGGATGGATGTATCTTTGTTACTCTTTCACGTCAGAACGGCTGAACGGATCTGGATGAAATTTGGCACAAAGATAGATTTTTTCATATTCATATTCATATTCATATTCTTTATTGCAAATCCACAATGTAAAGATAAGATGGTAATATAAATAACATGGTAGCAATCGTGGACCCTGATGGGCACAGCAAATAGTAAATTAGAAGAGAGGAAGGCGTTGTATATAGAGAAATATTTGTTTATGCTCAAGTATTCATATTCCTTTTTAATGTAGGTATCTAAGTATGTATAGTATTGTTATTATGTTTGTATTTTTAGAACATTATATTATTAGGTTATCCGTTCTAAATTTTGTATAACTTTATTGTGTTATATTTATTTTATTGTATTTATATTTGTTGATTGTATTGAATATTTTATAATTTTTTGTTACAACTGAATATTTTATTGTTAATTTTTTATATTTAAGTTTACTTTCATATTATGTATTTATTTATTATTTATTATATTTATATTATAGGTAAGTATGTATGGGTTTTAGCAGGAAAAGGTGTTTTTTAATATGATTATATTTGTATAAAATTAATATTTTCATGTTATTTGTTTATCCGTAAGATATTCACTGATCGTGTAGTATGCTTTATTTATTAATATTTGCTTTAGGGTGTTTAGGAACTTCGTGTCGCTAGGCTCATCTTTTATTTTGTTGGGTAATTTATTATATATTTTGATGCACATTACATATGGGCTATTTGAGTGTAGTGTCATGTTGGAATTAGGTAGCATAAGCATGTTTTTGTGTCTCAGTGATCTGTTTGTGTGTCTGTCTCGGCGCTTTGTAAAGAAGGTGGAGTACCTTCTAACAAATTTACATATTTCTAGAATATAAATGCATGGCAACGTAAGTATTTTATATTTTTGGAAATAGGGTTTACAACTGTCTGTTTGTTCAATGTTTGTAAGTATTCGGATTAGATTTTTTTGTTGTATGAAGAGTGATGGTGCGTCGGTGCTGTTGCCCCAGATGATGATGCCGTAGCTGAGTTGGGAGTGAGCGTAAGCGTAATAAGCACTCAATGCAGTTGGTAGGTCTGTGGTTATCTTTAATTCTCGAAAAGCGTAAGTAAATTTGGAAATCTTGGATGTGTTTCTTCCAGTTCATGTGAGTGTCTATTATAAGTCCGAGAAGCGTGAAATCGTCGACAACGTCTATTTTTTTATTATTTGTAGAGAAGTTAATTGTTATTGGAGATTTTTGGTAGGGGTAAAAATTCATAATTTTCGTTTTTTTGTAGTTTATTTGTAAGTTATGTTGATGCATCCATTCTGTAGTTTTATTAAGTATAGTTTGTAGCTGTGTATTTATTTCTGTTTCGTTACGGCATGAAGTAAGAAGGGAGACGTCATCCGCGAATAGTATCCAAGGCTCATTCATGATTTTTGGAAGGTCGTTGATATATATAAGGAATAATAAACATCCAATAACGCTGCCTTGTGGAATTGATGAGTTTAGGATTTGTCTATCTGATCTTATATTAACTATTCGGATTATATTCCGGAATAGCACATAGGCTACATTTTATCCCGGGAAAACGCGGGCGGAGCCGCGAGCAGAAGCTAGTAAATATATATATTTACAAATTTGGTACGGCTTATTATTGAAAATATCTATAACTATGTACTGAGTGAGCAATGAGTTCAACAGTGTGACTGTTCGGGCAGTGGGTGCAGCGACTCGACGTGTGCGTACTCCCGGAGGCAAGGCAAACAGTTTCCTCAGGACACGAGGACCCGCGACGCCTTCACGTCCGATTAAAAATCTGCTCGGTACGCCTGCTAGGCCCACCTGCTTCAGCGCGGTTGGATTATCAACTTTGTTTGTCAAGAGACGGTGGTAGAGAACTAATAAAAGTAATTTCCGCCTAAGTTCAAGGGTCTCTAAACCTACCATCCCCGTAACAAACAAAGATGGGTATAGGTAAGGGTAGTACCCGTACATCCTCTTAAAGACAAAGCGAGCAAACTTCCTCTCGACTCGTTCGATTAAAAGGGTATATTTGGCCTCGTGTGGATCCCAGACTTTAGCGCTGAACTCGAGCCGACTGCGCACGTACGCTTTATTTTTTTAAACATCCTACTAATATTATAAACGTGAAAGTTTGTGAGGATGGATGGATGGATCTTTGTTACTCTTTTACGCCAGAACGGCTGAACGGATTTCGATGAAATTTGGCACAGAGATAAATTATAGTCTGGAATAGCACATAGACTGCTTTTTGTCCCGGAAAATGTACGGGTTCGCAAACCACGCGGGCGAAGCCGCGGGCGGAAGCTAATCTGTTATTTTTTTGGTGAACATGGCCCTTAGTTCGGTAAAATAAAGGCAGGTTAGGTAATGAGAGGATGGAGGAAAGGTTAGTTGTATCGTAGGGGTAGCAAGACAGCAGGGTGCAGGAAGAATTTCCCTACATTTAAACCCAACAACATTGTCTGACCCGTAAATCGAACCCAGGAACTCATCCTCAATAGTCGCGCATGCGTCCACTTTTTAAGTTTTGTCCCACAATAGGAATAATTCCCGTATCTTAGGTGCGTTAACAAACACAAATATTAACATACACAAACTAGGCCTGGAACAACTATAGGTCATACCTACAAATATTTGTTCCGTACAGGAATCGAACCCGCGACACGTAGCGCAGCAATCGATCACTCAACAACTGCGCTGATCTATAATGAAGTCTATGGTACAAACAACACGCAAAACAAAAGAGTCTTCAAATCAGGCGCGGCGTTCGACATCTATACATATAAATAAAATTGGAGTGTCTGTTTGTAATATTGAAATAACCGTTTTTTACTACATGCATATGAATATATATACGGTACATACACCAAAATAACATTTTTTACAATTTTTGTCTGTCTGTCTGTTTGTATAGGCTAATCTCTGAAATGGCTGGACCGATTTTGACGGGACTTTTATTGGCAGGTAGCTGATTTATTATTTTAGAAAAATTCTTTTATTTTATAAACAAAATAGGGTTAAGTGCATTTGGTCTCACTAAAAAATACATTGTTAAGTTCCGACATCCACGCGAACGAAGTCGCGGGTAAAACTCTTCGTTGAATACCAACATTTCTGCAGTAAACATGATAAATACACGACGTAAACGTAAATACACGTAAACCAGAAACAGTGTAGGGAATCACTTAATTAAATTAAACACACGAACGTTTCGCTCAGGTCGGAATTAACGAGATGCAATTAAAGGAACGGGAGGTAACAGGATTACGACTGACAACGATGCATGTATGTATGGTTAATGAGCTTAATATTGTACAAGGCAGAATTAAGTTTGACACTAAAAAGTGCCACTGACTTACCAAAAATCGAGACCTCTCCGTGCCTCGGAAAGCACATTAAGCAGTTGGTCCCGGGTGTCATACGAATACCTATGGCAGTCGTTATCCCCGCACGGAACAAATATTTGTATGATCTGCAGATAGTTCTTTCGGGTCTGTTTGTGTGTGCATGTGACATGTATGTTTGTAAACTGTACCCACGATACAGGAGAAATCCTAGTGTGGGGCAAAGTTTTTTTTTTAATATATTCAAAAAAATATTGCTTGCGTAAATAGAAACCGTGACACGTAGCGTAGAAAGCTGATCACCAATGTGGGCGTCAATCGAAATTGCCCACGCGCCTGTGTCTGAGGAACAAAGGGCCGTTTCCATGCGTGTGTGATGACGATAACGTCACGAATGTACCGTCAATTAAATGATCGGTGGGATCTTATCATACTATTCTTTTTTTTATTGCATGCTCCCACAACCAACCGTCACTTGCGAGTTCTAGAGAAATACGACAGTCAAATTTACTAATACTACTAATATTATAAAGATGTAAAAATTTTTGTTTGTAAATTTATATGTAGTAATTAAGGAATTAATGATGCAATTCAAAAAAAAAATTCACTTATACATAGATAGCTACATTATCCCCGAGTGCTACAGGCTATAAATTACTGTATTATATGTAGGTCTCTCGGATAAAGTCGCGGGCATAAGCTAGTACCTAATAAAAAAACAGTTAAGTAATATCAATTCCTTAAATATAATTCACTTTATTTAGAAACCTGACTCGATCTGTTGTTAAAAACAGAAATTGTGGATGAATGCTGCATAATAACGTCATAAATATCTTTTATTCAGTTTTAAATAAAAGCGTAATTTTCCTCAAACTCACCATAAACAATTCTCTCCCCAAAAATCGATGACTCAATTAAAAATAATTCCATTTCACCAAACGATCAACCCGCACAATTAAAATAAAACTAAAAAACAACAAAAGAAAAAAGGAACACAACAAAAATAAATTAAGCATCGCAAACACGCGCGAACTCAATCGCTAAAATGTTGCCACAATTAAAAATTCAGTCGGAATTCCCACCTGGCAACACTCCAAGCGTTGAACGCTGGCCACCCAGTCGTCGGCGCCGAAATAAAAATTAATTATTATTGTCCACTTTTCACTTGGTTTTATTTTACAATACTAGCTGTTTTTACGACTCCACTCGCTCTTTTATTATATACATTTGCGTATTTCAACATTTTATTCGTCATTTAACTCACCTACACTCGAAATTAAGTGCAGTTGTTAATAAATACGCTGACGAAGAATAAATAATCAGTTGCTTTTAAATAAAAACAAACAAAGACATTGTTCATTCATTACAATTAAATCGGCCCAAGTCTTACAAAATAAGGCTGAAAACTAAAGTAGATACATCACCACAGATACAGTACCACAGAATAAATAATAGGTAGTATTTTCTGTACCTTATCCTAAGGATAACTTTGAAAGTGGATCCCTTATGTACAGTCGGTGCCCTACATTACCTGACCCCCCCTAGACATTATATGATAAATTCTAGGGGGGTCAGGTGATGCACCGACTGTACAACTCCATACAAAGAAGCGGTTGTGAAACAAATTATCAAGCTTCATATTTAAGCCTCAAAAATAACGATCTCCTACCGTCATCATTAATAAGATGAAATTCAAAAGCGATTTTCAAGGAAATAATAATTAAAATCTTGATCAATTTTACACATGATATCTGCAGATACATAAAAATACAAAGTCATTTAAATTTTATGATTTTAACCAATCGTTTTCCAAAAATAAGCATTTGAATTTCGTTACGTGTATATACATATTTTTGATGTGGACTGAACATATTTTCTCATTAACTATATGAAATAAGATTTCATTATTCGCCCTAAAAGTTCACTGCCAAAATTTAACAGTGCGATCGCGACTTTATTATGACGTCACAATTAGGAGAGGTCACCTCAAAACTGTATAGCTTTCTCCTCAAAAAGCTATTCCAGACCCTTACATGTTTTCACATAATCTAAAATATATCTATTTCTGGATTTTAAAAACAAACCTTTCGAGTTTGTTTCGGTGTTTCTTCTCAGAAGCAGTCCGTAGGAAACGCCGGCGCCATTTAGATCTAAAAAAGACTTGTGAAAGCTTCCTGTAAGTAATTATTTACAAAAAATATGTGATTATTTCATTTCATTATTATTTCACCATTGGTCGGGCCAGGCTGCCTCCACGACACGGTTTCAAATTCCATAGATAGAAATTCAAAGACTGGCGTGGATCATTAAAAAGGTATAATAGATAACCCTTATCATTTGTCTTCGAATGTTTTATGCATGTTAATTTAAGATTTTAATTGTAAATTAACTTTTTGTTTTTGAATAGAGTATCCATGGAGTTTCTTGCCGGTCTCTTCTCCATAGGACCCTTTGGAACCGTGCGCCTACAGTCTCGACTTTTTAAAAGTGCCTGAAAAGGCCTACTTGAAATAAAAAACTTTGACTTGACTTGACTTTAGTTTTAGAATATTTCGGTTACCGCACAGTTTTCCGACAGGTCATAAATAAATCTGACCAATACTCGCCCTACATTCGAACCCAAGGCCTACAACTCGTTAGTTGGGCACTGACCCATCCCATCTCATTTGAACAGTTCTTCATAATCCACGGGAAATTAAACCGTGTTCTATATTCGGCGTGGTCCACGTGCCGAATTAATTGGCAATTTCGTCCCGGACCAGCGATGGGAATTAAAAGGGGCTTTCATTTTAACTAAACAGCTATCAAATCAGCAATTCCCATACAAACATACAGTCATACAATTTAATTTTATCCAATACAATTATATAACAGATAGAACCGGGCCACTGTGGAGTTAATTCCATTCGACTGTTTAATCCGTGTCGACCATTTTGAAGTCCAATAATGCTCAAAATATAATGGCCCATGTCCATGTTCATTGGCACCTTTTTTAATTGAGTTTTAAATGCGAGGGTCTGTTATTATCATGATAATCAGGGATTTGGAGTCGGTTTATTCGTTACCTACGTAAACGATGCAATAAATACTTAAATGGATAAAAAAGTGGTAACTGACATTGGTGTAGTGGTAGCAAGTGTGACTGGTGTGTGTGAGACCTTGGGTTCGATTTGGTCATGCAAATTGTTACTGGGTTCTCGGTAAGGAAAGTCTCAGTACTGGCAAGAGGTATGAAATATTGGCGTGTTAGTACCTATAGAGACTCTCTTCCTCTAGGGGACTTTAAGGGCACAAAAGGTACCTATACCTCTGCTTTATCCTTCAGAGAGTTCTGGTATGATGTTATGTAAGGTATAAAGTTTTTTTTCTAAGATTTCGGCATATATCGGCTTTACATTTTATGAAAGCGCATTTTTGATTAGTTTTATTAGTTATAGTAAACTGCAAAAGTAATGAAACATTATCATTTAGTATTTTTAGAGTATTTGATATTAATATTGTTATTCATGCAATTTTTTTACAGCTCTTAATTTTTTTTATATTAACGCCATCTCTTCGTACATTATGAAACTAAAATGTACAGTAAGAGCTTGAAAGCCTTCCAGTCAAGTGGTTATTACTGTTAGCAGATAGATGTCTCTGCTTTAAATTTCACTCGTGATCCAACATAAGATCAGCAAGCAGAAGACCTAAATTAAAAAGTACTAATGAGTTCATTTTTTGAGACATCGCTACTTTTTGAACCGAAACAACTCATCTATAATTCTTAAAATATGATGGTACGATGTTGAAATTCGATCATACCTATAGATATATTGTTACTATTATAAATGAAATTTGGAATGAAAATACAATGAAATGAAAAAAACAAGAAGATTATATACACGTTGTGATTACTTGCAATGACATCTGTCACAGGAATCGACTCGAGCTATATTTTATTAAACATAGATGTCTCTATTGCTCAACTGATTTCAACGCTACGAACACCGATCAATACCATACCTATAGTATTCTCATGAGCCATAATCATAAATTGTAATTAGAATTGGAGCCATTACTGTCTCAAATATGCTAAAATATGCTCAAATCTACTTGACACGCTGCGCTTTTTGAGTGCACACTCAAAAAGCGCAGCGTGACTTAAGACATCGTGAAGTCATAATTTCGTAGAAAACATTACTAAAATAAAACAAATTGTGCTCCTGAGTGCCTTATAGGCCGCAATAACTGATAAAAAAATAAACTATGAAGATGAAATAATAGAACATGTGAAAGGGCCTCGTAATACTTACACGATATTATTTTATCTACCTTTATATCTATATAAAATTCCAGTGTGCGTGTTCGTAATTCTTCCCCTCCTAAACGGCTGGATCGTTTTTTTTTTTCTTTTTGTACTTGATAGCCTATCGGTTGAACGCTTGCCTTCCATGCAGGAAGGTCTGAATTCAAACCCGGCCAGCACCTCTGACTTTTTGGAATTATGCGGACCAGAATTTGATTATCTCTTGCGTTTAAGGTGTAGGAAAACATCGTGAGGAAACCTTCACACCTGAGAGGGGTCTATATAGTTCTTGATGGTGTGTGTAGTCCGCCAACCCGCACCGGGCCAGCGTGGTGGACTATGGCCCAGCAGTGGGACAGTAATGGGTTGAATTTATTTTATTTTATTTATTTTGTACTTGTAGCTTTACCTGGACGGTTCTTAGCTATAGTTGGACCCGGTAGATGGTGCTGTTTTCGAGATCCAGAAAAGCGCCCGATAATAAACTATAATTTCATCCTAAAATTTGGTGGCCATGTCAACTTTGAATAAAGAATAAGAATTTGACATTCAAATTATATTCAAAAATGTTTCTTTTTTAGCTTTCCTTTGTATTGACAAAGCGATACATCGATTGGTATCGATATTAATATGTACGATATTTTAAAAAATCAATTTATAAGGATTGAAAGTGTAAGTACTCTAACAGATGTAGGTCTATGAGTGAAATCGCATTATTATTCTAATCACGAATGCAGTTGATGTATGCATATTACATAAAGAATTGAATATTTAATGAGACCTATCATAAACATAAAATTATAACGCACTTAGGCTTTCACGTCGTATTAAGAGTAGGGATGTTACGGAGCTTCGACTCCGAATCCGATATGTCGGAACCTCCGATTAAAATCACACCTCCGAATCCGGCTCCGGTTCCGATATATCAAAACGGAGGTATATATCGGAGTTACAAGTTATGACTTGCTATCGCTGCAGCGCTACCGAGCTCTTTCTACGTGACACTGACAACTGACGGAGTATATGTGTTCTGTGCAACTGGTGAACGAAGAGTGAACGATTTGCGACAAGTTTCTTCTTCTTTATTTTTATTTTTTTTACTTAAAAAAAATTACATTTTACATTCATAGATTTGCTCCTACTCCGACTCCGCGGAGGTCAGTACAAGACCCTCCGACTCCGATTCCGCCTCCGATAAATCCACCTCCGTAACATCCCTAATTAAGAGTAACGTTTAGCTGCCGGCTTCTGACAAAATTGTCTTGAAATACGCGCAAAATAGGTGTTTGGGCGTTAACGTTTCTTATATCAAAATCTTAACGAATTAATTTGATTTTGATCTCTATCGTTTTGTCAGATTATAAACTAGGAAGAAATGTTTTACGTTTCTTTTTTTTTTCTTCAAAATTTTGATTAATTTAATAATTATTTCACGCGATAAGCATAACGAAGATTTTTAACCCTCAAAACGTGATTTCTACAAATATAAAAAAAAAAAACTTGACGTCCAGTTTTTACTTCTGTCTGTAACATATAAATAAATCTGCAAAATTAGCTCATGTTTAGTGGGGTAAAAACGTTAACGCATTTTGTATGAAAACTTTTAGCTAAACTATAAGTCTTAACGTCTTTTCCATATTTAGAATAGAATAGAATTGATACTATTTCAAAAAAAACCCATTACAGGCATTTTTAAAACGTTAATTTACATAAATTATAAATCTAGTTTCTCAGTAAGTGAATTATTGTATAATTCTTAATGAGGAAAATACAGTTCTCAAATCATATACCATAATTGAATAGGACTCTAATTGCACGGTTCCAAAAAGTTAGTCCTATAGAGAAAAACTTGCAAGAAACTCCATAAAAATAGTAGGAGTGAAGTAAGGATTAAATAATTGTTATTCCTGTAGTTCCGCGGAATGTGTCGCAGGTTCGATTCTCGCATCAAACAATATTAGTATGACCTACTGGTTTTTTTAAGTCTGAGTAAAGGTGAGGTGTATGTTTGTAAATTTTAACCACTATGCAGAAGGAAAACAATGGTCTGCAGTGTTAAAAAATAAGTGATTTTATTAACATAACATAACAAAGCATCACGCTTGTATTCCCCGAAGGGTTAGGCAGAGGTGTACTATTGTGCACCCACATTTCACCGATACCGTTACTGAGTCCCATATAATAGGGTACGAGCCTATTGCCATCTACCGGACACAGTTCCAAACTACGTGCTGCTACTGAGAACTTCTATACAGAAAACCACAATAACACTGCCCAAGCCGGGAATCAAACCCAGAACCTCACGCTCAGCAGTCGCATTTGCGACCAATAGACCAAGGAGACTGTTTTTTTTTTTTTAATACAGTACCTATATGTAAGGACGATAGCACTTAGCATTCTACCTCCATGCCGAAAATGAATCTATGGAGTTCCTCGCCAAATTGCAGCCAACCAGTCAGACCGTGCACCTAAATTCCGAACGAAAGCGAAGACAAGAGACACAATGATCTATTCCTAAACGAATCTTGGTTGAATATAAACTGCTACACATTCCAAGCGAGTCTTGAATACGTAGTAACAAAACAATCGACTTGAACAATTAATTGTATTGCCCGCGGTCGACGATCGACCTATTAACCTAGCCAGTGGCGCACAACATTGTTAATTATCTGTTAAAAAATACTTGTCAAATGATATCTGAAAGAACTCTTGAGCGGTTTTTTGGATGTTTATATTTGGAATCTTGTCGTTAAACCAAAGAGTTGGTACAGACAAATTCTATTTATGAATTTAGTAACTTTTAGCGCCATTTGTTACAATAATTTTAATATGAGTTAGGTATAGCTCTATAAAATATTCAGAATACTTCTAAATAAACTGTGATGTTTGGCCACAGAGCTAAATTAAGCCTCCCTTTAAAAAACTAAAGCGTAGATTTTGGAGAAGATAAGACTTCAGAGAATTCTATAGTACCTTCACTGAAAGAGCAGAAACTGATTAAATTGTGAAAAATACTCTGTAGGTTTTCTTTATTTTTATATTAGTACCCACTTTTCTGGCTGGTATGGCTAAAGGAATTTCTACCAAACAAACATTCCAAGCCAAGAACCTATATCTAACGGCAGCACCAAACCGTAAACATTTGTAAATTCTTTGAGAATCGAAAATCCTAATAATGTCGATAATTAAGTTTAAGAAATTATAGAAAGCGAAAAAATGTTGCGCGCTTCTCTCTCTTTCGCGATGCGCGACGACCTTTCGCGCATGCGTACAGCGTCTAGTCTGTTGCGCGCGCGCACTGAGTTGGACGTAGTGCGATAAATTTTAAATAGCACCGGTTGGGATAAAAGAATAACTGTTGTTTATCAATAAAAATTGCTTTTAATTAATCAATTCAGTGTTGTAGATTAAAAACCGGTGATGGTAAAGTAGGTTGTTACCAAGTGTGTCAACGTTCTCATGGATGGGTGATTAAATAGGAACATATTATTGACCGGCGGATTTTAATTAACAACTTTAAAAAATAATAAGTAGGTACTTACATTAAAATATATTTGTAAGTTCTATATTAAATATAATATCATAAATATAAGCAGAACAATTTTAAATAAATAAAAGTAAAAAAAAAAAATATTTTAAAAAAAATACGTTTGAATAACTCAAAAAAGCGCAGCTAACATAAAAAAAAATTCTTCATAACCTTTTTTTAAATTCAAGAACAAGAGTTTAAGTTTTTATGTTATGTAAACAATGAGATTAAAAACTTTTTGCTAGTGTGTGTATGCCGTGAACTGAACTATGAACATGTTGTGGTTTTTCATCATACTGACGTTGGGCCCAGTGAGTGCTCAGATAAATAACTTGACTGATATCAATGGAAATATTTTAAGGTGAGTTTCAATTATAGTTTGCCTATTCTTTATAGTGTCCTTGCCCCAACTAAGTATGTTGGATTGGCTCTCAGTCACACCAGGTGTGGCTGAGTTCCAGCGGCGTGCACAGAGTTTTTAGACAGGGTAGGCAGATAATTTTAAAAGCTTACTTACCAAAAATACCCGCTGCATGTTTGTATTAGTTCGTCGTGTTGCCGATTAAATAATGATGTATCTGATTTGCCACCTCAAATATCTTATAATAAATATTTATCGGAGTTATGTAGGGTAGGCAGTGTCTTTTTTCGTTATGAACCGCACGCCACTGCTGAGTACCTATATTTTAAACAAAGCTAAAGCCATCTGATCTCCACCACCTAATGACTGAGAGATATCGAAGCGATGTTCCCTATTTTTAGACTGATTGCCAAACTTTTCAGGCTACTGACAGGCCATAACGACCTGGGTATAAGTGCGGTGTATAAGATATGAGTCTTGATTTGTGAAGAACGGTCGCCCATCCAAATCCCGCCCGCGGCAAGCGCAGCACATCTTGCAGACTGACCGATCTGCGCTATAGAGTAGCTACTCTAGACTAACCTTTTGTTTTAACAAATATATATATATATAACGTACAATATAATTCAAGCTTAACAGAAACGTTTCCACATGTGAGCTAAAACACACCATTTCACCAAAAGGTATTAGATAATATAGCCTCCATTGTCCTAAACATGCCATATATCCAAGTGTGAAGGGCGCACCCGCCCACACGTGCTATAGTTTTGGAATAGCAGTCATGAGGGCTTTACGGCTCACGCATGCAGAACTAGGATCCATTAAATGCAAGGCAAATGCATGTATGTAAATGAATAAATTATAATTTCATTAATCTCAGCCAACAAGTCGATCAGTCACCACAAGCAGCACCTGTTCACGAGTATAACGCAAAGATTAGCGATCACCTTCCTCGCCATTTTAGAGGGAAGCGAGGTGACAGTTATATGTGTATGTATAGGAGGGCTTAGGTCTCTCTTTACGTTCTTGGCCATAGCTGCAATAGTAATACTGGAACACCTCTGCCTAACCCATCAGGGAACACGGGCGTGATGCTATGTTATGTATTTATGATTCGTTAAGTGAGACGACTTATAAGTACTGCTTTCTCTCTGTATCTCCACCTTTATGCTTTCCCTACAAGGATTGAATGCAGAATTGAATGTCAAATTAGATTTTTAGTTATCTGCACGTTTGTATTGCCTTATACATAAGGTCGAAGTCTCTTCGATATCTGCTCTTAATTCGTCATAGTATTAACATATTTCTTCATTTGTCTTCCTTAGACTTATTCGTAAAACAAAAAAAATAAGATAAACATCAAATGTATGTATAAAACTCTTGCCAATATGTTGTACGCTAATATTACTGCAGGCCAACCTATCTTTAAGAAATGCTGTTATTGATTTTAAAAAAAATCCACCACTCAGCGAGAAAAGTAACTTTAATAATTGTACAAAGGGTTTTAAGTATTTTTATAAATTAAAACTTGCAAATTTTATTAATTAATGATTAGAACAGTAAAACATTATCGATGAGTCTAATGTTATAAACAATAATTATCTTTGTTGATGAATTAATAACGAAATGTTCATCTATTTTCGTAGCTTATATTACCTACCTCGTAGTACGTATTTTATTAAATGTTTCATCTCTATTTTTCCCATTTATTTCCCAATCTTTGTCTAGAACCTCGTCTCGCTATTAGAACAATACCAACTAACAAAAGTTATTCATTCAATTGTTTACTATTTAGTATATGTATAGTACTGTGTGCATTGATCACGAACAAAACAAATTCCAAATACTAAACATTCGAAACGTACTGTTGTACTATACTCATGTACTATTTTCAATTCATCAATCAAGAACATAATGTAGCAGGATAATTGGAAGAGCGAATTATCGTGAAAATTCTAGGATGGACTACAAAGGATCGATTGAATGGAAACAAGCAAAGAAATTTGCAATGATGCAAAGTGTTTAGCAAAATCCCAAAGACTCGAGATGGTTTTAGGAAAAAATATCTTAAAGTAGCTTTTCTAAACGTAATTAAAGCTTTTGTTTGCACCGAGAGTCTCAACTTTTTTAAGGTCAAAGGCCTAGTTGAAATAAAAAACTTTGACTTTGTTCTGATTGGTCAGTATCTAGGATCTTATAGTTTTTATCCAAATATCAGTTGCCCGCAACTTCATCTGCATGTATTTTGTATTAATTTATCTAATTAGTGTTATGCTGTAATGCTGTAAAAGCGAATGTCCAAAAAAAAAAGTCGACCTCTTTTTAAAATTTTATAAAGATCTGTTCAGTGGTTAATTCGTGATGAGGTAACAAAGAGACCGATTTCGCATTTGTAAGTGTGAAAGAGCTCAGCTCTCAAACAGCGATTATGATCCTTGAAACGTGACAGCTTACTTGAAATTATCCTAACATACGAACCTTTCAAATGGTCCTTTTTGCGACAATCCCTTTTTTCTAATTCCCCTGCGTCACATACAAGAGGCTCTACGCACGGCACTGCGTGCAGTCGGCAGCCATGTTTTAATAACATCCAGATGTCCACTTCTAAGAACGAGTTAACGAGTGCATTCATACTGCGGTTATTTGAGACCAACGATTAACAAAGCTTCTTGTTCTTTACTAAATGGTGTAAGCAGAAATACAACTTGAGATAGAGTATTCTTTCTTTTTACTCCAAAGGAAAAAGCACAAAGCGAAAATAAATTTTACACATAGGGTACAAATGGCTGTCTTATCGCTAAAAGTAATATCTTCCAGACAACCAGTGCATGGAAAGAATCATGGATTACTTGATAGAGTGGGGAAATGATCCTCGTTCTATGTTAGCGTCAGCTTTCAGAGACAATAGATGCGGCTGACCACCAATTACGTGGAACAAACCTTCCATAGATATTTGAAAATCTGACGTTCCGACTTCTGACGGTTTTTAACGAGGGCCAAAACAATTCGTATGTCAACCGGGACGAGTTCTATGTTGTAATGCGATAATTGAGACTCATGCAATGCTCAGCAGTAGCGCTTACAACAAATAGACCAGTGAGGCAGTCAGATATTGATGTCTTTCCACCAGATAAATGTTTTGTTACGACACTCACGATCAGTCAGGATGTCTTATACACTGCCGGTACACAACTAACACAAGTACCTCTTAATTGATCTGCAATATTATGCAAATTACTGACAGAGCCCCATTTTTTATTGCAAAATCATCATGTCAAACAAAGCAAAAAGAAAACCCATTACCATACAATTAAACTCGATCAACATACTTAATCAGTACATATTTCTATAGTTGATTCTCAAGGCTAATAGAACCTTGATTTTTATAGCCGCCATTACGAGGAAACGGTTCAATAGATCTTCAATTTTTTTGTTCATAATTGTACCCTTTAATGTTATTGAGACGTGAGGTATGTTCGTGTGATGCGTAGAATAAAAACATAAGTGATATTGTGCGTGATGGTACGGAGAACTCGGCGATGTTTTTGATGGAATTCCGTTGTGTAGGTATTAGTTTTTGTTGCCCGGTTGAGGACCACAAAAAATGCCTTGTCTTTATTAAATACATTACAGCAGAGGTGTATTATTGTAGATAATATTGTTTAATGTTGTTAAGTCCCATGTAATAGGAGAAGCCTATTTGCGTCTTCTGAGAACAATTCTAAATTCCGGGTTGCTACTAAAAATAACATAAAAGCCCAATAACACTGCCCGACCGGGAATCGAACTCAGGACCTCACATTGTTCTGTCTGGACTTATGATAAAATGGTAATTTGTAGTCATTCATCTGATCATAAGTTATTAATATCGTGATAACCCAATTCCTTTCCCAAGTAATAAAATAAGTTAATGAAACGTTCAGTCTCCTAAAAGCTTTATAACAATAAAATTTCATCCGTTTCTCTTCCAGAAACCCATGCACGGACAAGAACCACCTATTACTGGCCCCAGGAATGCTTGTAGCAGGCGGTACCAACAGGGCGTGTGTGTCCAGGTTCTACACAGATGGGCCAGCTCTCTTACTGCTCACGTTGGTCACTGAGGACCGGCAGACGGTTGAGGCTTCCAGGCAACTGCCACCAGGTAAAGAGAAATACAATTTTGAATAGTATGATTTCGAAGGTTTGGTCTTGCGAATCCCAGGATCTTACTGTAAGCATAATTACTTTAATTTAGCCCATAACTGTCCCACTGCTGGACACAACCTTTTCTCAGAATAGATCTCTCTTAATCCACCACGCGGACCTGATACGGCTTAGCGGACTACTCACATCATCAAAAATCCTCTTAGGAGCGAGCAAGAGCAAGAGTCCTTGCGATGTTTCCCTTGTCGTTAACGCAAGATAATGAAATTCTATCCACACCTGAATTCAAAAAGTTACAAGTTCGAACTCAGCTCTTATAGATGGAAGAAGAGAACAGATCGGGATGTACACTATAATCCACCAGTCAGCGTGGTACACAAAAGCGACCCAGCAACGGGACATTAAAGCAGAATTATGTATAACCAAGTAATTTTCACAGGAGATGGAGGGTGCTTGGATATCATTGTCCCTCAGCTGCCGAACACGAAAGCCGAGTTGAGTGTCAACATAAGGTAAGGATATTGGATCCCATCTCGCCTTTGTAGGTACTCTTATTTTCAATAGAGAACTTAAATTCAGTCACAAAAAGCTTGACGATGTTATCCAGATCCGATGGAGTATTACTAACTATAGTCATTCAAAAACATTGCTGACTGCTGAGCGTGAGGATTCGATTCCCAGGTCGGGCAAAGTGTTTGGTAACTGTGCTGGCAATAAGCTCGCCCCTTATTACGTTGGACTTAATAACAGCATTGGCGAAATGTGGATGCACCATAGTATGCCTCCGCCTAATCCTTCGAGGGTACAGGCATGATACTATGTTATGTTAAATCAATGTCAAAAGATACTGCCTAAAAAAGCTACAATCATCTTCAAGTATTTGCTGGACTTGGGACTCTCAAACAATGTTAACACTTCCTCATCTCCAGGTACCTTAAACCTCAATGCGTTTGGGAGCGACGTCTGCCTCTTCGCATATCAAGTGGACGCGTGGTGGTGATATCGACTGAGCGCGCGCGCTACCGACCGGGCGATATCGTGCGCTTGCGCGTACTAGCGCTGAGACAAGATCTGGCACCTTCTCATGGAGTGGTGAGTACACATCCAAACCAAACCTTGTCTTTGCCAAAATGTTCTACTACCAAGGGGCTATCTAAATTTAATCACACAAACGTGATTTCGGACCCCCTCCCCCCCATGCTTGTCATAGGTCACATTTGTGTGGCGCTCCCTTGGTGAGACGTTAAATATTTTGCAAATTTAAATTAAGAAAAATTTAATTGTTTTTCCTTCTTTGGGGTTTATGGCTAGGCGATAAGTTTTTCACTAGAGTTGAAGTTTACAATTTTAATACTTTAAAATTATACAAGTGACGTCACGCAGCTTATGACTCGTCCCCCTTGTCACGCTGCCACACTTGGTTGATCCCATCCTTCTAAACGTGTGACGTAATTTATGGATGGCCCCCAAGACAGTAATGCAGTGAGAATGCAGGCTGTGTATTTATCATCAACATCTTTTCTTCTAACTTTCATAAGCAATAAACTTTACTTTACTTTACTTTCAATATACTACAATAGGTTGGTAAAATACCGAGCTAGAACATTTCTGGAATTTTTTTATCGAAGAAATTCAACCCATTATTGTCCCACTGCTGGGCCAGGGTCTCTTCTCAGAACGAGAAGGATTATGCCTTAGTCCACCACGCTGGCCCGGTGCGGATTGGCGGACTACACACACCGTCAAGAACTTTATGGAGCCCTCTCAGGTGTGCATGTTTCCTCACGATGTTTTCCTTCACCGTAAACTTTATTTATTCTATCGAAAAAATGATCCATCATTCGGAGAAGGGAATTTTGTCAAACTATTTTTTTTTTTTTTTTTTTTTTTTAAAAACATTGCCCCACCCTAGGATTTCTCCTGTATCGTGGGTACAGTTTACAAACATACATGTCACATGCACAAACAACCAGACCCGAAACAACTATCTATAGATCATACAAATATTTGTTCCGTGCGGGGATCGAACCCGCGACACGTAGCGCAGAAAGCTAATCGCTTAGCCACTGCGCCAACCGTGTCGTCGAGTCTTGCACGTGATAATACCTCGGCTAGCCTTTCACAGTCTACTGCTGGATATAGCGAGTCTGCCTCTGACGTAGTATAGCGTAAGACAGAAGCTCGTGGACAGAAGAGACTTGGCCTACTTACTTTACTATTACAAATACGATTTCCTATAGAATCTTACAATCAATCCACTCCTATGAACGCTCCCATACATAAAAATACGCCTATTAATAATACACAAGTTAACGGTCCTGCAAAAAGCAGGTTGCACCCGTGGGAACTGGCTGTATGCGTCTACAATGCACTTTGCATTCTGTCCCATCCCTATTATATCGAAATTAAATGCGCATTGACAATCATAAAAGCCTTCCGCACATTAGCATCGTCGCGTTCAGGGCTAGCCTTTTATAGAATTTTACAATGTCACGTGTGTCAATGTTTTACTTCCTCGATGATATTTTGAACAAATATCTTTTTAATTGTGTACTTCTGATGTTAGAATTATTCGGAATACGCGAAAATATTTTAGATTTGGCTGACATAACATAGTATCACGCCTATATTCCGCGAAGGGTTAGGCAGAGGTGTACTATTGTGCACCCACACATCACCGATGCCATTATTCAGTCCCATGTAATAGGAGGCGAACCTATTGCCATCTACCGGGCACAGTTCCAGACTCCGTGCTCCTACTGAGAATTTCCATACAGAAAAACCCAATAACACTATGCCGGAGCCGGCAATCGAACTCAGGACCTCACGCTTAGCGGTCGTTTTTGCGCCCAGTAGACCAATGACGCAGTTACTTTTACTGCAAATCGTTTTTATTAACTCTATTGAATAAGGACCCTAGGTTAATCATCCTTTACAAATACATCCATTTAATAACATATCATGTCGACTGTATTTCCTAAAGGGTTAAGCAGAAGGCAAGGGTAAGAGAAGTGTACTTTTGTACACCCACATTTCGAAAAAACTGTTATTAAATTATTACCATCCAACGAGCACCTTACCATACCTGAGAATCAAGCCCAAGACCTCACGCTCAACACCCGCGCTTCCAACCACTAGACCAGAGGATCCCAGACTCTTTCTCATAGACCACTTTCAAAATTTAGCTGGTTCCGGTGGACCCCCTGCAGCTACATTTCTACCATATTATAAATTGAATTGTAAACCCCCATTTTTTTGTCACGCCAACGTAGACCCCCGTCGAGTCTCCCGTGGACCCCTGGGGGTCCATCTGGACCACTTTGGGAACTAATGCACTAGACCAATCACGCATTCAAGTACCATTAACATTAAAAGTCATATGACAGAAGCTACTTATCCATTAACATTAAAAGTCATATGACAGAAGCTACATATATTTATCTAAGTCTATAACTAAACCAGGTAAAAGTATCAAGTCCTGCTTTCGAAGCAGTATCACCACTTTATAACTGTTCATTACTTGTGGATATAAAACGCTTCTCGTCATGGAGCAGGCTGCAAGAACACTCGGCTTCGGTTAGGGCTGGCACTTTTCTATCTATTTGCAAACCTGTGGAATTCTGAGGAATATCACAGTAGTTATCTAGTGGCGATTTATGGTGAAATCACACAGTATATCGACTGTGAACTGGCAACATGTCCTATCTCGATTTTATGAGGATTTTACTTGGTTATAACATTCTAAAATATTTCATACCCGGCAGCTCTGCAAAAAGCATATTTTACTTCAACCAAAATTAGACGCCAATATATATTTTAAAAACTATAAAGTAACTTTCGACCGCGTTGTATGCTTGTTCATACAATAGTGGTCGATAGTTTTTTCTTAATCCTGTAATGTTGTCAAAAATTTGATAGTAGTTGCCAGTTCACAGTCGATATGTTAATTCACAGTACCGCTCATTCACAATATCGCATTGGCAAAACCGTGTTCTTCTTTTGACACTACCTAAATCTTCTGTAATATGAATTTGTGTAGTGGTCCCAAATTACTGGTAATCGTCGGGTCCTGGATTCGATTCCGAGTCGGGCATAGTGTTATTGGGTTTTTCTGTAAGGAAATTCTCAGTAGCAGCACGGAATCTAGAACTGTGTCCGGTTGATGGCAACAGGCTCGCCACCTGGGACTCAATAACGACATCGGTGAAATGTGAGTGTACAATAGTACATTTCTGCTTAAGCCTTCGGGGAATACAGACAATACTATGTTATTAAAATAATTATTTAAATGATAGGTTGAAAACATGTGGATTTTTTTCCAAACAAAAATGTTACCTTGAATTTCTCACTATTGTTTTCGATTTCTATAAACACACACAGAATGATGATGCAATATTTATTTACTTACTACTTTATTATTCAATTCCAAGTGTTGCTAGCCCTAGCACACTTGTACAGAAACAGGTTAGGAATGCATATACAGTAGCATTTTATACCCAATGCCTAGATAATGCACTGGTTATTAAAATGAAGATTGTTACCTTTGACAGATTTATACGACAAGGATCATATTTCATACTAGTTTTCGCCCGCGTGGATTACGAACCCGTGCATTTTATTGCACGGAACCCTAATTCTATTTCTAAAATAAAAGTAACTTGAGTTACTCATTATAACATCAGCTATCTATCAGTGAAAGTCATGTCAAAATCGGTCCAGCCGTTTCAGAGATTAGCCGTAACAAACAGACAGAGAGGCAAAATTTTTGAAAATGTTTTTTTTAAGTTGAAAATAAGAAAAGGCGTTTATTCCGTATCAGTGTACATTACAGCCAGACACGTCAATTTTATTTAGATGTATAGATTTAATTATATTTAATAAATTATCTGACTGCAATTAAAATAATAATGTTAGTGTAATCTCTCCACTTCCAACTCGTAAGACGGTTGGTTCAGGTATCAAATATTCAACTAAGGATATTAATAGGTACACTTCAAATTTTTTAATAAGACCGGGTGACCGGGCGACATTAAAAATGTCTTAGGCAGAAAACTTACCAATTATACTCTAATACAAAAGCAACCAAAATTACATCTAATTTATGTCAATTTAAGTATTATGAAACATTAATATGTCCTAAGAACATACATTTCTATCTTTTAAACAAAACTTTACCTGACGCACACGACTCACAACAAAAGAACATCACGTCTACAAACACGAACTCTACAAAAAACGCCACAATCAGCAAATATAAATACATAAATCACAATGTGGAAGTGTTCCACTGACATAGTTTAGTATGCAGAACTTGTTTATACGCCCTCTGTACGTATTAACATTTCTTTTATAAACAGGTGTTTCTCTTAAAAGTGTTAAAACGATCTCTTTAAAGTGTCACCAATTTCTTCGAATATATTAAATGTAAATTATACCATTTTTAACTCGGCGTGAGTTAAAAATGGTATTTAAAAATCCCTCGCATTTCAGTTTAGGCTACATAAATTAGCATCACGCCTGTATTGTTCTAAGGGTTAGGCAGAGGTGTACCTATCGATGTACACTGATATTTCGCCAATGTTTGGGCAAGCTATTGCCATCTATCGGCCACAATTCAAACTCAAATCTTACCGCAAAATATTTGAAATTACATGTCTATCAAAAAGTATATTTTTCTTAATTTGGCGACAAGATTGGGGCAATAGTTGAGTGATTGACTTCTACCCTACGTGTAGCGTGTTCGAGTCCCGAACGGAACGCTTATTTCTATGGACGATTTTATTTGTGTGCTTCTAACGCATCTACGATACACAAATTATTCCCATTGTAGGGCAAAAGTTTATAAAAAAAAGTTTTGTAAAATTCTTGACATTTACTCAGTAGCTATAAATCCAAATCACGAATGCAAAAGCGGCAGATAATACACCCGGTACCACTGACACGGTTTGTATCAGAACTTGTTTACACACAGCCCGTAAGTAAAGGATTTCTCTTGCCCATAAAAATCAAAACAATTTACGAAGTACTGACGTTTAATTATAATTAAAATTTCACTTTTATGTTGTAATGGATTTCATATTAAGTACAGGGAATCTGCTTTCTATTGTCTACTTGATATGAAACGAAATAGTAGCCAAATAAAAGCAAATATAAAAAATAGTTACCGGCGAATTCAATAAACAAGCATCAAGTCATCGAAGGGTAAACAGAAGTGTACTGTTGCCTTTATTGACTCCAATGGAATAGGGTACGAGCCTATGTATTGCTATCTGCCAGGGACAACTCAAACTGGTACTGCTCCAAGCTGGTACTGAGAATTTTCAAAACCCAATAACATTTTTCCCAACCCGGGTTCAAACCCAGGATCTCACGCTCAGCAGCCGCGTTTGCAAACGCTAGACCAATGTGGCAATGGTTTTTACTCTCTGCTTATTTAAAATTTGGAGAAATACGTGTATATACAGGGTGGATTTTTCAAGTGGGCGTGGATAGCCACATCCGAAACTATAAGGAATAGCGAAAAATATTCAAAGGAACCTTGAGCCCGATTTTGATGAAAACTAAAATTTCATCATTGGAATTTTGAAAAAAACAATATACCTAGCCAGGAATCACGTTGATTTTGGAAAAAAATAACACACGCTATATTTTTACACCATCCGAAAGCGTCGCTAATAAGGATCAAATTCTGGTCAATAATGATTTTTATAAATGAAAACGTTGATAAATTCACCCTGTATATATAGTTTTAATATAAAATATATAGAGTTTATAGTATAAAAATATATAGGGCTGATTTTCAACTATTTCTAGACTAATTTCAAGCTTAAGCGTGAGATAGTCGTATTTATTACTTCATGTGTTCAAACCTAAGTTGTATATTATAACTATGTTGCAATATTAGCCAATCTTCGAACTGCGATTAGACTAAATTTGCCAATGCTAAACTGCTCCTAGACTAGCAACTCGGATCATAACTCTACTTTGACTTTGACGTAGATAGGTTAATAGTATTCAACTTCGAATCTAGACTTAACGGAATAGCAATATCACATAAATTCACGGCTGAGATTAATTAGATTCGTAGCGAATGATTACATGATAAACACCGCCATCTATTGGTATCAAGTGACAACTGAAATCCTACATCACGCTATGAAAATTGAGATAACTTTATCGTAAAAAAAAAATTTAATTTTACATGTATAAGTTCATCAAAATTTTGATGAATGCTTACAAAATTATAATATTTACACGCCTATATAATGCTAGGATATGGAAAAGTTAATAAAAACAATAGGCTAGATGACTGCATCAAAAATAAATTCTGAAATCTTGTTTGGTAAATAGTTTTCCTTCTAAAAACTCAGTAAAACTTAATCCCTTGTTTATATTTGGCGTTATCAATTGTTAATTTAACAATATCATACAATAAGTATATCAATGGCAATGAAAAACTATGACGTCACGCCTTTGTATTCCAAACATTTTAAGAACAAAATGTCGTTTTTGACAGTTCATAAAAAGTAACTCGGATGACTAGTAGTCATCTACCGTATTCGAGAGACAGCAGTGATGTTATGTTATTGTATCGTTGACAATGATAATAAAATCAACATACTCATTATCAAAACTCAGTTGTCATTTACTTGTCACAATTACAACAATAATTCAAACATAGTTTCTCTTTGTCAACTTCCGAACAATGACAAACAAAAAACAATCACCAAATGAAGAAGCAAACCAACAATCGTAAACTAGTTCACAAAAATTGATCGTAATGTGACGCTACCATTGATTAAAAAGTAATACAATATGTTTATGGACAATACACAATGTGGCCATTGAGCGGGACAACAATCAAGATGTACAGTTAACGCCGAGATGAGCAGACTGGTCGACACAATGACACCGATACTGGCATATAGCATATAGCAGTTAACGATACTTTTATAACCAGTTATGCGATTACAAAAGGCGATTCGCGGATCGGTCATTTTCGTTTTATATAAATAATACTATGTATGATTTTATTCAATTTAAATAAATGATAAAACGTTGAAAATAGCAGTAGTAAAATGCAATCAGTCTCTTCAAACATAAATCTTATAGACACACTCAGAATCGAAACATTTTTATATAGGCCAATAGGCCCAAATATTTGTTCCGTGCGGGAATCAAACCCGCTTCGCGTAGAATAGCCACTACGCCAACCGTCTAACTGCAACCTAGTGAGGTGTTTATCGCTTACCATCAAATAAAGTGCAAGATTTTATACATCATATATCATAAAAAATGTTTTTAAAGTGTTTTGTATTTGTTTAGTAAAAAAAAAGCAAACTACTAAAAGACATGGGACATCTACCTTATACAGTAATCTCATTTCAAGCAAAAAATAAATCAGATGCACAAAATCTCAGACGAACAAAAACAAAATAATCTTGATGAAGTGGGCTTCGTTCCTGCGACCCTTAGAAGGACAACGAAGGCTATACTGTTGCGCCATTTATTTTTCAATAAACAAAAAAAAATAACCGGCGTCTGGATTAGTTGAGAAAAATCTGACAGCAACAACCGACCGACACTACATCCCCTTTTCGCTTATATATTTTTTCATAAGAGAGAATGAAATAACATTATAGCGACAACAACTGTCAAAATTTTCTTACGTCATCCCAACACCCCTTGGTGTTTGAGGTTTGCTCAATAGATAACGTAAGACAAAAATGTATGAAAATAATTAGCGCGCGCACAATAATTTTTGACTTAACAATAAATTTAACCAAGGTCGAGGAAAACTCGTGCTTGACTCCGAGAAATGAACCCATATAAAAAAATAAACCATCCTCATTTAAAAAACGCATATAATTAAAAATCAATTGCCGCATGTATGAAACATCGACACTTGAGATGTCAATAATTATCATTTTCTTCATTAGTAAATTGCACCCATGCGAAGTCGGGGCGGGTCGCTAATATCTATATAAACAACAATTAAATGCTTTTCATTGGTACGGCTGAACCGATTCGACTTTTTTTTTTAATATTCTTTAATAATCGTTTAAAGGGAAAGAAAAGTAACCCGGAAAATTGGACACGTAGATGATGTCGCGGATAACAGCTAGTTTCTACCAATAAAACTTGTGACAACTCTTGAATTGGTAGTTTGATGAACGTATATCAAGTTATCAAATGTTTTGAAGTTAAGATAAGAAGAAAGAAAATACGTTCATTTGGCCCAAAGTAATGATGATGTTTACATTTTGATATGGCGCGTTCTCACGGCAACATCCTCCTTTTTGCTAGACCAAGTTTCTATGAGAGCGTTCACACGAGCAGCGCTTTACATGATCGAACGAATTTTTGACTGCAGAAAGCAGGAGAGATGTGTACATACTTATACATATACGAATACACCGTCTATACTTACTCAAATTCGTACGGAATTCAAAGTCATCGACTGCTATACTATGTGTCGCGGGGTCCGTTCCCGCAAGGAACAAACATTTGTAAGGCCAACAGATAGTTGTTCTAGATTTTGGGCCATCCATAAATGACGTCACACGTAATGTGACATTGTGTGACAAGGGCTGGGAGGGTTCCTAAGTTTCGTGCCATCACATTTCAAAATCTAATATATCTATTGTTTTAATGAACTGCTGTTTTAATTTAATATTTTTTAGATTTAAAATTGCAAAATCACGTCACACTAGGGAGGGGGTTAACACAAACAAAAGAGACTCACAAATGTGACCAGCTGTGACTTGGGGCAAAAAAGCATGAAATTTGTGTGACGTAATTTATGGATGGCCCCTTTGATGTAGTGCAAGACTTGTGTTAGACACATCGACGATAAAGAAATAAATCCTTGGATGAGGAAACAGCAGTTTTAGCAAGAAAATAATATAGAAAAAAATAATGTGTTGGTTTCCAAAAGAGATTCAACACAGTATATTGGTGGAGAGCACGAAAAGGACCAATCGGAGCGCCGACCGCGTTCGATGTAGTAAATCGAATTTGTCGAAAGAAACTTACACTAGGGCCTCTGAAAGTCTGCTTGAAGGAGTGGTAAAAAATATATTTTTGCCTTTTGCCTATGTATGAGAAAAGTTCTGCAGAATCGTGATGAGATTTTTTACTGCCTCATCAGTCTAGTGGTCGTAAACATGACCGCTGAAATTGAGGTCAAAGTGTTAAAGCCACAAGGTTTTTCTGTATGGAAACTCTCAGTAGCAGCACGGAGTCTGGAACTGTGCCCGGTTGATGACAATAGGCTCGCCACCGTTTCCACGGGACTCAAAAACGGTATCGGCGAAATGTGGGTGTATAAATTCAGAAAAGAATTCAGGCGTGATGCTATGTTATTTTTAAGAAGACTAAACTAGGCGCATCCTGAAAATACGAGGAATGATGTTATACAATAAGTTTTATACGGCAAATTAAAAGAGCAATAGCATTTGTAATTCACAATAGGCCCACCTACGTAACTACATGAATTGCATAACAAAGTGTAATTCAATCACTATGTTATGCTTTGCAATTCGGCGCGTAACACACTCGGGTCCAGCCAACACCCATAGGTGCAGCGGACACAATAATTGCACTTGCGCAGATTGTATCGCAAATAAGAGCAATTATAATTAGGATTAACAATGGGGTTAAGTTTTTGTATAACAAGTTTTGTTCCCAGAGATAATCGTTTATTATTTAAGTACCTATATTATATATTTAAAGATCTCGGATCGTTTTAATTATTGCATTAACCATCTACTTACATTTAAATGTACCTAATAAAATTATTTTCTATACTTACTTATCAAGACATTAAATGTCTGCGTCATTGGTTCAGTGGTCGCAAGCGCGACAGCTGGACGTGAGGTCCTGGGTTCGATTCCCGTGTCACCCAAATTGTTATTGGGTTTTTCAGTACGGAAATTATCAGTAGCAGCACGGAATTTGGAACTGTGCCCGGTAGATGGCAATAGGTTCGGCCCGATAGGGGCTCAATAACGATATCGGCCAATCATTGGTGTATAAATAGTAGACTTCTGCCTAACCCTTCTGGGAATATAAGCATGATGCTATCAGGTTCACTTCGTCCGAGGCAAGGTGTTTTGATTTGACGACGTTCTCGCAAATACTCGAAAAACCACTTTCTCCGTCTCATTCGCTGTGAAAATCTTTAATCTTATATTGTAAACTGTCAATATTTGTTTAAGTTTATTGTAAACTAACAGGGTCAATGGGTTAAGGCTATAACGGTGATGGTGTATGTTGATACATCTTCGATTTTTTTATTGAAAATACTTTGTTACTTCGTGATTATTTAAGAGCGTCCGTTATAGTCAAGGTGAAGGCCTCAAAATTATCGGATTATTTTGAGACTTGAAGGATTTCTAAGGTCGTGATGCTTACTTTATTATTTTAATATATTGATTTGTATATTTGATGGCACGGTTGGCGCAGTGGCTAAGTGATTAGCTTTCTGTGGATCGTGTCGCTGATTCCAGCACGGAACAAATATTTGTAAGATCTACATCTGGTTGTTTCGGGTTTGAGTGTACCATGAAATATGTAACATTTTAATATTATTTTTTATTTAAAAAAACGTTGCCCCACACTTTTATGTCTCGTGTATCGTGGGTATAGTTTTACATACATAAATGTCACATGCACACACAACCAGACACGAAACAACTATATTAGATCATACAAATAAATTTTCTGTGCGAAAATCAAACCCACAACACGAAGTGCAGAATAAAAATCACTTACCGTCGTCAAATCTTATGTTTGTAAACTGTACTCACGATACTAGGAGAAATAGAAGAGTGCAGGTTGAAAAAAAATCCAGTTCATTATTATCCCACCGTTGAGCATAGGCCTCTTCTCAGAATAAAAAAGGTTAAGCCAATATTCGACCACGCTGCCCTGGTGTGGGTCATTGGCAAGGCAAGGCATCCACAAATCCTATAGCACCTAACTATCTATTATACTTCTCCCTCGTGCCTAATCCTTCGAAAAATACCTACAGTCATGACCCTATCGGTCGATTATTGAACCTCCGGATACTTTACCCTTTACCCAAAGCATTTAGTACCTATTTTAAAACCCACATCGTGTTTGAATTTATAGCATATCAATCACACCGCTTTTGTCTTTCCAGTTAGATGAAGTATGGCTCGAGGGTCCGCGCGGTGCGTGGGAAGGATCGCGAGTGACGCAGTGGCTGCGCGTGCGCACCCGACTGGGGCTTGCCCAGTTACAGTATCAGCTGGACGAGCACGCGCCAGCCGGCAAGTGGACCCTCAGAACCAAATTAGGAGATGGATCACAGGTACAAAAAATACATACTCAATAATAATTCGTTTTAGTAGTAATTTGATCTCAAGAAAACGGATGACGTGACGTTTATTGCAGTGGCACAAGGTTTAAATTAAACTGTCTTACCCGTCTTTGAAATAAACAACTATAAGAGCGTTTTGTAATTAAGCTCTGTTTGCTTTGAGCGTCGTTTAGACACTTTGATATCTTGAGATTTATGATCATCCGGAAATTATAACCAGAATAAAAACTTCCTTTTTTTTCGTCTCTAGGGGTCAGCAGTGTTCTGGGTGGGCAACTACGAGCTGCCGCCGTTCCAGCTGAGTGTCCGGCACGCGCCCAGGGTGCTTCGGTCCAGCGACAGACTCGTGTGGACTGTTTGTGTTAGGTAACTACCTATTGGATAGAGTACCATAGGATTAAAGGCCTTTAGTAACCTATAATTTTCGTACCATCGTATATAGGTATAAAACATATCTTGACTAGACAACTTTAAAGCCTTATAAATATTTTCAATCTATAAATAATTAAGGAAAATAGTTATAAGACTTATAATACCAAGAGTTCGACGACACGGTTGGCGCAGTGGCTAAGTGATTCGCTTTCTGCGCTAAGTGTCGCGGGTTCGATTCCCGTACGGAACAAATATTTGTATGATCTACAGATAGTTGTTTCGGGTCTGGTTGTGTGTGCATGTGACATGTATGTTTGTAAATATGTACCCACGACACAGGAGAAATCCTAGTGAGGGACAACGTTTTTTAAAAAAAAAAAAGAAAAAAAAAGAAAGTTCACAGAATCGATTAACGAGCCTTTCAAGAGTGACTGATAAGTAAATTCAACAGATAATTTATCTGGTTGATTAACAGCTACACTTAGTAACTGTATTTCATTTTATATTATATCAGCAAATGGTGATAACAATGTATTTAAGGGTCAAGTTAACCTGTTCTTCAAAAAACTTGAACTATTTTACATCATATTCAGATACCCCTGGTCGGAAGCAGTGGAAGGTATGCTGGTCATCCGTCTCCGGGGTGCGGGGGGCGGCAGCGGAGGTATTCGTACTGCAGTGCAGCTGCGAGCTCCTAAGGCTTGTCACAGACACGCTGCGGCTGCCAAGAGAGTGGGGCTAGATGGCGCTGATCCTCCTGATGTTGTAGTCGCTGACTTCTCTTTCCAGGTAATAATTTACCAGTAGTTACTAGTTAAGATATAATGAATTTATTGATCAGGCTGGTAGAGCTTCACTTGATTTCATCTAAAACTACTTATTGGTACGGGTGGTGGGCTTTGATGAGCTGACCCACCTAACTTTGTAGGTGCTGTTTTTCTTCCAGATAGCAATAGAAAATGAGGAAGTCTTGACTAAATGTCCTAATAGAGTTGAGGAGGTCAAACGATCGTTGGTTTTGGGTACCCACAATTCTGACATTTAGCTGGATATCCTGATGGTGATAATGATTTACATGTTCACTATTGGTAATACCAAACGTAACAAATCTGTGTACATAACTCAAAACAACAAGCAAACAAACAAACGTCTTCGTCTTTGTCTTTGTCAGTGACAGTTTTTCATCATCATCATCATCATCATCAGCCATAAGACGTCCACTGCTGAACGAAGGCCTCCCTCAAGGGGGGTTTGCCATAATCCCCACGCTTGGCAGGCGGTTTGGGGATCGCAGTGGCTCACCGATTAGTGAGAGGACGCTGCTGCCCGTCCTCCGGTGTCTGGCCGCAGTTTTAAGACGTACCCGGGTCCACAGTTTTTAATCCCCTATAATATGTTTAACTTTCTGTTCACAGGAGGAAGGCACGAGGATTTGGCAGAACACGACCGTGGTGTCGCAAGTTGTCGACAAGCCGATATCCTTGGAATTTCTCACTAAACATCGAGCTGTCATATCTCCAGGATTGCCTTATAAATTGAAGGTAAGTACTCAAAGTACTCTCGCTGAGAACTGCTCGTGCCATGGTGAAAAGATGAGCCAGTGACCAAGTTTCGTAACGGGGCGATGACCAGGGTATTTGGAGGAAGTGGCAGGGTACATAGAAACCCCTCGTATAATCACTGCGACCTTTTTAGATATATTGTGCGCCGGATGAATTTGGGTATCTGAATCTGAAGGGTTAGGCAAAGGTATACTATTCTACACCTACATTTCACCGATGCTGTTATTGAGTCCCATGTAATAGGAGGCGAGCCTATTGCCATCTACCGGGTACAGCTCCAAAATCCAAAATTTTCGTACAAAAAAACCCAATAACGCTTCGCCCGGACCTAGGAAACGAACCCAAGCCAAACAACAACCTAAAGTTAAGGTATCATTAAAATGTCTTTTTGTTTTTTCTGGAGATGCACCAAGTTCCCACGTTTTAATTAATAATGCAGTAATAGTGTTTGGTACACGTTTCGAATCAGGATATGAGAACATTGTTAATATTATTTGAACAAAAACAATGCAAATTCACTCAGGTACTTTAATTAATCGTGATCATTCGTCTGCCTAGCGTGGGAATTAAAGTATGTCTCAAGGTTATTAACACATCTTCTAAATAAGTACTGACTACCTTAAATGAAGAGGTGATTGGGTTCATGACTGACGATCAACGACCGGTTTGAACTTGAAACTCGAATGATGTTAATAAAGGTTTTATGAGGAGGCGCTTGTTTGGGAGAGATGCAGGGGTTGAAGATGATGATTTTTATCGTGACGAACGACTATTGAAGCATACATAGCGCCTCACGCGCCTCGTGCGACTCATGGGTACGCCTCTGACCTGTATTCCTGAAAGGGTTATTAAGTTCCATGTTATTACCATTTAACAAAGGCAATTCCAAAATCCAGGCTGCTACTGAAAATTTCTAACCGATTCTTCCAAATAAGCCAATGTTCAACGCGAGGATCGATTAGGAGACCAGGGCCAGCCGCACTTTCGACCACTGGACTCATGACTTGAGGCAGACAAGCTTGAGCAAACTATAGAATATATCTTATTGTATATTGAAAGGAAGCGAATAGGGGACTCATCAAACACGATTTCTGTACCGAAAATCTTGAAAAATAACAGAAATTTACACATGTTCCACTCCAGGTGAAAGCCACTCGCTGGGACGACAAGCCAGCAACAAACGAGCGGGTCCGAGTGTGCCGCTACCCGTCAAGTCATCCCACTGATGTTGCGCATGCGACGTCGACCACACGTGACAATATGTGCGCTGAGGGCACCACTGACGCCAGCGGTGTGGCGCGACTGTTGTTCGCAGCGGGCGATGATGCTGCGCCGTTCTATAGATTTGAGGTATGTTTAGCTAGAAGTTAAAAGTATATTGAAGGTAGTAAAATGATAGAAACTACGAACAAAACGCCTTCGTTATTCAGCCAATTGTACCTTAGCTGTCAGTGTAAATTATGTGATTGGGTGAGTGTAGAATGTCAGTATTTTGCTACCAGTGACGCCTAAATGGAAACGCGTCCAGCTCGAGGTATATTTATACAAACTGGGACTTTGGTTGATATTCTGTCATAATATACAATAGGTATAGTCACAATCTCTCATCAGCGTATTGTGTGCTAGACTCTAACATTTCTTGACGAGCTATTTGATCCAAAAAATCCCCTTTTCATGTTCCAGGCTCAACTATCATACGACACAACAACATCAGCTGTTCCTCTCACTCTGCCAGTGCGTCGCTCCTCCTCCGTGCAAGCAGCGCTGGGCCCTCTGAAAGCGGAGTCACGCCAAGCCAGGACTTTCGTACCGCTGTACCTCAACACAAACGTTACAACGCCGTACACTGTGCATTTTGTGGTAAGTAATGCATAGCTGAAAATACGAAAGGGATTTGTTCCGAATACTGACGGTTCATGGGATATTAAAATGAACCCCACTGCATATAATTATATAGACTAGGACACCAGGTGACTGGAAACCCGATTCTTATAGTTATACAGATAATACCAAGTAGTCACTATTCCTAAAACTAGACACCAGCCAACCAACAACTGATCAACAACATACTTTATTCAACGGAAAATAAGTCCAATTTATTTGTGGATGTAATACAACCTTGTGTTCCATCTCCAGGTCATAACCCGAGGTGGCATAATATACCGCTGGGGAGCTACCACCCAATGTCCCACATCCAGTTCAGAAGACCAGATCCACACCACAACACGCAACAGCAAATGTAATCTCAACAACTACCAACGTGACGTCATCATGGCACAACGGGACAACAAATACTTTGATGACTTCCCCCCCAAATACACTAGATATGTCAATGAGGATGAAGGACAGATGACTGACAGAAATGTGGTCAAAAGTACGGGAAGACATGACGTTCTAATGGCACAAAGAGATACTTTGTCTTCGAACGTCTCCAATGATATTTCTGATGCGCTGTTGGATAGGCATCAGTTGAGGATCATGCTGCCGATCAAGGTGTCCCATCAGATGTGTCCGGATAGCCACTTGATTGCGTATTTCTATCATGAAGGGGAACTGGTTAGTGCGAGCAAGCATTTTGAGATGGATGAGTGTTTTGCAAATAAGGTACGTGAATGGTTTATTTTTATTCCTATCGTTAAAACCCTCCATCTCTTTCACACAGTTTTTTTAATGGCTATGAGACTTTATTATCCATCGAACCGTACTATAAAAATTTAGCAACAACCTTCTGAATGCATTGCAACAATAGCCTATTATAATCCACAGTAATATCTCTATTATTTATGCAGGTGGAAGCAACATGGCTGTCCCGACAAGCTCAGCCAGGATCAACAGTATCACTCCAAGTAGCCACACCTGGACCAGCCTTATGCGCTCTTACAGTGCTGGACTCAGCAGCCAAGTGGACTCAGCCACCCGAGACGGCGAAAGAACAGCTTATGGGAGGACTGAGAAGGCTTATAGATAGTCATAGGAATCTGACCGAGTATGATGCAGCTGGAACCTGTTTTCTCAGTAAGCAGTGTTTTTATTAGTTGCTACGTAGTTATTTACTGTCGCGCTAGATGTCGCTATAATTATATGAAAATTATATTTTCGCCTCACGTGACTGTTTGATAAGATACCATTTTGTTTAGGGGGGCTGGACTTTATCCAGAGCTTACCCAGATCCATGAACTTTAATTTCACCTCCGTAACATTAAAAGTTTTTTAAATTGCAGATTCAGACACACAAGATATTTCACCCACTAGCTTAGAATTGACATCGACATGGCTGGCGGCAGCTGGAGTCAGGTTGTTGGGGGGCGAAGCACCATTTATGAAGCGCTGCACATCACGTCCACCAGCGTTACTTGTCACTGATGAGGCTACTGCACCTCGAAGCGATTTCTCTGAAGTGAGATTCATAAAAATCGTGTTAATTATTGTGGAGTGGCGTATCCACTGCCAGTAGAACCATGTTAACAGCCAATAATACCACTGAATTAACTTAACTAAAAGAGAAATAAGGCTTAAAGATTCTCAAACATTTGAATTCAATTCTAATTCCAAGCTCTACAAAGAGTCTTTCTTTTATTAAGTTCGCCGGAATTTTTGTGCAATTTTCATTATTCAAGATAACCAAATGAACTTTTTCCAGGCATGGTTATGGCGCCTCCTAGCCATAAGCGGCAATGGCACAGGCGTCGCAAGCGCACGAGCACCGGACTCCATCACCAGATTCGAAGCTAGCGCCCTCTGCGTGTCCAGGAACGGAGTCGCGGTATCACCACCTGCTATTTTACAAGTTAGTGAAACTATAAAATAAATATAGGACATAAGGCCAAACAGGGCCTGTTAAATGACGTCATCAATAGAAGTTTATACACCACTCAGAAATCTCTTTTGCCCACATAGGTCACATGAAATATCGCTACAAAATTTGTATGCTTTTTCTATAAAAAATAATTGATAAAAAAATAATTGATTGAGTACCTAATCTAACATTGCTGTGCGCAAAGGGGCCATCCATAAATTACGTCGCACGAATTTCATGCTTTTTTGACCCCTCCCCCGCCCTTGTCACAGCTGGTCACATTTGTGAGACTCCCCCCTCCCTAGTGTGACATCACATATTTTGCAATTTTATATCCAAAAATTACTAAATTAAAACAGGACTTCCGAAATTAATTTTATTTCCATTTATTTGAAACCACGGCGAGACTCTCGACGAACTCGCCAACATAACAATTTAAATCTTATATTCACACAGATAGAGTTGGAAATATTTTTAAGTTTTTCGTTAATAGTTCAAATTTCACGTTTTAATACTTAGATATATTAAATTTTGAAATGTGATGTCACGAAACTTAGGACCCCTCCCACCCCTTGTCACACTTCGTCGACCCCCTCCCCCCCTCTTAACGTGTGATGTAATTTATGGATGGCCCCAAACAGGGACCATAGTATACCTAATTAATTATAAGTTACCATCATATTAGGTACCATATTGGAATGAAATTGCAAATAAAGAATATGATTACTGGTGGAGGGGCAAATTCGACTATTGGACTATAAAGAATGTACAACAGTAGTCAGTTACATCGGCGCATAACCATTTTCGTTACGCCCATGTGTATTTGTCTATTCTGCCTAAATAAATAATAGTTCCGTATGTAATGGATGAAAGGCTATCCGAAGCAGTGAGAAGCTTTACAACAGAAATGTATAATATTTATTTTGTAGGTGTTCCGAGAATTCTTCATCCACGCGGACAGTCCGAAACGTCTGCGCAGAGGAGATTCCACCATTATACGTTACCGGATCTTCAACTATCTCTATGAGCCTCTGAGTGTAAGTAGAAATGTTTTATTGTCTCCATGCATGCAGGGATGCACTACTTGACTTGTGCTTGACTTATTGCACTTCAAGTAACGTGAATGCTCTTAACGTCTAAAGCTTTTAATTTTTCTTTGATGTTTCAACTTGAATGTGAACAGGATTACATTATGAAAATAGAAATACTAAACTTAAAAGGGATCTACAATGAAAGGCGATGGAGAGGTCTCACACAAACTTAATTTTTATTGGATATAAAATTGATGAACAAGTTTCAAACTTTTCAGCTCAACCTCGTATAATAATTGGTCCTATGTTTTTAGGTACAAATCCAAATTCTGACAGACCCCCACGTGGAAGGCCCCAAAGACCTGGTAGAGTCGGCATGCGTGCGCGCACGGTCATCCATCGCTCGGCGTGTGGAGGTACGAGCTCGGGTGGCTGCTCCTGCACGTCTCAGCATACGAGCCAAAGCTGTTAGTGACGGGAACTGCGGGAATATTACCAGTGGGAGAACTGGAGTCAGGTGAGTCATTTGCACCAGGTTCAACCAGCAGGTCAGAATTTGCATATAACATAGTAGATGCCCCAAAAATGAGACGTAGCAAAAAGAACTTTAATAACTTTAAAATTGGTGTAAATTTCGCAGAGCTAGCCGTCTTCATCAACTTAGAAATTCAGAGCTAACAAAATAGATGATTTTCATTTGTTTGTCATGTCAAATTTGTCCTCAGAGACTTGTAGGTTAACGATAGCTGTTTAGCAGGATAATGGACACACTATAAAGACGAGTCATGTGTCAATAGGGCGGCACGGTTGGCGCAGTGATTAAAATACCGACCGCTGCGCTACGTGTCGCGGATTCGATTCTCGCACAGAACAAATATTTGTATGATCTACAGATAGATGTTTCGGGTCTGGGTCTTTGTGAATACACACCGTGCCTCGGAAAGCACGTAAAGCCGTTGGTCCTGCGCCTGATCTCTCTCCGGTCGTGTCGGATTGCCGTCCCATCGAACTATAAGAGTGAAGTGCACCTGTGTTTGACTATGAGAGTGAAGGAATAGAGAGAGCACCTGTGTTTGCGCACACACTTGTGCGTAATATCTCCTGCGTTGGCTAATGTCTATTAGAAGCTACGGAAGTAGCAGCAGTGACAAAACTTGAGATCGTTTGCCGCACCCTGGGCAGTCACCCTCAATACCACCATTTCTGATTAGCTAATCTTTCCACTGCGGCAAGAGCGATTCCCATGTGACAGCTTCGTGCCGACTACGTAGAACAAAACGAAGAGTATTCATATTCTATATCATGGTTTCTATTTCCAGTGATGAAGTTATCATTCAAATTGCTGTGGACCCCGAGGGAGTGCCCATCCGTGAACAGAAATCCATTCTACTGTGCGGAAACAGTAAGTAATACAATAGCTATTGCAAGTCCCTAAGTTGGCATTCCAACATTGCAAGACCCGGGTACGTCTTAAAACTGCGGCCAGACACCGGAGGACGGGCAGCAGCGTCCTCTCACTAATCGGTGAGCCACTGCGATCCCCAAGCCGCCTGCCAAGCGTGGGGATTATGGCAAAACCATTGGGAGAGGCCTTCTTGGGGGAGGCCTTCGTTCAGCAGTGGACGTCTTCTGGCTGATGATGATGAAGTTGGCATTCTGTCTCACGTTACAAGCAATCTATCCACAAAGCTTTTATAATATTTTAATAAACAAAAATACCCCACCAAGACCAGAAAAAATATTTTATTCTTTGACGGCACGGTTGGCGCAGTGGTAGAGAGATCGACTGCTGTGCTACGTGTCGCGGGTTCGATTCCCGCACGGAACAAATATTTGTATGATCTACAGATAGTTGTTTCGGGTCTGGGTCTTTGTGTATGTGAATATATGTGTTTGTGAACGCACCCACGATACAGGAATTATTCCTAGTGTGGGGCAAAGTTTTTTTAAAAAAGAAAAGAAAGAGTTTATTTCTTCTAGTAACATTATAGTAATTTCAATCGCTGCTAGCAATAACACAAATATTTGCAGTAGCAGTATTTGTCTATGGTTAAATAAAATAGAGTATTTATATGTAGTACCTACTCTATTAAATAATACCGACCTCATAGATTCCAAATCTCTTTATTTTTGGTCGTTGATTCTTTTTATCCTATATTTACACGATAGTATTTTTTTTTATATAGGTACAAATAGCACAGAAGTCAGTACATCAGAGGTGAACTGGCAGTGGCCTCCAGTGCAAGCTGTGCCGGGCACGGAGACACTCACTGTGTGGACTGTCGGCGACGTTACTGGACCTTTACTTGCTGTGGGTTTATTATTACAATCTTGTATCTGAATTACATCTGGAATACCTATATACACAAATCTTTGCCTAGGACAAAATCATGCTTTGTCAACGTCAGTCGTTTTCACATTTAACGACGCGATCGGTGCAGTTGCAGGTGCTAACTGCTACAGGTGCAGCTTTCTGCGCTATTTATCGCGGGTTCGATCCCCGCACGGAACAAATGTTTGTATGATCTACTGATAGTTGTTTTGAGTCTGGTTGTGTGTGCATGTGACATGTATGTTTGTAAACTGTACCCATGATACAGGAGAAATCCTAGTGTGGGGCAACGTTTTTAATAAAAGAAACAAACAAACAAACCTGCTTTATATTATAAGAATGATGGAGTATATTTCAACTCCGCATCCATTGCATTTAAATAACTTACCAACTGGAAACCGGTATCCATTCTAGCCAAATCTCGCCCTCAGGATAGCCACAACTTTATGCGTGACGCCAATCTTGTCAACTGACATAATTATTTCCCTGATTACCTACAGGATGCGGACTCCTTGCTGCTGATACCTCGAGGCTGTGGCGAACAGAACATGGCGCAACTCGCAACAAATCTGCTGGCGTTGAAACAGCTGGAACCGAGCTCCATAGCTGCCCTTGCTGCTAGAGAACATGTCGCTAGAGGTATAACACCGCAGTTTAAATTTTGACTCATTATTTACATTTCTGTGGCAATAGGATCGCCCCCTATTACATGGGACTCAATAATCGGCATCAGCGAAATGTGGGTGTACCTCTGCCTAACCCTTCGGGCAATACAAGCGTGATGCTAAGTTACACTCGTTAATCTAGTATTCGTACACACGGCTGCTGAGGATAAGGTGCTGAGATCGCTTCCCAGATGGAGCCCAGACGATATTGGGATTTTATAAAATTGTCAGCGGCAATCTAGAATTTCAAATTGTGCTCGATGAACAGCCTTACACCCTGTTCTATGGAACAGTTACAGCTACGGCATAATGTGGATGTATACACTTCTGCCTTACCCTTCCAAAAATACAGGCATGATGATACATAGCATCGTATGAAAAACATACCATTAATTCCAGGTTTCACGCGTCAGCTACAGTACGTTCACCCATCTGGCGGGTTTAGTGCTTTCGGTCCGTCTGACGCTACATCCTCCACGTGGCTGACCGCTTTCGTCATAAGACATATGAGGAGAGCACACCAGGTATGATCTTCTTAGGCACTCCACTCCTGGACTGAGAAGCTCGAGTTTCACTACTGTAAAGCCAAGTCTTGTAGCTGCTTTCCGTCTTGTACTGACTTTGGATATAGGATAAGGATGCCACGATTCCTATGGGTTATCAAAACCTTGATGGTCATCAACAGAGTGCATTAATATAGAGGAATTCTTACTTTAGTATGCTTACTTCTTCTTCCTAATATATATACAGCTCCTGTGGCCGAACCTGCAAGTCCCTCCCGCAATAATCCGCGCGGAGCGGTGGCTGCTCAACCAGCAGATGGAGAACGGATGCTTCAGAAACGAGGGCCAGGTGTTCCATCGAGAACTTAGGGTAAGTTCTTCTCGTTAACTTTTCTGAATAATAAAATAGGAGTACCCTGACTAAAACTAACTTACTACTTTTATTTACTAAATTAATTCATGGAGTTTCAGATAATTAAAGTGAACCAAAATTTACAGCATTTTCTTAATTAAAATATACACTAATGACTTGAATTTAGCAGTTGTTGAAGAAAGGGAAGTTAGTCTCTCACTTCTCACATAAAGAGAGAAAGAGAGAGAATCTATAAAAGCCTTCGGTTTCTTAATACAACCTAAGCTGTTCTTCCAGGGTGGACTCAATGATGAAGGCGAAATCGCAAGTGTAGGCCTCACCGCTTACGTCATAACATCCCTTATCGAAAGCTCCTCCCCCCTCCCGTACCGCATCATCCGAAACACCCTCTCCTGCCTACGAGCCTTCCCCCCATTAAAGTCCAAAACCCCAACCAGAGTTTACGCGCATGCGCTACTAGCGTATGCTTATATGAAGCTGGACGGGTACGAAACGGATTTGAAGAACACCAATGAAGCAAGTTTAATGAGAAGGATGGTTGGGGGGTTGGAGAAAGATGAGGGTGCGAGGGAGGTACTGGAACTGCTAAAGATGGCGAAAAGGAGTGGTGACTACGTGTGGTGGGAAGCTAGTAAGTATAGTTTTGTGTTTAAGAGGTAGATACTGAATTAGAAGAATTAAAGTTCAATTAGATTTATCGATACGAATACATTAAATTTCTTTGCGAAAACAATAAAAATAATACTTTCAGTTTTTGAAATTTCCGGACATTTGTAGTTGAAGTTTTTGGGTAGGTTCTTTGCTCTATTTAGGTGAATGAATTCTGAAACGATTGCATTTGTTTGGCTGATCTGTGTACCTGTTGGTCTAAATCAGAGGGTCCTAGACTTTTTTTCTCATAGACCACTTTCAAAATTTTGCTGGTTCCAGTGGCCTCCTTGCAGGTACATATCTACCATATTGTAAATTGAATTGTAAACCCTTTTTTGTCACGCCAACGTAGATCCCCGTCGAGCCCTCCCGTGGACACCTGGGGGTCCACCTGGACCACTTTGGGAACTAATGGTCTAAATCTAGTAGTCTATCTTACCATGCACTGTTTAGAGCAGTAGTTTTCCACTTCCAGGCAGCCTGTCGACATCTATAGAGGCGACGGCGTACGCGCTGCTGGCGCTGCGGGCGGGGCGGAGCGCGGGGGGGCACGCGGGGGACGCGGGGGGACACGCGGCGGGCGCGGGGCGCTGGCTGGCCGCGCACCGCGGGGGCAGCGGCGGGTTCGTGTCCACGCAGGTATGGGAGACTAATCTAAGTATTATGAGAACTGAGAATGAGAATGGGCTATACTACACCTGGGAGAGGTGAAGAGGTGGGCCTCTTACCGGCTAAACTCACCACAGTGGTTTGCCTCAACATCATATGGTGGGTTTGGGAAACTCTCAGAAAACCACCACGATACGACGTCGATTAGGGCACTTCCCAGAGTGGATAGCAACGGGCCGTCCTGTTGCTCTCCACTCCGGGAAGTCGCCAGGAATCATATTTTTTCGTGGCCTATGGATTTCTGCTTTAATACTCAAAAGCCTCACTTTTTCTTACAGGACACTCTCGTAGCTATGGAAGCCCTAACGGCCTGGTCTTTCAATACTCCTCTCAGTCACCTGAATGTGACCGCCCGCTGCAGTGGACTGGACAAAACCGTGACACTAAAGCCAGGGGTCAAGATACCTGACGTCATGAAGATGAGGCCGGGAGAGAGACTCAGCGTGGCTGTAGAAGGTAAGCATGTTTTATCGGCCTGGTGCTCGCTTCTCAAACCAACTTAAACGTAACCTCTTTCTGTAGTGGATTGGCCCACAATGAGACAATCCTGGTAACTGACGATCCAACCGAAATCAATCTGTTAACAGAAAACAATGCTCAAGAGTTGAAAACACCCCTAAAGCCAGGACATAATTTAAATTACTTTTACTTAAAATAGAATACTTGGCTCTTGTCAATGGGAAGTGAGGAGTACCTGAATACCTCGAACCCTCTCTACCTCCTAAATCTCTCTGAAACCAATGGTTGGATGACCAACTCCTCCTCTGGTAGAGCTGATATATCATCATCATCATGTACCAAGAGACCGATTTTCTCTATGAAAACAAATGATCCGAACGAAAACCACAATAGTTAAGAACTGGTGATTGTATATTTTATGACGTCATGCGTTTGTCTCAGGTATCGGCTGCGCCTTAGTTCAAGCCACTCGCGCCTACAACACCCTCGGCTCTGATGCCACCACTGAAGAAAAGCAGCTCTCCGTCCAAGTGTCAGTTCACACCGACGGGCCCTTTGACTGCGATAACAATGGCACTAGCTGCTTCTGCGCAGCCGTTATTGAGGTTGGTATTCTGCAATTTACAAGCACAGAATATTTGCCAAATAAGCAAGCTTTGAATAAGAATTTAAATTCAAGTTGTAAGGTCCTAGTGGCGATTTTATAATCAGCCCTTTATTTTGGACTAGATCTAAATCTATGATTGTTAATTCGAAAAATGATAAACACAGACATGTAACAAATATCTATAGACATTTTACATACAAGTATTAACGTACTGATTTGAACTCGAACTGTCCCTAAAGACCTGCGACAAAGAAATACTAAATAGTTTGGTGTCACTGTGTACTATCCTTCTTTGTTCTCAAATGAATGACAGTGACAGTATTAGAGATACATAAGGCCTTCTGTAACTATAATTCTTTGTACTACATTAATATGCAACTTAACTCCAAAGGCGTGTGTGGTATGGAGCGGCAGTTTTCCGGAGATGGCGTTGCTAGAAGTCTCACTTCCTGGAGGGTTCGGAGCCGACGCGCAACTGCTCTACTCACAACTGCACAAACCTAGCACGCGTGAGTGAAATAATCCAGTAAACTCTTGTGTACTGAAACTGAAATAAATTGAAGGTCCGTAATGTCAAAAAACTACTACACGCTTAACTAGAGCAGTACAATGGTAAAAGAAGATATCTATGTTCTTTCTTAATCTACACATATTTGCAAGTAAACCCGTTAAGATAATAATTAATCAATCAAGCTGATTGGAAAATCATTGTATCATGCTATATTTGGAGACTCACAATCACAGCTATTCCATTTTCCCAGTCCTGCGTCGCATAGAGCTGACTCCAACAAACACCCGAGCGACCTTCTACCTCGGCACCCACGACGGCAGCGACACGAGCGGGCACGCCGGGCACCAATGTTTCAACATTCACGCCACAGGACCCAGGACCAAGACCCGACCTGCGTACGCCAGGGTACAGGACTACTACGCACCGAGCGTCAATGATACAAAGGTAAGATATGAAATATTTAATCATATGGATTATGTGGTAGATGATCAAGCTAAGGTACGAAGTCAAAGACGTAAAATACGAAGTCAGATTAATAAAATAAAACAATTGGATGATATCACTTTGGTACACATGCCGCAAACGTGAAAGTTGACTTGGATTAAGAATTGTCACAGCGGATGGACAGGTAATACTCACTGCTTATAATACAGGCATCAATGTGAAGTGCTACAATAATACTTGACACAGTTAGTGACTCTCAAGATAAACATGTTACAATCCTTGTTAAATACATAAATGTTTGCACAGAACTATTTATTCCAGATATTCACCATACCAGAAGAATGTCCACCTCGTATTACCCACGAGTCCAACGAATACCGATCATCAGACAACCTGTTCACCAAAGCAAGAGCCCTGGACACTGACGAAATCGTCATCACCCATGAGTTCTCCTTCGAAGATATCCCTGAAGGTATACCTCTTGAAGATCCACTATATGACAACTTGACTAAGAAAGAAAAGGATAAAGTCCATGTAGGAGAAGAAATCGGAAAATTAGAAAAAAATACTGAAAATACTAGTAGTCATCCTAACGACGACAAAGATAATATTGTAGAAGGAACAATAAGAATAAGCACAAGTGGTACAGAAAAATATCAAAGTAGTTTGGAAGTGATTGTTGCAAATATATCAGCTGAACGTAAAATACAAGAAAAATTAGTAAATCGTGACGACGAGTCTAAATATGATACGCGTAACAACATAATGCAAGAAATTGATTCATTAAATAAAGTTGCGCATGACCAATTAAATGAAACGAAAGCCAAATATGATACACGTCATATATATTACCATACATATCCACGTGATGATGAAGATCAAGAAATAGATAGAAATAATAATATTCAAAATTCAGACAACTCCGTTGACAATTACAGCATCAACGAAGAACTAAAAAGCAAAGAAAATGAAATAAATAAATCGAACCAAGAACAGACAATTACAAAATCTCAATTATTTGAAAAAATGGTCTCCAAACCCGACACTGACATACAAACTGGATATAACGAAAGAGTTGACAATCCAGTTTTAGCAGACTTTCACGTCATAGATACTGAAAAAGATTTAGACGTGCCGTCAGGGGTCGAGGGGCCAGTACCAACTGCAGTTCTGCCACCAGCTAATTTTGTGCCACCGCCGATATCAACCGATAATTCAAGAACATTAAAATATAAACAAAAGGCAAACAGTCCAATACTTTTAGGATCCATGTCTAATATAGATGTTCCGCGACAACATTTCATTCCAACACCAGTCTCTAGTGGGGATTCAAGAAGATATCAAAGAATACCTTCAGAGCTTGGCCCAATATTGGGTGTCGAAGCACCAGTTCCTGTTCTGCTTCCCCCATTCACTTTCGCTCCGCAACCAATCTATGACGAGGATATCCGGAGCCTTCAAAACTTTCGTCCGGCTTACGGGCCCCCACCGGCTGTAGAAAGACAATTAACTGTTGTACCTCCACAACAATTCGTTCCTCAAGTCCAAAATGATAATTCAAGAAGTTTACAAAGCATATACACCGCGCATGGCCCATATTATTATTTTAAAACGACTGATGATGATGTTCGAAATAGAAATTATTTTGTACCTTTAGGTTAAGTGATAGTTTGAGGGTTAAAACACCGAGTATGCATTTAATAGAGTAGTCTTCTTTAGTAGTTTGACTGATAATTACGAGTAGATGATACTGTATTCGTTAGAAGAAATTGATAGTTTCTCCGTATGAAATAATTTTCAACAAGAAGAATTTGCAAGAATATTTTTATTATTATTTTTGCTAGTTTTAAGTGTTTTATCCGTTCTGCTTACTTTACTAATCCTCGCAATTGCACAACTAGTAAAGCACGTAGAGGCACTTAGTAGTTTTTCGATGAGTGACTACTTATAAAGAATTAAAGGCTGCAGAGATTTATTAGAGACTCTATTCGAAGAGTGGAGTGAGAGTCAAACGCGCAATTTAGACCAAAAAGGTGTCGCCGTGGCACAGGTTCGGTTGTCAGCGTGACAAGGCGAACCAGACTAAGTATTGATTGCGCCTATGTTCTAAACTGCCTCCTATATAGTATAATATATAGTGGTCCAAAACGCGACTGCTGAGCGTGAGGTCCTGGGTTCGATTCCTGGGACGGGAAAAATGCTATTGGGTTTTTCTGTATGGAAATTCTCAGTACCAGCACGGAGTCTGGAAGTGTGCCCGATAGATGGCAATAGTGTAGGATGGTACACCTCTGCCTAACCCTTCGGGGAATACGGGCGTGATGCTATGTTCTAAAATAGGTAAGTAATTACACCTCACTTTAAGACTTGACTTGTGACAATATTTTAACAAAGTTTCAGAGTTTATTAAATATAATAATTATCATTATTAATTCTTCCGCACATTGTGCATTGTTAGTGGCATACAAAGTGCTAGTGTTTGATAAGAATTCTTAAGTATAGATCCCATACTTGTATTATATGCAAAATATTGCAAACAGTCACTGAATTTGATTTCGGACAGACGCTGCTTATGTTTTTATGAAACAAATGAGTTATTTTTAACTTTAGCATAATATTGAATTAATCTAATTAAATAAATAGATTTAACCTTTACGTGCAAAATTGGGACGTTTAAAATCCTTTAACATGTCCCAAATTTACACTAAAAGGGGTAATTCATGAAAATAATTTCATTTTAATCCAATTAAAATGCATTTCAGTTCAGTAAATATCTACTAAGGTGCGTTAGGGTAACATCGACAATGGGGTAAGATCGTACCGATCGAATTTTCGGCTGATTCGACCACTTTTAATATGTTGTTCTCCAGTCAATAGCAGTTTTATTAGCTTGTATTGCCTGGAGAACAAGGTCAATAAAAAGATGCTCGAATCAGCCGGAATTTGGATCGGTACGATCTGACTCGATTGCCGATCTTACCCCAACGCACCTGAGATAAATGTGGCGCTAGTGAGCGTACAAAATGGTATTAGTATCCATATTGATCGAACGGAATAATTTTCGAAAATAATTCACTTGGGGGACAATTTGTAAGAATCTAATGAAGAGGTTTTAGGAAATCCTTATCTGGGGGGGGTTGTGGCCCAGTCACAGGGGCTGGAGAGCTCCTTAAGAGGAACTTCTAATTTAAATTAAGTCGCTAAATATTAGATTAGTAAATAGAGGTACAAATTGGAAAATAGTTTTTCTTTGGTGCATTAAATACGTATAAGTATCTATAATGTGTATATTATTTTATAAGACACATTTTATTATTAAAGATTATATTTAACAGTTAAAATGTAAAATTACAGTATAATTAATATTAGAATTAGCTTTAAGATTGTCTCATTGGTCTAGTGGTCGCATTCACGGCTGCTGAACATGAGGTCCACGGTTTGATTCCCAGACTGAGATAAGTTATTGAATTTTCTGAAATTCTCAATAGCAGCCCGGAGTTTCTAATTATGCCCGGTAGATGGCTAAAGGCTCGACTTACGATATCTGCGTAATATAGATGTATAACAGAACATCTCTGCCTAACCTTTCGGGGAATACAAGCGTGATGAAATGATATGTTATGTAATTAGCTATTAGAGTAAGAAATTATTTATTTATATTCTTGATATGGTTGTTAGTCGGACATGTTATTTTAGGCTGTGAATAAACTACACGAATGCGTATTATGTATTATTTTTCCTTGAGGAAGGAAACAGTCATCATTATACAATGACTATGATAGAATCCATCGGGGATAGCTGTTACCATTTTAATGTTTTAATAATGAAATGTAATTATTTATTTTGCAATTAGGATTTTTCCATCACTTTTACACGTCTTTTTTAAACTAGATGGCGTCTGCATTTACTATCCCTGATAAGAAACGCCAAAACAAACTTTAACTAATATACATTCCGTATTACATAATTAATATTTTAAATTTTTATGTCAATTTGAATAAAATAATTAGGTACATTAAATTTTTATACAGACATTAGACGCAGGTTCGAATCCTGCATGTAACAAATATTTATTGAATATACAGATTCATGTTCCGGGTCTAGCCATGTAGGTACGTTTTGACAATAGTATACTAAAAAAAAAACAGAGAATATTTGGGTTTCCGGCGGATCGCAAGATTAATTCCGTATAAAAAAAAAACAACTTAAGTGGCGCAACTTTTGCCTACCCTTCAGAGAAATAAGCATGATGCTATATTTTATATTTAATAACAGGAAAAAAGTAAGCTTTTTATCACACAATCTAAAATAAGTAAGTGATTACCTTCCTGCGCGCTAGGTGTCGCGGGCTCGATTCCTGCACGGAACAAATATTTGTATGTACTACAGATAGTTGTTTCGGGTCTGGTATACGACTTCCCACATTATTTTTAAATGCCATTACTTGTCATTGTCACGCAATATGCCATCATTTCTATTCACGTTATACTGACGTCACAGGAGTGACGTAACAAGTGACCTTTATACCCCCGTTCTCTCCTAACGCACCATTAACGCTAATCGAGTGAAGATCCACTCCAATCAAGACATGAGTGTGACATCGACGCCCTATCTACTTAATACCATCAAAACAGTTGTCGTGTGACGCCCCTATCTTCCACTTATACAAGGGGCAATTCTTATAGGGGTAGAGATTATTTCGCAATCGAGATGTATAGAAAATTTTGCTGAATATCGCTCGGTGATATTAGAGGTGTGTCAACTTTAAGCGTTCGAAACGCAAAATTTTAGAGAAAAAAAATTCTATGGAGGCCTTTGAACTGCAGTGGCATACAGCATACAGACTCAAAAAATGTATTGTATGTATAGTTAATTTTTATACAGGAAGAAACTGATAAAAAATTATGTTAAAGCGTGCGAGAATTGCCCCCCAGCTTTTTAATCACTTTTATCTCGTCAGCTCAGTGTCTACATTATTTTATTGTATGAGTTTCCATGGGTATGTCATTCAGGGTTGATTGGATAACATATACGACATATCGAAGAGAAGAACAAAGATGAATTGTGTGTAACATGACACGAATATGAAGAAAGTGAATCTGGAAACGACCCCTCATAGATATTAATAGAAAAAGTTACTTGTCACTTAATAGGCTAAATGACTGCATCAAAAATAAATTCTGAAATCTCTTGCTTATCTTTGGCGTTTTTAATTTTTAATTTATCAAAATCACAGAATAGGTGTGTAAATGGCCATGTAAAATGACGTCACGCTTTTGTATTCCAAACATTTTTAGAACAAAATGTCGTGTTTGACAGTTCATAAAAAGTAACTCAGATGACTGATATCGAACTACCGTAGGTACTGTCAATGTCGAGAGAAGTCCCGGAGAAGGAAAATGAGTAGGTATAAAGAATTACGATGGAGCCATAAACACAAACTGGAACCGGAGTAGGGATAACATAAATATGCGAATAAAGTACCTTAAATTACTATACTGATGTGTAAGAGTTATTAACCTACTAGCGACCAGCCACTGCTTCACACGGGTGCAATTTACTAATGAAAAAAATGAGAATTTTCATACAAAAATATCATCCAAATTTCCGACATTTCCGGTGGATTTTCTGAAAATGTTCTTTCATGCATCCATCCTGACATTTACGAACACAACAAAAAAAAATCAGCCAAATCGGTCGAGCCGTTCTCAAGAGATGTTTCATCATACACGTGGCAATTGATTTTTATTTATATAAAATAATATATATATATATATACAACCTACTTATTATTACTAACTACTAAAACACGAAACAGATTAAAGATATAAAAATATAAAAATATTATCTACGCGTCAAAATACTCCTCCGCATCGCTGTCAACCGGCATTGTTCCCAGAAGACTGGCAGCATTGCCACGCTGTATCGCAATGCTGATTCTTTGACCAAAGAATAATCCAGACTTCTGGTCACGCGTAGAGTCGACTAATCGCTTTGCGATATGTTTAAATAAGATGCGAGCACTCGGACCCCATGGCCCAAGTGTTTCGACCCCAAACGGCTCGAAAATATAACCACTGAGTAGGTTATTATATTTTCGCCGCTTGAGGGTCTCTGCAGATGCAGCAGCAGCACCGGCACAGCTCGCCGAGCTGGGAAGATGTGATGGCGCAAGGGTGTCGACGCATGTTGCGTCCCACACCAGAGGCCTACCCAACTTCCATGGCGATAATGTCATACCGTCTGGTCTCTTCCCATCGTCACGTGCCAAACCACTTGGTTCTAATACGGCTGGCACGCCGGCGGTAACAAGAGTACGACGAATAATGTCATTAATGTTTGCGTGTCGTGCTATACGGCCTGCACTCCTGCTGCAGGACAGACCATGATGTCCGAGGGAGTCGACTGCTTCACCGCAGTGACAGCGATGTGGAGCACCACAAGGAGCACCTAAGCACAGGCATGTTGCAATACGGAAAGTAGTGTCATCCAACATAGTTCCTATGTTGGACGACGGGAGTGCCTGAAGCCATAGACCCGACTCCCATTCACCCACAGCCAGGAGACGAGCACGTTCAGCAGCATTGATTGACGTGTTTATTAAATTATTCCGTATCATGTGGTGTATAAATATATACGTAGAGCTTTTTCTTCTTCTTCGTTTGATTATATTATTTTGATCCCAAATTCAAATGTCCTTTTGACCAGTAGGTACGTGGCCAAGTCAAAACCATCATGTGGCTTCGCGCAGGTCTTTTTGATTGCAAGTGATGATCCCCAACGAGCAAGAAAAGAGATGAGGCATTGTTTATAGTGTGCCATAGTCACATAGTGTCTGGTCGGAATATCTCTATAGGTGTCGCTAAAGTACCTATAGAGGTCAAAGTGTGAGATAGGGAAGTAAGGGCAGCTACATTAACTGTTGAAGGTAAAGGAAAACGTTGAATGTAACGTTAAACATTTATATATATTGAAATATTGTAGTCGGCACGAAAAGATAACAACTCTATAGAGGGACAAAATTTTATTGGACAAAGAGAAAAGGCAAGAAAAGCCCACGTGCATGAAACTCCTCGTGTGACGATACCTTATTACGTCTGACATTCTTTGGGCAATTGATTGCCTTATTGGTCTAGTGGTCGCAAGGGCGATTGCTGAGCTTGAGGTCCTAGGTTCGTTTCCCAGGTCGAACAGTGTAATTGGGTTTATCGGTATGGAAATTTTCAGTAACAGCATGGAGTCTGGAACTGTGCCCAGTAGGTGGCAATAGGCTCGCTCCCTAACAAGGGACTCAATAACAGCATCGGCGAAATGTGGGTGTATAATAGTACACTTCTGCCTAACCCTTCCGGGATACAGGCGTGATGCTACATGATATGTATATAATATACGAATATTTTATCATTTAGTTCCGCAAAAACAGTAAATAATGTTTATCAATACAAATGAATATGTTATCTCATCATACAAAATGTACAAATGTGGATAGCTGATAATAATATGCAAACAACTTCTACCGGTTAGATAAATTCCACTGTCTGTTATCTTTATATCCGACAAGCTTCGACGGCACGGTTGGCGCAGTGGTTGAGAGATCGACTGCTGAGCTACGTGTCGCGGTTACGATTCCCGCACGGAACAAATATTTGTACGATCTACAGATAGTTGTTTCGGGTTTGGGTCTTTGTGAATGTGGGCACACCGTTCCTCGGAAAGCACGTAAAGCCGTTGGTCCTGCGCCTGATTTTTCTCCGGTCGTGTTGGATTGCCGTCCCATCGGACTATGAGAGTGAAGGAATATAGCGCCTTAGTTTGCGCACACACTTGTGCTCTATAATATCTCCTGCGTAGTTGGCTAATCTCCGGTGAGATTGGCCGCCGTGACCGAAATCGGTCAGGACATTATTATTATCAGACAAGCTATAAGTAGCAAGCCCAAGGCAAATATTTAGGTAATTTAACTACTAGACATTCTGCTACCCCACTAAAATATATATAAATTACATTAAGTAAATGAGAAATGGTTTCTTTAAATAATTGTGTGCATTATAATTACCTCATACCACCAACTAGAATTAATTATAACCAATCGACTTGACACGGTTGGGGCAGTGGTTGAGCGACATGGTGTCTGAATAACTGGCGATATTATGAACGAATTGAAAGTCAAAAGCTAAATTGGTTTAAAATGTTATCGGTGGCCGAGTGGCGACAGATCATAACAGGATGTTCCAATAACAATCTCGACACAGGCTAAGTTCTGAGATCCACGCTTAGCGGATCTGTTTGAGCAGCGTTTGAATGACGTATTTGCATGAAATGACAGACTGAAATCTGTGGTCAAGTAGAGATCATCATTGAGCATCGTTCTGTAATACAAAAACGACAACAGATTTCATATCAATCGGTTATCCTCACATAGATAAATCTGATAAATATTTGCAATCAAAACAAAAAATTGCCGACTCCTATACATCGATAAGCAAGATTTTAGTATTGTTTTAAAAAAAAAAACATTATCTACAGTCCACACTAGGATTTCTCACATAGCTACAGTTCTACAGACATTAACCTCACAAACACACATCCACATTCCTAAATAAATTGAACAACTAAACCATCCAAATTGGGGAAATAAAATCCTCGACAGCGCAATAAATCAGTATCTTATCATGAATAGTTTGACCTGTTTCAACTTCATTTGAGAATTCAAAATATCCAATTGGGTTCCATGACGTCCAATTTATTCGAAGTTGGTTTGAAGTGGCAATAAACTCCAGAAAGTTGGTAGCAGAGCTCTCGAATAGTTTTAAACTAGATTCAAGATCCTGTGTAGCGATTCGGAGCAACCTCTTTGCTATATTAGTCGCGAATGGATTGAGTGCATTCTGAAAGCTTGCTAGGATGCGCCTGTATATGAAACCGGATTAGCTTGTTCTGAGTTAATAGATAATTAAGTCATCATAAATATCCGTTAGTTTGACATTTACAAGCCTCGAATCAACCTCTTGTTTCAAAGATATCTTGACGAGAATACTTAAAACATGGAGTATAAAACTGAAAGATGAGATATTACCTCATCGAGAGATACAAATCAACATAATAATACAAACAAACCGCAGCTCGAAAGAAGCGTCTCTCGGGATAATTTATAATAAGATTCCTAAATCCTAGGTCTTGGCTTCGTTTCCTATGTCAGCCAAAGCGTTATTGGGTGTTTCTGTACGGAAATTCTCAATAGCAGCATGGAGCCTGGAATTGTGCCTAGTAGATGGCAATAGACTCGCCTCCTATTACATGAGACTCCATAACGGCATGGGCGAAATGTGGGTGTAGAATACTACACCTCTGCCTAACCCTTCGCGGACAACAAGCGCGATGCTATGTTAAGTTATCCCTAAATCTATAAAATACTTAGAAAAAGCTGGAGTAAGTTTTTTCTAGTAGGTATGCATTATTTCCCTTGTAATGTGAAATTGTATTTTGATCTACCTGTGTGGATTGTTATTTTTCCACTTTGTAATATTGTACAATATAAACTGCTTTTAGTGTTCTATTATACCTAAGGTAGCTATAATGTTAGCACAGCTAAAAGCCAGACAAATAACATTTGGGTCAATGTACCGGGAATTTGATACACGCTTTCGTGACAAGAATTTAGCTTAGACAGAATATAATATTAAAACGACAAAACAGTCGTGTTTTTGACGAGTAAAAATCTACAAAAAATAGAACATTGCTTTTTATGTAACAGCATGAAGATACATTTTTTATACATAATATTTCACATAAGTAGGTACATTTGACAGAAAGAATTTTTCTTTATATATTTTTAAATAAAGAAAATTTTAGATTTTTGCTTTATGTACAGGGGGCCACTTCCATTAACCAAACTGCAATTGAAATGTCGCGGATCAACGACTTTCGGAGTTTTTACGTAAGAAATCCGTGGCTTAGGACCGAGTTTTACGACATAACGTTCAGCAGTGGACTAAAATAATGTTGATTTAATTATGAAAATGTAAAAAATTACTATAACAGCGACAAGTAAACCTATTTACATTGTGTAGTGTCAAATAATAAGTAGGTACCTACTGTAAATACTTAAAACACTACCGTTTCCAATATGAAAATAAATACCTACTTACAAACATTAACTAACTGGGCGCAGATAAACCGCGGCCTATTTACGAAATTATCTCTCTGCTTCCGTCACTCGAAACCCCGAATAGACGCAACATTGTACAAACATGCCAAAGAATATTATAAAGCGTTTTAATAATATTAATCTAAAATATTTTTGTAGAATAGAATGGAAAATGAACTTGCCTGTATCTGATGCGTACGACCACTACCTTCCATGAACAATACACAGTAGAATAATTAAGCACTCACTACACGAGATTTTCACTATGTTATACCTTTCAATCACTATGTACCCACTTAAGTAAATGGAGTTGTTATATTTTATTTTACAAAAAACTTGTGTAAATTACCTACCACCTAGTGCGAACACCAAAAAGTCACTCCGAGTTACAAATTATTTGTACCTACCCACATTAAAAAAATATTTTGATAATACCTACCTACATAAATAAATATGTGTGGTAATACTGTTACATTATCGCTCTTAAATGACAACAAGAATGACTAATTGTTATGTTATGGTAATAGTCATCATAAACGTCCATTATGATGTCGTCAACATTCAGTCTTGCCAATTCAACGTATCATTACGCCATCCAGTAAATCAAAACAGGGTCATCAGAGAACGTAGGTACGGAAGCAAGTGTGTGTAATATCGAGTGAATGCATGCAATACTAGCGCGCTCGCCACCTCGTCACCGGCGACGGCACGGCGATCCCAATAAAAGGATGACTCACGAGTTTATCACTCACAGATATCTTTTAGTATCACCAAATATACCCAATTTTACCTGTTTGCTAACAGTACTCGTTCCATATTGAGATGGCGACGTAAATAAAAAGGAAACAGATGTTAGCAACATTTTAATATATATTTTTATTGAAATGAATCCAATCATACATTATCTTGGATTTTTAATGTACGTTCTTTATTAAAATAATAATTATAATAATTACAAAATAATCCTTATTGGCGTTACAATTAATACACATTTTATAAAAAAAAAAGTTACGCATCATTCGCACTCTCAAAGCCATAATATGGACAATAATTCTCTAATTTTCTTTTTTTCTCTGCATTAGTTACCGTTTGAGCAACATTCCAAATTTAATTATTGTAAATTGAAAAATATTGAATATCTTGTGCTCTACCTCATAGACGCTGCTTTAAAGCTACGTGGACAATTTGTTAAATTAACTACAATTAAATGCACCATTGGAGACCTTCTATGTACCTTTCCTGAACAATTTTGTCATATAATACTCTGTTATGCAAGCAATATCAAAGAAATAATACTGTTTATGGAACAATTATAGGAGTGGATGGATTAAAAGTTTCAAAATACATGCATGAGTTAAGTATTAACATCCATAACTAGGTATTTTGGTAATTTTATATTATAATCTTATTGTAATTGACATGCGTCTTTCAAATAATCACAAAAAGCTTAACCAATGAGTGAACACTCATCATATTGCTTACACAACAATCAATCATCCTGAAAAGCAAATAAATTAATGGATGAAGTCTGACGTCCAGTCAAGTTCTACAGATCTAGAAGGGTGTAAACCATGCCCACACCTAAGTACAATGTTATTCCGTATAATCTCATTGCTACCAACAAAAAAGGACACAAACTCATTGAATCAATCTCTCGCGACGTATGAGAGTGTACTGTCCAAAAATAAGCCACATTCAGACACTTCGCTATTCAATAATAATCATTCCGTACTGAGTGTAACAAAATGCAATAAAATTTAACAGTTACGATAGCGATTTCTCTATATATTCATAGATAAATACGCGCCGGGGCCCGCCGCGACGTCACCCCGGCGCCCGTAAACATTTGAACAAGATTTACTCTTACGCGAATATGTACAGGCGTGGAGCGGCCGCTGCGGCTCAGAGCGCAGCGGCGGGACATCATTGGCTCTTGAGCTCCTTACCAATCGTGTAAGAGACGAGCCGCGCCCAGTCCACCTTGGTGCGCATCACAGGCAGCTGTCGCCTCAGAGCCTTGAACGTGGTATCACTCATGGTCTTGTAGTTGTCGGAGATGGCGGTCTGGTACGCGTTCTCAGCGTCGCACACCAGTCGCACGAACTCCTTGGCAGTGGCCGCCTCGCCGGTGGCGGTCACGGGCGCCCGCACCTCCTTCGAACTCACCAACTGCACATTACCATCCTCGTAGTAATGCACTTGCACACGCAGCATGCCGCGCAACTCCGCCGCGCCCGCGCCCACAGTCAGCGACCATACAGAGCGCCATCTTCCATTCCAGTAATTCTTCGGCTGGAACTGATGGTCTTCGATGCAGGCTACGAGTTGTACAGCACCTGTGTCGAGCGTGCGACCTACCACTAAACTGGCACCGTGCTTGAAGTGCGCGGCCACGTACGCCGTCAGCTCGTCGTCAAGCGCCGCTCGCCAGGGCTCCGCCACTCGGTCGGGCTCGTACGGTTCATACTCCGACGCTTCTTTTCGCAAGTGGTCGAACTTGAATGAACGTTTGGAGCGAGGGTCAAAGAATCTCCCGCCGCCGAGCTCGTTGTGGTCAGTTATGAGCGTGTGGAGTTCTGAGCCTTCGAGACGAACGGGCGTTAGTTGATCCTTATTGTATTGCGCGAACGCTCCACTTGCGCCCTCTTTCAGAAGGGTGTCATTATTTAGTAGAACCCTTACATCGTTGAACACTTCATTAAATTCTCCAGGTGGCGAATGTAATATGAAATCTGAAACGATTCTAACTTTTTCTTGATCACTAATCACTTCGTCACCGTCCGCCGCCATTTTTGATACTTTTGACACTAATGACGGATTGACGGACACTAAAGAAATATCGCATTCGATGCGTTCTAAAATGATTTCGTTCTGCTCTAGATAAAACTAGACGGCAGTAAGTATTTTTTTTATAAACTTAAATATTTCAAATAAATAACAAACAACAAAATTAAACTGACTGTGCAGGAATACATTTCAGATTTTGCAACAGTTCATTTCGAGTTCAAAAGTCACTTAAAAAACTATAGCAATCAAAAAAATGTGGTCATCCGGTCATCCTCTCAACCAAAACGAAATGACACGATGATCAAATCATATAAAAATAATTCATATTCATTCATATCAAAGAAGCCAATAACTTTTATTTCGAAATATTTAATTTTAAGTAACATGACATATTAATTACTGATAGCAAATTTCGTAAACAGACTCCTCTTCACTTCACAATTTGACAATTTGTTTGACATTAGATTCATAGTTCATGCACCGTGTTGTGTAACAAATTTGTAAAAAGGCATTTTTAGCTAGCAAAGATGAGCCAGCTTCTAAAATACAAATACTACGACACGCCTGAGGGGCAAGACATCTTCATGAAGACATTTGCGGCGTCCAAATATGCCGCAGCTGCCGGTTTGGCTGCCGCATCGCTGGATGTTCTCATGTATTCCCATCCTAAGGGTTTTGCGAGCACAGCAGGTAGATTCGCATGGATCATTGGCCCCATGGTCGGTATGGCTGCAGGATTCACGGTGACCACTAACGCGATGCAGAATATAAGGGGCAAGAATGATAAGATCAACTATTTCCTGGGTGGTGCTATGGCTGGTAGCATTTTCAGCGCCTGGTTGAAAGCACCGGTCATCTTTGTCCCTGCCGCTTTAATCCTGGGCGCTGCGGGCATCGTCAAGAAGACCTCTGTGGATGAGGGCTGGGTTTTCTTCCCAGACTTGAAACAGGCTACCAAGACAATCATATCAGGCAGACATGACTGGACTATGGTCAAAGATATAGAAGAACTGAAGAATTGGACTACAGGTAATTATTATGCTTAGGTAACATTATCAGGCAGAATGATGCTGGTCATTCTCTTGCCATGACTGCCTTAGTTTACCTTTGAGTGCTCCAGGTTCTACTTGTTTCATTTTCTTTTATCAACACACACTGGGGAAGTAGTTTTACGATTTAATTCTGATCCAATCCCTAAGCTTTATGAACTTTCAAAACATAGGATCAGTAGCAGTGTGACATGTAGTGGTCCCCATACACCATAAGTTTAGAGCTCTGTCTATCACACCATAAATGTGTGCAAGCATGAGCCCTTATTTATAATAGGTATTGGTATAAAAGAGCTGATTTCTGCAAATACACTTAAGCACATTTTTGGCGAAGAGATGGGAATAATGTTAGTATATTAGATCCACCCCAGTTCTTCGAGAAATTCCAGCTTGATGCTTGCCGTTGATGGCTATTCCTTCCCGGAGGGTACCTGGGTTTCTGAAGTATTTATGACATTACTAGCTTCCGCCCACGGCTTCACCTGTGTGGTTTACATACTCATATATTTTCCTGGAATAAAAAGTAGCCTATGTGCTATTCCAGACTATAATCTATCTCTGTGCCAAAATTTATCCAGATCCATTCAGTAGTTTTTGCATGAACAAACATCGATCCATCCATCCATCCTCACAAACTTTCACATTTATAATATTAGTAGGATATGTGATTATTCACTGAGCCACTATGCACTACTCATTACTCTCATATTACCCAAAGGTCTAAGCAAAGGATTACTGTTATACAACCACATTTCACAGATTCCTGGCTGCTACAAAAAATTCTTTAACAAAAACTAAAACATATTTTTTTATCTTTCAGGTTCTAAGTAATATCAAGTCGAGCAAGATGGTAGAATGTAAATAAGATCAGTTTGTTATTTAATTTTATATAAGTGTAACAATAAATCAGGTGATTTTACTGAAATCTTTACATTTATGAAATCCAACATCAGCCAAGCAAGCTATTGCAAGCCATTGTCAGTCTTTGTCCAACGGCACCAGAGTTTATTTTGGTAAACATCTTGGTTTCACTGTAAATAAATTACCTCACTGGTGTACCAGTGAGGTAATTTATTGAAGGTAACAATCCTTGCTGTAGCAAGGATTGTTACCTTCAATAACTTAGGTTAATGATACAGCATAACCAGTAAAATATTGTTATCAGTCTGAATATTAGTGAAGAGAAATAAAACACAAAATATTTCGAGTTATTTTATTTTCTTACAATCAAGGCTGTAGCCAGTATGGTTTGAGGGTACTCATATACTTCCTCTGGATCTAGCTGCAGTCTTGCTTACAACTAGAAAACAGTTTTAAGCATACATAACAAAAAAAATGATACAGTAAAATGTTAAATTATTATAATTATAAACAAATATTTTAATACTGAAATGAGAAGTTACGGCGTTTTGTCATTTTCTACAGATTAAAATATCAAACAATATATTCTTACAAAAGGCCGATAATTTAATATTGGTGTAACAGAGAATCACACTTACACTATTGGCCGTATTTATTGCAATAGTAAATATTTCATAAAATCTATTCTCATTTCAAGTTAACAAAAAAAACGGATAAAATAATAAAAGGAAACTTCACAATATTCCTTAAATGCATAATTATAACTATTAAAGGTTCACGCTGGTGCAAAATTTTCTTTACGTATCAATTCTATTAGTCTAAATACTCAATACTTAGGACACATAGAGATAAAATTTGGGGCATTCCTACTAGTATACTTACTGGCAAAAAAACTGCACAGTATAATGAGCTTCAATTTTAAATTGTATTTAAATTTATCACAATAAATATATTCATACATTATTGAGCCAATATGGCACCAATTAATTTTGAATAAGACATTATTTACTACTTAAATTATAATGTTATGACTCATGATATCCAAACTACGATTTATAAAAAAAAATTGAAAAAAAAAAAAAAAAATTGGCTACAATATCTTCGCATTTTTGAAAGTGCAGTTTTTTTGCACGCTTATATATTCAAATAAGATAAGTAGACATTAGTAGAAGTATAATAATAATTAAAATTTGGCTAATTCACAGACTTGGAAGTGATGAAAGTATCGAACAAACACGTCGAATTAATTACTGAATATGCTAAAAAATCCTGAAGCAATATTTGGCACAAATCATCGAACACTCAATACATTAAATTCGTATTATATAAACCAATTGTAATATTGAGCATGTTTAGATACGGCTGAGAAAAAATTACCTTTAATATTTTTGGACAACTGACTGAATAGCCTGGGAAGACATTACACTGAATACACATAGGAAGACTTTAAGGTGAATCTAGTACTTGTGTTTACAGGCTGGACGGTCAACAAGGAGCGAGTGAGAAAGGGCTAGTCATTATCGTGCCTTATAAATACATTTCTTTATTACAAACTAACATTGAGTTACAAAAACTGTAAAAGAGAAGACATAGGAACAGTTTCCTGACTGCCTCTTTGGTCTAGTAGTCGCAGGGGCGACTGCTGAGCGTGAGGTCCTGGGTTCGGTTCCCAGGTCTGTAGTATTATTGGATTTTTCTGTATGGAAATTCCCAGTAACAGCACGGAGTCTGGAACTGTGCCCGATAGAAGGCAATAGGCTCGCTCCGTATTACATGGGGCCCAATAACGGAATAGTTTAGTTTCCACAAATCAAATAGAAATGAAGTAAAAATGGAAGAATCTGAGTGAAAAGCTAATATAAACAGATGAATATGCTACCCGCCGTATCTAAACACAGTCTAAAAACTATCCCACTCAACAACAGTATTAAAAACGTCAAAAGCATAAAACCATTGAATAAAATTTACACCTCCAACAATAATAGACAACAGCTGTGGGAGAAGAGAAGCATAGACACAAATAAATACACAATTAATTGCAATTTCATAAACAAAATAGTTATTTTTTTTTAAATTAATGTTATGTTTTGTGACTATGTACGATGCGAGTTTTTTTTTTCTGTATACCCTGTGATTATCTGGACAGATTGGCGGCAATCAGCCGTCACATGCAAACAGCATAAAAATTAGTATTTACCTAATACCGTACAGCTTCCATTTGATTTAATAGTCCTTCATATACTGGGGACAATCCGTTATTATATACCTATCAGTGGCGTGCGGTTCATAAAGACAAAAAGACACTGTCTACCCTACATAACTCAGATAAATATTTATTATAAGATATTTGAGGTGGCAAATCACATACATCATTATTTAATCGACAAAACGACGAACCAATACCAACATGCAGTAGGTATTTTTGGTAAGCTTTTAAAATTTTTCTGCCTACCCTGTATAAAAATTCTGTGCACGCCGCTGATACCAATAGTGTAGCCATAAGTTAAAGAACACTTTCAAAGGACCAGAGTGTTGGACCTATGTCACTTTCTAACCTTAGAAAGGACAAAAAGACTCATAGACAAGTCTCAATAATATTAGCCTCTTAGGACATGCCAGGTAAAACTGGTCTACTCGAATTAAGCTGCATGCATTGAATGTCAATTCAACAAAGAATCTCAAAAACTGATGCATAAGGTAAAAAAATCAGTGTCCATAATTAAGAATGCTTGCTCTCCAAGAAGTTAAACTTGCCTTACGATAATGAACCTTAATTTCTGGTGCATAAGGTCAGAAATTTAATGTCATTGAGCAATATTACAAAATTCCTTGTGTACCATAGTCACAAAACACAACTGCCCGTAGATTTAAACCTATCAGTACTTCACTCTGTCTTGCCCTTCCCCTTCTGTACTACTTCTTCGTCATCTTGCTCCTCTTCTAACTCTTCTACTTCTTCCTCTATTTCTTCTATTTCAATCTCTTCTTCGATTTCCTCATCTGAGTCGTCTTCTTTCTGTAAAATGGAAGCACACCCATCATATTTTCTGATGTATTAAGTAGAAGTTGAAGTAGCGATTCGCACAGTGGCCAAGAGATTGGCGATTTTGGGTTAAAAAATTAGTTCCCAAAGTGTCCAGGTGGACCCCCTGGGGTCCACGGGAGACTCGACGGGGGTCTACGTTGGCGTTACAAAAAATGGGGGTTTACAATTCAATTTACAATATGGTAGAAATGTAGCTGTAGGGGGTCCACCGGAACCAGCAAAATTTTGAAAGTGTTCTATGAGAAAAAAAGTGTGGGTACCTCTGGGTTAAAATAAAAAGGTTAGGTAGAGGTATACTGTACACCCACATTCCGCCGATGTCGTTATTGAGTCCCATGTAATAGAGGGCGAGCCTATTGCAAACTACCGTCTAGTTCAGACTCCGTGTACTGACAATTTCCATACAGAAAAACCCAATAGCATTGCCCGAACATGCCAAGTTCCATTGTGATTTTTGATAGGTTTAGGGAAACAACATAAAACTAATTATTATTTAAACAATTTTTTTTAAACTGACAATGTAGTATTGAATACATTCACTAGATACACAACTCTATAAAATTATAAAAACTACTTATTACAGAGATTTTTACAGATTCTTTCAGACATTGTTTTTCATCAAAAATACACATATGGAACTTGGCAGGCGCAGCGACGATATACTTTAAATTAAAATAATATTGTTATATTACCTCGGCGTTTTGAGTCACAGCACTCGCCGTGGTGAAATCATCCACCGTCGACTCTGAAATTAGTTTAGTAGAAAATGGTCACACACAACTATGATCGTACTTTAAATAACAAAATATTTGCAGAATTCTTCATCAAAAATTCACCGACAGCTCTATCTAACGTGCGTCTTAATATTCATAAAAATTGAAATAAAAAACCTAAAACGTTTCATAAATTATGTATTATTTACTTGTAACTTTTAAAGTTAATTTTCAAGCGTGACTGCTTATGTAAATTAAGAATATTTCGGCTGGAACCGGTTTCCACCATGATGCTGAAGGACGTGAAGGAAACATTATGATAATTCCAGCCACACAGCATACAATAGATGTATATATAATGTTCGCGGTCACGTGACTGCGATGGCTCAAGGATTAAATAAAGTTGTAGGTAGTTAGTTACCTTGGTCCCTCTCAGGAGTTTCCCTCGGCGCGTCCTGTATCAAGGACAGTGTCATTTTCCCACTCACCACCATCTGTAGATATTATAAAGATTTTTTATCTATTTTTGTCTCAATAAACTTTGTTCAAACTATATACCACAATATGAATTTAAAAAATCGGATTGCAGTTTGTTTGGTTGCTAAAAGACATCACACTATAATATTATAAATGCGAAAGTAACTCGTATCTGTTTGTTACCTCATAACGACTAAACCACTGAACAGATCGTAAATAAATTTTACATAATGGTAGCCTGGGACCTGAGAAAAGACAGGCTACTTTTCATCCTGAATATTTTAACATTGTACCCAATAGATAAACTAGATGGCGCTACGTGTCGTTTAAAACATTCCATCATTCAAATCATGCTTTTTTCAGCTATTTATTATTTATAGTATTAGTGATTAAATAAGAAATAAATAATTGATGCAGACAAAGTCGCGGGCAGCTGCTAATTAGAACTAATTATAAAAAAGTTTTTCGAATTGACATGGGTGCATTTTTTTTTAATCATTTGTTATGAAATAATAAACTACATCAAATAACGTAATAACATTTGAAGCAAATTGGTCTTTGTAACAGAAAAGGTTACACCGTTGAAAGCCTTATAGTGTGTGAGTGACTCACGGGCGAGTGTTTGGTGGGCGCGGGCCTGTCGGCTCTGTTCTCTGCGAAGTCCGCGACGAGCACGCGCGACTGCTGCGGGATCTCTGTCTCCAGGAATATCGACTGCACTTGCTCGGCCTCATGCTGGAAATATTACACAAATATTTTTTTGTGTTCATGTGTTTGGAAGTGATTATCCGATTTTTTTTTTGTAGCTACACTTGCGATCCCAAATATAATATTTAAGCCTCACCTCAACAAAACTGATATAGTACATTTAAAAATGGAGGTTCATCTCACCTAACATATTTAATTAACATAAGCCCCTGGCACAGTTGAGCTTTTTTTAAGTTAAAAAAATAGGAACACATCGCTATTGAAGAAAATGCATGGTAATGTTTTTAGTATAATTTTTTAACAATAAATAACAGGCTTTAACTTTGGTACGTGGTAACAGTAGCTGTTTCAGTAGCCAAGTACCAATGTCCAAATAAAGTTGATTAATTACAGAAGCCTAATATGATATTGTTCATAAATATTTAAATCACCATTCAACAGAAAGATTAGCAGTAAGTCCACTCTACACAACGCCCAATAACAAACAAATGTAGAAGCAACGAGACACGAGCCTTGCGGTGTAGTCACCTGTGGTCGACAAAAGAATAATCAGTTCACACCAATCTTTCATCAGAAAGAAGTAATGTTCTGTGAATGGCGTTCAAGTGACTGTCAAAATGTTAACGTCATCTGAATATCATACATTTTGACCACAGTACGTCAACATCACAGTATGGGTGGTTCAGCTACGAGAACGGTTCGTTAATACGAGTTTTATGCAACAGTTTTTAGTGGTAATTGAACAAATTGTCATAACTAAATAAAGATTTCAAATAATTTCTAACCTAACCTAATCAGTGGGACTTCTGTTTATTATAATTATGTGATGTTTATGATATGTATTATTATGGCCATGTGTGGTAGGTGTTATTTAAAGAGACGTTAAAATAAAACTGCTTATATCAATACTAGGTAAATGATTTATTTGTAAAACAAATAACAAATATATAAAAACAAATGCAAGCAGTTTTATTCTATTATTAATATTTTTGTGTGGCTTGAAGGTATAATTTGCGACTAATTAAGGGATAGATTCGATAAAGCGTCAAGTACAGCCAGCCTCAAAAAGTTGTATACGCGTAGCGAAATTCAAAAGAGAATTTTAGAGGAACTAGTTCGTGATATATTTGAATAATTTTACAGAGTTTATCTGCGGATACAGTGTGTAAGAATGACTGGGAAAAAAATTGATATATAAATCACTACTTTTTGAAGAATTCATTTTTGAATGACTCTTGTTTTATACTTATTTTTGGAGCCGACTACTGCACAAGTGGCGACCGAGTTTATAAAACTAAATTTTTTATAAATATTGTTAACAAAATTTGGCCTCAAGGGTAGTACTAATAATGCTTATGTCCACACAATAATATTATTATATTACTTTTGAGCAACAATTTGAGCTACGTTGTGATATCGCACCCTCAGAACGAAAGTGACCTAAGTCAAACTGCAATTTGTGGGATATTATCAAGGAGGTCTTCAAAAAGTATACTTTTCAGCTTAGTAAAATCATAATTTTGAGTTAGGTCACTTTCATTCTAAGGGTGCGATATAATACTTCGCGTTGGAATGTCAAGCAACAATACTATCTACCATACACTAACTACAGGACGAACGATAACAAATACAAGTTAATATAAATGAGTTTTTGTGAAAGGAAAACATGACGGGAAATAAAGGAAATCATTTATACTTGGAAAATGGTCTACTTGGAAATGATTAGATATTTGAACTGTAGTTTCTTTCGTTCACTGCTGGCTGCAAGCTCTTTTAAAACTTCGAGGATTTTGGTACACAGTTCCAAAGTTGTTACAAAATCTAAGAATTAGTTGGAAATGAAAGAAAAGAAACTTCAGCCGTATTTAGTTTTGATATTCATAAATGGTCTGCACGATATGTACGGTAACATGCGGCCTCACCGCAGCGTGCGCGTGCACGTGCGCGTGCGCAGGGCGAGCGCCGCGCCAGGCGCCGCCGTCGGCCGCGTGCGCCGACAGCTCCATGCCCACCACCTGCGCGCACACATACCCGTCATGCTCTACTGGGCTCTGGTATGAGAACATGTGGATTTCGCAATTTTCGCGATTTTTTCAGCTCACATTCGTATACTAAACTTCATAAAGTATAAAGAGAGAGTGAGCAATGACATACAGAGGGACAAATATAAAGTTATTAAATTGACCAAAAATAAATTTATTAAAAAGGCACTCAGGAGACCTTTCCCCTTTAGTGGAGCATAGCAATAACAATTTTTGTCTATGTACAAAATCTACATATCTCAAGTTATTCAAGTCAAACATACAAGGTGTAAATGTGTCGCTATATAACTAATGTGGTGAGTTACATGCTTGTGTGAATCTGCTCTAACACCCATACAAACTAAAACAATTTGTGTAATTGTGCAATTTTCTATAATAATAATAAAACATTATAAATGCGAAAGTAAGTTTGTTTGTTTGTTACCTTTTCACGCCTAAACTACTGAAGCGATCATCGTCAAATTTTGCATATACATTGTCAGGGGTACAGAAAAGGACATAAGGTACCTTTCATCCAGAAAAAAGTACTGTTCCCGAGCGAAAGAACAATAACTTTCTTAGGACGCTAGATGGTGCTACGTGTGACCCGAAAAAATGCACGGATTCGTTATTAATGCGGGCGAAACCGCGGGCGGAAACTAGTTTTCTATAAAAAAAAACGTCAATAAATTTGTCTAAACAGGCTTTACACTCCCTACCAACACTAGATGCCTTTTCATCATAACAGAATTTATAAGAATCCTCCACAAGTGATTAAACTATTTCCATCAGAGTACAATAAAGTATTCTCTATCTCTATCTATCTAGACCTGATCTTGATTGGCGAACCCTGAGCAGTCAGCCCTGTGGCGTAGGCGTAGGTTTCAGCCACCCGGGGTGCAGGCAAATGCCGCCCCCATATTTAGGTCTTTAAAGAAAGGGGATTTAAAAAGTACCGATCTCATTTTAATCGGTCCGAATTGTAGGTGCGATATATGAAATGACATGGTTCAAATATTTACAAGATACAGGTATTATTATTAATATTATTTATAGTGAAATTAAAAGTGCCGACCGGGGCGGGCCGCTCCTGCCGTCCCCGCTACGCTACGCCACTGAGTCAGCCTTAATACCACCGTTACCGACTGCCTAATCTTTCGATGTGAGCGTTTCCCGTGATAGCTTAATATAGCTCGACAGAATAAGACCATAACAGCCAGATGAGGACCAGTCAAAGAAGCTTCGAAGACCGACAGATGGCGTGGCGTATTCATCTACTTCACTAATAGAGTTTCTACTTTACTAGTGTCACTAAGGAAAGGCGTGACATTATGTGTGTATAGTGTCACAAAATTTGGATGTTGCACACTTCAATTTTTTAAACTTTCGATCTATAACAAATCAATACTCACTTTAACGCTGGCATTTTCCTGATCATCATCTTCATCCTTAATAGCTTCTTCTAAAAGTTCTGGTGTCGACTGCTTCTCTTGTTTCTGATCCGCAGAAGATTTCGCCTCTTCTTTCAGGAATTCCTCTGTGTGCCTTACATCTCCATTCTTCTGCACTTTGATATCATCTGCTAATTTAATTAATTCATCTGTTTGGTTACTTTCTAATCGTGGTTCTTTACTTAGTTCTCTTTCTGGACTTTCTTCTTCTGAGCCCATTTCTACTTCTATTTCTTCCTCTTCTACTTCTTCTTCCTCTTCTTCCTCCTCTTCTTGTGTCTCATCTTTTTGTTTAAAAGCTTCCTTTTCTGGTGTAGATTCTTTTGGTTCTGGAGTAGGTTCTTTTGATAGAACGTCTTCTTCCGGTGTGGCTTCTTTTTCTTCTACAGCAGGCTCTTCAATTGGCAAAGATTCTTCAACGGGTTTTGCGCTTTCATTAGATTCTTTTGGTGTGGATTCTTCCTGTTTTAGCTCTGTGCCTATTGATTCTTTAATTTGTGGTTCTGGCGTAGATTCTTTAGCTTCTAGAGTCTCATCAGATTCTGCCGCGGGTTTCTCGGGGGCAGGAGATAATTCCTTTTCCTTCTGAGCTTCCGAGCTCCCTTTCGGTGACTCTCGATACTCGCTAGCGACTATATGTACCGGGCCACTATTATGTAGGACTGTCCCGTTCGTATATGGGCGAGTGTGGTTATCCTGCACATCCTGGAAATATGAAACAACATGTCAAATTTGAACCTTATATTGCCATCATACTAATATGATGTCTCAAATTTCTACAGGAAAAGCATGCTCTATCTAACAAGCGACAATTGCTTATTGCAATATGCTTTTCAGTTTTTCAGAAGCATAAAACAATTCTGATGAGTATATAAAACAATCAACGCTTTTACATCTAGCGCAATTCATAAAAAAGAAAAAACTACAACACACTTCGATAAAGAAAACTCCTAATGATGCACAAAAAACAGAACTACCTACATGTTAAAAAAAAACAACAATCAGCCTATGGAAAATATTCTATTTACAATAGTGTTTAAATATATCTAAAGGCACATCAAATAAAATCCGCATCAATATTACTTATGCTGCTGAAATTAGGTTACGGGCATACATATTCAAATCTGCGTTGGCTTTGAATTCCGAAACCACAGCCAAATGTTTCAATAAAAGCTTGAATAACGTTATTAGTAGCACCAGTTGAGTTTTGGGCCCGAGACTACCAAAACTGGTTAACAAGCTCATGAAATATAATCAGCCGTCAAATCTCATGTCAACTGACGTAATTGTTTTTTGAAGTGATTGAAGATGATCCTAAACTAATCAACAACATCTATCCTGATATTTAGAAAGATTAGATGTTTTATTGCGCTTTAGGAAACTAAAACCTTTGAACCAACAACAAAGCTTTGAACATATAAAGACTACAAGTAAACTTGAAAAAGGATTGAGTAGGATTTGAACCCGCCTTTGTTGTACCATGACAATCATTTTGACGGCACGGTTGGAGCAGTGCTTGAGAGATCACGAAGAGATCACCGTGCTACGGGTCGCGCGTCTGATTCCCGCACGGAACAAATATTTGTATGATCTTCAGATACTTGTTTCAGGTTTGGGTGTATGTGAATATTTATTGTTTGTGAAAGAACCCACGATACAGGAATTAGTCCTAATGAAGAACAATTACAAAAAAAACATGAAAAACATTTTTCAAGCATTCTAGTATTTCTACACATATGTATAGGAACCAATTTGTATACAAATTGTTGTTTTTATTATACGATTTAGTACGAATATAAAACCAGAACGACACCAATTTCAGCAGCATAATATGATACATATCAAAAAAGCCAAATAATTATAATAAAAGTTCTTTCATTTTTTAAATTATTTATTTTGATATCTCCTCTTTGCTAATTTTTAGTCTACCTAACGTCTGAAGGTCTGTTTTAATATTAATATTCGTTAGTCAATGGCGAGTAACTCAGGTGCAGGCAGACAGACAAAGGCGACAACGATATGTACAACTAAAATTATAAAATGTGTTTTATTACATGCTTATGTTGACTAAGAATGCAACAGAAACAGAAAATAATGGCGGATGAGTGTTTAGGATATATGAAGTTACAAGGATTGAATTAAAAGTGGTGAGGTGAGGTTAGGTGTTGCCAATGGCATTAAAATTTTAATATAAATAATAAAAATGGAAAAAGAAATGGTGAGGATATTTTTAATTGCAGATTTAGCAAAAATAGTACTTAAGATTAAAATATTGGCGAGGACGCTTCAAAAATCTAGGGTCATATGCCTTATTACCTGATTATGCGAGACTATGAGACTAAAAAAAGTACATTTAGCTACAGAAATGCTTTCTCAAGTCTTTGTAACTGAGATTAGTGTAAACATGTTCCTATTTAATTAAATTTAGTATCCACACTACCATACATGTATTACTTGATCTTGTTTGATCTGTTCCCATAGACAAAATGTGAAAACGGCCTTGTTGAAAGTAAAGATATATACATATATAAATATGTGTAAGTTGATATTTTTTATTGTATATATTTTTTTGTATGTGCAAAAGAATTCTTGTGATAATTTTGTTAACATAACGTACATTTTCTCAATGTTTATTATAGTGAAGTGAATGTGGTAGCGTTATTTATGTGGCAATACCTGGCACGAGCTTGCACTTATTGCCAACAATGTCAGTTTCATAGATTCCATTGACAAACAAAGACAAGCTAATATAAATACGAGTCTAAATTAAGATATGATCACAGATATTTCATGTCCTGTATTAGCAACGAATTTATACTCGATGTAAGTTTATATTTGGATACATTCAATGTAGTATTGCTAATTCGTCGATTGGCCGAAAGGGGCGCTGGTGTATTCCTAACACACAGCTGTAGCCTGGCAAATTCGTTCGTGACACTACCATGGCGCAGCGTGAGACCAGGCGGCCCCTGCCGCTCGCGCACATCTACCATCCCTGCAGTCTTTGTCGTCACGAACGAAGTTCTATCGCATAGTCCGCAATCGGCCGAAATAAACGCTAGTTATTACTGAGCATGGTGCACGTCAAGGCACTACATAATGACGGCATTTCAATCACCGTGGCAAAGTAAAATTTCACGTGATGAAAGAAATAAAAATCGAATATAAATAAAATTCATACATGGAAACGTAAACAAATTGTAAATAAAGAAGATGTAAAGCAAAACTTATCTTGAACTGCATCAGAAAAGCTGTAATAAGTCAAAGTTATTGGTATGAAATATTGTTGTAATCATGACGCGATCTTACATCAAAAGCTTTATGAGTGCAACGTCTGTTATGTGCAGTGTAAGTGTATGCACTCGATTTTAATCTTAAAGCATGATTTGGTTTATGTCGTGAGCTAATATAAAATCTTTCGAAACGCTATGAATTTAATTAATATTTAGTTTGTATGTGGGTTCTTTTAGCCATCACAAATTGTTATATATGTTTATGAAAATTAACGTTTTATTTCACATTTTTCACGTAATTAAAACAGAAATTAACAAAAAAAAATCAACAAAGAAAAACGACAGAAAATAATAGCAAGACAGGATTTAGGACTAGGCAGCAAAGTCAGGAATTAAATATAGCACGAATAAAGTACAAAAATTATGTTTACGACAATCGCCATGTTGAGAGTCCTCACTGGCTACATTTCATGACGTTACGTCAAATACCCAATGAGCACGCGTCATTCATCTGTCAGTAACGTAATTTTTTGTACTCCCATTTAGGACTTTACTTTAGCCAAAAGAATTTCAAATCTAGGAACTTAGGACCAGGTTGGTAGGGTTGCTACATGCATTGACCTGTCGTTGCTGATTCTGCGCGTAGCTCGCCTCCATCTGCTGCTGCACCTCGGCTACCAGCCCTGATATGGCGGTAACAACTGTGCCCGACAATATCAACATTAGTTAAGTGAGATATAAATCTGTTACAATCGCCTGTTTTAGAGGAACTTGGCTGTGCACTGCCGTGCAGACAGCTTAAAGACCAGTGCTTAATTTAATTTTAAATTCTTTTTTAAAATTCTTTACTTTTTGGGCTACCGGTTTAATTAACTGAAAATGCAGTTTTCAGTTTTTTCAATCAATTGAGCTTAATAATCTTTTTCTATACGTATTTCGATACCAATTTGAGTTTGGAGTTCGTTCTTAATAGAATATAAAACGAAATAAATCAAACATTTCTTAAAGCAGGTCAATTTTAAGATTTCTCATTCCAAACTGTATAAAATATAATAAAGCGATTGTCGTCTTAAAAACGGTTTAATTTAATAATAAAATATTACCATTGAATATAAAATTATCGTTTCCACAAACTCTTGAATGAATCTCAAATAATTTTAGCAGAAAACCAAATTAAAAACGAAACCAGTGTAAAAATAGACATAAAAACAAACAACGAAGGACGCTGACGAAAATAAACGGGATGCATCAGACGATTGGGCATGCTCCCACCGTTGGACGTGGGCCAAATCATACTTAACGCTATCTCAGGAATTAAACTTGGCTTGGCCATTTGGATTTATAAAGTGAATTTTTGATAACCGAATATTTTGGATTTCTTCAAACCATATTAATATTTAAGGTTTTTTTTTCACGCTTAAGCTGGCGTTATTCGTAAGTTCGTCGTCGTATTTTTAATAGATATAAAATAAAATGGCAAATTTCAATAAATTGCTCTCTTAGCAGTTTCCTTAACCCATTTAAGCGTATACTGGATCAAAAGCGTGTTTTTTTGGGTATCAGCCAAAATTATATCATACATAACATAACACATTTTCGTTCTTTCACAAAATATCTTGTACAGTAAACATATAGTTAAACGAGTCACAAATTACACATGAAATCCATTATTTATTTAAAAAAACATTTAACATAAATACGCAACACAATACTATGTTATGGGGGCGATCTTCGGAATTTATCGATGTTAACAGGAAAACATACACGAAACCGTTATTCTACCTCCAAAAATCCACTCTATAAACTAAACATATAGAAAAACAAACTATATGTCTATAGTATTAAAATCCACAATCGTTTGGATGCACCGTGGGCGTATTGGCAAGTTAGAATTACAATCCGAACAACTAGAAAAGGGCTCAACCGTCACCATGCCGCAAGCTTCTAGGTAAACATCTAAATAATACGGTTCATAACGAAGAAATTAGGCAGATTTGATAAACTGGTCTATGGCGTGGCTTGTTTCAGTTTATTTCTATATTTAGACGATGTTATTATATTTGAAGGAAAATGAAATTATGAAGAAATTTATTTATTTTTAAACAGGCTTACAATTATTTTAATAGCCATAAAAAATGCATTTTGTTGCTAATATCTGTTGTATGATTATTAAAATCAGCTTCTAAGAAAATTATTTGATTTGTTTTCCTTAAAAAATCTATTTTATCATCCACTTATCTATCAGATCAGAGACTTAGTTGTCAATTACTGCCATTGCTATGTATTGTTAAGAAACAAACTGAAAAGCCATACGGCCAGGCCAGTTCACCAGCCCGCCATCAATACCGCGTCGCGCTGCGCCAGCTGGCTGACGATCCTTTGCATCGCGCGCTCTGTCTCCGCCAGGCGGGCTCTCAGCGCTTCCAACTCGACGTCCCCTGAGCATCGGGTCACGTTTTATATTGGGTCATGGGTACGAGTTTTTGGTCTTTAGATCTTTTTGGTCCTTTGCCTTATCTGGACGGTATTACACTTCAAAAGGTCCTTGTCAAAGATGTACGTCAGAATAAATTATATAATCATTATAATTATACAAATCTTTAACAAAAATCTTTTGTATACAAGATTGTAGGAAACTCTAAGCTTAATGGAAATTATACATTCTTTTTTTAAGAACAGTGTAGTAAAATACATAAATCATAAATAGGACCTCATAAATTATTTTTTATAAAATAGTAGTCGCTAGCAACTTGTGAGATCGAGCTATACAAGGTTTAAAAACACGCCATGACTACTGTTGAAAATGATACTACGCAAATCTTGAGTATGTACTATATAACCACTCCTAGTTACATCAATTCATTAGCATCTTTGTAACGTACACTACATAATGATAATCGTAAGCGTTTGCTATGACGACATGATGGTCTCAACAGAATATGAACCAACATTGATTTGTTTTGACTAAGCGACGGCAGTTTTGGCGTTATTACTGTTTTCTACGTGCTCTGTGCCAATTCGTTGCATCTAAGTCATAAAGAATGGTTTTGTGTACGATGCTTTTGTGCATATAAGTATTACATACACATACCTTCATTAACCAAATATCGGCGATTTTTTTTTCCTATGAACCAATTCCTTTATAAATGAACCTGGTTTGGTGTGATACCTAAGGCTACCTTATCAATGGGTGTACCGTGTACTATTATTACACTACTAATTAACTGCCACCCGATAATATCGCTATTTTCCTGTTTACACAGAAATGTAAAACAATTTGTTACTTACTTGTGTCCCGTTCTTTTGGTCCTGCGTGCGCAAGGGTTTTTTGTTAGATCAACAATGCTAATACCTTCTAACTAAATTATAAAAAATACTTTGGAATTTCCCTGAATATTATTATTTATAAAAAAATTAGGACCACTTTCTTTCCCAAAAGTAACAACCAGTAAACAAATACCAAACTGTAATAAACAGAGATATCTAATTTAAAAACTTAGTAGGTATCAGCATCTGGTAGTAAAATTAAAATCTCTTAAGAACATCATCGATAAGTGTGTATAATTGATAATATTTCGGGATTCACTTTAAATATACATACGAATCGAATTATTTTTGTCCTGTCACAAATACATAGCTTCTTGTGGTACACATTCATTTGCTAATTCAACCTATGAATGGTTGAGGAAATTATTAATTAATGAATAATTTAAAAAAAGGATTAAAACAAAACGTAGAAACTTACCCAATTTATCAGGTGATGTTCTGGAGTCGTCCCTGAACACTCGTCTCCTGAATTGAGGGTCTGGTGTGATGGTCTCGTACGGCGACGACCCGGTACGTTTGAATAGAATCTGAGGAATACAGGTAGAAGTTGATTTAATTTTGTATTTGTATAGACCTATTGTAAGAAACTGATATTACATATTTAAATTAGACATACATATATGAAGGATATACAGTATAAATATGAAGTGCAATCCCATGTTTACCAACCTACAGGCCACTCTGCAAGGCCGTTGGTGCTGCCCATTAGATTAAGCCCAGCCAGGCACCGGCTTTACTCCCAGTTAAGTCATGGATGATGATGCGTCAAAATAATAGTTTCCCTATTGTAAATAAAGCGTTGCTTTCCTTATACCGACGAATAAAGATTTAATTAATATAGCAACTACTAAATACGTGACAAAAAGTACATCAGCGCCACATATCGAAATAAATCAACATAAACACTTAGTCGCGCTTTGAGAATTTCCAACGGTTCTAGAATAAATACGAACAACCGACATCATTCGTTAGGTTTGGCCCGCCAGGCTAATTGCAATAACTTACTTTGCTGAGGGTATAAACGAAGAAGACAATGATGCATATCGTGTAGATCGGCATCACGAAGCCCATGGAAGACTTGGGGGCCGGCACAGGGCCGCCCGGGGAGCCGAGCGGGGGACGCATACCGGGGATTGGCGGGGGCTAGAATTGGAAAAAACTATTAATTATTTTGATGCCATTGAAAAGTAGCGCACTTAGATCTCTTCGCGTTTTAGAAACACCATTTCAGATATAAAAATCGTTCTAACAATCAAGTTGATGCGCTCACGCATCATTAAAACATATGCTAGTAAATAAAGAATCAATCGTTTTCAGTTTATAATCATGTAAATGGTTTTACATAATACCAATGTATGATGTTTATGATTATACATCATGATTTTTATTTCCCCAAAAGTGGTCAATGTGACATGGAAAGAAATCAAAATCTGAACAACTGAGGCATGTAAGGTATGTAATCTTTAACGGTAGACTGTACTCTTTAACTGTACTGACTGTAGTAGTATTCAGGCTATGTACTGATTTGTTTGGGATCCAAAACGGGTTATGAAAGTGTAATTTACGGTATGTAGGATAATGGACACCTTTTTAAATTATTTGTTAGATGGTAAATAAAGGTTTCTATGATCGGTATAGTCCAATTAAAAAAAAAGTAGGGAAAAAGGGCAAAAACATTATCATATCAGTTCCCATTATTATACTAGTTTAATTATTTATTTTCGTTATTATCAGTTTCTCGCAATATGCTGTTATTAGTGTGCAGTTGTATAAGGCTTCGTCTGCTAAACTGTGAGATGTGGCCTGTTTCACCACTTAATGTATTGGCCGTTGCCCATCACGTCGTGAATCAAGCAGATAAACTCTCTGTTTCATTAACAAATAAACATGACAGCTACAGCAAGTGGTGGAACAGGATCGATCTCTCAGTAAGCTTTTACAAAAGCAGCGGACAGAAGGACCACACTCGCTATACCTACATAAATAATGTCTTATCAGAAATTAATGTTAACAAATAGAACGAAGTTAGTAAGATTAATAAAGCATTTAGTTAAACATTGACAACCTCAGGTTTTGATCGTTAGCCAATTGGCATCAATGCGGCTCCAAAACCCCATTAACACATTATAATTGATACACTTTCACATGTGCACGTCAATTCATCGTGATGCAAAAATTATTCTGTCATAGATGATGATAACATAAGACCACAGAAATAGTTGTCCTAAAAATATGAAACGAATCGCGTTTAAAAAATTATTTCTTCTAGAAAGTTAAGTCCAACATTATTGGTTAGAGTGTCTTTATTTTAAAATAGTTTGGACATTTTTTTAGGAAAATTTAAATTCCCAAATTGATTTGATTTGATTTGACTGGATCAGGTACTGGATTTGTCCTCTTCCTGCGATATTGGAGTCGTAATTCTTACTTACCCACAGACATTCCGATTAGCAGAAACTTCAAATCCTACTTCTAAGTAATTCAGCAAGTACATCACAATCATACCACCTATAATAATGTCAGATCGATACGTTTACGCAATTAAATATTTAAAAGGTGTCAATATCAATATCGGTTCTGTTAATTAAATTTTAAAATAGGTCGATACAACTATAATCATCCGGGAATAATACTAAAACCTTGTAGAAATTAGGAAATTTGAAAAGCCTGTGCCTGGCCTTGTAGTCATTAAAGAATACACTAATTTATTCCTGGAGTTAAACACCAAATGATCAATAGATGCATTAATGCGTCTAGCTATGCTTCCATAAATTAACTTAAACCAAACCTGCTTAGACTGAAAACTCTGCATCATTCACAGTTTCAGATCACTATTCACTTCAACCAACAAACAGCAATATTTCGGAGCAAAACACGAAATATGATGATCGAAAACAGCTTCGATTATAAATGACACGCTTATCGTTTCGGGCGTCTGGAGTCGGTACTGAAGACTGGATCGAATATATACTCTCCGGTACCTCGTTTACGACGCTTCGTAATGGTTTCCTGTATTTACTCATTTTCAGACAATCTGTGTGTTTGCGATTTTTCCATGACGGACGTATTGGCTAATGTGTTTCGGAAATAGGGGACAAAAGACCAGTAAATCAGGACCAAATAACGAAAAAAAAATATATGACTGTGGCTATTTTCAAGACTAGTGATGATCGTTCTGAAACATTCAACGTACTTATTGCATATGGGATACTTTATACAGTTAGTGTTTCAGTAGTAGCTTAGATCACAAAACTGTCATCAACGTGATGGAAACAAAATTCTAAAACTACACTTTATTATGCAGTCACGTTAAATGAACTAAAGGAAGTAATCACGTTAGCATTAGCCTTCCACCTGCCTTCTCAGATCTTTGTGAACGCGTCAGTGTTTTCTAAGTCTGGATTATAGACTGATGACACCCAGCGTCTGGCACCCGCTGGGTGATTGATGATCCTGCCCCAACTAATCGGTTTATTTTTAATTAAAAATTAAATAAACCAAATGCGACCCAAACAGGAATTTCTGTAATTATGGATAATATTTTCATTACGTTATGAAAATAAGATTTACGATTAGTTTCCGGTGGCTCCAGTTTTTATATGTTCATGTTGAGAAGCTATGAAAAAAAATATTTAAAGTAAATAAATATATTTTGTATGTCACAAAATATATTTATTTACTTTAAATATTTTTTAATCTTGATACTTTTTCAGACGTAAGATTTAAGTATATTATAAGATTATTTCACCTCAAAGTACGTTTTTTGTTGATAAGCACCGTTACTATTGTTCATACGTTACAAGAGCATCAAACTACAAATACATCTTTCTGGGCAAACGCAAAGCGAGCTGATTATATTGTCTTCGCATTGTTATTGCACACCTTTGCATGCAAAGGTGTGCAACAACAAATAAAATGAAAAAATGAAAATGAAAATATTTGAAAATCTGAAAATATTTTCAGCTTTATCGTATACTAATGAATAATTGGCCGCAATGTTGAACCAGTGGCTGAGTGATTGGCTTCCGAGTAACGGTTCGCTGGTTCGATTACAAAACAAAAAAAAAGTATGATCTACAGATAGGTGTACTGGTGTGTATGTGAGATTAAGACTGTAAAGTACCCGCAAAGGTAAGGTTAAAAGAATGTATGTGGTATGAGACACGGATTCATGGGTTCAAAGCATTGTGAATAATATAGCGCACTCGTAGGCAACCGTAGGTGGTTACCATGTGCTGTTTGATAGATACCTAATATTTTATGATGATTCTCACGAAATTAAACAGCTTGAATGAAGAAATATTTAACGTGATGTGGGTTCAATGCCATTCCCACTCTCTGGTTAATGATAAACATACATATGTCTATACTTACATATAAAAAAATTGTCATGGCTGATCTATCAACGCACAGCCTAAACCGCTGGGGCTAGAAACTTGAAATTTTGACAGTAGTTTCCTTTTATTTTTTCATCCCTAAGGGTATGATAGTTTGTATGAAATCTGTCATTTTTTTAGTAAACTCCATAAAAATTGTAGATACCTATTTAGGCTTTCGTTTAAAAACAAAGAAACACGTGATCAGTATTTTCTAAAATTCTACCTTTGAAACGGCAAAACAGGAGACAATCATTTCGTCAATAGTAACATGTATGTATTATATACAAGAGTAAAGCCGCGCGCAACAGCTAGTTAGATATAATATAGATGCACTTAGAAAGGGAAAACGTCCTACATGCGACCTCTTCAAGACAACATCTTTTTGATTCATAGATCAAGTTGGAGAATTACTGAGTGTCATTATCGAGGTTCTATTTTATGCCTACCAACATCATTTTGTTTTTGTTTAATGCACTATTAAAACCTTTAAAGGTCTGAATTTTGAATACTTGGGTACATTATACTTAATTTTTGTCACTCACAAACTGTTCTCCAGAAGTATTCTACATTTAAATGCGTAGAATGTAAAACTAAAACCGATGATGGGATCAACGCGAAGTTTTTTTTCATTCTCATATCAACAATCACCACGAACATGTAGTCAGCATCGTCCCCAATACAATATTATTTAAATTGTTCAGTTTATATTGACATACGTATAAATAGTTTAAGTAGCACCAACAATGACTAACAAAGTCATATCATCACAATTACGTACGTACGTACTCTATGTTCAAATACTTGTGACGCATGTCCCTTCAGTTACATGCTCCTCCTTTTTTGTATTTATTCTTCTCCTTTATTGTAGTTCTTAATTTCATACTGACATTCTCTACAGTTTAACTATAGGCACCAACAGTATCCATGTCCTATCTTCTCAATTACATATTCTATGTTCAAATGTTTGGGACGCATGTAGGCGACCTCGAAAACCGCAAGATTGCCTTACACGCCTATTCTCAGTCCGTCAGATGTTCAGCTAATATTATGACATACAGTTTGACTATTATTTAAGGACACAAGTCGATGTATGAATATTGCTATGCACTCAATACCAGGTATATAAAGGAATATGTCTGGTCATAGGCTAGAGTTGTGAAAGAAATCATAGAATAATTATATAAAATTAGAAATATTCTGGAACGCCTAAAGAGGAATTATTGGTGTAGTTATGAATAAGGTTATACTTACATACTGAGTTCACAACTGTACATAGGACCCTTCAGCTAGGTGCATTTAGATTCGCAAGCGAATCAAAAGAAAAATTAGGTATTACTCCATTAAAGCCGTCAGTTACATCGGGACCAAGTCCTACATCTCTACCTATCCCATCGGAGCAAGCATATGAATATCATATATCAATGAACACAGTGAAAGCTATCGTATTAGAATATGGCGCCGTCTATCCCTCTTCCTAGGTAATAAAACGCGTTTAGAACATTTCATTTATATGCTTCAGCACGAACCTTTATTGTTTGAAACTGACAATAAATTGAATTGCATTCAGACATCCGGGTTTCAGACGCCTGTCGTACATCTTCCTACCTCCGGTAACGTGAGAAGAATCGTAACCTTTAAAATTAAAAAAATACTTCCAGATTTTGTTTTCCATAACACACCTGTATTGCTCGAAGGGTTCGGGAGTGGAGTACTAATTTATATTCACATATAACCGACGCCGTGATGAATTCTTCAATTCTTGAATTTAACATGTTAGGTACATATAGTTCTTGAGGTTGACTTAAATTCTGAATAGAATTTGGATATAAGGAATCTTTACCAAGGTTTTCACTATTAATCATAAATTCTATATATTTTTTACATTCAACTTTGTGTCTAAGTTCCTAACATAATATATGACGCCTAATTATTTATTTAGTATGTTTAAATTTGGTAATAGGCTCGCCCCAATAACAACAGTATCGGCGAAATGTGGGTACACCTCTAACTAACCGGGGAATACAAGTTTGATGCTACGTTTATCTTTTTGCAAATTTAAAAATGATAATGTTGTGTAAGTAATGTTCTTTTTATATAGAACATACCTACATTTATCACTCAAAATAGGAACGATGCGTCTTTACTTTTATCTACAGCCAAATCTATTTCGAATCGTCAATCAATAATTAACCGAGACATTCGCAACTACTGCAATATTGAATATGTTTAAGATCTGTTACTTCACTTAAGACCTGTTATATTACCTTAACATGCAAATAAAGACTTTGAGTTTGAGTTTGATCTTCTGAGGCCCAAGTGTAAGTTTCTTTAGACCAAATCGAGTTAACGCACCGAACGCGTTCGGCGCTCCGATTGGTCCGTTTCGTGCTCTCCACCAATCGGAGCGTCGAACGCGTTCGATGTAGTAAATCGAGTTTGTATCAATCAAACTCAAAACAGATGACAACTTGCATACACACGAGTGTACAACGATAACTACACACTTTTGGAAGATCTTTCGATGATCGAGACAGTAGGACTAGATATATGGGGTGTAAGGAAAGAGCCTCCACGAGTGACGATACTTGAGATTATCTGGCACACCCTGGGCAGTCAGCCACGCTTACACTATTGTTGTCTGGCTAATATTTACACCTTGTTGATTTGGAATAAAAAGTATTACTTTCTTTCGTTCTTTTATTAAATTAATGTCGCGTCTGTACAGTCATCTATGACCAATGTACACACGTGTCTGTGTGGGCGACCTCTAAACGAGATTATTGTCTTAAGAGCCGAGCCCAATATTGACTAATTGTTTGAAGTCCAAGTAACGTGCCCAAGATGGGCTAACTACCTCAACCTGTTGCTACTTATGGAATTCAGTTTAATATTAAAGCATAGGACGCATAATAATGCTGCTGTTGGCTTTAATAAGACTAAAGTCTGAGAGACTAAAGTAATAGCTGAAAAACGCTCCGTACCGAAAGACCAAAAATAAGGTCTGAAAAAAACCTAACTAAAGATTTAGAACTGTGTGTGTTTTTTTTTTTAACAGCCATTTGTTTTCGTCCCTTAACTAAACATAATCATTTACTATACCTACAAAAAATATATGTTATTTAATATTTTACAGATTAGAAGCTCAAAAAAGGAAGTCCATAAATCAGTGCATTACCGTAGCGACGCCCGTCGGCGAAGCGCGCTATGCGCAGGAGTGTCACTGCGGGCTATTTCTGCGCACTGTGTCTAGGCCACGCATGTGGGTCGCCCCGACCAATGCCAGCCACACATTTGTTTATCTACCTAGTTCTAAGAGGCGTTTGTGTACAGCCTTAGTTTTAAGTAGATGGACAGGCACTTGGAATATTTATGATAAAAAGTGAAAGCAAAATTTCAATTCGGTCTTGACAAATATATAAGTATTCGATGGTTAATATTCTCTGGCATACTTATTCGATTTAATAAACAACTTCGGGATAAACAACGTAAGAATTAAAAATCTTTAACTAGCCGAAACCGAAAGTTTTTTTTTTTTAATATTGTTGTTCTGGCTAATCACTTGCGCATTTCAGTGTATGTCTAATATAAAGATTTTGAATTTATATAAATAAAAAATAATACCAGATTCCTAATACAGTTCATCATATTATTCAGTAGGTACAAGTACTAATATGCATATTCTTGTAGCCAAAGCTTAAAAAAATACCAAAACGTTCACTGTAATTGAAATTACACGCAAACCTAACTAATCCTCAGTCACATTTAGTTTCACAAGCTATTGACGCAAATAGTTTATCATAATTAACTCATCACACAATCATCCACAAGCTGTACATATTCATCGCCAACATTTTTAAAACAAAACAATTAACTTAAATTTTCGACTCTCTATCATGCAAATGGTGGTTCTTCAAAAACATTTGTTCAGAAATGTCTTTACTCTTGTAGATAACTGTAAGTATTGGCCTCTTTGACAAAGTTGTTGCTAACAGGTAAATAAACTAGCCCAGTTTCAAGGGTAAATGTATTTCTTGGCGGTTTAGTGTTAATTGTAGTTTTACTATCTTGCTCCCAATTTAAAAGCATATAAGTATTAGAATCTTCATCTGTGAGTTCGACATAGAATTTGGAGATAAGAAAAAATATATAATAAATCATTTAAATTTGATTAAGCTTTAAGTCGGCCGAAACCTATAAGATGTTAAAATTAGATCTAGACAGTAAAACGCCACATTGATTTTTTCATGGACGTCAAAAGGCTTTAACCCATTCCGACTGCAATTACTTAATTTTCCAGGCCGCATCATATTCCAAATTGAAAAGCAAATATTTGCAAGGTAAACCTCAAAGTTTGGATTACGTTAACATCACTATAGTCCACTATCACTTGGCGCTATTATTATAACCTCGTTGATTGAAGTAGAGAGAGAGTGAGAAAAGATTTTTGTATTGCATAATCAATCCAGTTTCCATTAAATGTTCATCAAGCTAACCCATTTTTTTATTTTGTGTTTTAAAGCATGTCTAGATTTCAATTAAAAACCATTCTGACAACAATTTTGTAGTATCATTGTGTCCCTCTATTATCTTCAAGAGCTGACGGTCGTTGACGTAACCGACCTTGACTGACTCTCACATTGACATTCCGGGACACATAACACTGATACTTGGCAACAGACGTGGCTAAAACATTTTTTCCATCTCTTCCGTTTGAAATTAGCTCCTTATTTTTGGTCCACCATCTTCCGGATGACTACCAAAGCTTTATTAAACTACTGCTATTCAAGATTAGTTTCATATCTATCATAAATCTTCCAGGTTTTAGGACTCTGATTATATTGTCTTAAAGTCCTGATTGCCAAGCCAAAAGCTTGATCTTAGATCAATAATATTAATGTGCTCATCGGAATAATATTAATATTGAATCTTGTACGTTTTAAAACCGTTTGACTAGGTGCCAAGTAGTTGTTGTGTCTCTGTGATGTCATTGTTTTCTCTATAAGATACATAGGTAATATTTCAAAGTCCGTGGATTGATGTTGTTTTAAAATACCTATATCTGATGTAAATTGTATTTCCGGAAATCGTTTATAAGATCAATCTGGATGTAAGAAAAAGAATATTAATGTCTACTGCTAACTAGGTACTCCAGTTTTCCGAAATGATTATCAGAACGAATCAGCATGGTGATATTATATTACAATAACCTCTTCCGTGAGTGACATATATGATGTCATTTAGTCTATTGTATTTGGATATCCGTAACGTATTTCATTGCTAAACATAGTATCACTTTAGGAGTAATTCTATTTTAGTTCTTTTTAAGTTAAATATGGGCTTCATATTTACATGCAACAGATTTACCCATCCCACATTTTCTCACGGGCAAAGAACTATGATTAGGCTATTTTGAACAAGGCTGATTTAAAAGCTCTATCATCATTTAAATTAGACTAAAAAATAATAGTTTATAGTCGATACTGTATCGTGAACATGTGTGCCGCCAGAAGCCATAAGCACCAAAAATAATGAGGATGACATCATACTTGTAAGTTTACTCGTGGTCTTTCTATCCGCACTGACGGTTTAATTAACAGACTACCAGCGAGACCATTAGTAGTGGAATATACGTTGTGTGTTACGAGTTTTCATACCTATAGAAAAGTTGACCTATTGCGAATGGCCCCCTAGACGGGAAACTAGACTGAAGGAGAAAAGTGGGCTGATAGAATAATAGGTTAGGGATCAGACATAATGTAGCGCAGTTTTATCAACCCTGTACGTTGCGTTGTATAAACAGTCATTTCGATAAAAAATGGCGAAAATGTATATAATATTATAGACCTATGAGGACACCATTTTTTTGAATTTGCACCAAACACCAATAGACTCCGTAAATTCACACAAACTCATGGTTTAAGTAGGACAATAAAAGATTAATCTTTGCTGTTTACTTATATCATATACTTTATATCGTTTCATGTGGTTCTCGGTCCCAGACCTTCGTTAGATACCTACCGGTTCGCTTACCGCTCTGAGTTCTTTTGTAGCCAAAGTCAGGTCAAAAAATGATCGTCAAAGATGATTATTGAAAATCCAAAATATCGGGTAGGTGAACAGCCAATGATATTCGATTTTTGACTAAGTTATCATTGGTGGAATATTGATCATAAAGAACTCAACTAGCCTTAAAACCAATTAGAAATATATACTATAAAGCTTATACAAGCTTACATGTTGTTATAGCGCCAATCTACGCGTACTCACCAGTTAGAAGTTGCTGACCACAGGCGAAGCTGTTCTCTAGTATTAGTACATGTATAGGGAGTTCCCAACGATTTGCTGGTATTTTTGTCTTTCCAAAGTAAACTACTCTATTAGCAGTTCGGAATTTAATGTTACAAATATACCCTACGTTAGTTTATTTTTCAACCGATAGAGCCGCACAACCCTTTATAATGATATTGCTTTATTCGCATGTCAAAAAATTGGGCATTAGTAATCGCTATTCGTACGACCAACGACTGTTAAAATGGATGTCATCACACACCTCGTATCATTTAACTCTGGGTCAGCCATCAATCACCAGGAACTCCCAACCTACCTTGCAAAGCCTCACAAGCAATCTTCCTCCTTAACTGACCTTAATATCCAGTTCATAGTACACGGATAGCGGAGAGGATCGTACCCTGGCGTGTGGGGGCATCACTACAGTAGACCTGGCTGGAGTCGCGGGCGCTCCGGCTGGTATCGCTCGTCCCCGCTCCCGAAGTGCTGGATGAGGTCCTGAGCCGCGTATCAGAGGACGCTCCTGTTTTATGGCTGGTGGAAAAAAGACCACATTACTATCACACCTGTATAAGATGAAATGGTTAGGCAGGTATACTATTATACAGACAGATTTTGATTAATCGTTATTAGATTCCATGCTATTGCCATCTATCTATCACAATTCCAAACAGCGGGCTGCTCCTGAAAATTTCTCAGGAAAACCCAAGAACACTGTCCGACCCGGGAGTCGAACCCAAGTCCTTACGCTAAGTAGCCACGCTTGCGACCATTCTACTAATGGCAGTCTCTAGATTAATTAATATTGCAGATATTAGTTTAGCACACAAATCATTTTAGATCGCACTTAGTAGAAATAGTAAGACTATAACTGATGCCCAAGGCAGCCATGTTGCGGCAGCATCGATGTACCGAAGACACGTTTGATTGGCTAATGCATGGCTGCGTCTGTCGGATTAGGTAACGCTGTTAGCTTCACAAACTGTCTGCATAATGCGTTATTTGTTTTATTAGTTAGGTACTTACATTGGCCAAAATTAGGATTGGTCCTATATCCCTAAAGCTTTCCCGACAATAATAGGTAGAGAATTTCAACAAAGAGATATTGGTAAAGTACACGGTCTCAACAGATGTAGATGAAAAATTGTAAACTGTCGATTGATTATTTGAATAAGGTTTTACATAAATGTCCAACTATATCTATGAATTAATAATATATTACTTGAAAGAATCAATACATTTCCAAAAAAAAAAAAATATCTTATGACCCTTTCTACTCATATCCTAGTCCGATTTTACGTCTGCTATATGGAATTATGACTAGCCTTTTTCTACTAAACTACTAAATTGTTGACTGTTGTCAGTTTTGGCTGAATACCAGTATTTTATAGAAGATATCGATATATTTAGAATAAATCGGCTATGTAAAATATTTCAGTCGATGATGATGATGATGGCTTTTGAAGTTTAAGTTGCAGATAGGTTCATCTTCGCAAATGACGTGTACGGACTACAATACATATAAATGTTCTGTAAGTAATATGTCACTATATATATTAGTGTCCAGAACTAATTAGGTAGGTACCGTTAGAAGATAAGTAAAATTTCCATAATTACGAAAGCATTCTACTAACGCATGGTGGATATTTTAAGTGGCAAGCATCCGCCTCGGCTAACACTTGATTTAAATTTCTCTACTTATACCACATTTAATGTAAGCGTTGTGATACTTGTCTAATGGAATTTCATTCAAGTCAGTGTCATTTTGTACCAAGCTAACATAGGTATTCTAGGACTCATAGAAAGTGTTTTATATGAAAAAATCGTCAATATCTAATTAATCTAATTTGTTAATCGAGACATTTTGGAGGTAAAATAAATGTAATCTTTTGTAAGAAAATAGTTTTAATACATATAATAGTTAACATACTAAAATACTACTACTTACTAAAATATTAAGGGTTTCACACATTTATTCAATTAGTAAGTAATGGACTCTTCATACAACACCTAGTGATCTACTCGGAACAATGGCTTTTTTCCGGTGATCACAAATGGAATTACTCAATCTCCTACCAACCAAACATAAGTTAGGAGCGAAATTTTTTTTATACGTTTTTATAAAAAAAAAAACGTTTAAAAAATATATTTTTTTGCTGTGCACAACTCCTCAGGCTTGTGAGTAGACCCCATCACTAAATTATCACAGTTAGCAACTCAATTAAAAGTGTAAAACTATTACAATCATCAATAAATATTAATCGTTATTTACATAAACCACAAACCATGCGACGCATCGACACAACTAGATTTCTGAATACTTTAAGATACCCTACAGGTCTTAACAATTATCACGAGCACTGTGTTGGTTTATTATTAAGAGGAATATTAATAGACAAATATTTTCCTTTTTTGTCCCTAAAATTAAACCCCTGCCAAGCCTTTCCAGCATGTTATGGGGAATTTTGTAGAGATCTTTGTGTAGGAATGGCTGTGAAAGAATGATTTATTTATATTCATTTTCCATACATTCATGTTTCAAAATGTCATCATTTCCACAATTATCAAGTAAAACACGAACATGTGTCGTTATTTATTCATAACGTCCACATGTAACGCAAGGTTAATAAATTGTAACCTAGTTGTGATAACCAGCAACTTCCTAATTCATCACATGGGGTGCGCGTTAGTCACTGAATGACGTGTGATCGATGGCCTTGTGAAGTAGTATCGGGAATCCGGGAATACTGGAATTGGTCCTTATTTGCCATATTTCGGGTGCTTTGGTCTTTATAGGCTTTATCGACGCATAAGGGCTCTAAATATTTTAATATAGAGCAAATGAAAATAACTTTGTTACCAATGGTTGTTTAATTACTTAACCACGTATTCCCAAAAACGGAAACATAAAATCTGGCACCAAAATAATTACTGAATTACATTTAAGTTTACAGGTAGAAAATCATAGGTAAATAATAATGAGAAATTATTTTGTTTAACTTTTTATTATTAAAAATATTGAATTTATTATAAACAAAAGACATTTTTGTCTCCAATCATGCACTGAAGAGCTGGATATGAAGTGGAGTGACGCAGCGATGGCAAGACAAGAGCAAAGAGGGAACAGGAATCACGTTTCAAGAAAGAAACTCTCAAAGGCCTTTTGCATCCCCTGAGGTACCTTACTATATCAATAACAAAACATTTTACCTTTAAAGGATTCAAAGTCCTGACGCATAAAAACATTTAACAACATTGCATCACGCCTGAAGGGTTGGCAGAGGTTTACTGCTAATAATACACTCATGTTTCGCCAATGCAAGTTCAATATCATAGGGGGCAGGAGCTACTGACAATTTCAGAAATCCCCAATAACACTTTGCCCAACCCGGTAATCAACCCAGAACTTAAGGCTGCGCTAGTCGAGATTTTCTCCATACAAACGCTGTGGGGTGATTACTCCCCCGTTTGACATCGTAGGACCAAAATTAAGCATGATATCTATTTGTCTCGTCGTTATCTATGCCTGTACGTAAACCGAATACTAAAAAAAATAGTAATTTGAAAGTTATGAGCCTCGAAAGTTCCGTATTTCAACACTAATTTTAACGCAACTTTGGGCGTAAATAAATAACAGAAGTAGTATAAAATCTCTAAAACAAAATACGTACAGGCATAGGTTATTTATTCAAAAGTATAGATAACTTTATTTTGAATTGATACATTCAGTAGTTTTTTTGTAAGAACACCTCTCCCAATAGTATGTTCTCCAAATTTTAGGCGCTCGTTACTAACAAGAAATTATGTGCCTTTCACTGCGAAGTCCCGTCCCGGGGGCCGCGCGGGTAGCGGAGGGGTGGCGCACACGCACTCGCACCCGCGCCTCTCGGGCACCTGTGTGTGTATCGTAGGACGTACGTGACTATAATCATTTGTATCTTATTATTGTTATCACATTGAGCCCTGGCTTTGAATTTTGGATTCCGATTTCGATATAAGTACATTGATTGAATGACTTCGCTTGTATATTTTGTTTTGTATTTATGGTCTGGTTTTCCGTTCTCCGCTCCTATTGGTCGTAGCGTGATGTTTTTGATAATAGTAGTAAGTGAAATTTTTCAATTCGAAGTAGTTTCTGAAATTAGCGCGTTCAACCAATTCAGCTTTATAATATTAATATAATATATTAAAATATATTAATACATATATAGTATAAAAGTATAGATAAACTCGTGGTCGGCAAAGCTAACTCGACAACGAGATGTCTCAATCTCAACGTAAGTAGGTACATCTCCCGCAGTGAACGCCTGGTTCCTACGAAATATTATTAGGATAAGTTCTAGGTACCTATTTATTACGTGCGTATAGTACCTATCTAGTACACACGGTGACATATCAAGTAAATATCCAATATAAGCTGAACTCGCATTGTATAGACTTTTGGTACAATGAGAGCTCAGCTTACACTGATAAACTAATATATCATCATGCGTACCATAAAAAATATGAGTAACACACTATGATAAATAAATCCAAATAAATAATATTATTTTATCAAACTAGGTTGGGTTTGGTGGTTTACGTTTTCTTTCAAGCTTGTGTGAGCGTGTTGTACCTACGTAGGCGAATCGCGGTAGCGGCGGCGGCGCGGCGGCGGCGCACAGTGGGAAAATCGCGTATGTTTCGTCTCAAAACTTCATATTTCAGTTGTTTCAAAATGAAATGAGCTGTAATTTGCACACGTATACTTATAAGGATATACCTATAAGGATTTATTGAAATATTTTTTTATTTTGAATTATTATGTTATTATTCAAATAAAAAATAAAAAAAAAACATGCATTTTAAGTAAAAAATATATATGTTTTTTTTTTCTTAATTTATTTTATCTAAAATAGATTAAGAAATAATGTCAATCTATATATAAAAAAACATACAAAATTTAGCAAGATCCTATTGATTTTCGTTCATAGCAAGAAGGGCCTTAGCTTCATCAAACAGTTCCTTTTTTGATATTGTTTTTGAGGCATTTCTCAAACTTGAAATATAGGGACCAGCAGTATATAACAAGGTATGAAACACGTCTTCATAGGTAACTCTTAACAAATAAAATAAAATAAAATAAAAATACCTATAATAAAACTTCATTTATTATAGAACATTTATTTATTATTTTTATCCCGTAATATCGATATTCATATAAAACAGCTTTGTATGGGGCTTTTCCACAGTGCGGCGGTAACGGAGCCGCGCGGTGCCCCGGCGCGCTATATCAATGAGCTTGCGCATGTGTGCGGATACTTAGCGGCGATATACTATACGGGAGTGTTTACCTGTGTGCGCGCAGTAGCGTCTTACTGCTCATCACTGGGTCTATCCCTTTCTCAGACGATGTTGCGTGAGATAGCATGCATATTAGCCACGCCCATCAATGAGTTCGTGCTTTCGACTAGCGCACCCTTAATGCTCAACAGTCGTATTTCTGACCACTATAGGCAGTCAAAAAGTTAATAATATCCTCTAAATACTAGGCAAACTTATAGTTCCATATGGTGTTTAATACGCACATGTAAGTATCAATTTGACCCGGTTTGTCAATTGGCACATTACCTAATTTGTTTAAAAAATAACATATGGGACTCCAAGGTCTGACCATGGCGGCGCTAACCACACGTCATGGACAAAAGCGATATTATGTAAGTTATACAAACATTTGATCGTGTACGTGACATGTTGGGCATCTGGTTGATTTTGCTTACACGATTTTAATTTACATTATGTGGGCCTTTTAAATCCTATCCTATACTAATTGAGATTTCGTTGGTTGGTTTCTTCCAAAGAGATCTATTAAGAGGAAACCACACAAAAATTAATCACTTGCGTATGAAGTTTTCATAATTAGACAAAAGGAAAGGATCATTTAAATGAAATTCTGTTTGAGTAGATATTTTTAGTACCTAATAAATTTACTGTTTTGGACAGAAAATCGAAGCAGTCATTAACGCACCAATGCGTATATGCGATATTTAAATTAATAATCACAGTTGCGTATGCGCACTTGCGCAGTGACAGCTCCTAGTGGTCAGCTATCGAACATTGCGTGACGGTGGTTATAAAATTAAGAATTTCACGCTCCATCTGCAAGGCGGTAACGAATCGAAGGTAACGTAGCCAAGTACCCTACTGCAGAGGCGAACAATCAACATAAGTTGTGTAATATAAAAAGAAATCGGGGCACCCTAAACACACATTTTTTCTTTACCATTTGGGGCTGTCTAAAATATTTATAATTTTAGAATAAGCCAAAAATCCTGTTTGAAAACACCAAAACTCATGGCTACAATTTGGATGGCTTTCAACAAACTGCTAAATACGTTATTTCCGGTTGTTTAAATTAGTTAACTGTACGCACCGTTAAGTACCTACCTAATGACATTTTTGGTTCTGTCCTAAATTTATTAAAGTACAATAGAACATTACAACTACTAAAACGCAAAATATTTTCATATGGATAGTAGATAAAGAGGAAGCGAAATTACCTACAAAACATATTTTCGTTTTGTCTAATTAACTTTTATTTTATTCATAGTTTAATTTGGTGGCTATACAATAGTAGCTCAGAACAACTAACTAATCCTATCTAATTCCTATCCCATCCTAATTTTTTATTTTTTATTAATTTTATAAATGCGAAAGTAAGTTGATTTGTTTGTTTGTTACCTTTTCACGCCTAAACGACTGAACTGATCATCGTGAAATTTTGCATTACGTTGTCAGGGGTACAGAAAAGGACATAGGGAAATAGCAAAAGACATACCTTTCATCCAGAAAAAAAGTACCGTTCCCGAGGGAAAGAACAATAACTTTCTTAGAACGCTAGGTGGCGCTACATGTGACCTGAAAAAATGCACGGGTTCGTAATCAATGCGGGCGAAGCCGCGGGCGGAAGCTACTAAAAAATAAGAGTCAAAAAGAACAAAAAGAACTATATTTTATATCTGACAGCAGTTGCGTACGTCTCCATATATTTTGTATTTATGATCTTATTAGTGTATTGCTGCAATAGTAAAAATAAGCCTTTTTCCTTTTCAAGGACCCAAACTACGTCTTTATAAAATTTCTTAGCGATTGGTTCACTGGTTTAGTCGTGATGAGGTAACAAACAGAGAGATTTACTTTCGCGTATATAACAGTGTGGTTTGAGAAGCAGCAAACTAATCGCGTGTCGATGGACTCTCGCCATTGCATCGATAGGGAGTTCATCTGCATATTGAGCCAAAATAGTCTCGAACCGTGAAGTTTTAGAAGAGTTCCACCCAGCTTAGCTCCTTAGCAGGGTTCCCCAAAAGACTAAAGTATGGAGGCTTTCAAAAAGGTTGTGACAAGATTTTTGCTGGGTCGGCAACGTTACGGTAACCGCTTAACACCAAGCTTTCCGTATGCTTGTTTGCCACCTAAATGGGATAACAAAAAGTACCCACCAAGAAGTGTCAAACCAAAATGGTTCTAATTCCTTATTCTAACAAGCATACGCTTCACCGTTACTCCGTGACCTTACTGATGTGACAATGTGGCGTTAAAACTTTTGTTCTTGTCGTAGAGGCCACTAAACGAGTATTACTTGAAATGCCGCGCCACACCACATTGTGAAAGCTAACGTCTTGTATTTACATTTGCGGGCGAAATGATTGTTGAAATCTTCATGTGAGTCGATAAGTCTACAACAAATGACTGTTGGCCTAGATCGAACCTTTTTTTTTTTTAACTTGGTTTTCTACAGCTTTGTGGATGCGTAGAAAGACACAAATCTAACAAGCAAATACAGATACAGCCAATACGGGACTATCTGTAGGCCATACAAATACTTGTTGAATCGAACCCGCAACCCGTAATCTAGAAAAGCGATCGCTTAGGCACTGCGCCAAACATGCATGCACAAAACAAGCATTTGAGAGTCAAGGCTAGGGACCCCTTGCACATCAAAATTTCATCATCACAGTCACTACTAGTTGGTAGGTCCTTGAGTACTAGCAGATGAACCTCACTAAAAGATTGGCGACTTGTGTAAACAGGAAACCTTACAATGGCTTGATAAAGGCCGACACGCCTCAACCTAAGGATAATCAAGTTTCCTGTAATTCAATCATTTCAAACTAACAGTACTTTAAACTTATCCGTTATTTCGGCAACTTCCTCAAGGAAAATGCTCCAAACTGTAAATTCGATAGTAAGAAGTATGAATGGCCAGTTCGTTCAGCATTTGTAATTTCACAGGATCTTATCCACGGCAAAATAACGGCGTGGGAAGAAAAACATTTTAAACGACCATATAATTTGCCATGTGTTTTGGAATTCTGCGTAGCGCCATAAAATATTAGCTGTGGTAATTATAATGTCGATGAAATACGGACACATTTTCAAGTTTACAGCAAGTTACAGAAACAACTTGATTACAGTAAGGATCTTCAGTTTCCTACATTGGCTGACCAATTCTGTGAGAGAATAACTGCGAATCAAGAAAGACAGATTATACGGAGAACCTGAGCCACTGACAGGACAAAAGATCGATCTGAGGATCTGCTGGGGTGGACTAGATGCGGACCGCAGAGGACCGATCGTTGCAGTCCACCTAGGGACACATCTATGCCCAACAATGCACTACGATAGTGATTGAATTTTCGTTTGGGACCTATGGCTATGACCGAAATTGATTAATAACGATTTTACGATACCTCTGTTTAACCTTCGCAGATCATAGCAGTGATGGTACTGTTTACATTGGGGTTGCATAATTCGGCCGATGTGTGAGGATGCAAAACAACTGCCTGGTATCAACACTGGCTAAATTTAGTTCCCCTACGTAAATGTTACAACGCAATGCACATGTGATTTGTAACCCAGAATCCCCAGTTTCTTGATTGTTTATGGAATTGAAGACTCAATATTTAATATCTGATCGTTTAATTATATCGCTAGAAACCAAACAGCGAGTCTGAAAATAATGACTTGAAGAAGGTGCTTAAAAGAAGTAAACTGGATAGGTTTAACATAAGAGTGTTACGGCGCAATTTGAGTGTGCCTTATATCCAGATTATGTACTAAAATTAATAAGCTATGTGATTACTATGTTGACCTAGCACATTTACTGCTGAATTTGTCAATTTACATCTATTTTTGTACGTTCGTGTGAACCGCGACCATCTGGAAAGAGCTTGTTTATAATTGGACCACGTTTCGGGACTTAAAGAGACTACATCGCGATGGAGTTCCTTATTATTCTCGTCTGTTGATACTGAACAATTTCAGTAGACATTATTTTCAAACATTTAGCAGCCATTTATGTAATTTCATCAGTTTAGAGGAACAACTGATGCATATAGGCCGATTACATTCAAGAGCATGCGCAATAAGAAGAATCTCTTATTTATAACTCGCTAGATGGAAACTGTAGATGCCATAAGTCTATTATATATATATAAACGTAGTCCCACCGAAATGTAAGCGTCCCCCATACGTCTGAACAACGACAATTGAAATCTAACTCATACACATGTACTGTTCGAATGCGTGAGTGGCTTAGATGTAAAACACACCTTTACACTACACTCGTTATTGAGCATCGAGTAAAACTGGACCTTATAAGAAACAATATTTTACATGAAAAAAGACTACTGAACATTTCAGAGATAGATACTCGATAAAGATCGTACATTATAAAATTCTTAGCCCTAATGGTAACACGTACAATTATTAGTAAAAAATCACAAAACCTGAAATCCAAGCTTGTTAGTTCTTGTTAGATATCATTTTCACACTCTTATTGCTTAGCATAAGTTCAGAGCAGATCTAATTCCTTATGAAACCATATATTTACAATAACATAGCAACGTCGTAAAATGACGAACTAAAGCCAAGAACTGAAATTCTAATGCCAGAAGCTTATTATTTATCTGGAACCTTGTGTATTATATAGTATAAATTTGTCGCATTTTGGCGCCGCAAACTATTTATTAATCTAAAAATTTGGAACCGATCTGTACACTGAACTGAAGACCAAACAAATATGAAACATTCTGGAATGATCTAGAGCTGACTAACTGTCTTGCTGTTTCCAAGAGTTCTGTGCAGGGTGGACGCCGAGACTCCAGACGGGCACACCGAAGTGCTCCCTCAGGCAGGAGCTGTTGCTATTCTTCATAGTCTCCACTAGCATCTTGGAAGTCTTTCCGACATTCTCATTACGTTTCAAGAATGCTGCTAAGTCCACCCCACAGGTCTCGTTGACCGCTTTTCGACATTCTGCTGCAGCGTAAGGGTTGAGCTTGCCGTCGGCTTGAACTGCTGAGCTGCAAACTTCGTTGATAAACTCGAGGACAACCATGTCGGTCTCGAATAGTACCTCGCAGCATCCTGTCGGGTATTAGTAAGAACATTGTTGGCAATGTTCATAGAACACTGTTACATGTATGGTAATAGATGTAACAGTTGCACAAAGAAGACATGAATATATTATATTAAAAATAATTTAAAGCTGTCTACTATACAACCCTGTAAAGCCTAAAGAATATCAATCTGCCTGTAGACAAATGTACAATCTACAATAGCTTGAGAATAAGAATACTAGCAAAATGTTCTAAATTTACATACACTGTGGAACAGTCATGTGGTTTGCAAATGACAATACCATACATTTTGATGGTGTTGCTATTCTCTGACGGTTATAGATTGTTACTTATTTAGAAAAATTCACCTAAACTGATAACTGGTGATAGACCAAGCAATTGAACCAAAAATTTGAATTGACCAGAGATATTATCATGTTTTAAAAAATTGGGGAAATCTCGACATTAAAATTAAATTTTGCAGTACGGAAACTAAATGGGATTCCAAATAATCCAGATGTATCAGTTAAATAAATAACAGGAAAAATTAAGTATTAACTACACCTATTATATTGGTTTATACACTAAAATATTGTTGTAATTAAAATAGTTTATAGTACAGTCAACATGAAAATTAGATGATAACAGTTGAATTTAAATATAGCTATAATTAAAGAGTTACATAGGTATGATTATTTACTGGGAGCTAACACCAATGTTGTTGGGAAATACTGGTAAATAATCATCATCTACCAATGATGATGAAAATTTACCAATTTTAACATCCAACTGTTTATATAAGATTACATAAAATTGTTAATTATATTATTTAGGTGTTGGGCTCTTAACCAGATACTGTTTAGGTATGATTTAATTAATTAGTTTAATTTTAGATGTGCACATACTTCAGTTCAAATGTTTTTATACAAAAATCCTTTATTATTTATTAATTATACAAATCATAAATATTTGTTTACAGAATTTAGTTATATTTGTCGCTTATGCCAATATTTAAAAATAAAATTATTACTTCATTTGCAAAGAAACAGCAGCATTAATAACATATTCTAAGTGTTTATTAATTATTTTTATCCAATTAAACTAATTATTTTTGTTATCCTGTAGCATTGTTAAACATATTTATTTTAATGTTGTATTACGTCCCTAACAATCAAATAATGAAAGATTTAAGGGGAAAATGTGTTATTTTAAGTAGTGACATTTGTTTCAACAAATAATGGACAAAGTAATGATATTTATTAAGATATGGTAAAGCAATTTCTCATTATTTTAATAATATTATCAAGTTTATGAAATGAAGTATTTTTTTTTCATATTTAATTCAAACTGTGTTTGTTTTTATACACAATCAAGGTTTGTATAATGATGGCATTTATCTTTTTAAGCCATGCCTTGCTTTTTGACAGTTTTGCATACTAATTAACCAGAAATAAAATTGAATGCAGTAAAATTATAATATGATGTATTTATGGGTTTTAAATAGTACTTAATAGTGTAGTGTAAATTTACTTGATTGTTATTGAATAATTGTTATTGAATAGATTGATTGTTATTGTAGTTAATATAGCTAGAATATATCTTGAGTACATAAACTGAAATGTAATGTATATTATAATCAATTTGAATTTCAGATAAATTTAGAACAATATTAATTTATTGTATTAATACTTCCTATTGCTTTAAAAAACCATTATTTGCTGAAAATATGTTATTTTTTCACTCTAGATTTACCTGAGACCTATGTATTAGTCAAACTAGTAACTTTAATATATTTAAACTTAAAAATATTATATGTGCTATATAATCATAATATTACTTGTGTTCATGCCAATACCACATTCCTATCAGTTCTTTGGTAAATATTAAATGCGAGTCAACATCTGAACCGCGACGTATTTGCACACCAATATCTTGTTCTCGTGAACCGCAAATATACCCACATTATCACCCGGTTTCATCCGCCTAAAATTTATATAACCCAAAATATGACATCAGCTGTAAACGACGTACTACAATGATAACTTCACAGCCGTAACCGGCGTATAATTAGATTAATATCATCACAGTGTGCTAAAACGCTCGCTCTCGTCACAGTGTCCAGCGGTATTGACATTGAGCTTGTGTTAAAAATACCGACATTACCTGCGTCCCGGTCGAACTGGTTCGGCTTGAGCTGCTCCCGACTGGGGCCCAGGATCAGCGGCGACAGGATCCTAGGCCACAACACAGCGAAACACCCAACAACTATCACAAGTACGAACATCGTCTTCCGCGGACCCAACACCTCCTCGTTCGCCATTCTGTCGTCGTGTTTTCGTATCGTTTCGTCACGCACGTACACAGCCGGTCGCACTCTACGGGAACATCGTCGTTTGTGATATAAATAAAGATTTTCGTCCCACGTCCCGCCCGTGAAGAAAGCGCACAATGACAGCTGTCAGACGCGCCCTCTCCCGGCGAAAACGTTACGGGAGCGATCCGAATTTTCTTCGTTACGGGAGCGTCCGCGATTCTTCAATTTTCTTCTTTCATTCGCAGAAAGCCGGTGGATTGAGCTGGCTCGAAGTGACACAGCCGTATACCAACATCAAACAGCTATGCCGACTTCTTGCCTTCCCAGCCACCGGCTCGGCTTCCTCTGGCGTCCAAGTCGAGAATACAGTATTGCAGTTCAAATATTGACAGAGTGAATTAACGTTGCCGGGCGAGCGCGGTGCTCGGTGGGCAGAACTCGGAACAATATGCCTGGGCGCGGAGGCGGCGCCGGCTAATAACCCGTCCCCACCGCGATGAGGACTACACGCGCCCAGATGAATACTAATTAGACACTTTGTGTAGGTACTTGTTGTTAGACGAACATGCCTGAGGAAAAAGTTTGTATGCTTAAAGGGCTGTAACGATCCTGCTGTTAGCCACGTGTGAGCCTCACTTTATTTAAAATATTTTTCGAATGCGTCGCCTACGCAGCAGCCGGTGCGCGGTCAAATCGGGTCAGAGTACGACACTGTAATGTAAAGTTTAACTGTGTTGCGGAAAACATGAATTATTTACATGTACTCTGTTCAGTATACATTCATAAATCAATATGAATAGATACCCAGCTGGCGTTAGAGGAAGTCTCATTATTCCCTTCTATAAACAAGACACTTGCTTGGAAACACTTCAATTTATTATTCAATTTATAGTTTAGGTACCGATGGGTGCGTAACTTTGTTATGCTTATCTACGTGTATCAGCTCAGATCTACCCCATAAGACTATGTTTTTTAAGCGATACGTATAAAATACCTATTTAAAATCGTCACTAAGTAAATTTACCGAGGCTCCTCTCTGTATAATTATTTTTTTTATCATTTGTTTTGCTACACATATCAGATACAGTCATCACTGTGTTACATTCATGTACTTACACAGAGGTTCTTTTAAGATATTACTGCATGTCTCCATAGAATATGTAACCAGAATAATTTTCAGGAATTTATCTTTAAAAACAAGGACATGAGTCAAAGCCATAGTAGAGATAAGCGAAGGAAATCTCGGTCCAATGCAAACAGAATTTTATCTTCGAACCTGCAGGTGGATACAGTCAACAAACAATGACTTTTTGTTATTTATTCGGTAGCAGTTGTAAGCACGTTATCGCTATGGAGTTTTAACAATCTCTACCTATACATAGGAGGAAGGAAGGCCTATTTTTTTAACAAAGTCCTGTTCGCTGATTACGGTATCCGGCCTTTATTTTTACTTGAATATATATATTTATCTATCTATGTTTAAAAGGTTTTAGCCATGATTGTGGTCCCTAAGAAGATATATACTGATCTGACTGCTATTGCTGCCGTGGCAAGATATTTCTAGGCACACTCAACATTGCTTTAATCTCAATTCGAAAACTTCGTTTTACTAAAAGTTAGGTTCACAGTGGTGCTGTTGCCATTAGTCAACTTGCTACCTTTATAACAACACTTGGAAACAAGAACACTACACACAGACATGGAGTCATACGATAATCGTTGTATTTTCTAACTGCTTCCTTTGCGAATAAAGTAGCATGTCGGTATTGTGCTCTCCCTATGGAAAAAAGTATGTACATGTACAATTTATGTGGAAAAAGGATACTTGTGCATCCATAAAGTTGAATTTGGATAATTTATCACTTTTAAACCATGCTCACTATAAATCTTTCTAAGTTTCGTACGTACTACTTTTATTATAGGTAGGTACAGCCAGAAATTCCTGAATAGTTAAGGCTAAGTAGAGTTCAAAGTACTCAATATTGAGGTAAGTAAGAGTGTTGAAGATCTCTGCAACTTCGGCGCGCTCCCCATTCACTCGTTATCAAATTTAAGAATGGGACAAAGAATAAAAAAAAGGTGAGACGTATTATTTGAAAAGAATTAATAATGCATAGGGTGTCTGTGCTATACCGAAAAGCTTGAAGAATAGATATTCTAAACACAAAACGGTCTAAATCACGGCTGGTAAGAATAACGAGATAATAAATGTCAAACCTCCTTTGATGTAATTATATTCAAAGAGGTTTTGTACTTGGAGCGCTTTCATCATAAGACAAAGATGTATTCCTATTTTCAGCAGGTCCAACTAGCTCTAGTATTTGCCAATGTATTATGTTAACACGCTTGCATAACTACTGGCCGGTAGATCATTTATTCAAATTCCTTATTTTCTATAACTATGAAATTTTCAAATATCTGTGAAAGACCAAAGGGGAGGCCTTTGCCCAACAATAGGACACTCACTGGTTATTATAATAATAACTTTTAAAGTGCTACAGTATCTATACCTAGACTGTGGGACATATTGAGTGCGTACTACCGACTGCGTACACGCTGAACACGGACCGTTTTTAGATGTAACATACTTTTGCTACAGAATCAGAGACAGCAAACCAGCAAGTGCATTAGAACTAATCCGCAGGTGCTTCTGTAAAAAAAATACTTTAAACAAGCGACATCATTATCACCTTTCACACGGAAGGAAGAGTAACAAAACTTAAATGTGAATCACGCGCAGGATACGCGTTAAGAAATATAAATTATCAAACGGAAACCAGCCAGGATATCCTTTTTATTTATGGTATGCTGTCTCCTTAGCATCCAGACGCGCTTATAACGCCTTACCTGGGCGGTGTACGGCGGGTAGCAGCAGCCATTTTGAAAAACCTGCGCGTACGTCGTTTCCTGCGTCGAAATGGTACGCTACCTACCCATTGTTCTATGGGAGGGGATGCGTGTGACATGAATACATATCGAAATAATGGTTTAACTGTCGAATTAAAAAAATATGTTGGCCCTACATCAGATGGAATGTTTTTATACAATAGATCCTTTGGTAAACGAAACACAGAATCTGTGAAGATTTATAGTTTGTTTATAAAGTACCTAACTACTGTCAATGAATTTTGAGTTGAAAATTTTCAGATAATATCCTTGGTCCTAAATAATATAATTCAAACGACATTAAGCCTGTGTTCCTCGAAGGCTTTATAAGACAAAAGGGTATTTAAGCAGAGGTGTTAAACTGTTAAATTAGGCAAGGCTCATGTAATGCGGCCGGGCCTTATGCTTTCTACCGGGAACGATTCTAAGCTCCAGCTGCTACTAAGAACTTTTCTATAAGAAAAACTCAATAACATTTTGTCCACAACCCAGGACCTCGAGCTCAGCAGCCTCGCTTGCGACCATTTGATCGAACAGGCAGTTTAATTATAATAATTTAATCATTGTTCATGTAATAGTAGGACCTCGGCCCTCGACCAGCAGATTGTTAACGAAGTAGAGCATGTCTAGTAGCAGGCTTAGATGGAGATATTTTAAACCTAATTGCCAAGTTGAAGTTTTTAGGAAAGCAGGTACTACAAATAAACATAATATAACATACATCACGCCTGTATTCTCCGAAGGGGTGTACTATTTTACACCCACATTTCGTTGATACCGTTATCGAGTCTCATATAATGGGGGGCGAGCTTATTGCCATCTACTGGGCATAGTTTCAGACTCCGTGCTGCTACTGAATGTCCAAACAGAAAAACATAATAACACTTTTGCCTTACCCGGGAATCAAACCCAGGATCTTACGTTTAGCAGTCGCGCTTGCGGCCACTATACCAATGAGGAAGTCTGAGAAAAATAGAGTATAGGTAAGAATATACTGATCTGTCGGTGACATTGTGTTATTAAGCTTCGCGCCGCTCGTGTTCAATTCCAAGCAGCATACATGAATGAGCTCCGCACTCATACTCATTAGTATCATTTAGAGGACCTAATTACGCGATTAGTGAGTCATGATCAGTTACATCACTGGCCCATTCATCATCCGCCTACGTGGCCGCTTTCATCTTGACGTGGGGGGTACAGTATAGCTTAACAGGTCACGGCTCTTTCTGTTTAGGAGAGGTTAATCGTTACATTGTTAATACTTGGTCGACGTGTTGGATGTTCACGCTACTTTGATTTTAGGATAGGCAGTATTCGTAGGAATTACCTTGCTATACTGTCTGTAAGGGTAGATGAAATCGTTTTGGTTTATATTCTGACAGATTAGAGTTAGGTCTTCCAATCTCGTTTGACTTTATTTTTTACACCTAAGGAATCGTATATAAATAAGCCAGCTATGGGGAACCGACCAAGATGAAGTTTGACCACTGACTCGCTCTCTTATTGCAGTCGTTATAATCAAAACTTTATGTAAATCTTATGTAAAACTCACTTGCATTCTTATTTGAACTGAGCTGTACTTTGTTATACAATTCAAGTACTCTTGCCGTAATGCCTTAGTGTTTAAATCTAATAATGAAAACTCCTTAAAATTATAAGCAATTCCTCCTAGAAGTGAGATATTCGAGTTGGCACCGGACACTACCTGTTCTCCTGCCCTTTCTTGTCAGAACATATTTCAAATCACGTGCCATCAATACCTAGCAACAATCACAAAGCTAAGCCGAACCTATTTTTACGAAATAATATTTCGCCACTGTTAAATTATCATGCCCTAACTTCGTCGCGTGCGCATATTTTCGCGTGCCGTCGCCATTGTGGTGGCTGGACGACGCGATTAGAATGCTCATGGGCATTGGTGTCAAATGTGGATATACGGGCTTGTGTTATGTACAGGCCTGTAGATTTGACTTGAAGTTGTGTTTTTCCTTTCCAAGAAAGCTTCCAAACCGTTGTTTAAAATAAGTAAGTAACTAATACATAATTATCTAATTTTACGTAGGTGACTTTAGAAGCACCTTCTTGTAGGAAAGACAGCTGCTGATTCGGGATAGGTAAATAATTATAAACAGTCATATCTACGATCAAACCTCACTAGCAATATGCTTCCAATATCGACTATTGCAACGATCTACGCAGACACCCAAGTTTACGTCTACTGAGCTTTTATAAAATGGATGAAAATAATTATTTTGTTCTGAGTTATACAGCGGTTTTATTCCTACCTACTGAACCGTATGTTTCCAATAAACCTACCCCGCGTGAACGCCTACAGCTACCGTTGGTTGCCGTTGCAAAACACACCCGAAGCATTTTCATTCTGTGCACTCTCCTCGCGAAATTAAGAAAGCGTTATTTTATTTATATGCCATATCGCTTTGCTAACATGTCTCGTTTGGTGCCAGAATAAGTATTGAACAGAGCATAGCCAGAGGTGTATAACTGTTTCCACATTTTGCTGATCTTGTTATTAAGACCCATATACCTAATAGAAGCTACAACTATTTGGCATCTACCGGGCACAATTTTATCTACAAGATGTATACTGATAATTTTAGAAAAACGAACTGTGCCCTATCTGGGTTTCGAACCCAAGACCTGACGCTCAGCCACCACACTTGACCAAAGGATGCACCGAGAACCAAGAAGCTTCGGCTATGGGCTACGATCTGTAAATCCTGAGAGATCTCGAAGTCGGGCAAACTGTTCTCACTTGCTGTTATGTTCGATATATGGCGATTGACTCATAGGATATGCTATACCAATATTGTCAAACCGTGGGGGGTCCACGACAGGACACTCGTCACTTCGGTAGTCATGTGAGCGCCAATTTTGAAACCGGTGTTTCTAAGCTATATTTAGGCTTCGTTGATACAAATTCAACTCTTTTCTAAACTACTGATCATCTTCTGGACAAAAAGGTATCTTTGTAAGAAGTGCTTTAAGTGTAACTATACCATAAGGTACCTACTCAAATTTTAAGCCATTTAGGTCGTTCATTTCATAACTAAAACACAATAAAGACATGTGATACTAAACAGTGCAACTATACTATACAAACAACTGTATCACTTATATAAATTGCTAGTTATTTCGTAATACAATAACCTCAGTTACAAGGTCAGAGATTTTAGCAGACACATGTCAATGGGACGGTTCTCCTGCTAAATGGAAGGCCACGACTATAGATGGATTATGCCGAGAATTTCTAGACTTTAAAACCGCAGTTATATCATGTGCTTTATTGAAGAAATAACTGAAAGATGTCTGAGATTTTTAACGTTACGAAACGGGTCTCATATTATGATGTTTAATCAGTAGGTAGGTATATGCATTATGGATGTATGGGCGGGTCCAGCTAATCGAATGAAACTTCTTGGGCCATGGATTTCAGACGTAAAGTGCCATGACGTAACATGCCGTGCGAATAATGGTTGTGAATGAGGTTTTCTAAGTAAAGTTTTATTGCTAGATTTATAGCTTCTGCTGCCTCTGATACACATTCAGAATAATACCAAGGGTCTTCCATATTCAGGTTAATTTAAGCTATCAAACAGACAATCACGATATTTCCATTACACATTAACGATGGAAGGAAAACAATATTTCTATGAGCGCGCCTATTAAAGTATTGCAACCATGTGTATTGAATCCAAATTGCATCGCATCTAATATAACGAGTCCAAATTTGTAAAGAAGCCCATTGTAGCCACAGTGGGCAGTCGATTGACAATCGACATTCGTTTTCCATAATTGAACAACGTCTATTGGTCATCGCACGTCGCCGCCATTTTGGTATTAGTATGCGAGCCGCGTTTCCCGCCAAAGACATTCGTGCCGCGCCCAACTCCTCAATAGAAAGAATCATGATGAAGGAATTTATGTTCGTTTTGTGTACGCGACAGCGTATGATAAACGATGAATAAATAATAAGCGTTTCTAGGTATGACGGCAGATACCTGATCAGGTTAAAGCAAGTACTTACCTGTTGCTGGTTTTATGTTAAGGTAACACACATTCTTATAGTTAACGCATTTAGGTACCTGCTAATCAGAATCTTTAACTAGATATTTTACAACCAAATTAACGTAAACAAGTAATTTGTAGTTCGATCAGCTGTGGTCGTTACGCTGTTGTTCACCTCGAGACTTTGTATTGTGTAACAAAACCTATAAAACAAACATCATTTTATGAATTTGAAAACGATTACCCAAGTCGTACAGTTTAACGGGACCCTAACGATGCGCACTGCCCAGCCCCTATAGTCGTGAAGGTTTTTGAGAAAGTTTCGTTTAGAAATGCGAGGTAATACGTGCGGTGGTTCATTTGGTTACTTACAAAACGATCAAGCTAATGTCACAAAAATATGTCAAGTTATGAACTGTCAAGTATCAATATGGCTCGTCAGTCATCACGTTCCAATATCATATCATTTTATCTCTTTCTCACACCAGTAATTTTCTATAAACTATCCTACGTTATGCAGTAAATCTAAAATTTACAAAATTTGTAAATACAAATGTAATATGTTCTGTGTTCTGTCAGTCAAGTCCACTGTCTATAGGTCTAAGAAAATAATATTTTCATCCAAATAATTAAGATAATTAATATACAATGCAGGATTTAACGGGTATATTGAACATAATCTTCATAATAAGCGGCGGGGTGTTGACATTCGTGATTCTGTTCATCTTCGCTAAAAGACAAATTACGAGGTTCGCCCTTCGCTCCCGAAGAGGTCCACACGTACCCATAGGCACGGATGCCAAGAAAGTAAGCTAATTTATACTTACTTTTATTAGAATACATAACAGCCGCCAGAAGAGACCACAAGACAATAGAAATAAGGATTAGTTAGTGGCAAGCTGAAAACTTCAATTTTGTTTTATTATTGATCATGTTTATAAAGATCAATAGGTCTTTTGCTTTTATTACCAATCTAAAACAACAGTATATATAGAAATAAATAACTTCAAACTGCTAATCAACATGTTGAATACATTGCCCAGGAAAAAATTGAAGATAAGGCTTTTCTTTTTAAAATATGATTTACAACTGACAACTATAGAATTACTTTATAATTTCAGTGCCTAAAGAAAGAGATAGAGCGTCGCATCGAAGCAGTGCCTCGGATCATGTACGAGCCTCGCCTGCTGAGCATGGAACCTTCTCACTACATTTTAGAACCACAGCAGCCATATCACTACCGGTTCAGAGCTGTAGATGATGTCAAAACTCTTGGTGAGATTATTATACTATATATTATATGGGATCAATGTTTTTTACAGAAAAAATAGTCCATACATTTTTAATGTTAGTGGCCATCATCATCATCCACAACCTGACTATGCCCACTGCTGGGCATAGACCTCTCTTTAAAGTGCCAGTGTCTATGCTCCTGCGCCAGTCTCATCTATGTTCAACCCCCAATGGCAACAATATCATCCACCCATTTCGCCACAGGTCGACCGACTTTCCTTCTCCCAGTCCTTGGCTGTCATTCGGTCACAACTTTACTCCAGCTGTCATCACCAGGCCTTACCATGTGTCCTGCTACTGCTTTCATCTACTTATAGCTATGGATCACTCTTGCAATGGTGATGAACGTAACATGATGATTTGTTCAAAATGTGCATGATGACAAGGTGGTACTTGTCTATAACACGCATGGAAGATATCATAAGTCACTAGTATTTTTATTCAACTCTCTTGCTTTTCAACTATTACCATGACTTTCTGTTATTTCAGAGGAAGAGATAGCTCGTCAAGACCCTGGCCTCCGGCGTCACCCGCGCGAATCCCTCCGCGCATTCCTACTGTCTTCCCTTGCAGCCCCCCTGGATGGGCGTGGGCAAAAGCTTGTGCATCAGTTCTGTGACACCTATGAATTTGCCAGACATCATCCCGGGGAGTTTGGAGAGGATGAATACACAGCATATAGCCGGCTGCTGTTGAAGTTGTTGGATGCGTAAGTTATTTTTTAATTATTTCATATTCTGTGTTGTGAAGTGTGTGCAGGGCGACGATAGTTGCACTACAGTGGGCAACTGTTGTGTGCAGGGCGCGTCTGCTGAAGAGTGTGGGCGCATGTGTGGTGGTGTGCGGGCGCGGCTCGCCCGTGCGGCGCGCGCGTCTGCTGGACGCGGCGCGACTGCGGCCTGCACTGCCGCGACACAACAAGCTGCCGGCTGCGCTGCACAAGCATTACACAGCGCTAGAGGTTGGTTCCCTATATTGATTTCAAGATAATGATGGTGCAGCTGCTGTTCAGTTCCTCGATGCCGCGCCAGACAGGATAGAAATCTGGATATTGTATGGGGAGATTTAGCTTTGCGACTAGTTAACCATGTGGACATTCGCACCAGCTGTCATTAGTCGTGTGGTCGGAACACGCACTCATTAATCTACTGGGAGGCATTACACCAATATCGCCTTTATTGAGACCCCAATCATGGCAGTAGTTTTTTACCAATTTTGACTAAAATAATTCTCTCGTTCACAGAACATGCCAATAGACTCGAAGCTGGAAGAGGAAGTGATCCGCGTCCCGGTGAAGAGCCCGACGGAGCCGCAGGTGAAGGCGCCGGCCGACGAGACGGCCGTGTGAGCGCGGCTGCAGCGACACCCCGCGCAGACGCTCTAGGCCGGGGTGACCGTTGCGAAACTATATACTGGACAGTGTTGTCAATGACAGACAAATTGATATTTTATGCAGACACTGTGGGGGCGAATTGGCATCGATTATCATGGACAGTGTGAAGGGATACTGTAGGATCATTTCGATTGACATTTTGACTAATGCTTTAATGTTAAGGACAGTGTCTGCATATTGAATAATCTTGTTCTTAGTGGAACTTTACAAGAACTGTAAGAACAGATTGACACTCAGTGGTGCAGCGCACAGAGGCTCGAGAGCGGGACAGTGTGATACGAATCTGATCTTCAGTGATACAAAAGATACTGAAAAAGGCATGGAATGACCATTGTTAAAGTTAACATGGACAATGTGTTAATTGGTAACCTGAGCATTTTTGTAAAATGGTGAGACAATTGCGAAAGACAATCATAGACAATATTGTGATTTAGTGTAGAAGCTTATCGGATACACTTCTCAGTTGGTAGACAGATTGTAGTGAAAAAGTTGAAAGTGGAAATGAAGTCCACAACTGAATTAGAGCAGGTCAACTATATAGATATAGGTATATTGATTATAATGGCAAGAAGTTTCTATTAGTACATTGTTGTGGTAAAGTGGTACACATTGGTGAACTAATATTGTAGAGCCGAGTGAACATTGCAAAATATCATGGACATTGGCCAGTGTGATATAAATACTCTATGGACAATTTGATATTTAGTGATATGCCATAGAGAAAATGTGATGGCAATTGGATAATATGGTGAAGTAAATTGTGGATATTGGAACACTTAGGTTCTATGGTAATTTTTTTAACGGTGATTCAAGAGGGGCTGGAAACATTAGTAGCAATTTGACACTTTTAATACATTTGGTGCAGCTTGTGGACTTTTAGTATGGAAAAGAGATTGTAATAAATACATTTATGTGTAGGGATATTATCCAAATATTTCCATACTTAAATTAATAGTATTCTTACATTTTACCCACCATGTTTAATTACTGTATTACTGCCAAATAAAAGGATTTTATATATAAAGGAGGGTAATAAAATAGTCAGAGTACTTTGTCTTCTAGTATGGAGATTATAATCAATAATTTAGATTTTTTGTGATATCTGTATTATCTTAGCTATATGAATCTTTTGGAAATCTAGCATCCATGTATTTTAACATATTGTACATATTTACGTATGTAAATAAACATATGTGATATAAAAAATTACAATAATAAAAAATTAACACATTAATGTTTTATTTTACCCAGTCCTTAGCATGTTGAGACAGATAGTTATAAAATCACGTTATTACGAATGGAATACAACAATATGTGACTAGATAACAATAATTCAATTCTTTTCATCTTCTAATATATAAAAATCAATGTTTGTTTGTTTGTATTTTATGCGCTTTCATATCGTGCATCTGATTGCGATAAAACTTTGTCAACTTATTGCTTGCACTTGCGTGAAAGTTACAGGCATAGTACAATTAACTTAAAGTAAGTGGCGCATGTGTACCGGCAAATGTATTTGAAAGAGCAGTTCTGCGATCTACAATTATTTCTTCTGCGGCAGCAACGCGCCGGGTACCAGCTAGTAATATATAATTCTTTATAGCAGTATAAGGAACACGCCTATTTAATGAAATGGCTATAACATATTATGGAAGTACGTAATAATATATAATAATTATATAATATCTTCGTCGTAATTATTCGTCTATAATAATATCGCGACCGAAGTGACTCTCCCTGAAACAATAGAAAATGAACTTTCATTACTGTGAGAAAAATATTAATTATCTATACATATAAATAAAATTGGAGTGTCTGTTTGTAATATTGAAATAACCGTTTTTTACTACATGCATATGAATATATATACGGTACATACACCAAAATAACATTTTTTACAATTTTTGTCATCTTTCTGTCTGTTTGTATAGGCTAATCTCTGAAATGGCAGTACCGATTTTGACGGGACTTTTATTGGCAGGTAGCTGATGTAATAAGGAGTAACTTAGGCTACTTTTATTTTAGAAAAAATCTTTTATTTTAGAAAAAAATAGGGTTAAGTGCATTTGGTCTCACTAAAAAATACATTGTTAAGTCCCGACATCCATGCGAACAAAGTCGCGGGCACAGCTAGTACAAAATAAAAAACGAGGTAGCGAAAACATTTCAGTTGTTCGTATAGGTGTATTGAACTGGTTAATTATGAGTCTATGAAGTACTGTTTTGACTAGTTATGTATAATAAGCTTTCGCTCGCGGCTTCGCCCGCGTGGTTTACGAACCCGGACATTTTTCCGGGATAAAAAATAGCCTATGTGCTATTCCAGACTATAATCTATCTGTGCCAAATTTCATTCAGATCCGTTCAGCGGTTCCGGCGTGAAAGAGTAACAAAGATCCATCCATCCATCCATCCTCACAAACTTTCGCATTTATAATATTAGTAGGATTAGTAGTTCAAACTCACAGTCGTGTCCATATCTTGTGGGTGGCAAATGGTTCCGCGTGTCTCGCAGCCAGCAGCGCTCGCTGGCAGCTGGTGGCCGTGCTGCTGTCGCACGCGGCCACGCGAGTGTGACACAACCACTGCAACATCTGAAACACACACAGGTCTAAAGGCTACTGAATTACGAGTGTGTTACGATTTATGGTATTTCTATCTCACGGAGGCGTGTCATGTGACTTTTAAGTCTATGGTCATAAAGGTTAAAATGGAATAATTCACCCGCCTTCGTGAGATAGAAAGACTTTAACAGACTATGTATATCACGTGAAATCGAAATAAATCCATCTTTAACAACACTATTACAAATAACGACTGCCTCACTGGTCTAGTGGTCGTAAACACGACTGCTGAGCGTGAGGTCCTGGGTTCGATTCCCGGGTCGGGTAGTGTTACTGAGTTTTTCTGTATGGAAATACGCAGTAGCAGCATGGAGTCTGGAATTGTCCGATAGATGGCAATAGGTTCGCCGCCTATTACATGGGACTCAATTACGGCACCGGCGAAATCTGGATGTACAATTGTACATCTCTGCCTAACCCTTCGGGGAATTCAAGCGTGATGCTTGCGACCAAGACTAATGAGGCAGTGAAATTTCTACTACAACAACTTTGCCACTAATTTCGAGCTACCTGCAAAGTGCAGTCTTTCCAGGTCCCCCTGCCCACGAGCGCGGCGGCTGCAGGCGGCAGCAGGCCGAGCCGTGCGGCGCGACAGCTGCCCAGCTGCTCCACATCCGGCTCCAGCGACCACAGCCCACTGAACACTATGACGCACAGCATGAATACGTCGCACAGGTACAGCTTGGCTGACTTGTCTTCGGTTCTGGGGATGTAGATTTTAAACATAAAACACATCGGTACTGTACAACAAGTAAAGGCAATATAGGATTACCAATGATTGGAACCCTATACGGGAAAAAAGAATAAACAGTTTGAGGGAGCTCAACTATACAATGAGCTATCTAAGAATATAAAAGATTCCTTATCTTTTAATATCTAGAAAAAAAATTAAAAGAAAAAGATTAAATAAGATCGAATGCAAAATGTTCGTAGTACCTTTAACTTTATAATGTTCATTTGAGAAATAAAATCTTTGAACCGAAGATAAAAATAATCAAGTCAGAAGCTATAGCCAGAAAAAAATGGGCCTATATTTAACTTACCAATTATTAATCTAAACTAATATAACACGGAGAAAAGATTTGATTTTTTGTATGTTTGTTTGTAATGGATAAACTCAAAAACTACTAGACCGATTTTAAAAATTATTTCACCTATAGGAAACTACATTATCAGCGAGTAACAGGGGCTGTATTTTATATTCACAAAAATTAGAGATCTCTAGGAAAATTCCAATTATCTAACCCTAAACGACTGAACAGATTTTGCCAAGACTTTCACTGGCAGATAGCTGATGTTATAAGGAATAACTTAGGCTACTTTTATTTTAGAAGTTTTTAGTTATCCACGCGGGCAAAGCCGCGGTCGGAAGCTTGTTTATTATATAGTGTATTGTATATTTATTATCTGATTAGTGGAATCACCATAGGACCTACCTACCCCCTTTTAGAACTGTACGCCTAGAGTCTCAACTTGTTAAAAGTGCCTACAAAGGCCTAGATGAAATAACAAAAAAATACTTTATTTTGCTGCAATTGTACAAATAAGCCCATATCCTTCTCAAGGACCTAGAGAACCTCTTTATAAAATTTCATTACAATCAGTTCAGTGGTTTAGTTATGATGAGATAACAAACAGTTACTGTCGTATTCATAATAGTGTTGATTTGTCAAAAACTTAGGTCATTTATAAAGTAGCTTTTTATTGTATTTACTACCTATTAAAATAATCTTCATCTTCTTTTCTTTTTCTGACTGACGTGAGCCACGAGCTAGTCTACCAATATTTGGTAAGTGCACTTTACATAAAATGAATATATTGACTTACTCGTTGAAGGCGACTTGTGTGCGTCCCATGAGCTGCAGGAACCACTCCCTGGTGCTCTGAGCATCCGGCTTGGCTGCCTTCAGCGCCGGCAACATGCAGCGTAAGGAATACTCCTGCTCGCTGCAAAAGATTATGTTTTCGAATATATGCGCTCGGGCAAAATAGGTTCTGTATACGAATTTAATGTTCAAGCGGGTCAAATTTCGACAAAAGACGAGTCGAAATTTTGCTCAGAAGAGTTTTGTATTAGTGGCTGCCAAATAAGCATACAGTTATCTGATCATGTAGGTAGTATATTTATGTATGTAATTAGCGTAGTTATTTTAAGTTTTAAATACTTTTATTAGTACTTGTTTTATTTAGGCTTTTATATTTATTTTGTTAATTTATAATTTACACATTATTTTTATTTATTTATTTTATTTTATGTAGGTAATATGCATAGAACTGGGTGACATCCGTGACTCAACATCAAGGCTCAGTTGAAAACCAGCGCCAGGCACTAGCTGCCTGGCATTAATGCTGAACTGGGGCCTATTTGGTTCAGCCGCAGGGTACATTGTCCTTACATTATAGCTGTTTAACTTTAGAATACCTTAATTTTAAGTTTAATCTTAAGGCGACTAATTTCTGGGCCCTGGCTGTGCCAAATAAATTCATTTTCTTTCTTTCTTCTTCTTTCTTTACAAGAAAATATAATCATACCAGTATTTTTTATAAACCCCCAGCTTTCGAATCAAAAGTTACGAAACTTTAGTACTTAATACTTATGTCGTAAAATGTAAAAAGAAAAATTAGACCGCGTAGGAATCGTCCTGCGATCTTCTAGTTTGGTACACCAGCATATAGTTTACTACTGGAGATTGGGATACAGTGCGAGTTTTTATCAACCTCGATCGCAGACCAAGTTAAGACAAAAATGTATGAAAATATCGTGCGGGCGCATTTCAATGAACTATGTCATGATGCTCTCTGAAAACCTACGTGAGTTGTGTAGCCTGTGCGTCAATGATCTCGTTGAGCCAGTTGAGTGCGGTGGCGCAGTCTGCGTGTGCGTGTGCGTGTGCGGCCACGGCGCAGCGCAGCGCGGCCGCCTTGCGCAGCAGCGCGCCCGACTGCTCCCACCAGCCGCTCGGGGACGACATGCGCTCCAGGTACACGCTGGACAAACAGCGACACGTCTGCACGTATGATGACCACGCCTGGATCACCAGATACCACAATTAACGCTGCATATTAATAGCTCCACTGTAGGGCTTTTGGTAACGTTGATTCCATTGCATACGCAAGTATACAAAGTTAAGTTAGAGTAAAACTCGCGATTTTATCGTAAAATGAAGAAGATACGTATAGCGTACGTAGTCTCACATCTGTATTGGCCAAAAAGTTAAGTAAGAGTGTTCCTTATAGAACATAAAGTACACTGAAAGCATAACATAGCATCGCGCCTGTTTTCCCCGAAGTATTAGGCAGAGGAGTACTATTTATTGTACGCCCACCAGTGGCGTGCGGTTCAAAAAGACACTGCCTACTCTACATAACTCAGATAATTAATATTTATTATAAGATATTTGAGGTGGAGGTGGCAAATCACATACATCATTATTTAATCGATAAAACGACAAACCAATACCAACATGCAGTAGGTATTGTTGGTAAGTAAGCCTTTAAAATGTTCTGCCTACCCTGTCTAAAAACTTGAATCCCATGTAATAGGAGGCGAGTCTATTGCCATCTACCGGGCATAGTTCCAGAGTCAGTGCTGCTACTGAGAATTTCCATACAGAAAAACACAATATCGCTTTGTTTCAGAAAAATCCAATAACAATTTTCCCGTACTAAGAATCGAATCTAGGAACTCACACTTAGCAGCCACACTTCCGACCACTACACCAATGAAACAATGTCAAACACAAAACTACTCACCACATTATCATCATCAAGCACCGAGAAGTAATGTTCAACTATTTGCGACAACAGCGTCCTATTAGCGTCATGTATTTTATCACACTCGAGGCACTGCCGGATCCTGTCCATCTGCTTCACAAACAAGTACTCCTCATCCCCCTTGGCCTTCAGCTTGATGTGGGAGATCACGGCGTAGGAGTCCGCGAGGCAACGCTCGAGGGGACCACGTAATGAGTTCGGAGGCATTCCTCGACATAGGATGGGGAGGATATCGAAGATTAGGAGGGTGTCTGATTCCTAGAAAAGGGAGATGAATACGATTTTTTAGATAAGGGGTTTTTAACCGTGGCTTCAGCGCAGGTCTGCAAGTTAAGCTTCGCTTGCCGCGGTTAATACCTGAATGGGTGAGAGAATTTTCAATAATTCGGGGAGCAACTTAAGAGCGTTTACGCCGCGCGGTGGCGAGCGAAATTAGGTATTTACAGCGCTCGACCGCTCACCCGCTTGTGTGTGTGCGTGCGGACTGTGAAGAGGCAATGCTTAGAGCGCGCGCTGGCGATGTTGATCCTTTTTGCCTTTTTGGTATTTTTTAGTTTATTATAATTTATTTTGTATTGTAGTTTTTAGTATTTGTTTATTCACATGAGCTAATAGTTATTAGTACCTAGATATTACGATATATTTTCATAATACGATAATATCGTCACCGGAAATATGAATTAATGTAAGGGACAAATTGTCGAAAATTAGTTAAATAAACAGTTTTACTCAGAAAATTCCGCTCTATCGATTGGTATATTTATTTTTAATTTTTGAGATCTTTAAAAAATATATAAATAATAAGGCAATTGCATGGCATGATTATAAATACTCATGCAGAGATACAACAAATTCAACCTTAAATCCAAACAGCAAGCTTCAAATTTGTATATTACATACGTTTAGCGTAACTCTAAAACCGAAATAAAATAGTTATACAAAGGTATTATACCCTAAATAATTACAAAACTTAATAGCCTTTACATTAAATTTAAACATGATTTAAAGATTTTTCTGATAATAAATTGCCTTAATCGCTGATGAAAATAATTTTTCCCTTACAGTAATGGCTATATCTGAAACTAAAAGAGTTATTGAAATCCTGTCTTATAGGAAAAATAGAGCGCAAAAATATAAGAATAATGGTATATTTACTATTATGATACCATTAAAGTTGAAAGAAATACAAGGTTTTATCCAATTTTTTTTAAAGTTTTTTGCGATTTCCTAAAACTTGCATTTTGTCCCTTACAGTAATTCATATTTCCGGTGGCGAATTATTATATCAATAATCAAGATACATATTGTGTACATTATTTATTATTTTATTTATTTTCCCGAATAAACAAAAAGCTCTTTGTTTCCCAGACCTGATTAAATTAATACAAATTCCTAAACTCAAACACGGTGGATATAGTTTCTAAAAGCACCTCACAACCTCATCATCAGGTTATCGGCACTATACTAAATCAAACAAACCTAAAAAGTGTAGTTCTACTGTAAACAATAACCGAGGTCCTGTAATCACCTCCCATCATCATCAGGTCATCAGCATTAGTTAGGATAAAAGGACCTATCGAGACAAATGAAATAAGCCTAAACACGATGGTTCTACTATAAATAGTAATCGAGTTCTTGTAAACACCTCCCATCATCATCATCATCATCATCATCATCAGGTCATCGGCACTAGTTAGGATAAAAGTAACTATCCAGACAAATTAAACAAGTCTAAACACGGTGGTTTTACTATAAACAGTAACCGAGTTCCTGTAAACACTGCCCATCATCATCAGCATCATCAGGGCATCAGCACTAGTTAGGATAAAAGTACCGATCGAGACAAATGAAACAAGCCTAAACACGGTGGTTCTACTATAAACCGTTACCGAGTTCCTGTAACCTTCAGGATCCATCATCAGGTCTTCGATGCCATCGGCTCCACCATCATGTTTCCTCACCAAGAAGTATAAGAGGACTATGAACAATTATTGTACAAATTTTCATAAAAAGTCGTCAAAAATAATTCAACTGTTTACTTCTACCCAAAGTATCAATATGTTTTGGACTAGATTTATTCCAATTTATTGATTCAGAATCGTAATATTTTCGTCGAAAAAACGGAGCGCAGAGCGACATGTCCTTACCCTAGAAAGCCTCGGCGGGCACTGATCTCGCGCCGAGTTGCGGGTCAGTTTATATGGTACTTTTAAAAATTCTTTTAAAAATAGTTTATTACATTTTTGAATAATTTTTTTTTTGCCTTATTTTTAGGGACATATTCTAGTAATGTAAAAAAAATATAATATGTAATTTAGCCATCATTAAGTTTGTCAAAATTGGCTTTGAAAATGCTTAAAAATATATCATTTACGCTATGTTGTTTCGTAATTTACTTTAGAATAATAATAATTATTAAAAATGTTGTGTACTAGATTTGTATACGAGTATATATGTATTCTAAAAACCGTATTTTTTTGCTTTTATTTCATATACTTTGCCAGGTATCGAAGGATGAAGTAGTCATGTTTCGTAAATTTTACGAAACATGGTGTCAAACAATAGCCCTAGTATATATAATTATTAAAAAAATTAAAAATGTTTTGTATTAGATTTGTTCTTTACAAAATTTCCTATTAAATGGACAGCAATTTTGATATATGATCTATACAATTTAACGAAGTAATTTCAGGATGAAAAATGCCAATAACGGACCGTACGGCGTAAAGGCTCTTAAGCAGTAAACCCCGGTTGTCAAACGAAAACATATTGTGATGCTCGTTACGGGCCATTACACTGTTTGAAAAGTCTCCCAACTAGTCTTAAATTTTGGCATATCGGTATATCCTGGAAATGGCTCTAATTTCCGCAGGTAAGCGGCCTTAAAAAGGCCACATTAAGCAATTAAACTGGGAAATACTAAAATTTCAAACAGACGCTCGCTAAATATGAACCTTACGAAAACTAAATTAAGAGTCAGCAAATGTGTGCTCACTTTGTGATTCACCTAAAGCGGACTTTTTAGACCCTCAGATGACAGTAATTCTGTGAAAAACACTGACCTCCGTGGTCCCGGCAGAGATCCCCTGCAGGTAGTTGTCGAGCACCCTGCGTGCGGAGGGCGACACCTGCGCTTGCCGCGCGGCCAGGCTTACACAGCCTCTCTTCCACTCGGAGCCGCGGTGGAACACCTCCACCGTGAAGCACAGGTCGAAGGGCGGCAGCGGCTTACTGTACTCTGCTGTCAGGGTCTGCAGGATGGACAGGAGCACCGAGTCCGGGAAGTCGTACGATGGAGTCGTGGCCTGTCCAATATATAAACATGTCAAGTGGTATTTTTGTATAATTTCGTGTCAACGGTTTAAGAACTTTTTGGTGACGTGATAAGGTCGAGATCCGAAGACGCACAACAGTTTTTGACGTTGGATGATGGGGAATGGAACTCAAATAGTTGGCGACCGAGGCCAGAAGAAGAAATATCGGTCATCTATTATCGAGATGGTTGGACGAAGTTATTGCCGTGTGGTGGATTTGTTGGACCTAGATGAGACTAAAGCAGAAGTGCTGATGCTGAAGGAGGCCTATAACCAGGAGCAGGTGAAGGTGGTCCGTAGATGGTAATAATGGTAATACGTGGTGATTATTATAATCACCTATCTCCTGTCCCCAAAGTCAAAGTCAAGTCAAAGTCCAAGTTTTTAATTTCAAATGGGCCTTTTCAGGCACTTTTAATACGTTAAGAATCTAGGTGCACAGTTCCAAAGTGGGTTGGTCCTATGGAGAAGAGACCAGCACGAAATTCCCAAATATGATTGGAAAGATTTTGGGAAGTGTCGAATACTATATGTCTTCTGCTTCTTACTATCTGCTACAGTTATTTTTTCGTGACTGTCGAAAGAAGGTAATGTTTATCCCTGCCTGCAATACCTGTTCCAATATTCAATTTATTGTAGGCTAGCTAAACTCGGCCACACTTCGCTGTTGCTCAGTCTGATATTAATTATTAGGGAAGTGAATAAAACTACAATGTGATATACATAGAGTCATTTACCAGATATAATTGTATTTTTTTTAAACCTCGACATTCCTCCTTTCCGTGAGAACTTCAGGGTTAAAATATATAAAAACACTCTTATATGGAAAAACAATGTTATGTAAAAATTTCAAGTCAATCCATCGATTACTTTTTGAGTTTTGCGAACACAAACATACGGAAGCTGAATTTTTATATTTAACTAGTTAGTTGCCGGCAACTTCGTCTACGTGTACTTTGTACTTATTATCTAACTAGCTTCTGCTCGCGGCTTTGCCCGCGTGGTTTACGAATCCGTGCATTTTCCTGGATAAAAATTCCTAGCTTATGTGCTATTCCCATAGACTTAGAATTCCGCTTACGCTAAAATACCAACTAAGCGTGCAACAGAGATATCATTTTCATATGAACACTACCCGAGAAAGAAAGAGACAGATGTCAATGTCAGTATGATACAATTTTTTTTGAAGGATCGTTACCTATCGGTACCCTTGCTTTAGTGTCAAATATATTTTATTAATTTATAAAATAATCGTGTAATTATTAGCGATAAATGATATTCAGATAGTCATGATGTCATGTTATTTTGCCAATTGTAACGTGACATAGAGAAATAATCCAAATAATTACACGTTTCACAGGCAAATCTGATTTTTTCATCGTACGTTTTGAAACCATATTTTGTGTACGTACTAGTATTAATTCGCCGAGGAAACAAATTTCACCATAGTATATTAGATTTTCTTTCGATACGTGGTAATATTTTGTAGATAAAACAAGAAATAAATAATATTTAGTCTAAATTTTAAAATGTATGTTTACGCTAGGGTTGACAGTAGAAATGACTTCACGAATATCGATAAAATGTCGATAGATTTTTATCTGATTATTAAATAATCGGGGCTAAGGGAACTAGCTATGGTAATATCATATATTACTTTATCATTATCAGTGCACAAAACTGTGACTAGTGGATAGCACAAGGTTAAATCTTTGTACTATACTTATCTGTATGCTGCATACAACATCATCTTAAAACAGATTGAACAGACATTTTCTGGGCACGTTGGATCCATCAAAGACCTCATCAATTGCTTTTCATCAGGCGTGATCGAGGTCAAGAGCAGGCCCATTCAGTAACAAAAAAGAAAATGTTATTATATTTTGTAATACTCATTGTATTTTCATATATAAAATGATTTTATCCGTTTATTAATTTATAATAAGAGGATTTAATTAGTAGCGTATATACCTCTAATCATTAGGGCAAGATTTAATCTATCGATACTATACTATATTGACAATGCAAATACACAACCCTATTTTCATCTGACGTATCAGTCACTAACACAGATATTATTTTTCGGTATCTCATGCAAGCTGTCATTGTTCATCTTTTACATTCTAAATCTATGGCTATTCCAGACTATAATCTATCTCTGTACCAAATTTCATCCATATCCGTTCAGCCGTTCTGGCGTGATTGAGTAACAAATATCCATCCGTCCATCCTCACAAACTTTCACATTTATAATATTAGTAGGATAATAGTGTGGATAACGAGGTATAGTGTTCCTCCATTGAAGGTGGTCAGCCTGGCGGGCCGAAGCATTCGTATATGTGTTAGAATCGTTGTAAACTCTCATAGTGCGATTCAGGGTTTATTGTTGTAGATTCACTCCGATAGATGGCGCTTTACTTTTTGCCATGATGCGAGTAGTAGTCTAAGAGGTATCGAACAAATAAAAGTCGCATGGTACATTATACATTGCTCTTACAAATTTCTATAATTGGTTGTTTTTCGCTTTTCAGTTAATATTATTAAAGCAGTCAGGTTATTCGTTATTTTATTTTATTTTTTGTAATTTTCTAACAGGTCTATAATGGTATATTCACCTGTCTCCTGAAGCAGTCCACGAGTCCCCTGGCGACGCTGGTGGGGTGCAGGTGCAGCAGACTGCTGGGCTCGTGCCTGGCGTCGTGCTGGTACACTCCGCTGCGGTAGGCGCGCACCTCTCGCTCTATCAGCCGCGAAGCTAGGCGCTCCACACCTGGTAAGGCTCCCTGGTTCGTGTATTTGAACACTTCGGGCCAGATTTCACCTGGGAAAAGAGATATAAGTTAGTTGTTTTATACAATAATCGCCGAAAGTTAATATATCGACCCTTAAACGGCGAATATCTAAATTATGTATGTAAGTATTAAATTTTTACACTTATGATACCAGACTATTCTGATCTGACCATAATTTTGTTATAAGACTTTAGTTTAACTGCCAAAATTCATTCTTAAATTGATCTACTGGAATAGTTAGTAATAAAAACCTGGGTCACATACAAAACCAGACCAAATGATTTGTACAGACACTTTTTTTTTTATAAATTTAATTATTTATTTTGCAATTAGGATTTTTCAATCACTTTTACACGTCTTTTTTAAACTAGATGGTGTCGGCATTTCCTATGACTATCCCTGAGAATAAACGCCGAAACAAACTCAGGGGTCAAAGTTTAAAAACGTTGCCCCACACTAGGATTTCTCCTGTGTCGTGGGTACAGTTTACAAACATACATGTCACATACACACACAACCAGACCCGAAACAACTATCTGTAGATCATACAAATATTTGTTCCGTGCGGGGATCGAACCTGCGACACATAGCGCAGAAAGCTAATCGCTTAACCACTGCGCCAACCGTGTCGTCATTTGTTCTGTGCGGGAGTCAAAACCGCGGCACGTAACGCAGCAGTCGCAAATATGCAGGGACAATGAATGAAACCGTGATAAGTTTATTAGAATTTTACATTTTTGTCCGACACTTTAACCCATGCTGCAACTTACAGGGTACATAGTCGAGCACATCTTCAGGTTTCCTGGCGGCATCTGCCGGCGTTTTGCAGTACGATGCTGGCAGTTTGACAGTCTTTCTATATATCTGATGAAAGAAAGAGATGAAATCAGAAACTTCATTCTAAAGAACCATATTCATGGATGAGGGTGGTTCTGGTTGGGTAGTGTGGTGGTGTGGTAATCCAGGTGTAAAGTCAGCCTTAAAAACATATACACCTGGCAAAATTCAAAAGGAACTTTTAGAATATTCCATGATTAAAATCTTGAGAAAATTTAATAGTGCAGAGTACAAGGTCATTCATTATATAAAATTTCAATCACTAATTATTTAGAAGAAGTGTTTGAATTTCACTACGTTTATACATCTTTCGGAGACCGATTCTACCACTTTATAAGTCTGTGCGCCATTTTTCAACACCACGAATGAAATCGACACGTGCTACAACCGAAATTCAAAGACAACTACTATTCCTCACTAATCTTGAGTACTACGGCCCAGTCCCAGCAGTGGGAAATTTCAACAGGCTGATATTCACCTCTGGCACATCCTTGAGCTTATAGTCATCTATTTTGTATGTAGCGAGCGCGTCGCAAGCTGCCTCGACCACGTGGGGCTGGTTGCTGTCGGCGATGAAGCTCCACAGCTTGCGAACCGCCTCCGACACCAACTTGTCGTACTCCGGGGTGGACACCCGGAGGGACGGGACCTCGCTTAGCAACTTGCAGATGCTAGAAAAGAGTACCGAAAAAATTGCAACTCATATGTAAGTTTCTCTACAGACGAAAAATCCCATACATGGTGTAATGGAACGACTTGTCGTCTCAGATTGATTGATAAACAGGTCGAAAGTGTATATAATAAAGTATTTTAGCGATAACAACCCAGTTTTTATGAACCTTAAATAATCACAATCAGATCCAGCAAGTCCTCTCTTGTCTTTCCCCCAGCAACGCCCTAAGCCGAGGTTCGAGTCCCACTATGGGACACCCTTAGCAGTGTTGCGTTATATTATTTAATTTGCTCGGCTGGAGGCCCTTCTGGTCTCGTCGTTAGCCCGGTTAAGCAGTGAAAACTCCTGTTAACTGCGAGAGAAATTGGTAAAAAAGATAGCAGCCCAGAATGTGGAATCGTGCCCGATAGATCGCAATAGGCAATCCTATACAAAAGTACAGGCAAGATAATATGTTATTTTTTACGTAACTGGACATTATGTCACGACAAAAAAAAACTAACTTTGCTCTGTAATACATCACTTTACCTGATCTGCACATTGTGCCTGTTGTCCCTCGCCAGCTTGGGCTGCAAGGCTGCCCAGGTGGTGTGCGGTGCGAGCGCGGCTCCTCGCCACAGCAGCGCCAGGCTGTCCACACACACACACGTCGCTACTGCGCCCGCCTTGTCACCGCAGCGGTTCAGGATCGAAGATATCACGGAAACCAGTTCCAAGCCGTGACTGGTGGGCCTGGAGGCACAACACAATATTATGTAATGGAATAAAATATCATCAGATGTTTACTAAATCTGCTGTCAAATCTCTCGTTAGCTATTGTGATTGGTTGATCGAAAATTAACAATTAATCACATCAGTTAACATAGATTTAAATGCTGATTTACAGAGTACAGTCAGCCTCAAAAATATGTTACACGTAGCGAATTCAAAACAGAATTTTGGAGGAACTAGTCCGAGGAATCTATATTTTTACAGTAAGTATCTGTGGGTATAATGTTTAAAAATAATTGACCAAAATTTTGTTATTTAAAGCAGTACTTTTTACAGAATCCACTTTTGAATTTCTCTTGTATACATCTTTTTGAGGCTCACTATACTAAGAGCTTTTTATTAGAAGAGGCCGTTCAGGAGTGGAACAGTAATAAATTCAATTATTAATATTGTTTAATATTATTATATTAAAACTTTCTGACAAAGTTATTAGGGTGGTAGCAAAATCATTTAAAAAGAAGAAACAATACACCGAGATGTCGAATACCTTCTAAGCTACGCTCACGTCCAACAAAGATAAGTTTACATACCTTATCTCACAGATCCTTCTGACAGCAACTGCCTTGGCGATATCCAGCTCCCACTTCAGGTCGTCAGGCTTGCCTATGCTGGGGTCCACCAACATTTCTTGCAGATACGGGAAACAACGCACCTAATACAAAAAAGATGAGGACAATTAATAGTCAGCCTTGAAGGATTTGTGCTAACAGTTGAAAAAAAAAATTGTGTTCCGCAAGGCTGAATACTAGGCCCTTACTAATTTTAAACCGAGATGACGAATATTTCTATTAGAACCTCGAGAATATTATAACACTTTATAACATAGCATCACGTCTGTACTCTCCAAAGGGTTAGGCAGAGGTGTACTATTGTACACCCACATTTCGCCGATGCCGTTATCCTATGTAATAGGGGGCGAGCCGATTGCTATCTACAGTTCCAGACTCCATGGTGTTACTAGCCCAACCTGGACACCGAACCCAGGACCTCACACTGGGCATTTTCAACCATTGGACCAATGAGGCAGAGAATATTACTCCAGCAATAATAACTATACAGTTATATTACCTGTGTTTCTGCTAAGCTGGTGTACAGCATGATGAGGAAGGAGGTTGGAGCACCCTTGTTGGCTTTCAGCTTGTTTAACACAGATACTATGGTTGGCACATTTTCCTGAAAATTTGAAAATATATGCCATACAATTTAATTTTGTTCTTGTGCCTTCTTTACATTCTTCTGGATGACGGTTTGATCACTGATTGATCGCTATATTATGTAAGACATGTCTGAATAATACTCTTTTGTTTTTACTCTACGTATAATAGAGAAAAAATTAAATGAAAATCTACTCTAACATTTACACCGTAAAGACTTCTCTCACCTTAGTCTTCGCCATCAACGGCAGCGCCCTCAAGCACTCCAACCTAACACTAGGGCACCTATCACTAGCTATCTTATACACTAGTAGCGGCAAGATCTGCACTGACACCTCCTTCTTATAACTAACCAACTCCACCACAATCTTAATCACTTTCACCACAATTTCTTCGTACCAACTATCTTTTCGCTTCTCCAAAACCATTCCGAGGAGAAAAGGTAACAATTCTAGTTTGACCTCATCATTGACGGTAGCTATAGAATCTAGCCAACTCTTTAATTTATCCGGGTTATCTCTCATTCGTTCCCAGTTTTGATTGAGCTTAAAAACAACGGATAAATGACTGTCTGTGAATAATAATGCTTGGAATGTTTTATTCGCTTTTAAATTCGGTGTTTGGAGTCTTGTGTCGTCTTTATAATTGTCTTGGTATGTGTCCAGGATTTTGGCTGCGACTTTCAGAGCTGATGCTGTAAGGTATGATGGCAGGTTGACCCATTGAAGCGAGAGCGCCACGAAAGTGTTGAGGGAGATCGAGGAGTATTCATATTTGCTGATTATGTTGAGACCTACCAACACAAAATATGGTTCAGTTATGCTGTAATATTTACACAAAACTATCGGAACGCCCATTTAAGAGATCTTTGTACACTTTTTGAGGGCAGAAGAAGAAAAGAAGTGGCCAGTTCATTTCGTCGTCACATTATCTTGTCTGTAAACAGGTTTTAGAGGCAGTTATCTCTATTTGTCATGACTAGAAAATTCTATCGCGACCCTCGTCATTAATCTAAAAGCTAAGGGGTGTCAATACTCTTCATTATACTTTAGAACTAGGTTCAGATATTTTGATAGCATTATAGGAGTCTAGCAATGGCCCAGCAGTAGGAGGCAATAGGCTCAACAATTCGGCTGATAAGGTCTTCTAGTTAGCGTGGAATGTCAAGTAAACTCACACAAGTTAAACAGCTCGTGCAGGTAAAGAGCAGATGTTTCCGCCAGGTTCTCAGCCAGCAACATCAGTGTGATACCAGCGACGGTTCGCAACTCTGGAGCGTCTAGCGCGAAGCACCGCTCGATCAGGTTGTAGCAAGAACGAGGGTCACGTCTGCAGAAGATACAGATTTAGATAGATAATAAATATGAATATCATTTTTAAATTTACTTGTACTAATGGAAAAACTTTTTACAAAACATATGTAATTAGAATTTTTAGTTTAATATTGCCAAACTAAAATTCTCAATGGTGTGTGTATTTCACAAACCTGCACCAGGCCAGCGTGGTGGACTAAAGCCTAACCCTTCTTATCCTGGGAAGAGTCCCTTGCCCAGCAGTGGGACAGTAATGGACTGAATTTATTATTTTTTATTAATTATGATTCCATTAGTTAAGATTTTGTATATTATTATTCTATTCCATGGCTTTGTTAAGTTTATTATATAGGGGGTTGTCAGTAAAATTATAAGGCTACAATCCAGAGCATTAAATAACTTTTTATGATGGTGACTACTAGGCTGTACTACTAGCTGGTACTAGGAACACTGGACCCTCCGCCATTATAATAAAACAATGTAATAAATGAGACTATATACTGCAGCTTGATGAGCTGGTTGGAGACCCTGGCGAGCATGGGCAGCAGCGCCATCACGTGGTCGCGGTGCTGTTGGTACACCGCTGCTTCCGTTACTGCGCTGTAGGCAGCGAAGGAGCGGTCGATTAGCGCGGGGTTGTAGATCTGTTGGGATCACAGTTTTGGGATAGTAATACAAGTGTTAACAGTTGGGTCGCAGTTTCGAAAATAATTCTGATCTACCAATGTTACATTATGTCATTTTGCACTTTGCAAAGTTAGAGCTGGTGATTCTAGCATTATATTTATTTAATCAATTAGCTGAGACAATGGAATAAAAGTTTTATTCAAATAATATAGAGAGTAGCCTTCTTATGATTACGCCTTTGCCCAGCAGAGGGATGTTAAAGGCTAACAGAACTAAAGGAATTTTTTGACATTTATTGGGAACACTGACAATCATAGTTCATGTTAGCAGCAACAGAGAGATTGAATTTCCTTTTTTTAAATCATATTTGTTTTGTGAAAAATTATTTTGCCAACTCAGACATTTAAGAAATAAAGTTACAAGGATTATATCTATGGCAGACTTAGTAATACTAATTGCTACTGTAGCTAAGTTCTGTAGAAATGTTCACCAGAGGACCTGCAGCCTGATAGACATGGAGTTTCTTGCCGGTTCTTCTCCATAGGACCAACTTTTTGGAACCGTGCAACTAGAGTCCTATAACGTTTCATAAGTGCCTGTATTAGGTTTATTTGAAATAAAAAACAATTCTATCTATCTATCTTCTATCATATTCAAATTATCCCTAAAACCCATACCTGTTGACAACTCAGACAAGCAAGCAGTAGAGAAGACTGTGCTGTAGTTTGTGGCAAGCTAAGAAGCAACTGCCAGGGTCTGATGCTGCAGTCTCTCTGAGGGTGGCATGTTAGCCAGAGGAACACTGGTCTGAGTAGCTCCAGGCTGTTTGATGACACACTGGAATTAAAAGAATTAAATAAAAAGTTTTTAAAGTATAAGTAAGGAAACTAATTAGCCTTTTTAATGTACAGAAAAAAAATATATACATTTATATTATAAATGTAATGAAACAAGTGAATTTGCAGATAGGTACAGTTTACATAAAGTTGTATAGGAAAGAAGACAAACCGGGATACAAGAGTTTTATTTTTCATGTAACATATTCTGAGAGAAGAGATGAAAAATGACACAGAGTCAACTCTGCGCTCTACTACTACTCTTCTTTCTTTCAATCCCTATCTTGTTTCATCTATGTATGAAATTATAAATGAAATTTGTATTGAATAAAAAGCAATATCAAACAAAAACCATCAACTTACATGTAATCAGGGTGAGTGCACAGTGCATGCATCTGAGATAGGACATCATCTTCAGCTCCCTTATTCTTCTCTAGTACCGTAATGAACGGATGCTGAGGGGACTTGAGATTAAACTGACACTTGTATTGCTGACCTGGCATCAGGCGGGCCTTGAGGTCTAAGATGAGAAGACCAGCCATTGTGGATATAATTGCTGAATAGTTGCTAGAAATAAAAACATTGTTGGTTAATATTTTGGGTAACTTTGCTCATGAAATGCTTAGCAACATAATGATTGGGTCATTGTAACATTGCATTATATTGTTTTCAGATTGCCTGATTTAATATTTATTCATAGTGATAAGTTTTGTTTAATTTATGTTTTTTTTTTTTCTTTTTTCGTTTTCGTTCGTTTTTTCTTCTACTCAGAATTTTGAACTTATTGCATGTCTAACCGAGACCTTCGCCTGGAGGAACTCGACACTAATGTTTCTAGGGTTGGGATATTGCGATTTACTATTGTAAGTAGTTACAAACCAATATCATCCAGCAAATAACGAGAAAATACTACTTACTGTGCGCTCGGTAATAAGGTTACTACAGTTGACATAGTATGGGCAATCTCGAGGACCCCTAGCTCCACCAGCGCCAGCAGTCCCTGGCATGCCGTCAGGCTTACCCTTGCGTCCTTCGATGAACACTTTTCCCTAAGAAACTTTAACTCCTCATTCTCGTTGACAAATCTTTGGCGTTCAATCGGCTTAAACTTTGATTTAATAGTAGATATCAACTTTTCGATTGCATTAACGATCAAAACGCTGTTGTTGGTGTTCAATTTATATTCAATCTCGTCCATTTTTGAGGATAATTTCTTAGTATTTTGTGTATTTTGTAAAATTTTACGCCGGCCCTCGAACAGCTGGCGTTGACAATTATTTGACAATGACGTGACATGACAGCATAAAATATAAATAAATACGAGTGTTCCAAAGACTACAATAGTATACTGGAAATAGACTGGCAACTCGAGTATTATCAATGATTAAAGGAGTGGCGCTCTCTGGCCGCCAGATAGGGTAAACTACTCCATAACATATAGCTATACGTAGGTATACAGCTATCTATAGAATGCTACATTTACGTAGCTATAGCTATACGACTATAGAATACTATATTTACGTAGGTATTGCTATCGTTATATGATTATATTATTTTATTGTTCTTTTGGCGCTAAAGCAAGAAAATTTGTTACACATCTTATTAATAATGTAAATTAATGCATCTCAAAGTATAATTATAAATGTAACATAAGAATGTTTGTGAAGATAAAATAACACATTACTATTAATAAGAAACAGCAAATAATGTAACAAATTCTTTGTTTTAACTAGAGGAAAATTCAGGACATCCTAAATAAATAACACATTCAACATGTACATCCACATGCGAAACAATTTAAGCAAAACAAAACCGACACGAGCAGAAAACACTCGCGCGCAGCCATTTGCAATTAAGTGATTTTAGTGATGCCATTACGAAATTAGAATCTTATCATACTTTGAAAAGGCATCGGAATTAATCAACGAATTCTTTATTTTAATGCAACTGAGCATATTCATAAGTAATAATTAATCAATTCTTTTAATTTCTGATGTAGCTATTATAGATTCAATGATTAAAAATTTTATTAGTGTAATTTATTTTTGGGTAAACTTCCAGCACAAAAATAATATATTTTAGTATTGCAACACTTAACATTTTCACGATTTTGTTTTGGGTATCTGACTTCTAGATGACGCTATTTTGATTTAAAAAGGGGTTTGTTCTAAGTTGCCATAGCATGGAGTGTTCTATTTTTCATATAGCAATCAAATAATTTGGCAATTTTGAGAATTTGAATATATAATATAATTTTATTAAATAATTTAATAGAGGCTCCAACATAATGTGTAGAATACAAGAAATGTGAGAAAGAAAAACGACGGAAAAAGAGAAAGATATAAATCATGAAAAAAGAGAGAAAGTTAACAATAATTTTGACAGGAAAGACTACGCGTTCCATTCCATTTCATTGAGCATAAAATTTCAGCGAAACTTTTTTATTATGCTATATTTGTGCGTGAGGTTCTGGAACGCGACTTCATAAAACGCCGATCGTTTTGATTTTGGCGAGTTGGAATTACCGAACCAACAAAAACATTACTCGAAATAAACTTGGAATACTTATAGACATTTGGAAAAATGTCGACACCGCCTAGAGAGACCATACAAAAACAAATACAGTCCGATTGGGCCAACAGAGAATACATTGAAGTCATTACGGGCAGTATCAAGAAGATTACAGATTTCCTCAACTCTTTTGGTACGTTGTTTATGTTTATAACCGCGTAATATTATGTTCGTAAGCTACAGATACGCCACTTTTGCTATGTGACTACAAGGCATACAATAAATAAATAATAAGTGTCACATTTTGTATAATATTATGGAGATATACCCGTTGTGCATAGTGATTCATGCACACTCGACAAATTGTCTTGATTGTGGTTTTTTGATTGAAACATTTTTTTTCAAAAAGTTTATTGTGTCTTACCTCTTGTCTTGGGTTACCTGCTTACTGTATGCGAAAGGTGGAGGACCTATTTCGAGCTGTGGACTCCTTGATTGCTCCTCCAATCCCCCTTGATAGTTGAAATTACTGAGTTCCTGTTTGAAAAACACTACTCTTTTCCTGCAAGTATTTGAATGACTTCAGTTCTGTGACTGGTTCATAATAAATTAAATACTAGTATTAATAGTTCCAAACATAAAGTTGCTATTCTTACACTTACAACAGTTGTAACTAGTAATCCTGAACATCTGATAAATAGTCCAACCATAGTATTCACACATGATATGATTACAGCAGTAACCTCAACACAGGATAAGACTGGTCTGATGTCCATATCAAGGATGAATTGCCTCTGATTAATCACATTAAGTGAATTATAATTTTTAAGATAACAATTTCTGCCTTTCAGACATGTCCTGCAGATCACGTCTTGCCACATTAAATGAGAAACTAACATCATTGGAAAGGAAAATTGACTATTTGGAAGCTTGTGTAAGTAGCAATTTTATTGCAGCATTCTTGCTATAATCAAACTTTACTGGAAATTAATGAAAATAGCTTTAGACTTGTAACTTTATTAGGGATAAACAGTGGTACATATTGAGTTAGCATTTAATTAAGGTTAAGACTTATTACCATATCACCATTCCAATTTTAGGAATGAATTACTGCACAATTTGCCATAAAACTCAACAGTACAAAATTTCTACAGAAATGCCAACCTGGAATACAAAGCCAGGACCCGAAACTAGTGGATGGATCAAAACCAGTAGAACTGTAGACTTAGTGAAATTGTAAGCAATAGTGAATATTATTGATATCTGTATATTATGTAGTTTTTTTTTTTAGTTCCATTTTTATTTTATTACATTACATGGGAGAGTGCAGATCTATACATGGTTTTATTATATTTTTTGTCAGTTTTATATTGTTAGTGATCTGGTTCCACAATGAAAGAGTCCAACTAAAAGCTAGAACTTTAAAAATTGACATATGTAACCTAAGTGATATTGATCAGTCATGCTGATCCTCCTTTGTTTACATTAAGGAGACCTATATTGTAGACCTGTTATAAATATTTGGTCTATGTCTCCATGATAGTCATACAAAAAGATTTGATATCTGCTATCTCCTTACAAACCCTAGTTTTCAGTTATTTTTACCATTTTTATTTCGTTTCAGGTAACTAAAGGTGAAACACTGACATAATCAGAATAACATAAGTAATATTTTTTATTTAAGTATAATTCCATGAGATTGTATTATTCACATTTTTTATAATGTTTGGTATAAAGTATGTAATATTATGTATATTGTATAGATTAGATTATAAATAATATATTTAAGTTCACAAAGTTATTATATTAATAAAAGTAAGTAGGAGTCATACAGTAGAAGTAACATGTCAAATTATTTTTCAGTAATGTTTTAGCCAATGTAACCAACATGTAAATGTAATCATTCCACTATGTAATCAAGCGCAAATGTGGCACTGCCTTTATGCAGTTTTTAGTTGATGCAATGTTCATAATATTATACAATGTGACTGCTTAAATATACGTAATTATAAAAAATATTATGTCTAAATGTTCCCCTTGATGTCTTTTGAAAAAATATATTAGGGAATTTATCATATCTTCTCCAATAACACAGCTATGCCTTGTCCACCTCCACAGCTTGAAGTGGCAATTCCTCTTTTCAAATTACGCCGACTGCAAAAAATACGAAATACCTTTAATCTTACTTAATTTACACGATCGTAACAGGCTATTATAATAGTGTGTAAGCATCACATAATAATCCATAAAATGGCATAGCATAGGTATGTGAAAAATATTAATCTTCTTTTAATTAATATCTTACTTTTTTTACTAGTGGAATTAGGAATTACAAATCAATGAACAGATGATTTGACAAAAGCCAAAATCGCATTATTGTGTCGTGGCGCCCTGTGGCGGAGTATTGGCCCAATCAAAACACTCAAAACAGTTGTTATGTAATTCTCCTTATTAGATTTTCATGATTGGTTTCAAATTCTGCATCAAAATACACCACAACCAATACTGTCTTGAAGCTTAACTTACCCAAGTTCATACACAAGATGTGTTGCCATCCTCGCGCCAGTTGCAGACACTGGGTCTCCTAATGCCAGCGCTCCGCCGCTCACATTTACCTTACTGAGGTCTAATTTCAGCTCCCTAGCGGTGATGAGAGCTTGGGTCGCGAAGGTTTCGTTTATCTACAAGATTATTACATTTATAATTATAGTAAAGTTCCATGGTCGAGCTCGATTGGGGTGGTTCTAGAGTCCTATTTCTTATGTATGTAACCGTAGTTATGTTATGGGTGATGGGTCGGTCTGAATTAACCAGTACACAAGACATTCTAACTTTCGTCTTAGGTCGGCAACGCTACTGTAATCACTAAATAGCAATTTTTACTGGGCACCAGTGATCGCATACTATCAGGTAGTTTGACGCATTCAAAAATAGTTAGAAATCTAAATCTTGAATCGATGTTATTCATGAAACATTAAAATAGATGTCTCACAGCTGTAGACATGTATTTATAACTGTTCTCCAACCGAAATAAAAACTCGTGGGCATGTGGAGATACAATAGGCCGACCGTTTAACTCGCGTATCGCCTGCGCGGTAAGAAGGGACCGGGGGCGGGTAACGCTACACACGGAGTCAATAATCCAAAGATTTATCTCGAAATAGACATTGTTGGTAAAGAATAAATTAATAAGTATCTTTTTTTTATTAAGCGTTACCCGCCCCCGCTCCCTTCTTACCGCGCAGGCGATACGGGAGTTAAACGGTCGGCCTATAGACATTATCACACACAACACATCGCCTATGTGAATTCGTTAATCCTTTAGATGGCTCACGGGTAAGGAGAAAAGATTGATTGGTACATACAGTGTCCACACCATACGAATAAAATCGTTTGATTAATTTGACTTTGAGGAGATGCTAAAGAAAGAAATGTTTTTAGTTGATATACCTCAAACAGTTCCACATCATCAACCTTCAGCTTTTGTTCTTTTAGCAGTTTGCTAACGGCATGGACGCCTCCTATCCCCGCGTCTGCCGGATCCACTCCCACACACGTCCACCCCGCTATCCTGGCTAGTGGTTGAAGATTATGACTTCTCACCGCTTCTTCACCAGCTATGAGGATGGCTGCTGCTCCATCTGCTGGAGCCTATGAAGGAATAGATTTTGGTGAGGGACTTTTCTTTGCTAAGAATGTTTCGTTGTACAAGGAGGTTCTTTACTTGCACCTGTAGGCTATAAAAGAACGTCTTTAGTTCTAAAAGCAATACCTTTCACTACTTAGCCATTGCTTGAATCTGCCGTACCATAATTATTATATTACGCAGGCGTATGCTGTAGACTTAATTTACATTACATACATACATTGACATCGACAAGGAAGGATAACGAAAAGCAAGTTGCCTTTTCTTATTCTTTACCTTTTTACAGATATATTAAAATTAGAAAAATAATAACAGAAAAAGAACTTACAGAAGTATTTCCAGCAGTTAGTATGTCTCCATATTCTATTAAGGCTGGCAATTGGCTCAGGTCTTCAGGCTCTATTGATGGTTTTGGAAGCTGGTCTCTGTCTACTACTATCTGCTTCTTCTTGATAGTCACTGTTATGCTGGTCAATTCTTGTTCAAACGCTTTTGATTCATCAGCTGGAACAAACATTGATTTTCAAACACCTTATTAATTTTTGGTAATACATACAATTAGTTATGACGACACGGTTGGCGGAGTGGCTAAGCGATTAGCTTTCTGCGCTACGTGTCGCGGGTTCGATCCCCGCACGGAACAAATATTTGTATGATCTACAGATAGTTGTTTCGGGTCTGGTTATTTGTGCATGTGACATGTATGTTTGTAAACTGTACCCACGATACAGGAGAAATCCTAGAGTGGGGCAATGTTTAAAAAAAAAAAGAAAAAAAAAAGTTATACCACAGAATAAATAATAGTACTAAGAGTAGTCATACTAGAAATGTATTGTGGTCTGTCTCATTGACGGTTTATTGGTCGCAAATACGACTGCTGGGCGTGGACCTGGCTTTGATCCCCCGGTCGGGCAGTGTTGTTGCGTATTTCTGTTAGAAATTTCTCAGTACCAACCCGGAGTTGTTAATTGTGGCTGGTAGATGGCAATAGGTTCACCTCCTGTTACGTGAGACTCAATAACGGTATCATCGGTGGTATGTGGGTGCATGAAGTACAACAGTACATCTCGCCTAACCGTTCGGAGAATACAGGCGTGATATTATGTAATGTGGTCCCTGGATTATAATAGATGATAGGTAAATGCATGCTGTTTATTACCAGGATCTATCCAGTACCTAGAGCTCCGTATGCTCAGTCCTGATCCTGATATTACCAGTCTGCTAAAACCAGTCCTCTGCTGGTGTAGTGATTTTCTACATTACTTACAAACACAGATGTTCATAGACTGTTAGATATATTAAAGTTAACCTGCTTTCCACTTCAAATGACTCTGCAAAGCGAACTCATCAACATCTTCTCTTGACACTCCATACTTCTCCGCCAAGTCCTCCACCATTTTCTGCATCGTCAGTCCAGTGTAGCTATCAGGTGTTTGCTTCTGGATATGGTCTTCTAATTGGTATGATTTGCCGAGGGCAGTCCCAAAGCGAACATGTCTTACTAGCATGGGTAATGCGGACATTAGTTCAGTTCCACCTGCCAGGGTTATCTTGGAATTACCTGTTATGATGTCCTGAAAAATGGGAGGAGGTTAATTGAGTCAAATTCGTTTAAACCTTAGACTTGCACCGCGTAGGTACTTACAACAGAACTATTGATGATAGCCTGAAGCCCAGTACCACAAGCCTTACTGACGCCCAACGCTGGGCTGCTAAGCGGTACTCCGGAGTATATTCCGCAGTATCGTGGCGTTTTACCACCATCGCACTGGCTCAACTGAAACAAAGAAGTTTTCTAATTATTTGCTTACTTTAATGAAAGAAGCAAAAAATGACTGGAAAACTGAAGATAATGCATACACATACAGTATCCAATTGTCTAGTTCTATGGTGACTTAAGGGCCAAGAGATTAAGTTACTATCTCGGGGAACACTCACTATTGCAAACTTACAATACAGATTCACTCAAGGGAAAGGCAGGAATTAATCAATGCAGTTTTGCTGATCACTGTAAGCGGGTTATTTGATTAGAGCGGCTATTGTCATTTGGTATAGAAATTAATGAACATACATAATTAACATTTCCAACGACGGTATTATCAATAAGAGATGGGTCTACATTGGCTGAACGTATTGCTTCCTTTGCTGCAGCTGCAAACACCCGCGATGCTAGCAATTCTCGCAGAGGGCCGCCATGGTTACAAAATGGCGTCCGTTTCGCGGCAATTATGAATATTGCTGAAAAATATTAATAATATACGAGTACTTAGGTGAGTCAGTTTCTACAGTATCCTTATTATAATGTCTACTTTATCGCATGTGTACTATATTTTTTAATCAATATCAATATACAATTACTTAAAAAGTATCCTAACCTCAACCCAAAATCTTTTAAAACTCGACAAAATACTCGGATTAATAAATACTCTTGTCAATATAGCATTTTCCATTCTAGCCTCTCTTTTGCGCCAACCGGTATCGTGCCTATTTCAATAATAATAATAATAATAAAATGTATTTTTATTTTATTATTAATTATATTTATAAATTTAAAAATAAAATATGTAATAAAATAAATAAAGGAAAATAATAATAATAATATTTATTTGCATAAAACATGGTATAAAAAGGTCTTACAATACATGACAGAGCAAACATGTTTTGCTAAGATTAAACATAGCATGCAAATTTTTCTTTTATAGAAACAATAAACATTATTTCTTTTCAAGGAATTCTTTTATACTATAGAAGTTATTTTCATTTAACCATTCTCGTAATTTAGTTAAAGAATATCTTATTTTTAACATTTTGAGGTCACTAGGTAATTTGTTATAAATACGCACGCACACAGCCAAGCAGCTTTTATTATATTTAGTAAGCCTAGGAGCGTCGCTTAGTACGAGCCTGTGCGGATCTCGCCGATTTCGAGGGTTTACCTCATTTGCTGTTTTAAATAACTCTTTGTGTTTCCATATGAACATGCTTATTTCATATATATATAGGCAAGGTAGCGGCAACAAACCAAGTTTTTTAAATACTGGTTGACACGATTCTTCGGGTTGAAGCCCGTATATGGCTCTGATGCATTTTTTTTGAGCAACAAATGCTCTATTTTGTTCGGTACTGTTGCCCCACACTACAACTCCATAACGTAGTATTGATTCAACATATGCGTGGTAAGATAATAAAGCTGTTTTTAAGTTTGTTACGTTTTTTACTGTTTTTAGCGCATAGACAAATCTATTTATTTTGCCTGACACATTATCAACATGCATTTTCCAGTTTAAGTCTTCATCAATAGTAACTCCTAGAAACTTAGTGTGTGTTACGGATTTAATTTTAGGTATATTTAGTTTTATATTATATTTATGATTATAACATTTGTTAAACTGTATATATACGGATTTTTCAAGATTTATTTTCAAATTGTTTATGTTAAGCCAGTTAATTAGGATGTCAATTGTATTATTTATATCATTTTCATGGTCATTAATTGAATGAATTTTTTTATTGGATGACACAACAATAGATATATCATCAGCAAATAATATGCATTTATGATTTGTTATTTCAATGATTTCATTTATGTATAGTAAAAATAAAATTGGCCCCAGTATGCTTCCTTGAGGGACACCGAATTTGTTATTTTTGTATTCAGATGAGTACAGTGTTACATCGTTATCATCATTAATTTTTGCTATCGTAACACATTGTTGCCTGTTATCAAGGTATGACGCTATCCACCTTAAAGTTGGTCCCCTGATCCGATCCCTCTAATTTTTGTAACAGAAGATCATGTGAAACTAGGTCGAATGCTTTCGACAAATCGAAGAATAAACCTGTGGTTAGATTGTTATCATTGATATTAGTAATTATGACTTTTATGAGAGTGTAGATGGCTAATGTTGTGGACTTATATTTTTGAAAGCCATACTGTTCATTTTTTATAACATTAAATTTACTACAGTAATCGACAATTCTTTTATACATGCACTTTTCATATATTTTAGACAAGATGGGTATTAGTGTAATAGGGCGATAATTATTTATATCACATTTTTCTCCTTTCTTGTACAGTGGCTTAATAATAGATATTTTTAATGCTTCTGGAAAAGATCCTAAGGAAAATGACAAATTAATCAGATGTGTTAATATGCAAATAATTTCGTTGGCACATGATTTAATAATTTTTGTGCTAATTTCATCGTAGCCTTCAGAATTAGTATTGTTCAATAGCATTATTTCCTGTTTAACTTCATTTTCTGACATGGGTTTTAGAAACATAGAGTTGACGGCTACATTTTTCCTAGAACTACTACTAATATTTGTATGTATTAATTTATTGGTTAAATTTATATAGTGATTATTAAAGGCCGATGCTATCTCAGCTGGCTTTGTGACTAATGTGTTGTTAATTCTTATGTTCTCTACATTATCTCTAGAAGTTGTATTATTTAGTTCATTTTTTATAACCTTCCATGTAGCCCTGCATTTGTTATCGTTTTTATTAATAAACTTGATATTTGCGTTCTTTTTAGAATTGAAAGATGCATTTTTTAAGGAGGTTTGAATAATTAATATATTTAATCTTATTAGTTACAGTTCTGTTTTTGTAATAGTGATGTCGCAGTATCCTTTTGGTCTTACAACTTCTTTTTAAGCCTTTGCTAATCCAATTTTGTTTCTTTTCGTTATTTATATTTACTTTTACTCTTAATTTTGGAAAGCATAGATTGTACAGTAAGCAAAACATTTCGTGAAAACTCTTGAATGCTGCGTTTGCATCGTTAAGCACATATATATCAGACCAAGATAGATTACGTAAATATTCCTTAAACTTTTGAATATTATCCATGCTGTAGTCTCTTTTGTAGATATAGTATATGGCCTGTTTTTGTGTCTTATGTATAAGAGGAAAGCTCAACATTTGTGCTGTGTCGTGGTCAGATAGGTGAAGTGGCATTACAGTAGCAGTAGCATTAGGAATATTACTGAGAATATGATCAATACAAGATGATCTACGCGTTGGTACATTAATGTGTAATTTCAGATTATAATTGTATGATAGATCTAGTAGTTGATTAGTAATATTACCTTTTTTTAGGGTGTTAATGTTGAAGTCACCTGCTAAAACTATGTTTCTTTTTGATTTATATTTTTGAGATAAGTTGTGCAAGAGGCTATTTAATTTTAATAGAAATTGGGTGGGGTCCGATTGAGGTGTTCTATAGAGACAGATAATTATCAACTTATGATAGGTTAGTTCTATTCCGCATACTTCGAATGTATTTTGAATAGCGTAGGTATTTATAAGTGACAGATCCTTGAAGATCAGTCTTTTTTTTACTAAAATAAACAATAACAGCTGATAAAATTTAACGTATAATCTAATCTGGGCTCTAAAGCCAAAAGATTAAAGTTCGAAGTCCAATGCGATATAATATAAATATGCTTTAACACTTTATCAATAACAAAATTAATATAATACTAAATATTTAAGGCAAAAATCTTAAAACTAACCTTTAGATCCCGTCGCCATGTTCGAAGGTCGTTGATAATAAAAAAACAAAGAAATCAAGTCTATGAAATACCTAAAACGTGTTTTAAACGAAAGTCCGCGTAAGTACACTAAAATTGTTGATACGTGTGTTATCTACACTCGTATGTTTATACAACGATATTATGTATTTACGAGGAACAAAATCCAACAATATTATGTTAAAATGCTAAGTAGTCGTGTTTTGACAAAATTACGAATATAAAAACACTTTCTAAACAAATCAAATTGGTTTTTCTGCCAGTTTGGTGTAATCATTGCAAATCTATCAAAAATCTGTCTATATTTGGCAGTAATTATGCTCTTATCAGCCTGCTTTTAAAGAAAGATGTTTCTGCCGAAGCCAATTCTCTGGATACCCTTTGATTGTTTACGACGATACAGTAAGAAAGAGACACTGAAGATATTGACGATATTCCGTCTAACTCTGACATCTCCAGAAGTTAAAATAGAATCTGTCGCGTTTATGACAACTCAAGTATAGAAGAATGAGACGGTCATAGCAGAGAAAATAAAACCAAACACATTAAAAATAATTATATTTTATTTTACATAATTTACAAACATTTTGTCCAGAGATTGATACAAAAAAATGACGGCAATACCTAGGGAATATTCATTAATCTAAACAGTCTCGACGAGAAGAGCGATTCCTTGTCCTCCGCCAATACATGCAGAGCCGATACCTCTTTTGAGACCACGACGTCTGAAACATAAAACATATCCCGTTACTTCATCAACAGTCAGAACTAGAAGCCCAAAACCAAAAAGTATGACAAACCTTTGTGTACCTCGCTATAGGGTCACGCAGATCAGGTAGCCTGTACATATAAGAAACTGATATGCAGCTGTCAATTACCTGAGCTCATGGGCAAGATGTGCAGTAATCCTAGCGCCAGACGCTCCAACGGGGTGACCCATGGCGATGGCTCCTCCGTTGATATTCAGCTTGCTCTGGTCCAGACCCAGCTCCTTGGCACATGCCAGAGTCTGAGCTGAGAACGCTTCGTTGATCTGTATAGGAATTAGAATAAAATTATAATAGTCATTAGGTGTTCAAATATTATGAACCAACTAACAGAGGATGGGCTGCCTGCACCCAGACAAATAGAAGAAGGCTAATTAGACCGGATGCAGAAGGAAGAGTAACTTCAAATACCTACAGTGGCTGTGTCATCTTGTGTGTGTGTAGTCTTAAATCAACTTTAGTATGTCCAGTCACAAGTATCTTAATTTGTTTTGTTGTGTTTTATTTACCTTTTGGATTCGAGTATCTACTGGTAAGAAAAAGATACACCACAAGGTAGAAGATATATTTACCTCAACCATATCTATATCATCAAGCTTGAATCCGGTAGCGTTCAGGAGGTTCTGAATCGCGGGCACAGGTCCGATGCCCATGTGGGCAGGGTCCACTCCCACCACTGACCAGCCCAGCAGTCGCACCAGTGGTTTAAGTCCATGCTGCTTCACTGACTCCTCCGTCGCTAGGATAAGAGCGCCAGCACCATCGTTTACACCCTTAAAATAATTATTTAACATGGAATCTGATATTCTTTTTTCTCATAATTGGAAAATGTTGACAGGTAAAGTTAAGCACTCCCAAAGGTCATAAAAGAACTATCTATCGAAAATATAGCCGTTATTACAATACCTGAAAGATCAAATGAGATCCCAACAAGTAATTTTTTTTTTTGCAATCTTGTATTTTGATATGGCATGAGTTATTAGTAATACCAGTGAGAGATTGATCAACTTGTCCAACCAACGCCGTAGCGACTAAGGTCATCCTTCCTTTTTTACAAGAAACCTACCGACGAAGATGCAATGCAACCGCGGAAATGTTAAAAGTACTGCTATGAAAGAACTTACAGAAGAGTTACCAGCAGTAACAACGCCTCCCTTTCTGAAGAGAACGGGCAGTTTGCTCAGCATTTCAGTGTTGGTCTCTGGGCGAGGGTGTTCGTCCACTTCCACCACCTTGTCTTGCCTCCTGACCTTCACTGTCACTGGAGTAATCTCCGACTTAAAAACGCCTTGCTCCTGCGCTAGAAATGAAACATCAGCACATGTTTAATGTTAAACAGCAACAAACAGTTATAAGTAAATCCAGAAACGACTTTTCTGACGAGTGACGAGTTCTAGTGGTTCCGAGAAATGTCAGACGATAAAGTACATAGACTATAAAAAATATTTATGTGAACATTGTTAAATATAATTAATCTAAGCCGTTTATTTACCTGTCTTCCATCTCTGCTGCGACTGCAAGGCAAACTGATCGACCTCCGTCCTCTTCAGCTCATATTTCTCAGCAAGATTCTCAGCTGTTTCCGGCATAGTGAAGTTACAAAACGTGTCCAAAGAAGATGAAGTCAGAATATCTTCGAAGGGTATCTTCGTCCCTAAACCGACTCCGAAACGAGTGTTCCTGACGGCAAAGGGTACTGCCGACATGTTTTCTGTGCCACCAGCTAGAGAGACTTGAGCGGCTCCTGTTATAATATCCTGGAAAAAGGATAATGTCTTATAGACTGCTCTGCCTTCCACATGAGAACCCAGTCGGTCACTATTGTATTTTCCGGACGATCATATGGCTTAATTTGACACGTTTCTAAACCTGGTGTAAGAATATTATTTCAATACGAAAAGCTTATTAAAATTGTTTTGCCTGACTTGGGGTCTTTACGACCTTGGGACTTAATGGCTGAATACTCAGATAGTACCACATAAAAATACTTCAGTAGCTTTAATATTTTACCTGTGCGCTGGTCACGATCGCTTGGAAACCAGATCCACAGAGCCTGTTAATTCCAAGAGCTGGCTTGTCTTGTGGGATACCTGACTTAATGGCTGCGTGACGAGGAGCTAGACCACCATCTGATGAGCCACTGATCTGGAAATACAATTCTGGAGTGAGCATCGGCATAAAACAGCGAAAAAGAGATCACGTTAGTACTACATTACTATTTATCACCCTATAACTTAACTTGGGAACCATGAAGTCGAAAAAAAATATATATTATCGGTCTAACGAACTGATAGGTAATAATAGGTAAGTGATTTCGGTACACACTTATAGCGTCTGTTCGCTTGTAGCTATTTACTTGATATCATGAAACGTCTTAATATATTTTGCTCAATGTCAGGTGGATTCGGAGTACCCTTAGTGTAATGAAGTAATTGCTTTAGTTTGGGCCAAATAAACGTATTTTCTTTCTTTCTTTAATTCCACTCTGTACACTACGGGCATTTACACGGGCAGGAGTTGGCATGGCGTACCAGATATTACCATTTCCTCCTCGAAGTACCTGGTAGAACTACTCTAAGCTAAGAACTACAGTAATACTGACCCCATAAACCAGTCCAATATTGACAGTGTCAATCAGCTCCGGGGCCACACCACCAGACTTCAGGGCATCCTTAGCCGTAACAGCCAGGAGGTCTGAGGGCACCACGTCTTTCAAGGCACCCCCGAACTTGCCGAAAGGTGTGCGTTTTGCGGCTACTATGAATATTCCTGGGGATACAAAATTTTGGCATTGAAGAGACGTGTTCCAATGTGTTGTTTGAGAAGAAAATTCTCATCTTGTTCATCGTAAATGTTGTTCACAGTAATTCTCATCCTGTTTTGAACTCGTTCTGATTCACGAAATTGCCCGGGCAGCCAGCGGTTAGATATTATGTGCACAACCTTACCCCTGAAGGATTCAGCAGAGATGGAGAGAGGTCCTAGACGATCTCTGAAAACCAATATTTTGAAAAGAGTATCCATGGGGTTTATATCCATCAACTTTGGAACCGTGCATCTAGATTCTTAAGGTCCATGTGAAATAAAAATCTTTGACTTTGGCTTCTGATTTAAAATTTCATATTGAAGTGTTATTAAATAGAATTTATTCAATATTGAATTATTAATTCACTTTTTTCGATCATAAGCGTATTATTTATGTAAATATACAACGCACAGAAAGTAAATGTGAATAAACTCGTTTCAAATGATTAGTTGTGGACATTGACCTTTGTGTAATAGTCCAAGCAATGCTATTAGATCCTTGTGATGTAAGATATAACTCTTATAATCGCTTGTACATCTTGTGTTAATTTGTAAACAATGGAGTAATAAATGTGCTGTCATGTTTTAAGTATTAGTACTATAGAATTGAATTTGGTATTTTATCAGCAAGAAAAACTACGGTATAATTTTTTTGGACGATTTCTTTAGATGTTGACGATGTAAACAGAAAATCTATCTATAATAATATCTTTAATACTAAGGAGAACTTCATTTTCTGACTTAATTACTACATATAAGTAAACGTTATGTTTAGAACCTTAAGCGATAGGTATAGTCCTCTGTACAGTGTACTAAGGTCTATTTTCTTTGATGAAAACCGTGCCTACAATTCAAAGAACAAGAATCCATTATTAAATTTCTTTATATACAAATATATATAAATAAATTACGTACCTTTATTGATAGCAACAGCCATGTTTATTTCGTTCAATCGGGTCACTCACACGTCAACACGCTATCACACCACACCGGTTGTGATATTTTAACACTATCACTTAAACTCCAATATAATCGTATCTACTTGTACATTACAACCGCTTTGTAAGGATTACGTTATTATCGTGTATTTTTAAAGTTCATTCGCTAAACCGCTAAACGTCCTCTCCCAATCAATATTGATAACGGACTATATACAGCAACCAAGTCCTATGTACAATACGAAAACCAGTTAGGATTTAACAGATAGCGAAATTATAAGAAAGCGTAAAATTATTGTAAACAGGTTTTGGTAATAGCAGCTCGATAATTAGATGTGGCGGATGTGGAAAGTAAGTCTGACTAGGACCACTGGTCTGACCTTGGTATAGGACAGTCGGTGCCCTACATTACCTGACCCCCCTAGACATTATATGATAAATTCTAGGGGCGTCAGATAATGTTGGGCACCGACTGTACTACGCTTCACGTTGGGAAAGTCAGACGATCGCACGATGGTACGGCAATGGTTTTCTACAATAGCCACCTAAAAACCTAGGCTACAACCATTTTGGTCGGAAAAGCCAGCTAAAATATAAGCATAGATTGAAGAAGTTGAACGCTTGTCTTTCATGCATTCGAAATCAGCCCGTAACTCTTAATAATAACTAGTGCAACACACCGATAAAACAACAGAGATTATAGCAGTGTGATATCACTAACTTGTTGGACTCTAATCTGTGTTTGCTCGCTTACAAACTATATCACTTATTATATTTATTGGTTGTTCATGAAGAGACTTTTCGTTGTTATAGTAATGGGCTGTTATAATTAAAATATCCTAAATAATCATGTATTTTCTTAATTAATAATTTTGGTAAGTATTTCATTTAAGTCAAACAGTCTCAAGTAATACGGCGATGCCTTGTCCGCCACCAATGCACGTTGCACCGATACCACGTTTCAGTCCTCGTCGTCTGGAAAGATAGAAAATGCTCTAAGTAACTGGTTTGCTTTGTATCTTGTTGAAGATTGCCTCAGTTTGTTCGTAAGCCTACCTGAGCTCGTGCGTGAGGTGGGCCGCGATCCTAGCACCTGACGCAGCGGCGGGATGTCCTATCGCGATAGCTCCACCGTTCATGTTCAGCTTGTCCTGGTCAACGCCCAGCTCTATTACGCTGGCCAGGGCCTGCGCTGCGAACTGTTCGTTTATCTAAACATTTTGTTTGGAGATAGCTCTTAGTGCATCTGAGAATGTGAATCAAGTCTTTTGAGACACAACCAAATTTTGTTTGTGTCTCAAAAAACTTCATTTACCGGGAATTAAGATTTGACCGGGAATTTAAATTCCCAGAAATACCCGAGAGTTGGGTGTCATGTTTTGTTCCAGCATTGATTTCTAAACATATAATATTGTACTGATCACGTAAGACTCGAAAATATGGGCCAGAGACTTGTAGTTAATCAAAATTTTGTATATGCTGAAAGCTTACGGTTGAAGCATGATTTTTGATCCGTTGAGCATACATTTTGTTTAATAATCATACATCCAAATCTGTCACATTTTATCTGCACTAACTACTTATTATCTTATCTTACTTTGGTTGTACTTACGAGTACGTCCACTTCATACCTACTCTTAGAAATTCTGTTAACTAGATTGCATTGTTTATCACATTATTTTTCTCTTCTCTTACCTCGATCATATCTATATCATCAAGACTCCACCCAGTAGCGTCCAGCAGCTGTCTTATAGCCGGCACTGGACCCAGGCCCATGATCTTCGGCTCCACTCCAGCATGTGCCCATCCTGAGAGACGTACCAGCGGAGTCAGGTCGTGTTGTCTTACTGCCTGCTCGCTTGCAAGGATCAGAGCTCCAGCACCGTCGTTAACACCCTATAAAAAGGTAAGAATGGAGGGTAAAAAAGTCACATTCATTGGCGTATCATGTTGTCCACAGGAAGATGCTTCATACCCCAGATAACCTCATAATAAAAATGTCTCCCAAGAATTAAGGACTTCAGAGGATATATTCGTTCCGTATAAAACAACTAAGTCGCAAGAACTGTTCGGTCTGCTTACAATCACAGAAACATGTCAAGGAAAGTGGGATCTAGATCAACTTACAGTGGAATTACCAACAGTACCGACGCCACCTTTTCTAAACATCACGGGCAGTTTACTCAGGGATTCCATGGTAGTGTTGGCACGAGGATGGTCATCCCTATCCACTACCACTTCTTTGTCGTCTATCTTCACTGTCACTGGCGCCATTTCCGCTTCAAAAGCACCGGCTGCAAATCCTGGACACGGTATAAAATATTTAGGTCCAATATTACTATTGATGTCAGACCAGATGCAACTTGGCCGGAATTAGAAGGCTGAAAGGTGCTTAAAGGTGGTATGCAAGTCTGTCTGAAAAAATGGATGGAAGATTTTGAAGACCAGGATTAATTAGCATTACGAAGACTATGTCTTGAAGTTAATTTTACCAGCTTTCCACTTCATCTGCGATCTCAAAGCGAACTCATCGAGTTGCTCTCTTTTCAACTCATACATCTCAGCCAAGTTCTCAGCAGTTTCTGCCATGGTGTAGTTACAGTAGGAGTCCACGGAGCCAGCTTTTAGGAAGTCTTCGAAGTTCCTAGCGCTGCCTAACGGTAGCCCACTAAAGCGAATGTCTCTGACCACGAATGGTATCGCTGACATATTCTCTGTTCCACCGGCCAAAGATATTTGGGCTGGTCCTGTTAGAATATCCTGGGAAGGGAGAAGAAGAAATTTTATTGGATGTTTTTTTTATGAATGGCGTATACCTACCCCTAAAATTGACGGTGACGGGGAAATCACCAAGATCACTAATCCTCTTGCCTATTTTGGACCATGTGAAGCTATGGGCAAATTATCGAGGTGCAATTCGACTCACAAAAAGCTCCATTCTCGTCCTAAACTAGTCTGATAATTCCGAATTATACGAAAATAAAACCATACACTAAACTAATGATATTACTTGTGCGCTATTAACAATAGCCTGGAATCCGGAGCCACAGAGTCTGTTGACCCCGAGGGCAGGCTTGTCGTAAGGCACGCCTGCTTTCAGAGCCGCGTGCCGAGGAGTCATGATACCTGATGATGAACCGCTTATCTGAAATCATTTCATCAAGATTACACCATGTACGAGTGTTCGTACCAAGATATACCTTCTAACCCCAATCCAGTCTGGTGCATATAGCAGTAATCATAATTTGGTCCATTACTGTCCCACGGCTGAATACGGCCCACTTCTCCAAAGGGTTTAGGTCTTAGGCCTTCAATTTTTTTTTATATCATTGCCCATTTTCAGATATGTCATCGTTATGTATCTTACCACAAACACTTGTCCCACGTTGACCGTATCTACTAAGTCAGGGGGCAGGTTGCTCACTCTGAACGCCTCCCTAGCCGCGACCGCAAACAGATCCGCGGGGTGGACGTTTTTAAGCGCACGACCCATCTTTGTAAATGGCGTACGCTTCGCCGCTACTATGAATATACCTACAGAAATAAACAGATTCGTACGGAACAGATATTTGTATTTGCTGCAGAAAGTTGTTCTGGTTTCCAGCTCTCATCCCCTTGGCTATTATAAAGTGAATACTGGAGAAATATCTCATTGGTCTAGTGGTCGCAAGCGCGGCTGCTGAGCGTGAGGTCCCTGGTTTCGATACCCGTGTCGGACAGTGTTATTGGGTTTTTCTTTATGGAAATTTCAGTAGCAGCACAGAGTTCGGAACTGTGCCCGGTAGATGTCAATAGGCTCGGTCCCTTTTACATGGGACTCAACAACAGCATCGGTAAAATGTGTGTGTACAATACTACACCTCTGCCTAACCCTTCGGGGTGATGCTATGTTATTTTATGGTGGGAGCATATAACTATGTGGTAAACACAAAAATTACACTTTACACCGTTCCGAGAATCGTTCCCAGAATCTTCGCAACCAGTAGTCAACAATATACAAAGGCGAACTTAATGCCGTAGTCCTTTGTAGCGGTCTAAGTTCTAAGTTCACGTCGCTTCGTGTAAAGCAGTGTCACGTTGTCATAAAAAATAAGTGAGGTTGTGGAGACAAGTGCACAAAATTATCCAACATCCCTTTTACATCCAGAACTTTCACTAAGACACTTTAAAAATAGCCTAGTTCTGATGTAAGCTAGACAGTAGCTACTTAAGTACTTAAGCTACTAAGTAACTACTTACCTTCTTTCAAAGCGACAGCCATTTCCAAAACAATTCTAATTTACAGAACAATGTTCAGGCAGTATTAATACCCGACCATAATGCTCGAGAACCACAGCGGGTACTAGATACTTACTGGAGAGCTAATTTAGTCGCGCAGTATTTGCATATTTGCACTACAATTCCACAAATACTGAATCGTAATCCCAGATTATTGTTATCCAAGCTTAAACAAAGCTTTTCTGCGGACTTAGGCGAAGAAAAATAAATAGTGTAGGTTATTTGTTTGATTTTCCATTGTTTATCTTGTTGGGTAAGGACTAGTTTCGGTCAAAAGATTGCAATGCAGTATGCGAGCAAATTGTGAAGAAATTAAACAATTGTTTTCTTTTATAACATATTATTAAATAACCTCCAAAAGTTAATACTTCTTATCGTAAAAGCTATCAAAATATTATTGACTTAGCATACAGCGCCTATGTGCAGGCGGCTGCATTAATTGGTTACCGCTACACGCTGACTTATTAACTTTGTACGTGAGAGTAACCAATTGATGCATCATTGATATATTTATTTACAGTATATGATTTTAAATACAAGGACAACCAGATATAATCATAATATTACAAGTTAATAAAATTTACAGGAATAAATAACATTAAAATTTGTAAAAATTAATTGTAATAATAACATTTTTTATGGGAGTTAAGAAGTTATTCAATTTTTAGTACAAAAATATCACTTAGTTGAAATTTCATGGTGTTTCATCTTTACTCATTCTTTCGTTCATGTCAAACTCATTCAATCATTCACTCGTTCAGTCGGTCACTTATGTTTAGACGGCCTCGATCATCAGCGCGATGCCCTGGCCTCCTCCGATGCACGCGGAGCCGATACCGCGCTTCAGACCACGACGTCTAATGAGAAAAAAAAAACGAAGTTAGTAACATGGGTTAACATTATAATGTCGTTTACTGAAGAGTTAGACAGATAGGTTGTATTGCAAACGCACATTTCACTGAGGAAATAGGCGAGTCTATTGGTGTCCACCATACGCAGTAATTAGAATCTCCAGGTTGCTATTGAGAACTTCAGTTCACATAACTCTCACCTGAGCTCGTGCACCAAGTGTGCAGTGATACGAGAGCCGGACGCTCCGAGCGGGTGTCCGAGGGCGGTGGCTCCTCCGTTCACGTTGAGCTTCTCCATGTCCAGTTTCAGAGCCTTAGCACACGATAGCGTCTGGGCGCAGAAGGCTTCATTGATCTACAGGCCAAAAAATTACTGTTAAACACTTATTTTTAATTATAGGTTTCTTTTGCCAGCATTCGGAGTGATGGCAATTTAAATTTATGTGTTATATCTGTAGGTAAATAACTTGAAACTATGTTACCAATGTCTTAGTGCAATTATGATATAGTTTCATATTTATAATAAGAGGTAATTTTAGACATCTATATTCTTTTCATCATCATCCTCCTTATATATTATTCTTACTCGAAAATATATACTAGACTACTAGACATTCTGATAATACAGAAACCCTCACCTCAATCAAGTCGATGTCGTTGAGGGTCATTTTGGTGACCTTCAATAAGTTCTCGATAGCGGGCACAGGTCCAACGCCCATGATGCTGGGGTCCACGCCCACGTAGGACCAGCCCACCAGCCGCGCGAGGGGCTTCAGACCCTTAGCAGCTTCCTCGCTGGCCAGCAAAATGGCGCCGGCGCCGTCGCTGATACCCTGGGGGAAGTTGCAGTATCAAAAGGCGAACTTAAGAAACAAGTACTCTAAAATTGCGTAGCCACAGTAGCCAGCCTTCTCGGGCTGGTATCACTTCTGTCGATCCTCAGCCTTGAGCATTTGGACTAGCAAGCTAGATCTTCACCATCCACCGGCTATGAAACGTTAATGCTGGATTTTCAGTACTTTTGTCTTAGCCCCAACGCAAACCTGACTGAAAAACAAAATATAATCCTCAAAGTCTAACTTACAGATGCAGTACCAGCTGTGACGAGACCCTCCTTCTTGAACACGGTGGGCAGCTTCTTAAGACCCTCAATGGTTGTCTGTGGGCGGGGGTGCTCGTCTACCTCAACCTTAACCTCTTTCCTCTTGATCGTCAGGGTCACTGGCGCTATTTCACCCTTGAACGCTCCTGCGTCTAGTCCTGTTGGTGAATTTGACAGCTACATAAATGTTTTTGCATGATATCATGGAATATGTCTAGCCTTTTCTCAAGTATTTTCGTTTGATTTTGTTCGGCTACTAACGTATCAAAAAACGAAACTTTTATCATGCTAATAAACGTTGTAATTTTCTATCTCAAAATCCAGAACTCATACGGTTAATTATCTATACATATAAATAAAATTGGAGTGTCTGTTTGTAATATTGAAATAACCGCTTTTTACTACATGCATATGAATATATATACGGTACATACACCAAAATAACATTTTTTACAATTTTTGTCTGTCTGTCTGTCTGTCTGTTTGTATAGGCTAATCTCTGAAATGGCTGGACCGATTTTGACGGGACTTTTATTGGCAGGTAGCTGATGTAATAAGGAGTAACTTAGGCTACTTTTATTTTAGAAAAAAATTGGTTTAAGTGCATTTGGTCTCACTAAAAAATACATTGTTAAGTTCCGACATCCACGCGAACGAAGTCGCGGGCACAGCTAGTCTAACATACATAACGTTCTTTAAACGCTTCATAAATCATATCTGTCAGTGTCACTTTCATATAAATGAAATAAATCAACAGATTTGAAAGCCATTTTAGATTATACATAGAATAGTCTTTTAAACTTACCAGCCTTCCACCTTTGCTGCGACCTCAGCGCGAAATTGTCAGCCTCATCCCTGGTGATGCCAAATTGTGCTCCAAGCTTCTCCGCAGTCATGCCCATGGGCAGTCCGCAGTAGGAATCAGTCAGACCGGCCCATAGTGTGTCTTCGAAAGCATATGTGGAGCCTAAGGCTGTCCCAAACCTGATGTTTCTGACCGTGAAAGGAGCCTGGGACATGTTTTCTACACCACCAGCGAGGGAGATCTTGGCTGCGCCGGTTATGATGTCCTAGGGACAAGGGAAAAGGATTACATTTTAAACTTCAAAAAGAGTAACCATGGAGTTTCTTGCCCGTTCTTCTCCATAGGAAAACAACACTATGGAACGTGGCAACTAGAGTCTGACTATTCATAAGTGCCTTGAACTGGTCTACGTGAATAAAAAATTATTTTATTTATTTAAAAATGTCCTTTGTCAATGTTACTTTTTTCGTTGTTCTGTTTTACATATTATTATTGTTTTACATATTATTATTATTTTATTGATTACGCTTGTAATCAATAAAAGCCAATTTCATCATCAGCAATGAAAATTTTGCGCTAACATGGTATTACTGATGACAGAAATAGCAATCATTTTCTTTACTGGGCACACCTCAGTTGAAGGTAGTTTATTGTCTTGAATTTGAAGACCTTAGTCTTGAATACGTAATTGGCATCGGCGGGTTGAATTTGACCTATAATAGTGTTTAGTACGCATTGGTAAGGCGCCAGAAATATGTTAAGTAATAAAGGGATAGATATAATATGAATATTACAATTTCCTCTTCCTCCTAGGGCTTTCTGATCGTTTATTAAGGTTCAATGAATTTTCTGTTTCATGTATAAAGAAACCAGATTTTAGTATCATAATAATTATACATGATCATATTATAATTGTCGCCCGCGGATTCGTACCCTTTTATATCGCGTCCGTCATCGTACCTACCGAGCGCCTATAATTAATTGGCACTTTATTCAAACAATCAATTGTAAACCCGTTCAATGCAATCTGGTTTGAACCTTCAATGTGAATTTATAATTTTCATTAAAAGCCCAATTATAGCATACCTATGCTTAACGACATCATCCGATTTGGTCCGAATGTGAAAGTAAAAAAATGCTATATTTTGTTAGAATTTATCGGTTCAAGCATTTGTTAATATGGCACCAAAGCTGTAGGGCTATTTTCGTTGGTTTTATTTGAGTTCAGGGGCGTAGCTACCGCCGTATCAGCGTTATCAAAGATACGGGGCCCCCCAGTTACAGGGGCCGGGAAAAAAATAAAAACCGACTTCAAAACACTCAAAAACAAAATTAACTAAAAAGCAAAAAATAAATGTTTTATTATACAATATAGTAGTTGAAGAATATTGAAGTCGGTGCCAAGTGCCCCCCAACTATCGATACATGGCCCATCTAGGGCAAGCTACGACACTGTTTGAGTTCGAAAAATCTCAATTTTCATACATTTTCGATGGAATGAAATATCCTTTAACACTTAATTGCTAAGTTTCGCATGTGGTTAAACACATACTGAACATACATACAATATTTGCATCAGATATCGTTAATATTCAGTTGAATTGTCATTTCAGTATAAGTTGTTGGAATCGAAACTAACCTGTGCACAGTTAACGACTGATTGGAAGCCGGAGCCGCAAAGCCTGTTCACGCCGAGAGCCGGCCTTTCCTTAGGAATGCCAACCTTCAGGGCTGCGTGACGGGGCACGTAGATACCGTCTGTTTGAGATGCCTGCACAAACCAACACAACCATTGACATTTTTTGGTTTAAGATTATCCAAAATTGCGGTTTAACTGTAATTAATACAATTGACGTTGGACTATTGGTTGGACTGTTTTTTCAACAAGGATTGGTTTAAGTTTAAAGCCTTAATTCTTTAGTACAAAACTATCATACATTGAATTCGATCTTACAGACATCACCCCATCCTGCTCCTGCCACAACAGTTTCAGCCTTTATGAGGGGACTTCTGTCTTTTTCAGAAGCTTTAAGGTTTTCATGCTTTACAGCTTAGTAAAACTAAGAGCTTTATTACGCCTTAATCATTATGTTGTAGGCATTCTTATGCCACGACATGCCCCAAATTAAAAGTTTCGTAATCTTAAACAGAGAATCCTGCCTCCGTCAGATCCGCTGTATCAGCAATAATCTGCAGCTCAGCAGAACTAAGCTAACTTACTCACCGCCATGACCTGTCCTACGACCACGGTGTCGACCTGCTCAGGGGCAACTCCTGCTTCCTTTAGGGCCGCTGTGGCCGCGATAGCCTGCAGTTCCGTGGCGGATGTGTTTCGGAATGCACCGCCGAATGTGCCGAACGGCGTGCGCTTGGCACCGACGATGAAAATGCCTAGACAATAATGAACAAGGGCTATTATGTATTTGTTAAATAGGCTATATCAAGGAACATTAAATGAATTGGGGTGGATTGAACCGGGAGTAAGCAGATTTTAGAAGCTTATATGGGTAAATATACAAAAGTTGGGCAACTTTTTGCCCTATTTTGGAAACATAATTTTTAACCATAATATATACATATATTGGTTTGTATGCATATGTTATGGTATAAATATACTATCCTATGCCAGGCCAGTCAGTTTTTTAAATATTTTGTGAGTTATTTGCATTTTTTCAAATTTGATCGCCAAAGGACTGACGAGGGTGGCAGAGTACTGATTAAAAACACATATTTGTAGGAAAAAATAACATTTATTGTAACTTTGAGTATTTGCAAGTACAAATAGCTTAGAGTCTATTAAAGGCACATTTCTTAAGAATTAAATCACATTGAACTTTGAGTATTTTCAAGTACAAATATCTAGGAATCTAATAAAGGCATTTCTTATGAATGAAATCACATTGTTTCATAGTTACAATGTGATTTCATTCATACACCCTCTAAAACTATTGAATACTGAAAATATGAAATACGTCAGTCTTCAAGACAGCCTTTTAAACCATTTATTTTTGCTGCACACATTACATATAAAACACAGTATAAGCACAGAAAAGAGAGACATCAAATATGTGTAGCAAGGGATGCAGCTCAGTATTCGCTGTGCACAGTGCACAGCACTGATTTTCAGCTGATCCCTGTCATTTGCATTAAACATTAAGTTTTTACGCGCACAAGAAATTAAATCTATTTAACACTAACTGAACACAAAACCAAACAAAAATGTACTTTTACATAAAAAAAAGAAAAAGAAAACTTCATCAAATTAAGCCTTACGTGACACATATATATAAGAAGTAATATAATCATTAGATATAAATACAATGGCTGAACAGGTTACAATGCATACACAATAAATAAACAATTCTACTGCTACAGTGACTTTTGGATATTTAATAGTTTCAATTTATACTGCTTATTTTTACTCTAAAATTAGAACAAAAATAAAGCTGCTTATAGCAATATATAATATAGCAAAAGAACCGCCGAATTGAAAGGATTGTATTTCCTTGTTGTATTAAGTACAATTTTTTTTTGAAAAGTCCAGGTGTACTATGGGTAAAAAGACTCCTTCAGGTGTTTAATTTGGTTGTCCTGGTGAATTATATAATAAACAACAACTAATGTAATTGGGTCACTTTTAATTCTCAGCAAACGAGCTTTTTCGGCTTCTCTTTTATTTTTTAACACCTTCTCCCTGGATCATTTTTTTTCTCTATAGGCGGCAGCATAATGTATATATAGTCTGAAATGAGTAAAATAAATTATTTCATACTTTAGCATGTTGTAAAAAGATCTGAAATATATAGAACATCAGTTCCCTGGAAACACGTCAGTCCTTTGGCGCAAGTTTAGACAGCGGACTGACGACAGCGGACTGATGAATTGGACATTAATTTGAAGTTATAATAGAAACTTAATTTGTTATCTATATTTTTAATTATTAAGATGATATATTTATACAAATCACATGTAATCATGCATAAATTAAAACAAAACATAGCCACTAAAGAAAATAAAGACTCACCAGAGTACTGAAAACTTGAGTGGATCAGTACCAACACACGCGGTAACAACGGCGCTAGCACTGGCCTCGTAACGGCTGCCGTCATTGTGGCGCGCTCTGCACCTAGCTACACTACTAACATTCAAACTGTACAACGAGTTGATCAAAGTTCGGTAATATTTTGCGGGAATTTCAAATTTTAACATGGCACATAGGACTGATGGGTAAAAGTAATGACAAAGTTTGTTCATTTTTTTAAAATAGCTTTTTACTGATTCCTTTAATAAATCTATGAAATATGTTTTAAACATATATTAAAGAGTATCCCGAAATAATAAGATTAACAATAAATACGGAACATTTTTTTATACAACCAATTCATTAAGAGTTTTTGTGATTGTGACACGCCAGGGAACTGATGTTTTGAGGATTTATTGCATTATTTTACAAATAAGCTTTAAGAGTACGTCATTTAAATTGAGTGGATATATAAAAAGGATTTTAGAGTGTCATAATATATTGTCACATAGTAAATTGCATTACAATTTTTGTATTTATTGGCTGATGACAGCGAGTTGGACAACTTTTGTATATTCACCCATATGCTCTTTGGTCTTGCTCTTTTTCTTAACGATGAAGGAAAACATTGTGAGGATACCTGCACATATGTATGAGAGGGCTCCCATAAAGTTCCCGGATGGTGTGTGTAGTCCTCCAACCCGCATTAGGCCAGCGTGGTCAATTAAAGCTTAAACCAGCGACCATTGCCCAACCGTGGGACAGTAATGGGTTAAATTTATTTATTTATTTAAATACTATTTTTTTATACGCTGGCTGTGGCCCGCGACTTCGTTTGCGTGTATTTTTTATTTATTATCTAATTAGTGTTTTGCTGTAATAGTAAAAATAAGCCTATGTCCTTCTCCAGGACCCGGGCCACCTCTTTATAACATTTCATAAAGATGGGTTCAATGGTTTACATGACATAGTTTTAATTTCTCATTTATAATAATAATAGTGGTTTTAGTGTGGATTTAATAGAATGAAACCTAATCTTACAAACATTGGTTTTGGTTTCATTTTCCTTTTCCTATGTATTTGAATAAGCATTACTTTAATTTGTTTTTCATAGATAATTATGCTGCACAAATACGTGTGGCTATTTACGTAAAGCTTAAACATGCGGATTACGAGTAAAAGACTTGACCCCCAAGAGGATTATGTGAACTAATAATTACCACGAAAGCCCCTCGAAACTGTTTTTGTCTGACGCCCAATGGGGTAATATGATCGGATATCAACACCGATAACAGATACGTATAAAGATAAAAAATACTGTATTAATCCAATCCAAACGTTACGTAGTACCTGTAACACGTATTCTAAAATTAAACCATTGACTTTGAATTGAATGTCAGCACACTGAAACTTGGCATATCGTTGTTTGTTGGACTATGACCCTGAATTGAATGAAGAGAGTTGGATTGAACTTCCCGAAAGAGTTGGTCCCGAGTGGTCCAAGTGCGGTAAGCTATCTCGAGTTTGGGAGCATTTAAAGCCATTTAAAGCAACGTTCGGACGGTCATTAAGAGAATATATCTACAATACTCTTCCAGGAATTGATTCTGAACAGGCTTTAGAAATTTAGAATTTGCTGCCTACTAAATTGGATTATTCGATGAGCCGATCACTATTTATGTTTTTGGTCCTAGTGAGTACCTAATCCAATATAAATGCTTAACTTTCGGCTTACAAAGCAGAGACTGGAATATTGTCAGTAAAGCTAGTCAAAAAATTCAATGACTCTCAGCGAGCTACTTATATGAATTGAAATATGCTCCGAGAATTTTCGGGAAACCAGTGGAATAATCAACGTCTGCAGAGGCAGCAAGCAGAGAATTGGCTAAGTCTACCGAAGTGTCCCCTGAAGCTCGAATTTGCTCAAACTGCCATTGCTTCTTTCTTGAAAAATATAGCATGAAATGCCTCCCATCCAGATGAATTGTAGCTGGTACAAATTAGATGTGGAAGCCAGAGGACAAAGTGTGGTTGTGGCAACTTGGGTGCAATTTACTTTTTAAAAGAACCGACTGCTAATACTGCGAAATTTTAAGTTGAAAAAAATCATTTCTATTAGATATTGTGTATGCGAAATAAGACTATCATTGTTTATATTCATTGTATAGATAGTGAATTTGTTAGGTATTGTGGGGCCACTCTTTAAATTACCGTAGGAGTGATAGAAACTATGGATAATTATGAAGCATTGATTTAAGAAGCTGTTGAGGATGGTTTTGAGTCAGGTTATATCCCATAGCGAACAGAGAAACCTGTAACTTTCCAAGATAAATTACAGCTTACGATGGGCTACTGACTGGCAATAAGAGTCGGTATACCAAGATACCTTCATCTTCCTTCATTCTATTTTAATATTATAAGATATTCTAGGCCTCCACAAACACTTGAGACTTTTTGTAATAATTTCGCTCCTAGAACCTCTTTGCATGTCTTTTAGTCATTCCGTCAGTCCACACAATCCGAATACCCGACCCTTCTACCTACTGAAGTTAGTTTTTGGAATCTGTATAAACATAAGCTCGCTTATACACTCAGTAACAAGATACAATTAAAGTAATTTGACTTTCAGCACACACAAATAATTATACCTTACAATGTTGCATCGGACTTTAGCCAATACTTTACGCTTAGTGCCGCCCGGTCAATCACCTCACCTTACAACTTTGTAAAAAGTTTACATTTTCATAACGAGTAAGTTCGAATTTCAAATGTTTACATTATATTTTGATTGATAAGAATGGATATGTTATAATCTCCCAGGAGTGTATAAGTTTTCACAAACACCCTGTGTGTTTGTGAAAACTTTGGAATTTGACCCCTGTGAATAATATTGAAGAATTTAAAAAACAACATGTTTATAACCATATATGAGACCATCAGAATAAGGGGCACATACCTTTTGCTGCTACGGACATTTTAGTTTGTTATAGTTAGAGTTTTTGATAGAAAATAAATTATTGGCCCGTACACGTCACGTACCACACTACAAAACAAACTTTATGTGACTTTATGTCTGAATGAATGAACATTGAACAAATTAATTGTTTCGTGATTGGACCGATTGAATGGGCTGATAAGCAAGTGAGTAATTGAATGATGTGTAGATAATTGAACGAGTTCCTAGAGGGTTACAACACTTGTAAATTGAATTTAATATGATAACATCTTTGAGTCATCTTAATATTTCATTGTTATGGAATACCATATGATATAAGAACTTAAAATTAATTAAACACTTTATTAACGTATAACAGCTACGTTGTTCTAAAATCGGTGGTATTATCTGAATAATCTGATAAACAAATATTGCATAATGCATTGTTTAAATTTTGTACTGGCCACACTAAATTTGACAGCTCCCTGAAGTCACGACAGCATCGAGAATTAATAATTTCTTTATTTATCGCAAGGAATGCTTATGCAATGAGCGATGGTAGGTCTGTGAGTGGTCAATTGAAGAAGTTCGTATTTCGTGGCAAGTCTTCTACCAACGGTGATACTCGAGGTGAATATTTGGAGATTGTTATACCGGAGCTACTTACGGCAGGCTACTCGTTTTACACGTGGCCGTCGGCGCCCCTGTTGGCCTGGTATTTGTGGACACAAAGGCGCCATTTACGCGGACTCCGCGTTCTAGAACTCGGCTGTGGGACTGGACTGCCCGGAATTTTAGCGGCCAAGTGCGGTGCCCGTGTTACGCTCTCTGACAGTGTCGCATTACCAAGGTCCCTCAGGCATTTAGCAGCGTGTTGTGAAGCGAACGGTTTAATTCCCAATCGCGACGTAAAGATCCTAGGACTCGCTTGGGGCCTATTCCTATCAGAGGTGCACACATTAAGACCAGTAGACTTAGTACTAGCTTCAGATTGTTTTTACGAACCCTCCCAGTTCGAAGAAGTGTTATCGACTGTCGCTTACCTGTTAGACGGCACTGACGCGCGATTTTTATGTTCTTACCAGGAACGCAGCGCGGACTGGTCCATTGAGGCTCTACTGAAGAAGTGGGGTCTGAAAGGAGCTCTTCTAGACTTGGACTCACTAAGTGAGAGTTCAGGTGTCGACTACAGAGCCTTGGTTGGCGAACGATCTTTGCATTTACTCGAAATAGTTGCAGTCTAAGGTTATGGCCAGCACAGCTAGAGCAGCTCGCCTTTATGTAGGCAATCTACCCTGGACTGTAGGTCATCGTCAACTCAAAGAATATTTCGCTCAATTTGGTCCAGTACAGAGTGCTAGAGTAGTATTTGACCGTTCTACCGGTCTCAGCAAGGGCTACGGCTTCATTGAATTTGTGAGTCCCTCAGCTGCTGCAGATGCTACCAACAAGCAAATACACACCTTAGAAGGATTGAACTTAACTGTTCAAGTTCAAAATAGTTAAACAGACTGCGATAGTTAGCATTTATAATGGCCGAAGCACTTCCAGAGTACCCCGATTCAGACTTCTCTGATGATGACCAGTCTCCTTTAGACATATCTTTTAACAAGGCAGCTGATCATGTAAGGAAACTAACCAGCAAATTAGACAGCAACCAACTCTTAGAACTGTATGGTTTATACAAGCAAGGAATTGAAGGAAAATGTAATGCACCAAAGCCCGGATGGTTGGATGGCAGAGGCCGCAGGAAATGGGAGGCCTGGAGATCCCTGGGCAACATGCCAAATGAAGAAGCTAAGCAAAAGTATATTGCCTTAGTACAGAAATATGCTCCAGAACTAACAGAGTTATCTGAGGACACAGAGATAGGAATGAAAGAAGCCTGGGTGGCTGTGTCGTCAATGCGCAAATCACCAGAACCTGAGCTGATACACAATGAATTATCTATATTGGATGCAGCCCGGGAGGACTGTGCTGCCCGTGTAACTGAACTACTTGCCAAGCACCCAGAACTCCGCCATGAGAGGGATGAGGATGGACTTACAGCACTACATTGGGCTGCAGATAGAAATGCGACTAGAGCTCTACAAGCTGCTTTGGATGGGGGCTGTCCAGTTGATGTAGCAGATGAAAGTGGTCAAACTGCTTTACATTATGCTGCATCTTGTGGCCATGTTGAATCCACAAAGATATTGCTAAAAGCTGGAGCTGCTCTGTTAAAAGACGAGGATGACTGTACGCCGATAGACTTGGCTGCCGATGACGAAATAAGGAAAATTCTGGAAGGTGCTCTTTAGATTAAGTTAGCGCCTATTGAACGCATGAATGCTGTGTTCGATATAATTGTTCTATTAAGCCGAAAATTTTAGTTTCACTAGCATTCATGCGTTCAATAGGTTTCCCGCGCCAGTTTTAGTTAGAATTAATATTGGGTTATCGTAGTTATCGTATGTAATAATAAACTCTGAATATTTTCTGCTAGTTTTATTGCCAACCTTGCACAACACACTTCAACGAATAATAATTAAACGAACAATATAAACCTCGCTTGATGAGAAACCATTCACACAACAATGTATAATGTGCCTTCACGACTATATTGCCTTGTGAGGTAGACAGAAGCAATTAGACCCAGTATCATAAATTAATGACACAAATTCATTTATTGCTTTTTTCCAAATATTCTTGAAACTATTATTTACATAGTAATCGAAACTTGACTAGGTAACATGTACCTAATCCTTCCCGTTCAAACCAATTATAAAATACTTCTTTACGAAATCGTACAAAAACTAGAAGTCTGACGCGGATGGTCTAACTTCTCATACATATTAATTAAGCTAATAGTAATATAATTATAATAAAGTTAATCAGTCGTAACTTTATTCAGTAACTAAAGGTATTTTCTACATTAAAATTTGTTTATAAACATCTTAGCCAGATAGGTAATACACTGGCTGATAAAAATACAGCAGCTATTCTATTGCTGAAGAGTGACTAATTGTGGCTCTGCGGTATGGGTCGCGGGTTCAATTCCCATTACAGCATACTACGTTACGGTATATTCTGTAAAATGCAGCAGTCCATTGCTGTCCACCGTTTAGCAATTGCGTTCGCAATTACACCTCATGCGTTTTATATGACAGAGGCCCTAGTGTAAGTTTCTTTCGACAAATTCGATTTACTACATCGAACGCGTTCGGCGCTCCGATTGGTGGAGAGCACGAAACGGACCAATCGGAGCGCCGAATGCGTTCGATGTAGTAAATCGAATTTGTCAAAAGAAACTTACACTAGGGGTACAGATATGATTACTTCGAATCGAGTAAACGAAATCACAATCATTTTTTTCTATAGAATTAATTTTATAATCATGCTAACTTACTCTTATAAAACGATAACATTGAAATTCCTAGTACATTATTCCCTAAATCCTTTACAATATTGTTCATTGTATCTATACGAACGAATAAGCAAAAGTAGGCGCATCAAAAATCTTTCCAATAGAAAGAGATAGAAAATAGCCGTGACTCTATATTCTGAACGACCATCCGGCAAATTTTATACTAAATAAGTTTCAATTTACGTACATAAACAATAATTATTTACCTACTAGACCATACACATGTATGGCGAAGGCCTATGACGCTGTATCTTGGGGTATACAATAGTCACTTTATTTTCTCCCTCTTTCTATAAATGTGAAACGTGTCTATTAGATTACGTATATTTCGACGAACGGGACGCTCAAGTGCATCTAAAAAACGTGCGGTTAGCGCGCGTTCGTAGATACGTACGCAACTCTAGCTTACTTTTGCCTTGTAACTTGCACTATTAACGCAATGACGGTTAACAGAATAACCAAGTGTATACAGAGGCCCTAGTGTAAGTTTCTTTTGACATATTCGATTTACTACATCGAACGCGTTCGGTGCTCCGATTGGTGGAGAGCACGAAACGGATCCTAATTGGTGTTCTAAGCGTGTGAAATTACTATTGTTTACAGATACGATAGGTACACAAACACTAATATCACATTAAACAAATATAATTATTTTTATAATATAATAGGTGAGTCAATTATTTTGTGCTTTATAATATTATTACACCTCTATCTTGGAAAAATATACTATTTGATTACGATGTAATTGATACCTAAATTGAAAGCTTACAGATAATTTATAAAATGTACACTCAGTATGTAATAGAAACATTTTTCGTGAATTTTTCAAATGAATTTATTTATTATTGTCCATAACTAACCATAAAGATGTTTGCCCACACCGTACCATGAAAGAAAACAATGTAGTGAATCAGTGTGGTATCAGGCAAAAATAAATACAACCACGGGTTAATCAGTTTTGACACAACTGAAATTGGGCTTATAAATCATCTGCAAAAAGTCGTTTTTTAAACGAGCCGGCTCGCACCCATATTATGTAAGAACTATGTGACAGTTGCTGTTGCTGATAAACATGCTATGCCGTATCCTCTCATGTAAAAATATATAAGAGAGAAAGGGATGCATTGTTTGTTGGTAGCTGTGGCTGATTTTTCTTACATAATCAAAACGCAGGTCATAGCACAGCTGATGCCGGGTGTTGGTACCTATACAAAGGTTATATGTTTAAATTATACGCTCCTATTGCGACTAAAGTATGATACGGTGTAGTGGGCAGAAAGCTTTACATTAATTGATACAAGTTACGTATAATTTGCCATTTTTCATTCATAAAAAAAATATGTTGTAAAATGATCAGCTACTTTTTTTGCTATCTGTACGGCAAGACACTGTTTTCTACTTATTATTAATAAAATTAATGAGCAGACATTTGTGTAAAAATACTTTTTTTTTATATCTGATATCCTATAGTACGGTTACCTTTTCAAAGCTTCATAACCTCCCTTAATTTTAAATTCAAATCATTTATTAGCGAGATGACCTCCTTCGGTTGCAAGATAAGCCATCACGAGAGATAAACCCGAGATCGTACGGCGTAACCTGGACGGTCAGGTTCAATACCATATTGCTGTCTTGCTAGTCTTTGTGTTAAGTACAGAAGAGTAGAGTAGGCACTGTGTTTACAAGACGATTACTATTTGGTCGACATTAAAACATATATTATGTGTTGAAAATTTTGCCCGATCGGGAGCCCCGCGTATTTAAAGGCCGTGTTTGTTAAAACTAGTCTATTGGAAGCAGATGCGGTCGCAGACAAAGACTTTGGGGGGGTCATATTAACAGTAAAGCGATTTGGGGGGGGTGTAATATTATAGTTGAGCTTGTACGATTGGGGGGGTCATGCCACGACCCTCGGACCGCCACTGATTAGAAGGAGGTTCTATGGTATCCCCTGTAATTGATATCAAATTTAGATGGTTCTTTACATTTTTAGAAAATCAGAACTCTATCATCTTATTGGTAAAAAATTCACAACTTAGTTGAATGTAGCTCTATCCTTTATCGTTCTCAAACAAACGAGTGACAGAAGTAGAGTTAAAGTTAGAATCATCTTTGTACCGTTATTCTAGAATATCCTTCATTTACGGAGTTCACCAAATAGTCAATCACCATTTTTCTGGCACAATGACCATATAAAATAGATTCAACTTCAAATAAAAAAGAACGATTACATTTTGTCCAATCTGGACTTAAATCCTCATCTTCCGAAGTTGCGTTTGTTAAAAATAGACCAATGAGGTGGGACGTGAAAATTGTCAGTTTTTTGACACTTGTAGAGTGTCGGGTGCGCCTGCGCTTGCTGTCGGTACCCGAGTGTGTCGGTGGTGCGCTAGTTGTCCTTGGCGTCCTTGTGCGCGAGCGTGTCGCCCGAGTCCAGCTGCTTCAGCAGTCGGAACAGCGCCGCCGCTTCTCTGATGCGGGAGAACTCCACGCAGAACGCTTCTACCTCGATAAATAGTTCCTGGAAAGTTTACATTGGTGTTAACTGAAAAGGCAACCAAGTTAAGCTGGTGATAAAGACGAAAATGGTAAATCAAGAAGGGCAAACAAACATCAATCAACCCATCGTTGACCCACTATGAATAAGGTGTTTCAGACCACATTTGTTCGAGTGTCCAATCACCTGTATCACTAAAGATCTCAGAATGGTAGCGTATGATGCAATTAACGTAAATACCTACTGGCAAATGTGTTGCTATCTTGAAATAGAAGTACCGACTGCCGCTTGTAGGCAGCAGGAATATGCGATGTAAAAAGATTAACTGACTGACACTGCAATCACTAACTTGTGTGCCCGATGATTATGTTAATTAAGCTCATTTTATGGTCCTACCCAGAGGGAGGCAGGGGAGGGCCGAAATTCTTAAGCCTTCCCCACTTTTGGGGGGTTTTTCTGTATGGAAATCCTCAATAGCAGCACGAAGTCTGGAACTGTGCCCGCTAGATGGTAATAGGCGCGCCGCTTATTACATGGGACTCAATAACAGTATTGTGAAATGTGGGTGTACAATAGTACACCTCTGTCTAACTCTTCGGGGAATGCAGGCGTGATGCTATCTTATGTGTTTCTCCACTTTTCTATGTGTTTATAAGTGTCTAATAGACAGCGACGTGCACAGAGTTTTTAGACAGGGTAGGCAAAGAAATTTAAAAGCTTACTTACCAATAATACCTACTACATGTTGGTATTGGTTCGTCGTCTTGTCGATTAAATAATGATGTATGTGATTTGCCACCTCAAATATCTTATAATAAATATTTATCTGAGTTATGTAGGGTAGGCAGTGTCTTTTTGTATTTATGCACCGCACGCCACTGCTAACAGATGTTTGTTTTCTGACAATATTATTTAATCTTACCTTAACATTAATAATCTTGTTCCTAATGAGGGACTGCAGGAACACACAGACTAGCCGTACCAGCCGGTTCTGCATGTACCTGTCCCTGATAGTCTCGCACGTGGATATACAGTTACTTATGTATAGGTGGACGAATTCTACTGGCAGGTCTACTGATGTTGTTAGTCTGTGGAAGGAGAAAATATTCAATACTGTTATATTAGCTATATTTAGTGAGGTATACAGCGATTAGCGTATCGCGCGCATGCGCCGGTCATATTGTGCATAAGGATCAATTCACACTGAGCGAGCAGCGGCCGGCAGCGGCTTTTTGAGGCAAAATATTACAAATCATTTTGAATCTTATCTACGTGATTAAAAAGTTCATAGTTATTTGAAGACAAAAGGAAAGGCAGCGCGACGCCGCGAAGCTTCACGAGCCTTCTAGCGCCGCACTGCCCCTTGCGGCGCCGCGCTCTTACGGCCGCTGCACGCCGCTGCTGTTTCAGTGGGAATTGACCCTTAAAGAGCATTGTTACCGAACGTCGTGTCTCATTTAAAAGTGACGAGGATTAGATAGGAAACCACGCGTCCAAAGCATATTGGGTTAAAATAAACGAAACTGGACTTTATTTCCCAGACATAAAGGTAATATTTGTTGTTGTTGAATACACACTGAAAGAAATTACGTGCTATTCGGCGGCTCATATTGCGCTGCGTGGGAGTTTAATGTGTTCACTGATAACTTGCAATAAATAAATAAATAGCTTCAGTTGAGGAGCAGTATCTCACCTGTTGACCACCTCCATGGAGTGCAGCGACATCTCCATGTTGACTAGCACACTGAAGTATTCCGTGATGTGTTGCGAGTGGATCAGTTTTAGCAGAACTGATATTGCGACCATCGGATTGTTTTCTACCAGCTCTGGTAACTGAAAGTATAAAGTTGAGTTGCCTTATCACAGGTCACAGCTGTACATAAGCTTCTTCCATTTTACAATTCAGTATATGGATTCCTAAAGCTCTTTTGGCAGAGCCTTAAATCAAATCCTCAAAATCGTTATTTTAAATGGTTTTAAAGAGTTTGGTCATGTTGAGAAGATGGATCAAAGCGATTGACGAAGCGAATGTATAACCGGTTGTTAAGGGAACGACATAATGTGGACCTTATTGGTGATGTTCTTCAAAAAGGTCAGGTGCGCAGTACCCACAACCGGCGTTCATGTATGAAACGATGCATGAATATAGATGAAGCAAAAGGACAATGTTAGATCGTAGTATGTGGCGTTCCGTAGTTTCAAAAGGCGTGACATTATGTATGTTTACCTGGTTAGGCGTGACACCTATCTCGTACACCACATGGGGCTCTTGGTCCAGCAGGGCTAGCAACCTCTGTTGGTGCTGCACGCTGAGGGCCCCCTTCAGTGCTAATAGTGTTAGATCCTTGGCTTCAACCACTGCATTCACTGGCTCTTTTTCTTCTGGTTTCTTTTCCTCTGACTTTTCTTTTTTTTCTTCTGGCTGGGGCTGGAAAGTATTTTAAGGTGAGATAAGTTTTATAATATCTTGTACAATCATTTTAGGCCTGTGAGAAAGAGAGCCATGGTTCTACAAGGCTGGTCTAATTACCTTAGGTTTGTGTGGCTGTGTATGTTGTCGTTTATCAAGCTTCTCAGGCCTTAGCCCCATGAGACCCTCGTAGTCTGTGTCGTAGAGAGGATTGTACGCGCCACGGTTCACAAGACATTTCCATACTGCCTGGAACATACAAAAGCACTCTAGGAACTGTTGAAATATCGAGCGACAGTCATTATATAGACGAGTGGTCATAATCGGGACAGCATGTAGACATTGCCGGATTAAGCAAGCGCGGGGCCCGTAGCAAAATCTATCGAGGGGCCCTGGATCTGCTATGGGTTCTTAAGTATAAAGTGACTTTTTGTAGAACTTGTGTGTTTACCTACGAAATTGTGTTTTATTTTCGCCAACAAAATAATCGGTTACCGATTGTCTGACGTGGATTGTCTTAGTCGGAAAACAGGTGTAAAGTTTCACGTTTTTGTGACATCAAGTAAATTCAATATACTTCATCTTAATAAGTTCCACTCAAAAGTTACGCTCAGGCGGAGGTGGACGGGTTTTGATACGCGGGGCCCGTAGCAATTGCTACTCTTGCTACGTGGTTAATCCAGCACTGCATGTAGATTAGAAATTACGCAATTGGTTATAGTTAGAAATGCCTCATGAAAACAGTTGCCAGTTCTAACAGATGGTGCTGCATATCTATGCATAGTTTACTAGTAAATGTACTCTAACCCATGTAACCCAAATAGTAATGGTATCCTTACAAATAAAGATGATAGACATGTTAAATGTTTCTAGGTTTATTTTATACCAATGACAATTTTCGCATGACAGCTATGTTACGGAGTATTTGAACAAAATATTACATTTTTACCTTATCGGCAGTAATTTCGGTTGTATCCATCAAGAATGTGGGCAGTGGGATAGGCCCGGAAGCCTTCAGTGTGCGGTGGAGCGGCATGTAGTCATTCGATATTAGGGCTTCTAGAAGCTCTTTCATTGCCATGCGGTTCGGTGGACTGCTGAAATGAAAATGTTACTGACTGAAAAGTATAATTTTGTTAGTGGTGTGTACCTACGTCGCTTAAATCGGTTTCACACATCACCGAAGCGTTTTCCGTCGTCAAGTAGCCCAAGCTACAAAAATGTAATGCAACGTCAATTACGCGACGCCAAAAAAGCAACTTCCAAATTGCACACGTCTAGCCTCAGCTTTAGAGCCTTCTGGTATTTAAAGGCATTATTGATTTCATAAAATGTACAATCAGCAGAAAAAAAATTTAAAAATAAAAATGCTGCTCCATATTTTAGAATGGCAACAATAATGAACAAACCCATCACTCAGTGGTATCAGTGCTGGTGCTGCAGCTCTGGCCATGGAGCTCATGTCTGCAACACGCTCTGCTACTATTGTTTGCAGTGACGAGTAGTCAAACTCCAGTTCTTTCGGAGATACCTCGGTGAGCATAACTTGTTTAGCTGATTTTTTCATTACCTAGAATTGAAATAATAATATTGTATGAATTATGTAGTTCTGAGCTTCTCTTTTCTTCATATTCCATCTAAAATTTGCTGCATATTTATAATATTAGATGGAAAATAGACACAATAGATAAATCTATTCTTTGTAAATCAATAGTGTCAGTCCAACTGCAGATTCATAAATTGAGCAGAAAATGTGATCTGATATCTGAAAAGTCATATTTGGCAATGCTTTAATTTATTTAGCTATGTAAGGGTTCTGAGACCCACAAACAAAACATTTTTAGTTTGTGTCTAGTTTAATTTGGCTGAAGGGCTTAGTGCTTAACTTAGGATAAAATAGGGCTTTACAGTTTAGTTTACTGCAGTTGAGTAGTAGCAGCATCTATTTGACCATTACCTTTTCTATGATCCATACTCACATCTTTAATATTAACTGGCAGGAATCCATGCAGCTGTCCTATGAGCAGTCTCTCCTGTGGTGATAGTGGTAACAGACCTGGCTTGCCTTCCAGCAGGTGGAGGAACAAGGAAGCAAATGGATTGTCCATCTTGTATACATCAAATATGATGGCTATGGCTACCACTCGCTGGCCAGGCAGGGAAAGGTCCCCACCCGTGATAAGAGAGGATAAGAGTAAACATACTGAAAATAAACAAGGTATGAATTTTGTATGGGTCATTACATTACAATCCTCTTTACTATAATAACATGTAATACCTACAAAAACATTATTATAGGATGAATATGCAGTATTGTCAATGCCACATTTTTTTATTCATTCAGTAACTTTATGAATAATGCACCTTATACCAATAGAAATAAAAACCGTCTATAAAATACTGTACAACTTACAGTTAAAATGGTCTGATTTAGGAAACTTCTTCTGCACCTGAGTGCATATAGAATCTAGTGTTTGTTGGTCTACTGTCTGCTCTGAAAATAAGCTGTAAATAATGATAAACAATTTAAAAATATATGACACTTATCATTATAAATAAAGAGGTTAGGTTATGACATGAATGCAGACTTACTCTAATATGTATTTACTATTTTCATTGACTAAATGCTGTGACATTTTCACTAAATAGTGTTAAATATCGTCTTTATTATTGATTTCTATCTGTGTTTATCTGCAAAATGATTTCATCAAAACACTGTCAAGTTGACGTCAAAGTTTGACGTTTACGTTTAGTGATAGTAGGTACAGATAAAAAATATATTTTACTTGATCATGCATGTTTTTGCATTTTTTACTTAATTTTTTATTATGAATATGAATACATTATCAGAAATATTCACTATATTTTCATCCATTGTTTACAGGCTTTCATTTCAAATTGTCACTGATACATTTTTTCTTAGCTGGAAAATCAGAACCCCTAATCTATATTAAGGGTAGGTTAAGTTATTATAATGTAAATGTGTTCGAGTTTGTAAAGCTATGTCTTATCGTAATATCACCTCCAAACGGACTGGATACCTCCGTGCTTTAGAAGCGACCCTAGCCCGAACTGTACTTATAACTTCGTATGTACTTACTGGGTTTGAATATGGGAAGGTCAATAACCACCTGTATGAAAACCCAGATTAATATCTTGATTTATGTGGAGTATTTCATAACCCTGCCAGTTACATAGGCAGTCTTTAAAATAACACAAGAGTGCATTAATTATTCAAACGTATTGGTTAGATGAGCGTATCTTTCTTCTTTTTTAAAAAACGTTGCTCCCGACTATTATTTCTCCTGTATCGTGTGTACAGTTTACAAACATACATGTCACATGTACAAACAACCAGACCCGAAACAACTATCTGTAGATAATACGAATATTTGTTCCGTGCGGGGATCTAACCCGCGACACATAGCGCAGAAAACTAATCGCTTAGCCACTACGCCAACCGTGTCGTCAAATCTAAACAAAGGGACAATAATATTAGCTTACTGTTATCAAAGGGTACGGAATTGTTTTGATCTATATCAATAGGGACCTCACGAACAAAGAATAATAATTATTTACCATGTCTACGAAACGCGTCTTCAGTAAATATTTAACAATGGATTTATACACATTTCTATGTCTGGGCAAAAGAAAAACATGTCATATTTGTTCCTGATTCATCGTAATAATCATTATATTACAGTTCACGACCGACCTGTATTATATAGACATTTTTTTCGGAAAACTACCGAAATAAATCTATACGCAATGCCCAATGCAGTTGGCCAATGCAGCTAGCTGACCCTCTCAGCTATGGTCTTCCAGCGGCGAGAAATGGAACTATTCTTTCAAGAGCCCAAGCCCCGTGTGAGGCTTCTTCCAAATTCAATTTATGTTTATGGCTCGTGAGGTTTGTTGTGCCAGTTAAATGAGTGGTTATTATGATCTATGTTACTAAAGCCTAGAGCTGCCACTGCTTAGCCTATTTACAATCGTTTCAGTCCTAAGAACACGTCGATGTTGTAAGAATCAATTCACAGCCACGCAAGCATTACTATTCAGTACTTGATCCGGCACCAAACCGGCGATCCTAAGCACAAAAAGTTCTGCTATTACTGCCAACAAACTATCGGTCGACATCTTATTAAGGTTGACGTAGAAAACCCATTGCGGTATAACTAGGATTATTCAGAGAGAAATATCGAATTCTTTCTTTTAAAAATGCGTTTATTAGGTAGGTATCCTAGTTTGTGTCGCAGTTTGCTTAAGAATTTGTTTTGCGATTGCTGTGGTGGTGTTATCTTGAACGATCGTCGTCTGTGATTATCAGTAAGAAAAAGGGAAAGATCAGTAACAACTAACAATAAATGGGTTCCAAATTACTATTATTACTATTGACCCATCCAACTTTTCAATGTCAAACTCAAAGTTTTTTATTTCAAATAGGTCTTTGCAGGAACTTTTAAGTAGTCGAGACTCTAGGCGCACTTTGTTGTGCTATGCATGTAACTAGGCCACCACACTTTTTTTCTCTTTCTCTTTCTTTTGTCTTGCGTGGGATTCGAACTCGCAATCTTTCACAGACTAGCAGGACGCTTCAGTCGTTAGTGTATTGAATGATAAGAAAAGATCCTGGACGCCATCAGTACTTTTGTTTGTCAATCTATCTATTAATCTATCCAATGCTGGAGATAGGCTTCTACATAGTTGTATGACAGAATTTGGTGTTTCACCACACCCCTGATAATGCGATTAACATTCTTAACAAGCTGTTATTCTGATATTGATGTAACGATGTGATAAGGCTGGATTCATTGAGGAGGCTTATATTTCGTCTAAAATTTAAGCTTTAGAGAAAAATAAACCTTTACGGCAGCCAAACTCAAAGGGTCGGGCAGAGGCTGTTTTACCTAAGCACTCATTTTCTCGATAACGTACTTAGCGCTACGAATAAATCATTCTTTACAACCCGGGAATCGACCACAGGACTTTACGACCTCAGCCTCGAAAGGAGCAAACGGTAAACCTAGCCCATATTAACATAACAGTGATAGTGCTGACGTTTTCAGAATTAAATTCTAAGTAGGTCATGTATCTTTTGACCTACTCTCGGTGTTTTAGTAAAAGGAACCTAGCGTTCATTTTCAAAACAATTATCGCAAATGAGCAAGGACACGTTACAAATAGCGCGTCATCACAAACAATAGCAAGGTGGTGGTGGCACTGGCACTCAGGCACTGCGAACAAACCATTCATTTATTCTAATGACCGATACCGTTATCAAACAAATAAATGAAAAAACCGCCATTAATCTACTACGTTTCACATGACTTGGCCGAATAAAGTTATCACAGCGCTAATTGTAAACGCACACTTTTTATCATCCGTTTCTGTTCTGATTAGATTACAGTGTCATATGGCTCACAACAGCGCCACCTCTACAGGTTTCAGTGAGCTGCTCTTGTAAATACTGAACATTTTATTGTGATAATGTAAAAAAATAAACGCTACTAAGTGATGGTGCAGTGTTTTGTTGTTGTTTATGTTTGTACGAAATGATAGATTCTCGTACGATTTCAATCATGTCCATACCAAACGCGAGGTCCTTGGATTTCACCGGAGGGAGAGAACCTCATCCCAGGAACAGATCTTCATCTTGGTCACTACGGTGCATGCAAAATGGCTTATCTAGGCATGAGCCTAGATATTCACTACAGTATCAGGTATGGTATTTACTTCTATATTATATTCAACGGATCGGAATGTTTAGTCAGAACAGATAATTCTTTGACACCATTACAACAAAAGAGATAAGGAAGATTGTTTAGTTTCTGCTATTTTTACAAAGTGGCCCAAAATCAAGTGTATGTAGAACATAGAATTGGTACATTCTTTTGGATAATAGTAACTATAGGTAATCTATTCATCTCATTTTAATAAACAAATAGTAACTCACGAATATGATACATTTGAGGAGCTTTTCGATTTTTTAGACGTATTGTTAACATAATGAGATGATGTTTAGGTTTTTTTTTAATCTGAGAAAACAGAGAATATAATTGCGAAAAAGGTTTTTTCCTGCGTAAAATGAAGCGTAATGCGCAAATGAATCATTGGGAAATGACGCGCGTTTCTGTATTAGCGATTTGCGTTTATAAGCATCAATACACAACAGCTTACCGATTACTCGATAAGTGGGAAGAGGATGGCACATAATCAATGCTCCAAAATAAATACTATACTGGAATGTGCGACTAACTGTCACCTACAGCCTGTCACAGAAAATAATTATTGTCCCCCGTGATATTTTAGTTTTTTTATTTGTGTATCACGTATTTCTAGATAATTGTTGCAGTTTTGGTGTTTAGATTTTTATATTGTGGGCGTAACAACTGTTACTGATGTTGATAAACTGTAGAAAACTCTGTAATATATTGGCGAACAACAATTAAAGGAACGTGTCACTATTATTTTACAAACAGTTGTTTTCAACCGATACGTCGCTATAGGAATGTGAATCGTGTCTAATTTTATTTAATTATTAGTATATTTTCACATGGGTGATGGCTTGGCAGTCGGACACTCGTGTAAGTTGATAAAACCATAATTACTTTATTCCTTGCAACTAATAGTTCTTGTGAGTTCTTCATATTTTACCGATAATACATACACGTCCTTGTGAACGATTAACATTTTAATGCGTTTTATTTTGCGGAACGAGGAGATTTAATTTATTCATTTGCTTTTTTGTATGACAATAAAGTGTTATGAAGTTTGGTCATAATGTACCTAGATTGTGTTGGTGTTTGAAGGGTGGCCCATAATGAAATTTGCCCTTCAACTTCAAAACTTGGTGCTACGTACATAACACGACTAATTTATGTGCTATTGGAGTTCATGTACTTAAAAATGTAGTGTTTTTTGTTGTCTGGTGTTTAAAGGCTTTTCATGTTGTGTAACTTTACTGGGGAATTACTGATATTGATTCTTAGAATATTAAGTGTAGAAACTAATGACATTTACTGACCACATAACATTAGTCTATATCACCTACATCTCAACCTAATTAGACACAACAGCTGGTTTAATATTGTTTTGTTATATTTTTATTTCTGTTATCATACTTGAAATTTGAATATCCAATGTCAAATATTGTTTCACTCAAAGATGTGAAAGACACTAGAAATGATTAGAAAGATAATTAAATCATTCACACTGGGGCAATGACCGTCAGTATCATGAACTATGATAGGCAGTGCATACTTTTATAAACATTACAATATCTATGGAATGAAATAAATACAATTCCAAGTGGATTTCAATAAGGATTTATTCTATTGTATGTCAACACATATTTACAAAATATATGTCCCATTAGAAACCGTATATAAATAAATGTGTACATAGTAGTTGATAATACAATGAATTTTTTAATTTTTTATTCTATGAATGGGAATACATGATAAGAAAGAAAAAAGAAACATATTTGTCATGTATAAATTATTCGAAGTAAAGCATTTCTCATTCATTTTACATATAACTTTTAACCTGATATAGGAAAATGTTACTGCTACATCAAATTACGGAAATTCACCATATTTAATTATGTATTCCTTAAATGTATTGTAAGATTTCCATAATATATATATACAACCTACTTATTATTACTAACTACTAAAACACTAAACTGATTAAAGATGTAAAATATAAAAATATTATCTACGCATCAAAATACTCCTACGCATCGCTGTCAACCGGCATTGTTCCCAGAAGACTGGCAGCATTGCCATGCTGTATGGCAATGCTCATTCTTTGACCAAAGAATAATCCAGACTTCTGGTCATGCGTAGAGTCGACTAATCTTTTAACCTTTCTTAAAACTAAAAATATTAGTTATTTATATAAGATGTAAAGTATTAAGCTTAGTTAAGTGAATTAAGCTGGTACACTTTAGGGTTATCTGTTTACGTAAGAGTCAAGGTCACAGGGAGGTTCTAGCCTTATTTAGGACACTGTTCTCTACACAGCTGCTGCAGTCTACTGGAAAATAAAAGTAGAGTCTAATAATCTAAACATATATTGATAAAAGTAAACACAAATTTTCGGACACAATATGCATTGTGAATAAGGATTACTTATGAAAGTATTCCTTCTAAAAGTAGTTGCTTCTGATGTAATATGAAATAGTCCATTACGTTATACCACACAAGTAAAATTTGACAAGTTTTCAGTAGCGGTGGTCGTTGCGCAACTTAAACGTTATTGAAACGAGCTATCGTCATAATAACGGTTAGCCGGTTATTTGAAAAACCTGCTAACCTGCTAACATGCTAACGCTAAAGTAGCTAATAGCGGTGGTCGTTGCGCAACTTAAACACGTTATTGAAACGAGCCATAATAACGGTTAGCAGGTTATTTGAAAAACGTGGTAACGTGCTAACATGGTAACGTTAAAGTAGCTAACATCCAAAGAATCCGATAGACAGTTGCGTTGAAAAAAAAAAAAAAAAAGCTCATCAAAACTTCACGGAGTCGTTAATGAATTTTGGATAAATAGGGAAGCTAAAAAAAAAAAAAAAAAAGGTCATCAAAATCTTACGGGGCCACCAAAATCAGTGAAAGCTAAAAAAAAAAAAAAAAGCTCACCAAAATCCATTTTTGAGCGTTTTCAGCATCAGTGAAACCTAAAAAAAAAAGGTCATCAAAACCTCACTATCATATTACGTGTTGCTCATGATATGACAAATAGCGACCAATAGCAGGATAGCGCGTTTTAACAACCGCTATTGATATCCGATAGACAGTTGCGTTTCGTTATCCAAAAAAGATGGTACTGCCCACCGCTAGTTTTCAGAAGAGTCAAATAATATAACTTACAAAAAAATTCATGAACATGTAATGTATACATAAAATGTAATACAATATTAACACTACTAAAATTTTATTGCATACCATTTGCAAAATTTTTCATAAAAGATAGTTTTTTGTATCTTCTGAAAACTTATGAAATTTTACTTGTATGGTATTGTTAGTTAAGTGAGGATATGTAGACAGTAGGTGTAAAACTGAAGTATTGTGAAAGTGAACTTAGACTTACAGTATAGTTTACAGTATTTCACAAATATTTGTTAATATTCATATATGTTGAAGTTTGGCATATCAAATCTAAATTAAATGATATATACACCAGGGTATCTATTTATAAAGTTTAATGATATTTTATTTATACCTTGTTATTATAAATAATTGGTAGGAATTGTAAACTGGAAAGAGGGGAGGGAGGCCTTTGCCCTGCAGTGGGACACAACAGGCTCATAATAATAATACTAATGAATTGCAGTAATGAATAAGTGTATTTGAAATAAACTCTGGTGTGATAAACGCAACTGCTGAGTGTGAGGCCCTGGGTTTGAATCCCGTATATTGTCAATAAGTTTGTAACTGCGCCAGGGGTAGTCTCATGTAACAGGGCGCGAGTCTACTGCCATCTATCTAATGGCAGTAGGCTCGCTCCCTCTTACATGGGACTTGATAACGGCATCGGCGAAATGTAAGTGTATATAAGCACACCTCTCCCTAACCCTTCGGGGAATATTGGCGTGATGTTAAATTAACTAATTCCAGTTCAGAATAGAGAAACTTATTAAACAATTTAATTAAGGCATTGCCAGCTCTATTCTAACACATAAGCTATAGTCTATGTATAAGCCTCCATAATGCTAAGCATAGCATAATAGCTAATAGACATGTACCGACATAGGGACTTAGTGAACGAAACCATTCAATATGTTCTTAGTCTGTCTGGATTACATTTAACCATGAATGTCAAAAGGTTTATGATGAGCTTCTGAGAAAGATTGATTTTTTTTTCCATATCTATGACTTTTGTGTATCTATGGACTTTTGTTTGGGAGTATTTACAATTATTTTTTAATGCTGTTTCCCTCAAGGGAGGTTTAATGTGCGTCAGGACATAAAAGGCATTAGGTAATTACTAATTTAATTAGTTCTAATACAATGTTTTGTAATGCCTATGTATTTTTAGTTATCTAACTGTAATTAAGCAATTAGTGTGAATTAAATTGTGATACTTTGTTCCTTCTGTTGAGTTTTCACATTGGAATGTTTGTACCGTGTTGGAAAGATCAACCAGTCAGAAAGGTCCTGCCCAGGATGGGTATGATGTATCTATCTTGTTTACTTTAGTTTTCTCAGTAAAAAATATAATTAGATTGGCCATTTAAAAGTTACGCCCCTTACCCTAGCAAAGTAACAGCACGTTACATTGCATTGTGACTGAAAACTTTCGCTTCGCGGTTTCTTAGTTGTAGAAAGGCCTATACATAAACACCAGAGATTGCAGTACTGAAAAAAAAAATGTCAGTGAAATATGAACTGTATTTATATGTCATCAAATTAGCTTTCTAAATATTACTATGTTCAATGTTCAGTCTTAAGTTATGTCCCATAAAAATAATAAATAAAGCAATAATCCCAAATAGACTAGCACTGCGTAAGAATCCTGTGGATTTTTCATAGTCACTGTTTTTTTATGGAAACGTACACGGATATGTGTGACAGCGGATAGGCCTTACATTCATACAAGTATGCGTGCGGTGGCGATCGTTTGACATTTGCGCGATGACCGACATCATGCTGGACATTACGATATAGCCTGAGGCTTGAATCCATAATATTAAGTTGTTTGTTTAGCCTAGTGAGATGCAAGGTGCTTTCAAAAAACAAAGAATCCTCTTTTGTTTTTAATGTTTTTCTTACCTATACCTACGTACCGTCAACCAATGCTGCTAGAAACAAAAGCACCAGGCAATCATAGAACTTTAAAATGTATATATTCTTGTACATACAACCTCTAGCTAGTCAGCTCATCATATATTAGAATGAGGAAAGAAAGACGCTATAATTAATAATAAGTTTATTTCGTGACACTGTAACCGGTCTATGTCGTTTGGGATCTGACATTGAGTGTATTTGTTAAATGTTAAATCTACTGTTTTTGTTAATGAGTCATCCAAAAAATACTACTCAACGCCGGATAAGACAGAAGGGGCATCAAAAGAGGTTCTTCAAGTCACGATACAATTGTCTGGTGCTAACTGGACACTCAGTCTCATTACCAACCTGATTTACTTGCTTTCCACCTCAGCAAGAGCAATTCTTGTTAGAGACATGAAGGAAGGTAGGGGCAAACGAGTTTACGGCAAGAAATAACAGTCCGTATAAATATCCTCAACCTAGTGAAGACTAATGCTTTATGTTCCAATAATTTAACTTGCTTTTTATACCCTACATTAGAAACATAGCTAGGTACTTAGACAGTTGTGATGTTAGGTGAAATAGGTAAGGCTGTAGTACTGCCCCAGTCAAACGCCTATCATGGAACTCTTAGGTGTCAATGGACCTTAATTTTTCTCAAAATACGAATCATTTTTGAGTATGAATTGTTTTTGATTTCAGACTGATGAAAACAGCTTCCTACTTCGCTTGAGGGTGGTAGGGGCTTATTCATTGGCAAAAAAGGATATATTTGGTGCTAGGTAAGTGATCATTTCAATGCTAGTATTACTTTATTAAAGAAAAACTACTTTTAGATTTTGGATGCTACATCGAAGACTTTTGGCTAGGTAAATTCATCTCTAACCTTTAGGGGGACGTAAAAAAAGACTGGGGATCCGTCAGATTGAACAGATCACCAGTCCACGTGTAGGCATTTTTATGTTTGTGTTTTTTTAATTTCCATCTGGGAGGGTGTTTCCCGTATCGTGGGTACAGTTTACAAAAGATCCATATTATATGCGCATACACACAGATCCGGAATAGCTATGTGTAGTCATAGAAATATATGTATTTTCTCCGGTGCGGGGTCGAACCCGCGATACGTAGTACAGAAAACCAATCACTTAGCAACTACTGCCCAGACTGATTTAAGGAACCAGCAAGTACCTAGATTGGGCTTACTCATGACACTCCAAAGTATGACGAGCACTGGTAAAATGCGTATGCGCCACGTCAGGAAGAGCGTCGGTGCTATTAGTCATAATGAAAATAATCAAGTGTAACTAGTTAATTAGGTATGATGAAACTTTGTACTACTTGGGGAAAGGTGAATTTTCCAGTCCAACCAGATGTCGTAAGGAGTTATACCCCCCTCCCCCCAATCAAAACGTTATCTTTGTATTCACATTTTCATGTTTCCTGTAGCTTTGGTAATTATCTCACATACGCCATATATCCCTGTGGTTACCACCTCTTATCTCCTGGTGGTAACTAAACCCTCTCGATCCATGACCCTGCCTTAGAGGAAATAGAATGCCGGAGATCCATCAAAAGGATCGTACCACGAAGCGCGCTGTTGATACTGTCTACCCGTTGAGAAAAGGCGTGATGTTATGTATGTATACATCTACTAGGCAGGTACTACAATAATCAGGACATATCAATGTCAAGTCGGACTGAGATTCGGCGCGCGATGCAATTTGTAGAGCTCGCCTTGATTGTCAATTGTCACACAATTGATGGACACCAAGACCGGCGTGAGTCACGGATTTATTAATAACGACTCCGTCACTGTCATGGGTCACATTTATTACTATATTTTCACGTATTGGGAGTAAGAAATGTTGCGAAAAAAAACGAATACCTATCTAGGGACCCTGAAAAATTGTGCAGATATCCCGGTAGCTCGCGCGGATGGTATACTTAACCAGGTTCCAGTACCCCTAGTGTAAGTTTCTTTTGACAAATTCGATTTACTACATCGAACGCGGTCGGAGCTCCGATTGGTCCGTTTCGTGCTCTCCACCAGTCGGAGCGCCGTTCGCCGAACGCGTTCGATGTAGTAAATCGAATTTGTCCAAAGAAACTTACACTAGGGCCTCAGGTCCTATTCCTGCTCGCGGCGGATAACTGTATATTGTACGCGGTAAGGACGAAAGTTTGAATCTCTAAATAACAAATATTTCACAGATAAACATTTGCTAACACCACAAGTGTTTTCTATTATCTTAGCGGAACGAAACGAGTCTCCAATTAAGATTGATTGCTAAGAGAGTTAGAAATCAAGACGTTGATATCAGTCAGCGTGGAATTCTTAATGAGGTGGCACATCACTTGGTTGCGGGTCGAGTCCGCCGCGAATTAGTGGGGTGACGTCATGATACACATGAATACGTTTGTCGACGTTAGAATAAAAATCTACTAGCTCCTACTTTAGTGGTTAAATTCGTTATATTCAGCGTATCTTTGCACCCCCAAAATCATAATTATCTTACATAGTGCGTATTCATCACACTTTGCAAATTATCTCTGATAACAAGTTGTAAAAAAATGGGCTGAGGTATCTCATATCAGTTACAACCATAAACAAGAAATTGCCTCATTATACTAGTGGTCGCAAGCGAGACTGCCGGGCGTGAGGTCTTGGGATCAATTCCCGGGTCGGGCAAAGTGTTATTGGGTTTTTCTGTATAGAAATTCTCAGTAACAGCACGGCGTCTGGAACTGTGTCCGATAGATGGCAATAGGCTCGCCCCCTGTTACATGGGACTCAGTAACGGCATCGGCGAATTGTGGGTGTACAATAAGTACCTATTCCTCTGTCTAACCCTTCGGGGAATACAGGCGTGATGCTATTATTTTATGTTCAAGAAACTATAGGTATATTTCAATCAAAAACTACTGTAAAATCTTGCGATGGTTTTCAATATGCTATATACTCACACAAAGACACGTGAATTCCGTTATAACATATTAGACACTTGTCATTGATAACGCCACTCATTACAGATAGCTATCGACTGATACAAGGGGATATTTCACTGTAATTACGCCTAGTTTTACCACGATCAGACTTATCTTAGTTGTAAAAGTGGGCTGAAGCTTTAGACCGAAGGCAAGAGCGATAATCGGTGGAATGACTTGTCAGGATAAGAAAGGGTACATAAATAGGTCCGTGTTTTGTTAGGTGTGATAAAGTTTAATAAAATGAATAGCGTGTATAGAAAAGACTAGTAATCTTGGCCTTTTTGACGTCAGCATAAGACACGCGCTTAGCTCTTCTCAGAAAACGAAAATTCGAAAAAAAAAACAAGATGTTATGTACTTTCATATTAGATGTAGGGTCGTCAAAAATGTCTCTATATTCTTTTGTATTTTTTTACGGTGTGAGAATCTTGTTAATTTTGTGGTTTATTGTGGTCCATATCGGCTTCTGATGTTTTTCCTCGGGAAATAGAAAGCGACCGCGCCGAAACCCACAACAGTGCCACGCCCAAAAAATGAGACGTCCCGGGAGATACTGTAAAGAGGGCTTCCTGTTATCCTCAATGTGCAGTGCACGGTTACACGTGAACACAAACTTCACTCTGTGCACCCGCGATCCCTGACGCACTCCGTTAAATAGCACAAGGTGGGGGAATGCCCGTCAACCTAGTGCCTGACTACCATTTACCTAAACATATTGCTTTATTGGCGTAGCGTGTTATAGATATTTTACGTCCTGGATTTTTTTTCGTTTACATAATACAACCTGCACTGTCTCTTTAAGTAATTATGTTGTTCACTCGATATTCTTTCTGATCATAATGTTGATGATTATAGCAGGCCTATAACGAGCGAAAACGCACGCACACACGCTTACGCCTTCTATCGTCGGCACAAGCTTTCACATAGGAATCGCTTACACCTTAGCACGGGTACTCGCGACACGACCGGCATTTGTTTGAGATACATACTTTGAGATCGCTGTACGCAAGCGTCTATATGTGCGTGCGCCTGTTTTCGATCGTTGGATGATCTTCTGTACAATGCGATCAAGATAAGAATAGGAACGTCAACGATCTCAGCCTGCCAACTGTCGCTTGAAAAATAAAATTTGCAAAGAAATTATTTTACGTACATAACCCTTTATTTTTTCTACATTATTTATCTAACACATAGTATTACAAAATCAATTAAGTTTTAATTGGATTTAACAATGATTTCATAAGTTTTTTGTCATATACGTTACAATATGGCCGATACTTATTCCTATTCTTATTTGGAGGGCATTGTATACATATTTATATTGTGCCATTACTGTCCTATTGCTGGCACGGGTCTCTTCTCAGAAAGAGATGGAGGTAGGCTCGTCTGTTTGATGAGAAAGTAAATAACAAGGTTCGTTTATATGTTCCAGCGACCCCTATGTGCGCGTGGAGTTGCAGAAGGTTGACGGTGACGTCACCATTGAAACATTTCTCACCAAGACAAAGAAAAAGGTAAGTTGAACAGCTTTCTTCTTGGGGCTACTATGGGCCGCGCGGCCCACATTACAGCCATCCATAAATAACTCTTATTGTCTGATGCTTAAGGTTCACAGGATCTGTCACCATCCTTGACCTTGCAGCCATAATGTTAACCTTATTCCACTATTAATCCAGTCTTTAAATAGTGCCGGATCTTGAAAATAACGATTGAATGTGTGGCTTGACAAAACTCGGTTACCCTCCATGATGGATATATTTTTTAATGGATTATGGTATAATTCATCAAATATTTGTTCTTCTTTTCAGACACTGAACCCAACATGGAATCAGGAGTTTGTATTTAGGGTAAGTATTGGCTTTATTTGAGTTAATGTCTTATTACAGAGACAATATTCTGGAACACTTATGCAGATGTGTGTAGAAAATTATCGCCGCATTCGAGCTCCATATGTTTTCTTGACCCGGGTATGTCTTAAAACTGCGGCCAGACACCGGAGGACGGGCAACAGCATCCTTTCACTAATCGGTGAGCTACTGCGATCCCCAAGCCGCCTGCCAGGCGTGGGGATTATGGCAAAATTGGGGGAGGCCTTCGTTCAGCAGTTGACGTCTTCTGGCTGATGATAATGATGATGTTTTTTTTGTAGTACGGCTAATGTCGGAAAACATGAAATACGATTGACTCCAATAATCAATAAATAATACAACTTTTAAAATTATTTTAAAATTGAGCCACCTTCCCCTACAGGTGAAGCCCCAAGAGCACAAGCTGCTCATCCAGGTGTTCGACGAGAACCGTCTGACCCGCGACGACTTCCTGGGCATGGTGGAGGTGCCGCTGTCGGCGGTGCCCACGGAGACGGCCGCCAGCGCGCGCCCCAACGTCGTTAAGTACCCGTTGCGCCCGCGCAGGTCCGTGTAAGTAATGCTCTAAGCATGCCGTGGGCTTCGTATTTTAATTTTTTCTTTTTTAGCTGGCGGATGATTTGTACTGGGCGTAAAGGGACTATTGAAGTTTGTTAATTAAACCTATAACAAATGTGGTATAAATTAACAATAAATAAAATTTGTTGCAACAACGTTCAGTAATAGTAAAGATACATTGTTTATTGAAATTGTCAATGTAAATAAACAATATTGTTGTGATTCTATAAATTGAAATTGGAGCGTGTAAAAATACTTTGAGAAATCAATATTTTTGACAATATAACCCAAAAATAATATCAATACACTTGCCAAGTTCAGTCAGTAAGATAAGATAAGTGATTGCAATCGAGGATTATGAACGAACTCGATTCTACGAAAATGCAAGTTAACAATCGGGTTATACAGATAATATTTAAATTCGGCCACATAAAGGACTGCATTTTTTAAAAGGAATTAAGAACTGTAGTGATAATACTTTTTTAAAAGTAATAGTATGAATCATCCTAAATAATTAAAGCTACCCGTCTTTTACTAAAGGTATTTATTACTGTTCTATTTTATTTTCTTTGTGTGGTATTATAACCTAAATTGTTCGTGTGTTGTGTGTTGTATCCTAACTAATATTATAAATGCGAAAGTAAGTTCGTTTGTTACCCTTTCACGCCTAAACCACTGAACCGTTCATCATGAAATTTTTCATATACGTTGTCAGGGGTACAGAAAAGGACATAGGGTACCTTTCATCCAGAAAAAAAGTACTGTTCCCGAGGGAAAGAACAATAACTTACGACGGTTACAATTACTTTAGGACGCTAGATGGCGCTACGTGTGACCCGAAAAAATGCACGGGTTCGTAATCAATGCGGGCGAAGCCGCGGGCGCAAGCTAGTTGCTAATAATATATCTCTATGAACAATAAATCAACATTTCATGCTGAATTCGGCCCTTCGATTACCGTACAGGGGACTTTTAACCTTAATCACTAGAGATAAGGTCCGAAATTGTGTTGTGGGTATTGTATGGCATCATTTATGACAGGACTGTTTTTTACTGGCTTAATACTCGTCTAGCTAATGTCTGGACAATGTGTGCGAAGTGAAAAATGCTTAAGGGGTTCGGGGCAGTCCCGAAAAAAACGAGTTCTTTTAATATTTTTTTTAATCAGTAACAATACCACATCATTATGTCATGTTGCAACTTGATTTTACCCAAATTTGAAAAGAAAATATTAATTATATAAAAAGTTATCGCTATATGTATCGGCCCCCTGTTCCACAACCTGTAGTCCTTTGCGGTGACCGTCATAACTTCTCGACAGTTCAAATGAAACCATTCAAATAAAAAAAAAAAGAATTTTAATATTTAATCCAGTGCCTGATCGAAGTTTTTTTTAATAAACAAAATGGCGGCCTCAGAAAATATACACTCGAATTCTCGTAAAAAAAAGAAGTTTTGAAAAAAAAACCTGTACCTCTATTATGAGTTTTTTACTATTTACTCTCATAGTAACTGTATATTTTTATGCAAGCGATTTTAATTCTTAACTTGGTTACATTAGGGATTAGAGTCGCTAACATGACATCTCTATAATATAGTAAATAGTAAATCAAAACTTTACTATGACACATATGTCACATAAGCGACTCTAATCCCTAATATAACCAAGTTAAGAACTAAAATCGCTGTCATGAAAATTTGCTTTACTACTATGTAAATAGTAAGAAAACTCGTGATAGAGGTACTGTTGACTACAAAAACTGTTTCAAGGTTTGCGCCTGTAAAAAAAAAACACATTAATTCTAAATAAAGGAATTCTGAGCTTGTGTTGTGTTGTTAAATTCCCTGCTTATCCTTTGGAATATATACTTTGTGCTTGAAGTGTTGTTTTGTGTTTTAAACCCACGCTAGTATCTCTAGATGCTAAAAAAATATCTTTAAATCCTGATTTTAATATTTTATTTAGACGGTTGTTCCAATGGGCAAAATCTTCCTATTTTTCTGTATGGTTATATTGTTGTCCATTCTGCGTTGCGTAGGGTTTATGATAAAATATGATTAATGAGTGTAAAATTGGGTGTTGAAACATTAAAATAATCCTTAGATGTGTATGTTGTAATCTATATATACATATATATTTATACTGTCAGTTATCTTCTTTGAGATTCTTTTAATTTCAAATAAAATTGTCCTATAGTCGTTGCATTTCACTATAATCCGTAAATCATTTCAATTTGAACCTTATGACATTATCATAAAAGTTACAATGCTTTATATAAAATGCAACACCTATAACTCTGATATTGTTCTATATTTAAAACTGGATTTTCTTCGTATTTCAAACTAGCCAGCACTAAATTGTCTTCGGCATATGTTATTGAGATTTGGTTGTATGTGTATGTGTATGTGTACAGCGCGCGGTCGCGCGTGCGCGGCTACATCGAGGTGTACCATGCGCTGGTGGGGCGCGTGGGCGACGCGGACCAGTCCGCGCCGGCCGACGACTGGGAGCTGGTGGAGCCGCAGCAGCAGCAGGGCGTCGTGCAGCCGGTGAGCATCATTACTCTAATCAGACACTCGCGTCGCTCGATACCGTTGTATGGGACTTTTGCTCTACAATGTTACAGTACAGGCGGGCGATTTATTCAACTGAAGCTTTAGAGGTGAATAAAAAAATAGTGTCTTAATTTTAAACAGTCTGCAGATCGTTGACAGTTGAGTAAGCATGTAGGTAGGTGTATTAACCATGCTTGCGCCCGCGCATGACGTACCAAACTCCGTCGCCCGCGCATGTTGCGAAATTTCGCGTCATTTTTTAATGGTACGAGCTTAAAAACTGAACTGCCTTATTGATCTAGTGATTGCATATGTGATTGCTGAGCATGCGCTCCTGAGTTCGATTCCCAGGTCGAGTAAAGTGTTAAATGGGATTTTCTGAAATACTCTGTAGCTGCCCGGAGGTTGAAATTGTGCCCTGTAGATGGCAATAGGCTCGCTTATTACCATTGACTTAATAAAGATCACCCTGTATTTACCCTCGATTACTTGGTTCTTCCTCTGTCTTCCGACAGTCTAGAAGCAGGCTGTACTACATGCAGGTGAGACTGAACGGGGTGTTCGAAATACTTTTGTTCTACTTTCCCCATTGAGATTGTAGCTTACGATAACACGTATTACTTGTTTAGTTAACGTTGTGTGTTGTACTGTATAGTCGCGGCCTTCAAATGTTTACTCTAAGGTCTATAATTGCTTGCATAATACTTTTTCATGAGATCCCTCGCAAAGAATTGACAGGGCAAAGATATATATATATATATTTTTAATTGACAAATAAGTTTCATTTAAAGACGATATAATGTATACTAAGTAGGTTAACAAAATAAATCTAATTGTTTAGTAAATTTCATCAAATTAGCCCTGTACATTTTTTTTAGACACGCAAATTATATTTATATCTAATAGTTTTAATAAAGGAGTTTTAAAAAGTGGTTAGTAGCTTTTTTGCTGTAATCGACATCTTAATTCTATGATATTTTAAACCTTATCCCACACAATTTAAGACCGCGACTGTACATGCTTCTTCCATACACCATGCTTCTAGTTAGTGTACGGTGGGATAAAAAGTGATTTACCAATTCATCTATCGGGCCGGTGCGAGCTATCAAATGGACGTCGCTTATGCCGTAGTGGAAAGATTAGCCAGTCAGCAGTGGTTGTACCGCGGCTCCCAAGATTCGTCACTCGTGGAGGTCTTTCCTTGCACCCCAATTATCAGTAAAGATAAACTACGATAACATGGCGCGCCCCTCCAAAATTCAAAACGTTTGAAAGTATTTACAAAGCGCCACCAAGACTCACAACGCATGTGTGCGTGCTGAGACGGCCGTCAAAAAAATACTTACAAATATATACAAACTCTTTCGTAAGGTTGTGACTATACACAATGAAACAGTAATTTGGAGGGGCGCGCCATGTTATTGTAGTTTATCAGTAATATCCGTATAACAGTGGTGCTCTGAAGAATCTTGAGTGATCTATGAAGGTAGGAAGGTGATTTCTACATCTGGAGTATTTATGGAGTTTAGGTTGAGTTGATTAGTATTTTATGGATATCTGAGCTATGTCGTCCCAATAAGAGATATAATGCATCAACATAAAAATAAATATGTGAATAATTATCATTTTTTCAATTAATAATAATTTTACTATAGTTTTAGACGCATTTTTAGCTTCGACGCATTTTCTTAATTTTCATTGTATTTTATTGCAATTGAATGAATACGTTTTATAATTTAATTATATTTCAGAATATTTTTAATAATTCGTATTTTTAGTTTTCTTTCTTTGGTACAACTTGACTTGTTTATTCATTTTTAATCTCAAATATTGTAGTTTGATGTGCAAATGAATATTAACCCTGCCGCTTCTGGAAGTTATTCAAATCTGATCCGTAAATATGCTGTAAAACCATATACACTAATTAGTAGTTAAATACTTTGTAGACCTGTTTTTATTATTTAGGCTTTTAAGTGCTTTTTCGAAATAACTAGAATTTTTATTTTGGTCAACCAATAAAAAATAGAGTGGCTAACTTGATATCTTTTATAGAAGGCATGTTGAATGAAAGATTGGTAAAGCAATGTTTTTGTCCCACTGTACATATGCTGAGTGGTTCCCTCATGGTAGGTCGTGTCGAGTACCGTCCCCTCGTTCACCGGCGGTGACTGGGAGCTGGTGGACACACCGCGCGTACCTATTGTACGTCCCTTTTTATTTATTTCTTGCTTTCAAAGAGTATCAGCATTGTTATGTACATTACATTACTGATGTTCTTGAGCCCTCTGGGTAAAAGCCGCCTCGAGCCAACCCAGCGCGCCTAAAAAGACCACATTGAGCAATTCATCTACGAATCTTCATAGCGACTGTCACAGATGATGGCTGAATATGAACTTAACACGAATGATTTTAAGAGCTGCCTTTAAGTGGCCAATTTTTTGTTGTAATTTGAATCATATTTACTATATGAAGAGTCATATAATGCGGCCTTTTTAGACCTTCTGGGTGTTTACTTGCTTGTTGTTTGCTTTATTTGCGTACTTTAGTTGCGTAGTGACGTTCTAAGCATGTTAAAGAGTTGTGTATGTCTTAATTTTTTATTAAAAGACTAGTAAACAGTTAACCTTACCGTTACCAGAAACAGCCATAGCTACGGTGGATGAACTGTATAAATAAAAATCTTTTCAGTATTCGAAAGTAAAATAAAAATGCCTGATAGAAAAGGGTGGGGCTTCCCGCGTTACTCTACTGCGGTTCGGGATATGACATTTAGGCTGCCGCGTCTTAATATTAAACCCTCCACTGTTTGACTATCAAGATACTTCTTCTGTGTTGTGTGAGGAACGTGTGGACATATCAAAAATCTGTCATTATTATTATCCATAGTATAGAGGACTGATATTTTGCATTATAGAACATATTTCAACGATTCTCGGCAAGCCTATTGCCATCATGCATGCTGACGTTTTATTTATCACCGTCGTAATTTATAACAAGTTTGCTTTCCATCAAACAGTTGTTCACGAGCCGATATGTTTGTTGCAGACGATCGGTGGAGATCCCCTGCCGCCCGGCTGGGAGGAGCGGCAGGACGCCAACGGCAGGACTTACTACGTCAACCATATCGAACGGTCCACGCAGTGGGAGCGGCCTACCTTCATGTGAGTATATTACAGTTTCTTTTAAATTAAAAATACTGTCACTGGCTGAATACAGGCGTCTTAAATCCACACTCACACGGCTACAAGAAACACTTTTTATCACGGACGCAACCAATCGCTTTGGCACATACGTTTTTGAGATAGCCAACGGTGTAACTTGTCGCAACTTGTGGTAATAAAATCACGTTCGATCCGACTACTATACTACTTTTATAACTGAATCCAGGCGCAACATGAGCACAGAATCGCAAGCCGAGCGCATGGAGACAGCCGCGACGGAGTTCCAGCGCCGCTTCCACATCTCGGCTGATGATGAGCACGCCACCAACAGTCCATCAGCCTCGCAGAACAACCACCAGGTAAGACTGATGTGTGTAGGGTGTGTCATTGACTTATGTAGTAAGCCTAAAGGGGACATGTACGGTTTCTGAAACTGTTCGATATTCTAAAGCAGGGTTTCTCAAACTGGGGTACGCGAACCCTTAGGGTTTCGCCATTTAATGGTAGGGAGTTCGCGACAAAATTTACGTAATGGCTACTGGATAGCTGGCAAGCGCGTGCGACACAAATGATGGCGCGTGCGCGAAATAGATAAGAGTAGGTATAGAGTGAGATTAAAATTATCTGAGTATAGTCTATATTTATTTTATATAAGGGGAGAGGGGTCAGGGGTTCGCAGTAGTTTAGGTACCTTAACAGGGGTACGTGGGGCCATAAGTTTGAGAAACCTTGTTCTAAAGCAATGGAAACGTTACTCTCGAATATAGTTAGGATCGTTATTTGTATATTTTTGGGAGTCAGCGGAACACTGAAATTATTTTCGCGTGCACCCTGGACTGCGTGAACGTTTTTGGCTGCTTTGGATCTAACGACAAGTAGTGCAGGTTCATCTTATGGTAAAAACGAGTCTAGTAGTATGTTGAACACAGACGTGGATCGTGATTTTTTGTCTGTGGTCCGTATAACATGTGTTTGGAGCAGTCAAGAAGTTTCGCGCAGTCTGTATTGTTATGCAAAACAAAAACAAAAAAATACTATTAAGTAGAACACGTAATTGCAATTGATTCATGAATGAGACAGTTTCAGCAAACTGTTTATATAATGTTTCGGCTTTAAGCTGTTAGTTGCCGGAATGGCCTGAAGTAGTATATTTGAAAGTCAACGAGTTTTTGTGCTTCCGTAGTTAAGGGTTAAGAAATCATAACTTATTCTTGGTATTTCTTTACTGAAAAGGGATAAAATTAACTTGGTATTGCCGAAATGCCGGGTACGTCTTAAAACTGCGGCCAGACACCGGAGGACGGGCAGCAGCGTCCTCTCACTAACCGGTGAGCCACTGCGATCCCCAAGCCGCCTGCCAAGCGTGGGGATTATGGCAAACCCCCCCTTGAGGGAGGCCTTCGTTCAGCAGTGGACGTCTTCTGGCTGATGATGATGATGATGATGATTGCCGAAATGGGACGGGTTATTGATAGCTGGGGGATATGTTTGAAGGTTTCGTTAGTGGCCGGAATTACTGGAAAGGGCAGAATATTTTTATAGCTGCTATTTGCAAGTCGCCTTTGCAGTATTTAATGTTTCTTTGAAAAGTTTATTTAGTAAAATTTAGTACGGTTTGATGTTAACTATTATATTTGACGTGATTAAAATTATATATCGTCGCTTGGCATGAATACCGACGCATATCAAAAAACACGATAATTTAACTTATATACATAGAAAAATGCAGAATTTAAAATATTTTATCGTAGATAAAGACGGTTTAGGCAGTACAAAATCCCGCATGGCAGCACTGTGCCGTTATGCATCTGTCAAAAAGTGGTAGCCATGTTTGCGATGACAGTGACGCATTGTCATTTGCTCTTAGACTGTCGCAGGTGAAACTACGTATTGGATCGCACACAGTGACTTATTTGGTAGTGCATCAATATTTTCGGTAAGAAATTGCTCATATAACTATATTCTTACAATCATAAATAATGACTTATTTTGTTGTACGTCTATATTTGTGATAAATTTAACATTAGATTGGCAATAATGTTATGGCATAGTGAATTATAACGAAAGACGTCATCATTTCTGTGAACATTATGAACACTTATACTCAGTTTTGCTTTCAATTAGTGGCTTATTTGGCGATGATTCTATATTCCTGATAATATTAAAACTAAAATCGAGATTTTATTTTTTGTAATGAATTATAATAAAATATGCCGTTATTTTTTATTTTTATTTTATCTTTAATAGTAACTTATTTTGTTTTAAGCTGTTATTTTTGAAATAATTCCATATCAAAATAAGAGATACAAGATCAGGTTATGTAACATAACATAATGTGACATTATTGATGACAGTATTTTAGGATGAATACATTTATATATTTAAAAAAATGAATTATTTTATAATGTGCCTTAATTCGTGATAAATTTGTACCAAACGTTATCAAAATATTTAACTAAGTAATTTATTAAAACAAAATAAGTCGTTATTAGTATCGTTCTCCTAGACTTCTAAGTCGCGATAAGTCGTTACGTTTGTACATTTTTAAAAGATTTATTTTTAATTACTTTTCAGAAATGAATAAAAACTGTCGCAGTAAGCTAATTATGGATTTGGTAAATGAAAGAAGCCAGTTAACCAAAACAGAGTCTGAAGTAATACATAATAATGACAAAGAAAATAGTTTTGAGGGGAATACAAAAACTACTTGCACCATAACTTGCACAGATTTCGAATCGATTAATAGTAATGACAAAGAAAATATATATTTTGAGGGAAACACAGAAACTAATTACACAGTTGACGATAACTTAAAATATAGTAAAGAATCGTTGTATAACATCAACAATCCAGGAAAAAAGGAAGATATGAAATATATTAATGCAGATAATATAAACTTTATAGATGCTTCAGATGATAGTGTAAAAGACCCAGATTACATAAGTGGCACCTCATTAAGCTCAAGTGATGAAGAACATAATCATTCAATACTGAAGTTTGCAAAGTCAACGATGTTGAAAAACCGTAAATCATATCCATCAGCGTCTCCCAAAAAAGTACAATACAGTAAAATTCCACTTCAACAAAGATCGCGTTCCTTATGGTCGTCATCATCTAGCTCTTCCTCATCGTCGTCGTCATCTAGCAAAAGCTCATCAACATCATTATCATCTAATATCACTTTATCGTCTACGAATAAATCGACTAAGCCACTGGAAGTCAACCAAAATACTTTAGCTGGACCCTCCAATATACAAAATTTAAATAAAAACTATGAACAAGCCACAGATAACCTTGATATTCAAACTAATATCAGTACATACCATAACGTAAATTTTATAGAAACTGTTATAAATACTCGCAAACGAAAAAGTGGTCAAGAAAGATGGAAGCGGTCACAAGCAAAACGATTAAGAAATTTCGGAAAAGCATATAAACCGAATTCTAAGACGAAGGATGAAATCCCCGAAAGAAGGATTAAAGATCCATGCTCCGATAAGTGCAAACTAAAATGCACACAAAAAATTTTGCAGTCAGAACGTCAAAATCTCTTTAAAAATTACTGGGATATGGGGGACCTTCAAAGACAACGAGAGTTTATACTGAGACACATTGAAAAAATTGTACCAAGATATTCATACAAAGTACATGAGAGTAAACGTGGAAATAACTATGCATATTATTTTACAGTTGGAGACCAAAAATTGCGTGTATGTAAGATATTTTTTCGATCAACTCTAGATATTTCAGAACGACTAATTCGCACAGTTATAACGAAAAGTTTGGAAGGTGATTCAGGAACATTACCCCTTGATAATCGAGGCAAACATGGTAACCATCAACGAGTAAATGAGTCTATTAAAGAAGGTATTCGCAAGCATATACAATCAATACCCAGAATAGAATCTCATTATTGCCGCGCTGATACATCCAGAGAATACATAGATGGGTCAAAAAGTATAACAGATTTACACAAAGATTATGTCAAAGAATGCACCGAACAGAGGCTTCCCTATGGAAATTATATCATGTACAACAGAATTTTCAACTTTGAATTTAATATATCCTTCCATCAACCAAAAAAGGATAGATGCGAAGATTGTGAAGCTTACAAAAATGCTACAGGAGAGTTGAAAGAACAGCTGAAAGACAGTTTTGAGAAACATCATAAAGAGAAGGAAATATCAAGAATAGAAAAAGAAAATGACAAAAAAAATTCAGAAGATAATTGTGTAGTTGCGGTATATGATTTACAGGCTACGCTCCCATGTCCTAGAGGTGAAATATCACCATTTTACTATGTCTCAAAGATAAATGTAATGAATTTCACAATTCGTGAACTAAAAACAAATGAGGTTGATTGCTATATCTGGCACGAACTTGAAGGAAAGCGTGGTGCCATAGAAATTGGTACTTGCGTTTATAAATATATGGTAGAATTAGAATGTAAGTCTCAAGAAAAAGGGAAAAAGATTGATATAATTTTTTATTCTGACAATTGCTGCGGGCAGAATAAAAACCAATTTATTATTAACCTATATTTGTTTGCAGTAAAAAAATTACCACACATAAATTCGATTACCCACAAGTTTTTAATTAAAGGACATACCCAAAATGAGGGCGATAACACTCACTCGGTAATAGACAGACAAATACAAAGATCTTTGAAATCAGGTCCCATTTACACACCAGATCAATATATTAATATAATAAGAAACGCAAAGAAGTCAGGAAAACCGTATATTGTACACGAACTGGATCATAGTGATTTTCTCGATATTAAAGGTTTATGCACAAATATAAATTCATTAAAAAATACAGAACAAGAACAATTCAAAGTTACTGATATTAAAGTTTTGAAAGTAGATGCTGAAAACCCAAACAATATATATTATAAGACATCATTCGAAGAAGAAGAATTCAAAGTAGTTAATTTAGACTCAAGCACTAAAACAAGAAAAGGAAATAAGAAAAAGGATAGCAATAGTGATATAGTTTTAAGGAAAGTTTACAAACAAAGATTTGAGATAACAGAGAAAAAGAAGAAAGGGCTGTTGGATTTAGTGAGAAAAAATATAATTCCTCGTTTTTATAGCTCTTTTTACTATAGTTTGTGATCATTTTATAGTATTCACATCCTTCATAACCGTTTGTTCTTGAATTTAATATTCTATTTTGTTGTTATTTGTTTATGAAAACTGAGTTAAATTACAAATTTAACCAAAGGTAACGGAAGTATTGATCTCTTCGGATACATATAATTTATTTTTACTTCTTAGTAATTTAATTGTTATAAGATGATTGTTCGACTCATAATAATCAATAAGAGTAAGTATGTCTGTATCTCAAGAGATTGAATTTGATTTAAAATGTTGTTTTTGATATAAAATTATTTTTCCTAAAAAGACTATTTTAGTTAGCATTGGTAAAGATATTAACATTTTTTAGTAAGTATTTTTTTTAAATAACACTATTATTAAACCTATGAATACTTTGTCCTAATTTTAAATACTCAAAGTTCAATAAAGCTACTTAATATTCTTTTTTGTTTTTATCTTATGCGAGCAAAAAGAGAAATCATGCAATGTCATTCTCAAGATTAATGACGTAAGTCTAACCACTTCAGGTTTTTTCATGTTTTAATGTTTATATTTAAAAAATGTTATGTAATATATACATAGATACAATCTCTTTCATATGACCTATCAATCGTTCATTGAACATTTATTTCGCTTTTGCATCATTTGTGAGATAATACCCACTGTTTTTAATAAAAGATTTAAATCGCTCTGCTGAAAAAAAGGATTTTTTGAGTTGCATCACTGTTCATGCCAAGCGACGATATATGTTAACTTATTTTGGAAATAATCCTAAATAAGTTAACATTTATATTTTTTTATTATTAATTGAGAACATTGTAGCTTCAAGACTAGTTTTATGAGATTAACTTATGTTTATTTATGAGATAAAATTACACGTGGTTTCATATTAAGGAGATTCGGTCCATCTCGGCAATACACAGGAGATTATTAAACAATCGACATATGAGCTTTTTTTGAAAGCATTAAGGGCAATTCATACTACAATTCAAAATATTTTTAATATAAAAGTCACCACAATTTCAATAGGTACTTTTTCGTTCTAATGTAGTTCTGAAAAGTATCAAGAATTTGTTAAGGACTGGCGTACGATGTCTATGTCAGTGATAGTATGAATTGATACTTGCATGCGTACTTATAGACTTATATTTCAGGACTTTTTTAATATTTTGCGGATAATATTAGTAATATATAATTCTGTTAGTAAATATTTTATTTCGCAGCATGGGCTTCAGCGATATAGACATTATATACTAACAAAACATCGATACATAATACTTCTACAATACTGGAAGTCTGAATCATTGAGAGTTACCACGGGTAGCCCCTAATTTAGTAACCAGAATAAAATTAAGGTCATTGTTTGTTCATGCTATTACACGTAAAGACTAAAATTGGTCAAAGTGAAGTCATAATAAAGAATTGTGTAAAGTGATGAGCGGAACGTGCATTGTCAGTAATAATAAAATATAGTACAATTCAATTCAATTTAATTGCATAAAATGTGGTATAAAATATAGTACATACACTGAGTTCAGTGCATACACATTTCGAATAGAATAGTATTATAGAAATCACAAAACAATATCATCTTATTTATTGCAGAGGTAATTATAACTATTAGGAAATAAATTTATACTTTTTAAATAAATGTTAAATGAAAACAGCTAGAGAATATAATTATAAACAGCTTACAGTACATTCTTATAATGGTAGGAGTGGCATGTTTTTTTTTTCCATTATCTAATAAATACTCTCCGATACTAACCATTTCTGTAACATGATACAGAACCTTTTGTAAGGTAAATCAACAATCCTCTTTAGCAATGAATTATAAAGATAGGATATATTGCCTTTTTTCAGTTTTTAGTTATTGATTATTAAGATATGCTCTTTTATATTTTATTCAGACTTCCAGTAATCATTATTTAGCCGTGTACTCATTTTGTTCTTTATTATAATTCGCACTCAACAGCTAATCACTTCCGGGTACCTGTATTGGGTAAATGTATCATACCTCTATGGTACTAAGCATGGTATTCTCCCTTCAACAGTGACTTTACTCTGCTTCAAATATTATTTCTCTATTTTAGTAATTATTTACAAGTATTTGCATGGATGGTTAATTGCATGTTTGCTTGCCGCAGTCAATACGAGCGTGTCATAGACTTCAAGACAAAGCATGTAAGAATGTGCCATTTTGTGCCGCCAGGGGTCGCCAAATATCTCATGTTGTTATTTATGTAACGAACAAGATATAGTTGTTAATATGTGGTTTGTTATGATTAAGTTTAAAAGTTTTACAATAATAAATGTATAAAAATGAGTACATGGTTCACACTAGGGTATTTTTCTGAAAGGTTTGTGTTAATTGTACGTACGTTTGTTGATTCGAATTTTATATTGTTATTATACAAGATATTATAGAAATTGTCGCGTTATTTTGAGATAAAATATCTTTCAGGAAATTTCAAAAAGCTATTCATACATACAAACACTAATTAATAGTCTGTGCTCATCGGTATGGGTGTTCCATAGACATCCACTGTGTTGTCCTCACTTTCATAGACAATTCTGCAGCACATTGATGCTTCATGCTTTAAAGCCCAATGTTCCTCCGGGATTTATTATAGACTGCAAACTTATACGTGCAGTTGAAAAAATAATAAAATATATATACTCTAGTCCAAGGAAAATATTTGTGAACTGCGCGAATAAGTTTGTGCGTCAAGTATTATCAAATGTAAATGTCTAACAGGAGGATATAAGCAATAGAAGTGTGGAGACTAACTCGACGGACCCCACGCCGTTTTCAACACCAATCAGATCGCCGGAACCCACCCCACACGTTCCGGAGACCACGGTGACAAACACACCGACTAATAGTATAAGTGATGAAACTGACTGTGATAATAATTTAAGAAACAAAGCTATACAGGAAGAGGATGACGTTGTATGCGCCAATGAACATGTGAACGACGCTCAAACTGACGCGAGTACTAGTCAAAACACAGCTAGTGAAGCTACCGACCAACCAGAACAAAATGAGATTATGAATACAAATGAAGATAACGACAATAGCAATGATAATGACGAAGTAGACGGTGTGACCGCCGCTACTGATAACCAAGAGATTGACAGTCAAGACGTCCCGGAACACGAGACTGAGACGCAAAATGAAACAGAAGACACCCAAAATGAGACAGAAAACACTCAAAGTGAGACTAACGCTACAGAAAATGAAACAGAGGTTCCTCAAACAGAAGTAGTAGTGGAAGATGCGTTGACGTTCGATGAGAATCATTTCAGTACGCCGACGGGCGCCTCGCCGGTGACGTCACCGGTGTCGCGGCGCCGCAGGACCACGACCAGCTCGCTGGACGACTCCGAGGTAAGACACGCGGCCGTGCGGGCCACGATGCGACTCTATGCCACGGTAGGCTTATTTGGTACGCAAAAGTTTAATAGGTACGGTATTTTTAGGGTAAAAATTTGATTGGTCGGTTATTCTGTATCGAACAAATTTTAAATTTGTGGTATTGTGATCTGGAAATAGCCGTAATTATAAGGGTTTTTGTAAATTTCTGTAAACAAATTTTTGATAGGGTATTGTATAAAATATTTGAAGACCGATATCCCTTTGTGTCTAACACCCGAACATAAACCTTTTGCATTCAAATATAGACCTTATCACAAGACAGCACGGTATATACTTGCGCGTCGCAACCCGCACTAGGCCTGCGGCGGAGTGCTTTGGGAAATTGTCTATGAGTAAGTGTGAGGCACAACATGCTACTGTGATGTTTGCTTACGTCACTAACATGCGGCTGCGCGGCGCCCGTTTGACTGGTACCTAATCTGATGCAGTTTGTAGCACAAGTGGAGTTGACAACTTGGCTTTTGCACTGCCGTGCTTTCAAATTTGTGTGCCTTACACAAACTGAGATATATTACTGATGTGTAAATGTTCTTTATTGTAGCGTCTAAACTAGTAGATGCTTGTTATTGTTTTTTAAGACTTAGGCTTTCGGCTTAAGATTTAAAATTGATATATTTCTTGTGCTACAAACGATCATAACGCTGTGAACCGTAGATAGTGGGGCTACTATCGGTATTGTTTACGTTTATCCTGATTCTACCTTGTGTTTTGTTGGTAAAGTTCTCAAAGGCTATGGTTCACAGCAATATCAACAAGTTACCCCGATCATAACACAATTCAACAACAACTAGGCTTATTGACAACGCTTTTGAAATCTCGCCGTCCTAATTTGACACGTATCTATTTAACACTTATGTGACATCGCATCTACATACATGTTTGCTTGTGCTGTTCTGCTTACTAATACTATTTAGTATTTATTATGTAGATAGTGAGTTGTGTATTTTTGCTTCGAAGTAGTGTTGGCGATATTTTACATTATATAATCGTATTTTAAGGCTTGATATTTTTAAGTGTTTGTAGTTTACAAAATACATGTTCTACCATAAAATATGAGGTTCTACAAGTAACATTATTTGGTCTGTACTCTTGTACATTTTGATTCGAAAGAAAACTTTGATTTATTTATATATCTAAATAGTCTCGTGTGTCTTGGCTTTTACGCTATGCTTGTTAGATGTATGGATCATATATATAGACCTGTAGACGTTTCGATTTTTCAGAGTTTTCTTTCATGTGGAAATATGATTGAAACGTCAAATTTAATATCACACAGTCCAAATTTAGTTTCACACAGCTAGAATGTGCAACTAGGCTGTGCCAATCACGTTAAATGTGTTATCAGTGAGTTGTGTCGAATTGAGGAATCTAGTGCCGTGGTGCTTTATCTGCATTATACTGTTATAAATTATGTGTTTATTCATATTGAATGTCGTATAGTTTGCCATATAAAAATGCGGGGATTCATTATTCAATTTGTACATAGCTTTTTTTGCCAGGACGTGAAACATATTTTTAAGCTAATATATGTATGCTAATATGCATATATTTTGTGCACAACCTGTAAATAAGTGTACTGCCAAACGAAAAAAAAAAAGATATAAGTTTTTTAGCACGCAAAAATATAAATCTATCTATGTTACTATTCAAATAGTATTAATTGCTTTTAAAACAAAAATCAAAACCTATATTTTATTTAAAACGTTTGGCATTACACGCTCCACGCCGCTCGAAGCAAACTCAGCTGTATACCGCTGTAAATAAAGTCTACATTCTAATATCGTTGTTACACGGTGGCATGTTTTTAGGACGAGACGGACGGCTCCACAGAAAGTACAAGAAGCAGCAGTGCGAGCAGCACGCAGAGTCAGAACCTACCTAACAGTGACGGTAAATATATGTACTTATTTTTCATTAAACAAATGGCTAAATCAAGCACTATGACAACTGTTAAACATTCAAAAATAGTCAAAAAGTAATCTATTTTGATTTATATGCAAGAAGATATCTTATTTAACAAATTTCAAAAAGGAGGCGATTCCCGAAACGTAACGTATTTTTCAAAAATCAAATTCTGTCATTGGATATCTGCCTCTCCAAAATTAGCGCGTAGTGTAGTGTTTTTTCAGCACGTACGCCGTACTTCGTATCGTTTTTCTGTCAAACCTTCCTTGTAAAAATATAGTGTAGATATTCAATTCAACGTATATTTTTGTGCCGGTTAGGTCTTCCTCCCGGCTGGAGTATGCAGAGGGCACCTAACGGCAGGATATTCTTCATCGACCACAACCAGAAGACCACCACGTGGATAGACCCCAGAACTGGTATGTTCCAATGCGATTGTAAATATATTTTTCCATTAATATATGACCTTTCCTATCTGGTTTTCTTTGTAAGTTTTACTTATAAATTGTTTATTTTCTCGGTCAGGCTGCGCATCCAGCTTACCAACCACGAGCGTTGCCGCTGGTGCAGTGGAGGCTGACGAGCTGGGCCCGCTGCCCGAGGGCTGGGAGGAGCGCGTGCACACCGACGGCAGGATCTTCTTCATAGACCACAGTGAGTTTTGTGTCGTGTTGCTCCGGCTGCTCACCCAGCGTTGCTCAGCGGAGGCAGAGTGAGGCCTTAAACATAAGTGCCTCGCTCAACAAACATTATTTACTTGATAAATTGGACCTTAGAACACTGAAATCTGTATTTGACACAAGCGCTTTTCCAGCGTTACTTTCAGAATGCATCGCAATGACTTACTGTTGATAAAAAGCAGTGAAAATTCGTGATTTATGTAAAATACTGATGCTGTGACAAACACCGGCATTATCTGGATAGTTCTGTTGACGTAACAGTAAAGTAAGATGTAATTCCGTCCGGTTCCGTCAGACACTCGCACGACGCAGTGGGAAGACCCGCGGCTGTCCAACCCGCAGATCGCGGGTCCGGCCGTGCCGTACTCGCGCGACTACAAGCGCAAGTACGAGTACCTCAAGAGTCAGCTGCGCAAGCCGGTACGTAGCATTTCAATGTCTTTATATATGTACAAAGCCTTATAGCAGGATTTCTCAAACTTATGGCCTCACGTACCCCGTTAAAGTACCTAAACTACTGCGAATCCCTGGCCCCCCTCCCCTTATATAAAAAATATAGACTATACTTAGATAATTTTAATCTTACTCTATACCTACTCTTATCTATGTCGCGCACGTGCCATCATTTGTGTCGCACGCGCTTGCCAGCTATCCAGCGGGTTCGCGTACCCCAGTTTGAGATACCCTGCCTTATAGTATAGGGAACTACTATTTAAGTTCTTAGTCTTCCTATATAGGAAAGTACTATTCTGAAAATTGGAAAAAGTGGGCAACAGATGGCGGAAGAAAGAAATAAAATATATTTTTTGAGACTTTATACATATAACACACAACCAGATGCGAATAGCAAACTAAATAACGAACTTCACAAAATATATTAATTTACTCCGGAATACTACTGCCGGCACGGTTGGCGCAGTGGCTAAGAGATTATCTTGCCGTGACAGGTGTCGCGGGTTCGATTCACGCACGAAACAAATATTTGTATGATCTAAAGATAGGTGTTTCGGGTCTGGTTGTGTGTGTATGTGACATGTATGTTTGTTCCCACGATACAGGAGAAATACCCGTGTGGGGCAACGTTTATAAAGAAAAAAAAAAAACGGACTGGTCAACGGACAAATGTGCGCACTTTTTTATTAGATAATAATTTCTGATGTGCTTTTTCATACAATCAATCAATCAATCAAAATCTTTATTTGTGAACATAGGTACATAAAAAGGTCTTATAAATATACATTGTAGTGCTCTATGCTCTATGCTCTACCAATGAAACTGGTCTACAAATATATGTGTAATAATAAAATTTAAAAATTAGTTTTACAAATGTCATCATTATATTTATATATCATAATCATTAAATCAAATAATATTTATGTCATACGTTATTATCATTTAAAAAAATCTGCTACGGAATAATATGTCTTGTCTATTAAAAATGAGATCAGTTTACGTTTAAAAAGACGGATACTTTGTTCATTTCTTAAGCATTTTGGTAATTTATTATAAACCTTTGGAGCCATTACGAAAACACTGTTCTTGTATAACGTGGTTCTTGATCTTATAAGATGCAACTGGTCACAACGGCGCTGACTGCTTACTTGGTCAAATTTATCTAAATTATTTTTTACGAACATAGACGTTTCCTATATATATGTACAATGAGTGGCATAGTTAAAATTTTCATATTTTTGAAAAATGGGTAACAGCTTTTTGTTGTTTTTAAATTATAGATGGCTCTTATACACCTTTTTTGGCACTTGAATACCATATCTTTACCTGTTGCGTTTCCCCAAAATAGAATTCTGTATCTCAATGTTGAGGCTACAATCATACATCGTTACAATATTCATGTTGTTTGGAAAGATGTGACCTATCAAAAGTCTAGGTCTTACTTACGTGTGTCTAAAAAAATATCTGCGTATTTCTAGAGCTTAAATAAACTAAAAGAAAATTAAATTTACGTACCCGCAGCTAATTAGTTAAATTATATTTCAGAGCAACGTTCCAAACAAGTTCGAGATCAAAGTGCGGCGGAACTCAATCCTTGAAGACTCGTACCGCATCATCAGCTCAGTCAGTCGACTCGACTTGCTCAAGACCAAGCTGTGGGTGGAGTTTGAGTCGGAAGTGGGACTGGGTGAGTTTACTTATCATCTGTCACTCATCACTGTCTGTCGCCACACATCTCGGCTTTCGAGACAGATGTGTTTCATCTTAACTGTTCCAATAAACTCCAATAACACAGTGTAATTATGCGTTAATGTTAAAGCTGATTTTTTTTTTACTCTACTCCGTTGTAAGCAAGTGTTTAAACGTACGTAATACATTAGTTACCAAATTCTTCTCCATTTATTTGTGCATTATTAATTATTTGATAAATTATGTAGTAAGACATGGTACAGCCTCTCTCAACGAAAGTCCGTATGGCTTATTTATTTGAAGCTTCTCAACTTATCTCACTCTCCCACAGACTATGGCGGTCTGGCGCGGGAGTGGTTCTTCTTATTGTCGAAGGAGATGTTCAACCCGTACTACGGACTGTTCGAGTACTCCGCCATGGACAACTACACGCTGCAGATCAACCCCAACAGCGGCGTGTGCAACGAGGAACATCTCAGCTACTTCAAATTCATTGGCAGGGTTGCTGGCATGGCCGTCTACCATGGCAAGCTGTTGGACGGTCAGTAACAATAACTAAAAAAATGGACCTAAAATTGAACCTTGTGGCACTCTTCCCTTTACCTCTAGTATGTAGTATTTAAACTGATTTAGCTATTGCAATAACATAAATTTGACTTTGTTACCTAGATAAATAACAAATATCGAAACATACATCTAAATCTTGATGATGGTGAGGCGTGTTATACTGCACAAAATCGAATGCTTTAGAGAGATCCCGGAATGACCGACCGAATAATGCTTTATTTTATAATTTTCAGCGTTTTTCATCCGTCCATTCTACAAGATGATGTTGGGCAAGACGATAGAACTGCTAGACATGGAATCCGTTGACCTAGAATACTACAATTCACTCATGTGGATCAAGGTATACCTTTTATACTTTGAATAAACTTTTTTGTCATTTTATAATGGCAGTCTTCCAAGTTCCAGTTCAAGAACAAGCCTTTTGCTTTATCCGACACTGGTCTCGATTAGAATTTAAAAGAACCTGTAAAGTCTGTACTGACTTTAAAATCTGTTTTCATCTCTTTTCATTTGTAATAAAGTGATAGATATAAATTATATCTGTCAAGATATAATTTATAAAACGTTTATGAACGTCGGTTTTTATAATGAGGTGCGTCACTCCAACTCACCCCGACATGCTCCTATTATTTAACCGTTTTTATGAAAAATATTATTAAATTATTTTTTTTGAATGTACAGCTTTCTACTAGCATCATGTGAGTATGGGCTAAATATTATAATGTTGAATCATTTACAGGAGAACGATCCATCAGAACTGTACCTGACATTCTCGGTGGACGAGGAGCAGTTCGGCAAGACGATACAGAGGGAACTGAAGCCCGGGGGCGCCAACATACCCGTTGATAACGACAACAAGGACGAATATATCAAGTAATTGTTCTATTTATTTATATAACAATTGCTTAGTGAACTTACAGTTGTACACCAAGGCAGTAAAGCAGCAAAAACATATTATTATTTCTTAACTGATCTATAGTATAATCCTACTAATCCTTCCTACTTTTTTTTTTTTTTTTTTTTTTTTTTTTTTTTTTTTTTAAAAACGTTGCCCCACACTAGGATTTCTCCTGTGTCGTGGGTACAGTTTACAAACATACATGTCACATACACACACAACCAGACCCGAAACAACTATCTGTAGATCATACAAATATTTGTTCCGTGCGGGGATCGAACCCGCGACACATAGCGCAGAAAGCTAATCGCTTAACCACTACGCCAACCGTGTCGTCTACTAATATTATAAATGTGAAAGTTTGTGAGGATGAATGGATGGATATTTGTTACTCAATCACGCCAGAACGGCTCAACGGATCTAGATAAAATTTGACACAGAGATAGATTATAGTCTGGAATAGCACATAGGCTACTTTTTATCCCGAAAAATGTACGGGTTCGTAAACCATGTATGGCTTACAAATTGTATCCACGATACTGGCGAAATCCTAGTGTCCAATGTTTCATAAAAAGGCTCGTTTTGTATTAATATTTTTATTTAAATCTCAGCACGTATATTGCATAATATACAAAAAACTGTGTTGGCACATCCATCGTAGGAATAATGTTCAAAGACGAGCACTAAATATTTTGTTTAACATTTCCCAGACTTGTCATCCAATGGCGGTTCGTGAGCCGAGTCCAAGAGCAGATGTTCGCGTTCCTGGAAGGTTTGGGCGGGCTGGTGCCTCTGCCGCTGCTGAAGATCTTCGACGAGAACGAGCTGGAGCTGCTGCTGTGCGGCATACAGCACATAGACGTGCGGGACTGGCGAGCCAACACGCTGTACAAGGGAGACTACCACGCCAACCATATCGTGGTGCAGTGGTTCTGGAGGGTGAGTTCTGTACACTATCTAATATGCTGTCACATGTAGTGTGATTGTTGTTCAACAATCATGTGGTCACCAGATAAGAATAGCCTCATATGGTGGTGTCTCAGCGAGATGTCTTAAGCATATCAGTTAAATACTTACAGCGGTGTAATATTGTACATCCACATATCGCTGATGTTTGATGATTGCCATCTACCGGGCACATTTACAAAGTCCGGGTTGCTACTGAGAATTTCCATACAAAAAAACTCAAAAACATTGCCTGACTAGGGAATCGAACTCGGGACTTCATGCTCAACAGTCGTGCTTGCGACCACTGGACCAATGATGCAGTAATTATTTCATAATAAGACGGTTTTAGAAACATTAGTTTGAAAAATCAACGTTTCGTAATATATTAAAATATCGTTATGTAAAGCAATGTTGTTGTCCCGCAGGTGGTGCTGTCGTTCTCCAACGAGATGCGTTCCCGCCTGCTGCAGTTCGTGACGGGCACCTCCCGCGTGCCCATGAACGGCTTCAAGGAGCTGTACGGCAGCAACGGACCACAACTGTTCACCATCGAGAAGTGGGGCACTCCCGACAACTACCCCAGGGCACACACATGGTTCGTACTACACTTACTGTTACATGACGTGCCTTTGGAATAACATAAAAAAAATTGTATCAGTGTGGAAGAAGCAAAAGGAGCTGTAATGATTGTAAGAAGATATATTTCTGCCTACCATGAGGTGCTACCAATGTCTGAACCTCTATGTGTGTGTGAGTACAAGTGTGTGTTGGAGAGAAGACACTTCAAAATAATATTTCTCAAGTTTTAGATTAAAGTTTAGGTTACCGTTATAGGTAGTTCAATCCACGATTCAAGAAGACGCGCCCCACACATTTTAAATCGCTACAGTACAAGTGTACATTATAATTTGCTATTGTTGTTCTATCGCCACACACTAGTTAGAAATGTGTACACTTTAAATCATTTAACAAGTAAAATAACTTGCTTCACACCCTGCGTTAAAACAAAATAGTGTTTTTGTGGATTGAACTATTTCTAACACGATGTAAATTAAATGAGCTTTCATTCGATATTACTCAAGCCCAAAGTGGGAAGATTAGCCAGTCGGCAAGGGTGTAGCTGGATGAAGGTGAAATGTAGAAGAGAGGATATATCAGGGAGGTCTTTCCGTGGACCTATTGGCCACGGAAAGCCATCTAGGTCCACGGAAAGACCTCCCTGATATCTCCTCTCTTCTCCATCTTACTTCTAACATATATTTCTACATACTCTTCTACATCCTAATCAATATATCATCTTCTGTTCTCAGTTTCAACCGCATCGACCTGCCCCCGTACGAGAGCTACCAGCAGCTCCGCGAGAAGCTGATCAAGGCCATCGAAGGCTCGCAAGGCTTCGCGGGAGTTGACTGAGTGTTAAGAATCCCCGCGTGTGTCGTGCTCATGTACCTGTGTGCACGCTCACGATCACGCGAGGAATAACTGGCTACATTCACGGAGATCAGTGTTATGTTGACTTGGGTTAAGAGTTAAGTGGTATACCTAGGCTAATTATTATGCTTAGTCGGAAAAGATTCACCACTATTGGTTACTAGTATTCTGGTTTGCTATTTGGGGTTTTCTTCGGAACCGATAGCGACATCGCCGTTGATTATATGTCTGTTGATATTGTTGTCGATGTCGTTTCCGTTGTATATAAATGCCCATTAGCTTTGATATTTTTGTTGATCCATTGAAATCATCCCAATCCTATCTAAAGGTTCCTACAGATTGTCTTGAATATGTTTATCGCTTTAATAATTGATATTAACCACCCCTATCAGATATTAACACACAATTCATGAAATTAGATCGCATGCGTCGATCAACAAAATTAACTTTTAAATGATATAATAGCTTGGTGTATATACGTTTTCAACTCGAAAAATCGTTTAAAATACACATTTTTCATGTGGTTTCCTTACACTGATCTCTAACGCAAAGCGCCATCTACCGTACACACCCAAAACTGCTCAAATGAAAAGGATTTATTACAAACGCGATATGTATAACAAACTGGGCAGATCGCAATATACGAAACTCAACTAAATTGTTACGTAGAACAGCTTATCAGAAAATAAATAATATTACTAAGAGATTCGTGATAGTCCATTATATAAATTAAAAATTATGTATATAAAAATTAATGCTCTTAAAGATTCAAACTATTTTTACGGATAACTAAACTGAAATCTATATTAATATACTGAAATCTTCCAAAATTAAAAACATGTAAATATTATGTCCGAAAATCCGTAAAAATTGTTTTAATCGATATAAATTCGATTGAAAGTGTTGGTATGATAAATTATGGTGATAATTTTAGATATCTTAATGTCAAAATCGCAATTTCTTGAATAAAAGCATAAGTTGAAAATTCAATTCAAACAAGTGATACAAAACAATAAATCCTGCATTCTACAATGTACGAATAATGAATATCAAAAGTAGTTTTAACTTCTCACGCCAACTTATGCCTTTCTTCAAAAGTGCGATACAAAATAGGAGTGAGCAAATAATGTTATGAATCGTTACGAATATCGTATTCTTACGTGTGATTATTATTCTAAACGAGTGCCTCGCTATATTTAATTGGTGTTTAACGAGCATTTTTAATTTCAAACAATATTATTTCTGTGAACTCCCTTTATAAACTATATTTTTTCTGTGAATTCATTTCTTGTGACACGCGCTGTCTATCTGCTCTTTGAGTACTCCTTGAAGCTCTGCTTACCTATATTTGCAATACTAGCGTGACGAATGACGTGACTGAAGCTGTTGTGAAATACATATTAAACACCCAGGGTCTAGCACCTGTAGGTACAATCTGAACCTAAGTGTATCCACCTTTCGACATAACTAGCTTTACAATTAAGCCATAATAATGTAATATTGATATAAAGCTTTTACTATTAAAGTAATTATAAAAGTAAATAGAATCGATTATGGGACTAATTGAAATTAAAAACCCTGCTTTATGACTCATTTGAATGATTTTTAATGTAGTTTCAGGCTTGGCAAATAGCAATAATATGTATTCATTTTTATTAGTCCTGTAGCATAAGGTCTATTTCCCTTTATATTTAACAGTTATTATAAAATATAAAAATGTATACTATAAAATTATAATGTACATGGTGTTTCGTTTTCGGCCTGTCAAATGTGACAGCTGTCAATGTCTACGACCAATCAAGGTAGCCTTCGATGAGTGAGTGACTAATGCCTACGAGCATTGTTGATAAATAATTTATTCCACACATTATTTACGATTTAAAATTCTAAATAACGTGATATACCCGGGCAAGGTGAAGAGAAGTGTAAAGTTTTATGAAAAGTTTCAATTATTAGTGATCGGATAAAGTAGGCCATCTTGTCCGGACATCTTTATAGTGATTAAATAATTATTCATTTTGCGTCCTATTCGTTAGATAAATTTGCTTTTCGCTTGGATAAAAATAAAGATATTTTCATATATAGCACACTTGTACATAATTTTAGTATAAGGTGTAAAAAATTGCTATTGAAATATGTATAAATATAAAATAATTAGATAACCGTATGATATCCATGAAATGGACAAATGAAAATTATAATTTGAATAAAGATAATATAATATTTATTGATGGAGCAATTGTTTACACCCTGTATTTATTTAGTTTTAGTCAAGTTGCGTTTTCGTCTATGATCGTTTACTTAATTTAGATAGTTTTATCAATATATTATTTCTATATCTTTATAATTTTGGGCTGTAAAGTACTTACCAAGTTCTAAATAAGGCTTATAATTCACGATGAGACAAGCTGGCAAGTCGCAAGCCAGCCACGTTAACCATTATGGCGTACGTACGGTCGTCTCAGTACCTATTAGCTTTCGCGTCCAGGCTACGGCAGCCTGATTGTCTAGCGTGTTGTATGCCTTGGACATTCGTTCACTACTCCGATAAATATGGGTCCGATAGAAAAAAACATTTTTTGACGTATCATCACGCGTTAATGATTTTTATAAATCAGGCCGCTTTTTTCTGGGAGTAGCGGATAAACGCTCTTTGTGTTATTCATGTCATATTACTATACAATTGTATTACAGTTGAATATATTACTGATTTCATATATGTTTATATAATTCCATCAATGCGTTTGCAATTCGTAATTTTCACAAGTTCATTATTTATTATCCGTTGTATTATTTGCCTAAAATTATAAAGATTGTTATGAAAAATAAAATTTGTATAATTCCATATTATTAACGTTTTTGATTGTAACATGTTGACGAGACATCGTGATATTTTATATAGTGTAAGAGGTAGCAATGGTACACATCACATCATCTTTGAATAGTTTTTTAAATATACGTTGTGTTATTGTTTTTTTTATTTTGTTTTATAACATGAACAGAAGTTAATTTTATATTTATTTCAAAATGTGCGGATAGAAATATTAAAGTGCTTTTTTATTTTTGCCTTGTTGCAAATGTCTGAGGTATTATTACACCAGTTCCTAAAATCACGAAATGCTCTATTCAAAGATGTAGTGGTAATTACTGAGCGTTGCCGTCTCTTAAACTATGAAGTTCTTTACAACAAGTAACTTGTGCAAGAGCACACGAATATATCGGTTACCAGCACATTAAAACTGGAATAACTTTATCAACATCATTTATCCATTCCTTGAAAAAAAAAAATGTTTACATATGTACATCTCCATGCGTCATAAACTGCTTGTATCTACCAATTTCCATCAATAATGCTATATATTAAGTTTCTTGAATAGTGAGAAATGCATGCCGTCTGAAATCCGCCCCCAACACCTAATTAGCAAAATAAAAAATGTAGGAAAGATCATTATAGAACAATATTCTTCCAATTTGAATGTGTTGGTAATCAACAAATAGGGTTGTCAAACAATGAACAATACGCGGTGTTGTCGAACGTAATCAACGATATTTTTATTTTATGTTTACGATAAGATTATTCATGTAAATATAATACATATTTGAAATTAAAAAAAAATCATTAAAAAGTCATTATTTTGATTTTTGCCTTTTATTTTGTCTTTAACCATTTTAGACAATACTTCAATCGATCGAAACTGAAACAGAATTCCTTGCACTCCAGCGATAAATATCCGCTATATGAAATTAATATTACGAGCTGATACCGGGCGCGTTGCTGCCCCAGAAGAAATAATTGTGGAATTGCAGAAATGCTTTCTCTAATACATTTGCTGGTAAGACAAGCGCGCCACCTACTGTAAGTTAATTGTACTATGTCTATAACCTTCGCGCAAGTGCAAGCAATAAGTTGACAAAGTTTTATCGCATTCAGATGAACGGTATGGCAGCGCATATAATACGAACAAGTAAACATTGATTTTTATATATTATTAATAGGACTGCTCTTCACGGCACACATATTCCGTTTTGTTGAGACTCCCACAAAACAAATGTGTCTCAGGCGACTGTTGCAGGGAAAAATAATATGTTTATACTTATAGTATAGATCGAATCACGCGCAGTCATCAACATTCGGAACATACATCTGCAGGTTGTGGCAATGTGGCAATACACACCGGCCTTGAACTGACGAACTGGACGTTCACCTCACAGATATGTTGATAATAACACACCTGTCGTTCTGTATAGGTGGGCAGAGATGTATTGCCAGTCTTCAGTAGAAACAAGTGCCCCAATATGATATGGGGCAAGCCGGGTGCGTGTTATGGAGCAGAACTTTGTTGTGTTCATGCTTGTTGTTCCAAGCTTAAAGATTACTCAAGCTTTGACAACAGAGTTTGTAACAGATTTATGACGCGTATTCTACTGATAAAATTATACAAATCTTGAACTAAAATTTGAGTAACTCAACAACATAATTGCAAAAGAAGTGTGGGACAGGTGTCACAATAAATGTTATGTAGAACACACTAAAATAGTAAATGAATAATATTCATAAGAGTTTGTTTCGGCGTTTCTTCTCAGGGATAGTCATAGCAAATGTAATAATTTCATTTCATTTCATTAAGTAGCTATTGTGCAATAAATATAGGACTGATAAGAGGAGGAGAAACCAAGAATACTGTTTACCCCACTGATTTCCAACACTGCGTAAGTCAAACAGGAGCTCACTGTAAAATACTGAAATCAGCCGCATCTGTTGAGACCGGTAGCCAAGCCCAACCTGAGGAAAATCTAGGCTAAAATGAACGAATGCGAATAATATAGTATAAGTCAGACTTCAGAATCCTATGCCTACGCAACAAATAATCTAGGTAGGTAGTGGCAATAACCGAAATATTCCAAAACCAATGACATGGTATTGCGTATTCCATAACCAGTAACGTTAAGACATCTCGCAGCATTTAGCAACTCACACTTGACCAGTTTGAAAATCCTCGACGCTGTCACAAAATAGATGAGTGCAGTAAGACTATTCTGTACAATGCCAAGTTCTTGAGATGCAGTTTGGCTGAAATTGGAGGAGTTGTTCTAGACTTGGATTGCGGATTCATTATCCATGTAACTCTCCTGTTCTATTAATGTTTCGCAGTGGAATTACAAGTACTAGACTAGAATCTAGGTACCTCTTTGAAAAGTTCTTCACGTAATGTCTGCACAGAGGGTGCGCAGCCCCCGTTTCCGTGAACCTCTCGCGCATCGTTCAGTGTTGATTGATGAATTTTTCTTCTTGGAGAGGAATAATCCAGCCATTGAGTGCGGTAGGCGGGGCAGGCTATCTTATAATTTGCCTAGTTCCTGATCGTGCGTTTATTCTGGGTTTTCTGCAGCTTAGTATTTCGGGGCACAATGTAACCGAGATGATCTGTTGTAATATGGAGAAGGGCGGCAGCGCATTACACAAGTTGTTGTAAGTCGGTTAGAGGCTGTGGGCGCGCACGGCCGTGTGTTAACATGTGGGGAGTGTGGATTATTGCGTGTTTTTGTTCGGTGGCGGTGTTGGGTAGTGTTATTGAAATCAATGGTGAGTTTTGGAATCAGTCTGATGATTTATTAAGTAAATTTAAAAATAAAAATTACTGGTTATTTGTTTTACTGTACTTAGTACCAGTATTGGGCCATATTTTTTATAGACAATATTCAGCACATTTTTGAGAAGAAAAAATTATGGGTCAATTTTGGACCACCCATGATATTATAGCATGAAAACAGGGTTAAGTCTTTTAAAAATTATTTTGCACTTATTACTTTTGTTTAATTTATTTATTACTTATTGTTACTTAATTCAGTATCTAAGTAGATATTTAATAACATTGCATAGCTATATTTTTTGAATCAAGAGAATAATCATCACCGACTAGAAATACTTATTAACAAATTTTAACCATTCAAAATATATTAAACGAATTGTATAGGTACCTCAGCGGTCAGGGTCGTGAGTGCAATTAAAAAGATCGACCTTTTCGGCCTGACCAGTAATATGTAGTTACTTTCCAAGTTCGGATGTTTGTGTACGTGCCTCGGGTATGTAATAGCACCTGTCGGTATAGTTACATACTAATAAAGGGGCTAAGCAGGGTTCCAAAAAGACGAAATATCTATACTTGAAAAGTTGGTGAATTGGGGGTTGTTAAAAATGATCTGACAAATCTCTGCAGGTTGTCGATGATCGTCAGGCAGGCTTTGAGTGTCGATTGAAGATAGGCTGGTTCAGTTAACTAGGTCCAATTTATTTTGAGATGACACAGTTGGCGTAGTAAGTATTATAAGTACGCGTTCGGGTTTCTGGGTTCGATTTCTAGACGGAACAAATATTTTTATAATAATAATAATCGTTTATTTCAGATTTATAATAACAATCCATATACAGTACCAAAAAAAAAAATCACAATAAATAAATAAGTCACGCAATTCAATCAACAAATACATCAAAATAAAATCCAATCAATACAATTTCATCAAATAAAATCATACAATAAACTAATCAAATAAAATAAATCCAAATTCGATCAACGGGTATTTGTACGGGAACTGAATGTATTTGTTTGTAATATTTGTTATAGTAAATTAAATTTTTATTGTTAAATAAATAGAAAAGAAAAAGATTAAAAAGTAGATACATAAATGGACCATGCAAATGGTTATTTGTATTAAATCAAGACTTCTTCCCCTTCGATACACTAACTATGGAAAATACAATAGATTAACTAAGAACTACATACTATTTATATACTAGACCAATGAAAACGCGGGCTTTAAAAAAAATATTCAAATAATTTACTGGTACATAATACAGATAACAAATCTATAGACTAACTACAAAGCTACTTGGCTGTACGGGCGAAGTTACATTTGCCTGTTCAAAAAAAAGTTATTTTAGGTTTAAAATAAACATAATGTTCAATCATGCGTTGCAAAAATTTCTTTCCATTTTTGAGACCTGTTATGTATTCTTATATTTTTGACACTTTATTTATTGCATTTTTTTAGCCACTAATAATACTAATTTTAATTTAAATGCCTTAAAAGTCATAAAGTACCTACCACTATTGAAATTATATAACGCTATTCATTGTAAACTTGTGTTCAGCAAATAAATGAGTGATTAATCTTTATTCGGCTGATAACAAAATTTTGTGCATAATTAGTGTCACTATGCGGTGCATCAAATTATTAAGTGTTTGGTTCCATCGCTCCGTCAGTTAATTAGTTTACATTTCGCCATTGAATAGATTTTGGAAACATCATTCATCCCTTAGTTAACAAAACCGCGCAAGTAAAATTTGATAATTTTTCAGAAGGTACAAAGAACTGATTATTTCTTATGAAAAATATTCCTTAAAGGATGTGAATGAAGTGTATTGTATTTTACGGTATTCTTTTAAATTGTATTTTTGTTTATATTATACATTTACGATTTTTTTCATAAGATATATACAATATATCAATGTTATGTCTCTTCTGAAATTTATCAAATTTTACTTGCGCAGTTTTGTTACCTAAGCGACGAATTGTTATTCATATTCTATTCTAGACTCTTTGTCTTAAATATCTACCATTATATTCTTGTCTCTTCTAGACACGATATTCGCGACCCTGCCGCCGCTGTATGGGCTGGATGACTGGAGCCAGTGTCAACGAGAAGGCGATGTGTACTGCATCGTGGATGCTGCGCTGTTCTCTCGTGAACCATCGCCCATCATGATGTTACTACAGGTGCGTAAGATATGCTGTAGTTTACAATAATACTGACTGCAATGAGCGAGAATCGAATGTGTATATTTGGAATACCGCTTTTTCGCCAGTTCTAATCCTCCGCGTGGAGGAACCCGGTTTTTTGGAGGTGTTATAGTGGACAGAGACTCATGCATAGGCTCTTCCTATATAAGGGTAAGTTATTATTATCCTTTATTTATTTAATTACATTTTTTTTTTTTAAATTTATAAACATAATTAATAATTATAAAAAATACATTTATAAATATAAAAAAAAAAATAGGGACCAACCGGCATTGGGAACAGGGTCCAAGCTACCGGTAGTTAGGGCTCCAGAGACAGAAACCTCCTCACAATACGTGCCGTATCAAGGAGTACCGCTTTCTGAATCAGTCCCTTGACCCAGCCACCCAACGAGAGCCTCTTGAGATGTTGGTCGAGGCTCTTGGCCATCAGGCCATTGGCCGTCACAACAATCGGCACGACGATAGCCGAATCGACATTCCACATGTCGACAACCTCGTGCGCCAAGTCGAGATACTTCATTTGTTTCTCTTTCTCAGCTTTCACGAGATTCTCGTCATGCGGAATGGCGACATCGATTATCATCGTGCGGCGCGCTAATCGATCTATCACCACTATATCAGGCTTATTGGCTACAATAGTCCTGTCAGTGATGATAGACCGATCCCAGTACAACGTGACATGGTCATTTTCGAGAACTGAGTCGGGCACATACTTGTAGTACGGTACCTCAAGATCCACAAGTTTGTACTGCAGAGCAAGTTGCTGGTGGATGATCTTGGCCACTTGGTTATGTCTGTGTAAGTACTCGCCGTTAGCCAAACGAGAACAGCCAGATATGATATGTCTGATAGACTCACCTGGATGGTGACATGCCCGAAGGGTAAGTTTATTATTACTGTACAGTAGATATACAATGACGTATTATCTCTGGTAGATGTATACCTGTAAAGTATGAAAGCTAAAATGATAAGGCCTTTAATAATGGGCCTAAACATTGTATGTCACCATAAACATTAAATCTCGCGATAGAAGATAATAAACTGTATTTTATATTTTGCGTACGGTTTACGGCTGTTCCGTACTCCCTTTAATTTTTTCAGTGCTACGAAATCTGTAGTGGATGTCTAGTGTCACGTCTACGGCGTAGACGGTAAGACCAGCTATAACGAATCATGTCTGTAGCAAACTGATGTCATAACTTGGATGGGATATGGCTTATGTATATCATAATGATAGTCATTAATGATAGTTTTTTGGATATTCAGCTCTGGTAACGTCATTTACAGCCCCTAAATATTGGCGTGCCAGAATATAGGCTGTTGTAGTTTTATGTTAGGACTTTCACCTAAACCTGCACTTGCTAATGGGCAATCTCTAGAGTAAATAATCCCTAGTAAATTGTACTCATATAGTCACTTGATTAGTTAATATCATAACGTAACATAACATAGCATCATGCCTGTATTCCGCGAAGGGTTAGGCAGAGGTGTACTATTGTACACCCACATTTCGCTGGTGCTGTTATTGAGTCCCATGTAATAGAAGGCGAGCCTATCGTCATTTTTCGGGCTCCGTGGTGCTACTGAGAATTTCCATAAAGAAACTCCCAATAACACTTTGCCCGACCCAAGAACAGAACCTAGGACCTCACGCTCAGCAGTTGCGCTTACGACCACTTGACCAATGAAGCAGTCATAAATGTCAATCCCATACATATTGCTGGCGTATTTATTCTGTAGCGATTTCGGAATGCACATTTGTTTAAAGGGCTGCTTCATAACATATTACATACAGTGCCGAATTAACCACGTAGCGAGAGCAGCAATTGCTATTGCTACGGGTTCCGGGCAAAATGGGGCCCCGCGTATCCAAACCCGCCCACCTCCGCCTCAGCGTAATTTTTTGGTTGAAACTTATTAAGAAAGTATAACACAAAATTTCATACGGTAAACGCACAAGTTCTACAAAAAGTCACTTTATACCTAGAGGCCATAGCAGCTCAAGGGCCCCCGGTAGAATTTACGGCACTGATTACATACTGACAACAAAGGGCAAAGAATAAAACATTACCTGCCAGACTTGAAGCGTCGTAGAAGTCCTTAAATGAGGCTGTAGGTTCAACACTCCTAAAGGACATTTGAAACTCAAGGCGAGCGGCAGGATTCCATTCTAAATTAACATTTAAGTTAGGCACACAATTATGATTGCAAACCAGTGAATACTGAAACTATAAAATCGTTGTTTAAAATAAGTAAATTCAGAACTCGGAATAACTATGATTTTAAATTATATCTCGTGTTTACTTAGCTGACATTAGCCTACTAATATTATAAATTTGAAAGGTTGTGAAGATGGATCTTTGTTACTCTTTCACGCCAGAACGGCTGAACGGATCTGGATGAAATTTGGCACAGAGATTATAGTCTGGAATAGCACATAGGCTACTTTTTATTCCGGAAAATGTATGGGTTCGTAAACCACGCGGGTGAGGTCGCGAGTGGAAGCGAGTTTTACATATTTGAAACTCCACAATGGCGTTACTTGAATACAGGTGTAATTCTAGGAGCTCTTAGATAGTCTGTTTGTACTTTTAAAGGAAAACTGACTTAAACACGCATTTAATGGTCAATTTATGAGTTTACCTGTGTCCCAGTTACCGATGCCAGCGAGTAAGATTTATTATTTAAATATATTATTGCAAACAATAACATTTGCTTTGAATACCTTGGCCTCAAACAGTAAACTGTGGATCAATTATATATACTTACTTTATTGCCGCAATACGTGTAATTATTTAATAATTTGGGTTGTTTTACTATGACATTGCTGACCATGGTCAGTATATAATTACTTGAATTGCGATTTTGTTCGCGTCGTTAATGGCCTCTTTTCCCCCATCCAGAAATAAACAATGATCCATTGTGTTTGGTACCTTGGGTGTATATACAGTTATAATTTCAAGCTTTTAAGCTTTAGGTGTTCAGTTGGGGTGACTTTATCTGTTCAGTGGGGGTGACTTTGTCAGTGAGTATTATTTTTTCTTTTCTTTAAACAAACATTGCCCCACACTAGGATTTCTCCTCTCATGGGTAGATTTTTACAAACATACATGAACACACAACCAGACCCGAAACAACTATCTGTAGATCATACAAATATTTTTTCCATGCGGGAATCGAACCGCAGAATGCCACTTAGCCAATGCTCCAATAATGCCGTCGATTGAAAGCTGTATGAATTAATGACCAAATGCGATTCCTGTATGCCTTTTCCAAAGTGTCATAATTCTAACATTTAATATATCTTTACTACTAACGCTCGAAATGCAGTATTAGATTATAGAATTGCCTCTATGCCATATTTTAAAAGGTCTGTCCTATATTTTAAAACATAGCATCTCGACTGTATCCCCTAAGGGTTAGGCAGAGATGTACACCCACATTTCGTCGATACCATTATCGAGTCCTATGTAAAAGGAGCGTATTACCATCTACCCGGCATAGTTCCAAACTCCGTGCTGCTATTGAGGATTTCCATGGGACTTGGGAATTGAACACAGGACCTCACGTTTAGCAGTCCACGACCAATGAGACAGTCAATGTTGTAGAGGCAGACTTACTGACAAAATTGATTGATGTCACCGCTATAGTGTCACATGACATAGATAGATTTCTATTTACGGAACGTTTGCCTTTGGACAACCGAGAAGATATAAATAGAATAAATAAATTATTTATTATTTCATAAATTGCTTCTTAATAAGTTTAATCAGGTAATAAGCCTTTGTATGTGTACTGCATCCATGCGCTAGGCTCGTGGCCAAGACTCGTTTCCTTGATACATTGCAATACAGTTATACGTATTCCTGGCACGCCGCGTGGTCGAGACTCGCAAGAATTATACCATTTATATAATAGGAGCCCTTCTGTCAGCTTGAGGTTGATGACGGTATCATGATATAACCTATTTGGTTTCTTGGCAGCTGTGAAGCTACCGAGGCCGATGTACTGGGTTAATTTCTAAGTCAAGTGGGTTGTTACTGGAGATTTTTATGATTAAGCGACAGCCGAAAATTGTTTCATTCAGGCTTCCTCTGTAAGAGAATGCGGATTGCTAGTTGTCACAAGATTTTGAATTTTTTTTTTGTTCTCCTAGAGGAATCCTATCGTACTAATATTATAAATGTGAAAGTTTGTAAGGATGGATCGATGGATGGATCTTTGTTACTCTTTCACGCCAGAACGGCTGAACGAATCTGGATGAAATTTGTCACAGAGATAGATTATAGTCTGGAATAGAACAGAGGCTACTTTTTATCCCGGAAAAATGTACGAGTTCGTAAACCACGCGAGCGAAGCCGCGGGCGGAAGCTAGTTCATTTATATTTGTGTAGTATTAGGCTCACGTTTAACCGCTCTCTTCGTAATGAGTTTTTGAGTTAGAACAAATTCTTAGCTCGTTATTAGTTTAGCCTAGGCATATGCGAATGTCGATCGCACTCATTCATAGAATTGACATTCGGTGTCTGCATACGTCGCACACTTCTGCAAACCCCTTCTGCGTTAACAGGTTCATATTTAGTTAACATTTTAATTGATGAAATGCGTTTCGTTTCGGCTACATAATGTAATGCGGCGTAAAGGTCATGATTGTGTACATAGCGACCATAGCGAGCAGGTTGCAGCGCAGCCTATATTTCATTCACAAGTGTGGAAACTAGATTTGACCAATCACTTATACAAATATTGCTATTTAAATAAATTCAAGCTACACGCGGTATTGCCAATCGATGGAGCTTACAAAAAAACTTGTTTCTTGGTTTTTAAATAACCTCCAATTGTGTCTTAAATGGCGCCCAACACCAAAAACTTTAAACTGTAAGACGCTTTATTATTCAAAAAAAAAAAAATTTTTTTGGCCTCAGGCATATGGCAATTTGTGTAAAGATTTATATATTTATATATAAGAGGTATATTAGATAGAATAAACGGATGTGGTTCGCTTCAAATTCTTTTACTTGAAATTTTTAATATATATTTTTTTATATGCTAGTCATTTCTAGAAAAAGTAAAGCGAGGTCCCTAATAGAAATTATTATTCGACCTTACTTGGACAAAACTAAATTAGTTATAATGTCGATCAAAAACACCTGCTCGGCGAGACGTTGAACATTATCAATGAGTGCTTATCAGATGCATTTCGCAAACAGGTGTCCTCGCCGCAGTGGAAAGTACTTTAACTTCAATGATCTGGTGCTCTGTTTTGTAACTCAAGCTTAACATAAGTCTTCTTTGTATTATAGCAAATAGCAAATTTATATTTTTCACGGCTGGTGCAGTGGGTAAGCAAATAACTAGGTATCCCTGCTTCGATTTTCGCACGAAACAAATTTAATATTTATATTATTAAATATAGTTATTTATTTTGGATTTCGGTGTGTGTGCTTGTTACATGTACGTTTATTAAACTGTTCCCAAGAAAAAATCTAGTGTAGAGCAAGGATATTTTAAAAACCAATACTTTTTTTTTCTTATCACTGGGAACTGGAGAACCCCCGATAACGGAGATCTTTATTTGAAACAGGAAATCTTCTATATTAAAGGTGCGGTACAATTATTACTAGTAAGCCAAACGGATATTGGTTCTGTGCGAATGACCCTGCAATCTCAGCACAGTACCTACTAAGAATCTGAACGCTGCAATTAGGCCATCAAAAAGCTAAAATGCTTTATCAGTTATCAACACTATCCTACTAATCCTACTTCCTACTATCCTACTAATATTATAAATGTGAAAGTTTGTGAGGATGGATGTGATGGATGGATGGATCTTTGTTACTCTTTCACCCCAGAACGGCTGAACGGATCTGGATGAAGTTTGGCACAGAGGTAGATTATAGTCTGGAATAGCACATAGGCTACTTTTTATCCCGAAAAAATGTAGGGGTTCGTAAACCACGCGGGCGAAGCCGCGAGCGGAAGCTAGTAAACAATATTTGTCTATGTTAAATAAACAACTAATATTGATAGTAGTAGTTCTTTACCATTTTTGCTAATACTTATTAAACCGAACATACTTTAAAAAACGAACGACCACAGACAACAGAGTACACTAGTTTTTCCAATACATAAAACCTCTTTTTGGGTTATGACAAATACGACTATATCATAACTATCTATTAAAATAAGATTATTTTAATTTCGTAAACGAGTGCACAACGTAAATTTGCATTGGTTTGTTTTGTAACTCAAGGTCCCACTCACAATATGTGTTGATAGTTTGTTAAGATGTGGTGTCTATGAATAATTAAACTAATTTATGTTGGCTTGACCTATGGGGTAAGTAGAGTGGGTTTAGTAACTCTTATTACGTATTATTTACGCCATAGGGAAATATGCGTAATTTGGGAGGCAGTTAAGTAGTGTTTTTTGATGTGTTGAGTTGACAAGGGAAAGTTGCTGTTCACTATCACGCTTAGATTCCCCGAAGGGTTAGGCAGAGGTATACTGTTGTACCCACATTTTGCCGATGCTGTTATGACGTATGTAATAGGGGGCGAGCTTATAACTATTTACCACGCACAATTCCAAACATCAGCCTGCTAATTTTTTATTATACAAACCGAAAAACCCTATTAAATTTTGACTCAGGTATTAAATACATTCATTCATTCATATTATTTATTTGCGTTGCACAATGTAGGTTCGTTCCAGCACCTCATCCTTAATAGCTGCAGTTGTGACCACTCAGACCAACGAGTCGCTCAGTAGTTGTTAAATCTACATATCTGATTATTATGTGTATGAACAGTGGCAGTTTCTACCTACATGTCTAATGCCCTTAAATTTACTATATGTATATAGATTATTCTTTATTGTAAATCAATGAAAATAGTAGGTACTTACATAGAGAAATTATAATTTTACAATAGGTAAAAATGCTCTTATCGTTAACACCAATTTCTTCCAGATAACCGGTTATTAGAGTTACAAAGAAAACATACTTTCGATTGAATTAAGTTCTAAGAAAGTTTTCAAGACAAAGCTCTTCATAATCAAATGACTAATTAAAATTTTCTTTCCAGAACTACTCAAAACAGACATTGAAGCATTACAACCGGACTCAGGTCCACAGAGGAGTGTGTGTGTCGAGATGCGGTAAAGAGAACCAGACGTCGGGATGGTACGATGCAGCACAGAACTGCATGACCTCCAGCATCGCCCAGTATGGACTTGAGGTGAGAATGCTGAATAAGAGAAAGCGCGCCCTTAGAGCAGCGGCAACAAACAGGAAGACCGTACCCTTATACTAGTGGCAATGTACTGCTTACAAGTTGAGAGCTTTTGTTGTTAAATTTTATTTAGCTCGATATTATACATATATAATGCCTCACTATTGCAACACCCACAAGTTTGGCATTCTCACACTTAACTGTCAATATTTACGGAATTCGCGTGTGTGCGCTGTCACAAGCAATCTTAGTAAATCTTAGTCATCGAAATAATATGTCCAGTGTGCTTCGGGCGTGAGTTCAGCATTTGTATCAAATATGATATACTTTGTTTTTGAAATATATTTACTATACATCGTATTATCAGATTTCTTTGTAATTTAGCAAAACTAGTCTTCAACACCATAATTTATTGGTTGTTGCATCTTTTTTTTTTAGCAATATTTAGTATCAGAACTGTCCTAGATCAGCATTGAAGCAAAGAGAGAATAATTGCGCCGCGTTCCTAATCTTCCTCCATCTCTTTCCAGGCAGAAGTCTTGTCAGTAGATTGGTGCATGTCGGTGGACTCTCCACCCGCCAGCTTGGGCCCGGCGCGGTCGCTGGCGGTGCTGTGCACCGTGCTGGTCGCGCTCGCCTGCCTGGCTACTGGGGTCCACGTGCTCGGAGACCGCTGCGCTAAGGCTGAGTGTAAACATTGTGTTATTAATTGAATTTCTGCTTCATCTTCGTTTCGGTATTCATACTAAACTCATTTTATAGATGAACAGAATTTGGCTACGTCATTGGCGAATTCCATTCATTTGCACATGTCTTTGAATACCTTACTAATCGTGAGATCAGCCAATTCTTTTTTTTTCCCTCTCTAAGATTTCTCCTGTATCGTGGGTACAATTTACATGCACACACAACCAGACCCGAAACAAACATCTGTAGATCATAAACATATTTGTTCCGTGCGGGGATCGAACTCGCTAAATGAAAAGATGCAAAAATAGTGTAAATTGGTTGCCGTGTGAGCCAGTTTTAACTTAAATTCCAGCCTATCATGTTGAGGGTTTGTTGTTAGAGGCGACTAGGATATTTTATCTTCAAAAGTTTCTAGTTGGGTCACTATTCAGTAAAATGTATAAATACATCAGCTAATATTACCTTCACACTGAAACACCTGTTCACATGTCAAGCATAATAACAATTTCATACTCAACTCTGTAACGCAAATGCTCAGTATGCACGGGTCTTACGGAGTGGACCAGCCTTTAGTCTGCTATTGCCACAGAGCCGTTTAGTGTTTTACGACAACATATTACAAAATATCATAAATCAGTATTCAACTTGCTGAATGTGATTAGGAAGTTTCCTAATCAGAATCACATAGTTAGGTAGCGGAATCCGGTTGTGACACTGTGCTTATTAACTACGGCTTGTGATACCCTTGATGTCAAAAATGAAGTGTGTTATGGACCTCACAGCAATACCATTATTCATTATATATATGACCACGGTTGGCGCAGTGGTTGAGAGATCGACTGCTGAACTACGTGTCGCGGATTCGATTCCCGCACGGAACAAATATTTGTACGAACTACAGATAGTTGTTTCGGGTATGGGTCTTTGTGTATGTGAATACACACCGTGTCTCGAAAAGCACGTAATGCCTTTGGTCCTACGCCTGATCTCTCTCCGGTCGTGTCAGATTGCCGTCCCATCGGACTATGAGAGTGAAGGAACAGAGAGAGCACCTGTGTTTGCGCACTTGAGCTCTATAATATCTCCTGCGTAGTTGGCTAATCTCCGGTGAGATTGGCCGCCGTGACCGAAATCGGTCAGAAGGACATTATTACTATTATTTATATGACCGCCTGTAGTACCTATGTTATTTTGTCGAGGTCTCCGTGAATTATAATGTCTTGTACATGTTTAGTGGGCAAACTCGCAGCTCTCCTGATGGTAAGCGATCACTGTCGCCCATGAGATCAACAAAAAAGTGATTATTGTGGGAGAGTTCCTTCTTTTCCATTGTCCATATTAATTATTGAATTTATATTTATTGCATTTTGAACACTAATTCCAGTGTATAACGTACAATTTAGACATGAGACAAAATCGGGTAAAGTTTATACATGAGAATTCTTGCGACTACTATCTTCGTCTTTACACAACGGAGATAAAACAATTACAAAAATTAAACTTTTAATTTACCTTCTCGTCCACCGCAATGTAAGTAAATTGATCTTAAGACTCAAATTGGAAAACCTGTTAGGATGTTGGGCATGTTGTAGTGCTGTTTACTTTGTGTTTACTTTAATCAAGTCATTTAGATCTAGATGATCGGACCTCCTCTCCTATTCTCGTCATAATTTTGTTTTCAGGCAACAGATACTTGCTGGCGTTTTCTTTAAAGTGCAACTTTGACATCCTGACATACGACAGATGCAAGCCCAGGTCCGACGACCGCATGAAAGACGTCGCCTGTATCGAAGGGATCAGGTGAAACACTTAATATCTCTCCATACACACATACTTGCATACAAACATATACATTCGTAGATTAAAAGTTTTTATAGGTACTTGTTTTGTCTCGCGATATCTTCTGTAATTTATTGATGAATAGAAGTGATATTTCGAAGTTGTTGCAAGCGCCATGTTTGCGCAGTGACTGATAAGTACTTAGTAGCAAACCGTGAGGATTTTAAAAAATATTTAAGAAGAAATAATAATAATAATAATAAAAAATCATCTTTATTCAGGCAATTTACACCCATATACAGGAATACACAAATTATAAGTGTCACATCAAAAACAAAACAATAATCAGGGCCATATTCAATCGAAATAGATGTCTGCTTACAAATTTAGTGAATATAATAAATATATATAAAGAATATATATAAAGAATGTCAAAGTAACTAATTTGTCTTGATATCAAGAATATGTTTTGCCTCTATCTCTACACAGCTATCTCGTAAAGAAACCAACAAGTAAATAATATAACTTATGTTTGTTAAATGTGCAGGTTCCTGGGAATGCAGTGTGTGATCTTCTCTCACGTAATGTTGGTTTACATCTACTCGTACATCGATAATCCACAGTTCGTTGAAAAGGTAACGATTTTTAATTCAATATTTATATAAATATTTTTAATCGTTAATTTTGGAGTAATCAGTCAGAAAGTCGCTTGCTGTTGATACGGAACAACCGCAAATTTAAATTTTAAATGTTAGTCGGTTTTTTATAAGGAAATTCTCAGTAGCATAGCAGTCCAGAATTTGTAGGCTTTTTGTATTTTACTGCCCGGTAGATGACAATAGGCAACGACGTCTCTGCCTTACCCTTCATGGAATCCAGGCGTAATGTCTTTCATCCTGAAAAATGTTCAAATATTAAATGCCAAAGTGTACTGCAACCGTGTTCTCGTTCTAGATGTACGACCAATTCACCTGGCAAGCGATTCTGAACTCTCCGCTGTGGCTGCAAGCGTTTTTCGCGATGTCCGGCTTCCTGACCGCGTACGCCGTGCTGCTGCCATCTGATACCAAACCTATCACCTTCTACAAGTGCTTGGTGTCCATCCTCAACAGGTGGATCAGGTAAGCATAAACTTAACTGGAGATCTAGAGACAGGGCCAGATTCAAAGGTCCTTTTGCTTCATATCAGAATTTCTTCATCACGTACAATTTTATTCCAGATTGACTCCACTAGCAGTATTCGCTCTCTGGTTCACTGTTGCGTGGTTCCCACTGCTGGGTAACGGTCCGCAGTGGTCGTGGCTGGTGGAGCGCGAAGCCCACGATTGCGCAGAACGCTGGTGGTACCACGTGCTGTACGTGCACAACCACCTGCCCACCGGGAAGTTCTGCATGGGACATACTTGGTTAGTAGAGATGGTTACAACACTATAGATACAATAAGGGAGTATTTCCACTTGAGAGCAACGTAACGCAGCTGTGTGGAAAGCGGTTAAGTATTCTGCAGTGTATTACTATTATTAAAAGTAATAAAGGTGTTTTGGTAGGGAACCCTTTTCTACGCGTGTTTTCTGTGTGAGTATGATATGTAATTGAAGTTCCGCTTTAAGATTGTTTTCCTATTCTTGCAAAGCCTTTACCTTATGAGGGCTTTTATTGAACTATGGAAATTTTCAGCAGTATATTAGGCATAGGGATATAATACACTTGTGGGAGGCCTCAGGGGTGGCCCACCAGGCCCTAAGAGGATAACTAGGTACGCCCGTCACTATCACTAAAACCCATCGATTTCACATTGTTTTTTTGTCCGTAGAGCTTTGTTTCCTTCCTTCGTAGTTAATACGTTTTCTTACACCAGGTACTTGGCAGCGGATATGCAGCTCCACATCATCGGAGTGTTCCTACTGTTGGTCCTCATGCGGTACAGAAGCGCTACTATCCCAGTGCTGATGCTGCTGGTAGTCGGGTCCTCGTTAGCATCTGGGCTCGTGGTCTACTTCTACCAGCTCACGCCAATCGTTACGGCTCAGACTCCAGAGTGAGTATGCTTGAGTTTTGTATGAAGCTGCTAAGGATTTTGGTTGGTTATTTGAATCGGGGACGACTGTTTGGAGGGAGAATAGTTGCCTTAGTATCCATGCTTGTCAGGGACATTAGTAGATATTATAATTATTGTTCTTAAATAACCATTATATTGGTCAAAAGGCTGGGCTACTGAATAATAATTATTATTATTGCTAGTTTTCATTCATAGAAACTCTGTTAATATTTTAGTGTGTAATTGCGTTTAGTTAGAATGGAATGTGTTTCAATTCATTATATAAGTTATGAAATGGAACGCCTGTATTCCCCGAAGGGTAAGGAAGAGGTGTACTATTGCAAACCCACATTTCGCCGATGCTGTTATAAAATCAGTTGTAATAGGGGACGAGTCTATTGCAATCTACCGGGCACAGTTCCAGACTCTGTGCTCTTACTGAGAATTTTAATAGAGCAAAAACCCAATGACATTTTGCCCGAACCGGGAGTCCAGGACCTCACGCTTGCAACCACTAGACCAATGAAGCAGTCAGTTCAATGATCAGTTAATATCGTCCCAGACTGTATTTAATACTGATTATCGAACTGTGTGTTTAGTAGCATAACATGATGATGGCATGACTATAATTCCTTATCTCCAGAGTACTCCGCAACATGTTCGCCGGCTCCCAGATCCTGTCGCTGGTGTACCTACCGTTCTGGATGAACCTGCCAGGGTACATCGGAGGCGTTGCTACAGCCTTCATTATTTACCACAACAATATTAAAGGAGAGTTTAAACTTAAGGACAATAAGGTATGATGATTGAGGATCACTTATGAGTTCTATAGATGTTTTCTTCTGGTTTTTTTCTACACCTGTAATACCTGTATATTGTTTTGTTGAGTCAGTATGTGTTGTCATGGGTATCGATGCCGAGGTAAGTCAGTGAGCAGTGATGATGTTGAAACTTACTGCTCATGGTGCGCTAGATGATCTCAGGTTTTGACAGTCTTGCTTTTTTCTTACACCCTCTAACCTTTTCAAGTGGATGCTATTGTTTGATGGTAACCTAAAGCAAACCAAAAAGAGATTGACGGCGTTTAGCTTTCTGCGTTTGGTGTTGCAGTTCTTTCAAGTCTGGTTATGTGTGTATGTGAGATGAATGACGGTTTATCTCAAGGTTTCAAACAGGTCTAACGATAAACCTTGTTTTTTTAACAAACTGTTGTTTCGGTTTGGTGATATCATTCATAATATAAGTTAATATCCCCCAAGTGGTTCAACGTGTTGTTCCACTCGGCGCTGTTCCTGGGCGGCGCGGTGGTGGTGTCGGGCGCGGTGTTCCTGCACGACGGCGTGCGCGCGCGCTGGGCCGCCGCGCTCTACGCCGCGCTCGACAGGACGCTGGTCGCCGCCTTCTTCTGCATCTTCATGCTGGGCTGCTTCTCCAGGTGCTGGTGTGAGTATAATGCAGTTTGTTTTTAATCTTTTCACTAAAAATTTGACAATACATCTGACTCTTTCTAAGAATCGGCAATGAATTCGATTCTCATTAGGTATATATTTATATTTTGCGAGCACTAACTCAATTTTCATCATAAATGTTTGTTGAAAAAAAAAACAGTACTGCTACTTCTAATCAATCATCATCATCAATAAATTTATAATATCGAAACCTATTTTTTTACATCATCATTATATGTGAAAGTTTAAGAACATATCAACCATTTTTCTTCAAAAATGCACCTAAATTACCTTGATGTTACATGCACATTTAAAGGACCAGTTTAAACTACAACATAATATGTATTGTTGTGCTGCAGCTCTAGTCCGTGACTCTCTGGAGTGGCGCGGTTTCCACATCCTGGGCAGGCTGTCGTACTGCGTTTTCCTCATCCACTTCATCGTGCTTCGCGTCACGTTGGCTGGCAACACGCAGTTAGGACATGCGTCTGTTCTTTCCATGGTGAGCGATTATTTTTATTTCTACAGCTTTAAGAGGGAATCTTACCTACGACCCGTTGGTGAAAAGGGTTGTTTCAGTATGTTTTGTAACTGCTGTATGATCTGCCCTTTGGTTCCAGGTATCTCTCCTAATAACATCATCAGTGCTCAGCTACATCGTAGCGGTACCCCTCTGTCTGCTAGTAGAACTGCCTCTCATACAGCTGTGGAAAGCCCTAACTGATAGCGAGGCTCTGGAAAGGCCCTCAACACCTGACGAGTCTACTGCGAAGTCGTTTGACCTGGTTGCACAAATTAGGAGACGGACTGAGGCTTAAAGAGATTTTCTAGAAGAAGACTGTACTGTAATGTCTGTTGTAAATATTAGGATTTAGAATATAGAAACAGAGGATATAATATTTAGAGTCGAGATATACATAGAGTGAGAGGCCAAGAGTTGGAAGTTCTTCAGTGTTCTGCGAAGGTTAACATCGTGAAGAAAATTGCACACATAAGAGGCCTCTATAAAATTTACATGGTGGTGTTCACCAGGCCAGAGCTAAACCCTTACCATTCTTAGAAAGAACCTGTGCCCAGCAGTGAGCTAGTAAAAGGTTAAGTTTCTACTCCATCTCCCGCTGTCGTGTTATCCAGTAGACATTTCTAAAGTGCAGCTTTGCTGTTTGAACAGGAGTAATTAAATGAGTAAAGCAGCCGACAAACTTATTGTGTGAAGTTAAGTAGGAGAAAAAAGTATTTCATAAAATGAGGTAGACAAATATGATTACGTCTAGGTCTAGATCGAAATTGAGCAAATGTATGACATAGAGTTTTGAATGCATGGTGAGGATATCTGTTGCGTAATTATGTGTTCCGTGAAACAGTTACGTTAGTCGTACGTGGTATATAATCTTAAAGTTCGCCTTGTTCAACGCTCCAGTAGTCAATTCATGTACAGTCAGCATCAAAAAATGTATACACTTAATGAAATTCAAAAGCTATTTTAGAGGAAATAGTGATGAAAATCTTAATCAATTTTACACAGTGTATCTGCGGATACATAAAAATACATAGTCATTTAAATTTTATGATTTTAACCAATAGTTTTCAATGTATAAACGTTTGAATTTCGCTACGTGTATATATACTTTTGATGCTGACTGTAAATTAGATATAGTCAAGTAATTCACGTTACTAAAGACGCTCAGTTTACGCGCAGTCGCAGTGACGATCGGTCACTTTTATTCTTACGAGCGCGTTAACGGTATCCTCCTGGCGCGCGTTTGATTATTCTAGTTCAACTTCTGTCGAGTCGGCACGAGTTATCACATAGGTTCGCTCATGTCATAGTGGAAATATGAGCCAATCAGCAATGATGGCATCGAAGTTGGCTGCCCAGGGTGCCCCAGACGAACATATGTTTCATCACTCATCACTCTTTCCTTGCACGTGCGGAATCCGCGACTAATGCATCAACAACACAACAATTAATCATCAAGCACGCAATTTTTTTGTTTCGGAAATAACTATAGCCGAGGATACGACTTGCATTTGAGTTCGTACCCTGGCACCGGCGACCGATCCCAATAGATTCCGTTGAGTAAGTTTGGGACTTATTGGATGTAGGTACAATTAGTATATAAAGATGTAGTGAAGATAATATCTATTGTATAAATGAATAAATATATGTAATGTACTGTTTTATACTTAGAATGTAAGCTAAAGGATTTTTAATGTTTTAATGAGTAATTTACGCGTGTTAAAATGTTTTTATATTAAAAATGTTTATTTTTACAAACATTAAATAAAATCTTATAAAAAACATAAAAAGAAACAATGTGTTGATTTTGAAACCTGACACCACTTGGTCCAATTGGACCACACACCATCACAAATTAGGTACTCCATGTAAACCTATTTGGTGTCCTGTGTGACGCTAATCAAAAAAAAAACCTCATGTTTTTTTTTTCTCTATATTATACACCTCCTCTCACACCCTCTTCAATACAAACTACGCTATATATTATAGAGGTCAATTAAACTATAAGACGCCTAAATCCAAACATAACTCGTAAAACATAAATGGCACCAAATATATCAATAACATAATAATTCCGAAACAACTTATTATAAAGCAAAGACTAAGCTTGTTCTTTTTCTGCAGATCCTTAATCCTCCTTGTTTCCTTCTTTTTCTTTGGCTTGTGTGTCAGGTTTGGCGAGCAATTCTCTCACGAGGTTGCCAAATGGCGCTTCCACCAGCATCCAGAAGACGATGGCCGCTGTGAAGGAGGCCAGGACGATCGAGAGAGAATCTCGCAGCTGCAGAAGAGATATAAATTGTAGAAAATTATATTTAAGGTAATTTTACATTTACCAAAAGGGTATTGGCTGCAAAGTAAGCTTTCTGACCTGAAGGTCCTGGATTCCATTCCGTGTGATTTCCAAAGTGTTATCAGGTTTTCTTAGTAGCAGCCCGGAATTTGAAATTGTGCCCGTAAATGGCAATAGGCTTGCCTCCTATTACATAGGACTATAATACCATCGGTTAAATGTGGGTCTACATCAGTTAACTACACTTTATCTAACCTCTATACAGGCGTGATGCTACGAATATATTATGTGGGATACCTAGGTCATGTACCTAGTTACCGTACCATACGCTATATTAACGTGACATATAGTGATCCCCACAATAATTAAGCTTGGTAGTTATTACCAGTTCCCTCATAACCATTCATTGATATACTTCTTTTTCGTGACGATCACGATGGCAAGTCCCTAGATTTCGTTAGTCAAGAACTTGGCCATCTCTGGCGTTATTAATGGCAACACAGAGGTGATGGTCCAAATATTGGAGGGGATATGACATTCTTTGAGGGTAAAGGGTCATCTAGAAACAATTCATGTGCTAAAAATACTTACTATTTGAACCAGAGAGACTATCGTGGTGGTGGTCAGTGCCGCGACGTGGTTCCTTAGGAAGGCGATGTGCAGCAGGTACGCGCAGTACGACAGGCGGCTGGGAGTCGTCCAGCCTCGCCACTCCAGGAGAGGGCGGTACAGATCTGGAGGAATAAAGCGTCGATATTTAACTATGATCTTGAGCTCCGGAACAAGTTAAGAAGCTTTGAAGAATGGCTTTGTGAAGTCTTTATAAAAAACCTTGACTGAAAAATCTCAGCAAATAAGTTCTAATACCATTTATCTTATTATGCTTTATATTCAAGTTTAGTTGAAAAAACCTATCCTATGTCGTAAAACCTACCTTCGTATTGAAATATGAGTCCAATCAAAATAGCTGCGACTATCATCCCAAACACTGGCTTGAATAGAGCAGCGTACAGCAATGTCACATACGTGGGAGGGGGAGGACCGTCTGCGTAGAATACACCACCTGAGTAGCAAACGAGAAGGCCGAGAGGGAACAACGACCAGTACAGGAAGCGGTATTTCTGGAAGTTAAGTAGATGTTGAGAGAAGGAAATAATTACTACAGAGAAAACATCGTGAGAATCTACTGGGTCTTGGTAGTCATTTTCTCAAAGACTTTGCACTTAGCACAAGTAAAATTTACGATTGATTACCTGGTAATTCTTAGGATCAACTCCAATCTTCTGCCAGTGGTAGACCAAGTAGCCCAGTGACATGCCGATCACGAAGCCAGCTAGGTTCGTGTGGCCTCTCTTGTACACCTTGTTGAACGTTGGATCATTGTTAAATAGGCTGGCTACAGTCCTGGAAACGGCAGATGTAGGAACTTCATGTCATAATTCCTGAAACTCTTAGTATATCGAACATTTTTAATTTTTTACATTGAAACAAAAATTTGTTTTTTAGCTTGCTCTTCTTTGAAGGCATCCTCGTAAATTGGCCTAATTAAATATGACTGAATTCCCGAAATCAGAACAGACTAACAACCCGACCGGCCAAAAGGCCGATTAGGACGAAGAAAAAGAATGAGTTGCACTGAGAACACAACTTACTCTGGAGATATCATGATAATACCATCCAGATCTTGGAAGTAAGTGTGCACTGCGGGGATGATCAGCCCTGCCACAAACAGGACGGTTAGTGCCACCTTCCTGGAGCGAGGGGTTCTGCATAGCAAGAATACTACAGCGGCCAAGATGTAGAGCTGGGTGTCTGCTCCTAGAGACCTGGAAAGAAGTAAATGAAGATGAAGATTTGGTTCAATCTTTTACAGCACGAATTAATACCACCGGCATAAGAAACATTGTCAAGAAAGCTACTGACAACGTTATAAAAATGGGAAAAATAAGAAAGTGTATTGAAGCGAATAATAGTTATTTATCGGTGAATATGACATGAAGAGTATTATGTAGAAATATCGCACCAAGTCTGCAGCATACATTCAGAGCCATCGGAGTAATTGTTGATGTACAGCAGGTTCTGCCACCAGCCTCTGCGACAGCCATTTAATTCGTTCGCGACAAGTTTCTGTTAAAAGTAAAGTAATACGAGTATGTCACGATTAAATATTAGTCGTAATCCCAGACACTATTAATGTATACGGTTTAAACTTACCTTCCAATATGGACCAGACGACATTCGTCCAAACCAGGTCGCTGTCAAGGCCAAGATCAAGGCATACGATGGAGTCAATCTGCACAAAATACGATAAAATGGTAAAAATATTCAACGTCGGGAGATTACTGTAAACTCGAAAATTATGACAACGATGTGGAGGAACGAGGTATGGTGTTCCTCCATTAAAAAGGGAGGATCCTCCGACCAGGCAAGGTGGTTAGCGTGGCGGGATTGATGTAAGCTCTGATAGTGCGATTCAGGGTTTGTTGTTGTAGCTTCACTCCGATAGATGGCGGTTTACTTTTAGCCATGTTGCGAGTAGTAGTCGCTACAACGATGTTCTGAAAACGTTCTCAGCTATATATTTTTATCGAAATCTTGTCTTTTCACCTCAACCATCTCCTTATAATGAGCTTTGGCAGCGTTTTCCATGAGAGTTCATTTTTCTCGGCGTATATAAGGCAGTTATATACTAGCAGGAAGGCGGACATGATCAAGACTGTTTGCATAATTGCTGTACCGTTCAGAATTATGTAGTATGGCTTCGTAATGTACATCTGAAATTATTAAAATGATTTAATAATTGACTAAAAATTCTCGAAAGATTCGCTTTCTTTTATAACATAAGATAATATGATTTCTTGTGCTCAAGTACAAAGTACTTTATCAGAATTATAGCGCTTTAAATGAATAATTGACAAGGGTATTTGGGTTCTAGGTGTTTATGCAGTTGTTAATGTTAATTCCATTACATATTATTCTAGATTCTCTTGTGTTCTTACCGATTCTAAATATTCAGGGTTTGCGGTCGGCATGACACCAGTTAAAAATGAGTGGCCCGCAATTACGAGAAATATTGTTATTACTCTGAAAGACGATAAAAAAATGTATATTAAGACAAATAAACTGAGGATATTTCCAAACTGAAATACAATAACTCATTGCCTGCCTGGCAATCGTTTCTAGGGATTTACGTACCAGTAACCCCTAAGTAATACATATAAGTAGATTTTTAATCGAAATATTATATAAATCCTTTTTGTATTTAAATATTTACACTTAAAAGCTTCGTCCAAGAATATACTCCTTATAACAAACCTACCATTATTAGCTTATGATATAAATGTCAGAAGGTACCTGATACCGTGGAGGCTTTTCAGTCGCTGCAATCGAGGATCCCGATCTTCTGTTGGAGGTGCGACTAGTTTATTCCAATTTCGAAATAAGGAGAAACAGTACACGTACTTCAGACCTAAAATATGTATTGTATAGTATAGTATATTCATATTTTAATCCATACCATGAATAAAGAATTAAACTTACCATCACACTCTTGATTTTTAAAAAGGAAATCACATAAGCTTCCAATAATGTTTGCACACAATATCAAGACGCAAATAATGCCCACAGTTACGTCTACAATATCTATGTCCATTTGTCTGTTGCGGTTAGAACAATCAAAGGCATCTGACACTTTCGTCTTCAACTTATAATCATTATAAATGGATTCGTTAAGGCATGCCTCAAGGATCAACTTTAGGTCCCCTTTTGTACTATCGTAGAACTTCTTGCATTTCTGTGTGACGCATATACTATGACGTAACAAGGTGTGATTGAAATGTGTTCTATGTTCTGAATATTCCTGTAAAACAGAAATTCTATTAATTACAAATATGAATAGAAATACTTTATATAACTGAATGAGAGGTACAATTCAAGGTTGATACTAAAGGTAATAATAGTTGCTTATTTTGTTGGAAGACTAGCTTACATGAGTTGTTATATGGAGGGTCAATATAACTGAACTAAGTGACACAAGTAATGACGCTCAGCTTCAAACTCGTAGACCAAATCGTTAACTTTCTTGTGTTCTTTTATAGTTATAACTATTTATGTGCTTACTTGATGCTACTGTGCAGCAATAAATTAGTTTCAGTTCATTAGTTTCATTGTCAGAGGTTGTATTATGTAGGTAGGTAACCACGTCATGTATACGTAGGTAGTTTAGTTTCTAATAAACCAACTAACCTATGTTCTGTTCTGTAGGTACTACATAGACACGACGCTTAACACATAGGTATTACAAATTGGTTTCCAAGTAAAAAAATATCATAACATATTGCTTGGATAAAGTTTTCTCTTAAGGACGACAACGATGACGATGTCCACTTTAAACTTACTAGGTAGACAGAGGTGTTTTGGTCATATGTCGTTGTTTTACCTTTTTGATTTCCAACTAGTTTAATATTACTCCGAGCTGCTACTGAAAATGTTCATACAAAACAAACCCAGTAACACCATGATCAATGAGACTTACTTTTATCATAGTTAATAAAGGGGTCGGCTCATCTGATACTAGAGTAAACTCCAAGTTGCAGTACAGCCCCTCAGGATCCAGGTAACATGCCTCGTACGGGTCCATGTGGAAAAGCGGAGGCATGAGGGCATAATCTGCATCTAGAAACAAGAAAACAAATATTTTGCTGATAAAATAGAGCACTTTGTTGAAACTTACGTGTCCACTCAAACTAAAAAGGTCGCGATGCGTCTCTGTGAAGACTGTTCGGCCACAAGCGCAAACATGTAAACACAAAATTAAAAAAAATTACCAATAATATCTAACGTGTATTACTAAGATAATTAGGTAGGTATGTAACACAGATAGACAAAACCACCCCTTCTACATATAGACGTACATAAATACTTCTATATTATACATATAACTATTTATATGGGGTTTAAAAGTTATAAAAATTTAAAATTTATACATATTTGTGATCGTGACTGTACCTAGTAACACATTTTTAAATATAGAATTTAAATACCAATTCAAATTCTATATTTAAAAATAAATGTTGTATATTTGGCTGATGCCTTAGTTTCCTTTGCGTATTAGAACGCATTTTCCTCTGAAAATCCAAATCCATTGTCTTGTTTCCATTTTCCACCAAGGACGTTATAACATGCCCATAAAGTTATGTCAAACTTAGATAAATGTTTAAATCTCGAAGTTATTCATAACAACTTTATTTTACGTTCAATTATTTAGTGATGGGATAAATATTCAGTGTGACTGTATGATTTAGCGAACCGCAAGCAGAAGTTCTTTTCTCTAAACTTAAAGTACTTATGATGAAGTGGATGTGAATTTATCGGTGATTACTTGACTCGCGAATACAAAAACTATTGCGCGGCAACATACCCAAGGAACAGAGGTTAGTGAAAAACGAACTATAATCTATTTAGCTTTAGTTAGACCGATGAGAACGACGAGTGACGAATTTATCGAAAAGGCAATCATTACGTGCATAATTTGATATATTTCTTTATTTTTTACCGTAGGTTGATCATTATATATTTAAAATTAACTGACGAATCGATATTCTATGTCGGGTTCACAGTTCAAAACATTAATTTTAAGATGAAGGCAAACCAGTGACTCACAAAAAATAATTTCCTTATGGTGTATCCTGAAATGGCAAAATAGTAATGCCCTGAAATTAAATTGTAGCAAAAAATAATATCCCTATTGTACGTGATATGAATTTAAAATTATTCTACGTTTGCTCTATTTTTGAATTTGACGTTTTTATTTTATTGTTCTGCTGTCTGCTGGGACTGGTCAGCTCATAGCCGTCATGGCAGTACTGTCAGAAATTTTCAGTTATCAGTTCGTCTCATGTTTGTTTAGTCTAGACCTATCACTCCATTTTCCTCACATAATTTTGAGGAAATAATGTATTTATCAATATATTGAATGTTAAATAATCAGAATTTAAAAGAGTAACCATGGAGTTTCTTGCCCGTTCTTCTCCATAGGAAAACAATACTTTGGAACGTGGCAACTAGTCTGACTATTCATAAGTGCCTTTAACTGGTCTACATGAATAAAAATTTATTTTATTATTATTTTATTGTTCTCCGTAGGCAAATATGGCGTTTGACAATTTAGTGACTATTGACAATTGAGGGAATTGGCAATAGTCACTAAATTGTCAAACGCTTGGGAGTAGATGGTAGATATTATTAATGCACTAGTTGACTGCAGTAGGCAGAATAAATGACAAATCTTCTACTATCAAGTCGTGAGTAGTATCATAATATGCAAATAGCTCCAGTTAGCCAATCAGTAGTGCTGGTTCCGAGGCTGACTGCCCTAGCTGTGCCTTCTGAAAGCTCATTCAACCTTTTGCACTGTTTATGCCGTTTTTGTTTTACAAAACACTTATATAACTTATACTATATTACCTCATTATGCAATGAAACCTTTTGATAAGTTGTTTTTTTCTTATAATAATGCATGTTAAATTTAAGATGATTAAATGGTCAATGAACTTTTTATTTTTTGAATAGATTTTATTCTTGAAGTTGCCGGTCTCTTCTCCATAGGGCCTACCCCCCTTTGGAACCATTCGCCTAGAGTCTCGACTTTCTAAAAGTACCTGAAGAGGCCTCATCATCATCATCATCAGCCAGATGAAAGGCCTAGTTGAAATAAAAAACTTAGACTTTGCACCTTTAAAAAATTTATGAAGATAAACTCTATAGTCTTTTCATATGTATTACAGTATAAAATGAAAATATAATCGGTGTTACGTATTAAGTGAACGTTTAATATCCATTATTACTTATAAATATCGTTTAAATTGCAGCTATATGGAAGGTCAAGCCCATAAACCATGGGGTTACGTTGTACTTGAGGCCATGCGAACATCTACGACACTAAACACTGCAGTATTTCAGTATAATTTTAGGTAGGTATAGCCGCCATGTCAGTTTGAAAGGTGTGAATCTACTTTGTGCCGGTGTAACTAACTTTTTCTTAGATTTACATTGGCCCTTCGGTCTATTACCGCGCTAAGTGTGGCGACTGTGGCGAGTTTGATTCCCACATGGAATAAATATTTGTATGACCTACAGATACTTAGTTGTTCGGGCCTGGATATTTACGAAAGTGAATATTTGCGTTTGTAAAAAGCACAAACGATACAAGAATTATTCATGTAAGAGAGTGGGGCAACGTCTTTTAAAAAATATATCCTAATGGGCCATGAATGAACTTTAAAAACTTCATTTCTGTCTACTTCTTTCAATCCACCACGTCTACTTTAAATTTTCCGAACATAAATAGTTGAAAAATCTTTCCATCTATGTCGAAGTCCGTAAACTGCACTGGTCTACACTGGCACTAAGAAAACTTTATTTACTGTGGCAACGTGTGAGTGATACCCTTCGTATTTGTATAGCAAGTATCCTTAGGCTAGGTATCAATAGTGTTGAGCATTATTGATGTTTCCACCCCGACCCTTGCTCGAGCCAGTCCGCGCTGAGCCAGTAGAAGTAAATCAAATGTTCTTTAATAATCACAATCAGATCCAGCAAGTCCTCTCTTGTCTGTCCCCCAGCAACGCCTTAAGCCGAGGTTCTAGTCCCACTATGGGTGACCCTTAGCAGTGTTGCTTAGTATTATTTAATTTGCTCGGCTGGAGGCCCTTCTGGTCTCGCCATTTGCCCGGTTAAGCAGTGAAAGCTCACTAGGCTAACTGCGAGAGACAAAAAAAAAAAACGATTACTGATGCATGCATCCCGTCTGTAAGGACAGGTCCGCTCAAATCTGTCATGGCACTGGCACTTTCTTCCAAATGCCAGTCCAGAGGTTAAAATAGAATAGTACTTCATTTCCACAGAAAGTAGGTACAAGTTACAGATGTTAAGTTTAAAATAATCTTTATACTAACTACCTTAAATAAGGCATGCAAACAGTTTAAGCTATGTATAATAATAAAGACTCATTCAATATATATTATTAACACATTCAATCAAATCGAAACAAGTTTACCATGTCAAGATGAAATTCAGTAAATGATTTGAAATAGGCCATACAATACATAATGTTAATTTGAATAAAATGGGATTATAAATTCGTCAAGTTCGAGGTCAATTGACCTACATTGTTCTTACACGTCTTCCATATCATCATCAGCCAGAAGACGTCTACTGCTGAACGAAGGCCTCCCTCAAGGGGGGGTTTGCCATAATCCCCACGCTTGGCAGGCGGCTTGGGGATCGCAGTGGCTAACCGATTAGTGAGAGGACGCTGCTGCCCGTCCTCCGGTGTCTGGCCGCAGTTTTAAGACGTACCCGGGTCCTATACGTCTTCGTCTTCGTCTTCCATATACTATGTCATAAACCATATTTTAAAAGAGTAACCATAGAGTTTCTTCCTGATACTTCTCCATGGAATGAATATTTGAACCAGCTAAACGATTTGTGCCTTTGTACGTACATACGTTTGTAGTTTAGTTATAATACGGTAACCGCTTACCATCAGGTAGGCTGTGTACCTATTTACCACCTTAATAGTACTTATAAAAAAGTCTAATCAAATTTTCACTATTACATTATTAAGACATAAAAAATATATTTTAATACATATAATAAAATAAATATTTGCATACCATTTAGTCTGTATATAACTGCCACTGCACTTTGAATTACAAATAATAAAAATATGTTCACAAACATTGTCATTTCACACGATTGTTACAATATTTTGTTATAAAAAATCTAAATATGTATGTCGAATTACATTGTGTTACATGTGTGTAGTTCATTCACACAGTACATAACAAATTGGACGGTACCATTATCAGAGTCTAATCATTTGTGTGTGTGTGATTAGGACGTGTTTATCAAATTCTTAGTTTCGGATAAAATATCAACGTCCGTATCGTCGTTACAAAGAATAAGAAGCGCCAGAGTGGGCTTCAAGTAATTATATTTTATGATACCTTACCTATGTCTAAATACATACCTACAAACGAAATAACAATAATGTGATACTATGCGGTGATTGGAACATTGACGCGTTAAAGCGTAATAATAATTATAAAGAACTAGAACTCATCTTGCATAACTATAATATCTCCAACCACATAACTAAACCCACCAGAAAAACATCATGTATAGATCTCATCGCAAGCGATCTACCTAAAGTTCAGCCTCAAGTACATATTCTTACATTATCTGACCATGAGACTGGTCAGTCCATTAGTTTCGATTCATCTGTAGATACTGAAAAATGCAGAAAACAATTTTGGTTTGAAAAGAGAAAAGATATAAGTCAAAACAACATTGAAAAGTTCATGTCATGCATATCGTCTCTTTCATTTTCAGAAATATACGAATCTGATGATACTGATCTAGCATTCAATCACTTTTATGATACACTGTCCCTATTTTATGATCTCTGTTTTCCCATCCTAAAAGTAAAAATTACAAATAAACCAGTAAAAACTAAATGGATAACGAAAGGAATAAAAAGATGTTGCGTCAAGAAAAGAAGTATGTACAATGGGCGACATTACCGGTGAACCACCTATAAGGCTAAAATCGCTTGCACCCAACTTGTGACCACAGCGAAAACCACGCCCTCTTAAAACCAGTTTTGTGCAACATACTTCCCGCCAATCTTTTGTTAGAAAATAATTTGTACTTCTTTAGTTGCTATGAATGAAACAGATAGTCGGTGTGCGAGCGAGAAAGTATTATCCATACGTATTAAATCCACTTCGCCTATTTATACGTAATAAATTGGGAGAAGACAGAGTGATCGGAGTGATTAACTTTGCTAGTTTTATTTATATTAATACCTAATCGCTGTACCTACAGAATAATAAATTACACTTTATGAAAGAACACTTTATGGAAAAACATAACATAGCAAGCATCACGCCTGTATCCCGGAAAGGTTAGACTAAGCCACAAAGGCGTATCTACTATTGTGCACCCACATTTCGCCGATGCTGTTATTAAGTCACGTAAGTCATGTAACAGGGGGCGAGCCTGTTGCCATCAACCGGGCATAACCCCAACCCCTCGGTGCTGCTACTGAGGATTTCTATACAGAAAAACCCAATAACAATTTCCCCGACCCGGGAACCGAATCCAGAACCTCACGCTCAGCAGTCGCGCTTGCGACCACTACACTATTGAGTCAGTTGTAAAAAATAAAATTTCAGATTTGTGAATTTGAGATTTGGGAATTTGGGAGGTTGATATTTGAGAGTGTGAGAAATTGTGATTTGAGGTTTGAGAGTTTGGATTTGAGATTTCACCCCCCGCCACAACCACCCGACTGCGCTGACACCTCCACCACCAACATCTGACTGCTCTGACACCACCCACCACAAACATCTGACTGCTCTCACACCCACACCACAAACATTAGACTGCTCTGACACCCCCAACACTAACACCCTACTGCTCTAACACCACCAACACAACCACCCGACTGCTCTGACACCACCACCACAACCCCCAGATTGAACCTGACACTCTCACCACAACCACCAGTCTGCTCTGACACCCCCCGCCACAACAACCAGATTGACCCTGACACCCCAAACACAAACAACTGACTGCTCTGACACCACCACCACAAACATCAGACTGCTTTGACACCGCCACCACAACCACCCGACTGCTCTGACACCACCACTACAACCCCCAGATTGAACCTGACACTCCCACCACAAACATCAGACTGCTCTGACACCCACACCACAATCATTAGACTGCTCTGACATCCCCAAAACTACCACCAGTCTGCTCTGACACCGCCACCACAAACATCTGACTGCTCTGACACCCCCACCACAACCACCAGTCTGCTCTGACACCACCACTACAACCCCCAGTATGACTAAACAACTGACTGCTCTGACACCATCCACCACAAACTTCAGACTGGTCTGACACCCACAACACAATCATTAGACTGCTCTGACACCCCCAAAACTACCACCCGTATGCTCTGACACCCACACCACAATCATTAGACTGCTCTGACACCCCCAAAACTACCACCAGTCTGCTCTGACACCCCCACGCAACCACCAGTCTGCTCTGACACCCCCACCACAAACTTCCGACTGCTCTGACACCCCCATCACAACCTTCCGACTGCTCTGACACCCACACCACAAACATCAGACTACTCTGACACCCACACCACAATCATTAGACTGCTCTGACACCCCCAAAACTACCACCAGTCTGCTCTGACACCCCCCCCTCACAAACATCTGACTGCTCGGACACTCCCACCACAACCAACAGACTGCTCTGACACCCCCACGCAACCACCAGTCTGTTCTGACACCACCACTACAAGCACCAGTTTGAACCTGACACTCCCACCACAACCACCAGTCTGCTCTGACACCACCACTACAACCCCCAGATTGAACCTGACACTCCCACCACAAACATCAGACTGCTCTGACACCCCCACCACAACCACCAGTCTGCTCTGACACCACCACTACAACCACCAGTTTGAACCTGACACTCCCACCACAACCAACAGTCTGCTCTGACACCCCCACGCAACCACCAGTCTGCTGTGACGAAAGTCAAGTCGAGTCGAAAGTCAAGTCGAAAGTCAAGTCGAAAGTAAGTCGAAAGTCAAGTCGAATGTCAAGTCGAATGTCAAGTCGAATGTCAAATCGAATGTCAAGTCGAATGTCAAATCGAATGTCAAGTCGAATGTCAAGTCGAAAGTCAAGTCGAGTCGAATGTCAAATCGAATGTCAAGTCGAAAGTCAAGTCGAAAGTCAAGTCGCAAGTCAAGTCGAGTCGAAAGTCAAGTCAAGTCGAAAGTGGAGTAGAAAGTCAAGTCGAAAGTCAAGTCGAGTCGAAAGTCAAGTCGAGTCGAAAGTCAAGTCAAGTCGAATGTCAAATCGAAAGTCGAATGTCGAATGTCAAATCGAATGTCAAGTCAAAAGTCAAGTCGCAAGTCAAGTCGAGTCGAAAGTCAAGTCGAGTCGAATGTCAAATTGAATGCCAAGTCGAATGTCAAGTCGAAAGTCAAGTCAAGTCGAGACGAAAGTCAAGTCGAGTCGAAAGTCAAGTCGAATGTCAAGTCGAGTCGAATGTCAAGTCGAGACGAAAGTCAAGTCGAGTCAAAAGTCAAGTTGGAAGTCAAGTCGAAAGTCAAGTCAAGTCGAAAGTCAAGTCGAATGTCAAGTCGAATGTCAAATCGAATGTCAAGTCGAAAGTCAAGTGGAAAGTCAAGTCAAGTCGAGTTGAATGTCAAATTGAATGCCAAGTCGAATGTCAAGTCAAGTCGAGACGTAAGTCAAGTCGAGTCGAAAGTCAAGTTGGAAGTCAAGTCGAAAGTCAAGTCGAATGTCAAGTCGAAAGTCAATCGAATGTCAAGTCGAATGTCAAGTCGAGTCGAATGTCAAGTCGAGTCGAATGTCAAGTCGAGTCGAATGTCAAGTCGAGTCGAAAGTCAAGTCAAGTCGAGTCGAAAGTCAAGTCGAATGTCAAGTCGTGTCGAATGTCAAGTCGAGTCGAAAGTTAAGTCGAGTCGCAAGTCAAGTCGAAAGTCAAGTCGAGTCGAAAGTCAAGTCGAAAGTCAAGTCGAGTCGAAAGTCAAGTCGAGTCGAAAGACAAGTCAAGTCAAGTCGAAAGTCAAGTCAAGTCGAATGTCAAATCGAAAGTCAAGTCGAAAGTCGAATGTCGAATGTCAAATCGAATGTCAAGTCGAAAGTCAAGTCGCAAGTCAAGTCGAGTCGAAAGTCAAGTCGCAAGTCAAGTCGAGTCGAAAGTCAAGTCGAGTCGAATGTCAATTGAATGCCAAGTCGAATGTCAAGTCGAAAGTCAAGTCAATTCGAGACGAAAGTCAAGTCGAGTCGAAAGTCAAGTCGAATGTCAAGTCGAGTCGAATGTCAAGTCGAGACGAAAGTCAAGTCGAGTCGAATGTCAATTGAATGCCAAGTCGAATGTCAAGTCGAAAGTCAAGTCAAGTCGAGACGAAAGTCAAGTCGAGTCGAAAGTCAAGTCGAATGTCAAGTCGAGTCGAATGTCAAGTCGAGACGAAAGTCAAGTCGAGTCAAAAGTCAAGTCAAGTCGAGTCGAAAGTCAAGTCAAGTCGAGTCGAAAGTCAAGTCGAATGTCAAGTCGTGTCGAATGTCAAGTCGAGTCGAAAGTTAAGTCGAGTCGCAAGTCAAGTCACGTCGAGTCGAAAGTCAAGTCGAAAGTCAAGTCGAGTCGAAAGTCAAGTCGAATGTCAAGTCGAGTCGAAAGTCAAGTCGAGACGAAAGTCAAGTCGAGTCGAATGTCAATTGAATGCCAAGTCGAATGTCAAGTCGAAAGTCAAGTCAAGTCGAGACGAAAGTCAAGTCGAGTCGAAAGTCAAGTCGAATGTCAAGTCGAGTCGAATGTCAACTCGAGACGAAAGTCAAGTCAAGTCGAAAGTCAAGTCGAATGTCAAATCGAATGTCAAGTCGAAAGTCAAGTCAAGTCGAGTCGAATGTCAAATTGAATGCCAAGTCGAATGTCAAGTCAAGTCGAGACGTAAGTCGAGTCGAAAGTCAAGTTGGAAGTCAAGTCGAAAGTCAAGTCGAATGTCAAGTCGAAAGTCAATCGAATGTCAAGTCGAAAGTCAATCGAATGTCAAGTCGAATGTCAAGTCGAGTCGAATGTCAAGTCGAGTCGAATGTCAAGTCGAGTCGAATGTCAAGTCGAGTCGAAAGTCAAGTCAAGTCGAGTCGAAAGTCAAGTCAAGTCGAGTCGAAAGTCAAGTCAAGTCGAGTCGAAAGTCAAGTCGAATGTCAAGTCGTGTCGAATGTCAAGTCGAGTCGAAAGTTAAGTCGAGTCGCAAGTCAAGTCACGTCGAGTCGAAAGTCAAGTCGAAAGTCAAGTCGAGTCGAAAGTCAAGTCGAAAGTCAAGTCGAGTCGAAAGTCAAGTCGAGTCGAAAGTCAAGTCGAGTCGAAAGACAAGTCATGTCAAGTCGAAAGTCAAGTCAAGTCGAATGTCAAATCGAAAGTCAAGTCGAAAGTCAAATGTCGAATGTCAAATCGAATGTCAAGTCGAAAGTCAAGTCGCAAGTCAAGTCGAGTCGAGTCGAATGTCAAATTGAATGCCAAGTCGAATGTCAAGTCGAAAGTCAAGTCAAGTCGAATGTCAAGTCGAAAGTCAAGTCGAATATCAAGTCGAAAGTCAAGTCGAGTGGAAAGCCAAGTCGAGTCGAATGTCAAGTCAAATGTCAAGTCGAATGTCAAGTCGAAAGTTAAGTCGAGTCGCATGTCAAGTCACGTCGAGTCGAAAGTCAAGTCGAGACGAAAGTCAAGTCGAATGTCAAGTCGAAAGTCAATCGAATGTCAAGTCAAGTCGAATGTCAAGTCGAGTCGAATGTCAAGTCGAGTCGAAAGTCAGGTCAAGTCGAGTCGAATGTCAAATCGAATGCCAAGTCGATTGTCAAGTCGAAAGTCAAATCGAAAGTCAAGTCGAAAGTCAAGTCGAGTCGAAAGTCAAGTCAAGTCGAGTCGAAAGTCAAGTCGAGTCGAATGTCAAATCGAATGCCAAGTCGATTGTCAAGTCGAAAGTCAAGTCAAGTCGAGACGTAAGTCAAGTCGAGTCGAAAGACAAGTTGGAAGTCAAGTCGAAAGTCAAGTCGAATGTCAATTCGAAAGTCAATCGAATGTCAAGTAGAATGCCAAGTCGAGACGAAAGTCAAGTCGAGTCGAAAGTCAAGTCGAATGTCAAGTCGAGTCGAATGTCAAGTCGAGACGAAAGTCAAGTCGAGTCAAAAGTCAAGTTAGAAGTCAAGTCGAAAGTCAAGTCCAGTCGAAAGTCAAGTCGAAAGTCAAGTCGAATGTCAAGTCGAATGTCAAATCGAATGTCAAGTCGAAAGTCAAGTCAAGTCGAGTCGAATGTCAAATTGAATCCCAAGTCGAATGTCAAGTCAAGTCGAGACGTAAGTCAAGTCGAGTCGAAAGTCAAGTTGGAAGTCAAGTCGAGTCGAAAGTCAAGTCAAGTCGAGTCGAAAGTCAAGTCGAATGTCAAGTCGTGTCGAATGTCAAGTCGAGTCGAAAGTCAAGTCAAGTCGAAAGTCAAGTCAAGTTAAATGTCAAATCGAAAGTCAAGTCGAAAGTCGAATGTCGAATGTCAAATCGAATGTCAAGTCGAAAGTCAAGTCGCAAGTCAAGTCGAGTCGAAAGTCAAGTCAAGTCGAGTCGAATGTCAAATTGAATGTCAAGTCAAGTCGAATGTCAAGTCGAGTCGAAAGTCAAGTCAAGTCGAGTCGAAAGTCAAATTGAATGCCAAGTCTAATGTCAAGTCGAAAGTCAAGTCAAGTCCAGTCGAATGTCAAATTGAATGCCAAGTCGAATGTCAAGTCGAATGTCAAGTCAAGTCGAGACGTAAGTCAAGTCGAGTCGAAAGTCAAGTTGGAAGTCAAGTCGAAAGTCAAGTCGAATGTCAAGTAGAATGTCAAGTCGAAAGTCAAGTCAAGTCGAATGTCAAGTCGAATGTCAAATCGAATGTCAAATCGAATGTCAAGTCGAATGTCAAATCGAATGTCAAGTCGAATATCAAGTCGAATGTCAAGTCGAGTCGAAAGTCAAGTCAAGTCGAAAGTGGAGTAGAAAGTCAAGTCGAGTCGAAAGTCAAGTCGAAAGTCAAGTCAAGTTGAAAGTCAAGTCGAATAGAAAGTCAAGTCGAAAGTCAAGTCGAATGTCAAGTCAAGTCGAAAGTCAAGTCTAGTCGAATGTCAAGTCGAATGTCAAATCGAATGTCAATTCGAATATCAAGTCGAAATTCAAGTTGAAAGTCAAGTCGAGTGGAAAGTCAAGTCGAGTCGAATGTCAAGTCAAATGTCATGTCAAATGTCAAGTCGAATGTCAAGTCGAAAGTCAAGTCGAAAGTTAAGTCGAGTCGCAAGTCAAGTCACGTCGAGTCGAAAGTCAAGTCGAGACGAAAGTCAAGTCAAGTCGAAAGTCAAGTCGAATGTCAATCGAATGTCAAGTCAAGTCGAATGTCAAGTCGAGTCGAAAGTCAAGTCAAGTCGAGTCGAAAGTCAAGTCGAGTCGAATGTCAAATCGAATGCCAAGTCAATTGTCAAGTCGAAAGTCAAATCGAAAGTCAAGTCAAGTCGAAAGTCAAGTCGAGTCGAAAGTCAAGTCAAGTCGAGTCGAAAGTCAAGTCGAAAGTCAAGTCAAATCGAATGTCAAGTCGAATGTCAAATCGAATGTCAAATCGAATGTCAAGTCGAATATCAAGTCGAATGTCAAGTCGAAAGTCAAGTCAAGTCGAAAGTCAAGTCGAGTCGAAAGTCAAGTCGGAAGTCAAGTCAAGTCGAAAGTCAAGTCGAATAGAAAGTCAAGTCGAAAGTCAAGTCGAATGTCAAGTCGAAAGTCAAGTCAAGTCGAAAGTCAAGTCGAAAGTCAAGTCAAGTCGAATGTCTAGTCAAGTCGAATGTCAAGTCAAGTCGAAAGTCAAGTCTAGTCGAATGTCAAGTCGAATGTCAAATCGAATGTCAAGTCGAATGTCAATTCGAATATCAAGTCGAAATTCAAGTCGAAAGTCAAGTCGAGTGGAAAGTCAAGTCGAGTCGAATGTCAAGTCAAATGTCATGTCAAATGTCAAGTCGAAAGTCAAGTCGAAAGTTAAGTCGAGTCGCAAGTCAAGTCACGTCGAGTCGAAAGTCAAGTCGAGACGAAAGTCAAGTCAAGTCGAAAGTCAAGTCGAATGTCAATCGAATGTCAAGTCAAGTCGAATGTCAAGTCGAGTCGAAAGTCAAGTCAAGTCGAGTCGAAAGTCAAATTGAATGCCAAGTCTAATGTCAAGTCGAAAGTCAAGTCAAGTCCAGTCGAATGTCAAATTGAATGCCAAGTCGAATGTCAAGTCGAATGTCAAGTCAAGTCGAGACGTAAGTCAAGTCGAGTCGAAAGTCAAGTTGGAAGTCAAGTCGAAAGTCAAGTCGAATGTCAAGTAGAATGTCAAGTCGAAAGTCAAGTCAAGTCGAATGTCAAGTCGAATGTCAAATCGAATGTCAAATCGAATGTCAAGTCGAATGTCAAATCGAATGTCAAGTCGAATATCAAGTCGAATGTCAAGTCGAGTCGAAAGTCAAGTCAAGTCGAAAGTGGAGTAGAAAGTCAAGTCGAGTCGAAAGTCAAGTCGAAAGTCAAGTCAAGTTGAAAGTCAAGTCGAATAGAAAGTCAAGTCGAAAGTCAAGTCGAATGTCAAGTCAAGTCGAAAGTCAAGTCTAGTCGAATGTCAAGTCGAATGTCAAATCGAATGTCAATTCGAATATCAAGTCGAAATTCAAGTTGAAAGTCAAGTCGAGTGGAAAGTCAAGTCGAGTCGAATGTCAAGTCAAATGTCATGTCAAATGTCAAGTCGAATGTCAAGTCGAAAGTCAAGTCGAAAGTTAAGTCGAGTCGCAAGTCAAGTCACGTCGAGTCGAAAGTCAAGTCGAGACGAAAGTCAAGTCAAGTCGAAAGTCAAGTCGAATGTCAATCGAATGTCAAGTCAAGTCGAATGTCAAGTCGAGTCGAAAGACAAGTCAAGTCAAGTCGAAAGTCAAGTCAAGTCGAATGTCAAATCGAAAGTCAAGTCGAAAGTCGAATGTCGAATGTCAAATCGAATGTCAAGTCGAAAGTCAAGTCGCAAGTCAAGTCGAGTCGAAAGTCAAGTCGCAAGTCAAGTCGAGTCGAAAGTCAAGTCGAGTCGAATGTCAATTGAATGCCAAGTCGAATGTCAAGTCGAAAGTCAAGTCAATTCGAGACGAAAGTCAAGTCGAGTCGAAAGTCAAGTCGAATGTCAAGTCGAGTCGAATGTCAAGTCGAGACGAAAGTCAAGTCGAGTCGAATGTCAATTGAATGCCAAGTCGAATGTCAAGTCGAAAGTCAAGTCAAGTCGAGACGAAAGTCAAGTCGAATGTCAAGTCGAGTCGAATGTCAAGTCAAGTCGAAAGTCAAGTCTAGTCGAATGTCAAGTCGAATGTCAAATCGAATGTCAAGTCGAATGTCAATTCGAATATCAAGTCGAAATTCAAGTCGAAAGTCAAGTCGAGTGGAAAGTCAAGTCGAGTCGAATGTCAAGTCAAATGTCATGTCAAATGTCAAGTCGAAAGTCAAGTCGAAAGTTAAGTCGAGTCGCAAGTCAAGTCACGTCGAGTCGAAAGTCAAGTCGAGACGAAAGTCAAGTCAAGTCGAAAGTCAAGTCGAATGTCAATCGAATGTCAAGTCAAGTCGAATGTCAAGTCGAGTCGAAAGTCAAGTCAAGTCGAGTCGAAAGTCAAATTGAATGCCAAGTCTAATGTCAAGTCGAAAGTCAAGTCAAGTCCAGTCGAATGTCAAATTGAATGCCAAGTCGAATGTCAAGTCGAATGTCAAGTCAAGTCGAGACGTAAGTCAAGTCGAGTCGAAAGTCAAGTTGGAAGTCAAGTCGAAAGTCAAGTCGAATGTCAAGTAGAATGTCAAGTCGAAAGTCAAGTCAAGTCGAATGTCAAGTCGAATGTCAAATCGAATGTCAAATCGAATGTCAAGTCGAATGTCAAATCGAATGTCAAGTCGAATATCAAGTCGAATGTCAAGTCGAGTCGAAAGTCAAGTCAAGTCGAAAGTGGAGTAGAAAGTCAAGTCGAGTCGAAAGTCAAGTCGAAAGTCAAGTCAAGTTGAAAGTCAAGTCGAATAGAAAGTCAAGTCGAAAGTCAAGTCGAATGTCAAGTCAAGTCGAAAGTCAAGTCTAGTCGAATGTCAAGTCGAATGTCAAATCGAATGTCAATTCGAATATCAAGTCGAAATTCAAGTTGAAAGTCAAGTCGAGTGGAAAGTCAAGTCGAGTCGAATGTCAAGTCAAATGTCATGTCAAATGTCAAGTCGAATGTCAAGTCGAAAGTCAAGTCGAAAGTTAAGTCGAGTCGCAAGTCAAGTCACGTCGAGTCGAAAGTCAAGTCGAGACGAAAGTCAAGTCAAGTCGAAAGTCAAGTCGAATGTCAATCGAATGTCAAGTCAAGTCGAATGTCAAGTCGAGTCGAAAGTCAAGTCAAGTCGAGTCGAAAGTCAAGTCGAGTCGAATGTCAAATCGAATGCCAAGTCAATTGTCAAGTCGAAAGTCAAATCGAAAGTCAAGTCAAGTCGAAAGTCAAGTCGAGTCGAAAGTCAAGTCAAGTCGAGTCGAAAGTCAAGTCGAAAGTCAAGTCAAATCGAATGTCAAGTCGAATGTCAAATCGAATGTCAAATCGAATGTCAAGTCGAATATCAAGTCGAATGTCAAGTCGAAAGTCAAGTCAAGTCGAAAGTCAAGTCGAGTCGAAAGTCAAGTCGGAAGTCAAGTCAAGTCGAAAGTCAAGTCGAATAGAAAGTCAAGTCGAAAGTCAAGTCGAATGTCAAGTCGAAAGTCAAGTCAAGTCGAAAGTCAAGTCGAAAGTCAAGTCAAGTCGAATGTCTAGTCAAGTCGAATGTCAAGTCAAGTCGAAAGTCAAGTCTAGTCGAATGTCAAGTCGAATGTCAAATCGAATGTCAAGTCGAATGTCAATTCGAATATCAAGTCGAAATTCAAGTCGAAAGTCAAGTCGAGTGGAAAGTCAAGTCGAGTCGAATGTCAAGTCAAATGTCATGTCAAATGTCAAGTCGAAAGTCAAGTCGAAAGTTAAGTCGAGTCGCAAGTCAAGTCACGTCGAGTCGAAAGTCAAGTCGAGACGAAAGTCAAGTCAAGTCGAAAGTCAAGTCGAATGTCAATCGAATGTCAAGTCAAGTCGAATGTCAAGTCGAGTCGAAAGTCAAGTCAAGTCGAGTCGAAAGTCAAGTCGAGTCGAATGTCAAATCGAATGCCAAGTCAATTGTCAAGTCGAAAGTCAAATCGAAAGTCAAGTCGAAAGTCAAGTCGAGTCGAAAGTCAAGTCAAGTCGAGTCGAAAGTCAAGTCGAAAGTCAAGTCGAAAGTCAAGTCGAAAGTCAAGTCGAAAGTCAAGTTGAAAGTCAAGTCGAAAGTCAAGTCGAAAGTCAAGTCGAGTCGAAAGTCAAGTCAAGTCAAAACGAAAGTCAAGTCGAATGTCAAGTCGAAAGTCAAGTCGAGTCGAAAGTCAAGTCGAGTCGAAAGTCTAGTCAAGTCGAAAGTCAAGTCGAAAGTCAAGTCAAGTCGAATATCAAGTCGAAAGTCAAGTCGAATAGAAAGTCAAGTCAAGTCGAATGTCAAGTCGAAAGTCAATCGAATGTCAAGTCGAAAGTCAAGTAGAATGTCAAGTCGAAAGTCGAGTCGAATGTCAAATCGAATGTCAAGTCGAATGTCAAGTCAAGTCGAAAGTCAAGTCAAGTCGAGTCGAAAGTCAAGTCGAATGTCAAGTCGAGACGAAAGTCAAGTCGAGTCGAAAGTCAAGTTGGAAGTAATGTCGAAAGTCAAGTCGAAAGTAAGTCGAAAGTCAAGTCGAATGTCAAATCGAATGTCAAGTGGAATGTCAAATCGAATGTCAAGTCGAATGTCAAGTCGAATATCAAGTCGAATGTCGAGTCGAAAGTCAAGTCGAGTCGAAAGTCAAGTCGAAAGTCAAGTCAAGTCGAGTCGAATGTCAAGTCGAGTCAAATGTCAAGTCAAATGTCAAGTCGAATGTCAAGTTGAAAGTCAAGTCGAGTCGAAAGTAAAGTCGAAAGTCAAGTCCAAAGTCAAGTCAAGTCGAAAGTCGACTGTCGAATGTCAAATCGAATGTCAAGTCGAAAGTCAAGTCGAAAGTCAAGTCGCAAGTCAAGTCGAGTCGAAAGTCAAGTCAAGTCAAGTCGAAAGTCGAGTAGAAAGTCAAGTCGATTCGAAAGTCAAGTCGAAAGTCAAGTCAAGTCGAATGTCAAGTCGAAAGTCAAGTCGAATAGAAAGTCAAGTCAAGTCGAAAGTCAATCGAATGTCAAGTCAAGTCGAATGTCAAGTCGAGTCGAATGTCAAGTCGAGTCGAAAGTCAAGTCGAGTCGAATGTCAAGTCGAGACGAAAGTCAAGTCGAGTCGAAAGTCAAGTTGGAAGTCAAGTCGAATGTCAAATAGAATGTCAAGTCGAATGTCAAATCAAATGTCAAGTCGAATGTCAAGTCGAATGTCAAGTCGAATGTCAAGTCGAATGTCAAATCGAATGCCAAGTCGAATGTCAAGTCGAATGTGTCTACTCTGTCTACTTGACACCCCCACCCCAAACATCTGACTGCTCTGACACCCCTTCCACATCCACTAGTCTGCTCTGAAACCATCACTACAACCACCAGTTTGAACCTGACACTTCCACCACAACCACCAGTCTGCTCTGACACCCCAAACACAAACAACTGACTGCTCTGACACCACCACCACAAACTTCCGACTGCTCTGACACCCCCACCACAACCTTCCGACATCTCTGACACCCACACCACAAACATCAGACTGCTCTGACACCCACACCACAATCATTAGACTGCTCTGACACCCCCAAAACTACCACCAGTCTGCTCTGACACCCCCCCCTCACAAACATCTGACTGCTCGGACACTCCCACCACAACCAACAGTCTGCTCTGACACCCCCACGCAACCACCAGTCTGCTCTGACACCACCACCACAAACTTCCGACACCGACTTCTGACACCCCCCCCTCACAAACATCTGACTGCTCTGACACTCCCACCACAACCAACAGTCTGCTCTGGAACCCCTGCTCTGACACCACCACTACAACCACCAGTTTGAACCTGACACTCCCACCACAACCACCAGTCTGCTCTGACACCCCAAACACAAACAACTGACTGCTCTGACACGAAAGTCAAGTCGAGTCGAAAGTCAAGTCGAGTCAAATGTCAAGTCAAATGTCAAGTCGAATGTCAAGTTGAAAGTCAAGTCGAGTCGAAAGTCAAGTCGAAAGTCAAGTCGAAAGTCAAGTCCAAAGTCAAGTCAAGTCGAAAGTCAAGTCGAAAGTCGACTGTCGAATGTCAAATCGAATGTCAAGTCGAAAGTCAAGTCGCAAGTCAAGTCGAGTCAAGTCAAGTCGAAAGTCGAGTCGAAAGTCAAGTCAAGTCAAGTCGAAAGTCGAGTAGAAAGTCAAGTCGAGTCGAAAGTCAAGTCGAAAGTCAAGTCAAGTCGAATATCAAGTCGAAAGTCAAGTCAAGTCAAGTCGAATGTCAAGTCGAAAGTCAATCGAATGTCAAGTCGAAAGTCAAGTCGAATATCAAGTCGAAAGTCGAGTCGAATGTCAAATCGAATGTCAAGTCGAATGTCAAGTCAAGTCGAAAGTCAAGTCAAGTCGAGTCGAAAGTCAAGTCGAGTCGAATGTCAAGGCGAGTCGAAAGTTAAGTCGAGTCGAAAGTTAAGTCGAGTCGCAAGTCAAGTCACGTCGAGTCGAAAGTCAAGTCGAAAGTCAAGTCGAGTCGAAAGTCAAGTCAAGTCAAGTCAAAAGTCAAGTCAAGTCGAATGTCAAATCGAAAGTCAAGTCGACTGTCGAATGTCAAATCGAATGTCAAGTCGAAAGTCAAGTCGCAAGTCAAGTCGAGTCGAAAGTGAAGTCGAGTCGAAAGTCAAGTCGAAAGTCAAGTCGAAAGTCAAGTCGAGTCGAAAGTCAAGTCAAGTCAAGTCAAAAGTCAAGTCAAGTCGAATGTCAAATCGAAAGTCAAGTCGACTGTCGAATGTCAAATCGAATGTCAAGTCGAAAGTCAAGTCGCAAGTCAAGTCGAGTCGAAAGTGAAGTCGAGTCGAAAGTCAAGTCGAAAGTCAAGTCGAAAGTCAAGTCGAAAGTCAAGTCGAAAGTCAAGTCGAGTCGAAAGTCAAGTCAAATGTCAAATCGAATGCCAAGTCGAATGTCAAGTCAAATGTCAAATCGAATGTCGAATGTCAAGTCAAGTCGAATGTCGAATGTCAAGTCGAGACGAAAGTCAAGTTGGAAGTAAAGTCGAAAGTCAAGTCGAATGTCAAGTCGAATGTCAAGTCGAATGTCAAGTCGAATGTCAAGTCGAATGTCAAGTCGAATGTCAAGTCGAATGTCAAGTCGAATGTCAAGTCGAATGTCAAGTCGAATGTCAAGTCGAATGTCAAGTCGAATGTCAAGTCGAATGTCAAGTCGAATGTCAAGTCGAATGTCAAGTCGAATGTCAAGTCGAATGTCAAGTCGAATGTCAAGTCGAATGTCAAGTCGGTTGTCAAGTCGAATGTCAAGTCGAATGTCAAGTCGAATGTCAAGTCGAATGTGTCTACTCTGTCTACTTGACACCCCCATCCCAAACATCTGACTGCTCTGACACCCCTTCCACAACCACTAGTCTGCTCTGACACCACCACTACAACCACCAGTTTGAACCTGACACTCCCACCACAACCACCAGTCTGCTCTGACACCCCAAACACAAACAACTGACTGCTCTGACACCACCACCACATACGTGCGACTGCTCTGACACCCCCACCACAACCTTCCGACATCTCTGACACCCACACCACAAACATCAGACTGCTCTGACACCCACACCACAATCATTAGACTGCTCTGACACCCCCAAAACTACCACCAGTCTGCTCTGACACCCCCCCTCACAAACATCTGACTGCTCGGACACTCCCACCACAACCACCAGTCTGCTCTGACACCCCAAACACAAACAACTGACTGCTCTGACACGAAAGTCAAGTCGAGTCGAAAGTCAAGTCGAGTCAAATGTCAAGTCAAATGTCAAGTCGAAAGTCAAGTCGAGTCGAAAGTCAAGTCAAGTCAAGTCAAAAGTCAAGTCAAGTCGAATGTCAAATCGAAAGTCAAGTCGACTGTCGAATGTCAAATCGAATGTCAAGTCGAAAGTCAAGTCGCAAGTCAAGTCGAGTCGAAAGTGAAGTCGAGTCGAAATTCAAGTCGAAAGTCAAGTCGAGTCGAAAGTCAAGTCAAATGTCAAATCGAATGCCAAGTCGAATGTCAAGTCAAATGTCAAATCGAATGTCGAATGTCAAGTCAAGTCGAATGTCGAATGTCAAGTCGAGACGAAAGTCAAGTTGGAAGTAAAGTCGAAAGTCAAGTCGAATGTCAAGTCGAATGTCAAGTCGAATATCAAGTCGAATGTCAAGTCGAATGTCAAGTCGAATGTCAAGTCGAATGTCAAGTCGAATGTCAAGTCGAATGTCAAGTCGGTTGTCAAGTCGAATGTCAAGTCGAATGTCAAGTCGAATGTCAAGTCGAATGTGTCTACTCTGTCTACTTGACACCCCCATCCCAAACATCTGACTGCTCTGACACCCCTTCCACAACCACTAGTCTGCTCTGACACCACCACTACAACCACCAGTTTGAACCTGACACTCCCACCACAACCACCAGTCTGCTCTGACACCCCAAACACAAACAACTGACTGCTCTGACACCACCACCACATACTTGCGACTGCTCTGACACCCCCACCACAACCTTCCGACATCTCTGACACCCACACCACAAACATCAGACTGCTCTGACACCCACACCACAATCATTAGACTGCTCTGACACCCCCAAAACTACCACCAGTCTGCTCTGACACCCCCCCTCACAAACATCTGACTGCTCGGACACTCCCACCACAACCAACAGTCTGCTCTGACACCCCCACGCAACCACCAGTCTGCTCTGACACCACCACCACAAACTTCCGACACCGACTTCTGACACCCCCCCCCTCACAAACATCTGACTGCTCTGACACTCCCACCACAACCAACAGTCTGCTCTGGAACCCCTGCTCTGACACCACCACTACAACCACCAGTTTGAACCTGACACTCCCACCACAACCACCAGTCTGCTCTGACACCCCAAACACAAACAACTGACTGCTCTGACACCACCTCCACAAACATCAGTCTGCTCTGACACCCCCACGCAACCAGCAGTCTGCTCTGACACCCCCACCACAAACTTCCGACTGCTCTGACACCCCCATCGTAACCTTCCGACTGCTCTGACACCCACACCACAAACATCAGACTGCTCTGACACCCACACCACAATCATTAGACTGCTCTGACACCCCCAAAACAACCACCCGACTGCTCTGACACCACCACTTCAACCCCCAGTTTGAACCTGACACTCTCACCAAAACCACCAGTCTGCTCTGACACCCCTCCCTCACAAACATCTGACTACTCTGACACTCCCACCACAACCAACAGTCTGCTCTGACACCCCCACCACAAACTTCCGACTGCTCTGACACCCCCACCACAAACATCAGACTGCTCTGACACCCACACCACAATCATTAGACTGCTCTGACACCCCCAAAACTACCACCAGTCTGCTCTGACACCCCCACCACAAACATCTGACTGCTCTGACACCCCCACGCAACCACCAATCTGCTCTGACACCCCTACCACAAACTTCCGACTGCTCTGACACCCCTATCATAACCTTCCGACTGCTCTGACACCCACACCACAAACATCAGACTGCTCTGACACCCACACCACAATCATTAGACTGCTCTGACACCCCCAAAACTACCACCAGTCTGCTCTGACACCCCCACCACAAACATCAGACTGCTCTGACACCACCACCACAAACATCAGACTGCTCTGACACCGCCACCACAACCACCCGACTGCTCTGACACCACCACTACAACCCCCAGATTGAACCTGACACTCCCACCACAACCACCAGTCTGCTCTGACACCCCCACCACAAACATCAGACTGCTCTGATACCACCACCATAAACATCGGACTGCTCTGACACCCACAACACAACCAACATATTGACCCTGATACCACCACCACAACTACCCGACTGCTCTGACACCACCACCACTACCACCCGACTGCTGACACCCCCCACCACAAATACAGACTGCTCTGACACCCCCACCACAGCCACCGGAATGCTCTAACACTCCAACCACAGCCACCAGACTGCTTTGACACCCCCACCACAAACATCAGACTGCTCTGACTCTGACTCTGTCTCTGTCGTAGAACGATATGCTTTGTGTATGTTTGTACTAACATTTTATTGTATCATCATATGTGTGTGGTAATCGAACTTGCGACGTAGCGCAGATAGCCAATCGCTTAGCCACTGAGGCAATTGTGCCTTTGAATCAAATTATTAAACTTTTGAATTCCTGAGGCCCAAGTTCATCGACAATAATAACAGACGGTAACGACACAAACTAGCCGTTTACCTATTTGTGTCTAACTTTTATATGGGTTCCAGCAGTTTTGACGTTGTAGCGACTACTGCTCGCAACATGGCAAAAAGTAAAGCGCCATCTATCGGAGTGAAGCGACAACAGAAATTCCTCAATCACACTATGAGAGTTTACAACGATTCTAACATATATACGAATGTTCGACATTACCCGTCGGATTTCGGTCCGCCAGGCTAACCACCTTGCCTGGTCGTAGGATCTTCCCTTTTTACACGAGATTTGAGAATTTGAGATTTGAGAATTTGAGAATTTGAGATTTGAGATTTGAGATTTGAGATTTGAGATTTGAGATTTGAGATTTGAGATTTGAGATTTGAGATTTGAGATTTGAGATTTGAGATTTGAGATTTGAGATTTGAGATTTGAGATTTGAGATTTGAGATTTGAGATTTGAGATTTGAGATTTGAGATTTGAGATTTGAGATTTGAGATTTGAGATTTGAGATTTGAGATTTGAGATTTGAGATTTGAGATTTGAGATTTGAGATTTGAGATTTGAGATTTGAGATTTGAGATTTGAGATTTGAGATTTGAGATTTGAGATTTGAGATTTGAGATTTGAGATTTGAGATTTGAGATTTGAGATTTGAGATTTGAGATTTGAGATTTGAGATTTGAGATTTGAGATTTGAGATTTGAGATTTGAGATTTGAGATTTGAGATTTGAGATTTGAGATTTGAGATTTGAGATTTGAGATTTGAGATTTGAGATTTGAGATTTGAGATTTGAGATTTGAGATTTGAGATTTGAGATTTGAGATTTGAGATTTGAGATTTGAGATTTGAGATTTGAGATTTGAGATTTGAGATTTGAGATTTGAGATTTGAGATTTGAGATTTGAGATTTGAGATTTGAGATTTGAGATTTGAGATTTGAGATTTGAGATTTGAGATTTGAGATTTGAGATTTGAGATTTGAGAATTTGAGAATTTGAGATTTGAGAATTTGAGTTTTGAGAAATTGAAATTTGAGATATTTGAGTTTGAGAATTGGAGAATTGAGACTTTGGGATTTGAGAAGTTGAAATTTGAGATATTTGAGTTTGAGAATTTGAGAATTTGTGATTTGAGAATTTGAGTTTTGAGATTTGATAGTTTGATATTTGAGAGCTTGAGAATTTGAGATTCGAGAATTTGTGATTTGAGAATTTGAGATATTTGAGTTTGAGAATTTGAAATTTGAGATATTTGAGTTTGAGAATTTGAGAATTTGTGACTTAAGATTTTGAGAATTTAACATTTGATTATTGAGAAGTTGAGATTTGAGAAATTGATATTTGAGAGTTTGATATTTGAGAAGGTGAAATTTGAGATATTTGAGATTTGAGAAGGTGAAATTTGAGATATTTGAGTTTGAGAATTTTACATTTGATTATTGAGAAGTTGAGATTTGAGAGTTTGTGATTTGAGTAATTGAGATTTGAGAGTTTGATATTTGTGATTTGAGATTTGTGACTTAAGATTTTGAGAATTTTACATTTGATTTGAGAATTTGAGAAGTTGAGATTTGAGAGTTTGATATTTGAGAGCTTGAGAAGTTGAAATTTGAGAATTTGTAACTTGAGAATTTGAGAATTTTAGATTTGAGAATTTGTGAATTTTAGATTTGATAATTGAGAAGTTGAGAATGTATTTTAGAAACAAAACAATAAAAATCGACTTAGTGCTTTGTGTTGATAAAACTATATAAATTATAAATTACAAAAAATTCAATAGCATGTTTCACTTATATAAATCGACATCGACTGATTTGGCTTCAAAACTTCTAAAATGCATTATACCATTCCATAGACATATTATACATGTAACAATAAATATTACTGTTCGATTAATTTGTCTCGATGAATCTACTCAAATGATATACTCGTAAGTATAATATTTCAAACAAATATTTTACTTACAGCGGTAAAAAATTAATATACTGCGACGGTTTCGTTTGCGATTATTTTCAAATAATTTGGATTATAATAATACTAGCTAAACCTGGCCAAACTTCGCTGTGGCTCAGTCTGATATTAATATAAAAAATTGTGTTATTTATTTATATTTATTTTTGTTGTTAAAATCTTAATTAATTGACATGCCTATTTTAAAATAGTAATATATGTAAGGGAAAACAGTGATACATATAGTCATTTGTCAGATATACTTTATGCTTGAGCCATAAAAGTCAAAACGTGTCATCAGAATTAGATACGAAAATAAATAACGCATGCGGAAATTATTACTTCATATTACGTACTCTTACGTCAATGGAAGATTAAGTATGTGCGAAAGAAACAAATCTAAGTTTGTTTGTTTCTATTTCACTTTCTTTTCGAATCCCTGCGCCTGCCCCCGTTAAGCCTACATATCTAGGTCAGTGTGTCGCCGCGGTCCTGTGACGTCGCAAGCGTCATTATTTTACAATTTCGGAAGCGCAGGAGTTTCACCGCCTTTACTGTGATTTTGCGAAATTGGACGCTTTATTTTCATAGGGGCAGGACAGGTAACGTAGAATAGGTAGTCTTAGTGAACAGTTAAGTGAATTGTGCAAAATTGGACGTTTACATTGGACGTTAGAATACATTAAAAAGAGTGATTGTGATTAATAATTTAATAAATAATTATGCGAGGGCGACTGTGACTGTGTGTGGTGTGATCGTTTTTATTCAGCATTAATTGCGCCAAAAGATCTTGTCGCAATATGACACCGCGCTGTTGCCGCTCTTATCACAGGTATACTTATATCTGCTCTCATTGGCGGAAGCAAAATATAGGCGTGGTTAGTTCATCGCAAACCGTGCAAAGAATTTTGTTAGTAAAGTGTACTACCGCCAATGTCGCCCATTGTACCTACAATACAGACTATTAAATTCTAACAAAAACCTATACTTAAAGAACTACCAAAATTACACTAGAATATTGAGACGATGTATATTATATGTGCAGAAAATTGATAACACTCGCTATATACTTCAATCGAACAATAAATGTAAAGCCGCCTGAGATATAATAAAAAAGAATAGTGAATAGATCACAAACTGCTTCTCTATAAACTGAATCGATATGGTATTAGGGGAAATGCACTAAAATGGATAAAAACTTATCTGCATAATCGCCAGCAATGTGTAGAGATATCTAGACATACTATATCGGAAAAAATTATATATAGATCTGCCTATCGTCAAAACTCCTGTGGCGTTCCCCAGGGCAGTATATTAGGACCTTTTTTGTTTTTACTGTACATTAATGATTTGCCCAACGTGACTCCATATTCGTGCATTCTGTACGCCGACGATACAACTCTTAGTATTGAACTCACTCACAAAAATATCACCAAATACGAAAAAGAGATCAATGATACACTAAACAAAATAATAGAATGGTTAAAAGACAACAATTTACATGTCAATATTGGTAAAACCAAACTTATACAGTTTCAAACGTATAATAGCAAACATCACGGATTGAAAATAAAACATGCAAGTGACACTATAGAAGAGGTTGAAAATGCTACTTTTTTGGGCATAACTTTAGATAAATATTGCAACTGGAAAGTACATATTGACAAATTATGCACTAAACTGCAAAGATTTGTATTTGTTTTAGGCAGAATAACTCGCATAGCTGGTATCAACGCAGCACTTTATGCTTATCATGGTTACGTAGCATCAATTCTACGTTACGGTATCATAATATGGGCCAATTCTGTTGATTTTATTAAAGCATTCCGAGCCCAAAAAAAATGTATTCGGTCAATAACCAAAGCCCAACCATTAGATAGCTGTGTCCCACTCTTTAAAAGTTTAAAAATATTACCACTGCCATCTTTATATATATTTGAACTTTGTATCTTTGTACAATGGGCGACATTGCCGGTGAACCACCTATTATATAAGGCTAAAATCGCTTGCACCCAACTTGTGACCACAGCGAAAACCACGCCCTCTTAAAACCAGTTTTGTGCAACATACTTCCCGCCAATCTTTTGTTAGAAAATAATTTGTACTTCTTTAGTTGCTATGAATGAAACAGATAGTCCACCACCATAGCATACCGACTGCTCTGACACCTCCCGCCACAACCACCCGACTGCGCTGACACCCCCGCCACAAACATCTGACTGCTCTGACACCACCCACCACAAACATCTAACACCTCTGACACCGACACAACAAACATTAGACTGCTCTGACACCCCCAACACAATCATCAGACTGCTCTGACACCACCACCAGAACCCACAGATTGATCCTGACACCACCATCAAAGCATACCGACTGCTCTGACACCCCCTGCCACAACCACTCGACTGCGCTGACACCCCCGCCACAAACATCTGACTGCTCTGACACCACCCACCACAAACATCTGACTGCTCTGACACCCCCGCCACAAACATCTGACTGCTCTGACACCACCCACCACAAACATCTGACTGCTCTGACACCGACACCACAAACATTAGACGGCTCTGACACCACCAAACACAAACATCTGACACCTCTGACACCGACACCACAAATATCTGACACCTCTGACACCGACACCACAAACATCTGACACCTCTGACACCGACACCACAAACATTAGACTGCTCTGACGGCCCAAACACTACCACCCGACTGCTCTGACACCACCACCACAACCACCCGACTGCGCTGACACCCCCGCCACAAACATCTAACTGCTCTGACACCACCCACCACAAACATCTGACTGCTCTGACACCACCCACCACAAACATCTGACTGCTCTGACACCACCACCAGAACCCACAGATTGACCCTGACACCACCACCAAAGCATACCGACTGCTCTGACACCCCCCGCCACAACCACCCGACTGCGCGGACACCCCCGCCACAAACATCTGACTGCTCTGACACCGACACCACAAACATTAGACGGCTCTGACACCACCAAACACAAACATCTGACACCTCTGACACCGACACCACAAATATCTGACACCTCTGACACCGACACCACAAACAACTGACACCTCTGACACCGACACCACAAACATTAGACTGCTCTGACAGCCCAAACACTACCACCCGACTGCTCTGACACCACCACCACAACCACCCGACTGCGCTGACACCACCGCCACAAACATCTGACTGCTCTGACACCACCCACCACAAACATCTGACTGCTCTGACACCACCCACCACAAACATCTGACTGCTCTGACACCACCACCAGAACCCACAGATTGACCCTGACACCACCACCAAAGCATACCGACTGCTCTGACACCCCCCGCCACAACCACCCGACTGCGCGGACACCCCCGCCACAAACATCTGACTGCTCTGACACCACCCACCACAAACATCTGACTGCTCTAACACCACCACCAGAACCCACAGATTGACCCTGACACCACCACCAAAGCATACCGACTGCTCTGACACCCCCAACACTACCACCCGACTGCGCTGATACCCCCGCCACAAACATCTGACTGCTCTGACACCACCCACCACAAACATCTGACACCTCTGACACCGACACAACAAACATTGACTGCTCTGACACCACCACCAGAACCCACAGATTGACCCTGACACCACCACCAAAGCATACCGACTGCTCTGACACCCCCCGCCACAACCACCCGACTGCGCGGGCACCCCCGCCACAAACATCTGACTGCTCTGACACCGACACCACAAACATCTGACTGCTCTGACACCGACACCACAAACATTAGACGGCTCTGACACCACCAAACACAAACATCTGACACCTCTGACACCGACACCACAAATATCTGACACCTCTGACACCGACACCACAAACATCTGACACCTCTGACACCGACACCACAAACATTAGACTGCTCTGACAGCCCAAACACTACCACCCGACTGCTCTGACACCACCACCACAACCACCCGACTGCGCTGACACCCCCGCCACAAACATCTGACTGCTCTGACACCACCACCAGAACCCACAGATTGACCCTGACACCACCACCAAAGCATACCGACTGCTCTGACACCCCCCGCCACAACCACCCGACTGCGCGGACACCCCCGCCACAAACATCTGACTGCTCTGACTCCACCCACCACAAACATCTGACACCTCTGACACCGACACAACAAACATCTGACACCTCTGCCACCGACACAACAAATATTAGACTGCTCTGACACCCCCAACACTACCAACCGACTGCTCTGACACCCCCCGCCACAACCATCTGACGGCTCTGACATCACCAAACACAAACATCTGACACCTCTGACACCGACACCGCAAACATCTGACACCTCTGACACCGACACCACAAACAGTAGACTGCTCTGACAGCCCCAACAGTACCACCCGACTGCTCTGACACCACCACCACAACCACCCGACTGCTCTGACACCGCCACCACAACCACCCGACTGCTCCGACACCCCCAACACTACCACCCGACTGCGCTGACACCCCCGCCACAAACATCTGACTGCTCTGACACCACCCACCACAAACATCTGATACCTCTGACACCGACACAACAAACATTAGACTGCTCTGACACCCCCCGCCACAACCACCCGACTGCGCTGACACCCCCGCCACAAACATCTGACTGCTCTGACACCACCCACCACAAACATCTGACGGCTCTGACACCATCCACCAAAAACATCTGACACCTCTGACACCGACACCACAAACATTAGACTGCTCTGACACCACCACCACAACCACCCGATGGCTCTGACACCCCCCGCCACAACCATCTGACGGCTCTGACACCACCAAACACAAACATCTGACACCTCTGACACCGACACCACAAACATCTGACACCTCTGACACCGACACCACAAACATCTGACTGCTCTGACACCACCCACCACAAACATCTGACTGCTCTGACACCATCCACCAAAAACATCTGACACCTCTGACACCGACACCACAAACATTAGACTGCTCTGACACCACCACCACAACCACCCGACGGCTCTGACACCCCCCGCCACAACCATCTGACGGCTCTGACACCACCAAACACAAACATCTGACACCTCTGACACCGACACCACAAACATCTGACACCTCTGACACCGACACCACAAACATTAGACTGCTCTGACAGCCCCAACACTACCACCCGACTGCTCTGACACTCCCACCACAACCACCAGTCTGCTCTGACACCCCCACCACAAACATCAGTATGCTCTGACACCCGCCTACCATAACCATCAGACTGCTCTGATACCCCCACCACAAACATCAGTATGCTCTGACACCGACACCACAAACATTAGACTGCTCTGACAGCCCCAACACTACCACCCGACTGCTCTGACACCACCACCACAACCACCCGACTGCTCTGACACCCCCCGCCACAAACATCTGACGGCTCTGACACCCCCACCACAAACATCTGACGGCTCTGACACCACCCACCATAAACATCTGACACCTCTGACACCGACACCACAAACATTAGACTGCTCTGACACCATCCACCAAAAACATCTGACACCTCTGACACTGACACCACAAACATTAGACTGCTTTGACACCACCACCACAACCACCCGACTGCTCTGACACCCCCACCACAAACATCTGACGGCTCTGACACCACCAAACACAAACATCTGACACCTCTGATACCGATACCACAAAGATTAGACTGCTCTGACACCATCCACCACAAACATCTGACACCTCTGACACCGACACCACAAACATCTGACACCTCTGACACCGACACCACAAACATTAGACTGCTCTGACACCATCCACCACAGACATCTGACACCTCTGACACCGACACCACAAACATCTGACACCTCTGACACCGACACCACAAATATTAGACTGCTCTGACAGCCCCAACACTACCAACCGACTGCTCTGACACCCCCCGCCACAACCATCTGACGGCTCTGACATCACCAAACACAAACATTTGACACCTCTGACACCGACACCACAAACAGTAGACTGCTCTGACAGCCCCAACACTACCACCCGACTGCTCTGACACCCCCCGCCACAACCATCTGACGGCTCTGACACCACCCACCACAAACATCTGACAGCTCTGACACCATCCACCACAAACATCTGACAGCTCTGACACCGACACCACAAACATTAGACTGCTCTGACGGCCCAAACACTACCACCCGACTGCTCTGACACCACCACCACAACCACCCGACTGCGCTGACACCCCCGCCACAAACATCTAACTGCTCTGACACCACCCACCACAAACATCTGACTGCTCTGACACCACCCACCACAAACATCTGACTGCTCTGACACCACCACCAGAACCCACAGATTGACCTTGACACCACCACCAAAGCATACCGACTGCTCTGACACCCCCCGCCACAACCACCCGACTGCGCGGACACCCCCGCCACAAACATCTGACTGCTCTGACACCGACACCACAAACATTAGACGGCTCTGACACCACCAAACACAAACATCTGACACCTCTGACACCGACACCACAAATATCTGACACCTCTGACACCGACACCACAAACAACTGACACCTCTGACACCGACACCACAAACATTAGACTGCTCTGACAGCCCAAACACTACCACCCGACTGCTCTGACACCACCACCACAACCACCCGACTGCGCTGACACCACCGCCACAAACATCTGACTGCTCTGACACCACCCACCACAAACATCTGACTGCTCTGACACCACCCACCACAAACATCTGACTGCTCTGACACCACCACCAGAACCCACAGATTGACCCTGACACCACCACCAAAGCATACCGACTGCTCTGACACCCCCCGCCACAACCACCCGACTGCGCGGACACCCCCGCCACAAACATCTGACTGCTCTGACACCACCCACCACAAACATCTGACTGCTCTAACACCACCACCAGAACCCACAGATTGACCCTGACACCACCACCAAAGCATACCGACTGCTCTGACACCCCCAACACTACCACCCGACTGCGCTGATACCCCCGCCACAAACATCTGACTGCTCTGACACCACCCACCACAAACATCTGACACCTCTGACACCGACACAACAAACATTGACTGCTCTGACACCACCACCAGAACCCACAGATTGACCCTGACACCACCACCAAAGCATACCGACTGCTCTGACACCCCCCGCCACAACCACCCGACTGCGCGGGCACCCCCGCCACAAACATCTGACTGCTCTGACACCGACACCACAAACATCTGACTGCTCTGACACCGACACCACAAACATTAGACGGCTCTGACACCACCAAACACAAACATCTGACACCTCTGACACCGACACCACAAATATCTGACACCTCTGACACCGACACCACAAACATCTGACACCTCTGACACCGACACCACAAACATTAGACTGCTCTGACAGCCCAAACACTACCACCCGACTGCTCTGACACCACCACCACAACCACCCGACTGCGCTGACACCCCCGCCACAAACATCTGACTGCTCTGACACCACCACCAGAACCCACAGATTGACCCTGACACCACCACCAAAGCATACCGACTGCTCTGACACCCCCCGCCACAACCACCCGACTGCGCGGACACCCCCGCCACAAACATCTGACTGCTCTGACTCCACCCACCACAAACATCTGACACCTCTGACACCGACACAACAAACATCTGACACCTCTGCCACCGACACAACAAATATTAGACTGCTCTGACACCCCCAACACTACCAACCGACTGCTCTGACACCCCCCGCCACAACCATCTGACGGCTCTGACATCACCAAACACAAACATCTGACACCTCTGACACCGACACCGCAAACATCTGACACCTCTGACACCGACACCACAAACAGTAGACTGCTCTGACAGCCCCAACAGTACCACCCGACTGCTCTGACACCACCACCACAACCACCCGACTGCTCTGACACCGCCACCACAACCACCCGACTGCTCCGACACCCCCAACACTACCACCCGACTGCGCTGACACCCCCGCCACAAACATCTGACTGCTCTGACACCACCCACCACAAACATCTGATACCTCTGACACCGACACAACAAACATTAGACTGCTCTGACACCCCCCGCCACAACCACCCGACTGCGCTGACACCCCCGCCACAAACATCTGACTGCTCTGACACCACCCACCACAAACATCTGACGGCTCTGACACCATCCACCAAAAACATCTGACACCTCTGACACCGACACCACAAACATTAGACTGCTCTGACACCACCACCACAACCACCCGATGGCTCTGACACCCCCCGCCACAACCATCTGACGGCTCTGACACCACCAAACACAAACATCTGACACCTCTGACACCGACACCACAAACATCTGACACCTCTGACACCGACACCACAAACATCTGACTGCTCTGACACCACCCACCACAAACATCTGACTGCTCTGACACCATCCACCAAAAACATCTGACACCTCTGACACCGACACCACAAACATTAGACTGCTCTGACACCACCACCACAACCACCCGACGGCTCTGACACCCCCCGCCACAACCATCTGACGGCTCTGACACCACCAAACACAAACATCTGACACCTCTGACACCGACACCACAAACATCTGACACCTCTGACACCGACACCACAAACATTAGACTGCTCTGACAGCCCCAACACTACCACCCGACTGCTCTGACACTCCCACCACAACCACCAGTCTGCTCTGACACCCCCACCACAAACATCAGTATGCTCTGACACCCGCCTACCATAACCATCAGACTGCTCTGATACCCCCACCACAAACATCAGTATGCTCTGACACCGACACCACAAACATTAGACTGCTCTGACAGCCCCAACACTACCACCCGACTGCTCTGACACCACCACCACAACCACCCGACTGCTCTGACACCCCCCGCCACAAACATCTGACGGCTCTGACACCCCCACCACAAACATCTGACGGCTCTGACACCACCCACCATAAACATCTGACACCTCTGACACCGACACCACAAACATTAGACTGCTCTGACACCATCCACCAAAAACATCTGACACCTCTGACACTGACACCACAAACATTAGACTGCTTTGACACCACCACCACAACCACCCGACTGCTCTGACACCCCCACCACAAACATCTGACGGCTCTGACACCACCAAACACAAACATCTGACACCTCTGATACCGATACCACAAAGATTAGACTGCTCTGACACCATCCACCACAAACATCTGACACCTCTGACACCGACACCACAAACATCTGACACCTCTGACACCGACACCACAAACATTAGACTGCTCTGACACCATCCACCACAGACATCTGACACCTCTGACACCGACACCACAAACATCTGACACCTCTGACACCGACACCACAAATATTAGACTGCTCTGACAGCCCCAACACTACCAACCGACTGCTCTGATACCCCCCGCCACAACCATCTGACGGCTCTGACATCACCAAACACAAACATTTGACACCTCTGACACCGACACCACAAACAGTAGACTGCTCTGACAGCCCCAACACTACCACCCGACTGCTCTGACACCCCCCGCCACAACCATCTGACGGCTCTGACACCACCCACCACAAACATCTGACAGCTCTGACACCATCCACCACAAACATCTGACAGCTCTGACACCATCCACCACAAACATTAGACTGCTTTGACACCACCACCACAACCACCCGACTGCTCTGACACCCCCACCACAAACATCTGACGGCTCTGACACCACCAAACACAAACATCTGACACCTCTGATACCGATACCACAAAGATTAGACTGCTCTGACACCATCCACCACAAACATCTGACACCTCTGACACCGACACCACAAACATCTGACACCTCTGACACCGACACCACAAACATTAGACTGCTCTGACACCATCCACCACAGACATCTGACACCTCTGACACCGACACCACAAACATCTGACACCTCTGACACCGACACCACAAATATTAGACTGCTCTGACAGCCCCAACACTACCAACCGACTGCTTTGACACCCCCCGCCACAACCATCTGACGGCTCTGACATCACCAAACACAAACATCTGACACCTCTGACACCGACACCACAAACAGTAGACTGCTCTGACAGCCCCAACACTACCACCCGACTGCTCTGACACCCCCCGCCACAACCATCTGACGGCTCTGACACCACCCACCACAAACATCTGACAGCTCTGACACCATCTACCACAAACATCTGACAGCTCTGACACCATCCACCACAAACATCTGACACCTCTGACACAGGCACCACAAACATTAGACTGCTCTGACACTACCACCACAACCACCCGACTGCTCTGACACCCCCACCACATACATCTGACGGCTCTGACACCACCAAACACAAACATCTGACACCTCTGACACCGATACCACAAACATTAGACTGCTCTGACACCATCCACCACAAACATCTGACGGCTCTGACACCACCAAACACAAAAATCTGACACCTCTGACACTGATACCACAAACATTAGACTGCTCTGACACCATCCACCACAAACATCTGACACCTCTGACACCGACACCACAAACATCTGACACCTCTGACACCACCACTACAACCCTCAGATTGAACCTGACACTCCCACCACAACCACCCGACTGCTCTGACACCCCCCGCCACAAACATCTGACGGCTCTGACACCCCCACCACAAACATCTGACGGCTCTGACACCACCCACCATAAACATCTGACACCTCTGACACCGACACCACAAACATTAGACTGCTCTGACACCATCCACCAAAAACATCTGACACCTCTGACACTGACACCACAAACATTAGACTGCTTTGACACCACTACCACAACCACCCGACTGCTCTGACACCCCCACCACAAACATCTGACAGCTCTGACACCACCAAACACAAACATCTGACACCTCTGACACCGATACCACAAACATTAGACTGCTCTGACACCATCCACCACAAACATCTGACGGCTCTGACACCACCAAACACAAAAATCTGACACCTCTCACACCGATACCACAAACATTAGACTGCTCTGACACCATCCACCACAAACATCTGACACCTCTGACACCGACACCACAAACATCTGACACCTCTGACACCGACACCACAAATATTAGACTGCTCTGACAGCCCCAACACTACCACCCGACTGCTCTGACACCCCCACCACATACATCTGACGGCTCTGACACCACCAAACACAAACATCTGACACCTCTGACACTGATACCACAAACATTAGACTGCTCTGACACCATCCACCACAAACATCTGACACCTCTGACACCGACACCACAAACATCTGACACCTCTGACACCACCACTACAACCCTCAGATTGAACCTGACACTCCCACCACAACCACCCGACTGCTCTGACACCCCCCGCCACAAACATCTGACGGCTCTGACACCCCCACCACAAACATCTGACGGCTCTGACACCACCCACCATAAACATCTGACACCTCTGACACCGACACCACAAACATTAGACTGCTCTGACACCATCCACCAAAAACATCTGACACCTCTGACACTGACACCACAAACATTAGACTGCTTTGACACCACTACCACAACCACCCGACTGCTCTGACACCCCCACCACAAACATCTGACAGCTCTGACACCACCAAACACAAACATCTGACACCTCTGACACCGATACCACAAACATTAGACTGCTCTGACACCATCCACCACAAACATCTGACGGCTCTGACACCACCAAACACAAAAATCTGACACCTCTCACACCGATACCACAAACATTAGACTGCTCTGACACCATCCACCACAAACATCTGACACCTCTGACACCGACACCACAAACATCTGACACCTCTGACACCGACACCACAAATATTAGACTGCTCTGACAGCCCCAACACTACCACCCGACTGCTCTGACACCACCACCACAACCACCCGACTGCTCTGACACCCCCCGCCACAACCACCCGACTGCTCTGACACCCCCACCACAAACATCTGACACCTCTGACACCGATACCACAAACATTAGACTGCTCTGACACCATCCACCACAAACATCTGACACCTCTGACACCGACACCACAAACATCTGACACCTCTGACACCGACACCACAAACATTAGACTGCTCTGACAGCCCCAACACTACCACCCGACTGCTCTGACACCACCACCACAACAACCCGACTGCGACTTGTTAAGTGCGGCTACTTTTGATTGTAAATTTGTGTTGACAACAACGTGACTCTCATTGGTACCTACATTTTGTTTTGTATTATTAAAAATTACCATTGTTATATGTGAGCACTACGTAGCCGTAAATTTTAAATTTTATATCTAATAGACGTGATAGCTGTCTGGCAGTTTGAGTTTGTCATGCTCACTTAATTGTCCTGATGATGGTGGCGTTGTGCATCGGGTCGTTGGGTTCCCTGCAATATGGTTGAGCAAAGCGACGCTGATGCACGCGTTATACTCGTGAACGGGTGCCGTCTATTGGGACTGGTCGGCTCATAGCTGCCATGGCAATTTTATCAAAAGTAAATATATTTTTCACAACTATCAGGCTTGAGTTTCAGACTTACATAAGTTAGACTCTTTTAAGCTACATTGTACTCACATAATTGTTGTTCGAGATCAATGTATAAATTAATATTGTATATTTAATTCCGAGTTTAAAAGAGTAACCATGGAGTTTCTTGCCCGTTCTTCTCCATTGGAAATCAACACTTTGGAACGTGGCAACTAGAGCCTGACTATTCATAAGTGCCTGTAAATGGTTTACATGAATAAAAATATATTTGAATTTGAATTTGAATTTGAACTGCTCTGACACCACCACTACAACCCTCAGATTGAACCTGACACTCCCACCACAACCACCAGTCTGCACTGACACCCCCACCACAAACATCAGTATGCTCTGACACTCCCACCACAACCATCAGACTGCTCTGACACACCCCCAAAAACATTAACTGCTCTGACACCCCCAACACAATCATCAGACAGCTCTGACACCACCACCACAACCACCAGACTGCTCTAACACCACCACCACAACCATCCGACTGATCTGGCACCCCCACCACAACCACCAGACTGCTCTGACACCACCAGCACATCCACCAGATTGACCCTGACACCACCACCAGAACCACCCGACTGCTCTGACACCACCACCTCTAACACCCGACTGCTCTGACACCCCCCACCACAAACATCAGACTGCTCTGACACACCCACCACAAGCATCAGACTGCTCTGACACCCACACCACAACCATCTGATTGCTCTGACACCCCCACCACAACCACCAGACTGCTCTGACACCACCAGCACATCCACCAGATTGACCCTTACACCACCACCACAACCACCCGACTGCTCTGTCACCACCACCACAAACATCAGACTGCTCTGACACACCCACCACAAACATAAGAGTGCTCTGACACCCCCACCACAGCCACCGGAATGCTCTAACACCCCAACCACAGCCACCAGACTGCTCTAACACCTCCACCACAGCCACCAGACTGCTCCGACACCCCTGTCTCTGTCGTAGAACGATATGCTTTGTGCATACACAAAGCATATCGTTCTACGACATTTTGTACTAACATTTTGTTGTATCGTCATATGTGTGTGGTAATCGAACTTACGACGTAGCGCAGATAGCCAATCGCTTAGCCACTGAGGCAATTGTGCCTTTGAATCAAATTATAAAACTTTTGAATTCCTGAGGCCCAAGTTCATCGACAATAATAACAGACGGTAACGACACAACTAACCGTTTACCTATTTGTGTCTAACTTTTATATGGGTTCCAGCGGTTTTGACGTTGTAGCGACTACTGCTCGCAATATCGGAGTAAAGCGACAACAGAAATTCCTCAATCACTCTATGAGAGTTTACAACGATTCTAACACATATACGAATGTTCGACATTACCCGTCGGACTTCGGTCCGCCAGGCTGACCACCTTGCCTGGTCGGAGGATCTTCCCTTTTTATACGAGATTTGAGAATTTGAGTTTTGAGAATTTGGGATTTGAGATTTGAGAATTTGAGTTTTGAGAAGTTGAAAATTCAGATATTTGAGTTTGAGAATTTGTGATTTGAGAATTTGAGTTTTGAGATTTGATAGTTTGATATTTGAGAGCTTGAGAATTAGAGAATTGAGACTTTGGGATTTGAGATTTCAGAATTTGAGTTTTGAAATTAGAGAGTTTGATATTTGAGAGCTTGAGAATTTGAGATTCGAGAATTTGTGATTTGAGAATTTGAGATATTTGAGTTTGAGAATTTGAGAATTGAGAAGTTGTGATTTGAGAGGTTGATATTTGAAGGTTTGAGAATAGAGAAGTTGAGATTTTAGAGGTTGATAATTGAGAAGTTGAGAGTTGACAGCTTAATATTTGAGTGATTGAGAATATAAAATTTGAGAATTTAGAGGTTGATATTTCAGTTTGAGAATTTGAGAATTTGTGATTTGAGATTTGTGACTTAAGATTTTGAGAATTTTACATTTGATTATTGAGAAGTTGAGATTTGAGAGTTTGAGATTTGAGAATTTGAGAAATTGAGATTTGAGATATTTGAGTTTGAGAATTTTACAGTTGATTATTGAGAAGTTGAGATTTGATAGTTTGAGAGTTTGTGATTTGAGTAATTGAGATTTGAGAGTTTGATATTTGTGATTTGAGATTTGTGACTTAAGGTTTTGAGAATTTTACATTTGATTTGAGAATTTGAAAAGTTGAGATTTGAGAGTTTGATATTTGAGAGCTTGAGAATTTGAGATTCGAGAATTTGTGATTTGAGAATTTGAGATTCGAGAATTTGTGATTTGAGATATTTGAGTTTGATAATTTGTGATTTGAGAATTTGAGTTTTGAGAAGTTGAAATTTGAGATATTTGAGTTTGAGAATTAGAGAATTTCTGATTTGAGATTCGAGAATTTGAGTTTTGAGAAGTTGAGATTTGGGAATTTGAGACTTGAGAATTTGAGATTTGAGAATTCAGAATTCGAGACTTGAGAATTTGAGATTTGAAAATTTGAGAAGTTGAGATTTAAGAGGTTTATATTTGAGAATTTGAGACTTTAGATTTGAGAATTTCAGATTTGAGAAGTTGAAATTTGAGAGGTTGATATTTGAGTTTGAGAATTTGAGAATTTGTGATTTGAGAAATTGAGATTTGAGAATTTGAGATTTGAGAAGTTGAAATTTGAGAGGTTGATATTTGAGAGTTTGAGATTTGAGAATTTGAGAATTTTAGATTTGATAATTGAGAAGTTGAGAATGTATTTTAGAAACAAAACAATAAAAATCGACTTAGTACTTTGTGTTGATAAAACTATATAAATTATAAATTACAAAACATTCAATAGCATGTTTCACTTATATAAATCGACATCGACTGATTTGGCTTCAAAACTTCTAAAATGCATTATACCATTCCATAAACATATTATACATGTAACAATAAATATTCCTGTTCGATTAATTTGTCTCGATGAATCTACTCAAATGATATACTCGTAAGTATAATATTTCAAACAAATATTTTACTTACAGCCGTAAAAAATTAATATACTGCGACGGTTTCGTTTGCGATTATTTTAAAATAATTTGGATTATAATAATACTAGCTAAACCTGGCCAAACTTCGCTGTGGCTCAGTCTGATATTAATATAAAAAATTGTGTTATTTATTTATATTTATTTTTGTTGTTAAAATCTTAATTAATTGACATGCCTATTTTAAAATAGTAATATATGTAAGGGAAAACATAGAGTGATACATATAGTCATTTGTCAGATATACTTTATGCTTGAGCCATAAAAGTCAAAACGTGTCATCAGAATTAGATACGAAAATAAATAATGCATGCCGAAGTTATTACTTCATATTACGTACTCTTACGATTGACATAAGAGTAAGTATGTGCGAAAGAAACAAATCTAAGTTTGTTTGTTTCTATTTCACTTTCTTTTCGAATCCCTGCGCCAGCCCCCGTTAAGCCTACATATCTAGGTCAGTGTGTCGCCGCGGTCCTGTGACGTCGCAAGCGTCATTATTTTACAATTTCGGAAGCGCAGGAGTTTCACCGCCTTTACTGTGATTTTGCGAAATTGGACGCTTTATTTTTATAGGGGCAGGACAGGTAACGTAGCATAGGTAGTTTTAGTGAACAGTTAAGTGAATTGTGCGAAATTGGACGTTTACATTGGACGTTAGAATACATTAAATAGAGTGATTGTGATTAATAATTTGATAAATAATTATGCGAGGCCGACTGTGACTGTGTGTGGTGTGATCGTTTTTATTCAGCATTAATTGCGCCAAAAGATCTTGTCGTAATATGATGACACCGCGCTGTTGCCGCTCTTATCACCGGTATACTTATATCTGCTCTCATTGGCGGAAGCAAAATATAGGCGTGGTTAGTTCATCGCAAACCGTGCAAAGAATTTTGTTAGCAAAGTGTACTACCGCCAATGTCGCCCATTGTACATAAGAACATAGGTTTATTTGAATTACATAATGATGTTGTTATAAGAAAAAGTAGAAATATCCACAAATTATGTGTACCCCAACAAAGAATTAAACTATTTTCTAATAATGTTTACTGTATGGCAATTCGTATTTATAATAAATTACCTAATGTTTTTAAAGATCTTAACTTCATGAAATTTAAAAATAAATTATTTGACTTCCTATTGTTTAAGTGTTATTACTGAACAGATGAATTTTTAATTGAAAAGTTTGACTCGAAATTTAAATTGGACAACCACTTGTCCTTACATTCGTAACAATTTAATGTAATTTAATACTTATGATATTCTATTCAATTATTCTTAACACTGTATTTACTCATTCCTGACATTGACATTGCGTTTAATAATTCCTGACTTATTTAGTATTCCGTTAAATTGTATTTGATAACTCTTGACATTCTTATTAGTTTGCTTTGACATGGTATGTAATAATCTCTTCAAATTGTATTTGATATGAGATAATGTTTTCCTATGTTTTTTTTTTATCAATTGATTTTAATTTAATTTCTTGAAAATATTTGTACGCTGGAAACAGCAGAATATTCTGGACATAAAATTGTATGTAACACCTTGTAAAACAATATTCTCACAAATAAATTTATTATTATTATTTCCTTTATTTATTTAATTACAATTTTTATTTTTTAAATTTATAAATATAATTAATAATAAAATAAAAATACATTTATAAATATATAAAAAAAAATAGGGACCAACCGGTATCGGGAACAGGGTCCAAGCTACCGGTGGTTAGGGCTCCAGAGACAGAAACCTCCTCACAATACGTGCCGTATCAAGGAGTACCGCTTTCTGAATCAGTCCCTTGACCCAGCCGCCCAACGAGAGCCTCTTGAGATGTTGGTCGAGGCTCTTGGCCATCAGGCCATTGGCCGTCACAACAATCGGCACGACGATAGCCGAATCGACATTCCACATGTCGACAACCTCGTGCGCCAAGTCGAGATACTTCATTTGTTTCTCTTTCTCAGGTTTCACGAGATTCTCGTCATGCGGAATGGTGATATCGATTATCATCGTGCGGCGCGCTAATCGATCTATCACCACTATATCAGGCTTATTGGCTACAATAGTCCTGTCAGTGATGATAGACCGATCCCAGTACAACGTGACATGGTCATTTTCGAGAACTGAGTCGGGCACATACTTGTAGTACGGTACCTCAAGATCCAATTTATTACACAATTTCAGTAAAAAAATCACAAGGAAATTTCGATTTTTTTTCACACACACACACAGATATCACATTTTGTTTTTTTTTTAAGTTCCTTAACAATCATCTATTTGTAGGTCATACATACAAATATTTGCTCCGTGCAAATGTGGAATTGAACCCGTGACACGTAGCGCAGTCCACACTGAACCGTGCCGTCAATTTATATTAGGTAATCTTTTTTGTTTTTTAAATAGCACAAATTTTATTAAAGACATAATTACATTTAATTGTGAGATTCTAATATACATAGTTATTTGAGGAGGTCGCCCTACCCCTAGCTCTTCCGTGGATGTTCCATCAAAATCGGTCAAATGCGTTCATTTCTTCTTCATAAATTAACGAAACGCAAAAAAAAGTGTTGTACTGCTCAGTTCCTATGAGCGTTAGCGGAATGAAATATATTTATCATGTCAAGTCTTTTTCACAGACAGACAGTTCCCAAAAACGTTTCGGCTTATGTATCAATGGTAGGTATCCATCAAAATATCTTTAATGGAAAATTATTCGATGTACAGAAATATTCCCCAGTTTTATTATGGTATAATACCATGGTACCATACATGTTTTTATCTTAATGAGTATTGTCGAGTTGAATTTGGGAATTACTTAGTTTAGTAAGTATATGGAAATATAGAATTTAATAATACGTATTGTAAATAATCATTATACATTTGAACTTAAATACATAAGTACTTATAAATTCAATTATATTAAAAGGTTTCACTTATTTTTTATTTATTTATGACGCTTATTGATAAAGCACTGAAAATTCAAATGAAATTTTTCAAAAACACGTCGAATGAAATAACATTTGTCTTAATGTATTTATTTAAAAAGAGTAATGGATAACAAAATAATTATTTACATACCATTCAGTCTGTATATTACTGCCTCTGCACTTTGAACAAAAAATAATAAATATAAATACGCAAACATTTTGTTTCCACACGATCGTTACTCAACACACGACATTTCAAATATAATGTTCTGTAAAACTAAGTAATCCACTTGTATTTCAAGTTTAAGTAAGATTAGATACCTATTGTTTTATTGCCTCCATCAACAAATCCTGTTTCTGTAGATGAACATAGTAATAAGGTTCAGAACTTTGTAACAGTAGCAGTGTTTGCGTTGTTGGTGGTGTTACAGTTTAGCCGCAGGTGTAAAAGTTTTGAAAATTGCTCCACTGCAAAAATTAGATTAACACAAAATCATAAGCTGCGCATGGACTTAGCACTTAGCGCAAATATTTAGCTCGAAAAAGAAAAGGAAGAGACTGCCAAAAGCGATCCTGGTCTAATCTTTGCCGAAAACCAAACAGTCAATCTAAATCCTTCATTGAATGCACAGAACGTATCTCAAATATTTTCTCACAAATGTTCTGTCCCCACTGTATTACAGTGCGGTAGCTGTCCACTTATAAAATCAGTAAAATCTATACGATATTTAGGTGTACCTTTGACAGTAAGCTGTCGTTTGGGGAACACAATCATAACACTGCTCAAAAAGTACGTAAACTTACGTATATTTTTAGACAACTCGGGCACATCGCAGACAGAAAGACTAATCATGGTTTATTATGGCGTGATACAATCGTTTGTGACTTATTGTATTACAGCATGGGGAGGCACTGAAGAAACAAAATTACTGGAATTGGAGATAGTCCAGAGGTTGATTTTAAAAAGAAATTATTATCTGGACACAGGGGTACTAACTGTCAGACAGTTGTTCATTCTATTTAGTGTCCTTCGTCAACATAAAGATTTGTCGGCATTTCACCATGAAAAAGTTATCTCAAGGATAAACTATGATGTTTGTAAAACCTTTAATGCTAAAACAAGTTTTACCCAGAAATTCTATAACTTTATTGGACCTAGACTATACAATACAATCATATAATAATAATAATGTCCTCCTGACCGATTTCGAAGACGGCGGCCAATCTCACCGGAGATTAGCCAACTACGCAGGAGATATTATAGAGCACAAGTGTGTGCGCAAACACAGGTGCTCTCTCTATTCCTTCATTCTCATAGCCCGATGGGACGGCAATCCGAAACGGCCGGAGAGAGATGTTGCAGTACCAACAGTTTTACATGCTTTCCGAGGCACGTTGTGTATTTATTATACATACACAAAGACCCAGACCCGAAACAACTATCTGTGGATCATACAAATATTTGTACCTTGCGGGAATCGAACTCGCGACAGGTAGCTCAGCAGTTGATCTCCCAACCACTCCACCAACCGTGCCGTCACATATAAACAAGTTAATGAATATATATAATGAAACAACACCGGAATGTAAAAAAAAAACTAACTACACGGTTACTAGAATTAAGTTATCAAAAACTGAAGAACTCTTTGAAATGCTTTGAAATAATATAAAATAATAATATAAATTATTTATGCATAAGTACTTAATTGTACATTGTATTGTACAGTAATGGCGTCAATGGACAAAAACATATGTATTTTGTGTTTTCACGTTTTTTGTGAGCCATGTATGTAAGCGCGTTTCACTTAGCATATCGACTGTGAACTGACAACTGGTACTATCTCATTCTTGACAACATTGCAGCATTAAGAAGAAAATATCGGTCGAATGTTAGTACAATTTGAATGAATTCGATTCTGGGGTCTAATTTTGATTGAAGTAAAATATGCTTTTTGCAGCGCTGCCGGGTATGAAATAGTTTAGAATGGTATAACCAAGTAAAATCCTCATAAAATCGAGATAGGACATGTTGCCAGTTCACAGTCGATATGATATATCGCTAAACTAAAAATGACTTACCTGAAGTGGTCATCTTGTTTACATCCTAGTGAATCCAAAAGATTTGAGATGTATTCCTTTTATAATAACTTTGAAGGGTGCCTGTAGCACTGCAAAGGTAAACTATAAAATTCATAAAAGTGCATAATGTTGAATATAGCTTTTTAGTTTAGTTATGTAAGTGCTTATTTTTCATTTTTGTTTTTTATAACCGATGTTGTTCTAGGTATTCTGTAACTGAGTAGAAACATTTCTGTGTTAGAAATTCTTTTAGGTATTTATTAAATTATTTAATTTAATTATTATGACTTTTACAAAAATAATCAGGTTCTTTACAGTAGTAAAACCCGCGAATGAAATAAAATAAAAGGCAACGAATTCTCTATTCACGTTAAGTAACAAAGTTCACCTGTCGCTTCCCTAGATGGCGATGTACCACTCGTTTAGATCGCGCTATGGTTTCGTTACCAACGAAAGTATGGGTGAATTGAAGGCAAAATAATGTGTTACCTTATAGTCCGTAATAGCGGCTGTCTAAGTGTCAAGATCTGGTCGAACCAGAAGATATTTTTGCAAGGTTATGTTTTGAATGACCTTAAATAAGAATTGAACCTAATAAGGGCTGATATTTCCATTTTCGGATAATTTGTATCTGAGTAAATAATATAGTAGCGATTTGATAGGTATTGTATAGAAAATAGGCTTGGGTAATATCGTCTTTTCGCTGTATTGAATCATATCTATATATCGGTTTTGAATATCAGATATCGAATCTATATATTTCAATATCTATATATTGGTCAAAATCTATGGTACTCGGAAACCAAAGTAGTACCACACGTTACTGTTACTTTTTAAAGTTTCGGTTTTATGGTACGTATGCGGTATGACGTATTGGCGTATTGGTTGAATCTATGATATTCTGAAACGAAAGTGGTTCCGCGGTTCGGTCGTATCTATGTATTCAGAGTATCATAGATATTTTACGTTATTATTATTGTGTGGTTCTGTGCAGTGTCATTCGTGTCGATTGATATTGTACTTAGTTTGTGCGCCGTTCGATATATAGATATTGGATATTGTGCCGATATATAGATATTGTATCTATATACGATTTGTATCGCCCACTCCTAATAGAAAATAATGTCAAACTTTCAAACCGCCATATTTATTCTTTAGGTATACGTTATCTGACCTAAATAGTCTATGTGAAAAGAAAAATATTGTTAAATAAGGATTACAGAATATTTCACATGTTTTTATATGTCCTCCTGATCGAATTTCAGTCACGGCGGCCAATCTCACCGCCAACTACGCAGGAGATATTATAGAGCACAAGTGTGTGCGCAAACACAGGTGCACTCTCTATTCCTTCACTCTCATAGTGCGATGACGATGGACGGCAATCCGACATGACCGGAGAGAGATCAGGCGCAGGACTAACGGATTTACGTGCTTTTCGAGGCACGGTGTGTATTCACATATACAAAGATCCGAAACAACTATATGTAGATCATACAAATATTTGTTCCGTGCGGGAATCGAACCCGCGACACGTAGCGCAGCAGTAGATCTCTCAACCACTGCGCCAACCGTGCCGTTTACATCAATAAACCAGCTGTATAACGATTTTTTAGTGAGAAAGCTATTCTTCTTCGGCTATTCTTTAAAATATGAGCCGAGTGACTTTTTCAGATGAATAATAATATTATATGGGTGAGTAGGGATATAATATGTCGGTGTAGCTGGGAAGAATTATTTCTAGTGTGACAAAAGCTCAATAAGTCAATTTCAAGCATGAGAAATTCAGGACAGGACCTAAGATTAACCCTTGTGGCATGCCTATGCCGAACAAGTACCTATGCATTAAATGCCTAATTACCGGAGTTGACTATTGTAATGTACCAGGTACGAAAAAAGGCCTATCAATGTTGACATACACAATCAAAATCTTGTTATGAGAATGAACCAAATGTAATTATTAAAGTTCCTGTATAGATATATCATGGCTGCAGATAAATACAGTCTGTGCGGAAAGAGAACCGTCGTCGCGTAGAAGGGAACTAACATTAGATATTATTACAAATACATTTAATTGAAACACTTATTGAGACTTAAAAAATTGAATCTGAGAGATTATAAAGCAGCCTCAGAGTATCAAGATGTTTATAGTCGAACTATAATGACGTAACAGCGCCTTCAGCATGACAAATACAGCAATTAAACCTTCAAATCTTATAACGATTCTCTTTCCACACAGACTGTACATATTTCATTTCGACGTGAAGTGGAATATGATATTATTATTCTTCAAGGTGCTGTAGATTTTAAAATGACCAACAAGTCTGATAAAGTAAAACACAAATTAATAAGAAACTCAATTTTATTCACACTTTAGTCCTGTCCCCCTCCCCATCTGTTTTGCTCGCATCCTTGCGAGTAGTGTGCGCGAGCGCAGCGCGGGTAAGTGCAGCCGCGGGCGACTCCACGCACAGCCACAGGATACACGCACACAAGTACGTCAGGAAAATGGTCGCCGCCAGAACTGTCATCTGGAAGATAAATACCAGAGCAAACTTTCAAAAAACGGAGTGCAAGGGCAAGGTCATGGTCATCATGTCGTCATCCTACGGTACGAGTAATTCCATACCGACACTATAGAAGAAAAATCATAAGAAGCATCTCTTATCGTTGAAGCTTAGTTAGCGAAGTAAGTTGCTGATAGCCTGGATTATTGATGGCTGGACGACCGTCCTATCATTTGTCTCCTCAGAGCGTCTGTCTGTCGTTCAGTGGTGACCGAGTATTACAAGAATTTTATAAATATGTTGTCGTGTGCATCTGATTTCAACAGATTCTGTGACAGGACGAATATCTATGGGGAGCGCACTTGCCATCAAGTGAACCATCATTCAGTGTGTTTGCTTCTCGAGTTTATAAAAAACGTTGGCATACAGGTTAACCATTCTCACTTACAACGTAATAATCTGACATGTGTATGAGTTGTGTCTGTGCCCCCACCAGCCCTCGCTGGAACAGCGTGTGCAGTAGGAAGGCGCAGTATGATACCCTGCCAGTCCAGGTCCAGCCACGCCATTCTATAATGCCGCGGTAGATTGCTGGGAAAACACAAATAAAACTTAAATAATAAAAATGGCTTCATGACAGACATTGAAATGAAATGAAATGAAATGAAATTATTTTATTTTTGCAATTAGGATTTTTCAATCACTTTTACACGTCTTTTTTAAACTAGATGGCGTCGGCATTTCCTATGACTATCCCTGAGAAGAAACGCCGAAACAAACTCAGGGGTCAAAGTCTATTTTAAAGTCCAGACAGATTGTAATGATGTAAGGTTTTATGTGAGACAAATATAGGGTGGAATAGCCTTTTGAAGAAAGTGCCATAACTATTTGAGCTAACCTTTCGCAACAGAGTGCAAGCATGCATCAGTTATCGTGAGAATTAATGAAATTAAGAGCGTTCAGCCTAGATCTCACTCACATTTACAATGTATTGGGGTTATATATAAGAAATCATTTCAATTTAAACGACATTACAATATCAAAATAATGAAGTAAATAATATAATAATTAATGGCAAAAATTGTATATAAAAAATTGTATATAAAAAAAAGGAAAGGCTAAAGAGCGTAATCCCAAGCGTTTTTGTCATCTAAATAGTCCGAAATTTTATAGTATCCTTTTTTACAAAGTTTAGATTTAATTACAATTTTGAACTTCTTTAATGTTAAATTACGTATATCATTGGGAAGCTTATTGTAAAAGCGTATACATTGTCCCATGAACGAGTTGCTTATTCTGTAGAGGCGCGTAGCATGTACAGCAAGGTTGTGTTTATTCCTAGTGTTCAAAGAATGAGTATCAGAATAATTGCACAAATTACTGGAAATATTCCGTATTATGGATAATGAAACATATAATTATAGAAAAATCTATAAGTACTAGAAAGAAAATAAGAAGAAGGAGAATGACTACACTCTATGACTCTACAGAAAGATCTATACAGCTTTAAGGATTTACCAAAAGAACTGCAGTTTTCCACACAACACTTACTTTCAAACTTGAACACGCATCCCAATATCAAGGTTACAACCAGAATTTGGAACACGGGCTTGTAGAAGGTGGCGTACAGCACCCGGAGCACTGCTGGGGCTCTGCCACTGTCCGAGTAGAACAACCCACCCGAAAGAATCACCGCCACACCCAGAGGAAACACCAGCCACATCACCCAGCGGTGCTTCTGTGGATGAAGGAAGAAACCGCAAACTTGTTGTTATTCCTCTTAGATCTATCTTATTATGATTTTTATGCGAATCCAAGTCTACCTGCTCCGAAAGTTTCGTAATATGAGGCGAAAAGAAAGGTGTATAAAGTGCAAAGATATATCCTAGAACGAGTTGCTCTCATTGGTTCTGCGTATCTACCATATAACGCCGGTGATAATAGATATCCATTCTGTCAATGAATAGAAAGACTAAATTAAGAGCCTTTAATAAGAAAAAATTTTAAACGATCCATAAATTTAGAGTAAGCATAAAGTGATGTAATAATCGTAGCACGTGTCGTTCTAAAGTTTCTGCTGACCCCCATATTTGGACATTACTTTATAATTAGATACAGTTGCCGACGAAACCGGTGTCGAAAACCTTACAATCATTATCATCTCACCTTATACTTATCTAAATCCTTGCCCTTCTGGAAGTGGTAAGCGAGGAAGCCTCCAGCCAGTCCCAGGATGTACGTAGACATATTGGTGTGACCGCGGATGTACAGCAGACGGAAGGTTGGGTCCGACGCATACAGGTTGCGGTACAATCTAGGGAAGTGAAGAATCAAGAATTAAGTATGTGCAAAAAGATTCCGGTGGTTGCATTTCATCACAAGAAAAGAACACGGGACCCCTTTTTAAGAGACGGACTGTGCCGTAATTCAGCATGAACTTTTCTTTTTCTACTAGGTACTTCAAATTCTTAAACACTTACTCCGGAGACTGTATCACCACTGCGTCCAAGTCCTGGAAGTAGGTGTGTCCTGCGACGATTACCAGAGCTATCAAAAACAAAGTAGTCAGTAATATCGCCCGGGTCTTGCACCTGCGAGCCACCACACACACCAGCAGGCCCATACAGAAGAGTTGCGTGTCAGCTGCTAAGTACCTAAGGATTTGAAATTATCCAAAATCAAAAATGGTTCAAAAAAACTCGTTAGAGTACTGTTGAAAATGACGTGGCGTTCAAAAATTCAGAAAATTCTTTGAGTACATTTTTTATTCTTGCTCGACTGCGGTCTCACTCGTATTTTTACAAAATGAGCCCTTCCCATGTTCCTTACCAAGTCTGCGGCATGCACCAGGCGTCATCATACACGTAGTTGTTGATGTACAGCAGCTGCGCCCACCAGTACTGCCTGCAGGCGTCGGCCTCGCTCGTCACTACCAGCTGCCACAGCGGGCCCTTAAAGGCATACCGCATCCACGTTGATATCGTGAACATTACGAGAGCGTATGTTGGAGTTAGCCTGCAAAATGAAAAAACTTCATTAGATCAGGTAGATGATATTAGTTACGATAGTGGTAATTTTTCTAAGACTGGATTGCATTTAGATAGATATAGATATGTCTGTCTATTAATATACTAGATCTGCTTAGTCTTAGACAAAGTTGTTTCTTTCCTTTTTTTATCTTCTTAATGAAAAGTTCTAAACTTTACACCTTTATAACCACCATGTTAATTACCATGTTATATTAACATTGTACTTTTTGGCATTATACACGTGCCAGATTCCTTAATCTTTAAATTATACATATATTTTATAATTACCTCAGCCATCTAAGTAGAATCCCCTTAGGAAACTGCACCCAGCTGACTGTATGCTTCTCAGCGTGAAGCTGGAAGTTGAAAGCGAGGAGGAAGCTCGACATCACGAAGAAGGTGTGCGTCACCAAGCTGCCATTGAATAGGATTTGTTTCAACGGATCATCGTATGACTGGAAGAGAACGACGACAGTCAAATTTATAGTTTCATTAAACTAGTTTTACAGTGTTTTATAGTCACCAAAGCAACCACTTTTCGGCATAAAAAAAACAAAATCTATAAAATAAGACTGACATATGCTAGAACTACTTTAGATGACTAAGAGTGTAGTCTACAAAGTTATTAGGTAAGTATTTAGAATCTGAAAATGTACACGGATGTAAACAAATGTGTAATGTCTACGATGAAAAACAAAGAGGTGTGTGTTAAACGGAAAATACTGTATGTATAATGATGTAATTAGGAATTGTAAAGTTCCTCAGAGATATAAAAAAGGGTAGAAGGCACGGAGTAGTAAAGGTAGTTCGTCTGACGGTCATTATTATAATCATAGGTTCACAAAAGTAGCTTCTTCATCTGACAGCGAGATAATTTTTCACAATTTCTTTTCTTTTTTTTCTTTAAAATCTTCAAGGCTTTCTTTAAGTTCAGAAGTGAACTAAGGTTGGCAGGAGAGCTAATAAGAGAATCGCGCAAGAAGAAAAGTAAATAAAAATAAATAGTAAATAATAATATATTACCGTTTCGATGTACAAGGGATTGTTCACATATGAATGCGACATTATAAGCGTGGTGTGGGAAAAAAATACACACAGCATCGTCATGGTCCTGAAAATAAGGAAATTAAAAGTTAAATAAGTATAAGTATACTATAGCAGCACATCTGTTTAATTGAAGTTTCGCTTTGTTCGAAGCCGTTAGTCTCGTGTAATAGGAGACGAACCTATTACACGCAATATCATATTACCGGCTGCTATCAAAAAGTTTCTAACGAAAATACCCAATATCACTTTGCTTGATCCAGGAATTCCGTCTGATAGATCAGTAAGACATATGCAAGTTAATAAATAATAGTACCTAAACATAATTATACTATCTAAGCCGTAGCGATATACTGAATGCGGGTTCATCATCGAAGACGATTTATATGACTGTATTTACAGAACAAAGATTAGCTACGCCATTGATTTTTATCACCAACAATTTATGCTCACAATAAAACATATTCCATCGCCCGCCCAACACAAGGGCTCAGCAAAAGATGTTAACCGCAAGAAACGTGAGACGACTAATGTAGTTTACCTCAGTCCATGAAACTGTTTCAATCTTAAGAGCCGGGGCTCCGGCCCCATATTGTTGGAGGCTATCAGCTTGGCCCAGTTTCTGCGTAGTGAAAACGCCAATAAATAAGGGTTTCCTGAAATAATTTAATTATTTAGATTACTGGTTAAAATCTATATAGTGTTACGCCTGTATTCCCCCATGGGTTAGGCAGAGGTATCATGCTGTACACTCTGTATTGAGTCCCTTGTAATAAGGGTCAAGAAAGCCTATAGCTTTCCACCGATCATTAGTCTAAACACTGGGTTGGACAAAAAATCCTGCGGCCACTAGACCTATGAGTCAAAAGTAACTTTATCGGAAACAATTCGTACTTTCGAATTAAAATTGAATTACCTGTTTTATTATTATCCCTCTTGCTTAATATAACGTCATACAAGCTTCCGGCAACGTTGAGCGCTATTAAAACTAAATAAACCACAGCCATGATAATATCACTAGTATCTATCTGGACTCGATCCCCTTCCTTGTTACAGTACTGTACATTTGCTACTTCTCCTTCCAATCCATATTCGGAGAATATAGAATTATTGAGGCATCCCTCAAGGGTCTCTCTTAGGTCCCGTGTTTCGTTTAGGTTAGATTCTCGCGTGAAGTCTTTACAGGTTCTTGTTAGACACACTCCTCGATGTATTTGTGTGTGATTGAAGTGTTTTATTTTGTGGTCTGAATATCCCTGAAAATAAAAAAGGATATCACAGTCGATTGTAGTTACGTACAGTCGTGTACACAAAGTATATTTTATTTGGACGACAAGCTAGATAAATTGTTATGAATCATAGTTTAAGTCAGTTTTGTTAATCTTTCTTCTTCTATCTATCCACAAATTTTTTCTAACTTGTGGAAATGCTCATGCATGTCCGCTGCTCTAGGGGAAGGCGACGGGTAAAGTCGGACTTTTACCGACTAAAACCACACGGTGTTCCTGCGGTATACCGGTAGCGCCGGAGATACGGGATTCGGTCGCGCATTCACCTCACCCTATCTATCTATACCTACTATAATCCTACTAATATTATAAATGTGAAAGTTTGTGAGGATGGATAGATGGATGGATGGATGGATATTTGTTACTCAATCACGTCAGAACGGCTGAACGAATCTGGATGAAATTTGGCACAGAGATAGATTATAGTCTGGAATAGCACATAGGTTTCGTACGGGTTCGTAAACCACGCGGGCGAAGCCGCGGGCGGAAGGATCCTTACACTATACCACGTTCTTACATACTGTGTTCCATATTTTTACTATTGTATTTTTGTAATATTATCTAAAGCTTAAGTTTAGAGCTCAATAAAAATAATAATTACTTCTTCTTTCTCTTATGAGTATTCCAGAATAAGACGCGGGCACAGCCAGTATCTAATCTACATATCTATCTATCATGTAACTTTGATCTTTAAGCTATACCTACTGTTTAAAGAGCAATAATTATTATAATGATACCTGTTAATTGTATGTCACTATATTTATGAACTGCATAAAATTATATAATAAACATTACCCTTCAATTTTCCGTCATTTTGCCCAGGTCACCAGACCTCTGTGAAATAGCATAATGTACGCTACAACATGTATGTACAAAATAATAACGTGTTATTCCTATAATTAACATGTTAGAGATCTGCTTGATAACGTTGATAGATCAAAATTGTGCAAATTAACTAATTAAGTACTTGGGACCATAGCAAATATAACCGCAGATTTGTTAAGATGGTTGTCATATATTATTATAAAATGTATGACAATAAGCAGCTTTATTCATGTTTATGAGAAAGTAATTAGCAAATCCTATCCTACTATCCTACTAATCCTACTTCCTATCCTACTTATATTATAAATGTGAAAGTTTGTGAGGATGGATGGATGGATGGATCTTTGTTACTCTTTCACGCAAAAAAATTGTGAAAGGATCTGGATGAAATTTGGCACAGAAATAGATTATAGCCTGGAATAGCACATAGGCTACTTTTTATCCAAGGAAAATGCACGGATTCGTAATCCACGCGGGCGAAACCGCAAGCGGAATCTAGTAATATTATAAATGTGAAAGTTTGTGAGGATGGATGGATTGATGGATCTTTGTTACACTTTCACGCAAAAACTAGCGAAAGGATCTGGATGAAATTTGGCACAGAGATAGATTATAGCCTGGAATAGCTCATAGGCTACTTTTTATCCCGGGAAAAATGTACGGGTTCGTAAACCACGCGGGTGAAGCCGCGGGTGGAAGGTAGTAGATAAAGAGTGCAAATGCACAAAAAAATCCACCCAGTATTAATATTTATGAGTTTTTTTTTTTTAAATAATTTATCTCAAACGCTATCAAGTTACTATCCTGGTTCGGAAAAATCTTAGATCCGGGGTTTTCAAACGATTGTTTATCTAATTATGTAATTGAATTGGATCCACAGCACGATTGGCGCAGTGGTTATTTGTATGATCTACAGATAGTTGTTTCGGGTCTGGGTCTTTGTATGTGTGAATATTATGTGTTTGTAAAGGCAAATATGATAAAGGAAGCATTCCAAAAAAGAAATACACCGCCGATGACTTAAATAACACTTGACTCTAAAGTCATTCTATCCCTACAGTTCACCTTAAAATGACAGAGACAACAAAACAACAAAGTTATTATTATTATAACGCCGTATTGTGCCAGTGCAGGGCCAAGGACTTTCTCCCAAACGTTCCACTTTTTCATATCTATAACTTCAAGGAAACTTGCTTAAAATTAATTAGGGTTTGAGTATCAGCATCATCATCATCAGCCAGAATACGTCCACTGCTGAACGAAGGTCTCCCCCAAGGGGGGGGGGGGGTCGCCATAATCCCCACGCTTGGAAGGTGGCTTGGGGATCGCAGTGGCTCACCGATTAGTGAGAGGACGCTGCTGCCCGTCCTCCGGTGTCTGGCCTCAGTTTTAAGACGTATACCCGGGTTTGAGTATTATGCACATAATGCTGTAGTCCCTGAAAGATTGAGCAGATGGGTACTATTGTACACCCACATTTAACCACCGATACAGTTATTGTATCCCATGTATTAGGGAGCGAGCCTATTGCCATCTACCGAGCACAGTTCCAAACTCCGTTCTGCTACTGAGAATTTCCATACAGAAAAACCCAATAACACTTTGCCCGACCTGGAATCGGACCCAGGACCTCACGCTCAGCAGTTTTGCTTGCGATCATGACGCAGCTAGACCAAGTAATTATAGTTTTAATAAATACCAGTAATACAGTTAAATAAAGGTCAGGTTTTCCCATTCTTATGGACACAAATTAAACAAATGAGTTTTGCATTTAAACGATATAATTACTTACGATAAATAATTATATACTATTACTGACTGACCACTGAGATACAGAGCAGCAAAATGTGCGTCATTCAAATTAATAACACAAACAAATTAGTTTCTCTTTAAGTAAATACTTCTTATTCTTGTGTCAGGGGTTTGTACATAACTACTGCGTTTTGGTTGATCTGCGGTCAGGGATGGGTGACCATTTTTCACACACAGACCCCTGCGTGCCTCGGATGTGTCATACGAAGAAGTTACAGTCGTTACGGGTTGACAGCAGCCCAAAAAGTCTGACAACCAGTCTAACCTTACAGTATCCGTGTCTCCCAGTAATTGGGTGGCGGAGGTTAGGCAAAGGTGTGCCCACATTTTGCCAATGCCGTTTTTGAGATCCAAGTAATATAATAGGCGACGAGCCTACTGCCATCTATTGCCAACTACCGGGCATAATTCCAAACTCTGTGCTGCTACTGAGATTTTAAACAAGTTTGTTCCACCGAGGAATCGGACTCAGAACAGAATGCTCATCAATTACGCTTGCGACTAGTAGATCTATAACGCAGATCTAGAGGAATAGAATATTTTTATTCAAGTAAACGAATCACAGGCACATATGAAAACTTATTGGACGTTGCACCAAAAAGGTGGTCCTATCGAGAAGAACCGGCAAGAAACTCCATGTATGTTACATTAGATAAACTATTAAATTTTTGAAGTTATACTCTTTTGGCGCGCTTGATGAGAGTTAATTCTTACGATGCGCGCGCACACACACATTTAAAAGCGACACCATGAAGTTGGCTGGTAAATATCTCTTAAATTTTTTTGGGAATTGATAGCTATATTCAAGGTAGTTATTGATATTTGTGCATCTGTAACACGTGTTTCATATCAGTGGATATAAAAAAATAAATAAGAAGTATAACTTCTTACGTGCGTACATAAGTACACACAAACATGTTTTTTTTTAATGGAAACCATTCCGCGTTTTTCCAAAAAAACTTGTAAGACTGTACCTGTATCATCCTCATGAGCTCTGCATTGTTCCCTGCGTGCAAATTAACATCGATCACACAGTACGTGCCTCCCGGCTCCGTCATGCACGCCTCGTAGTCGTCCAGGCCGTACAGGGCCGGCATTTTGTTGTATTCACTTACTGAAACAGATAACACGGTGAAGATTTAGAGGTATGTGTGTTTCTGTCGAGTCAGCACGAGATATTACATGGAGGTGGCTCCAGTACCGTCTTTATAAAAAGGGCACACGGGGCCCATGCCCAGGGCCCCCGACCTCAAGAGGGCCTCGAAAAGCCAATATATTCGCTTACACGAAAAAAGGAGCTCAATTTTTCTATTATTAGGTAAATACTAACAATTACCGTAACATTTCTAAATTGAAATGGACACCATATCCGCCTTGTTTTTTTCTAAACAGTGACCATTTTAGTTATAAAAAGTGATAAAGTGAGAGAAGATAGTACTTATATAAAAAGATAGTATAAAATCATAACAGAAACATGTTTTTTCTTGTCATTCGATTATTTTTTACTTTACGACAGGGCCCCAAATTCTTGTATGCCCTAAGACGGCCTTGGGTGGCTCATGCCGTAGTGGAAAGATTAGTCAGCAATGGTGGTATCGACGCTGACTGCTCAGGGTGCGCAATCTCATGATTCGTCACTCGTGGGAGCTATTTCTTGCATCGCAGTGTTATTAGATGGAATTCGCTGTAGCAAGGAAGGGTTAATTTATTTATTCAACTATTTTTTTCTTCACAGGTTGGAAGCATTATGTTAAAGTCAATATGATGTTAGTTGAAAAAGTATATTTGAGAAAAGTTAAATCCATCAGAGGACTGCCAAAATGTCTCTGTTTGATAACGGTAAGTTCAAAGTGTGATATCTAAAAATGTATTACTCCATATTTCAAGTAAACAGCTAATGTAAATAAGCCATTGTTAAACATTTTAATTATCATACTACCGATAATTGAACAATATTGTTACTATTAATTCTATAATTGCAACGCTGTCAATAATAAATTACTAGTATGTATCACAATCAATTCGCGTACTTCTGTAGCTACGGGTTTTTCTTTTAACGGCTATCAGGTTTACAGAGACTGGTATCAGTGGCGTAGCGCCAGTTTTAGCCGCCCGGAGCGCAGGCAAATTTCGTCGCCCCCTTATTTAGTCTTTAAAGAAAGCGGGATTCCCCGGTTTCGTCACAGATTATCGAATAAAAAGTTCAGAGCTCATTTTAATCGGTCCCAATCGTAGGTGCGACATAAATATGAAATGGTTCAAATATTTATAAGATATAGGTATTATTATTATTAATTATTGTGAAATTTTGTTTTCATAACTGCCCCACACTAAGTTTTCTCTCAGACCCGAAACAACTAATTGTAGATCATACAAATATTTGTTCCTTGCGGTGATCGAATGCGCGACACGTAGCTCAGAAAACTAATCGCTTAGCCACTGCGCCAACCATGTCGTCAAGTTACATAAGGATTATATAATATATAAATGAATCATCATCATCATCATCATCGGGATCGCAGTGGCTCACCGATTAGTGAGAGGACGCTGCTGCCCGTCTTCCGGTGTCTGGCCGCAGTTTTAAGACGTACCCGGGTAAATGGATAAGTAAATATAAGTGAATGTTATGTACAGTCGACGTGAAATATCTTATAGTTCCGTTTACAATTCCTAAAAATTATCCAAACAGAATAACTTGTGGTTTTCCTGCTTGAAATAAACTCAAAAAGTTTCCCTCTTTATTTATTTTTGCATTTTTATTGCTCATCGTTTTATTTTTAGAATTTCAGTTATACCTATGTATAATTAGATACATTTAGGGAAAGGAACTTGAGGAATAGTCATATATCATCATCATCATCAGCCAGAAGACGTCCACTGCTGAACGAAGCCCCCCCCCCCCCAAGGGGGGGTTTGCCATATTCCCCACGCTTGGCAGGCGGCTTGGGGATCCCAGTGGCTCACCGATTAGTGAGAGGACGCTGCTGCCCGTCCTCCGGTAGTTATAAAATAGAAAAACATGTCCATAACGAAGCTGCTTTGTATTTCGCAAATATTTTACGCACCAAAGTTGGGTAATTATTTATTATAAATAAACTCAACTCCAAGATTGTCCATTGGATTGTCCTGTGAGAATGCACGGCCATTTCCCCTCTCAAGCACTGCCCCGATATTGTCCAAAGTCTGAAGCTACCTTGTTGCTTCTAACAACATTACAATCAGGGTGGCGCTGTTGACTATTTTTGAGTTTAAAATTTAATTGTACCACATGCGAGATATACCTACGAATACGTGACGAAGATCTGTTTAAAGATAAATAAACAACTGGACAGACAAGGGATTACCATGTACCTACATTTAAACTGAATGTGTGTCTTCATTAAATAAGTACTTAATATAATAAAACTATCAATGATTCTGTTGCATATTTAAATGTGTTGCATATGTAAGTGTTTGTTATGTAAATTGTAATTAACTGAACCTGCATTTTATGACCAGTTGGCATAATATGTTAAATGGACACTGACATAAAGAATAAAGTACATAACGTTACTCAATATCTTTACGACAAACATTAAGGCCAACAGTATTGTCAATGGTATGTATTATATTAAAAAAAAAGGCCCGGATTTGTAAAATTAAAAACGTGCTTTAAAATATGATATATCCTATCCTACTAATATTATAAATGTGAAAGTTTGTGAGTATGGATGGATGGATCTTTGTTACTCTTTCACGCCCGAACGGCTGAACGGATCTGGATGAAATTTGGCACAGAGATAGGTTATAGTCTGGAATAGCACATAGGCTTTTTATCCCGGAAAAATATACGGGTTCGTAAACCACGCGGGCGAAGCCGCGGGCGGAAGCTAGTACGTTCATAAAAAAATCCTAATATGGCCATCTAACTGACGACCCTGAACAAACGGTCTCCACTGCGTCATTGGGGTCATCATAGTCATACAATTAATTCACAGCTTGCTCTATTTTCCTGTCCAGCACCTCTTATTTTGAACTTGACCCACGGTTCAATGGCGGACTCTTTATGGACTATTTTCCACGAAGTCCGCATGTTTTCGAAAGACTTCCTGGGTTATTAATATTATTAAATGGACACAAAAGCCATTTCGAACCTTTTTAGGTAGTTGTGGCTCTTTGTACTTTGCGTGAATACAAATCTACGTATTCAAGGCGTGCCTTTAAACAGAGTTACGTGCAGAAAGTCGTAGTTGTGATTCGCGACGGATTAAGCAAAATTACAATGGATGAATGCCAAATCACTATTTAATCTTTTATCCTTTGTTTTATGCTGTGTGCTAAATGGACTTTAGAGTTGGTGGTAGTGCACCTTGTTCTGCTGTTATAGTTACCGAGTATCTCATCTACCGTAAAACACATTTTTTACAACCCTTTATGGTTTTGAATTTGGCAAAATGCAAACCGCTCATCTTCGCCCGTCTACTGCTCGTTCTCGTTACATTTCACGATCTTCCTAAAATTTAGGATCAATGTTTATTAGAGAGATTTGATCTTTATGATTGACCTTATCGATTGGTGTTATAAATATACAGGATGCTTTATTATTGGTTCAATTAAAGAGACATGCAAGTGACTTTTTAAAATGTTTGTTGACATTTATAAGTTACTAGCTGTGCCCGCGACTTCGATCGCGTGGATGTCGGAACTTAACAATGTATTTTTTAGTGAGACCAAATGCACTTAACACTATTTTTATCTAAAATAAAAGATTTTTTCTAAAATAAAAGTAGCCTAAGTTACTCCTTATTACATCAGCTACCTGCCAATAAAAGTCTCGTCAAAATCGGTCCAGCCATTTCAGAGATTAGCCTATACAAACAGACAGACAGACAGACAAAAATTGTAAAAAATGTTATTTTGGTGTATGTACCGTATATATATTTATATGCATGTAGTAAAAAACGGTTATTTCAATATTAGAAATAGACACTCCAATTTTATTTATATGTATAGATTAGAACGTATTTATGACGATGGATATAGAGATAGTTCACAGGTGTTATTAAAATATATTTTTTGGTAAAATATTGATACATATGTGTAATTTTTTTACCAAAAACTATATTAACACCTGCACGTATTCATAATTGGTTTTTATTTTTCTGAACTAGGTTCCACCAATTCTACCCTTTTGTAATTTTAACATGTAATAGCTAACTAATGAACACATAAGATAAATTTTTTTGATAGGTGTCCATTTGGGGGTTAGTATAAAAAACCACCAAAAAATATACTTCACGTTTTTTACAGTTTCCAATGTCGCAAAAATTTTCAAAATATATACTATAATTAGTTTATAGACAGTCATATACAGTTTAAATTTCATAAAGATATCTTCAATAGGTATTGAAAAAAACATTTTTTTACGTTAAGGGTTGTCACCCCCATTATTCTCTTATTAGAGGGGTTAGGGATATAAAATTAATTATATGGCTATTTTAGATGGAGAACAATAAAAACAAGATAAGATCCCTTCATCAGACGTGAGTGCAGTTTTCATATGGTTAACCGGCTAGACCCTTTGTATCATAATCATCTGAATAGCCTTTTGCCCTTCTTTGACGTGGGGGTCGGCTTCCAGACAAATCAGATGCGTCTGAATAAGAGTATTTTACACGGAGCGACTGCCATCTGACCTCCACTACACAATTACTGGGAGACACTACCAACATTATCAGACTTTTTGGCCAACTGACGTCTGTAGCAACTGCCATAAAAAAAATACAAACATATTTATTTCATCTCAAACATTCATACATAAACTGAGGCAGCCCCAGTAAGTTACAATAGTACTTGTGTCGGAGCTGTCTCACTCTTCCCTTAAGTGTATCTTAACGATGAAAATAATGAAGCTAATGAACACACAAAGATTAAGAAAAAGAAGAAAGATGAAAATATAAATAATAATAAGCAGCTCTCGATGTGTGAGGGGTGCACGTATTTGTATGACGCCATAGGTATTCGTATGACACCCGGGAATGAAGAACGGTCAACCATCGAAATACAAACCGCAGCGTGCGCTGCTTAACTTGGCAGATCAACTAATCTGCAAAAAAGCTATTGCAGTTATAAGCCCCTCGTGTCGCTCGTAAACTTTTATGTAAAGATGGGGAATTTCTTACCAGGTTGGAAGCTGACCTTGACAACATAAAGCTTTAGGCTCCGAACAAGTTGCAGAGCGACTTTCATCTACCTATGTTTACATACAATATCGTTACCTGCTTCATTTCCCCTAAAGGGTTTTAAAAAGAAATAGTTTTTACTCGCAACTTCACCTGCTTGTATTTCTTATTTATTATCAAATTACAGTCTTGCTGCAATAGTAAAAATAATCCAATGTCCTTCTATAAGAACCAGGCTACCTATTTGTAAAATTTCTTAACGAACGTTTTAGTGGTATAGGCAGGCAGACAGACAGAGTTACTTTCACTATTATAATAGTTTGGATTGGATGTATACTACGCCACGTGCTTTGGATCATAATGTTAAAACCAGATGCCTTTCTTGGTCAAAATAACTTTTGGCTGAATTTTTGTGGGAACTACATAAGTCTGACCCGGGTACGTCTTAAAACTGCGGCCAGACACCGGAGGACGGGCAGCAGCGTCCTCTCACTAATCGGTGAACCACTGCGATCCCCAAGCCGCCTGCCAAGCGTGGGGATTATGGCAAACCCCCCTTGAGGGAGGCCTTCGTTCAGCAGTGAACGTCTTCTGGCTGATGATGATGATGATGACATAAGTCTAGTCAAAAGTATAAACATACTAGTGACCAAGAAGTTTGATTTGTAACATACATAGTACTTTTTCCATCATCATCGTTAGATCAACAGTCTAGGTCTAGACCCAAAGGACTAGTGTAATGACTAGTCTTCACGCTAAACAAGTTGGTGTCATCGGAGTTAAGTTCTCTTTCAAAACGATTAAATTGCTACCCTAAAGTAGTCATAACCAGCTCAATTTCCATCGGGTATTTAAGCTAGTAGATGAATCCAGAAACTTGTGTTTCACCGAGGCTTCAGGTCAGACCAAAGGGCACACGTTCGGGTGAAGTACGCAATAACGTGTTGGAAAGCTGTTGTAGGCATATCAGAAAATGTAGATACAGAATCCATCATTAATCTAAGGCTTTAAACCTTTTTAAGTATGCATGAAGGAAATAAATACCCTATTAATTATTTCCTTCATTCTGATTTCTACTTAAAACGTTACAATACTTACAAAATCTATTGAAAAAATGAATCTATTAAAAAATGTCTTAGCGCCGGCGACCATTGGTGTCTTTGTGAATGGCTACCTATTTCTTTACCACACTTACTTTTTAGCCATTCGTCCCTATCGTACCGATTTTTAATGTTGCTTACCCAAATCCTAACAGAGAAAAGGACCAATACTTTCTTTTTTACCCATTCGTCCCTATCGTACCGATTTTTAATGTTGCTTACCCAAATCCTGACTATTAAAGAAAACAGGTCTAATTTCAATGGGAATTTCCCAGACTTAAAGTTAAAGTTAAATTTCAAGAAAGATTCCAACTTACCATTTAATCTGTAGATCACTGCTGAACACCTTCCCAGGAAAACAATTAACACCACAAATATTGGATACATTTTTTGATTCAACTAAGAACCTGTTCCCGCACTCGTAAACGCTTAGGCAAAATTATTAAAAATATTACCTTTTTGGTTACTCGCTTTGTTACTTTACATTTATAAATTAATTAATGTTTAATCTTATTATGTAATTCAACTAGTAATTAAATAAATACACCAAAGCCCGCCATAATAACTTATGACTTTTGTGGCTACCGAAATTCAACCAGTGCATAAAGTAAAAAAAAAACTGTTGTCATAAAAACTATTTTAGGCTTCCTTCTTTCACAAATACGGCATAACTTGATATTTTATTTACGGAGACTATATTGCCGAGGTACATAAGTAGTGTAGCAGTTACGTGTGGTCAGTGGCGCGTGTGTGGTACGATAGGTCGCCTGACATTTCAGCCGCATGATATCCTTGCTACATCTACACATCCGACCTAGGCCGCTCTGACGTAACGTTTATGTCTTATTGTTTGTCTGTATTTGTTTTCTTAATTTGAATTTTCTTTTTACAGGTTGCGCAGAGTAAGAAGTTATGAAAGTCTGAATTTTATGAATGGCATTGGATCAAAGACGAAGACGAATACAAATTGATTCATAGACGTCAAGCCCAGTGCCGGATTAATCACGTAGCAAGAGTAGCAATTGCTACGGGCCCCGTGCTAAATGCGCCCACCTCCGCCACAGCGTAACTTTTTGGGTGAAACTTATTTAAAAAATATAACACAGAATTTCATACGGCAAAACGCACAAGTTCTACAAAAATTCACTTTATGCTTAAGAGGCCATAGAAGATCAAGGGCCCCCGATAGAATTTGCTACGGGCCCTGCGCTTGCTTAATCCGGCACTGGTCAAGCCGATATTGTATGTTCATAAATTCCTGCGACTCGTCCGCAAAGTAATTAAAGTAAGCACTAATTTCTATAGCATCATTACGCCTGTATTCCTCGACGGATTAGGCAGAGGTGTACTATTGAGCACCTTTCGCTGATGCTGTTATTAAGTCCCATGTAATAGAGTACAGTTCCAAACTCCATGCTGCTTCTGAGAATTTTTATGTAATAGAAAAACCCAATAACACTTTGCACGACTCGGGATTCGAACCCAGGACCTCAAGCTCAGCACCTTGCGACCACTAGACACCATGAGACAGTTTTCGGTGCATATTCATATCATTCCCAAGGCAAACCACGTCCCGCCAATAGTATGCCACGTTAATATAATATCGTATGGTAAAGTACACAAGTATTCATGTACTCAGTACAAGGAAATAAGAAGATGTCATTTAATACCTTCCTTTGTTTTATGATTCCAGTTTTATTAAGAATTATCCCGGTAATTCTTACTGATGCTGGCACTTCCATACCTAATTACATTTTTTTATTAGGTACGTACATTACACACGCGTTTGTAACTGTTGAAGCATGTTGAATTTTCTACGAAATCCTGCAGTGCCAACGTAGGTAGGTACATGTTTCATACCTTTTTGCAGTCGTCGATTTTCTAAAAGCGCTTCGAATTAATTTTGACCTACATGTAGGTATCCTAGGCTTTTATTTCATTATATATTTGAAGAGCTATTCATCTTATATAATTATTAATTATAGACACACGGAACGCCCGGGAATGAGTAACAATACATTTTCTTTTGTGTTGTTAAGAAACCAAGAACCTGCTAATGGTGAAATCTATGTATATCAAAGGGATATATTGGTTCAATTGCCAGTCATTTGTATCAATAATGATAGCTTGCGAATGAAATTACATCATAAATTAAATTATGAATAATATCTGCTCACTGAATCAGAGGCCATAGCTTAAGTTTCTTTTGACAAACTCGATTTAACGCATCGAATGCGATCGGCGCTCTAATTGGTGGAAAGCACGAAACGGACCAATCGGAGCGCCGAACGCGTTCGATGCGTTAAATCGAGTTTGTCGAAAAAAACTTACACTAGGGCCTCAGTGCGCCTTGCCCATCAATACTAGCAAACGTTTCTTTTTGTGCAAGTATCTGGGTAGAAAACTTACAAGGGCGTTTGATTTGGTCGGTCAGACATTCAAAGCCAGTGGCGGCGTAAAGGGGGGGCGATGGGGACGGTCCGCCCCGGGTGCCAAGCTCTAAGGGGTGACAGTCTGCGCCCGCAGGAGGACCACCGTCACGCACTTTGACTATGAAAAATAACTACCTTGAAGCTTCTGACATCCATCGTAAAATGAGACTATTCTGAGTCTGTTCTGAGGTTTTTCTTAACTATTTGCATTTTAGTGGCTTCGTGTAAAAGAAGCTTTTCAAAATTATATATTTAATAAAATCGTAATTAGGATCCAAAATGAGCCAAACACGAGTAACCAATCTTCAAAGCTGTATGTACTATACACGTGGAAAATACAGGAACGATTCTAATTTGTGAGCCAAATGAATTAGTCTCAACAATCAATCTTTAGTTATGAAAGTTGCAATATCGTGAAAATGAAAACAGCTGTTGAGTACCACAAGGCAGTATTCTAGCCCCATTTTTCTTTTTACGATGATCATACAAAGCAAATCATTACCAAAAAATCGGTTTTAGCATCATGAAAGTGTATTTTATGTTTGTATTTAATCTTAATTGCAAGCTTCATATGAAAACAGTGTTTCAGAGGAAATTACATAAAACTGTGAACACTCAAAATCTGCAAACGCTGCACAGCTCGTGCTTACATCATGTTACACCTAATTTAGATATTTCAGTACAATACCATAATGGAATATTTGAAGAACCTAACGGCCATACTTAATTGATTAGTAATCCGTACAGATAAGCATTTCATATAACTACAATTAGGACCCGGCCAAATAATGATAAGTGCGCCTAAAAGTATTCAATTAGCAAGTCTTTATAAAGTGTATTTTGTATTACAAATCGTATATAAAAAATAGTGTCTCGTGGTTCCACTGACCTCTTCACATTTAGCTAGTTAATGACTTTATTATTAGAGGCATGAAAATTCCTGAATGTCGGTGCATTTACTAAGGTATTATAAAGAACAAATTATTGAGCGATCGTTAAAAAACAATTTTGTTCAACATAGTCTTTTACTCATCGGCGAAATGTAAATGTACAATAGTACACCTCTCCCTAACCCTTCGGGGATTACTGGCGTGATGCTATATTCAATTTTTATTGACATGTATAAATAAAACCAGTTTCCTTTTGTAATGATGTATTGTACATAGGTGCTTAAAAAGTAAAAATACTTGCAATTAATTTTAAAATAACGTAACCAAAAAATATTTAAATAATCGATACCCACAATAGCATAACTTTTTGATTTAATTACTGTATTATTAACAAAACACCTAGAATTAATAGATTATATAATGTAATTCACAGAACTTTCAGCCATTGATTTATTGAATAGGAAACGAAATCAATTTTATATTATACAATACAATACACTTTATTGCACACTAGAAACAGAAAAAAAAATATAACAATGGAAACCAATAGAGATGTACAAAGGGCGGTCTTATCGCACTTGGCGATTTCTTGGCGACAGACAACCTTAGGATGGACACTTGGACAGAGTAGCAGGTAAAAAGAGAAGAATAGTTGACGGTGTAACATAAACAATATAACATAAAAGAAAATGAAATAAAAAACTATACAATATATTATGTCCTTGAGGAATCCAAACGTTACATACCTATTTAAAGTTATTTAATTATTTAGTTAACTTAATACAACATATATTTGTGCTCAAAGCCTTCACACAGGCTACACGATCTGTTGATGCTTTTTAGAACGAAACTATGATGAAATGAATGAAGACGAAAGTAAAAATTAAAACAGTTTTATTCCCTTTGACAATAACGTGTTCCTTCACGGTTAGACCACGCATACTCATACAAAACTTGACAGATTGAGAATATCTCGTGAAAGTGCGAGGAATCGTAACATAGCACTGAGCTCAGAATCGTCCTGAGACGAAATATACAGCAACAGACGTCTTCGATATGATAATGTCGACATCAAGATCCTGGCTAAATGCCTTCCCATCTGATGCAGTCGCTGACGATGGCGCTGAACCGCTCAGCGAAGAGCTCCGTGGGGGACAAAGCGAAGACTCCGACGCTACTGGCGTTGCCCAAATTGGGTGCATTCTGCGCCTCCACCAGCACCATCGGCAAGATGATAGTTGCCATGCAAAGAGCTGAGCCCAGCATCTGTAAGATACAAATTACAATAATATAAAAAAGTGATATTTTTATTATTAAAGCAATCTTCATGTTAGTGGTCTCAATGGCCTAACAGATTTTATGTTTGATTGTGGTCTAGACCATAACGCGAAATGCGACCCAAAGGAGCTAAATTAGCAATGATGATTTTGATTTTAAATTTTTATACTGCACATAAATTATGATTTAGCGCTTTGAGAGGTAGCTAAGGAGTTGTAAAGAACCTATTCCAAAAAGAATGAAACAATATGAAGAAGGAACTCGTCATTCCGGTAATATGGTCAAAGCTAGTATGGTAACAACATAAATTACTGTCCCACTGCTGGGCAAGAACTTATTCTCAGAATGAGAAGAGATAAGGCCTGTGTTCACCACGCTGGCCGGGCAGGCACCATCGAGAACATTTGAGTGCAGATTCCCCCTCAAGTCTCAACACTCACCTCCTTCAGTTCCCTGTCAAACGTCTCCCTGGGGTATACCTCGTTGACGTCGACCCCCACCCTGTCCAACGCTGCAGTCAGTTCCTTGTAGTAGTGGTCGACAAGGCGCTCATGGTTCTCCCTCCTGAACTGTTCGTCTGTGCCCATGAACTCAAAGTACAACAGGTCTATAGCTGGACATCCTGTGTGGACCGTCTGGTAGTCCACTGCTATCGATGCAAGGCGGCCGCTCTGAAAATTATGAAATTATAATTAATTCGCCTGTTTGACGACACGGTTGGCGTAGTGGTTGAACTATCGCCTGCTGCGCTACGTGTCAAGGGTTTGATTCCCGCACGGAACGAGTATTTGTGTGGCCTATAGATAGTTGTTCCAGATTTGTGTGTTTGTGCATGTGAATATTTTTGTTTGTTAAACCACCCACGATACTGGAATTATTCTAGGTGGGGGGCACGTTTTTTAAAAACCGTGGTCGCCTTGGTTCGCCAATGCGCACCGTAAGATCCTGGGTTCGTATATAGAAGGTCTCAGTAAGAGTTTGGAATTGAAGTCTGTGGATGACAATAGGTTCGCCCCCTATTACATGGGACTCAATAACGGCATCACCGAAATGTGGGATTACAGCATGTGTTGTGATAACTTATGTGATGTTAACACACGGTTGCGCTTACGCATAAAGGGCTAAGGTTATGTTAAGTTCTCCAATTGGATCCAGGTATTGTGATGTGCATACTAATATTATAAGCAAACGGGCTTCAATATTAGTAAGGGCAACGTCACTATTGCTAATATTAATTGTCATATTTTTAATGCCGAATAAAATTCTAATGTGGGTAGTACTATAAGTTTTAAGTATCGAAAAATCACGATTAGGCAACTGACATTAAAACTCGTTAATGACAGTTGCCTTATCGTGACCACCTACCTGCCTTATCGTGGTACATTACGGGCATATTATGTACTTATATTATCAGATAAACTACATATTTGCTAACTCTAAATTCAAACAAATATTATGAAGGTAACTGATCACATTTACACCGGCTCTGTGAATATTCCGCTGTATGCTGACAATAGGACCATCAATACCTAACTGCCTCATTGTTCAAGTGGTTGCTAGTGCGTCTGCTAAGCGCGAGGTCTCTTGCCCAATTAGGGGCACGCCTAAGACGGTCCTTAGAGGATTCTGGAGACCTCACAGTTGGGAGTTTACAGAAGGAACAATTTCAATTCTTTATTTCCAACGTGTGGTATACTTTAGATTTTAACTATTAAACCCCCCTGCCCCGAACGTGATTAATTCATTTGTAAAAGACCAGCTGAATTATATGCAAACGAAAGTGGCAATTTCAAATCAAATTTCGCCGATGCTAAGTATTATTAAGTGCCATGTAATAGGGGGCGAGCCTATAGCCCAATAGTGGGCACAGTTCCAAACTCCATGCTGAAATTTCCATACAGAATAAATCAATAGTAAAAACCGTTTGCGAATATTAAAAAAAAAGTTATTAAATCCTGAAATGTAAAAAAAGTTCTCCTGTTTAATTTGAAGAGAGATTTGTTAATTTTTACCACAAATTAAATGAAAACAGCAAATAAAATTAAAGATGTTATTTTATAATTTAATGAAACTTATTCAGTGCCTATTTACAGCTAAAATATGTGCAAATAATGTAAGTAAAAAGCATAATTATAATTAAGTTTATCTTAGCCTTGAGCCAAACCTAGATAATTACATTTTTTCATTTTTCCACAAGACATGCATCGCAATGCACAGCCAGACATTATTTAGGCTTCCCGAAAGTAAACTACAAAGTTTAAAAATAGTATAGATCATTTAAGATAACTATAATAATGTTGTTTGTTTAAAACGAAATTATATTTTATAATATTAGAGTTATTCGTTTATTTTTAGAATTTTATCATAAAAGCGTGTATTGTAATGATTTAGTAGTGAGATATATTTTTGTCTTCAATGAACTCGTTTTTTTTAAAATAATAACATATGTAATGTTGTTTAAGGTTTGAATGAAAGCATTTATCTTTGGTTACCTATGTAGTCACTATTAGGTAAATAAGTCTGTGTTGGGGGTTCATTTCCTAGTAGTTTTAGAATTTGTATTGAATTCATATAATTTGTAATTTTTCCTAACAAACTTAATATTAAGTGCAGACTGTACTTTAGCCGGTAAAAGTTTGGCAAAACTATAGAATAATCGTGGGTATAATACTTTCCTTTCACCAGAGCGAAGGCTGTCTATGGGTAATAAAAAAAAACATTGAATGCTCTTTGTTGCATTACTTATATCCATTAAAATCTATATTTTTATTCATAAAAAAAACAATACTTTATTGAACACGAGACAAATGACAACACCCAAAATAAAACAATTAAAAAAAAACTGTCATCAACCATGTCCATGCCGAAAAGGTTGCCGGCTACCTAATTATAAAATAAGTAATGATATACAAACAAGCACCGTTGAAATTCAGTTGGTACCCTTGCGACATCCGGGCAGAGGCAATCTGAATCCTACCATAATGTAAATGTAATAAATAAATTTCATTTTTTTTCTCAAAATTAATAATATAATTAAATAAATTTACAAAAAAAAATATGTCAATATTTATCAATATAAATACATAGTTACGGTGATTATACACGCCCGCAATTGAAAAGTACATAGTATTCGGCGGTGGCTGGAAAAAAATCCAAGTAGCTGCAACTCAACATGATCGGACCTACCCTCCGCAGAACATGACAATACTTTTTATCCTACCGCGTTCTGCACCAACATTAAACTTTCTTCTTCCCAGACTGAGCACATATGCATTGTGTGCAGTGGTCGATGTGAATACCAAGATTGATAAATGTGCTTAAGAGTATTTAGCAACAGAAACGCTCAAATATTACAATAATCAGGTAAGTCCTTAGAAGATATATGATATTTTTCAATAAAAATGTCGTAATATATGAAAACCACGTAAACGAAGCCGTGCGTATCGGAGACACGTAAAATCCAATAAAATGTGACTTAAGGAACTTGGTTAGCTATTTTTTTATATAAAGGTCAAAAAAATGTTGGTCGAAGCGCTTTCCGTTAATTTTCAATGTCAGTTTCATTGCGTGATAACGAATAGAAACTCAATGGACGGTGGCATGGCCTTGGCAGAGTTTATTGAAATCGCGACAATCTACTATCCAGGCCATTGTGGTGTTATTGTACACGACATCTAATTGGGCAGTTTAGATTCTGGCAGGTTAGATAATCATTTAATAGTAGTAAGGTAGTGTGACCTCATTGGTCTTTTGAAGAAGCTAAATACAAGATTGTTAAAGTTGAGTTTAATGTGTTAATGCACATAAAACTATAATTATAATGATATATAATAGGGTTCAAGAAAAACCCCTCCACGTGTTTAAACGTGAGGTCGTCTAACACACACTGAACTGTCAGCATCTAAACAATCATCGCTGACTGGCTAATTATTCCACTACGGTACGAGCGATTGTATGAGAAAGATCGCGAACGGCACGAATTTTTTATTTAATTTTTTCATGAATTTTCAGAATTGAAGATAAGGATGGGCACCAATATCTTTGGCACACGGTGATATGATTGAGTAACTAGTGATTGCGAAAGATCTATAGAATAGAATGAAATAGAATACATACCCATAATCACTGTAGAAAAACGACATACCATAAAAGGCAGCAAATATCGTCCATTTTGTGTCAGACACGGGTCTTCAAGAAAACTTCGATCCCAATTACGTACATTTAAAAGTATCAGTAAGTGATTTCAACTATGGTTACCCTTTTTTATATTCATATCACTAAGGTGGCAGACAAGCATACGGCCTGATGGTAAGCAGTGACCGTGAGTGGACACTTGCAACACAAGAGTGTCAATCGCGCGTTGCCGACCCTGTAAAATCTCTTCACGCTCTTTAATCTCTGATACCAGAACTTGAGGGGGAAAACTGTTGAAAGTGCATGGTATGATTTGGCTTTTGGCTGTAGGGTAGTGTGGATGAACTCCGGCGTTGTTAAATGATGTTAGAAATAGACACAAAGCCTAGATAAATTAGGTATATAATGACGGCAATGATAAATATCTACACGCTTTAAATATTATTATTTGTCTGTTATCTCCACAAACGTGTACCTATTTATGTGAAAACAGGTTTTGAAGATGGAGATTTTTATAAAAACGGCGAAGGTGAGATGTTAATAATATTGACTTTGGTAGAAGTTTATATATGTATGAGAGACAAAAAACTTTTCATTACAAAGGCATTTCTTCTAATTTACTTCAGACTTCGATTTTATTCAATTTTGATTCGATTTATGATAGCTATTCTCGAGTATACTTTCTATGTTTACTGATCCGCGGAATTAATTTTACCATGAATGATACAATCAAATCATTTTTGAATTCATTCTTTATTAATAAATAAATTCAAGCCATTACTGTCCCACTGCTGGGCAGGGTCTCTTCCCAGTGTGAGAAGGGTTAGGCCATAGTCCATTATGTAATCATTCTTTATATACTTGCTTCCACCCGCAGCTTCGCCCGCGTGGATCACGAATTCGTGCATTTTTTCGGGATAAAAGGCAGCTTATATTTTCAATAAATAGCAGGTATAACATGCAAAAATAATTTTTCAAATCGGACTTGTAGTCGTTTTTGTATTATATTATCCGCGCAATGTTTTTTTGTCTAAAGTATTCATTTGAATAATATAACGTAAAGGACAGTTTTAATCTACTTTAAATGCCCAAGCTAACTAACGTATTTATCTGGATAAGGGTCATTACTAAGTTGGAAAAAACGGCTTCGCAAATAACGTAATATTTTGAAGATAAAAGTGGTTTATTGTGAGTCAACCATCGGAGATAGATATATGCCATCGCGGACTTTTCCGTTGGTATTTTTGAAGAACTACAATTCTCTAGTACATTATTTTAATGTATCTCTATTGGTTTACGCAGCGCACGCCTGTAAAACTTCCAGTCGATATGATTTTTTCCGACATCTTCATCTATCATCGTCATATTTCAGTCAATTTACACAAAACCTTAACAAATTATACACCTAAACCTTCCTCATGAATCAATTTATCTATTGATGAAAACCGCATGAAAATCCGTTTGGTAGTTTTTGAGTTTATCGCGAACAGACAGACAGACGCGGCGGGGGACTTTGTTTTATAATATGTAGTGATAACTTATTATCAGACCCAAAATAACTGATACAATATTTGTTTGATACGTAAGATCGTTGCAATTAACTACTTTATCTGACTCTTCAATTTAGAACATCCGATCATGTTTTTTGACTACAAACATTCACATTAATTCACAAACATCACATTTCATCATTCATAGTGTTAGTATTAATAATGATGAGGTACTCACGCACTGATTTGGTACTCAGTGACGACTGAAGCGTACTATTTCCTGTAGGCCTACCATCACCTTTTAGCTAGCGATTCAGTTCCGATGCAAATCATTTTAGGTTCCTATACTGAATCGCTTTTTTTCATACCATCACCTACTTTAAACTGAGTCGCATTTGGATCGTTATGAATGAACGAAAGCTATAACTGAATCGCACCGGTAGAATGAGACCACGCTATACAAATATCTTTTCTTTCACTCGGTACTATTAAGTGTACGTTCTGAAACTACATTATTAGAATTTTCGGCATTTTCCGGTTATTATTGTGTTAATATATACGAGAATATTTCATGAAAATACTATAATTACAACGTATATATACGTATAAAGCATTGATAATCATGAATTTCGTGTTTAACGTACTAATTAATTTAATAAAAACCCTCGAGAAGTTGACGTAAATATTTACGAAACGTTTGGAACGTGTGTTACGTACTTGACATTTTGACAGTGCACGTCTCGCAGAACCGCGGTTGATTTGATTTGTTTAAAGTGATCATACTTAAATAAAGTTATATTATGATACTTAATAATGGGGTAAGTAACTTCTACGAGTATTATATTTTATAAATTATAAATCTAAGACATTATGTGAAGTTTTAGACCCGTATACAGATTCCGCACTGTAAAAAAATATCTCACAATCGGCATTGGTATTTCAAGTGTTTTTTAATATACTTACAGTGAACCCTCACGTCGAAGAGTTACTTACGGCCAACTTGAGCACCTATGGGAATTTTTAGATAAGCATAGGGACATAGCTACGGGCTACAATAAAACATCCCAGGCGAGGGAATATTCCCGAAGGATGTGGAAAAAAATAGCCCTAAGCTTGAACTCCCATGGTGATGGTGCAGTAAAAGATTGGAAAGGATGGTGCAAAGTATGTACAATAAATACTGTCTTTAACACTAATCAATTAACATTACCCAATTCTTTTAAAATGTTATCTATTTTCTTAATAACTTTAACTTAAATCGTACAATTTATTTTCAGTATTTGAATGATTACAAATCAAAATTAAAAAAGCTGGCAGCAGCAACAAAATCATCACAGCACAAAACTGGTGGAGGTCAGTCAACAATTAAACCAATGACTGACATTGAAAAGAAGTTCCTCCATATATTGGGTGATGATTTTGGTGCTGGATTTCCAGGTATAAGAGTAGAGAAATTAGGGAAATTAAGGAAATTATTCAAACAAGGTATTTTCATAGTTATTTAAACTTAATTATTTTATTTACTAGGATACAAAAATAATTAGACTATTTTTTCCTTAGATCTAATGATTGGCCTGCCAGAGACAGTGTATGATGCTGTTTCTGGTAGAAACACCTTGCTGGAGAGCCTCATTATTTGTGCTGATGCTTCCAGGTTCAGAATCCTCGAAAAATGACTGCATTTGAACTTCCTGAAGTGTATCTTCGTCACTCAATTGATGCACAAGAATATTAGCTTTATTACAAATATTATGTAAAATTACACATGCATTTATAATAGAGGTGGCCATCCTTGGTTTGTAGTGTAATACTCTGTGCACCAATAGACAACGAAAACATGCTTTGAGAAGTCCAATAGTCCTTTCAATGACATTTCTTGTCTGGACATGAGCATTTATGTAGTGGGTCTCCGGTGTGCCAGGAACTGCATTAATAACAGGAGTCATCATAAACTTCCTTAATGGATATCCAGAATCCCCTGCAACATAGAAAAATATTTTGTATTATTATTTGTTAATTTAAGCTCTATTGATTTAGTTTACACTTTGTTTTACTTATGCCAATAAATTTATTTTTAATGAATGACTTGTTTAATATTAGTTTCAATTAAACAAAAGAAATTAAATAATTTAATATTTGGTTAAAGTTATTATTATTTATGTAAGTTATGTTAGTTGTAACTAAGTAATGTATGTAGTTTAAATAAAATACTATTAAGTTGTTTACTATTAAGTTATTTTACTGTAAAGTTGAGGAGAGACGGAGTACCTACTAGGCAAACATGGCAATATATTAACAATTATATGAAACCCACCAAGGAACCATGTAGATTCACCAATATTTTCCAAATATACTTTCAATGGGTGCACATTCCATATGAATGAGTCATGTGTAGCACCTCCATAGCTAGCATCTACACTGGTAATTTGCATATCGCCATCACAAATCTAAATAATATTGTAATTTTTTTTTAAATCCATATTTGCAACTGTTGTAATCATATTCTATAAAAGATAATGAATCTTACCAATTGAACATTTAATGAGTGATAGTGTTTCCTACAATAGTATCTCTCTTCATGTTCCACTGGCTTAACAATAGCTATTTGTGTGCAGTCTATGCACCCCAAAACACCGGGGAAGTTGAATTTCTCATAAAATCTGAAATAAATTATTGAATAAATAACATTGTACAACATGAATATGATGAACATAACTCAGTCAATATCTACAAAACAATCATGGTTATTATTTTAATACTTATATTATGCTTGTATTTAAAACTTATATGACGATAGTTGAGTCATAATTAATGTGCCTATAATACGAATATAAAAAAAATAATTAAATGTTTCTTACCTTTTTTTCAACAGAAAGATCGCTAAGCTTCACCGGCTGCTTAAACAACGGTCTTAATTCCTCGCACAAATCTAAGACCAATTGTTTAGAGAGCCGATATCTTCTTATAAATTCTGTTTCATCAAATTCAATGAATGGATCCGACTGTTCTCTCGTATTACACCTTTGTTTACGACGCGAAGTCCTGGCTTCATTATCACATTCCATAAAATCGAATAAAATTAAATTGTCAGACATCTAAAAACGTATATATTGATGCATATTACAATTATCACACTATTATTTGGTGCTGAAACTTATTAGAATTGAGCACTAATTACCTCAAAATACTTATACTTTCACAGAAAAATAATAATAACTTAAAACTTAATCAAAGATTCAGTTTCAGCAACGAAAATAGTAACTTTAATTGAATCGCTATATTTGACAGATAAACGAGTCAGTTTAGGTTGTGAGAGCACGTCATGGTACGAAAATGAATGAACGATATTAGTTTGCGATCCAAATGCTATCCAACTCTCAACTGAATCGTAAATAAACAGTTGCGCCTATACTGGCTCGCATTTATGATGTCATGGTGCGAAATAGCGACTCAGTTCAGTTTAGGTCCTAAAATGAATCGCAAAAAGAGTTGATGGTAGGCCTGCTGTTCTCTTCTAATCACAGGCTCTCTGCCAACCTATCTATCATAGAGATATCATAATGGATTTCAACAAACGGCAGACTTATCAAAGACACCACAATTTAGTCGTAATGAACAAATGATTGTATATGACAATGCGGATGTGACAGACACAATTTGTAATTGAAGCCATTAGAACCATATTGGCCTAACTAAATTTTTTACAATATTGAGTTTATGATTTCTTACAGTTAAAATTGATCATTTTGGTTAAAAGCGATTCAATAAATAATGAATCAGTAGATTGTTAAAATTGGTTTAACTTTCAATTTTGATTTCAATTTTAACTTTAAGAAATCATAAACTCAATATTGTAAAAAATTTAGTTTGGCCACTATGGTTCTCATGGCCTCGATTGTAATGCCAGTGATCTGCCCTTATGTTATCATCGATGATAGGAAGGTAGGTAAAGTACCCGTAATTAGCACAAAATAGCAAATAGTAGCACAAAAGACTAGAGTAAGAACGGTCAAGGACGATGTTGTGACTACTTACTGAGTGAACCAACCATTAGCTTCGAGCACAATAGGCCGTAAAACGATGGTATCTATCTACACTGTCTAAGCTATAAATTATCTCTGAAATGGCTGGACCGATTTTGACGGGACTTTTATTGGCAGGTAGCTGATGTAATAAGGAGTAACTTAGGCTACTTTTATTTTAGAAAATTTCTTTTATTTTAGAAAAAAACAGGATTAAGTGCATTTGGTCTCACTAAAAAATATGTACATTGTTAAGTTCCGACATCCACGCGAACGAAGTCGCGGGCACAGCTAGTTATAAATATAATAGCTGTACTACCTACATATGTATACGGCGAAATGTGGGTGTAGTCTCAGGCGCGGTCGCAGCCATACCATTTAGGGATCTTAGGGGTCGTATTAACAAAAAATGACTTGGTCATATTAAAGTTGAGCAAAATAGAATTTATTTCACAAAATAATTATATATAATTAGTATAATAAATAAAAAACTCGTACCTATTTTTGATTTAATTGTTTAGACGTTTTAAGCAGGCATTTACGAATTTGTTTAAAATTTTCGTACAATGTGTATTTTTAGGATGTACGTCAATTTTACGTGTACGATTTTGGGGGGGTTTCATGGCCCCCACGACCCCCGCCCCTCTCTCGGACCGCCACAGTGTTGTCTACCTTACCCTTCACAGAATACAGGCGAGATACTCTGTTATCATAATGTTTACAACAATTCACTCTTTACTTAAAATCTCTCATCTGCCTCATTGGTCTAGTTGTCACAAGAGCGACTGCTGAGCGTGAGGTCTTAGGTTTGATTCCCGGGTCAAGCAGTGTTATGGAGTTTTTCTGTATAGAAATTCTCAATAGCAAAGTTTGGAATCGTGCCCAGTTGATAGCAATAAGCTCGCCCCCTATTATATGGGACTTAATAACAGCAAATGTATCCGCTGCCTAACCCTTCGGAGATACAGGCACGATATTATTATATTCTATGTTATGTTAAAATCGTCTACTACATTTTTTTAATATTTAAGAAGTGGTTGATATCAACCCTGCCATATCAACTTACATACTAAAATTCTAGGTCTGAGGCTGCATAAATAATAATTTAATTATAATACATATATGACAACTATGCAACATTTAATAAATAATACAAATGCGCATCATAGATCTAACCTACAAAGTCTGTTAACTTTACATATTTAATATTATGATAACAAGGAACTATTCGAGACTAGCAAACAGATAAACAAAACAGTTGAATCACGTCGTACCTTGAACTCACAATTAATATCACAAACAAGTTTGGAACAGGAAGTTTTTATATGTACGCCAGGCACATTAGTCTTATGGTAGGTAAATAGTTTAATAAGAAAAATACAGACAAAAGAAAATAACAGAGTAAAATTGGAAATAATTGCTGAATCTGTACTACAGTTGACGCATTGCACATACCTATTAAGTAATAATCATTACGTAAGTTAATTATATTTGGAAAACGTGTGTATGTAATCATGTTGTGAAATATGTGACATTGTAGTCAGGATGAAGATGGGTTTCAGCTAAATCAACCCATGAAAGACAATAAAAGAGGAAGGAAACATGTTGAAATAATATTAGCCAAAGAATAACCTACTTATGATGTCAAAAACGTGTACGACGTGGCGTTCAATGCCCAGTCAAAAAAACTAATACAGCGCAAAAACTGTCACACTAATATTATTGAGAAACGCAAATGAACAGGATGACAGACACGGCGGTGTTAGGGATTTAGCCCTCGAAGACAAGCCTACTCCTAGCTAGAGCAGATATATTAGTCGTTATTAATAAATAAATTTATCCTTAAAACTAAGCTTCAAGGAAATATTTAAATATTACTCGTTCAATTTAGATATCGTATTGAACAATATATTTCTAGGTTTTGGAGACAATAGCCATCATTAATTTAATTTTATATAGTTGCCCCACCCTAAGATTATATATATCATTCCTGTATCGTGAGTCCGTTTACAAAAACACAAGTATTCACATAGACATGACCCCGAAACAACTATCTGTCGATCATACAAATATTTTTTCCGTGCAGGTATCGAACCCGCGACACATTGCTCACTCGATCTCTCAACCACTACGCCAAATTACAACGCTTAAATTTTTTACGAAGCAATTTTCCATTTTTAACTGTATAATAATACCTACTTAATAGCTCCAATTCCTGCTATTGTACGCGATTTGGCACTGTAGCCTCAATTCTCAAACTATAATTACAATGGAAGGAAGTTAAACAAACCGCAATGACGACAATTTATCAAGGCACATAGTTATCTACCGATCGTTCCTATTATTCTTCCAACATAATGTAAATTCAAACATTAGTTAAACCAACTCACCTGTCGCCGGAACAGCAGATTACTAATTCTGTAATCACCATGACACAATACAGGCGTACTCAGAGGCGTCTTAACCTTAGAGAACTTGTCACGAATATTTCCAGTAAACAAAAACTTGGCCAGTCTTTCTCTATGCTCCTCTTTCGTCACTTGGACCGCTGCTTCCAACATTTTCTTCCAAATTTCCATAGACTTCGGGTCTTCAAGCTTTTCTTTCATTTTGTATTTCAGTTTGTCTGCGTCTTTAGCGAAATTTTCTGGGTCTTCCTTTCGGTACGCTAAAGATAATGCATGGAAGGTGGCTAAAGTTTTTACTGCGCTTGCAGCATGCTCCCAATCTATGGATTCAAACCTGCTATACATCTCATAGCCCTTCGCCTTTAGGTCTTCCATAACAACAATTTCCTCTTCGTCTGTTAAATCGCTTCCATAGTATTTTGGGAACACGAACCTATGCTCTGGACAGACGTTGTGTTTGTCTTGTATTTTCTCATACACTTTAGCGAGATCAGAGTACACGAACTGTTCAGTCTTGAATAGGATTGCGAGATTCATCGCCTCGCGCAGGTACCCGCTGATATTGGCGACTTTCGCGAAGAGTTTCAAACTATCCCGGTCAGGTGCCGTCACGGTAACTGAATATAATGCTGACGTATAGTTCGCGCCCCCGCTTGTTAATTGTTTCAGCGATATTTGTGCATGTTTGTATTGTAGCTCCTCGATGATTTTGTCGAGAAACTTACGCAATATGCTCTCCACGACCGACATGGTTGGCGACTAATTCGCGACTGGCCGACTGATCTATGATGACGCCGCGGTTGAGATACTACAAACAAATTGTTAAACTTGCTTTTAATGTTTACGACCTAACGTGATATTTGAACGGTTGTTCCGAACCGACAAGTCATTTTACCGACTGTAACCGGTTAAAGATTCATTATTGGGTGAACCGTAATACGACCTTTTCCTAATTCCTTGTAAGGATTAGAGAACCAATTTGCAACAAATTTAATTCCATGGACTAGGGGTGGGTTGTGAGTGGCTTTAGTGAAATTTAGGAATTTAAATATTTTTGAAATTTTCTTACGATCAAAACCTGCTGTTCTGTAAAAAATCCATTCAGTTAGAGCATTAAATTATCACTTTTTAAAAGCCGAAAAGTGAGTGAACTATATTTAATAAAAAAATACGCCTTCTGCAATTTATGTTACAATATCTTTTAAACTAACGCGAATAATTTATCAACTTGTGTACAGATTTAAAGATTCCAAAAAACGGAGAACTTTTTACCGTATTTTTTTATACGCTGTAGTAAACATATTTTTTTGGAATAATCGATATAGAAGAGTTTATTTTATACGTGATATGTGTTTTATGACCTTGTACTTATTTGTTAGGGTTTGAGTTTTGCGTATGATTTTGGTATTTGTATTTTGGTATACTCATTCTTCAACTCTTGGAATGGTTAAATACGATTTCAGAAGGGACAACCACAGAATAACTTATAGCATAACACAAACTTCCATAAAAGTAAAAGGGTCGCCTGTTCAATAAATTAAAAATTAAATATATACGCCTAGTAAAATCTATTGAGCAATACTACTGCATGCCGCCTTTACTCTCGAATAGTGCAAGGCGCACTAAAATGTATCGCTCTGTGCTCAAGCCTCAAGTGAATTAAATGGTCTACTAACCAGGATTATTGATGTAACAGCTTTCCATAGTAGCTTCCAGGGTCGGACTGGGCTGAAAGCCTACGGCGTAGCTTGCGGTAAGCCCCGCAAGCCAGGCCCGTGGGGGCCCCGCACAGTCTGAGGCCCAACTGGCAAACGCCACCTTGACTATATGGCCAGTGCGACGCTTCATAGGATATGTATATATTAGTGATTCGCATTACTAACGGTAAAATGGTTTGATCTATTAAAATTGTCATAAATCAATTTTGGTCTTCATATGTACAACAACGTATTACACTTTAGTATACTTTGGCCGATCTGGGAATATGACGCGGGACCTCACACTCGGTAGTAGTGTTTGCGACCACTGAACCTATGAGATAGTAAACAGATCAGCGGGCTCTACTTCTTTAAAATTTAATAGAGTATGGTTACGATGCAACATACACTGAATCCGCGCTCGCCCAGTAGTCACGCTTGCACCACAGACCAATGAGGCCTCCTCTAAGACAATATCTTACATACAACATAGTATAGATAATTTGATTCCGTACTTGCAGGATCCATATCAGTACCCTGGGACCGCCGACACTTATTGCTTAGGAATGCTTCTGTAGTCGCGTCTATTATGAAATAAGTCACGATAACGTGCGCAAGTACGTACGTCTACTGACATTAGTTACATTTGGTAGATTAAACAAATTTATTAAAAATAAATAACCACCATATACTATTAGTCGTATGCTTACCTGCCATCTTAGTACGATAAAAAATAATATATTTAATATCATCAAATAAAAATGCTTCATAATGATCAATCTCTTTCAAGAACCTTGATGTATTTTTAGGTATATCTATACCTGATTACCTTAATTATAATACTAGGTCACCAAATCAGTCCTTGATCAGGTTATCTAAAAATAATCTTCATTTCGTTTCCTAACCATTCAACAACACCTTATTCATTTTATCTGTGGTTATAATATTGGGTATTCCTGCTTATCACAGTACACATCGAGGATTGGAACATGGCACACACGGGAGGAGCACTGCGTGAATTATTAAACAGGATCGCTAAAGAAAATAATTATAGTAACTATGAAATGAGTATAAATAAAATGGAAAGTGGAGGTGCCAACTACACGTCCAAACTATTTACAGTTGTCATAACAGAACCAAACAAAGATGATCTCCATCTGTTCGCCAAAGTTGCCACAATCGGGGAACAGTTGCGCGTTGAGTTCCCCCCAATCTTTGACGTTGAACGTTATTTTTACACCACACTGAGTAAAACTTATCAATGTATAGAAGATGAACATGAACTGGCGGACGAACATAGATTGTCGTTTACGAAGTTTTACGGCTACGATCCATCCTTGAGTCGGGAGACACTGGTACTTGAAAACTTAATGGCGCATGGATATGCCCCTCATAACAGATTCGAGTCCGTAGACTGGGAGTACGCGTCTCGTGCAGTTCAAGAATTGGCTAAGATGCACGCACTTTCTGTGGCATACAGCGAAAAATATCCTGAAGAATTCGAAAGAATTCTGGGAAAATTGAAAGTGGAATATAAGGAGAGGCTAATCCGTGAGTTCACGAGAGGCTCGGTGACGAATGCGATGAAGTCTGTCAAGCCCCAGTATAAGAAAGCGCTGGAGGAGTTCTTCGAGAAGTATAAAATGAAGGATATATATTCGATGTTATCCGTAAATATTATTCGACCTGTCATCGTCCATGGAGATTTTAGAGGAAGCAACTTGATGCATAAAGTGCGGGAGGTAAGCGTCATCAATACTTTTATAAAACTGAAATCTTTATAATTTGACTAAAAACCATGAAAAATATTATAAAATCTTTTGAAGGTCACAAATATTGGTCTCAAGTGTGCTTGTACTAACATAATTACTTTTTTATTAATTGCATACTAGATGTGTACTGTTATGTTTAATCGCAAAAACTGGCCCCGGTCAATGTTTAGTGTACCTTTAAGTAAATCGATAAGGTAATTGTTATTTTTTAATATTTTTTTTTTATTCATTTTGTTCTTCCTATAGTCACCCACAAACGTTATTTAACGTTATTTTACAAATCAGTTTTAGTTATCCAATTATATATATTAATAGTCTTGTAAAGAGTTTCTGTGGTGAGCCAAAGTACCTAGTAAACATTTTTTATTGTGAAATTAAATTATTCTATTTTTTCAATTAGGATTTTTCAATAACTTGTACACATCTTCTTTTAAACTATACTCGGTTTGTTTAGGTACTTAAATAAAGGTAAACAATCTTGATGTGACTTTTTACACAAACACATATTAAACAAATAAACTACTGCTAAAACTAGTGGTTCAATTGATTTGGTAATCGTTATTGTTGTTTTACATTCGTTTTTAGTCGCGTTTTATATTTAAACTGAGTTTTTAAACAAAAAATATTAAAAAGACACATCAAGATTGTTTACCTTTATTTAAGTACCTAAACAAACCGAGTATAGATGGCGTCGGCATTTCCTATGACTATCCCTGAGAAGAAACGCCGAAACAAACTCAGGGGTCAAGGTCTATTTTAAAGTCCAGACAGATTGTAATGATATAAGGATTTATGTGAGACAAATATAGGGTGGAATAGCCTTTTGAAGAAATTGCCGTAACTATTTGAGCTGACCTGTCGCAACAGAGAGCAAGCATGGATCCAGTTATCGTGAGAATTAATGAAATTAAGAACGTTCAGCCTAGATCTCACTTACATTTACAATGTATAGCGGTTATATATAAGAAACCATTTTTAATTTAAGCGACGTGTGCGAGCGTTTAGATTTTGTTTTTTTTTTACATTAAACTAATAACAAGTCGTACTCAAAATAAATAGAAGATAAGTACCTATTATCAAAATAAAAAGATAAACCATATCAACGTAAAAGATTTAAATGATATCTGCAATTTATCAAAATAAAATATTAATCACATGTGAGTATGTAGCTACTTTAAAGTATAGTATAGACCATAGATTTAAAATTTAAAAGATGAACAATGACAGTTTGCAGGTGATACCGAAAAATAATATGCATATGTGTTAGTGACTGATATGTCAGATGAAAATAGGGTTGTGTATTTGCATTGTCAATATAGTATAGTATCGATAGATTAAATCTTGCCCTAATGAATAGAGGTATATACGCTACTAATTAAATCCTCTTATCATAAATTAATAAACGCATAAAATCATTTTATATATGAAAATACAATGAGTATTACAAAATATAATAATATATATTGTAGCGGAGGTTTCCGAACGTCGGCTCCCTGAGCGCATAGGGCGAGGTAAACCGCCCGCGCGGTATTTGTAGCGCGCTTCCGAACGCGCCTGCCCGCCGCGCCGACCAATCATAGCGATGGTCCGGCGCGTCGTCACTGGCCCGTGATTGGCCGGACGGGCGGCCATATATATAAGATGGCTTCCCTCGTTTAATGTTGAAATGGTACTTTCTAAGATGTGTGCGAATAATAAAAGTTTTATGGAAGATACCTAGTTTCCGTCATCGCCTGACCCACCCCGACTACATCTTGGCGCCCAGCGTGTGTTTTTATTATAAAATAAGGGGTCGGAGTCTAGGTTGCAAACTTTTTTCGTCGCGCTACAAGATAAGTACCTACAACTTTTTCCGAAGAAAAAATGACGCGGTCACGAAGGCGTAGGACACTACAATCGGAGGAAGAAGACGATTCAGTGCCAGAAAAGGGTAATATTACAATGTCGCAGGATACCCTAGCCGCCCTAGTGACGTCAATTCAGCAAACTCAAGCAGAATTTTGCAATCAACTCTTACGCGAGTTTCGTTCATCCACGCCCCATTCGTTAGATACGACGGCCATGAGGCCCGCAGCAAACTTTTCGAAATGTTCATCGAGGTTCAGTGGCAATCCAGAAGAATGCGTGGAGAACTTCATCGATGCCATAAAAGTTTATAAGGCGTGCCTAAATATAAGCGACGAGAACGCCTTGTTAGGTATGTCCATGCTGCTCACGTCGTCTGCAGGAACTTGGTGGCAAGGCGTTAAAAACTCTACCAAGACTTGGGAAGAAGCTCTAACCGGACTTCGCAGCGCTTTCGGTGAGCGACGCCCGCCGTTCAGGATTTACGGCGAGTTATTTTCTCTAGCCCAAGGTCAGGAAAATACGGATCTTTTTATAGCCAAAGTACGAGCCCTATTAGCCAAGTTGCCTAAAGAGGATTTATGCGAACGCGTCGAGTTAGATATGACCTTCGGTTTGTTAGATCGCCGCATCAGAAAACGTCTCGACAGGACTACGGTTACGACGTTCGACGACTTGTTAAAGAAAGCGCGCGCTATCGAGGACTCGCTGAACGAGTCAAAGCGCGATCAGTCGTCTCAACGGTCTCAACAAAAGTCGTCCAGTGGTCGCGATCGCGACGGAACCGCGCCGCGCGCCGCCGGCGCCCGCGCCGTTGCCGCCGAGCCTGCGCGAGCCACCTCGTCGAGTACTGCTTCCCGCTCCAGCACCGTCGATAGTCGTACATTCGACTCTAAAGGTACGGGCGGAAAGATGAAGATGTTTTGCGTATATTGTAAACGTAGCGGTCACACAAAGGATAAGTGCGAAAAGTTAGAAAAAGTTGTTAACAGTAGCGAAAAAAGTGAGAATATTAAGTGTTATGGTTGTGGTGCCGCGAATGTCATTAAGTCGAAGTGTCCAAAGTGTAGTCCTAAAAACGGTTCTTATGGCGAACACACTACGTTTTATGCACTAGCCCTAACTTCGTCTCGTGAATCTCGTACGCCCACCGGTTGCATTGAGAGCATTGAGTCGTCTTGTATGCACACCGATAGCGACGATCGCTGCGTGATCTACGCGTCGCCGCCGCCGCCGCCCTCCCTGCCCGTGCCGCTGACGCCGCGAGGTAGCGTGATGCCGGCCGGCACAGCGACCGCGCGTTCGATTTCCGAGCAATGCGTAACTTCTACTCATCAAGTTCAAGGTAACCCTGCGAATGCTGCAGGTGGTTCTGTTATTGTTCCTATTTTTGGTTCAAATGTTTTCACTATGGACTATGATTGTCGTCCTTATAGTAAGCGTTTTACCAATGATAATGTTTCTTGTCAAAGTATTATAAATCTAAAGTGTAATAATAGTTCTTTAGATGATCATTTTAGTTCACCAAACATGTTGTGTAATTTTTACGATGTTTCTGTGACTTCAAATGATAATTTGGTTAATCATTTTAATGTGCATGAGTCTTTAAATGATGTCGATTGTTTTTGTGTTGATAATTGTTCTTATGTTGATAATAATCGTTATTGTATTCAAAACGGGAAAAAACGTATTTGTTGTTGTACTAAACCTAATGTGTGTGTTTGTACTACTTGCGTTCAGGGGGAGTTCGTGTCGCCGTTACAGGTTAGTAATTGTAATTTACGGTCAGAAGTGTTAAATGGTTGTCAATCTTATTCTGGTTATTCTGACGGATCAAAATCCTTTGTTCGCGATTTTAAGCCGATTTCCAGTGATTATCAACCATTTCCGGACATTTCCAGCGACTCTCAACATTTTTTCGGAAAGACACGGGATTGTCAACATTTTTTCGAAAACGCAAATAACGTATTTTTTTCTCCCGGTAATGCTAATGATTCTCAACATCTGTGCGGAATAACCAGTGGTTCTCAACCCGGTTCCGGTGTTAGTAATAATGGTAAATATTATCTGCGGCCCGTGCTAAAGATTAGTATTTTAGGTGAAAATGGTACCGCGATGGTAGATTCAGCAGCTAAGAGCTGTGTCGCTGGCCATTCGCTATACACTCTCCTAAAGGCCAAAGATCATCCTATGGCGTCTTGTATGGAAAATGTAAAACTAGCAGATGGTGTCAGTAGATTAATGAGTGTACTCACCACAGAGGTAGAGGTTACTCTGGAAGGCAGAACCAGGCTCGTAAGTTTTTTAATTTTTCCAGACTCAGACAGTAATAATACTCTTTTAGGTATAGATTTTTTGGTAAATTTTAATATCAGTGTTGATTTCGGTAACGCTAAATGGCACTTTGCTAACAGTGATGAGCAGTTCGATCTTCTCTTTGAAAAGGATACTTATAGTGCATATATTGAAGTTGATAGTGTACTTAGGGACGAGGAGGCGTCACAGCTTAGCGTCAACCAACGCGAGGTTCTTGCCCGATTTCTCTCGGAAAATGAGGACATTTTTTCGTTAAGGGGTGAACCAACTAGTTTCGCAGAACACGTTATAGATACCGGTGACCACACTCCTGTCGCGGTCCCCCCTTATAGGCTAACTCCTGCTAAAAAGGCTATTATGCAGACGGAAATAGAGAAAATGTTAGCTGATGATATTATAGAAGAGTGCGAATCGGCATGGGGCTCTCCAGCTTTGTTAGTACCGAAGAAAAACGGTCAGGTGCGTTTTTGCGTCGACTACCGAAAACTGAACGCGATAACTAAAACAGATGTGTACCCGATGCCACTTATAGACGAGCTCGTGCAGTCTACAAAGCGCAATTGCATCATGAGTACTTTGGACATGAGAAGCGGATTTTGGAATGTTTCTGTTCGCGAGAGTGACAGAGACAAAACGGCCTTTTTAACGCCTTTCGGAACATTTCGTTTTAAAAGGATGCCGTTCGGCCTTAAAAACGCTCCGTCCACCTTTCAACGGCTTATAGACAGGTTGCGCTCAGGCGCGTCACTTAAAAATGTGACTCTGTTAGCCTATCAGGACGATTTGCTCATCATATCGGAAGGATTCGATCAGCATATCGTAGATTTACGTGCAGTTTTTGAGAGGTTGCGCATATTTAATCTTCGCGCCAACCGTGATAAGTGTGTTTTCGCGCGCGAAGAGGTGAAATACTTAGGTCATGTCATCACGCAGAATGGGGTTTCGCCTGATCATGATAAAGTTCGCGCTGTGGCGGACATGAAGGCACCAAGTTCGCTACGTCACCTCAAAACTTTTCTTCAAACCTGTTCGTGGTTCAGGAAGTTCATTTTGAACTTTTCAGAGGTTGCTGAACCACTAACACGGCTTTCGAAAAAGAATCAACCTTGGATATGGGGCCCTGAACAAAATCAGGCGTTTCAAGAGCTTAAGAATCGCTTAACGTCTGCTCCCATTCTTGTCCAGGCTGATTACAGCAAACCATTTATCTTGCGCACGGATGCAAGCAATTACGCCTTGGGTGCGGTATTGTTGCAGGGTGAAGGAAAAGACGAACGGCCTATTGAATATGCGAGCCGCCTTCTTAACCCCGCCGAGCGTAATTATAGCACTACCGAGAGGGAAGCTCTTGCGGTAGTTTGGTCTGTTGAACGTTTTAGAGGGTATCTTGAAGGTCAGCAAGTTATCGTAGGTAGCGACCATCAACCCCTTAAGTGGTTATTGAGTTTGAAGTCGCCGTCAGGTAGATTAGTCCGGTGGGCACTGAAGTTGCAGGAGTTCAATATTCAGTTTGAATACACTCCTGGCAGAGCCAATGTTGTCGCCGACACGTTGAGTCGTCCTACCTGTGAAGAAAATAGTAAAGATCAGTGTGGCGTATGCTCGGTCATTGTTGACTTACCTTCGAGAAGTCCCGCTGATCTTCGACAAGCTCAGCTAGAAGACCTGGAACTGAAAAAGATAGTTAGTGGTCTCGAAAGTAACGACGCAGTAGAAGACAAACGCTGGTCTGAACGAGGTTACTTTATGCAGCAAGGAGTACTTTATAGGTACAACCCTGATGTTGATGTTGAGGAACCACAGCTCGTACTTCCTGTGAGTTTACGTCACGATGTTTTGAGGGAATGTCATGATACTCCTATTGCTGGACATCAAGGTATCGATAGAACCTTTCATAAGCTTTCACAGCATTTCTTTTTCCCTGGTATGAGACGTTTTGTCGCCGACTTTATTAGGTCTTGTGCGACGTGCCAGCGGTATAAGTCGTCGAATTTAAAGCCTTCAGGCCTTTTGCAGACCCCAGTTTTACATCAAAGGGGAGAGGTTTTGGCAATTGACTTATTTGGCCCGCTCCCTCCTGGAGAGAAGGGGGAGAAATACATTTTGCTAGTCGAAGACACAGCTACTCGGTGGGTCGAGCTTTTTGCTCTCGTTGACGCCACCTCAGAACTCTGTGCTCGTACATTGATTGAGGAATATTTTCTCAGGTATGGCCTACCGCGTCGCATTGTCTCGGACAATGGGGTACAGTTTGTCTCTTCAGTGATGCAACAGTGCATGTTTATTTTGGGGATTAAACAGGACTTGTTACCATTATATCACCCGGAAGCAAATCCGGCTGAACGTAAAAACAGAGACCTAAAGGTACAGCTGGCTCAGTTGGTCGACACCGAGCATTCTTCTTGGCCTAACCATTTAGCTTCGGTTCGTTTTGCCATGAATTCGGCCTTATGTCAAACAACAGGCGTTTCACCAGCTTTTCTCACCTTCGCTAGGGATCTCCGTTCTCCTGTTGACGTTCATTTTGATATCAGGTCTGTCCTAGAAAAAGATAATTTTGTTCCTCAGATCACGCCCTACCTTAAGAAGTTTTTGGACTCTTTAGTTTCGATTAGGGATAAAGTAGAAACAGAACAGGATAGACGTAAAGACTACGCGGATAAGGGTCGTAAGCCTGAAGAGTTCCATGTCGGTGATCAGGTTCTAGTCAAGTCGCACGTATTAAGTAACGCTGCAAAAGGGTTATCAGCTAAGTTTGTGCCGAAGAGGGATGGTCCCTATAGGGTCGTTAAAATAGCTAGTCCCACTACTTACCTAGTGTCAAAACTTGATTCTCCCGACGAGATTTTGGGCAGGTTCCACGCGTCCCAACTTACGCCGTTTGTTAGTAGAGAGGGTGCGCCTCCTCTTCCAATTATGCCGAAGCGTAACCGAGGCCGACCTCGTCAAATTAAGCCTGTTTCTGACGTTCTTGAGCGGGTTCCTGAGCGAGGACGCTTTCATGAACCCGAGGGGGAGTGTGTAGCGGAGGTTTCCGAACGTCGGCTCCCTGAGCGCATAGGGCGAGGTAAACCGCCCGCGCGGTATTTGTAGCGCGCTTCCGAACGCGCCTGCCCGCCGCGCCGACCAATCATAGCGATGGTCCGGCGCGTCGTCACTGGCCCGTGATTGGCCGGACGGGCGGCCATATATATAAGATGGCTTCCCTCGTTTAATGTTGAAATGGTACTTTCTAAGATGTGTGCGAATAATAAAAGTTTTATGGAAGATACCTAGTTTCCGTCATCGCCTGACCCACCCCGACTACAATATATTTTTTTATTACTGAATGGGCCTGCTCTTGACCTCGATCACGCCTGATGAAAAGCAATTGATGAGGTCTTTGATGGATCCAACGTGCCCAGAAAATGTCTGTTCAATCTGTTTTAAGATGATGTTGTATGCAGCATACAGATAAGTATAGTACAAAGATTTAACCTTGTGCTATCCACTAGTCACAGATTTGTGCACTGATAATGATAAAGTAATGTATGATATTACCATAGCTAGTTCCCTTAGGCCCGATTATTTAATAATCAGATAAAAATCTATCGACATTTTATCGATATTCGTGAAGTCATTTCTACAGTCAACCCTAGCGTAAACATACATTTTAACATTTACACTAAATATTATTTATTTCTTGTTTTATCTACAAAATATTACCACGTATCGGAAGAAAATCTAATATACTATGGTAAAATTTGTATCCTCGGCGAATTTACTAGTACGTACACAAAATATGGTTTCAAAACGTACGATGAAAAAATCACATTTACCTGTGAAACGTGTAATTATTTGGATTATTTCTCTATGTCACGTTACAATTGGCAAAATAACATGACATTATGACCGTCTAAATATCACTTATCGCCAATAATTACACGATCATTTTATAAATTAATAAAATATATGTGACACTAAAGCAAGGGTAACTATAGGTAACGATCCTTCAAAAAAAAAAATTGTATCATACTGACATTGACATCTGTCTCTTTCTTTCTCGGGTAGTGTTCATATGAAAATGATGTCTCTTCTCCACGCTTAGTTGGTCTTTTAGCGTAAGCGGAATTCTAAGTCTATGGTATAGACACATACATTACTTTGAGTACGACCGACACCTTTTATGACACACCGTAATAAAACTATGGCACCGTCCTTAATACCTATAGATCGGTATTTTAAACTAATTGTGCGCGCGACGCCAAATAACAACCACAATCAAATGACTAGTTAACCCTTAATTCGATAGTGTGCAATATATTGAACATCAACATTTAAAAAATATACAGCAATTTTTTTAAACTATTATTTATTTATTTTAATTCCAATAGTTTATTTGTAAATTAATGTAATGTACCTATATACAATTACGAGCAAGATGCGTGTGCTCTTAGCTGGTAAGTCGCCGCTGAGGAGGAAGGACGTGCCGCAACATACTTTTTCATAATTTTTTCTCTTACCAGATAAGTGTTAAACATAAATTTAATATACATATGTAGCACTGCTCCTGCTCCTACTCCTATGAGTGATAGCGTAATGACATATATTTACTTTCAATATTAAACCTCTAAGTAACGCTACAGAATTGTTCCTCTAAAGTTTTACCATACTACCCTACTTATGTGTCCGCGGCTTGTTTTAACTAACCAAACTTCTTACTTTGAAAGGGGTTTCTGCCTAGGTATGCTAATAATCACACAGACAGACGGTTACTATAAAAAGGATTAATTAATATGCTATCTCTTATTTCTAATCTCCCAAGCCGATTTCAATATACATACACACTCACACGTTACGATTTGATTATATAATGTTGTATAAATATATATCACAAAAAGTACTTAGGTATATCTACATAATGTCCATAAGTTTATCTCAGTATCATATTTGAGACGAAACATGGCGCACACGGAACAATCGCTGCGTAAATTATTAAACAAAATCGCCACAGAACATAATTATAGCAACTATGAAATGAATATAAATGAAATAGAGAGTGGAGGTGCCAACTACACGTCTAAGTTATATACAATAGATATACGAGAACCAAACAAAGAGGATCTCCATCTATTTGCCAAAGTTGCAACAATCGGGGAAAACTTTCGGAGCAAAGTCCCAATAACTGTGTTTGACACGGAACGTTTTGCTTACACCAAACTGTGGAAAATATACGAATCATTAGAAGAAGAGAATAGAGTCCCCGAGGAATATAGATTGATGTTCACGAAGTTCTACGGGAGTGACCCCACATTGTACCAGGAGACAGTCGTGCTTGAGAACTTGTTGGCGCAAGGGTTTGGACCATTCGACAGATTCAGGCCTCTAGACTGGGAGTATGCTTCTTCAGCAATTCTAGAACTGGCGAAGATGCACGCACTTTCTTTCGCGTATAGTGAAAAGTACCCTCAAGAATTTGAAAAAGTGCTGGCAGATTTAAAAATGGAATGGACAGAAGGAGTTGTTGACACCATGACGCATGGGTCAAAGGGTACTGCGCTGAAGGCTGTCAAGCCCGAGTACAGAGAGGCGCTGGACAAGTTCATGGAGAAGTACATGAAGGATTTGTTACCAAGGTTCGGCGCGGCTATTCGACGCCCAGTCATCGTGCATGGAGACTACAGAGGAAGCAATTTGATGCATAGAGTGCGGGAGGTAAGATCCTAGAATCTACATACGAGTATTTTAGCATTTCCTTTATTTATTTAAATCATATTTATATTCTTTATTGTAGGTACCAGTAACATACTTTCCACTTATTTATTTAAATTCTTTAATAAAAATTATCAGCTGATAGCATTGGTATTCACTATTTAATAATACAAATCTAATACATTATTTAGTTTCATTATTAAGTTTTGTTTATAGGTATTATTAAGACATCATTTTTTTTTAAAAAAAACCTTGCCCCCTCCATGAATAATTCCTGTATTGTCGGTGCGATGTACAAACACAAATATTCACGGGTACAAATACCCAGACCCGGAACAACTATCTGTAGATCATACAAATATTTGTTCCGTGCAAGTCTCGAACCCTCACGCGTAGCGCAGAAGTTGATCGCTCAACCACTGTGCCAACATGTGCCAACCGTGTCGTCGATGTCGACCTTGAAATTAGATTAGGTTAGGTAGTAATTATAAAATAGGTACAAACTTTGCCGATCTCGATAATTTTGAAGATACACTCGTTTATATTAGGTGCTTACATAATAATTACAATGTACTCAAAACACTGATAATACATAAGTATGTATATATATGACGTCACAAATCACGTTGTATGCCAACTACCGGCATCAAAAATGTTGCCAAGTTCATCATCAGCGCAAACAGAGAAATTAAAATAAATACATCTACTAGCGTCCCATAGATGGCGCATGTTGTTGAGGTGTATTGTGGCAAACAGAATTTATTATAATGACCGGAATAGTCGTTATAAGAAGCGCTGTTATACCTAGTACCAATCTTTTGATAATAATGCCTCAGCCTAGGTTGTGTCACCAAATATAGTCAGGTACCAAATCACAAATCATTAACAGGAAAATGAGTATGATTGATTCAAGAGCATTTCCGGCCCTTATCTTACTTACGAGTATTTCGAGTGTTTTTATTTCATCATAGCCAACATCTATTATCTACAATTACTTAAGATACGTTTTATGTACGTACCTAGGTATTATGTTTCGCACTCAATTGATTAATTATAATCGCCTCGTTGTCTGTCTGTCTGTCACTCATCCTTTTAACTCTGATCAAGGATCAAGGCCGTTTTGTCTAGTTCTAGTGACGCAGTTTAGAAATCTAGTCCGGACAAAGCACTTTTTGAAATAACGTATAAAAGTTATAAAATATTAATTCACGCTAAGTTCATTCAACAAAATTGTTAAAACACTAACTAGGTACCTTCTTTCTATCATTCAATCAATGCTCGTGAAAATTTTACGTTCTCACTCACTCAATCGTTCATCCATCCTAATAAAGTTGTCAAAAAATGGGTCATGCACAATCCAAACCGCAGAGCTAGCAACATATTCATTCAAACGCAGATACAATCAAGTTCAGTGGTGCGACGTCGTTACTCCGGCAGGCTCAGTGCGCCGAACGTTGTAAACTCGTTCCCTCGTGTTATCAGTTAACTATTACTACACCAATAAAATTATACAAGTTCAGTGTTCCATAAAAAATCCGTGTTTAACTACTGCAGTGTTCACTGTAAAACTCAAGATGGCAGATGTCCCTCTACATTTCCGCAGCCTGCTGGAAAAAATAGCCGAAGAACAGAATTTCGTAAATTACGATGTGAATATTGAACCAATTTCGAGCGGAGGAGCGAATTATACGTCCAAACTGTACAACGTAACTATAACAGAGGGTCCGGATGAACTGAACTTGTTCGCAAAAGTCGCGGCGATAGGAGAGAAGATGCGGACGCAAGCGCCGCGGTTCTACGAGACAGAACGCTACGCTTACACTAAACTGGCGAAACTCTATGAAAAGTTGGAAGAGGAAAATGGAATCTTGAACAACCACAAGTTGGTTTTACCAAAATTTTACGGAAGCAATCCCAATGAGTTCGAAGAGACGATAGTCCTTGAGAATCTGGTGACAGCGGGCTACAATGCTTATGACAGATTTAAGTCCATCGACTGGCCATACGCAAGAGCCGCATTTGAAGAACTGGCGAAAATGCACGCTTTGTCGTTCGCGTACGGAGAATATTATACGGAAGAATTTGACGAAATAGTAGAAATGCTGAAGTTTGAATGGCAGATGGATACTGGCGATATGAAAGAATATATCCAGAAAGTGGCGGTGCGAGCGATTGAAGCCGTTCGAGAAGAAAACAGAGACAAACTGAAATGTTTCTTAGAGAATTTCAACAAGGACGAGTTTGCCGTCCTTTTCAAGGCTTGCCGGCGCGTGGCGCTGGCGCATGGAGACTTCAGGCCCAGTAACCTAATGCATAAAGAACGCGATGTAAGTTTATTTGTGTCCATTTCAATCATTGAACTGGAGAAGTCTTTTTTTTGGAGACTTCTTCTGTCTTCGTTCAATCCTTTTCTTTACTGTCTGTAGTGGCTTGTAACAATAATTGCTCCTGTTATTCTGCATCGTGGATACCTTCGATCTAAAGTATACAGGATGAGATACTCAATTCTCGCTCACAACATCTAAAACACAACTAGTACCGCGCAAAGATCGAACCTGCGACTTTCAGCCACTACGTCAGTGTGGACATTAGACACTACAATCTGCAACACAACATGATAACCACATCATACCTATATATATTCCTTGATGAAAATATTTACATAACTATTCCATTTGTTTAATTTAAAGCGGTATTACTTTATGCACTTAGTATAACCTTTCCACTGGGAACTGTAATAAAACAATAGTATGTATCTTCATTAGAAATCCTGAATCTCTTTCAGTGTGAGGTTGACGGACGCTTCTCTGTTTATCTGTCGAATAAATACTTTATTGCGCGTTTAATTGCTTCTTCACGTAATATGATAATTATTGTGACTTGGGTACCTATTATACATATCAATCTATTTGCTCGTACTTTATTAATCGACCTGTAGAGAATATTATCACAGATTAAATATAATATATTGCATATTTACTATGAAGTATTTATATATAATAACATAATTGTATTTTTTGTTTACACTAGCAGACAGCAATAACTTATGCAAATAAGCTTTATGAAGTACAAGTGCACTTGGATAATAATTATCTTACATTTCTTTACGTACCTATTCGTCAATCTGAAGTGAGGTAAATGGAAAGTTAGCCCGCGTGAAATCGGGATAAACCTTGGAAAATAGTGATGATGATGAATTGGTATGAGTGAACGCTTTTCACATTATCATCACCACCAAGCTTTATTAGGTAATGCAGCTTTGGTAGCCTACTTAGAAGGCATTGAAAAATAATATGAATCTATACAATAATATGAGTCTGACAACAGGTCTAACCTTAGAGTATCAGTGTCTCCCAGTACCAAACTGGGTAGAGGTCAGATGGCAGTTGCTCCGTGTTAAATACTGATATTCAGCCGCAACTGGTTAGACTGGGAGCCGACCCCAATGTAGTTGAGAAAAGGACTAAACAGATGGAGCAGGATTAAGGTTCCCAACTTTTTGTACGAGAAATAAAATATATAAAGGTCGTAGAACTAAAATTAACAGTATTTTAGAAAGTATTATTATAAGTAAACAGTATTTTTTTAATGTTTTAACAATTTATTATCATTTTTTAAATATTACTTTTATAGGTTTTATGGCTCCGAACACCAGCAGTCATAAAAACTACTTTGTATACGTCGACACGGTCGGCGCAGTGGTTGAGAGATCGACTGCTGAGCTACGTGTCGCGGGTTCGATTCCCGCACGGAACAAATATTTGTATGATCTACAGATATTTGTTTCGGGTCTGGGTCTTCCTGTATGTGAATAGACACCGTGCCTCGGAAAGCACGTAAAGCCGTTGGTCCTGCGCCTGATCTCTCTCCGATCGTGTCGGATTGCCGTCCCATCGGACTATGAGAGTGAAGGAATAGAGAGAGCACCTGTGTTTGTGCTCTATAATATCTCCTGCGTAGTTGGCTAATCTCCGGTGAGATTGGCCGCCGTGACCGAAATCGGTCAGGAGGACATTATTATTATTTTTTATACTTTTTTTTTATAGAATAGTCAAAGTATTAAAGTGCGAAAAAAAGTATAATACGGTTTTTAACAGTATGGTTGGGAAACCCAAGCAGGACATACAACAATAATTTATGTATCTTCATAAGAAATCCTGAATCTCTTTCAATGTGAGGTTGATGGGTGCTACCCATATTCAAAGAAAACTTATTAATATAATCCTTAATCAAATTCCAGGATGGGAAGGTGGACATCAAGATCGTGGATCTGCAGACCCTGCAGGGCGGCAGCCCGGTCACCGACCTGTTATACTTCATCTTCACCGGCTCCGACGAACAGTTCCGAGCCCAGTACTACGACAGGCTCATCGACCACTACTACACGCAGCTCAGCGCAGCCATGAGGAGGCTGCACCTCGACCCTGAAGTTGTGTACTCCAGGGAGAACTTCGACGCTGAATTTCAGGAGGTTAGCAAATACAGTTATTTTTTATGTTTTACGAATGATAATTTTATTTTAAGAGATATTTTGCAAGACTAGGCAGTCTTTTGTCTTCGGCGAGCCTTTTGCCATCGACCGTGCACAATTCCAGACTCAGTGCTGCTACTGAGAATTTCCAGACAGAAAAACTCAATAACACTTTGTCCGACCCGGGAATCGAACCCAGGACCTCATGCTAAGCAGTCGCGCTTGTGGCCACTAGACCAATGAGGCAGTATTTATGAAAATTATTAATTAACTCCACCAGTCTCGCTAAGCGGCGAGTGAAACAGGTGGAATTCGAACTCACGACACTTTTGCTGCTATTATTCCTGTTTCAAATTTACTCATTACGTATAGTTACACATAGATACGGCTAGAGAACTTGTGTACCAACAAACAAATGATAATTAATTATTACATACATAGGTAATATGCGTAAGATTATATGGCTGTCAAATCAAGGCCGTCAAGGCCGCCTGGAGCAATCATTTGAATAATAAGCGTTCAACTTCCGGCAACAAATGCCGTTTTAAACGCCCAACTGCCCAACAATGACGACATGGTTGGCGCAATAGTTGAGATATCGACTGCTGCGGTACGTGTCGCGGGTTCGATTCTGTGCCTGTTATTTCACTTAAGACCTGTTATATTACCTTAACATGCAAATAAAGACATTGAGTTTGAAAAAAAAAAAATAAAAAAAAAATTGTATGGTCTGCAGATTTATTTATTTATATAGTTGTTTCGGGTCTGGGTGAATGTCCATGTGAATGAAAACTTCATTAAACAAAGCATCAAAAAGATGTATACACGAAGCGAAATTCAAAAGCGAGTTTTACAGAAAATAATGGTTGAAATCTTGACCAATTTCATACATAGAATAGGATACATAAAAGTACATGGTCATTGAATTTTTATGGTTTTCATCAATACCTTTTTAAGCGCTTATTGCGTTTTAATTTCGCTACGTGTACGCACATAAGAAATTATAAGTACTTCTTATTTTTATTTTTATTTCCGCTGATATGAAACACGTGTTACAGATGCACAAATATTTCAATAACTACCTTGAATATATGTAGCTATCAATTCCCAAGAAAATTTAAGAGACATTTACCAGCCATCTTCATGATGTCGCTTTTATCTGTTGGTGTGCGTGCGCATCGTAAGAATTCACTCTCGTCAAGCGCGCCAAAAGAAGTATAACTTCAATAAAAAGTATAACTACCTATCATAAGGAATTAACTCGTTACTATTGTCGCCGATAATACTGAACCAACAAAGGCTGTCCTGTGTAGAATTGGGCTATGAATAACCTAACCTTGACATCGTCGGCGGAGATGCGGCGATTGAATAAAAGCTTTGATATGACCTATTGTGAGCGTAACTATTCAAGTAGTGGAGCGTTTTAGTCCACGTCACGTATTTAGGTTTTCACGTCACGTCATGGATTTTATTACGATAGAGGAAGTCAAATCACCTGGAGCCTCAGGGTTAACATAATGGGAAGGGATCATCGCCCCCATGAACATTCGCGGTCCAATTATTGTCAAATTTCGTGTCACAAAATCTCTAACAATGAGGTTCCAGACATAAAAAGACAACTAGCTATTACGCGTTGTTATTCGCAAAAAAATGATTATGCACACACGCACACACGTAGCGTCACGCCTGTATTCCCCAATGGGTTAGGCAGATGAGTACTATTTATACACACACATTTTGCTGATACCGTTGTTAAATCCAATGTAAGAGGGGTCGAGCCTTAGTCATACAAGCTTCCGCTCGCGGCTTCGCCCGCGTAATTTACGAACCCGTACATTTTTCCGGGATAAAAAGTAGCCTATGTGCTATTCCAGACTATAATCTATCTCTGTACCAAATTTCATCCAGATCCGTACAACCATTCTGGCGTGAAAGAGTAACAAAGATCCATCCATCCTCACAAACTTTCACGTTTATAATAGTAAGATACCAGGCAAAGTCACCGACTCCGTGCTGCTACTGTGTATTATCATACGGAAAGACCTATTAACACTTTGCCCGACCCGTGAATCGAACCCAGAACCTCACGCTCAGCATTCGCGCTTGTGACCACTAGATTAAGACGGCGTTACTTTAGCTTTTTAGCCTTAAAATGCCTACCTTTGAATGATTATGATGAGTATACTAATCTGACGAATATCCAATCTGTTCCAGAATACCTAAATAATAAGTACCGTAAAATGGGGCTATTTGGGAAACGCGGGGCAATTTGGGACTAACATTTGTGTTTAGAAATTTTGACATATTTTCTAAACTAAATCAAAATTTCCTTTGTCATTGAAAGCATCCTACACTACCGCTGTTTAAAAGCAGTTACTACTCCATGAGAAGCACACATAATGATCCCTTTAATAAATTTCAATTAGCCCCGCGCTTCCGAAATACCCCATTTTACGGTAGTTAAAATAGCTAAGGGTTTATTTGGGTTCGGCATATTAATTTTTTATGTAACAACTGCAACTGGTTACTAAGCTCAACTCCTTGATCGTTATACAAGTTATCTGCGATAATGACGTCCTGTGTCGCAAGTCCGAAACGACACGGCATCCATTTGATTAAGATGATACAACCAGTGATCCTCATCCTGTATTCATAAATGCTGCGTAGACCGATAAACAAATAGGGAACGTATGCTACGGCGTAGTTCGTACCTTATTTATTATACATTACATACATATAATGATATGTAGATATAAATCCAATAGCCTGACATTTCAACCAAAAAGGCAAAACTATGTGTAGACTTCCTAGGACGACGTGGATACCCGCCAATCTATGGCGCACACAACAAAGAGAGTTACTTTATAAGAACGCTATTTATTATTCCCTGCTAATAATGAATTAGTTAGTGTCAAGATTTATTTAAATTAATCGATCTTTATTCATTTTACGTCATGTCTTCTTGTAAGCAAAATATACTGTTGTGCAAATAGCCATGGCTAGTTTTATATAAATAGGCAGAAGAGTACCTACTTACTGATAATCACATACCAAAGTGGACATTACAACTCGTGTTCTCTAGAAAAACTGAAACTGAAAACTTATCAAACCTCTTTGCTTCCTTCCAGAAACTCCCATACGGTCTCACGTTGGCAGTGTTCACTCTCCCAGTGATTACAGTGGACACAGAGAACGCGCCTCAAGTCAACGAGAACCTGGAGATCGCCGACTTCTCAGTGGAGAACACGAGCGCTCTTTACGTAGAGAGGCTCAACGGGGTGGTCAACGACTTCGTTAAGTGGGGTATTCTCAAGTAATTTGACCATAAAGCGCGTTTCTCAACCGAGCTGCGAGGCAAATTCAAGGGTCACAGGCTGAATATATTAATTGACTCAGGGATGCAAGGTTTAATATAAATAAGTTGAGAAACGATTATATAGGTAGATAAAATATCTGTTTTGTGTAATGGAATGTCTGACTAAATATATTTTTAAGATTAATAGTATTAGAATTGACGATGACTATACGACATCCTATCTTTTTAGTCCCGATCCGTTATATTGTACTCATCAATACGAATAACTTTGAGACTAACCTGAAATTGCGAAAAAAATATCTAATATCTGTTCCATATAAATAATTAAATATTTCTTGACATAAATGTACTGAACGGCTCATTGTGTTACGCGATTTCAGGGTTTAGGGCACAAAAACTCTTTAAAAGTCCAGACTAGAAACGTAGGACCTCGTATATATTTTAATAGAAAATTGTATGTAATAATTTGATTCGTGTGAATATGTGCAACTGATTTTAAACTGTCGTATTTGTTTTGCCAATAGTTTAGAATTGTAAACAATAACAATTTAAATATGATATTTCTAGCTGTTGAATGATTGTGTATTTTTTAACTGGAACTTTTATTTTAATTGAATTATGATGAATATATTATTGAATGTGTAAGTAATCATAACAAGATAAATAATTATTTCTGAATGTAATTTCATTTAAATGCAGACGGATAGTGGAATTCCGAATGATGTGACGATTAATTAGGAGATGACCCAAGTCCAACAGTGGACGTACAAAAGGCTGAATTTGTTAATTGATTAATGATATGCAGTAACTTCGCTATATTATTTGTATTTTGAACAATTGTGATTAATTATAATGTATTGATTGAATAAATTTATTTTCACTTACTGCAGCCGTTTACAACCTAGGTAGGTAGGAAATAAAAGAAGAAATAAAACTGAATTTTGTAATATTTTCCTTTTTTATTATCTCAGGAATTGTTTGTTTTCATATTAATATAATATCATAGTTTCATACAGTGAATACATGTCAGCGGGTAATGACGAATGCACGACCTGATACCGAACCAACTGCCTCTCATACATACACTTCAATTCACACCAAATATACAAAAATGTTTATTATTATTTTATGGCCAAAGCATGGCCGCATTTAAAGCGCCATTTTATTTAAATAGACAAGCTTTTTTTACCTTTTCGAAATAAGAACTCAGATGCGAGTTTTAGGCGCATTAAAAAGCGACCAGGGTGACCAGTATAAAGATTCAAAAAACTTCCATTGCGTGGCAGTAAAAAGAAAAATGTCGCAACAAAACACAGCCAAAACGAAATAATACAAATTAGCATTAGGTCGTGTTATTAGTGCATCTACCGTCTACTTCACAATCAACATCGCAACCTTGGAGTACTGACAGTGAATAAATTATTTGGTCGTACACGCTATATTAATACAAACGTACACAACTTTTACTTTATATATAAACATTTATTTAATTTTATTATAATCAATATAAGTTACCTATGTAGTAGAATTTTCTATTCTTGCATTTTACTAGAACAAAGTGCATTAAACAATTATATATTTATTGTTATTATTTTTATTAAGCTTATTGTTGAACAGTAGTAAATCAGTTTCGAGTATAAAACAAAATATTGTTTTAGTATAAAATACAGTCGTTTTACAATAGCGCCAACTAAAAGCGAAGACGCGCCGAGTATCTAGAGTTACAGGCGATATGTGGCTCGACCAGAATAACAACATTAGCTAATTATTCCGTCTTAGAGGTCTATCGAAACTGGGCATACAATCAGCTATAAGGAATATTACTTTTTTTTTTAAATAATTTATGCCGTTTCGTTTGACTCCTAATTATTTTAATCGCAACGATTTGTGAGATACAAACCAATCTAAGGGCCCTTTCACCGTTGAGTGATTACGTTTACATGCGAGTGAAAGGCCTCGTTCATATAGGTAAATATAAATACGACGCTAAATCACAAGAATTTGATTATTATAAGATAGTTATTGTACCGTCAAAACCATTCTTTATACATCCCCCGAATAAAGAAAACGTGATATGAGACATTGTACTATGATCATAATTTTTTAGCGTTTTTGCATTAATATATATTTCAGTTGCTACCACAATAATTATTTGAGCATAACAACCAGAATTAATAATTCCATATTAATGTCTGATTGTTTTGGTCTACCTAAAGATATGAATATAACTGACGATCGTAGTTTCGTCGAGCGCAAATCTTCTATAGAAACATTCAACAAAAAATAACTATCATAAAGATTATAGAATAAATTATTTGTAACAGATAACAAGAGTTTTACATATTGAACGCCCCATACACTTTATCTAAAGTATTAATTTTAAGTCCATTTTAACGTAGCACGTAAAATCGCACTGCAGCCCAGAAAATTATAGCAAACGCGTGTTTCACAGAAACAGCAAGAAAACATCAATAGAAAACATACTTACATATTCGTTGCACATACAAAAAGCTGTGAATAGATTGCTAATCATATATATACGACAGCGTACATCGACTTTACCGAACATTATAAATGTATACGCGTTAATATTAATTACAATAGTTACAACAACGATGGGAAATTTAAATTCAACGGTCGGGGAGTTACTACTTTACGTGATCAGGGTTCCTACCGCAACAATACACTCCCGCCTATCCTACGCTAACCCTCCACTAATCGACTCAACAGAACTGTCGCATTACAATTTTATTCTGGTCTCTATAACCTTCCCTATATCTCGTGACGATTATATGTTTGTCTATACTAAGAAGCTATGGCGCGCGGTCCTCGATAATACTGAGCGGTTACAGCAATGAGCAGTCCTTTCATATCTTATAATAATGAAGCTGTATTACGTTGTAGAGCAAACTAACTGGTTATTAAAAATAAAATCCGTCTAAAACCATGACACCTGAACTGAACAATGGACAGTTTGGATGTGGATACTTGGTTACCAAGGGTCTAATCCCCGCGCACCGTCACTACCGACTTAAGCTTATATTAACCTGTATTTATCAAATTTACTTCATTCATTTATTTTTATTATTTTTAGCATTTAATACACATATACACGTCAACGATGAAATTTAAAGTTTAGTTTATTTATTCGGCTATCACTGAAAGGTACATACATTATAATGTATACTTGATAACAGACAAGGATCGATCGCACCGCGCGGACTCATACAATAACATGAACATACAAAAATATATTACACGAAATAATTGACTACGACATTAAATATATATATTTTTAATCCCAACAACGTAATAGAAATTCAAAAAATTGACTACTTTGGAAAAATATATAAAATATTATGTATTTTGCATATCTACATATTATATCATTTAGAGTCAAGTGTGGGTCGTCCGCGCGATCTACCGAGCCACAAACAACAGCGCCTAAGAAAGAGATAACAACTTTAGGATAATACCCATAAACACATTGGTATTTTAATAGTTACACGTTAAGTTACATTTACATCATTAATTTATTATTCTATCGACTAACGCCTGCTTGCGGAGACATTCCAACCTATAGACGATGCAGAAGTCATAAGTGTTCGTACGCAGAATAGCTTTTTTTTACATTTTTTACAAATGTCTCGGCAAGCGTGTATACTAAAATAGTTATTGTATCGGAGGCGGCGCTTTGGGCCCGTGCGCACTCAAGCGAAGACGTTGCCATACGACACAGCTAATTCATTGGTAATACAAGCTAAGTAAATAACTACCATTTTGGTAGAAATATTCTTTTATTGGCAATCCCACGATCTCACACTTTGTAGCGTTTTTCAATGTCAAAGCTTAAGAAGATTTTTTTACGTTTATTGAGAAGATTCTTTATTATATTATCATTATTATCAAACAACTGACCCCATTCTTTTAAATATACTGAATAGTATATTTACATTTGCACCCGCAAGGAAGCGACGACGACAAAAATAGAGCTAAGGAAGGCACTACCGAAGAAAATATGCGCTGATCTTGTTAACAAAAACGTACCTTATTATTTATGTCTATTGTCATTGGACACAGAGGTACCGCAATAGCTATGTAGACATCAATTATGTGCGTCATATTGGTAACACCCCCAAATCATTGAAGAGGCTGATAATTGCCCATCCATCATTATCCAACACTGGATTATTACTACAGATTCGTTCACATTTATCAACATTTACATATTTATTAAGAGTTGTTATTGAGTATTAATAGTATTATAAAACATTAATTGTAAGTGAGCGTGTACACTACACGATCAATATTTTGAGTATGTTGCGACATTAATTTTATTTTTAATGTTAATTTTTACAATGCCTTTACCACTTTTGATCATCAGCCAAACATGTTAGTAGCATTTTTTGCTGATGACTACAATAGAAACCATGTTTATGTACTTTTAGACTGAAATACAGATAGGTCTATAACCTTAGACTGAATTATGGATACCCACATAATTATTTGTACAAAATTGTTGCATATACATTTTCAGTTTCAGTATTAACAAGGGCAATTAACAGGACAAGATTGTGAGATATAGTATTGCCTGAATAATACCAATTACCAGTGGTAAAAGACATGTAGAAGGGCGCGAACGTACATACCCGCATACATACACTGCGAACATAATTAATAATAATCATAATTATTCAACATACAAACAAACGCTCGGAACTTGCACAAACCTGTTGTACTTTGACATTCATACTTACACATTGGAATTTTTACAACGCACATCCTTTTATACAAAATATTTAGTGTGTCTGTAACATTGGTTATTAACTTTTTTATTGATTTACAAATATTAACGAAACGTAAGTACCATATTTTGTGTGTACAGTAAGTACAAGGTCCCAGTGTTGCAGTAGAGATAGAGGAAATTTCAGTGACCTCGGCTTCCAGCTTCTAACCATCTATTAACATGGTTCTGTGTTCAATCAAGGCATGAGTCAACAATCTTAACACTTTATATGCTAACATACATACAACTAAAGTAATACAATATTGGGATTGCACATTCCAATTACAACAATCAATGTTACAGACACAAACGACAGTAATAATCTATTTATACAAAATAAACAATAAAATTAACGCTGAATAAAAAATACAACGCGATTAATATACAAGTACCAGCAGGTAATAGGTTATCTAGGTGCACACTGTCGATTTAGTACGAGTAATTCGATTTTGTAGTCGATGATCAATCGCTCGCCTTTGTCGTCAATGTGCAGCCAGTCTTACATAAAACAATAGTATCAAGTATCACATATTATTGTATGGAACAGGCAACAGTCGCATTTATGAGACAGGCTTGATTTAGAAATAAGAGGTAGCCGATAGGGAAGCTAATATAGATACAATTTTGACTAACGTTGAAGCAATTTTATATTTATTTATTTAACAATAATTTAACATTTAATTTAAATGATAGTGGAGCCTTTAATTATAGTATTAGATATTCCAATTTAAATAAAGACAAGAGTCAAAACGTAACGTTTCCACTTTTCTTTGGCTGTGCGGCTCAGATTTATGAAGAAGCATTAAGGAGAAATAAATATCAGACCTTATCATTACAGATAAGAACCAGTTTCGGGTGGCACGTTACTATTATACGATGGGACCATTAATAGTTACTTTACAGAGTGCGCGAAGAGACAAATATACCGTCGTCTCTTTCTAACACACGGGATTACATATTGAACATTCTATACTGATAAATCTCATATCATACTGGTGCGAGAAATAACCCACTCCTCTCAAGAACTTTATTATTTGACGAGTGAATATGTTTAGCTCGCCAGGGTACATATTACAGACAATTTATAAGGCAAAATTGACATTGCCCGGACATTACCAACATACGTGTAAACATTGATAACGGACAATGTCCATAATACCAAAGAATTGTCGATAACGCAACATTATTAATAACTAACAGACTATACATTATAGTGAGGAAGCTATTAGGCCTCGATTGCAGACAACAATATATTACAGTTTTACATTTAATTTATTTATAATTAAGATTTTCGCATCTGTAAAGAGAATCGGTCATTGCAGTGATTGACCAATCTATATTTGTGTATACCATAGCCAACTTTAAAACTACTCCATTATTACATGCTAAACTAATCTTCGTGATATGATCATGTCATGCGTCTTCAACCTATTTAACTTGAGCGGCTTCTCATTCTAACCGGTCAATAACCGAAATAACCGACCACACTGTTCAGCTACGATATTAATATACACGCCCAGACACCACGTTTTGATCGAGCCCCCAACATGCAATTATCAAATTGACTAGTGAAACAATTTGTATTTTATATTAGTTGATTTGCACAGTCAGATATTCAAACAGTTCAATTTATTTAGGTAATATTCTCAGCATCATAATTAACAGTAATACAGTTTGTCAGTGTTTTGTTTTATACGTTTATTAGTGCTGCTAATTTTTCGCACATTGACTAGTTATTTTAAAGTATGTTTGGCAAGCTTGTTTTGACTAATTAAAAATATTTTTATAGTGCAAAATATTTTTAAGACGATTTTGGAGGGTTTTTTATTAATATCAAATATTATGCTCATAGTTTTAATTTCCCAAATTCCCAATATTTTTCGTACATAAAAAAACGCACCATTTGTACATTTTAGCAACCACACATAGCACATGAAAAAATTAATAACTCAGATTCCACTTCTGACCACAGTAAATCTCCGATGAGATCGAAAAACGTCTTGATAAAAAGCCGTTTTGCGTGATGCAACCATCTTCAAAATATTTTGATCTATTAAAATGAAGCTATCTTCGTATATATAACCTATACTTTCGACTTGAACATTCCGCTGACTGTTACAAACCAACTACCGCATAAAGCTCCTATAAAGAATGGTCCATGCGCATGCGCAGTAGTTAGAACGTTACTCAATTACGTACATTAGTAGTTAGCACGGAGTAGATATGTAGTGGAGTGCCAATACCCATTTATTTTTTTTACTCTAACAAACGCATGTATATAAACAACTGAGGGGTGAATTAATGTGTTAGTTTCCATTTGAAATCTTGTCTGTCCATTTTTTCGGTCGGGGTTGTGAGTGCAGAAGTGACAATGCACGATCACTAACGCTCTTTGGCACTCCATTACCTCGCTACTCCGTGGTTCTACGAAAGGTATCAATGGCAGACAGCGCCTCACATAACCATTTGGTACAGGAACAACGCGTTAACAATTTACAATGAGTAATATGCATTTTTTTTATATTTTTACATAATATCATATCAAGCTATGTTCTCATCGCTGGGAGCAACTCCCAGTTGACTTGCCGCGGCTATGCCTCGATTTGGAATGCTGAACAAATCTAACTAAATATACGAACGAGCGAAATATCAAATTTATATACATATAACCTTAAGTTTCGTTTACTGAGAGATGGCCTTCCGATTATTTTTTTGGGTTTTGTGATGTTTTTTTTTTTATGATTTAGCCAGATATATCTTACAGTTAGCGACTGTTCGCCATGTACTACTTTATTAGTAGACCGTTACTCACTACCTGAAAGTCATATCTCGACACAGCCCTTTAGCTTTAGCTTTATATAAAGCAATCAAAATGAGGTACAGTTGGTGCCCTACATCACCTGACCCCCCTAGAATTTATCATATAACGTCTAGGGGGGTCAGGTAATGTAGGGCACCGACTGTACATAATTCCAGTTGTTCATAAGTATATACAAAGTAAACATCAGTAACTATACCTTCCTTGTGATCGAATATAAATATATGTATCAACATCTACCTACTACGTATTACACAAATAACGTTTCCCGTACGTGTGGAATCAGAACCTTTACCTAATTTTTTATAATATCTTTTGACAATATTGGAAACCAACTCTCCCTTCAAATTGTGTACAAAATTCGTAGTACATAGATGTAGGTGATATGACTTGACAATTTTATAAGATCGCTGCCATCTGCTAGCATAGAATTCACAGTTATTAATAACATGTATATGTATAATTATTTATAAATTACTCTTTTAATTTTACACTCGTCCTACTCTCGCGTAAAAGTATCGAAAAACAAACATGGACGAATTAAAAATGCAATAAATAATCTCGACTGCACCGTAGGCTCGCGACCGAGCGACCAGGGGAATCCAACCTTCCAACAGAGAGTGGTCTCACTTTTCTTGACGAGAAATGGCTAGGGCTAGTTGTAATTCGGCATCTTCCTGCCTCCGCCGCTTCTCGGCCTCGGCCTCGAGCTTCCGAGACTCTGCGGCGGCCCACGCCCACTGCTGCTCCTCAGTGGGCAGGACCTCTGTGCTTTTCGCTTCTAAAGCGGCGCCTTTAGCCTTCTTGTCTTTCTGTTTCGTCCGACCTATGCCGCCTATCGTGTGCACTAGCGACTTGGCGTACTTGACGGGCCGCGGAGACTTCTCTTTCTTGGAGGGCAAGGTGTTGGAGGGCCAGGTCTCGTTGAGGTTCTTGTTGTTGTCGGTGGCGGCCCAGTCGGCGGCCCAGTTGTCGGACTTGTTGGGCCAGGTGTCGGCGTGCCAGTCGCTGGGCGCGGCCCAGTTGTCGTTGGGCCAGGCGGCCCACGCGTCGCTGGGCGGCTTGTGGGCCGTACGACGTGAGAACGGGTCGTAGGCGATGGGCGGGGCGGACACGCGGCCGCTGCGTTTCTCCGGCAGAGTGAAGCTGCCGTTGCCGTTGGTGGAGGCGGAGAAGAAGTCGTCGGTTTCGAAGCCCGCGACGGACGACGACCTGGCGAACGGATCGTTCTTGTTGCCGTCCGTGACGTCGGCGAAGGGGTCGGCGATGTTGAAGGGGTCCTCGTATCGGTAGTCCTTGAAGGGGTCGTCGGCGAAGTCCATGCTGGGCTGGCGGTCGGTCTGGACGACAAAGTGTGTGTGAGTGGGATGCGAGTGGGCTAGCGGGGTGAGTGGGAGAGAGACAGAATGTACGCACGTGTCAGCCTCGCCGCCGCCGCGTCCGCTTAGCGCTGCAAGTGGGGACAAGCACACGAGCAGTGGTTAGCATGTTAGTGGACAAAGTGTTACATGACTGATGAACGACGAGCACACAACGCGACTGAGAACCAATAAAAACACTTGGACAAACACCAAACATTCCGCAGAATCCATCTTGATAACTAAACTGACCAACATCACATTAACATAGCGATTGTATTTATGTCCTGGCTCCAATCGCGTTATGTACTCATAATATTATCATTAATATAGGTATATACAGGTAGTATTATAGTATTATATAAAAGAAACGATAATAAATAAAATATAATAACAAATAAATAAAACAATAAAAAACAGGAGTGGAGGTGATTGTGTACAAAGTGCAACTCTAAGACAACTACAATGCGACCGATACCGATCTCAAGTCCACGGAAGTGCGACGGAAGACATTGCGACTATTTCTTTGGTAATTTTTCAATTTCGTCGCACAAACAATATCTTTCTGTCATACAGTCAGACTGGAACAACTAAGGAGGTCACATAGAGCGAAACATCTTTGGTACTCCCTTATCTTCAACTCAAGAAAATTATTCATATACTAGCTGTTGGCCGCGACTTTGACTGCGTATATTTTGTATTAATTAATCTAATTAGTGTTTTACTATAATAGCACTATGTACATGTACTATGTCCTTCACCAGGATCCAAACTACCTCTTTGTGAAATTCCATAACGATCGGTTCAGTGGTTTAGTCGTGATGAGGTGACAAACAGACAGTTACTTTCGCAGTTATAATAGTATGGATGGATGGATAGAAGAACAAATATTATAATCATAGTAAACACTACAAATATTATCATAATCACGCAATAGGAAATAAAAATACACCTTGTTCCTTTGAATAAACGAAATTTCCGTCAAACAAGTATGATTTATTTTTCGCGTTACCATAATAATTGTAACTTTGTGTATAATGTATCAGGCACGAGCTATCTCATGGGAATCTCTCAAGTACTGGTGGTGAATAGTGGTCTAGGCTGACGGTCCAGGGTGCGCCAGACGATTTCAGATATCGTCACAAGTGGAGGTTCTTTCCTTGAACCCGTGACACTAGTCCCTTTGAATACTTTTTGGTGAGCTGAAGATAATGAGTACCTAGGCTTTTTGACCCCATTTCGACATCATAGATGTTCCAAAGTATCTGACACTGACTACACTTCCGTAGGACATTAGTACTAAAGTTTCTACAGCTACAAAATTACTTTATGCGGCAAGAGATAGTAGCTACGAACTCTGCTTTAAATAAATAAGTTATATTTTAATACATACAAAATGACGTCACGCTACCCTTTGGCAGTTTTTTTAATATAGATCCGAGCTATAAAAGTTGGTAGTCTGTCCCCTCGCTATACTTGTGGCTTTGTACGTTTGCCGCCTATGACATAAAAAAAAGTGATACAGAGTATGTTAAATTGACTAAAATTTACTTCAAGTATCCCACGGTTCAATGATCACCAATTTATTGTTATTTAGACTCTTTTTTGTCTACGTTGCGTCACTTTACGCTGATATTATTTTACTCTTATTAAAGAGTAAATTAGAATAAACCCTGATTGGTCATTTAATTTTACACCTAGGCTGCGCCGGCGTTCAACAAATGGTAGGCAATACGTGGCTTGTTTTAGTGTGACGAGAATACAGAAATTGTTGCATTTTTAATATAGAAATATTAACAAATTATTTATTTAAAGCGTTTTTATCATTGCCAGTAATAGCAGTTTATTAAGCTTTGTTATGGCAAGGATGCAAATCAACACCTTACATAACCGCACTACACCAATCTATGCGGTCCAACTGAGCAAGGCATAAGTCTACCGTCTAAATTAATTGTTATTTAAATGGTACTCCGCGGGTACATACTAATAGTCACATTATCTATTACCTACTATTATATCATGCCGCATAAGGGCAACGAAACTCACGACCATTCAATTTACTTTTACTCGGCCGACCCACTGGCAATCGGTCGAAATGTATCATTCATAACATATTTTCCAACAACTAGTCAAGCAGAAAAGCCCACACAATAACATCTAAACTATGATAAACATAATAAATAGAAGCATAAAAATGAATAAAACATGCAATATAAAAATGAGAGTGATTTAGATTCAACATAGGGCGTGTGAAGCGTGTGAAGCGTGTGCAGCAGCAACCAAACGAACGTGGACCGGGCGAGAATGGCATTCAACACAGAGAAAGTAAAACTGCAAATACTACTGCGATTCAGTTCGACCTCTTTCTAGTATATAATAAAATAAATACGACGGATGGATTGGTAGTGTTCAATAATATTCGGGTGGGGATTGATAATTTTTCTGTTTGTATTTTATAACTGCTCTATTTTTTTATTAGTTGCAAACCAACTGTTAATACTTTTGAAAAATAACATCAATTGGCGTTGGCATGAATTAAAATTATTGTCCAAATGATCAAGAAAATAAAACAAGTGAAAACCAGCAAATTATTAATTTTACTGCAACAAAACAAATCGAAAAAGACTTTACATAAATTCTAAAAAGCGGCCATAAGTGTGAACATTTTATAAAAAGAAACGAAAAGCAAAGGAAACATAGAGAAAATGCCATCCTCTAGTGTTTACGTGCAATAGATACTCCTTTACGTACATTTTACTTTCTCTGCAGCGTAAGTAAAATATAAAACAAACGTATTTTAGCTTATCGACGATGCTAGCCGTCGTCTTCATGCGGCTAATTACGAGGGAGGGGTAAATAAACTTCAAATAATCATAAAAATAACACAATCTGAAAATAAATTGTTAGCTTAAAATAATGTAAATAATTCAAACGTATATATTGGATGAAATCTGGCTGAAACATTTAGGTTTAATGAAATTGTAGTCAAATGTTTAGTAATGAAAAACTATGGTTTCTGTTTTTTTTTTTCAGCCAAATTCTGTATTTTAATCTGAAATTGTATCAATGATGTAATTGCTGACTGTATGTTCAGATATGACACCGGTGTTGTACTGTTCAAATAATGGCTATGGTTAAAGTTATTATATAATATTCATTGATGCAATTTTACTACATATTATCCCAAATCCTATATTGAGAAAAACCTCTATATTGTAAGTAGAGAATTTATTATCTTTGAGATTTAATCAATTAAAATCGCAGTGTAATATTTAGCTTGATTATTGATAGAAGTTAAAATGATCATTAGCACAGATAGAAGTGCAATGATTGTATATGAGTAATGTTCCGTGAGGTGTATGTGTAGTGGTAGCAGCAGTAGCGGTGCGTACCTTGTGCGGCGGGGTGGGGCGCGGCGGCGCGGGGCGCGGGGGCGGCGTCTTGTGGCGCTTGGGCGGCAGCGCGGGCGTGGGCGTGGGCGTGGGCGTGGGCGCGCCCGTGGGCGTGGGCGCGGCGCGGGTGGGCGCGTGCAGCACCGCGAACGGGTCCGCCTCCCACGCGCTCTGCGGACAACACGCACCCTCACTACCGAACACTACTCACACCTTGCTGGCTCCGTATTCATACCAACAAACACTTGAGAGCCCACACTGTTGCCGCAGAGGCACTATAGAGAAAAACTACATTCAGGACATTCGGGACCCGAGAGGAAATTAAAGATAAAATGGATTTAACTACTCAGATAACTTTCGAAGAAGTTATCACGGATATGTAGGGGGGGGAGTGAACTCATGTTGGAAGTTCATCCAGATCATGCCGAAGAGTCACCGGGATCACGTTGAAAGTCTTTTGGTAACACATTGGGGAAGCTCACCGGAGTCATCTTGAGATTCACTGGGAATCATGTCGAGAGCCACTGGCAGTATATTGGAGATGGTGATCTCCAATATATCCACCAACAACCAGTGGCTGTTGGTGGGATCATGTTGTGGATCACTGAGCGTCATATTGAGGAATCAGTGGTGATCATTTTGGGAGTCACGGAATTCATGCTGGGGTTACCGAAATTATATTGGATGGTCAACATAGTCATGCTACGGGTCACCAAATATAAATTAGTCAGGCATTAATAAATATTCTCCGTTTTTTGCACAAATATACCTATATCAAAGTTTTACTCACATCTTCGGTAGCCTTAGCAGTATTGTCTTGTGAAGCGAACGCGTCGCCTGCAAACGGATCCGCGTTCGATGCGAAGGGGTCCGTACCGAAACCGTCCTACACAAACAACAATTATACGTAGCATAAAATATCATTAGCAAATAGCAAATATTGTGTTGAGCAGTGCGGTAAAGATGTGCTAATGTGTACCTGTGTGGGCTGCGGCGTGTGCGCAGGCGCAAACGGATCGTGTGCCGGCAGCGCGGACGGGAACGAGCCCGACGTGAACGGGTCCGACTCGAACCCGCCACCCGACGCGAAGCCGTTGCTCTTCGCGAACGGCTCATCCTCCTGACAAGCGAAATTATATCTTGTTAATATACTTATAAGGAAAAATATATAACAGACAGAAGACATCCAAAGTTGATAAATGCAAAGGAATGCTTGATCCCCAGTCACTGGGCTTTTCCTTACTTTAGAAAGCGACTTATTTTCACCACCAGGGACAAGAGGTTTAGTAGATTGTACATACAAGTGCATCGTTGGGCGTGGCTCCCCTCACGATGCGCTCCAGATGCTCTGCGGAGAACTGCGGTTGCAGCTGCAGCACAGCGTGCGCGACCACGCCGGGACCAGCTAACGCCTCCGCCGCCTCGCTGATCAGACGGTGCTGCTCTTCTAAGTGTGAGATCTTTATGTTCGCCTGGAAATTAAATTTCAGTAAAACATGTGCACGTTCAATGTAAAATGAACACAGCATTAAGGAAAGTATCAGATAATCGCATGACATTGCCATATTTGTATCACTGCTTCGTCTACAGCTACGTGTACAGCTTTAAAAATACTAAGAATATGGTTCCTTGAAATGGTGTGTAGTGAACGGTGAAGGGTAGATGGTGGAGCTGACCTGGCTGAGTGCGAGCACGGTGCGGCGCAGCTGCGCGGTGAGGCTGTCGGCGTCGGCGTCAGCGCGCGCCACGTCGTCGTGCAGCGCCTTCTCCTTCTCCCGCAGCGTGTGCGCGGCCGCCCGGCGCGCGCCCACCTCTGCCGCCGTCTCGCTGGCCGCCGCCTCCTGCGCGCTCACCTGCGACCGGAGCTTCTCCACCTGCACTCACACAACCACTGGCTCATACACCCGCGGCCCGGATAACTACTCAATTACAAATATTACAAACGATTACCTGCGCCTTGAGATCATTTAACCTCTTTTGTGCTTCACCTTTTTGGTTCTCTAACTGTTTTAGTGTCGCCGTTAGTGTGTCCAGCTCGCTCTGTAAACATTACATGATAATTATCAAAAAATAGTCTATTATGTTTTAACAAAAATGTATCACCAATTATTATCAAGTGAAAAATCCAATATCAAAACGCTTGCCGTGCTGCTCCAAAAGTCTGTGAAAATCAGTTGCTGTACAAACGCACAAATGCAATGAGTGATTTTGTAAAGACTTCATCGGTCCTCTACTGTATTTTATTCATAAAATTATGAAAAATTGTTGTACCCTACATTATTTACAAACATTTTTAATCATCAAAAACCATCGAGTGCATAAACTAACCGACAGCCAGCATACTTTATCGTTAGGTAATATAAATAAGTTATTTATTACCTGCAAGCTGTCGGCCTCGCCTGTCTTGACAGTGAGGTCCCTCTGTTTGGCGGCGAGCTCAGCCTCTAGAGCCAGTCGCTCACGAGCTAGCGCGTCCACCTCGCGCGCTATCGCTTCCATCTCCGGCGTGGGTTGCGGACCTAGCGACAAAATTGGTTCCGACTTCTGCAAAGATTGGAAAAAAAAAATATTGTAATATGCAGAGGTAAATAACACGTTAGTCTATCCTATAATATTGTATGAGAACAAGGACTTCTTAATAACTCTCTGTTGCCGGAGAATTCGCGATGTAATGGACGGAGGACGCCTAACCGCTCCTAAGACCGAGGCAAGCACAGCTTCATCTCGGAAATTAAAATCGTGCGCACAAGGCCCTCAAAAAGAGATAAATAACTCTTTTTACAAGCCAAAGTATTTAACAATCAAAATTGGCTAGAGTTTGGGATTAATACAAATTTGAAATTATAATTCTAGAACGAAATCAAATCATCAAAATAAAACTGCCAAATCTGTCACGAAAAATATTCTCCAAAATGGCAGACCGCAAACATTTTATTATTTTCGTTTTAATGTTGATAAATTATACAAAATGCGATTTGGAACATACTGTACATCAGAGAGTAGAAGAACTTAATAATATAACTATAAAATTGTATGGAAACGTTACAAAAGAACATAACAAGAATATTGATATAGAAGACAAGCTTATGTATCCAAGTGAGTTACTACTACTAATATCGTAATGTTTTTGTCATCGATTTACGTTTTGTTCTCTGTAGGAGGTGACAAACGCAAGTTGTCATTGCTATCTCAACTGTGGCGCGACTACTACGCATGCGCAGCCCGGCTACTAGACAAGCTGACTGCTTCACGTCAACTGCCGTCAATAATGCTGATGGTGTATCAAGGAGGAGTAGCCAGGCTACAGTGCCTGTTATGTGTGGCTCCGGGAGAGAGGGAGAAGCTTCGATGGATGTATGCTGAGGTAATTAATATAACCATAAAAAAGCATCAAGCCTGTATTTTCCGAAGGGTAAGGCAGAGGTGTTCTATTGTACACCCACATTTCGCCGATGCCGTTATTGAGTCCCATGTAAATATGTAATACAGGGCGAACCATATACCTAATATACTCAGTATTTCTATAAACAAATTCATAAAAAGTTAAATTAAAATTAATTAACACTTTCTTAACACATTCTGGCATATGGCCGATATTTACAGTCCATAGAGAACCACAATTTCACTCGAATAGAAGAGCATGACCGAATGGTGTTGGAACTCGGGAACCTGACAATATACAATGTGATGGCACACGACGCTGGGGCTTACCGGTGCCAAGTTGGAGACAGTGACGGTGGCCTGGTGGTCATGGAGGTGGTGGATGAAGAGGAGACGTATACTGTTGTTAGTTAACATTCTCTTTTATATCTCTCTGTCGAATAACGGTGAAAGGATATTTCGACAATCTGTTAGCACATTCTCAGAAGACTCAAAAATTCTGTCTGGAAAGACCTGCACCAAAACAGAGATGGATGGCGTAAAAGGATGGAGACTTATGCCCTGCAGGGGTTTTACAAAATCTGTGAATATTTATGGTGACGACCACGCAACGCATATGATGGGCTTACTGGATGTTGAGATTTAGTTTTTAGTTTATTTCCTGGATTGCATTAGGTGTGACGGCGTTAAGGTCGTCCCTCGTGCAGACGTTCGGGCAAAGGACACACCAGCTAGTGTGGCACTGTTTGTATTGGGGCCCCGCAGTCACATCCGACAAGACTAGAATCCCTGAACCCATTGCCCATATTTAGCCTGCAGCGACCAACTTGAGTGCGGAATCGGTTTAGCGACTTCCACACTAGCCAAGACTGTCTAAGATAAAGATTAGAAGCTAAAAAAGAATAAGAGGGTAGTTAAGATTTCATTGACATTATTGATCAGGTAAAACCACCGGAATCTCGAGGCCCCCTCGCAGTTCCTCCAGAGATACACAATGGCGTAACATTGTTTAGTCTATGGTCACCTTGGAGTGAGTGCAGCGTGTGTGGGAAGGTGGGCAGGCGACACCGGCACGGAATGTGTTACGTCAAACTGAATCATAATATGGTAAGATTTTATTAATGGCAGACTTGCGAGTTACTGGATAAACATCCACAACCTGTTTGCGGATGCGTTGCTTATCTAAGACTTGAAATGCCTCCTTTCACTCGGAACCCTACTACGCTTTACATAGTACTTAAGGGGGGTGAAATAGAGTCTGGTGTGCCCCAGTCGAGCCGTTGAGTAAATGTAAATGTAGCCCCTCTATAGTAATAAGATTATACTCGGATGTCGATGCGAACCCAAGAACCTTAGGAACCTACCTACGTATGTAGGCCAAATAAATATTTGTTCCACGAACCAGAAAAAATCCTAAGGGATTTTCAGTAACTGGAGTGACTTTAATACAATCTCTTTGTCTTTCAGATAAGAAACTACACAAACAAATCTGTTGAAGAAAGTCATGACGAACTCGTTGACTTGGATAACCTGACCGAATTATTTGAAGGTCAGTCACTACTTACTAGTGTGGATGAACAAGCGTAGTACTTAAAACATTATTAGAACTAATGTAGTAAGTAGAAAATGATCTTGAATCCTTTAGACGGAAAATGGTAGAAAAAATGTATTTATTAAATTAATATATTACTTTATATTGAATTATTAAGATGTAACATCCCGTCACAGAGCATGTTGAATTATAATTAATATTAAAAAACATACACAATTAAATTATAGGACCCCTATAATGGATTAACACTGCGAGACGTTCACCAATTGTTATTTAACTTGAGACACTATTAAAAGGTATTATTTTCTTATTCGTACACTTTAGTCTTCTTCTTACGTGTCTCCGATTCACACTATACCAACAAAATGCGACTTGTACAGAAATATCCGTGGCTTTCTTGAAGTCGTCCCTTGTGCGGTGGTAGGGCACAAGAGACACGCGATCAAATGGGGCATGGGACTGAATAGGAGCTCCGCAATTGTATTCATTCCTGGAGAAGTTTTGTCTGGTTATCCAAAGAGTTTGATACATTTCTCGGCTACTAACATTATAGCTTGTTACCTCGTGTAACGTCGCTGAAAACGCCACATATGTATTTCTCGTCGACGTCGCGTGTTTTGAATGCATAGTTAGCGACCTCATTAGATTAGAATTAGTTGGTAAATAATTTGTTAGGCCGTCACTGTCAAACAAAACTAAATCTTAATTAAATACACACTGAGCAAAACAATTCTCACCATTTCTTATATTTGTTTCTTTTTTTCAAATTAATTTTAACAACATGTCACCACTTGCTAGCCTCGGCAAGTAAATTATGTATTCTATAATATTCTTTTAGTAATTTGTTGCAGTCAAACGAGGAGTAAAATCGATTTACAGCTGATTCGATTCGCTCATTGTGTTTTTCTAGTAAATACGATAATATTCGTAAAGTTTCCATATGAAACTGTTAGTATTAATAAATTATTTAACTACCGTTAGTGTTAATTTAACAGACCGTGTTCGAAACACTACACTGCACTCCAAAATACAAATTACTGACGTAGCTCATGAAGCCGCAAAATTAAAGTGGAATTGGGATGGCCATGTCTGCCGCCTGCCTGATGAGCTGGGGGCCAAGGTAACCACTAAGTGCAGCCCTCATGAGGCAAGAAGGCGTCGCGGGACCACGAAGAAGATGGCGAGACGAGCTTAACAAATTAAATAAAGAGTAGTCCACACTTGCTCAAGAACGAAATATCTGGAAATCATGGGGGGAGGCCTTTGTCCAGCAGTGGGATGACACAGGCTAACTGCAACCGAGGCGGCAACTCTACTGGCGCGGTATGTGCCGTTCGACATCCAGGCGGATATGGACGCGAGGGTGTATCACCGGATCCGCGCTATCCGCCAGGACGGCGAGACCGCGCCAGCTTCGGCGTTCGAAAGGCTAAGGCGGCGCGCACGTAGGCACGCGCTCGACTTGTGGCGCGAACGGCTTTTACGGCCACAGTTCGCGCACAAGCGCGTTGTCGAAGCGATAGTGCCGCACTTCGGAGCCTGGCTCAAGAGGAGCGAGCGCGTCACGTACCGACTGACGCAGGTGTTCACCGGGCACGGTTGCTTCGGTGAATACCTGAATAGGATCGGCCGCGAGGCCACGGCTGATTGCCACCATTGTGTAGGAGGCGGCCAGGATACTGCACAGCACACGCTCGAGGCGTGCCCTGCGTGGGCCGCAGAGCGGCAGATTCTGGTCGACCAGATCGGGCAAGATCTCTCTCTGCCAGCCATAGTATCGGCTATGCTGGCAGAATCGGAAAACTGGAGGGCAGTGGTCTCCTTCTGTGAAGCAGTCATGCTCCAGAAGGAGGCCGATGAGCGGGAACGGGAGAGGGCCGATCCCGCTCGACGGAGGAGGAGGCGCCGGGGAGCAACCGCCCCGGCGCGCAACACGCCGCAACCCCCCGCCTAACACACCTTAGCGGGGGGCCTTAGGGGTCGCGAGCGCGCAGAGTGGGGACTCTGCGCGCTCACTTAGCGACCCCCGAGAAGACGGCGACACGCTGTGGTCCGTGTCGCCGTGCACACAGCACCAGCGAGGGTAACGGGGGGACCTCTTTACAGTCTCCCCCGGGACGTGCACGAGGGGGTGGCCTCTTTACAGTCACCCCCTCCGGGAAGTGCCGTTTGGCATGGCACCGTGGTGGGCCTCGGTGCGGTCTTCTGAGAGTTCCCGGGGCCCACCATATGGTGTCGAGGCGGACCACCGTGGTGAGTTTAGCCGGTAGGAGTCCGGCACACCCCTCCGCCCCCCCCAGGCGGAGGATAGCCCATGATGGGTTCTCACCACGCAAATCAAAAAAAAAAAAAAAAAAAAAAAAAAGGCTAACTGCAACAGTAACTACTGTTAGTTGGTAAATGTTTAATTTAGTAAAGTATTTATGAGACGTAACCTGATATTTGGGGTACACCCTAGGAACAACTGAGTATTTGTACACTGTACAGGTGAAACGAAAACTAAAATATGTTGAACTGTTCGTAGCATTTCCCGCCGGCATACCATGTCGGTCAAAGTACTTGCCGGACTCCATAAGAGCGATAAATGCCGTGCATCAGAGGCCCAGCGAGATCATGATCGGTATGTGTAAGGTAACTACCAGTTGCTACCTTTGGTCATCAATTCATTGTTATTCGAAATGCTTCACTTAACTTTTAGATGCAGTAAATAACTGTAAGGGTAACGTATGTAACAGGACCAAATGGTTGAGGAGACTCGGTGTTGTAGTGACTATATGAAACTGGGCGCACAGCCAAAAAGCCAGATTAAGTAATTTGTCTAGGAATCTCTATGGTAATTTTCGAAGAAGATTACTGATTCTGAACCTAACGCGATGATATTGAGAACATCAATCATGTGGATATTTGGAATCTGAACCGATGATTGAAGAATATCGTTAAGTATGGCATATGAGGAAACCTCTATACAGTATTGCATGGTCTTATGAAGATAGAAATCAGCACGATAAGTCCGAAAAATAACAACAAACAAAAACCTGAAAAAAAAAAGCTAATATGCTAAAATTTCTAGGTGCCTTGCGAAGAAAATAAGCCAGCAACAAACGGAACATCGGGAAACAACACTCGTGGCACATACATATACTCGTTGGCACAGAGCTTGCCCAAGCAACCGTCGCTGCCCGCTAGGGACACCATGTATGCGGACTTTGGACAACCGATTGCGATTCGATGTCCAGGGTGAGATTAGTTACATCACTATGGTACGCTATAACTTTAGAATGTATGGTAAATAACTAGTTAAAAACCGTATTTTGGTAAGCCATTGATTCTAAAGCAATGTTTCTCACTATAATTAAATTTTTTAACAAAAAATAAAAACCGACTCCAAAAAACTCAAAAAAAAAAACTAATAACTAAAAAGCAAAAAATAAATCTTTTATTATACAATATAGTAGTTGAAGAATATTGAAATCGGTGCCAAGTAAAACATAAAAGTAATATACCTTGCTGCTATAACAGCGACATTGAAACAACGAGTTCACGTAGAAATTGTCGAGTGCGGACCGAATTATACGTCGGACACGACAAATGCACTTCGCCAATCGTGTCGGTTTATCATTGCATGTTTTACTTGGCACCGACTTCAATATTCTTCAACTACTATATTGTATAATAAAAGATTTATTTTTTGCTTTTTAGTTATTAGTTTTGTTTTTGAGTTTTTTGGAGTCGGTTTTTATTTTTTGTTAAAAAATTTAATTATTTTACAATTTTGAGTGATGGGTAGACCTAGTAAAGACGATTCTCTTGAAAAACTTTACAAAGGTCAAATGTATGTTGCCCCAAGTCGAGTGAAAACCTTAGACGGTATTGCACTATGTGATTTTAAAATCAAATAAATTACTTAGCCGACCATCGAATCTGCAATATTACCCATCTCGGCTTAAAGTGCGTATCAATACGAATAAAATAAGCCCAAACACTATGTAGCTGCTATCAACCATTAAGGAGTTCCCTAAACTGTACTGCACCTACATCACGGACTGTAGTGGCAGTCATTACCCATCTCGGTGTAAAGATCTTGTCAACACGAATAAAATAAGCCCAAACACGAGGTAGTTAAGATGTACCGTTGAGGAGTTCCCTCGATCCTCTGTCGTCTCCATCATCAGATCTGCCCTAAACCTCCATAGTATTGTAGTCTCATCAGATATACACATAAATATCAAGTTTTTACCCCATGCTCGCCTACAATTTTCAAGAGATGCCCTCGATTTCTCAGGGTTTCCACCATCAGGTCCTGACCTGATGACAATGGGACCAAATGACAAGCATACCCTTTCAAATAAAAAAAGAATTTTTGAAATCGGTCCAGGCGTCTTCGAGAAATCGAGTAACAAACATAAAAAAAAAAAAAAAAAAAAATACTGCCGAATTGAGAACCTCCTCCTTTTTTTGAAGTCGGTTGAAAAAGGTTCAAAATATTTTCTTTTGTGTAAGAAAAAATGTAATCTCATGGCAGAATATTTCATTTCGTTACATCGAAAATGTGTCGGAAAACGGATTTTTAAAACTCGAATAAAACCAAGGAGAGTGGCCCTACAGCTTTGGTGCCATAATAACAAATGCTTAGAAGAATAGGTTCTAACAGAATATAGCATCTCTTTTTTTGCCACTTTCACTTTTGGCCCAAAACGGATGATGTTTTCAACAACCTCTAAATGTTTTCAACAGTACAACACTTCGCGACGTGCCAATATTATGGCGCATTGGCCGAAAGGCCCTGGTCCCTCGAGACGTGGACATAGTCAGCGGCGGCCGCGTGCATGTCAACTGTAGAGACCATCTGGTGTTCACTTCCGTTCTGTACCGAGACGCTAACTTGTACAGGTATAGTACTACTTTCACGCTAGAACATCGGCCTGCTAAACATCCTACAAATCTAACGATAAACAAATATTGAATTGCAGTTGCTGGCAGTCGGGCAACTTAGCGGGCACAGTGAAGCTGATCGTGTGGGCGGGTGCGCACGCGCAGTGGAGCCAGCGCGTGACGCTGGTGCTGGTGGTGCTGCTGGCGGCCAGCGCGCTCAGCGCAGCCGAGCACGCGCTGCGCACGCGACGCACCGCGCTCTACTACTTACACTAGTTTATTTTAACTTATTGTAAGGTCTCGTAACAGTGTATGGTAATAAATTGAGCTTATGAAAAATTTTATGTACAATTTTTCTTCGACAAAATAGCTATTGGAGAAATAAAGTTATTCCTTTATTGGTTGTAGCGTTTAACGAAGTTAAAGAAATTGAAGTAGCGTCATCTTATCCTTTATTAATGTATACCCTAAGAACATGGGTCACGAACATTAACATGAATGAAATCATTGTTTACTTAGATACAGTAAAGTTACCAAAGGGGGCCTATGATTGTACTTTACTAAAACACGAAGTTGTTAAAGAATTATGCACAAAATATAATGGTTGGTTTACTATATTTACAGATGGGTCGAAGAGTATAGAAGGCCGAGGGGCTGCTTACTACATATCCTCTCAAGGTGTAGACAACCAAAATAACTGCTTTAAAATATGTGAACCTGCATCTACTATGATGTTGGAACTCATTGCGATCTCAAAAGCATTGACATTTGTTGTTCAAACTCAAAACAGAAATATTGTTATTTGTACAGACAGCAAAAGTTCGCTTCAGCATATAGCTCGATGCGCCTCTGGTCACAGAGGTGCTTCGATAGCTTATGACATTCTATCTAAGATAGACGAACTGAATCAAAAAGGTGTTCAGCTGAGATTACAATGGGTTCCATCACATATTGGAATACAGGGCAACGAGAAGGCTGACATGTTGGCCAAACATGCAGCTAAGGAAGGAACGGAAACTAGTATTACGCTTGATTATTCGGAAATTTTGCCTAAATTCAAAAATCGCTGTTATGACTTTTGGAAGGAACACTTTGACAGAATTTCACTTGAAAAAGGAATCTGGTATAAAACCATACAATGCCAGCCTCCTCGGTTGCCTTGGTTTATGAATAGTAAGTTAAGTAGGAAATTAGTGGTTACAGCTCACAGACTCAGATCTGGGCACATTCCATGTAACAAATTTGCTTTTCTGATGAAAAAAATAGCCTCTCCCAATTGTGAGGTGTGTGGAGTTGTAGAGGACATGCATCATTTGTTGATGGAATGTGTTCGATTTGAGACTAATAGAAATAAGTTGTTTAGGGCTTTGAAGCTGAACAAGAATAATGTAGGCGCATTCCATCAAATATTGTCTAATCCGAGTTGCGATGATGCGAGGAAGTTGATTGACTTCATGGCTTTGATACTCTGATTTGTTTCGTCAGTTTGATCCTACATGTCTTAGAGTACGATGGGACTGACATGCGCTGTGCGTTATAAAAGTCCCTAATATATAAAGAATAAAAAAAAAAAAAAAAAAAATTTATTTTCTATATTTAAAGCGTATGAAATTAGTGTATGCGTAGGTATGTGCATCTCTTCTATCTCTAAGTAGAGCCGTATATCGGCGGACAAATGGAATCCCCATAGTTTGTTTTGATTTGATTATCTAGCTGCTGGAAAATGTCACTCACATTATCTATGCGGCTGAAGTCACCGAGTTAAGCACAAAATTGATAGGAAGCTAGCTCGGAGACAAGCTTATGATTTTATTTAGCTTGTGTTACCGTGTCAGCACCGGGCGGCGGCAGCATGTCTGCGGAGAGTGCGGGCGGGGGCGGCTGGCCACGCAGTGCGCGCTGCACCAGCCACATGGCCAGCGCGAACTGACCGCACGACAGCTTGCCCAGACCCTCCATGTTAACTATACAGCGTGTGTTACCGTGTCAGCACCGGGCGGCGGCAGCATGTCTGCGGAGAGTGCGGGCGGGGGCGGCTGGCCACGCAGTGCGCGCTGCACCAGCCACATGGCCAGCGCGAACTGACCGCACGACAGCTTGCCCAGACCCTCCATGTTAACTATACAGCGTGTGTTACCGTGTCAGCACCGGGCGGCGGCAGCATGTCTGCGGAGAGTGCGGGCGGGGGCGGCTGGCCACGCAGTGCGCGCTGCACCAGCCACATGGCCAGCGCGAACTGACCGCACGACAGCTTGCCCAGACCCTCCATGTTAACTATACAGCGTGTGTTACCGTGTCAGCACCGGGCGGCGGCAGCATGTCTGCGGAGAGTGCGGGCGGGGGCGGCTGGCCACGCAGTGCGCGCTGCACCAGCCACATGGCCAGCGCGAACTGACCGCACGACAGCTTGCCCAGACCCTCCATGTTAACTATACAGCGTGTGTTACCGTGTCAGCACCGGGCGGCGGCAGCATGTCTGCGGAGAGTGCGGGCGGGGGCGGCTGGCCACGCAGTGCGCGCTGCACCAGCCACATGGCCAGCGCGAACTGACCGCACGACAGCTTGCCCAGACCCTCCATGTTAACTATACAGCGTGTGTTACCGTGTCAGCACCGGGCGGCGGCAGCATGTCTGCGGAGAGTGCGGGCGGGGGCGGCTGGCCACGCAGTGCGCGCTGCACCAGCCACATGGCCAGCGCGAACTGACCGCACGACAGCTTGCCCAGACCCTCCATGTCGCACAGCGCCCTAAGGAACAACCAATACTCAACATCACACTTATGTTCTGAGCCCTCTTTTGGATGAAAATTCGGTTTAGAGCGGCTGAGTGATTCTCATATAACATAAAAAAGCTGTTATATCAATTTAAGTGTGTTAAAATGAACATAAATTAAATAAACAAAAATCCAATATTACTCCTAATTTTTTGTTTTAAAAGGGCACCTGTGTGCTTGTTTCGCTATTTGGTTTTATTTGAAGAAAAACGTTTATTTATTTTTTATCCCCTAGGTTTTCTCTTTGTAGTTATTCATTTGACTACACGATTTAAATGCTTTTGTTAAAAAATAACTTCACAAATAGCTCGATTTTAAACTTCAATTAAAAATAGCTCGATTTTATGGTGTTATTAAGACCTAAATAATGTATTAATAACTTTGTTATTTTATAAAATCTCCAAGGGGCTAAGAATTCAAAGAGAAAAATTGTAATTCCATTTTATTTTTTATATTTTTTTCTTCCACGACTTAAACTCAGCAGCCCCCCCGTGCACCGTAACGGTCACCCCCCATTGAATGTTCCGCTTTCTCAAATAGTCTTTTCTAGCCACCGGAGAGGGAATACGCACTCTGCGTACAGAAAATATTGCTATGCTATGGAGTTTGTCAAAATTATTTTCATTCTCTAAATACTACAAATCTCGGTAAGTATAGTTAATGATTATAATATGACTGTTTTTTATTGAAATAATAATAAGAAACTATCAACACGTTACTTATTCACTCATATACAAACAATTTTGTTGCTTTTTTCGTGTTTTTATGGAAATTTCTCATTCCCTTACATTTCATTCCCTCTACTTTACCATACGAGGAGAATGAAAATTTATTTAGGGGATGATAAATATGTCAATTAAATAATAAAAAAACATTAATTAATTAATAGGGTGATGTCTATTAACAATTTTGGTTTACATTATATAAGTAGGTATATATTTATATTGATAATGATGTCCTAAAAAAGATAAAGAAATGTTTTAGGAAATATGAGTCTCCCAAATTCACTGTCCATATTAATTTATTACAAAAAATTGAAATAAATCAATACTAATCCACCCGTAGACAAAGGTTTTTCTTTTACTCGTTTCTATTAAATAATGAAATTTGCAAATATAATATAAAAGCATTTAAAAAATAGTTATCTACTTTTATTTATTTTTAGACAATAATATTTCATAAAGGGACGAACGAAAGGCAATTACATGCTGCGGAGAAGCGAATGCTAAGAGATATGTATAGTGTGACAAGATTGGAAAGGATTAGGAATTAGTATATTAGAGGAAGTATGAATGTGGCACCGGTGACAGAAAAGGTAAGAAGTAATGGTTTGTCGTGGTATGGACAAGTGATGAGGAGGGTTGAGAAACATGTCACTAGAAGGGTTATCAGTATGAATGCGGATGGATACAAGGGAAGAGGTAGACCCAAGAAGAGATGGATGGATTGTGTGAAAAGTGACATGGTGTACAAGAAAGTGAACTCTGAGATGATATCTGATAGAGATAAATGGAAGAAAAATACATATTGCGCCGATCCCAAATAATATGGGATAAGGGCAGGAGAATGATGATGATGATGAATAGTTAATTAAAATCCGATATGAAGGAGGTTTTATAGGTGGCGTGAAGACTGGTATGTGCACGTGCTCATGTGAAAAAAATGTGCAGACTACTGCCTTCGCATTTCATTACTTACTAAATGATATTCCGGACTCGAAACTTAATGATTGTTGGATAGAGATGTTAAATGTCTTAAAAAAATATCAAGAACAATAAGCCAATTAAGAAAAATCCCAAGCAATCTTAATTTTTTTACTTCTCAAGTCTTTTTTATGCATGGACAATAGTTGTAAGTTTCTTATTATTACTTTAATTTACACAACCCTTCTTATTTGTTAATAATAAATATCTATAATTTTTTGTTTTAGATGTGAGATGCCTAAACCAAAGAAAGAAGAAATTTGATCCTTATTAGCGACACTATCGGATGATGTAATAATAAAGCGTGTGTTTTTTTTCCAAAATCAACGTGTTCGATTCCTGGCTAGGAATATTGTTTTTTTAAAAATCCAATGATGCAGTTTTAGTTTTCATTAAAATCGGGCTCGAGACTCCTTTGAGTATTTTTATTATTTTCTTAGCAATTTATCAAAAATAAAAGCAAAAATTGTTGATTCGAGAAATAACTTTGATTAGTTACCAATGTTACAATAGTCTTTTATTTCTAATAAGGATACCCACCTGAATTTTTCAAATAATTGTAATCTCGTTACCAAATGCCTACAGTAGATAATATGTAAGAGCAATTTGTCACTCTATAAATATTGTTGATTAGTTTTTCAGTTGCAAGAAACGTTATATTTCATTCCCCTCGTTTAATTTCATTCCCGTCCCAAGCGTCAAATTTTAATGACTTATAACTCTATAAGTTATCAATAAAATGAAGTGCCTCATACACAATGTTTCATATATTTTAAACTAGAACACGATATATACATAAATTCATGTAATAGAGATGTTTTTTTTAATTCGTAATTTTTTACATGATAATCACTCGGCTATACATAGAAAATATCGGTATTGCAAACTGCATGTCGAACATTGTCTTTCTCATGTGGTGTTTGATCGTCAATGGCACCTTGCTATAGAGCATGAGACCATTGAGATGATGATAATAATAGAGCTTTTGTCACACAGTAAGCGAAGGCCTTCATATTTGCAGCATAAAGGACTTATTTTGTAGACTTATTTTAGGAAAGACTTAAGAACGATTATCTGAATATAAAGCCGTTAAATTGACATTTAACTGACCATATGTGTGCAAGCGTCGCTTGTGGCAATCCGGAATCCAAGAACATATGCTTGATCTCATTCCCGGACACAAAGCCGTCGCGGTCCGTGTCAGCTGCTGCGAACTGTGCGTCGAAGTGGGCCTTCTCTGCGTCGGTGACCACCCACGTGGTGCTGGATGAGAGGCTGTTCATCACCGAGGAGTTGAGGCTCGCGGGCACTGGTGGGATGCTGGGCGGCATCGCTGGAGCTGTCTGTGTTGGGGGCTGCGGAAATGGATTATGTTTTAGTATGTTGACGTGACTTGAAACCAGAAGAAGATGTTGCTCTCTGTGCATAGGCTGATCGTGTACAGCACTCGTGTTAAAATGAATAGATAATGAAGCTCACACTAGATAAATCCAGCAGGCCTTCCAACAGCGACGCGTTGGACTGCGGCTGGTGCTGGTGCGGGGCGGGCGCGTGCGGCCGCGGGGGCGCGGGGCGGGCTGACGGCGAGGGGGGGCGGGAGGGGGGCCGCGACGGGGGGCGCGACGGGGGCCGGGAGGGGGGGCGGGCGGGCCGCGCGCGCAGCTCGGGCGGCAGGCTGCTGGGCACGGCGTGCTTCTCCAGCGCCTTGTACACCAGGTGCATCGCCTGACACAAACGACAACATTACACACTACAACTACATACTTATTTCAATAGTACTCTCATTTGTATAATACCACTCTTGAAAATAGACGCAAAAAAAAGTTTATTAAAAAGCAATGGTCTCTTTAATGGCATTTTGAAGTGAGAGCCATAACAATGTTGAGTTTACCTATCCGAACTGACAGAATGCATCAAAACTAACTGATTGATGTCTTTAGGTTGCTCCATAAACTAAAGGTAGGCGTATATGAATTATGGAAAAAATCTGGAAAAAAACATACCACCATGAATTCGTGCCTGTCCAGCATGCCGTCCTTATCCTGGTCGGCGAGGTCCCAGATCTTACCCAGCGTCTCTATGGGCAGTTTGGACTCCATCAGCATACCTTTCACCTGCAACCACAAAATATGAAACCTTAATACAATATCTTACCATTTTAAACATTTTTACTTCTGACCAAGCAAATTCACGAATACTATTATCCAATGATCAAATCCAGTGTCAACAGTGACGAAGAATTTGCAGTTACCAACATTCTTGAACAGCAGCACGTCGACCACAACATACTGAATTATGCTGTATGATGAATTTGTGGTTATGCAGGACAAGACAACACGCGATGTGAACATCTTGACTGTTGGCACTTGCAGACCAGCAGTAACCTGTGACCAGTTGGGTATTTCTCACCTTATTCCCAGCGATGAGTCCATTGTTGGGCTGCAGCGAGTCAAAGAGCTGGCTGTACTTGTCGCGCTCGGCTGGCTTCATGCTCCAGTCGCTGAGCGGCGCGGAGGGCGCGGGCGACGGCGCCGCCGGCCGCCCCGGGGGCGCAGCGCTCACCGGGGGGACTTTTGGGAGCTCGCCCTGGTTAACACACGACATGCTCAAAGATAGCTTTCATCTGTTTACACGTCTACAACAATATTATTTTGGTTTTACTAGGCTTGTCATGCCGTACAAGGCCTATAGGTTAAATTCTTGGATGAGGAGAAGAGTTAAAGTAAGATTGGTTTAAGAGCATTAAGCTCAAATTTAAAGATTTCCGCTAAATAACTGTCTTGCTACCTGCCAGGAACAAACCGAAGATGATTAACTAAAACAATTACTTACAACTTTGGGTGGCGGCGCTTCAGAGTGTATGTTGCTCATGTTGATGTCCTTGCCGGCTTGCGCCAGCGCAACCAGCTTCAGTGCCACGAACAGTCCCGCCTATACGACAAAACAAGAATTTACTAATCTAAATCTGTTTAAACCCAAAACCTGAACTACTAAAAATGCTGGGTATCTAAGTACGAGCTCACTGCTCGTCGAGCCTAAAAAGCCGAATTCAAATTGCCTTTATACTAAGTAATCAGTGAAATAAAACATTATCTCGTTAATAAAACCTTTAAGTGGAACACAAGGTACTCAATTACTCATATTACCAAGATGATTGATATCGGAATCCGTACAAAAACTTAAAAACAAAATGCAGTACACAACAGAAAACCGTTGCTATTTGGAGAGATATCAAATTATAGGACACCGGCTTCTTTGGTCTAGAAGCCACCACGGCTACTGAGGGTGAGGTCCTGAGTTCGAATTCCAAACTCGGCAAGGTTAATAGGTTTTCCGTTGGAAATATGTGCCCATCAGATGGTACTAGGCTTGCCGCCTAATACATGGAATTTAATAATGGTATTAACAAAATGTGGTCGTACAATACACCTCTGCCTATCTCCTTTGGAACTTCAGATGTGATCCTATTTTATGGAACTGACCTTCACTGTGTCGGCCAAGACGAATATATACGGATCAATCTAGACTCACTAAACAAAATTGTTACCCCTGGTCCTATTCACACGCGGGTTACCATTGGCGCTGCCAGTAGCGCGGAATATAACATTTTATTTGAAAATTCATCGGGGCGCTTCCGCGGCTTCAACGCAAAATTAGTATAAATCGATGTGAATGTGTAAGTGACGTATCTACATCACTAGCATTGTTTCAACCCCGACGTGAACCTCTTTATAAATTACATTATTTTTATAGTGACATTCACCGAAATAGTTGCCACAAATAGACTCCATCTTGAGTTAAAATAATATCATTTCATAACACTTCACTCTTCAACGATAAAATTGATCGAAGAAAGTCGGACCAAGAACATTGAATATTTACGAGAACTTTATACACTGAAACACGAATCGTTGCAGAGATCATGCTGCAATTTATTGAACTTGAATTTTCAACGTTTCACTTTGCATACTGCTGGCGACACCAGTACCAGTAAATAGCTGAATATTCCAGAAACCAGCTTACTAAGCAAAGTCTGGGATGACCCCGCCAAACATAATCATGAAACGTCTCTTTCTGCACATGCGGCGCGCTCAGGAGACAATTCAACAATCACTTGACTTAACAGAGTTAAGAATGTTTAAATAGATATCTACTGCTACCCATTTATTTGACATAATCTTTTTACGACCCCACGAGACGAGCAAGGTGCCACGACGACGATCACTTCCTAATAATACTTAGCGGTACATATTTACGAGCTCATATAAAGAAGGGGCGAACCAAACAACACTCAATGCTTGTACTGCATACCAATACCTACACGTATGCATTATTGGAGCCACGCGTATGCAACACACCACCGTTTAATTATATCATTCAAGTTGCTAATTACTTGCACACTTGTACATACCTCCACAGATCTTATTCACACATCACTCACGTAATAAATACACCGTAACTGGACTATTAAAATGAAAGGAACTACGATGCTGACACTTGGCAGTGGCGGGCACACTTGTCCGCGTACACATGACTGTGCAGATAAGGAGTTATCGTTGAATTTGTAATTAAATACATCCTCCGCAGTACCGCGTCAATGTTTGATGTTTCGTCATTGAGGCTTTCGTTTTTAATGATAATATGATCTATCTTGTTGTTTTAAGAAGTTACAAAAATACGAGAGGTAGATAGAGGATAACTTCTATATGAATAACCTTATTAACCATTTACTGATGACGCTTTTTAACCCGGGTATATTATTATTCAACATTAAATGACGAAAAACCCATTACCTTCCCTGGCTGACCTAGAAATCGAAAACAATACTCACTACATAAGTTAGGTACATACACTTAGATAAAATATTTCACGCCCTTATCCTATACTAGGATTTTGTGTATTTTACTAATACACATATCAGTCACAAACATACAGAATTGAAAGTAGGCAACGTCGAAGATTCACAATTTGCTGTAACGATGCCAGTACAGCCCTGAACTCAGCATGAAGGCTAATTCTGGAGAAATCACAATAAGTATTTACGAAAATCGATTTAAAAACAAACAAGACGCTTTTAAAATGCTAGTGTTATTTTCTCTTTGATCACGTTGCCGGGTGACAAGGATCGAGCTAAACACCGTGGACGTATAATGTCCCCAAACACCCGTCCCATATTTCCCTTACAAAGAATCTCGCCGGAGGGCCCCGAACATCCTTGCAAAGAGGACAGTGTCCGTGCAAAGGAGGGCGGATGGTAACTCTAGATAAAGGTCTATCAAGGATAAAAGCGTTTCGCGAACTAAGTGAAGTTGCTATACATTTTTTACGAAGAGACACTTTGTTCTCTTTATATTCTTTTGGAACAAAGAGATTACATTGCACTTAACTAATACTCTTATAAACCCTCGAACTCATTATATTTCATAGGGTACGAATTGAACTCGCGACCTTTCGGGTGCCATTATCCGTTGGGCTATTGTGACCTTCGTGCATTGTAGGTGACTTTCGCGATGTCGTGACCGGGTGGGTTTCATATTTTAAATTATTGTGAATCCTGAGGTATATTATAAAGCATGTTTTATTATAATACCTCATACCTTTTAGGTAAAAGATATTATGACTTGGACGAGGTAATTTAACTTTACCTTTTTGGGTAGGTACGTCTATTTGGGTGAACCTAATCAAATTTTTCGACAGTCGACATTCTATCAATAAAACTTGATTCTGTACCGAAATAATATGGGGATGCATGAAAGGAGCCTCTATACGTTCGGCGCACCCTGGGCAATCACCTAATCTTTTAGAAGAAGACCTGAATAATGTTAATTATAAATATTTTGTAGCTCATCAGTTTTTGACGCGTATATCCGTTTTAATACAGGGTAAAAGTCGAGCAAGAAACATGATTCTTCGTGGATAGTGGTAGGCCATAAAAGTGGCGACATACACTTTAACGAAGCCATCCATCTTGATTTTTAGGCAGCAATACGAGGTCTTTCTGTAGTATCCCACTAATTATAGGTGTGCCCGGGCAACCCTTGAGAAAATGTAAGCGAAATTTTATGTTCGTGTTTATTTGCCGGCCAGTAGGGAATACAAGTTTGTTCGCCTGTAAGAGCCTTCTACTAATGAAAACTTATGACCGAAAACATTTTGTATAACGATTTTGGATCAGAAAACAGTTGCCATGGAGATTATGAGGCTTTCTGTCCAATATATGACCTGTCAAACAACGCAAAGTAGACTCAATAGATCTATTGTGTCTCAGCGATTGGCTTTCTGCACTACGAGTTAATTCAATTCCCGCACGGAACAAATATTTGGATGGCCTACAGATAAAATTATTGTGGGTTCTGAGGCCCTAGTGTAACGTTTCTTTTGGCAGACTCGATTTAACGCATAGAACGCGTTCGGCGCTCCAATAAGGAATATGCATAAAAAAAATATTTGTAATCTAACCATTTAATCGAAAAATATAATAATAATAATGTTCTCCTGACCGATTTCGGTCACGGCGGCCAATCTCACCGGAGATTAGCCAACTACGCAGGAGATATTATAGAGCACAAGTGTATGCGCAAACACAGGTGCTCTCTCTGTTCCGTCACTCTCATAGTCCGATGGGACGGCAATCCGACACGACCGGAGAGAGATCAAGTGCAGGACCAACGGCTTTACGTGCTTTCCGAGGCACGGTGTGTATTTACATACACGAAGATCCAGACCCGAAACAACTATTTGTAGATCATACAAATATTTGTTCCGTGCGAGAATCGAACCCGCGACACATAGCGCAGCAGTCGATCTCTCAACCACTGCGCCAATCGTGCCGAAAAATATACATAAATATCATACCATTAGTGAACTCATAATCAAAATTGATCGAAAAAGAAACGAGTTATAACCAATTTAAACGAATATTGCTGTCTCTTTCGCAAAAAACGCTGTTTTATATGGCAGTTCTATGGGCGTGATGTTATTTGACGTCAGATGACACGACGGACTTTTCTTTCTAATTCGTCACTTCAATGCTTTATAACTTTATCGCTGATGAAGATATTTTAAAAATTCTTTCACCATTATTTACTAGAGATTATAAATTATTGGTGGAGCGCACGAAACGGACCAATCGGAGCGCCGAACGCGTTCGATGCGTTAAATCGAGTTTGTCGAAAGAAATTTACGCTAGGGCCTGTGGTGTTTGTGAGATTTGTGTCTGTGACGCACAGTACAGCACAGTAAATATAACCCAAATGTAATGTTTAAAAAAATGATATTACGATTTTTGACTAGTAAATGTACCATTTCAAATAAAAAAGAGGATAATTATCTTGACCTTATCGCTTGCGCCTTACCACTACGACCGCAGCCTAAACGAGCGGCTCTAAAGTCTTTTCACGTGTCACTAAACCTGTGCACAGGGTAAACAAGACAGAATTAATCGATTGTGCCTATTGGCGGCAACCTTGATACTTTACTTATATTAGTAAGTTCTATGATAAACGTCACGGCACAAAGATAGTTTGTTTGAACAAACAAACAACAAGTTGAAAAAACAAACAAAAGATTTCACGAATTCGTATAAAGTAATCGAATGCCGTTAAAGTAGACGTCAAAGACAATCTTTGGTTGTAACATAACATATCATAGCATCACGCCCATAATCCCCGAAGGGTTAGGCAGAGATGTACTATTGTACATCCACATTTAGCCGATGCCGATATTGAGTCTCATGTAATAGGGGGCGAGCCTATTGCCATTTGCCGGACAGTTCCAGTTCCAGACTCCGTGCTGCTACTGAGAATTTCCATATAGACAAACCGAATAACACTTTGCCCGACCCAGAGATCGAACCCAGGACCTCACGCTCAGCAGTCGACCACTAAACCAATGAGGCGAATAATCATTGTTTGTTTCGAAAAATATTTGCATTTTTTGAGTAACTTTGTTATTCCGTAACATGTTAAGTATAAAGTATGGTTGTGAATAGTCTGAACAGACCGGCTGTTAATACATATAAAGACTTCACTAAATACATATATATCAAGTTCTGAAAAATAAACATGTGTATCCTATTCGTATTTATTTATTTATGTGTGTAATAAATGTTTGTATGGGAAGGTTAAATAAACCTTTTTATGAATTTATTATTGATTGGTAGAATATATTTTATTATCAGTAGTTTATTGTATTAGTGACATCTACATTATCCAGTTATCTATGTATTAGTTTCGAGCGTACGGCACTCGTGGGTTGCAGCTGAAAACCAGCGTCAGATGGCCAGTATTATAACTGACTCCTAACATTATGCTGAGCTGCGGCCCCTTTGGCACATTACGGACTATTTTATTATCCATTGGATTTTTTATTTTGTACTTGTTTTCTTTATTTCCCTTTTTTTGTTGTTGTGTGCCAATAAACTCTTATTCTTTCTTTCTTAATCTATATTATACCAGCCTATCAAGTAGCAAGAGTAACCCAGACAGCTCGAATTGTAACTCTAGACAAAAGATAAATACAATTTGTAGTATCAGATTGCGTGCACCTATTATATTCATAACAGTTACTAGCCTACAATGCGCTACTCATATTTAAAATTCTCTAAAAGCATCTTATCGATTTAAAAGTATCGAGCCATTTTTTCCTGTTAATGTCTTTGGTACGATGTAGTCTAGTCTAGACTATTGTGTAAGCCTGGACTGCGCCAAGTGGACTAAAATGGTGTAAGGCCATCTTATTGCCTGCAAACTGAATGCCTGTTTAGTAGGAGGCCATGTCTATACGAAGACTCCGCATTTTAGGAACTGCTGGAACATTAGTATTGATTTTAAAGTTCGAATATGGGTGCCTGGTGAACTAGCTGGAGTCATCATCAGCCAAAAGACGTCCACTGGTGAACGAAGGCCTCCCTCAAGGGGGTTTGCCATAATCCCCACGCTTGGCAGTCGGCTTGGGGATCGCAGTGGCTCACCGATTAGTGAGAGGACGCTGCTGCCCGTCCTCCGGTGTCTGGCCGCAGTTTTAAGACGTACCCGGGTCAAGCTAGCTAGAGTAGCTAGCTAGAGTAACCAGCTAGCTGGAGTAGTAGGAGTATATCGTTGGATTCTAGATGTCGCCGTCATTTGTTTGAGGACGAAAATACAGCACAGTAATTGCAAAAGACTTGATTGTTTCAGGAGTGTAAAATCTAATGTCGAAGAGTACGGATATCATACGTTGGCAAAACGTCGTACATTTTATATACGACTTGGCTAGACTACAAAATTTTCTCAAAAGTACGCAAACTGTCGATAAATAACACCGCACCAGTATCTAAGCCAGTAACATTAAACGACTAAAAACTTCCAGGGACTTCTCCCCGGCTGTAAAGTTTGACAAAGTTAAGCAAAAAAAACAGTTAGATGGATTCGACCGCACGTAGCACCTGCTTTAGCAACGTTAATGTTGATCAAAAACAATCGAGAGTTAATCGGAAGCAACTATCACAATTGAATCAACATCTACCAATATTTGGACAATGAGATTTGAAGATTTTTACGGTAGGAGAAGAATAAAGCGATTACTCCTGCAGAAGTAGGCGAGCGATGCCGAATATTCATTGCCGTTTCGTCACAAGTGCGTCACATAACACAAGAAATGTGATATCAATGACGCACACACTAGGTACTATTTATTATTGAATTATTTTAACTTAGCCTCACTAGATAAGCTTGCTGGTAAGCAGCCTTCGCTCTGGGATGTGCCCCGCAGTGTAAGGGATTATAATTATAATTATTTTCTAACTGACTATACACGCAGTTCCACCCACGCGATTATTTGTGAAATCATTTTTTATACATATACTAGCAGACCCTTTTTCGTATCTCGACAACAGCGCCACCTACTGGGTCCAAATATAACTAAGAACCATACAGGTGACCCCATAAGTAGAAAAAAATAATACTTTATAAATTTTCGGCTGGAGGCCCTTCTGGTCTCGCCATTTGCCCAGTTAAGCAGTAAAAGCTCACTGCGAAGAGGTAATTGCGAAAGACAACTCAAAAAAAAAAACTTTATAAATTAATAACTATAAGTATATAAACATACAATAGACTATTTAAATGTGTACGATTTTTTAAATAAGAATCGTCACCTGGACAGCTAGTGATGTGAAGTGATAAGAGATGGTACACGGAGCTACTATCAGTGTGATTGACACGTCTCATTGTGTTAAGCAAATTGTTTCGTTCGTATCAGTACAAACATTTAGGTGTTCTTTGTCTAATCTTTGATGGAATGTATTATTTTGCAACAATCGCTTTGTTTTATGAATTGCTGCCCAACACTAGTATATCTCCTGTGCCGTGGGTATAAATCACATGCACAAATATCGAAACCTGGTACAACTCGCTATAGATCATACAAATTATCTCTCCGTGTAGGAATCGAACCCACCACCCGTAGTGCAGAAAACCAATCGCTTAGCAACCAACCGTGCCGTCAAAATCACCAATATATATTCGACGACACAGCCTTCTACGCTACGTGTCGCAGATTCGATTCCCGCACCCATGATACAGGAATTATTCCTAGATTGGGGAAAGGCTTCTAAAAAAAAGATTAAAGTATCATGCTCATTATCTGTTTGAAATATTTAGCTCAAAACATAAATCCTAAGATAAAGATTAACCTACATATTATCTAGAATATGGCTGGCTATTCCATGCACAAGTACTTCTACATCAATAATAAAGTAGGTTTATGGTTTTGCATAATACCCTCGTAACGCACAACGACTTTTTATTAAGACAAAAATATGTAGACAAACCGGCCCTAGACAGTTTTTAAAATCATTAAATTACGGCCCACCGACGTTAAATTAATAAAAAAATTATTTAACTATAGCCCTGAGACCTAAAAAAAGGACATATTGTTTTAACATCTTTTTTGCGTAAAATGGCTTTAGGTATTAGAAAAACCACTGAAAAGAATTAAGCATTCCAAAAGCATTCCATTTAAACACTTTTTTAGTAAATCAAAGGTCGTTATATATATCGACCTAAATGTAGATTGGGTCTTACGAGAATACTTGAAGTAACCAGGTAACCACTTGATAGCAGGACATTACAGTTAGAGTAGCCTTTTATAACAATATACAGAGTGAGATCGACAAGTTTATAGTCAAGTTCCGACACTGAAATTGAATTAAAATGTTTATTCTGTACATAGGCAGGTAAAATATTTCATCACTTGATCACTGATTAAATAGTTTTGAGAGAATTACGAGTTTTGTGGTTGCTATCTGTGTTCATAATGCCAAGTATTTATAAGATAACAATGTTTTCTCCTCTAATGAATATTGTTCCTGGATTAATTAAGCATCTAATTACTGTTATCTATTACAGTTAATTATGACGTCACAAACTTTACCAGCAGTGGGGTTGCATAACATACCATCACACTTCAATTCCCCGAAGGGTCAGGCAGAGGTGAACTATTTCGCCGATGCCGTTACCGAGTCCTATTTAATAGGTTGCGAGCCTATTGCCATCAACCGGGCACAGTTCCAAACTCCGTGCTGCTACTGAGAATTCAATGAGGCAGTCTAGACCAATGAGGCAGAGGCATTGGGGTTGCCTTCTTGATTATGTCAAATAGTATGCAAATAAATGATTAAAAAAGCTTACTTTGTCAAGGTATCCTTTGCCGGTGGGGTCGGACAGGTCCCATATCTTGCTAAGCACAACATCGCTGAGCCGGGACTTCTTGAGGAACTTGGCTGCATCCAGCGCCTGGATCGTGCCCGCGCCATTGGGGTCCACCTGCAATTATATTTATGTGGCTTACAATGTATAAACTAATATAATAGGTGAACGTAGATGGAAGACACTCTCGTAATACAACATCTACTGAAATGTAACATGCCAGAAAAATACTGGGACAGACACCTTCAAAGTCCTTACATCATCTATAAACCCTTATGTGTGGTATCCTGTACTGGTACATTTATACATATCAGATGTGTAGACATGTAACTTTTCATTTGTATTTGTACACTACTTTCTGTGTATACAACAAGGTGTGGTCAGTTTGAAATTGGTAGAATGTTAACAAAATTAGGTATTTAGAGGACAGAGTTGGGAGATATAGAGATTATTCCTTTATTGTTACACATGTGATAGCATACCTAAAATTGTAAACATATAGATATTTTAGACAATTTTTTTAGTGTACAGCTTGTTTAATTAATAGTCACATTGTAAGCACAAGTTCTCATTAGTGACAAAACCATATTTGGCATAAATCTGGTATGTGGAAGTTAATAAAGTTGCACAACATGGTGGCAGCGTGCCAGAATTTTGCCAGTTTGCTTCCTAAATTGACCTCTTTAAATTAACTGTCTACTAGAACAGGACGAGGGTCAAAATCCATTTCAAGTAGAGATAGAAGATACTCTCAAAAATATATTGGAAAGGACATATGAAATTAAGTTTATTTAAGATATTTAACCTTAATATGAACCTTATTAATAAACCATGATCACCCAATGATTAACTATCCAAGACTGATGATGTGTAGCTACATTTGTCATTAGTTCAGAATAAACAGGACTTGGTCGCAGTCATATATTTTCATTGATAACATGGTAGAAAGTTGTCTATGAAACCATTGAATATCTCATCATACTCATGGCATTGAAGAGTCATTCAACATCAACATAAACCCATAATCATTCACTGTCAAACATTTGGACGATAGTACTTTTTTTTATCATTTTCTAAGGTTACATAAGACTTAATAAGTAAAGATGTCCACAGCTGACAGAATTAAATGAACTTTGCTCTATCTTAACTCAGACATAAGCCTTTCCAATGTTGTGCCTCGGCACCTTGCCTATGTTCATAAAGAAATATGCACATCATGATGATTTTAAGATTAAATTTATATTGCCATCAAATAAGATTTTGTGGTGATAAAATATATATCATTAAATGCCTAGTACTCAATGTAGCCATCAGAAAACTAATCATATTGGTATTGGCTGACAAATGTTAAGTGTTTTCAATTGATGATGATTGTACCTATAATAAACTGATCACTTAAAGTCTGTCTTTGGTAAACTCATTGGTGTCATTTACACTATCTGTAGGTATTAGGTACTACATCTTATAACTATGCATGAATAAAAATATACAATTTCTATTTAAAATGTTAGATATCACAAATTCACAACTATGGAACTTCCTCTCAGGTTTTCATTTAAAACTTAATTTAAGAACTTTTGAACCATTGATTATCATCCTGGGTATGAGACTAAAATATTGATTGCAATTAAAATCAACTGTATTATTATCGTAGTCTCTGTTTTGTATGGAATAAGAGTTAGTTTCCATTACATACTTTTTATTTGTCCATTAGACATTGGCCTAGAACTTCACTTTACTTGGCAGTTATAATTGAAAATAGTATGCAAATGATGAGAGATATGTGCGAAGTCGCGATTAACTAATAATTGAGAAAACTTAATAATTGAGGTACATATGTAGATATAACAAGAAGTACTTTTAAGTGTTAAGTGCTTACCTGATGATAATATGCCTCGTATATAGCGCTGTGGGTCCCTGCCACCTGCAACCGTTCAAGCCCCATTGTCAGAACGAAAAAGTCACTACGAATATTACTTTACGAACTTATTTTGAACGGCTATGGGTGTGACATTTCAATACTCTTCACGACAATTCCAACGTTTTCGTAGTGAAACTGATACAATTACGTGGTCACCGAAAACGTTACGCTTGAGAAAACTACATGAAACACGAACTACATACTCAGCACTACATATATAAACCAACTATTTCATAAAATACGCGGCCAAACTATTGAAATCGAATATTTTTTGAGCAGCGTAATCCGTTCACGGTACACTAAACTTTGATGTCAAATATTTCATTGTTTTCAAGTTCGATACTAAAGTCGCACTGCACCAAACTGTAGATACGTTAATATATTTGTCTTTAGGCAACAAATTAAGATTATTTTAGCTACAAAAACTATTTAAATCTGTAATAATTCTACCTGAGTAGGAGAAGGCAAGGCAGCCATTTTTTACATCTCCTCGTCGACCAATCAATAAGCGGTCATAGACTAAAGAGTCTTTGACATATGCGGTGTCCGAATGAATATTGGGATGGGATGATAGTTCGTACGTAAAATCGTTGCTTATGGTTATCAAGAAATCGAGTCCTCAAGAGTCGTTGAGTCGAGAACTCAAGATCGTCACTCGTGAGTTGTTGTTAGTTGTTTGAGATATTATAGATTCTTAAAAGTTCAGAAATAAAAGCTGATACAAAAAAGGAAAAAAAAGTAAACCAGTATAATAATCATTTTTATTAAGAACATTACATTGCACTACTATTGCTGCTACATAATTAATTTAACAAAATTTTCCAATCGTTTTAGGCCTCGTGTATTTATTTCATAAAAAGGATGTGATTCCAATTGCTTTAGCCACTCCTTCACTTTTTTATGTCGTTCCAAGAGTGGAATCAATATTTCAAGCGAACTTATGGTTGCTCCACAGCAAATGTCGCATATTCGCATCTAAAATAAAATAAAGTATGTATGTCTGTAGGTATAGTATAGTTATTACACGCAATAATACTTGACTGACTCGATGGCCTAACGGCAGACCAGCAGTCGCGAAGCCGGCTGGTGAACTTGAAGTGCTAACGTCCATTGCAACACTTGCAACGTGTGCAAGCTGTACAAGCACCAAAAAATATTAAAATAATACCATCTCACCTTATCACCCGTAAGCCACTTTTGCTGACTCAATTTAAGTTCTAAATGGTCCAATGAAGAATGCCAACTCTTAACCTTTATTTCGTCTGCTGGCCATTTACCAGCGAAATATTCGCTCTGAAATAAAATATCACCTATCAATATCATAGTTTGGACATCACCGAATTTCTGAATTTAATAAAGCACTAACTAAGTTTGATTTCCAGATTGGGCAAAGCTGGGTTGAGTGTTGAATTATTCTGTAAAAATTGTAGCACGTTCTTTAGAAATTTTTATTTCCTATTATGTATGAGTTAAAGGTATCTGAGAAATCAAATGTTCGTCAAGTTCAACCCAACCGAGCTTGCCATTTGCCCATCACCAGCTGCCTATCCCTTCGGGGAATGAGCGCGTAAATATGTCATTTTTCAAGAAATATTATAAAGTTTTGCGGTAATATAGTTATCCTTACAAATATAGCACTGTCTATTGGAAATAAAACACCGGAATTAAAAAACAGAAACTCTTCTATCTTCGCTCTTTGTAATGTGTCTTGGGGGTAATACTCCTGACATTTACTATTTCTGCAAAAATATAATGTTATTGCGTGGCTGTCGCATATAACATAACCGTTTACTGAAAGTGCAGGAACTTTTTGCAGGGGATTTATCTGAAATATAAAGACAAATATATCTACCTATTACAATCTTAGTTTAGAGAGTTATGCTAAACACAAACACATAACATCACGCCTTTGGTTATTGTAGCAGAAAGTACAGAACACCGTACAATTCGTATCTACTAGTCATTATTTTCATCCATCGTTGTATATCATCTTTTATTCTAGAAGATAACGAAAAGTAACAATTTTACAGTTAGGTACACAACCTAACGGAACAATCTAAAACATGCTGATGGGGTTAAGTTACCTTTTCCTCCCTCCAAAGTAATTGAATTATTTAGTCCTTAACGTTACCTTTTTATAAAATTCAGATCTATTTTCCGCTTTAAATAGATCAATTTTATAGAATTCCAAATCGATGTTCAATACAGATGCTGTCATCATAGCATATCTCGTGGGTGGTGACGCTTCATCTCCGTAGAGAACCGGTTTCTTTGTTAAAGACATATTCCTATTGAGAAAATTATAATTATTACTTATATAATTCCAAAAACAATGAAAATATTCAAATAGATTTCGTGGAAAATATTTCTACCGGTGATTAAACATGCATATTATATTATGCTATCAACCTCCTATAACTTCTCTCTTTTACTAATATGCCAAATTAGGTAGATATCTACATACATATTTATATAAATGCTTTTCCAGGTAGAAACAAGAAAGTAACGTCTGGCATAAAATTGAGCTTGGTAAGCACGTTGAACACTGCGACCATAATATAAATAAAATAAAAATAATCTTACCTGATTCGTTGCTTGCAATGACACACTATTTGATTAATATTATTAATGCTAGAGTAAGGACGAAACAAGAACATCATTCACAGTAATTTATTAGTATGAAACAACGATAAAATTCCAATAATTTTATCCACTAGCCAGCTAGACAGAACCCCGAAGAAGTTGTGGCGTAAGTAAGACGTGTAAATAAACGACTAACGCTTGTAAATTAATGCGAGTCAATAACGCACACAGATCAAATTCAGGATCCTGTTATCTTTTCCATAATGCATGGCGAGTCCCTTTGTTATTGTATCACGTTTTAAATCTGAACGTTAAACGTGCCATTTGGTTAGTATTCTCGTAAAATCGTAAAAATCATAAGGAAACTTTTTTGATATCTGATATACTTTTTAAAACAAAGCTGCCAGCTTGCTTGCTAGACATTTCCCAGATGAAGAAATGTCCGTTTAGGATAATTTTCAGAACCTAGAAAGTACCTAAAATGAATTAATATTTATGTTACAAAATTTCAAAATCACAAGTATAAAATTATATTATTCGATTAATGGGGACTTCCGCAAGTAAAAAAATTTCACAAACAGGACTAAAGTAAGTATTCTATTCCTTATTGATATTTACTATTTTACCAATGCCAATGATGGTGTAATCAGTCGTTAAAGGAGCTGGCCCACGACCGAAGTTATCTGTAGATTGTAACAGGTTGATGACTGAAACCCATGACACCGACTCACCCATTGCAGCCTAGTTATTGCCAGAGTCAACCTTGTTTGAAGGATAGTCATAAATCATTTTGCAACCCGATCATGGAGAGCGCAGATAGCTTACGACATTTTCTGGAAAGCAACTTTTTCAGGGTTCTGTTTTGACTCTTACGGCTATCCAGAACAACAGATATGATCTCTGACAGCGGCTTTGCTGATGCACCTATTTAGAAAGACGCAGTGAGTAATGGGGACGCCTTAGAGTTTGTATAGCACAATCTTTATACACTGACTACCTTTGCATGCTACAAATCCTAAAAGTAAAACCAAACTTTTGTAACTCAGGCACTGCACACTATGGAAAGCAGACCGAAGTCCTGCCTGCCGAGCTGTCATGATGGCGTTGGACTCCATGAACCTGAGCATCACGGAAGTAGACATCAACATAGACAAGGGAGAACATAGATCACCCGAGATGCTCGTTGTAAGAAATCGCATTGGTTTTGCAGTCCCAGTACACTCCAAACTCTTTCTACAAAGGCTTGGAGAAAGAGTTCGGACCACCATCTAACCTGATAACTGTTATATTTTGCCGATCTACAGGAAACTATAATGATACGCCACATTCCTTTAAATTCTTATGTTTTTACAGCTGAATCCGTTGCAAACATTACCAGTTTTCAAGGATAGGGAGCTTGTGCTGTCTGATAGGTATGTATATTAATTTGATAAGGTTTCATAATATTTTATTCAGAAATTTACTTCTGTCTTTTGTGTCTTTTCAGTCACGCAATTTGTTCGTACTTGGCTAGTCGATACTGTGACTCAGGCCGTCTGTTACCTAGAGATGCCGGAGGCCGTTCAATAGTCGATCAACACATGCATTATAACAGCGGGACACTTTATCCACGCTTCCGTGCTGCTGCCGTTAGTAAAGCTTCCATTTAAAAATTAATATCTAATGGGCAAAGAAAGACTTCTCCTCTTCCCACAAATTTAAAGTTTTCATAAAAATTATAACGTCCGTCATGTCAATCATTAGATGACCAACCCAGTATCAACTGATTTTTAATAACATGATACAACCCTCAGGCACAAAATAATACCTACATAATCAATATTTATTTATCCAAGGGCTTCATACAGGCGTATGTATGTATGGTACCTACATTAAATCACAAATGTGCCGATACCTAAGACAAAGGATAAACAGCAATTCTCTATCTTAGGCCGATACGGATGTCCTCATAAAGATATTGTTTTTGAAATACATAAATCTGAGAACACACTATTTTCACTAATCTGTTTTCTTTTTCAGTATCCTATATTATACGAAAACTGTAATTTTGTAATGCCACAACAAATAGCAGATATTGAGTGCGCCTACTCCGATCTAGAGAGCATGTTGGTTGGACGAAGCTGGTTTGGTGGTAGTTGGGCAACCCTTAGTGACATAGTATTTTCTTCCACTATCAGCACACTTAATATTCTTGTACCTGTTGACAAAAACAAGTTAGTAAAGGTTATGTAACATTTTCCAACAAGATACAATAATTACTCTAAATTTTAATTAATTTGGTCTTAATATTTTAGATTCCCACGACTGTCGAGCTGGTTGTATCGTGTATCAGAAGAATTGTTTTTCGTAACAGCCAACAGAAAAGGACTTAGCGAGTTCTCGAGAAGAATAGGCGAGTTATCACAAGTACAACAGTCATAAGTTTTTATATCAAGACAATTTTTTCACAAGCAATGTGTTTGTCAACATTAGATTGCGGCTGTGTTAGTGATGAGAAAGAGTTCAAGTGTCCAAGGAGTTCTATGAGACGGAGGAAGCTTGCGGGAATCGTAAGTCCCGATACTCCCGATAAAAAATAGCATAGGCGTAGCCAGGACTTGAGTGAGGGCGGGAGGGCGAAGACTGCTGAAATTAGCCTAAGGGGCTTGTATCACCGCTTGCTGAAAAAATGCAGGTAAAATATCTACCGTTAAAGTAGATGATGTATTTACTGTATTCAAATTTGCGTTATTTCCCACTTATATATACATGAAATACAAGTTTAATTTTTCAAAATTACTGTCTTAATTGCTTGTGGACTTACAGAGACAATCAAATTATAAATTATTTGTCCAAGAACTAAAATAAAGGCAGGTGCCCCTTCGTCCTTCTTTGGCTACGCCCATGGCGAATATGTGTATTTCCAATGCTTATTCGAAATAAATAAGTGATAAGCAACAAAGCCTTTTATTGCACTGCTTTTAAATCAAACATGATTAATAAACGAGTGAGAAACATATTTTACCTTCGACGATTTACAAATGTCAAAATGATTACCTACGTATTATTCAGTGGGTTTAATCTAACAATACAGTAACAAATTATGAAGTAAATAGATAACTAATTCTCGCCACAATAATACACATAATACAATATTATATCAGGCCGTAAAAGTACTACTACTAACATCGATGACTACTTATACTGTACACTGGGCTTTCTTGCAGTTAGTTACAGAGTATGGTTTTGAGGCATAATATTGCCATCCATAATCACCATTAACGATTTAAACTACGTTGTTATTAGGTGCAATGCTGAGTTGCCTTCTTTCTATTGGTTTATGAAACTCGGCAGCAAGACGCATCGTGCGTGCCACCAAGGTAGAACCGGGGGTTCAGGTCATAATCGCAAGCCACAAGCCAGCTAGGACAGACTGGAATTTGGAAAAGTAATTTGAACTCGTTACATTCCTATCGTCCAGTGCCGGCTTTACCTATGGTACAGGGTGTGCAGTGCACACTGGCGCAGGGTCTCAGGGGGCGCCAAACGTCGCTCGTGGGACTTAGATAACTTAGATAGATAGATTAGACTTAGATAGATAACAGCGCATTGTTCTAATTTAGAAAATAAACAGTGCGGTTTCGTTATCCAAACGGGCGGAAGCTAGTCAATTGCTTGCTGCACCATTTGCAACCGAATTTTGATGACAATTTGATCGCATGCCTACTAGAGGACGCCAGGGTATTTTTGCACCCGGGCACTGCGTGGGCTAGAGCCGCCTCTGCTATCGCCTTGTTTTTGATTTTGATATGAATTTGTTCATAAACAATAATCGAATAAATCGATCGATATTTATTGTCTATGGCACTTTTGCATTCACTTCTGTGGAATTCGTCTGCTGTCAGTGCTGTCATGCGTGTCTGTCATCATAATTTTCTCAATTCGAAATAATTTATTTGTTGTGGAGGAGGGATGAATGAGTGAAGAGTGCTCGATGTAATTAATTATGTAGATTATCAAACATTGCCACCCATTGTTCACGCGAAGTTCACAGGGGAAACGTAAGAAGTTCATCGGGGATTCTCACGGAATGCGAAGAAAGTCGACGTGAAAGGTTGGTGGCTTCGTGCTGTGCTATGAATGGTGATATCTCGCTGAGGCTGGTGCCGTCACCATGCCACTCGTGTCGTGCTAACACACAATAAACTGGTATTACGTTACGCTAACGTAACTCCGTGTTTACTCCGTGCGTTGTATTTAGGTGACATTATTTGGAAAGTTAGGAGAATACTTTCTACCGTCGCGCACCAGCGATGGCCGGGTTCCAGGCGAGCGATACAATGCCTAAGTTCGGACACGTGACGGATCTGCGTGAGCAGTGGCTGGTGCGAGCCGATGGAGCGCTCGCCCACCGCCTGCAGGACCGCGAGATATCTTCGCATCTCTGCGAAAATAGATACCGCAACCAGCAGATCCGCGAAGACTTCCCTATAGCGCTGAACGAGCAGCGAGACATCGAGCACGAGGTGCATCTGCGGGAGGCTACGCGCCGCCGTCAAGCAGAAATCGATGCTGAAATTGCCAGAGAAATGGCCGAGATTAACTTGCGCAGACAACGTCGCCAGCGCAGCAGTGACATGTTACAACAACCGAGTTCCTCTCGTGCCGCGCCCCCAGCGCCCCCACCAGTGACCCACGCATCTGTACCAAGTGAAGACCTTGATCCTGAAGAACTGGGTCTTTCACCTGCTGAACTTGAAGAAATGAGAAGACGATTGGAACAAGAAGAGAAAGATGCAAGACTTGCTAGAGAGCTCAGCCATAAAGACAACAACCAGGATGCTCTGTTAGCTGACATGAGATGTGCAGTTGAAGCTCAGGATGGTGAACTGGCAAGATTGTTGCAAGAGAGAGAATACAAGAAACTCCAAAGAGCAAAGGAGAAAGCAAGGCAAAAAGCTTTACTAAAAAAACAACAGAGAATGGCAGCACAGCAGCAGCTAGAGAGTGAACATACTGCCACTCCACAAGCTACATTGTGTGATGCATACAGTAACCCTCAAGATATGATCCGTGAGAACCGACTCAGATTGTGCAAGTCTGTGGACTCCGATTTGAACTATGTTGAACCATTTGAAAAAGAGTCCATACAATCAAAAGCCAGTGCATTACAGTCTTTGAATATGTCAAACCAGTACTTTTCTCAGCAATCTGAAGCTGGCACTTCAGGTAGCAATTTATCTCATGATCACTCAAGATCTTTCGATGACAAAAGAGTCTCAAATAATCATGCACCAATACAGCATCGACAACCACCACCACCACCAACCACAAGCAAAAAGCCACGGTTTCCAGATCCAGTGAGCATCAGGCCAGCATCACACTACCCTACAGACCACATGGTGCCCGAAAGCATCCCTCCTCCCAACATGCCTCATAGTTACAGTGAGAATAACAATTTATATAGCTCAACATACCCACCGGACATTACTCCTCATTTGGTACAGGACAGACATGACACAAGTAAGAGGCTGTCTGTAATATCTGATATAACTGCTGAAGGACTAGCTAAGAAGAAGAGTAAGCAAGCTGACATGAACAAGAAACGAAAGGGATGCAAAATACAGTGAAATAATATATTTCGACAGTGTTGTTGAGACAAGTAATAAAGAAATGGCCTTTCAAAGATTAGTGATTTAATTCAATTTACTGATAAGCTAGGGTACACAGGTGATGGTAATTTGTGGAGTGATCTGATTGGTAGCTTATCTCATAATGTTATATAGGATTATTTTGTATAATCCAGCTCAAGATAGTATTCTATTCGATGAATACTTTGGACTTATACAGCAAGTCACAAGATATTTCATCCAAGGATTTTTAACTTTTATAATATTATGATAAGGCCAAATATTTGGCGAGTTTTATGAAGGTTTTTTGATATTTTTCTTAGGATTAATGATTTATTTATTCTTTTATTCTAAACCCTGTAATATCATTCAGTTTTAAGTCAAGTACTTATGCAATCGGCTGGAAATGAAAATATATTATCTAAATGACTTGAACAATTTATGGATTATCTCAAGTAGACATCCAACTGTTCTATTTAACTGTATTGATAAACCTTTATTGCCTTTGAAGAGGTTTGGAGATAATATTGTAAAAAGTATGCACTCACTGCTAACATATATAAACCTAATTGATACATATACATAATGACCTGAATTTTTAACCTAACACTATTAGATAAATGTCGTAAAAATTGTACATACATAATTACTATTACGCCTATCTTTATCACTATGGCTAGTCAACCCTGAACTGATCTGCCTCCCACTTTTATGTGCCTTTACCTAAATACTGTTAAAAATTCCTGATGCTCCCCCAAATGTGGCCCCAGGACCAAAAGCCATTCACTATATTATATTTGATGTATCCAGACAGCTATAGAAAGACTGCCACCAATAAAATATGAATGATATTACAGAGTAAATGCAGAAGTACCTGCAGGAACCAATGAGCCATTTTTTTATTAATCTAAGGTCAGTGTGTGCCTTTGTCTAGATGTAAGTTATTTTTAAACAAACATTCCATTTATGATTGTTTTATTGTATGAGCCTATACACAATTATTTCTTAAGCATTTTTTTTTTCTGTCTCTCTACAGTCTATTATGATTAAAAATGTGAGAAATACCTCATAATAATAACAAAAATGACAGATTTAAGGACTAAAATTTATCTTAGTATTATGAAACACAATGCCTGATAAATATGTTGAGGATTTTTTTGGTTTAATAAATATATATCTTTTTGATTACAAAATTTTTATATGATTGCGTTTAAAAACCGAAATTTATATAATTACAATGCAACCAGTAAATATTTAAAGTAAATGTATATATTCATTCATTTAATTTGTTTTGATTTGAAATTTTTAAGTGTTGTGGGTATTTCTTGGTTTTGTAATTCTAGTCTATTGAGTAAATTCACTGGCAGTTCATATTTAGCGAAGTTATCCATTATTATATATCTATATTATATGTATGTAGTACCGTTATATTGGCGAAAATCTCATCCTAAAGAATTTGTACTTAAATCTCTGAAAAAAAAATTAAGACTGATTTTAAAATAAATATTGTAACTCAAAATAGGGGTCTGGCCAACTGGTGCTCAAATTAAGAATTTATTTCATTTATGACTAATATTTTAATTTGTATAAATTTAAAAGGGTGCCGAAATGTTTATGTCAGTTATATTTTACAGTCTAAAATATATTTCTAATTATTTCTTAAGTCATAATAAACAATTATTTTGTCAGCATTGAGTTTTGGGACATCCTATATAATTACTTAAATGGTAAAGAATTAAAATGGATGATTATTTGCATATGCAGAAGCTAAGCATCTAAATAAGCAAAGTGTGTTGGAAAATATAATAATTGCTTTCACAATGACTTTCTCTAGCGTATAAATGTCTATTCAAAGCACGTTGGGAATGACATCACATTATAATGGAGGTCATTCACACACGCACATAATGGAAATAGTTGATATAACACTTGATATTCAATCCAATGTTACTACTCTGCAGATAATCTTATTGTCTTAAGTATTCCAAATATCTGTGTTTTGTACACATACAGTTTTAAGATAATTGTAAGGAGAAATACTTATAAACGTTAATTCAATTCAACTCATACTGATGGTGCTTTAATAATAATCGTTTCTGAGAATATATAATAACATTTTATACTTCTATGGCATTCTAATCTCCTTACTGCATTTTGTGTTATAAATTATAATTTATTTTTTATACGCATTGATGACACTGAACAAACATATTCGTAAAGTAACGTTTATAAGTAAATTAATTATGTTATATGTACTTAAAATAAGTATAAGCTTTAAACGCAATGTATGGCCTTGATCGTGCCTTAGTGGAACTGAACCAAACTCAAATATTTATAATCTTTTATAATTATAATTTTAATGAGTATTCACATAGACTAGTGGACATCGTCTCAGATATGACATGAATTCGTTGGGTTATTTTCTACTGTCGGTCTACTTCAAGCTTTACACTGCAGGCTCAAATAAACATCGCTTCTTTAGTACAGGAGTATAATTAACACCTTTACGAAATAAACCTTTCATTTTTAGAACTAGAGCTATTTAGGCGACAGTCTGCGTGCAACGGTTATTTCGAAAGTTTTCAATTTTGAAGTTACAGTTGTATTTAATTCGATCATATAATTAAACCTTGTGAACATCATTTGGCAGCTTGTTTAATACGAAAATGAAAGCGGATAAGTACTCCGATATTCTTGAGTATATATGTAGTTTAAATTATACAATATACTTCAGGCAAAAACCGGCAGTCGTGTATAGTTCGTTTATAAATGAACGGAGAGAATAAAATGGCGTGCTTGTGACATTCCTCCATAATGAGGGTCAGTCATAGCATCAGTTGCGGATACCATCGCGTTCTGTAAAGTACATACAAGATACGATTAGGTACTTTACATTACACTTCTATGAAAATTTTATAGTACCAGCGAATAATGTCCATATTATAACTTGGAAGATATGCAAAGCTGTATCTCGAATATAAGCGATCACTAGATGTAACTAGGTCTAAAAACACGAAATGTATGGTAATTTATAATATTAATTTGCTTATTTTCTGTGTCGTAACGTTTATGTAAAAATGGCTTAATGGTGTGGGGATTTATAATCGCGATGCCCTGGGTTCGTTCTCCAGGGCATAAGAATTTGTAGTCTCTCTAATCACCCCGTTACCTATACGTTTATGAAAGTACACATCGCAACGATTGTAAATTATCATACATTTCGTATAAAAATGGAACTTATTTGATTTCAGTCAATGTATGCTAGTTTATATATAATTTTATCTGAATAAACTCGTCGATTTCGTAACAGGATGTGTGGTGTTATTTAATGGTAATCATCACTAATCGTAATCAGCTCGTAATAGTGGGCGGATGAACCGATGGTCACGAATTTTATGTTCCTGCATAGCTGTAGAGTTATTCCATGCAGTAAAAATAAAAGTACCTACTTGTGTGGATATCATGATAATATGATTCACCCACGCACCGCTGGTTTTACAGCAAACCCTTGGAGTAACCCCTAGTGTAAGGGTTTGCAAGGTGTGCAAGGCGTGTAGTAACTAGCAATCATCTAGATGATTCCGGTTAACCTTGACATCTAGATGTCAAGGTTCAAAAACAATTTTGTTTGTTACAAACGCACGTCTCACATGCACACACACCTACACCTGAAACAACTCTGTGGCAGCCCACTAATACTAATATTTGTTCCGTACCGGAATAAAACCCGCTACACGCAAAGCTGACAACTAATCGCTGCGCTAACTGTGCCGTCAAAAATGAAGATTATCATGTCAAATAATTTTCTAGTCGATGGGTGGTCAGTATGAATTAATGCTTCGCACACACCACGCATGCCCAAAACAAGCCGCTGTTGCAATCTAGCACAAATGCATACACATCACTTGATTTTATGCTAAAAATGACCCACTCATATGATATGATGAATATGTATAAGTTAACTGAGTCGCTCCGTAACTATCTTGTCTTTATTATATTCCGAACATTTATGGATGTAATGTAACTAGTTATTAATATTTTCAGATGTCTTGTGCACTCTTCACGTTGAATCAATAAATGTCCACGGCCAAATTCTTCTTCCATTCATCATCGTATTATATTCTAGCTTTTACAATCAGATAACGACTCGCTGTATATGATTGGATAGCAAAGTCTTTCTTTTTTTAAAATAGGCCCTAATCCAAAACGCGAGAAACTTGTAAGTACTGATCACTAAGATTATCATAACCACGTTTATTGTGATGCAAGTTGAATATTGCTACTCGTTGCCCTTGGCCTCTATCTCGTAGCAACAGGAAGTGTTGTGGTAAGGGGTAATAAGATATTTTTATTCGTGAGTTTCCATATCTATAGCACTGACCACCGTATATGTGGCACCTCTCGAATAAACAATGTATTAAACTAGGTACTTATTTTTCGAATAACAAGGCAGAGAAAGTTTAATTTTCTGACATCTGCTAACAATACATACTATATTATTATCTAAGTACATTTTATGGTAATGATAAGTCATACCTAAGCGTAGTCATCTTCTATATTCACGCGGATACAAAGAAATGCATTTTTTGCTTATCTAAGCTTAAACATTTCTATGTAGCTTCATAAATTTTCCACTAAGTAGATATGTACCTACATACGTATTAACATACAGGTACTGTTTGTTTAAAAACAATTGAACTACCATTATTCATAAATCTAATATAATATTAATTCCCATAGCCAACAATGTCGCTATCGGCCTTGGCGTACACTAGCAAGCAGAGTACACCGTGTATGGAATAAATACATAACAACGACTACATTGTAAGAACACCTGTCGGCCAGTGACCTTGGGGCGGCCTCTAAATGCCCTGCTTCGGAAATGCACAACATCCAGTAATACTTGTAATTACGACTCGTTACGGGCCCTTGATCTTACTCAGATTATTACGTACCTACTAAAATATTGTAGCGACTGTTTTACAAATTAGTAATCGACGTCTTGGATAATCTATTCACAAGTAACGTCATTTTTATCATGAACATGTCGTCCTCAAAGAATAACTATTTTTAAAACGGGGTGAATGGGAACTTTGAAAGGATCAACGATAAAATTAATGCAATTTTTCACCCCATTTCGGTTTCGGTAGTGTTCCCCTTACTTGTAGGTGACTTGTAGGTATCTATCTATAGCAACTATTAAATATTCTATGTCTATAGGTGTCAGGATGATGGGCGGAATCTTCATTACCCACTATTAGTATACACATCGAGTTATTACAACGATTCCAAAACAACGAATATCCGACATCAACTGAGTAATCAATGAGCGCCGCGCCGGTAGGATTATTTTTAAGGGGGTACACTAAAGACGGGTTTAGACCAAACGAATATAAAACTAGCATTAGAATAAGAGCACAGAGCTTCGTTGTTTATTGGTTTTTTGGTGTAAACGATAAAATTAGTTTTCATTTCCTCAGAGATAAATTCTAGTTTTTTTTAATATGTACTTTCTTCCAAGTCAGGTGGTGCAAGTAGGTGCACTTGCACCCCCTCCCGGCGCCCATGACTATCGGGCTTCGGCCCGCCACACAGTGGTCTGAAAATCGAGCTCCATACTCATAGAAACTTAATGTCAGGGATTTAAAAAAAAATGGAATGTCTCTGGTATAACTCCCTTTATATAATATTAAAGTATGGAGGGTATGCGCAGCTCCACGCGTGAGAAAAAAAATGTTTTGTGTTTTTTTGTATGGGAGAAAACACTTAAAGTTGATTATTTTCGAACTGAAAGGAATTGAAGGGCTGGTACTCACATGAGTTATTGTACCTCATACGGTGATCAAGATGACATAAAATTCATGCACCTTTCGGTGCCGCTTTGCGCGTAGGAATTTTTTTAAATTTTGAGTTTAGGTTATGTGATTTATTAAATCTTTTACGTAATAAAATGAAGTTGCCGACCGCTTTTCATATATTTTAGTTAGTTAATAGCCTGCTAAGGACCTTTTTAATGACAATATTATTTTAATATTATTATATAATTGTTTCAATTCTTTCTTTTCATTTTCTGACAAATCAACGGCATTCACAAAAACTTCTAATAACACACTGGGCTGTGAAAAACAACTATTATTTGCCACAAACATGAAAATGTCCAAATTGGTACCAAAACCTTCCATCACAACACGAAAATAAATAGATCGTAATAAGTACAGTTAGCGCGTAATAGTGCTAAAAGCTACTGAGAGGATTAAGCTCAAACGTCCTATTTATATATGTAACTACCCTCTATAGGGCTCGATGTTATTAGTATCTAATTATATAATTATCTGAACCATAATGACATGATGAACGTGATTACCAAATGAGTTAGTTCTTTGAATGCAATTTGTAAAAAAAACGTATGTAATCAATATAGTTTTCTATTATTTTCTTTAAATAGGTCCTTAACAGGCTATTAACTAACTAAAATATATGAAAAGCGGTCGGCAACTTCATTTTATTACGTAAAAGATTTAATAAATAACATAACATAAATTCAAAATTTAAAAAATTTCCTACGCGCAAAGCGGCACCGAAAGGTGCATGAATTTTATGTCATCTTGATCACCGTATGAGCTACAATAACTCATGTGAGTACCAGCCCTTCAGTTCGAAAATAATCAACTTTAAGCGTTTTCTCTCATACAAAAAAACACAAAACATTTTTTTTCTCACGTGTGGAGCTGCGCATACCCTCCATACTTTAATATTATATAAAGGGAGTTATACCAGAGATATTCCAATTTTTTTTTTAAATCCATGACATTAAGTTTCTATGAGTTTGGAGCTCGATTTTCAGACCACTGTGCGCCAGGCCTCCACAGTGTCAACAGACAATGCCATGGTTCTAAGAAGTTTTCTTTTTAAAATACAGGCAAAACGAGAATGCGGTTCTGTTGATAAGCGACCACCAACGCCCATGAATATCCGCGATAGTCCTACCAGAGCAAGATGTCGCTGATCGAGACATTCTGCTGTAACATATTATATTGTAATTTACCTACCTATGTACTTACTCTTTAACTGATTAAACTATAGAATATAACGCCTATGAAAATTTAACTGTTTTATGTAAATAGTTACCCAATGTACTTGTACTTAACCAATATGGCCAAAAAATTTTATGTCCCTTGCTGCAAGCAGATTCTATCTGAGCGGTCACTGGATTTAACTTTAACTGTTAGTTCCAAACGACATAAAGCTCAATGTTGGTATTTCTCATAGTTATTGTTATATTCGTAAGACATTGGGAGTGGCAGCGTGATCCTATGCAGGATAGTATGACGCAGATCTACATGTATTTCTTTAGGTAGGTAGGTAGGAATGTTATTTTCTGTCCGGCTGCTACATCTAGTGGTTGCGGCAGAAAGCACCAGGAGGAAGCAGGGTGAGAAACAGGGTAACCTGAAAACCATTAGCATTTCTACAGGAAACAAAATAAAAATCAAGGTAAAATTTCAAATTGACTATATTCATCACAATAAACAAATAAAATACAAAAATATGACACAAAATGATGGTATAACGTGTCTGTTACGGACTACAAGCCGCCACACTGGCGTGGTGGTAAGTGCTCTGAAAGGAAACGGATGCTAAGGTGTAAATACTTCCAATACGCCTACTATACATATCAACGTATTTTTCTGCAAATCGTATGAAAATAGAACTTAATTTAAATCTAAGCCTGTACATGCTTAAAATATTATTTTATCGCATCAATTCACATAGATATATACCTGTTAGTATTCTCATGAACATAATTATATTTTTACGGACAGTTTGATTTATAATCATCGTCTTTAGATTCAATCTTAGCCCATCATTTCTCGCCGACTAATTATCGTTCATTAAACAAAATATTTCGTGCTCACACGGAGCACAAGTAAATCACTGAGTTACGTTCACAGAATTCCTCCACTTTGGACAATCGACAACTGACGTCAACTGATGCGAATATAATACTTTTAACCCCTTAATATTAATCTAAATGAGTTCCGAAACTAAAACGCTCTGTAGAAGTGAAGTATGGGTCCACCATAACTCGTTTATTGCTACTTTTCAAGGACAGGTACGATACATGAAGCGTTTCGTTAATTTTCTTGAACAAGGGGCGATTGTTACAAATAGTGCGTGATTCCCAGCTTCCTGACATTTGCACAACAGGTATGCTGATTGCGGGGCAGGCAAAGTACTAAGTGACCGTGTCATTGCGTGCACGCGACCGCGACGACACGCGAACCACAACCAGTCGCCTGTGCTGCTTGCGATTCACTTTGCAATCATCAATGTTTGATGCAGAATAAATAAGAAGAATGTAGATCGCGATCGTCGTGATTTTAGTTAGATCAATGAATCGATCAGCCGCTTAGGTAGTAATAAATTAAGAGCTACTTTTAAACCGCCACGCTATTCTTATCCCAAGCCAAGCTTTACATAAATATTTAAAACATTAGTTTTTGTCTTCTAAAATTGAATATCACAAACCGTCTATGTACAAAGTAAATATTTTAAGTAACTTAAAACATGAAAAGTGATATGAATTTGAGTATTTTTTTATATAAAACAATCAACCATAATTTTTGATTTTCCATATTAACTTTCGTAGCGGTGAAAAGAGTGAATCAGTAGAAAAAGTTATTGATTGATTGATCAAACTACATTTGCAGGGCACTTTGAGTAATCAAAACATGAATTACAATTTCTTCAAAAGAAAACAGTAATTTATTCCATAAATTGTAACTCATGAAGCATTAACAACATTCTTTATAGTTCTTTTTGTCACGAGCCAACAACAATGTTACCAGTGTAAATATAATTTACAATACCCATATTTATCTACTTTGGTCATTAACTTGGTGGCAGATGGTAAACAATTTGATACAGAACTAGTGGTATTGTATGTTATTTCGCAAGGTTGGCGGCTTGCTTCTTTGCTTTAACTAATTCAACTAACTCCTTGTATCGTTTCATACAGTCTTTTTTCGAACGATTCGGTATACAGTCGGCTATTTTGTCCCATCGCTCCGGAGTGCTGACCGGGAAAGTTTTGATAGCTTGTTCAAGCAGTTCCTGTTCAGTTTTCGTCCACACTTTGTCATCAGGTTTAACGATCTCCTCATTTTTCGGCGTTGCTGTACCATTCACCACTTTAGCGGGAGTGTCGCTCTTGGATATTCCACTGTCGTCGATGTGATTAGAGCCTTTCTTCTTCTCTTTTTCAAACTGATCAAATGCTTCCTCATTGGCGGCTTTCTTGAGACTGCTCTTGGAGAAATCCGAGCTTTGCAAATCTTTAGCTTTGTTCAGAACATCTTTAGCTATGAACCGCCGTTCATCTGTGAATGTGCCGTGTTGATTTAAGAAGTTTGCTACTACTTCCCACCTCTGGTTGGTTCCAGCCGGGAAAAGGTTGACAGCTTTAATTAGAAGTTGTGTCAACTCAACATTCCATTCGATAGGCTGTTTGAGAGCAGACTCTTTCCTGGCCTTTTGTTCTTCTACCCTTCTAGTTTCAAATATAGCCTTCCTCTCTGCTTCTAACTTTTCCTCAGTTTCTTTAACAGTTTTGACAAATGCATCCCTACCGTTGCTCTCTAGTTCTTTCACAAAGTCTTGTATTTCTACTACTTTCATCATTTCACAGATTTTCTCGACTGCAGCCATATGAGAGACATTTTCTTCATCAGTTTTGGCGTAGTAGTTGTTTGCTTTGCAGATATCTCGGAGAGCTTTCTTCTCTTTACGCAGGTTTTTCTTGAGTTGCTCTCGCTCAGCCCGGGCAGCTTCAATGCGCGCTCGCTCCGCCTCGTCGGCCTTTTGCTTTGCAAGTAGAGCCTCCTTCACAAGACGCTCCTCTTCAGCTTTCTTTGCTTGTACGGCATCCTGAAATTGATATGATAACAGTTGAGTATGTTTATTACATATTATTTTTTTATAGAGTACACAAGACTTCATACTAAAATCCTCAAAATCACAGCATAGAACCCATCAGTGTTTTAGCCCCATCACCAAATAAATCAATTCATTTTTTTTTATGTTATATCATATGCAGTTTACATACATAAATCTCGTATGTCTGCATAAACATACATAGTTTTAACAACTATCTGGAGGCTATACAAATATATGCACCAAGAATCAATCCACCCATAGTATAGAAAGAGGCTAAGCCTATTGCAAGGCACCAATAGATCCATTTAAAAAAAATAAGATATGAATACTCTGATAATACTAAATTGGTTGTACTGATTTGGTAAAGCAGTTTAGGGTCTATCCTCTCAACAGTTTATCCCTTGAAAGCCTTCTGAAAAATTTACTAAAAGAAAATGCTTATACTGGGGCTCTTACCTGTTTTTATCGGAAATAGCAGTGTAAAAATGCAAATTAACTAATCTGATTTTATTTATGCCTAAAATGTGAAGGCCAATACTATTTTTTTTAAATTTGTATTTACCTGTCTTGCTCTTTTAGCAGCTAATTTCTTGTCTTTGTCTTCCTGCTTAAACCGCTGGATCCTTGGATCATTGACATATGCCAGGTCCACTAAGCTACGTATCCTGGCCATCTCTTCCTTTTTCAGCTTCGCCCTTGCTGCTTTGTTCTGTTTCTCTATCCACCTCCTCTCTTCACGGTCAGCACCTTTCTCTTTCTCTTCTTCATCAAGGTAAGAAAACTCACGCCATGATTCAAACTCATACCAGAAGGCATAAAACCTTTCAACCTGTTCCCGGGTACTATTCTCGTCACCTAGTAAAGGCACATTTCTCTTCTCTGACCAACGAGCGTTGGACTCAAAGTGTTTAGTAAAAGATTTGTAAAATCCATCTTTCTTGATATCAGCCTGTGAAGGAACAGTGTCATCAATTGTATGATCGACTGAATCATACGACCTGCGCTTGACCGGTGTGCCGAGGATCTCATATGCCTTCGTGATGCAGGTGAAGTAGTCATCGTCGCTGCGGATCTCCTCGCCCTGCGCCTTGCGCTTGTCTGGATGATGCTTCAGTACCTTCTGCCGGTACGCACGTTTTATTTCGTCATCAGTGGCTTTGTAACGCAAGTTCTTCATGCCTAGAACGGCATAATGATCTTGCATCTTCCAATCTTTAGGGTCCAAACTCCTGAGGTATTCGACGTCATCGTCGAATATGACTTCCTCGGCCTTCTCGTTGGACTTGAGCGTTTGGAACAACGCATCGCCACCATGGCATTTCACATTGTAATACCTAAGGAACGCAGCGCCGGCGCACTCGACTGTCCTCTTCACGAAGGGGCAAGGGATCGCCACCACCGTACCACTTTCAATGGTGTCTCCTTCCGTCATTGTAAATTTGTTTTATTAGTGAAATATGGACGAAGCACTAACATAACCTACAAACAAGGTAAACACCTTGTAACCTAACTGGACTTCTTTTATTTAGATTTGTAGCTACTATATTAACTAATTAACTACAGCAGATAAATAGTTTTTACATAACATTTGTAACTATTAAAACAAACGTACATTTTACAAGACAGAACGCGCCATGAAACCAAAGACGTCGTCCGACATTTGATGAATGAAATTAACGAGTGAATGAATGAATGCAAAGTAAAGCCAAGGTCATGCGACCATACTGCCAATGTGTAACTAAGCCATCCACAGGCGACCATGCTGGCTTAATGAATGGGGATTTTTCGACCTAAAACCATAGACCTAGGCTTTCGCCTTATTTTCGCAAATTCGCAATTACATTCAGAAATCGTACACTCAATTTAAAATATCATAAAAAGTTTATATTTCCTTGAGAATAGTAAAATTAACGCAAACTTAGAGATGAATACTACTTCTGTCACAGCTAACTTTTAGGATGCAGTATGCAGGCGAAGAATTTTTATTTGCATAAATAATCGACACAAAAATAGCCTTTTCTTCGCTATCGAGACAGAGATCACAGAACTCGTAAAGTGAAGATTCTGTAAAGAGCGAAATTCTTGCTCCCTGCTATATGAAAATATGCAGGATTGGGCAGTACTTGAATTACTTGTGATTAAAATACGTAATTGAAGTACTATTTGTACTTCAATTACGTATTTTAATCACAAGTAATTTGGTATTTGTAATTCAATTACTTACTTCTTAAAAATATAATTTGTAATGGTAATGTTAATTCGGGCATAAAAGGCACATTTTTGTGATTTTTTTTTTTTGACGCCACAGTTGAAATATATTTATTACACTTCTAGTAGTTTAAAGTTCTTTCGTTAGATAATCGCTTTCCCCAGGTAAAGCAGGGAGGGTTTTTCAAAATTTAAATTTTTCATTATAGCGTGTTTTTCCCACAACTCACGTTTTCAAAGACGGTGCCCCTCATAACTTCAAAAGTACGGCATCGATTCTTTTGAAATTTTGAACATTATTGTATGTAATGGTTTCTTGCCCGTTCAGAAGAACCATTGGAAAACAACACTGAAACGTGGCAACTACATATGAGATAGTAAATTTAAACAATATTTTTGTTAATAATAATATTTTTATAAATATTGCATGCCCACTGAATAATTCTTTTTATTTCTTCCCATAATTTAGCAAAAGGGTTATGTAAGGATCGTAGCACGTGGCGTTCCGTAGTTTCTGCCTATCCCCATGAGAAAAAGGCGTGACTTTATGTATGTTTGTAATTTATTATTAAATATAGAAGTTGCCTGCGACATTGTCTACGTGTATTTTGTATTTATTATCTTATTAAGGTTTTGTTGCTATGGTAAAAATAAGCTTATGTCCTTCTGCAGGACCCAAGCTAACTTTTTGTAAAATTTCATACCGATCGGATCAGTGGTTTAGTCATGAAACTCATTACGTTCTCTAATAGATAGACACAGTTACTTTCGAATTTATAATAGTGTGGATTATTCTTTTTTCTTTTTGTTTTGTATTGGATCAGTCCCTAGCTCTCGCCGCCACAATCGTCCAGGGACGCGACACGCTTCGAAAAATACAAGCGAACCGCGCGGGCGCATACGCATCAGTTAGAACGTAGCTTTATAATTAGATTTATACAATGACGTAATACTAATAGAGAGACGCACATAGGGTGCGGAAAATGAACGTATACGGCAATTAATAATTAAAAGGGTCTTCTGGGAACGCTATATAGCTAATAACTTACCTCAATGGAATTACGTGTAGCTGTTATATAAGCACAGGAAATTAAATTGGATCGCATTCCATCGGTGTACCTAACTGATAGTCAACGCTTAACCCGAAAGTCAACAAAATGTTTAACGGCATTTCATATGACGAACAAAGTTATCCTAAAAGAGTTTTGTTAACAGGGTTTGATAAATTCCGTAATATAGACCCAAATCCAAGCTGGGAAGGCGTTAACGCTATAAACAAGGAGGAGCTAGAAAGAAGTAATATTTACTTGTTCAGAGAAAAAGTAAAAGTGCAGTACGACTATATAGATCATTGCGTCCCTAAGCTATGGGACAAATATCAGCCAGATGTGAGTATATCAAAGTCTTATTTAATTTGAACATTGTTTCAGCAAAGCTTGTGGTACGTTACCCATTGGTGGATTTAGGATAAGTTAATTCAGACGATAAATAAAACATTTTAACTGAATCTTCTATTTGTTGTTATGATAATAATAATACTATTAAGTGCCTCTATATGTTATTTTTTATTATATTATTTGTATGTCTTTTCCATGCACGGGACTACAGAGTCCCGGACTTTTGGAAGGCGTGCGTGGGGCCGAAGCCAACACGTAGAGGCCCTTTAAGACAGCTTTAATGAAAATGTTGTGGTGACATACCCAACGATTTATTATTATTATTAACTGCCCAATAATATTATTAATTTTATTGGTGCGGCTTGGGGACGGCAGATATGGTAATAGGGAGGTTTTTTTTTATGTTTTTTTTTTGTCTTTGTAATGCACGTAACGGTACGGTACCATCAAATATTATTTTATTCGAAACACTGTAAAAGTATTGTAGTTATATTTAAATTAATTAATTCAAAGGTATTTAACATCTTTGCAATCAATTTACATATACACGTACCTATACTATTATTATTTATTATTATACTCTGCGGGTTGATTATTAAATACCTATTGCTTTTCACGTAATCGAGTTTTGAAACCAAGTTCCGATAGACCGAACTTGGTTTCAAATTAGCCATATTAGGGAATCGCCGTCATCGAAATCGATGAGGAGGACTATATATATAATTAATTTAACATACTGCCTACCTATTGTTATTTCCTTATCGAACACATATTCATATATATCTCTGTTACGATTAACGTCATTTATACCATATAAAGTAGGCGATTATTCCCTTCCCCCAACCGACTGCCAAGATATTTGAAACTGGCTTGACCCCTTGGCGCTGCGTAGAGATGTGGCCTCGCTATGCGTCTTCTATCGTCTATATTATGGGGAGTGCTCCGAGGAATTGTTCGGACCGATCCCTGCCTCCTCTTTCCGCCATCGTTCTACGCGACTGCAGTACCATCACCATCATTTAGACGGTTGGAAGTCCACAACTGTGCGTTTCTCTAGAAACTTTCTGCCTAGCACAACAAAACTGTGGAATGAACTGTCGCCTACGGTATTTCCGGACCAATACGACCTTCAAACCTTCAAGAAAAGAGCTTAGGTTCTCCTTTTTAAAAGGCCGGCAACCATAGACTTAGAATTTCGCTTACGCTAAAAGACCAACAAAGCGTGGAAAAGAGATATCATTTTAATATGAACACTACCCGAGAAAGAAAGAGACAGATGTTAATGTCAGCAAGATACAATTTTTTTTGAAGGATCGGTTTCTATCGGTTGCCTTGCTTTAGTGTCAAATATATTTTATTAATTTATAAAATAATCGTGCAATTATTGGCGATAAGTGATATTTAAGCAGTCACAATGTCATGTTCTTTTGCCAATTGTACCATGACAAAGAGAAACAATTCAAATAAGTACACGTTTTACAGGTAAATGTAATTTTTTCGTCGTACGTTTTGAAACCATATTTTGTGTACGTACTAGTATTAATTCGCCGAGAAAACAAATTTTACTATAGTATATTACACTCTCTTCCGATACGTGGTAATATTTTGTAGATAAAACAAGAAATAAATAATATTTAGTGTAATAATATTAAAATGTATGTTTACGCTAGGGTTGACTGTAGAAATGACTTCACGAATATCGATAAAAAGTCGATAGATTTTTATCTGATTATTAAGTAATCGGGCCTAAGGGAACTAGCTATGGTAATATCATACATTACTTTATCATTATCAGTGCACAAAACTGTGACTAGTGGATAGCACAAGGTTAAATCTTTGTAATATACTTATCCGTATGCTGTATCCAACATAATCTTAAAATTATTATTATATTTTTTAATACTCATTGTATTTTCATAAATAAAATGATTTTAACCGTTTATTAATTTACAGTAAGAGGATTTAATTAGTAGCGTATATAGTGGTGGTCATATAATTAAGAACGATTTGTAGTACCAGACATTTTTTTAAAAACTACTTCATGTGTACTTTTATGTTCCTTCTTAAAAGTAATTAGTTATGTTATGAAATAGCTACATGGATAGAATAAATAGGATTAGGAGTAAATTTAAAATCACTTACTATTTTTCTTACAAATTTAATTTATTATTATAGATAGTTACAAATTCAAATAGTAATAAAGCTGGACAAATAATTAAGAACGATTCTTAAACTGCTCGAGAGTTGTTTCAGTAGATACATAGATTAAAAAAAAACACATTAAATAAAACGTTGATAATGTAAAAATTGCTATTTAATACATTTTATTCTAAGTTAATAGATTGTAGCCTGTTTAATACCTCACAGCTTTTAATAACTTACACCGGCGAGGCATTGACTCTATAATTTTTTTACATTTTTCAAGAGAAATAGAGCGCCATTCTTCTAAAAAAACTAAGGTTTCAAATCGGCGGTGTGGTAACCTAAGTGTGTATAACTCACTTAGGTTACCACACCGCCGATTTGAAACCTTTTTCATGACTTCGCACCGAAGATGCTCTATGGGATTTAAATCTGGGCTGTTTGGTGGCCATTCTAAGACAGAAACTGATTGAGATGTGAGGAATTCTTTAAGGGTGCGTGCAGTGTGCTTCGGATCATTGTCGTGTTGGAATGTTCAAATAATTGGAAGCACGTCTTCAGCATATGGTAACATTGTTTCTTCCAGGATATTTTTGTACTGGAATTGATCCATGTTTCCTTCTATCAGTCTAACAGGTCCAACACCATGACCAGAAAAGCACTCACAAATTTTCACACTTCCACCACCACCTTAAATGTCACTTTTGTGTACTTGGGGTCGAATGTTGTATTCGGAGGGCATCGAACATATCGTTTCCCATCAGAACATACTGTGTTAATTTTTATCTCGTCAGAGAAAAGAACATTTTTCCACTGTCTTACTGTCCAGCTTTCATACCTCCTAGCAAATGCAAGCCGGGCTTGCCTATGACACCGTTTCAACATGGGTACCTTTCTAGCTATCCTTCCGTTCAACTTCGTTTCTACCAAACGCCTTCGGATAGTGCGCGCTGAGATCGCTGAAGAGTTGTTTCACCAAAATATTCTTTTCTCAACTCGTTAGACCTCTTAAAAGGGTATTGTTTTGCCAAACGCACGATATTTCGATCGTCTCGCCGAGATGACTTTCTCTGTTTAGGTACACGCAGAATATTTGAAGTTGTTTGATACATGTTAAAATGCTTCACAGCGTGGAATATCATTGATTTGAGCACCGCAGAAGATCGGGTATCTTTTTATATGGCCAATTCTTATCGTGAAGTTTTATTATCACTTCCCTTGTAGATTCATCACAACTTATATTTTTCCCCATTATTTTTATATGAAACAATCAACTTCTTGACTTTTACATCACTAAATGGAGGCAAAATTATCCGAATAGTGGCCTGGTTACAGAGTGTTTTCTATTTAAATATGAATAAAAACAAAAACCATCCAGCGTTCTTAATTATGTGGCCAACCAGTAAGTTTGCAATAATATGTTAAGGTTTAATGTAAAAAGTTTATGCTTATATTATTGAATTAATCATGTTATAACTGTATGCAATGATAGTGTAGAACAGTTTTGCGATACCGAGAGAGATACAAAAAGACTTGCAATAAGTGTTATTCTCGTAAGTTTGAAAAAAGCTTGTTTTTAAATAGTCGTTCTTAATTATATGACCACCACTGTATACCTATACCTCTATTAATTAGGGCAAGATTTAATCTATCGATACTATACTATATTGACAATGCAAATACACAACCCTATTTTCATCTGACATATCAGTCACTAACACATATGCATATTATTTTTCGGTATCTCCTGCAAGCTGTCATTGTTCATCTTTACATTCTAAATCTATGCCGGCAACGCACTTGTGGCTCCTCCGTTGTTGCGGGTGTCCATGGGCGACGGTAATCGCTTACCGTCAGGCGATCCGTCTGCTCGTTTGCCGCCTATGGCATAAAAAATAAACCGCTTGTGCGCCAGTGATAAACATTTTGTTAAATAACTTTTTTTTCCGCTACTGGAGGACAGTGATACAACTTTTTATATTATTCCCCTTTAGGCACCACTGGTGGACATTGACTGTTTTAAAACACTCCAGTCGGTCGCCTCAAGTCGCCTGTGGGGGACAGCGTCACAATTTTTGGCAGACAGTGCAACAACTTTTAATATTATTCCCAATAACGAACAATATTTTTTCCTATTCGAAAATTGTTATTACTCTGTTCTCCGTTGCAAGATAAAAGTAATTTTTTTACAAAATTTTCCCACTTTCACCAATGGCGGACAAGCGGGTAGGGGACACCGGAAATAATCGAAAATGGGGAAATATTGCACAGACGCTGCAAAAAGCGTTCCTACCGCCGATATTATCTATGATCAGATATTTTAAAGATGTTTTGATCGATATAATAAAGTAAAACTAACCTTGCTATTATTAACTACTAATTGCTCAACTTGTCCCTTATTCCCTAGTTGACTATCCACGTTGGCGTGGATTCACCAGACCAGTCATGTTTCTTAATCGAGATGAAGGCGCATAAACATAATTACGTAGCGGTCGATGACGTCTACAGACATCCGGCAAATTACCAGAACAGTTCGGCTGGACCCGAGAGCATTGATACCGAACTGGACGTCAATACCATGTGTCAAGAGTTCAATTGTTATCCACCTGCCGATGGACTACGGGCTGAGGCCTCATGTGATGCTGGCAGGTAGTTATGCCATTAAAATATACTCTTAAAATTGGTCACCGCTATAAAATCAGTTTCGCATTAGAGACGCTGCTTTCATCGGATTAGGAGGTAGAGTTGGGCGAGCGAGTCCAACACTTTTTTATTCTTTGTTAAGACTTTTTATCTCTTTTCAATTAAGTTCAAGAAGAATAATTTAATAAGTATGATGTTACATATTAAAAGTATCATAATAATAATTATATTACATAATAAAAAGTATTCAATCATTTTTTATTTTTGACATTCCGCCAAAGATTTATTGAATTTCCCGCCGTTTCATTCACTATATTAACAAGTAGTTAAGACAAGACTCGCAGGCCAAACTGAACATTTGAATCAACAAAATGACTGAGGACTATTCGCTGCACGTACATAATATACATTTGTCTGGCGTTTGTATTCTCTAGCAATTGTACATTTTAAACTTGTCTTCAAGTAGGTACTTACCGTTTTAGCTACGGTTATGGGAAACCTAAGATATTCCGCTATTTATCGATAATGTTTCTGTTTCAGGTTCCTCTGTGAATACATTTACTACACCTCTCTGTGCCAAAACCCATCAAAATCATTATTTGTCCATGTTCCTCCATCATATACGACGTTTCAAATTGCTAAAGGACTGGAACGCATAATAGAAATCTGTCTCTGGCAGTTACAAAATAATTAAGTTGAAGATATTAGCTACCTACCTATGATGTCGGGCAAGGGAGGAGCTCCTTGGCCCTCCATAGTATCTACGCCATAATTTGTTACTGATGGTTTACGCGCCTTGGTACTATATAGCATATAATGTATATTATACTAGCGACCCGCCCTGGCTTCACACGGGTAACAGAGCATCTACATTTTTAGGGTTCCGTACCCAAAGGGTAAAAACGCCCTATTACTAAGACTTCGCTGTCTGTCCGTCCGTCCGTCTGTCTGTCACCAGGCTGTAAGAACCACGACAGCTAGACAGTTGAAATTTTCACAAATTATGTATTTCTGTTGCCGCTATAACAACAAATACTAAAAACAAAATAAAATAAATATTTAAGGGGAGCCCCCCCATACAACAAACGCGATTTTTTGCCCTTTTTTGCTCGATATCAATAATGGCAACAGGTAGGCACTTGAAATATTCAGAAAATACTCAGTTGTATTTTTACTTTAATTTTTCTGTCGTATCAGCCTGTTACGTCGAACATTTACGCAGTGCACACCAGTAAAGCTCCCAGTCGGCATGATTTTTTCCGACATCTTCAACAATCATCGTCATATTTCATATTAACACAAAACCATCCATCCTCATGAATCACTCTGTCTATTGGTGAACCGTATTAAAATCCGTTCAGTAGTTGACTTTATCGCGAACAGACAGACAGACGCGGAGGGACTTTGTTTATTATATGTACATATTAGGTACTACCTGTATCCGAGATTTCGTCTGCATGAAGTTCGCTTGCTTGAATTTTGTATTTGAAAATAAAACATTAAAAAATTATAAGATTTTATTATTAAAATGAATCCATTTATTTTGTCACACACATACCTGATACATAAAAAAAAAACAATATATTAAAATAAAACATATTACAGATAGGATCGGTGCGGCAAGAGGTCCAGCTCAGTATTTTTGCTTTGCGCTAAGGGATTATAGCAGTATAGGTGCAGGTGATGTGTGCGTGTCCGGGGTTGAGTTCGATAAATAACTTAAATCCAGCCACGTAACATAAATACTTTCGTTTATTGTTGCACAAGGTAACACATAAGAAATAGTTCCACACAGCACGATAGAAAAGTTAGAAGCTATAGAAATGAAGGAGTAGAATAGGATCACAGCGATAGCGTACAGAAATAACGGTATTTGCGATGATAGTTAATAAGCACTCGGATAGCAGGCGACACGGGCTTCTCGGATGACAACCGTGGGGCCAACTGGTGCGGCGCGCGGCGCGGGCGTAGCCGGCGCACACGCCCGGTGCATGATCGGAGCGAATTATAACGGGATTGCTGGTGGTTAGGTGCGTTTCCAATGCACAACATGGCGAATGTAAATAATGTAGTTTTATAAATATGAAATATATATTATATTTATTTTGTGCTCAATTTGTGTACTTTAATTACTGTAAATAGATAGATATAAGATATTTTATAAATAAATGTCATGAGATATAATATTGTAATATTATATGAGTGAGTAGGCTACAGGATAATGGGTTTTTTTATATGGAATTTCTCTTAAACTGTGCCACATTGCAATAGGTTCGCCCCCTATTACATGGGAGTCGATAACAGCATCGGGGTGTACAATAGTACATCTCTGCCTAACCTTTCGAGGAATACAGGCGTGACGATACTAAATATTTATATCCCAATCCCTGTCACCATTATGAAATTGTTTGTTGCATAGTAGAATAAGCACAAAGGGTGTTAGTAACTATGTCAAATAAAATACGTGGGATAATTTTGTAAGTTTCTATGACTTTGGTATAGGAAAATAAAATTCACATAAAATCACGATTATTTCCTATATATTGATCACAATTATTAAGCCTCTTAAAGCAATTCAAACATAACTTACACTTATAAGTAAAATCTTGATATAAAAAAATCTGCTAGGCCTTATTCCTACTACGTTGAGGTCGGCTCCCTGTCCGAGCGATTGACATCTAGCCTCCCCAGCCAATTACTGAGAGATACTGATGGTTGATTACGCGAAGGTTGTCAGACTTTTTTGGGTTTTCTGCAAATGAAGCCCAAAAAAGACTGTTAACCCGTAACGACTGTCATAGGTGTTCATATGACAACCTAACAGCTTCCGAAGCACGAAGGGGTCTCTATGTATGATGAATCATCAAAAAATCATCTAAGTACTGACGGCATCAAAGGATGTTTAACCACGCAGATCGACTGATCTGATCAGTAGGTCTGTAGCTACGAGCCTATTATTATAAAATTAATGATTGCAGCTATCGAGAAACAAGTTATGGTGTTCCTCCATTGAAAAGAGAAGATCCTTCGATCAGGCAAGATGGTCAGCCTGCCGGTCCGAAGCCAGTGTTAGAATCGATGTAAACTCTCATAGTACGATTCAGGGTTTATTGTTGTTGCTTCACTCCGATAGATGGCGCTTTACTTTTGCCGCGTTGCTGGTAGTAGTCGCTACATAGCTTTTCTTGTTAACTATACTTTAACCCAAATAATGTACCGGTGTCGAGTTGGGACTAGGCTAATAAAAATATTTAGACTGGTGACGAACCGGGATATGTTTTTTAAATGATCATGATGAATGAATGATGATGATGATAAATCGGTATTTTAACAAGTTGGGATGAAGTTCAGCACTGCAATAAGGAGTAAATCTTTATAATCGGGCCCATTAAAAATCGAGACCGGCTCTAATGTCCCAATAATGGTTCCCGACTGTTAAAGTCTCTATATCCGCATTAGAATTTATTATTTTATTTTATGTGTGGATCGATCATGAAACCATTTCAATGGTGTAGTTATTCAATATTACATAACAGAATTCTAGACTACTAGACTGGTTTTATTTGTCTACCTGTTGTCATACCCAAAATGTAATTTTTTAGATCTATTATTGTTATAATTCACATTTTTAAAACACTACCAAAGTATCATCTTGTACACCCCGGTGTCCAAGATGATCCATACGGTAGGGGCAAGATGATCATGTTGCCTATTATGGGAATGTCTTAGATTTTGGTAGAATTAAATAAAAAATAACTTATCAGAGTTTACTATATCCTTAACTACGAAATCAAATATCTTATAGACCCTGACTTAGGTAGAATAAGCCAGTCTTATAAATTAATAGTCAGTCTCAATATCACAATAGGTAACAATCATCACATATGAGATCAATCGTTAAGTAAAGGTTTAACAAGGGTTGGTGATATTGTTTGTTACTGCAAGTTGATATGTCGCATTAATCCATACACCCTTGTCTCCATATCTTTAATGTGTGTAATTCTGTCGTAAAAACTGTTTTTTTTTTTTCCACCTAAATATTTGATTGCACTAACAGCCACTTTATTTTTGCCATTGGTCTACCGACCCCTTACTGCGATTAGTTTTATAATTAAGAGGCAGTCTAAAAAAAAATATTTTTTTGTTATCAATTTATGAAATGAAATGAAATGAAATTATTTATTTTGCAATTAGGATTTTTCAATCACTTTTACACGTCTTTTTTAAACTAACGATGGCGTCGGCATTTCCTATGACTATCCCTGAGAAGAAACGCCGAAACAAACTCAGGGGTCAAAGTCTATTTTAAAGTCCAGACAGATTGTAATGATGTAAGGTTTTATGTGAGACAAATATAGGGTGGAAAAGCCTTTTGAAGAAAGTGCCATAACTATTTGAGCTAACCTGTCGCAACAGAGTGCAAGCATGCATCAGTTATCGTGAGAATTAATGAAATGAAGAGCGCTCAGCCTAGATCTCACTCACTTAAATCGATGAAATGAACGAATACAAGTCTACTACTATTTTGTCCAACATGATCTATTACAATGTCCTCCTCCTGACCGGTTTCGGTCACGGCGGCCAGTCTCACCGGAGATTAGCCAACTACGCAGGAGATATTATAGAGCACAAGTGTGTGCGCAAACACAGGTGTTCTTTCTATTCCTTTACTCTCATAGTCCGATGGGACGGCAATACGACACGACCGGAGAGAGATCAGGCGCAGGACCAATGACTTTACGTGCTTTCCGAGACACCAGACCCGAAACAACTATCTGTAGATCATAAAAATATTTGTTCCGTGCGGGAATCGAACCCGCGGCACGTAGCTCAGCAGTCGATCTCTCAACCACTGCGCCAACCGTGCCGTCGTAATCGTCGACATAATCTATTAACAAGGTACCGGTGTACAAAATGATCCGTGCGGATCATCTTGTACACCAGTAACATAATCATGTTACCCCAACATCAACTTTTTTATTCAATGTTCGATAACATAACCTATTGCACGTACCTATTTTTTTTTTCCACAAAAAGTTGGTCGTTACTCACGATGTCATTACAATTGAATGTGGCGGGGGAATACCGGGGACTACGTTTTAATAGTACATATTATATTATCTGAGGTTTTACCAATGAAAACAACTAGATGACGCTAATGGTTTTGTTACAATAAAAAAAGATCACCTAACCTCGACGGATCATCTCGTAAACCTTTCCCCTACTAATAGATTTACATATAGAACTCCCTTCCGCAGTAGGAGAAAATCTACCTACAAACCTACCTGCGCTCCGCACCAGTTGAATTGAAAGTCGGTTGTACGGACAAGTATGATTAGTGAATATATTGCAAAAGTATTTTTTTTAAACATGCACATACAAGTCACATGTAATCAGTCACACAACCAGTCCCGAAACAACTATCGATTATACAAATATTTGTTCCATGCCGAAATCGAACCCGCAACATGAAGCGCAGAAAAGTAATTGCTTAGCCACTGCACCAATCGTGTCGTAATAATTAAGGAAAGTATTGAGGAAATTAATGGACTATATAAACACACATAATTAACGCACAGTTTGACGCATAATATTTTGAAGTTTGTGCGTCAAGATTCGGTCTATATTTAGGCGTGGGTTACTTAATTATCATTCATATGGCCATCGACCACAGTCGAGAGCGGAGTCTGTTTTCAAAACCTATCTGTAACTTGTTTTGAAAATATCTCGAAGTGATCAAAATGGGAGACCATAAAACAGTTTTAATAACGGGATTCGGCCCTTTCATGGGCGTGACGCCGAACCTAAGTTGGGAAGGTGTAAATTTGATGAACACGGACGAAGTTGAGAGAAACAATAATATTAAACTTTTCAAGGAAAAAATAGATGTCCTTTATGATGATATCGATAATTCCATCCCTAAGCTATGGGACAAACTTCAGCCTGATGTGAGTACTGATTTTTGATACTTTATCTATTTGACATTTTCTTTTTTTATATTATGAGCAGTAAGATTTCCCAGCATAATGGCAGATTGTTTCTCACCTGCAATCAAAACGCAACCGATCAACGTTTAAGTCTTAATTTTCTTTTAGTTAACCATCCACGTTGGCGTGAAGGAAACGACATGTTTCTCACTAGAGATACGAGCGTGTAAAGATGGCTATATGATATCTGATGAGATCGGGATATTTCCTGCGGAGAACAAGCACAAGGTTGATGGCCCCGACAGCATCGACACCGACCTGAACGTTGATTTACTGTGCAAGGAGTTCAATGATGCCCCACCAGATGGACTACAAGCAGACAAATCTTCAAATGCCGGCAGGTACGACTAGAATGGGGAAACGATCCAAGGGATGTCAGTCGGTCGGCGTAAGATTGTTGATGATGATCAACAATCTTACGCCGACCGACTGACATCCCTTGGATCGTAAATTGTCACTTAGAAAAATTATGGCACATACACGTTCCACAATCGACTGATAGAGTTTCCTTAATATACATATACATATGTTCAAGTACGCAAGTTTTAAGTTTTTTTTTTTTACAGGTTTGTTTGCGAATACACTTATTACGCTTCCCTCGCCTGCCGAGGCAATTCGAAAACATTATTCGTCCACGTTCCTGTAAAAGACTATACGACCGAACAAATTGCTCAAGGACTGGAACGCATCTTACAAATATGTCTTGCGCAGATACGGAATAATTAAAGTAGCCAATTTTGTCGACACCGCATCGATGCCCGCACTGTGATATTTAAGTATTTGAAATGTTTTATGTGTATAATACATTTTATATTTTTGTCTAATGGACAAATTTTCGTCATAAGAAATCACCAAATCGTGATGTGTAATATTAAGTGATATAGTAGCCTATCACTACATTAAGCAAGTGTAGTATTGTAGTGAAAACTGGGTAACCACACATATGCTACGATGTGCTCAAATATCTTATAATAAATATTTATCTAAGTTATGTAGGGTAGGCAGTGTCTTTTTGTCTTTATGCACCGCACGCCACTGGTAGGTACACAAAATATACTGTCTTCAAGCTTAAAAACCTTTAACCAAAGATGTATTTTTAATATTTTTGCACTAATAAATCATATTTCATAATTAATCTTTTTTTTTTTGTTTGTATGCCTCAATGTCTATGATTGTGTAGCTGCAACCTTTGATCTGGTGCAAGTGCTGCAAAACATACAGTTAGTGGCCATGTTTATGAGAGCTTAGGTTCATACTGCGTACTATTATTAATTCTAGAATAGTGATTAAAACTAGGGATGTTACGGAGGTGGATTTATCGGAAGCGGAATCGGAGTCGGAGGTTCTCGTAGTGACCTCCGCGGAGTCGGAGGTGAATCGGAGTCGGAGTCGGAGCAAATTTACGAATGTAAAATATAAATAAATAAGAAAGAAGAAACTTGTCGCAACTCGTTCACTTTTCGTTCATCAGTTGCGAAGAACACATATACTCCGTCAGTTATCAGTGTCACGAAGAAAGCGCTCGGTAGCGCTGCAGCGATAGCAAGTCATAACTTGTAACTTCGATATATACCTCCGGTTTGATATATCGGAACCGGAGCCGGATTCGGAGGTGTAATTTTAATCGGAGGTTCCGACATATCGGATTCGGAGTCGAAGCTCCGTAACATCACTAATTAAAACGTATTTTTTTATTCTGTGACTGAATTAAAATGCCCGGGGCTTCCCCCTATTTATTAAGTTGTCACGTTGTTACTACGTGATACGTTTCATTTTACCATATAATTATGATTATGTTTCGTTGCGTGTGCATCAAAAATATATAGTTTCTCATCATAAATATCAGTTTACTCATAAAATCATTACCGTTTTTATATATTGTGAGCTATTATGTGTGACTTCATAGTTCATGAAAATAAGTGATATAGTATTTATAAAGCTTTTCCGTTTTTAAAATGTTTACTACCAACATTACAAAACAAAAGTCATCTGACATGAGTTATCTTATCAGCAGGAACAGCTGTTATTCCCTATCAATAATATTTAAAATTGTTAAGTGTGTCAAACTAAGAGCGATCTATTTCGCATACGCTAAATATTCTTTAATTCTATATTATTAAATAAATCTAAAAATGATCAACGAGATAGATTACTTGTTCAAACCGATTGTCGTGATAACAGGCTTCGGTCCCTATTTGAACCATCCGATAAATGCAAGTTGGCAGGCGGTGAAAATAATGAATAAAGATGAAATTGAGAGGAAACATAATATTGAGCTGGTTCAGATAGAAATGCCCGTCACTTATGACAATGTGGACGAGTTTGTGCCTGCGCTTTGGGAGACACATACCCCTAAGGTGAGTTTTGAACAGAAATTATTTTGATTACATAGTTATGGTAATTAAAAGCGAGAGTACACTCCATAATAGGACATCAATTGCTAGGAAGACAATTTCAAATTTAGAACACCAATGTGGTTGTTTGGGCTGTAGTTAGAGGCTCTGGGCAACTGATGAAGCGACCCTTTTCCCAACTTTTGTGTATAGTTTTTATTTTTTTTATTATTATTGGTAATTTTTATAGTACTAATCGACTTTGGCAGCAGAAAATCTTGTTTAGTTCTACTCAAAACTTAATATGGATTGGGCTTAATTTGGAGGCCTATGCTTAAGAGCCTCAGACCATTGCCTAGCACAGGGAGGTGCGCCTAGAGTCTCTACTTTTTAAAAGTGCCTGAAAAGGCCTGGTTAGAATAAAATACTTTGACTTTAATGTTGAGAGCTATAGCCCTGTAATAATGACCTGCCTACCAAAAGGATTTAAATGTATTGTCAACTAAAACTTTAATCTTCAGTTCAAGTCTGAAGTTATCTCAACACTGTTATTTCTGATCAAGAGTGACCGATATTCCGCAGTGGATATACGCTGATACAATATTATACAATATTTTTTTTACTGCGTACTAATACATTAATGAATACTAGGTAGATATATACAAATACAAATCCATTTTATGCCACATTCCATACTACAAAACTATATCAGTTTACCTACCTCGTAATTTGTATTTAATATGCAATTTCTGTAAATGGGCATTCCTTTAACCGAAATAATAATATTATTGTACCTACATAAAGTAACCACTAATAATTGAACCATACATTAATATAAGTACCTAGTCCTTATCAATCATTATTTACTTATTTTATTTATTTATTTATGGTTCACCAACAGTTGTTCCAGTGTTGTAGGGAGCATTTGTTTACATTACATAAGTCTTAAAGTAATACTGCACAACCAATTATAGGCAAACACCTCATGCAATAGAACTAAACTGTTAAAAGGAACAATTTAAAATTAATTAAATAAAACTAAATCCTTAATACTAGATTAATATTGGAATTGTATCTTGGAGAAGTTCGAAGTCGAAGTCGACGTCGTAACGAAGTCATAACAGAAGATAGAGTAGATTAGTGCATTAATGATTGTATAATTTTGATGAAATGACAACTCTGCAATAGTGGAGATTCTGGTCTCTGGAACGGTGCACGGCAATAAAAGCGGAAAGATTAACCCGACATGCTCGACTGGACATGTGTGCTTTTCAATTATTGTAATTTGTGCTCCGGCAGAAGGCCGCCAAGCTATCCGTGTGGATATCAATTAGGTCGCTACGTTCATTGACATCATTATACTCATTATTAATGACATCAATTTCTGTTTTCCTCATCAACATATAAGGTTAGTATGTGTAACCATACTGTACCTACTGATTAATTATTGCAATCTTTTGATAAAACAACAACAACAAGGCCAAGAGATGAATAGGGTGGGTTGGAAATTGCAGAGCTCACCTTAGTGCATCAATAAATTACTCATGCCATCTCTAGATAACTCTGGGCGCTCTCGAAGTGAGAGCAATTTTTGTGTGTGGGATGATGATGATGACATTTAAGATTTAAAAGGTTTTATTTGACTAAAGGGACCAGGAATCTAAATTTAATTATAGGGGCCATACATATACGTAGTATATACATAGCATCCTACTTCCTACTAATATTATAAATGCGAAAGTTTGTGAGGATGGATGGATCTTTGTTACTCTTTCACGCCAGAACAGCTGAACGGATCTGGATGAAATTTGGCACAGAGATAGGTTATAGTCTGGAATAGCACATAGGCTAAGCTTTTTATCCCGGAAAAAAATACGGGTTCGTAAACAACGCGGGCGAAGCCGCGAGTGGTAGCTAGTATTATATATGTGAAAGTATTTGAGGATGGATGGATGGATATTTGTTACTCAATCACGCCAGAACGGCTGAACGGATCTGGATGAAATTTGGCACAGAGATAGATTATAGTCTGGAATTTTATTTCGAAAAAATGTACGGGTTCGTAAACCACGCGGGCGGAAGCTAGTACGTAATATATTATTAGACCAAAGCCGCAATAAGGTGTGGGCATGCGGCCAATTAGATGATCCCTATCCTGATATAGGCACTCGTAACAGAGAGAGAAGACTGTAAACCATGTTTAGTTGTAGTTTTTTTGGGAATCAGAAACTGATAGACACAGTTCAACAAAGCCTTAGTGTTATATCCGTTAGTATTTGCTTTATATATTCTATTCGCTGATGATTAATGATCACAGTATAGAATCTAAACTACGTTACGCATTTTACAAATTTAACTAACCTTTGTTCCTTCCGTACTTTGCCGCCAAAATGGATTATTGTCCAGGTGTTTGTGTTTGAAAAGTTCACATCTACTACACTACAGGTACAATTGTAGTTCAAGTTACTTAGGAAGGTCATTGTGCTAAATCACAGATTTACACTTAATATTTACGTAGAAATACAGATTTTCGTTCGCGGGAAATGTCAAATCTTTTTTCAAGAAGCTACGAGATGCGAGCAAGACAACTGATGTCGCTGAACCAGATAGAACCTAGCTGCCGCCCCGCGATATTTAAATGTAGAATTTAAATAAGTAGGTACCGAAATACAGTTTATGAATTTCCAAAAAAAAAAAGAGTAGGTTCAATGAACATTGTTTTCTATAAAATATTTTTTTTACTTTTCAAATGTAACCTACATTCCAAAATTAAAATTATTACTCCTATTACCTATTATTACTTATAATTATTATTATATTCCTGCAGCTAATGATTCACGTTGGAGTATCAAGCATAGGGCAGTGCTTGCAGCTGGAGTCCCAGGCTCACAGAAAGGGTTACCAGAAGAAGGACTATTTCGACAAGTGCCCTCCAAACTATGCCTGTTCAGCTGAGGGTGCGATACGGTTGCATACCAAGCTGAATGTAGAGCGGATCAACAAAGAGTTCAATGGTGTAAACCCACCAGACGAAAGGTTTAGGACTGAGGTGTCGAAGGATGCTGGCAGGTACGATCTGGTTAGACAAAGACATCATGTAACAAGTTATTTGAAATTGCCAATAATTACAATTTTTTTTTTTATTAAAAACAATAAGGATTAATACGTTGGGTCACACTAGGATTTCTTCTGTACCGTGGGAATAGTCTACAGACATAAATCTCATACACGCACACCCAGACCCGGATAAACTATCTGATTGTACAAGTATTTGTTTGGTGTGGGTATCGAAGCTAAGACCCGTATTGCTTAGCCACTGCACCAACAGTGTCCTCTATGGGGATAAGTAGGTATTATTTTGTCCTGTGGTGAATCTTTGTATTTTCCTGTTAGTATTAGTATTGATAAACAGAAGTTGTACCAATTATAATGTTATGATGACTTTATTTCGTCATCGTAATAACATTACATACAATAGTAGTACATTAAATGATAAGATACGTGATATTATTTGTTCATCTCAGTTCTGTAAGACTGACTGACATTGAGCATTGCACAATATTGAACTATGAGGTGATAAATCGAAATCTTCATTGTAATTGTAACATATCTCTCATGTCCCGTAGATGACTGGATCGCTGGGTTTCCAACTATTGTGGTTGAACCTAGCTATATCCATTATTATATTAATACTGTTCCTGTGTAGTTTTGCGCACATTGGCTTGCATTGTACTCGCGTAGCCTTCACCATTAAAGATTGTAATCAGTTTAAAACTATTATTTTAAAAGAGTATCCATGGAGTGTCTTGCCGGTCTCTTCTCCATAGGACCTACCCCCACTTTGGAACCGTGCGCCTAGAATCACAACGTTTTGAAAGAGCCTGTAAAGGCCTACTCGAAATAAAAATATTTGACTTTGATGATGTGAAAGATAAGGTAATATGCAATAATCTAACAATAACTCTTGGTTTGCCATAAGGTCAATTCATATTACATTGCATACTTGTATATGTACGAAACAATGTGAGAACAAAGCATAGGGGGAATTTTTATTGACGAAAAAAACCTCTACGTGACTTTCGTAACAAAGGTAAAATCATTTATCATATGTTCCAATACCGATGTAAATAAAACATACGTCAATGATGACAATTAACTGTCTATAATTCCCTATTATGTGCAATAACGATGTTAGTGCCAGGAAAACCGTAAAAGCGTGGAAATTACTGTAGGTACGAATTTGGCACTTATTAGACTGTTGACTATAAAAAATTACCTACATGACCTACGTACATGATTATTTTGCTTTGCTGGAAAGCCCAAGTATGGTGTTGGAACATTTGATGTTATCATATATGTCACTACCTGACTCAAACCATATTCCATCTATTGCAGGTACCTGTGCGAATACATCTACTACACTTCGCTAAGCATAGACAACACCCGCACGCTTTTCGTGCACGTGCCCGTCATGAACCTCTACTCGTCGGAGGAGACCGCGCGAGGGCTGGAGCGTATCTTAGATCTTTGTCTCGATCAGATCAATGAGATGGAGAACACAGAACACGTAACAGATCTGTTGAAGGCAGCTGAATTATCTGATAATAAAGTATAAACTTAACTTGCTGGTATAGTCCAGTCATTGACAGGAAAATGTCTGTCTGATTTCAAGAACAAATGTACATGCATGTAAATATTAAGGCAGTATTATTACAAATACAAAGACAACCAAATAGAGCATACTTTGTAAAGTCTAGGTAGGAAACGACAGAACCTATTACTGGTTTTGCAGCTATGGAATATTAATAGGAATCTCCTATTCGACAGATATCTAGCCAGTGGAGACCGATGTATGTAGGTATTTACAATACGGTCACCTCTGCCTAACCCTTTGCGTAAGACATAATGTGAGGCTCTATGTACGAAGTTTTACATCATTTATTAATGTTGTACATAATTATGTTATTAATTTTACCCAATATTTGTGGCCAAACCATTTCAATATTGTATTGAATATTCCACTAGATATTGTAGGTATATAAGGTGAGGCGCATCAATAATAAACAGTATTTATTTAATTATAAGCTAAATATTATATTATATAATGTATATATGTATTACCAATGTTTTATTAAAACCACAATAACAACGTGCCTATAATGAATTAGTCGTCATTGGTTTAGTGATTCTTAGCATGAACTCTTGGACACGATCCCAAGTCCGGCACTGCGAATGGGATTTTCTGAAATTCTCAGTAGCAACTCAGCTTGGACCCTGGAAGACCCGGGTACGTCTTAAAACTGCGACCAGACACCGGAGGACGGGCAGCAGCGTCCTCTCACTAATCGGTGAGCCACTGCGATCCCCAAGCCGCCTGCCAAGCGTGGGGATTATGGCAAACCCCCCCTCTTGGGGGAGGCCTTCGTTCAGCAGTGGACGTCTTCTGGCTGATGATGATGATGAACTCAGCTTGGGATTGTGATGATGTGAGTTGGATCGCCCCTTATTATTAGGACTTGACCGTATCGTCGAAATGTGGCCGTACAAAATACCTCTGCCTCCCTTCGGGGAATAGAGGCGTACTGCTGTTAGATAGTACCTATACTATCATTGGTCAGTGTAAACTAGCGCAAGCAAAAACTTGCAGGGTAAAATGAACGGGTACTTCCTCGTGATACACCCGGTGTACCAAGTGTGTGTTCAAGTTGTGATTTTGTCGTAAATATTTTCAGGGCGGTTTCGCCCCGAAAGAAAAGAAAGTAATTGGTCTGCAATATCTTGTCTTAGCTTCTGATCTCCTAGTAAGTACCTACTTTAATAATATTAATTGCATAGTTTAAGCGAAAAACGCCATAGAAGTACCTAACTAAATGCATAAATATCACAGAATCACTTACTACATACAATTTATATTGTATCAATATCGTATGCCAAATTTTCCATTTTTACTGCAGACCCAAATAAACTAATATTTAGATGTCTATAGTGCACACGATCTGACACCACACATAGCGCTTTTGAAAGGACCCGCGAGTAGTTACATCCAAGTCACTCTTGCACTTCGATACGCGTGGAGTGGAGGTTCAATATGCTATACTTACTGTAACCAGCGCCGGATTTAATCATCTAGGCGTCCCAGGCGAGTCATGCATTTGGCGCTATCTTACTGCGGGGATTAATCTTAAAGTTGAGCAAATTAGAACTTTTTCAGAAGCAGGAACTTAAAATCATTTAATTTCGTCGTCACTGTCTTTTTTTAAGTTTGTCAATTTGATTTGTACGATTTTGGGAGGAGAAAAAAACAAAATACGCTGAATTTAGTTAAGCTGGTGCATGTGGCGCGGCGCCCTGTAGACCCTGCACCCCGGGCGACCACCCCGCCCTAGTCAGCCGGCGCTGACTGTAAATGTTGGGCCTTCAACTTTACGCTAATTCAATATTGATCCTAAGTAGGATCCCGCTACTTAGGATCAATATTCGTGTTCGTTATATTACACAGCATATAAAAATAGTCGTTAAAAAAATATAGCAATAGCAGCCTGCTATATATTTTCTTCGCAGTCGGCTATCTGCGCTTAGCGCAGCGTTGCCAACTCTACGACTTTTTGCATAGATCTTTGTACTTTAGATGTTTCCCGCAAACCTAGGAACTTAATTCGCCATTCTACACAATTTCTGTCAAATATTCAAATTGGCAAAATAACATCGTCACATTTTCTAAACAATTATGATTATTTGAAAAAAATATAAAATGATTGTACATACGTAGATCCAAAATATTACTGTCATTGTGTTAGATACAACATACAATGAAACAAAGAGATCGCATATTTATTACTATAATAATATATCACACAGCGTTTTGTTCCAACCCCGAAAACGCAATGCGGACCGCGATCTGCGCTGCGGAGAATGCGAGTAATATATATCAAATGCAGTTGTAATGCTATATTATAGCATAAAAAATATTCTGCGCTTTATTTATAGCATTTCGTTATAGCGAGTTTATATTTTATAGCCGTTGTGAACACGCCTAATCCTAAGCATGGGTCATCAGAAGTATCTGGCAATGCATAGTATTGTTACTCTAGATTCTCTATTATAAAAGAAGCAAAATAAAATACAATGGTACTTTATAAACACGTCATTTATTGGTCTAATCTTCCTCCTCGTCGGCTGCGGCGCCACCGCCCTGTCCCTTGCGCAGGTTCTTCCTCTTGACGCGGCCGGGCCTGCCGCCGCCGAAGGGCGACTTCAGAGAGAAGTCAATGTGTTTGCCGCTGTCCAAGCGCACGATGAACGATGGGATGTTCACAACCTGCTTGCGGACGCTGGGGACAAGATATGGATGATAAGTACGATCAGCTAATATTTCGAAGTTCCTTGTATATTTTTTGGGAAACAACCTGAATACTATGAGGCTTGTGTCCAGCAAGTTACTGTGATAGGTAGAGTTCAGTAAGTAAATTCACTTCAGTACACTATTCACACATAATGTTATGATGATGCTAAATGCTAAAAAAGCATTACTTCTTTTCAAAGAACACCAAGTGGTAAAGAACTATTGTCCTGATACATTACCTGTGTAAAGCTCAACCGAGCTTATTGACATTTCAAGACATTGATCCCAACATAGTTGGAAATCAAGTGGTCTTTTAGAACAATTGTTTCAAAGCCAGGCAGCTGCGGCCGCCAAGTATGTTCACCTGTGTTGGATTATATATTGTTATTTGGTATAGAGATTGTTTCAAGATGTCAAATCAAATTTCTACTGAAATCAATTTGAAATTATTCATAACCGATATATTTGGACTACTGATACTATCTTACAACAGTTATTATAATCAAATAAATGTATAAATTAGAATTTCAAGAAAAATTTCTTACCGGATATGCCTCTGCCTGATGAGGATACGGGCATGATGGATGGACTTGGCGAGACCAGCCTTGAACACCTGAGTCTGCAGACGACGTTCCAAAAAGTCCTCAATCTTCAGACCGAGTACATAATCGAGCTTCATCTGCTTCTCATCCAACACTCCGATCCTGACCAGACGACGCAGGAGTGCATTACCTAGAAACATAAGATGGGGTTTTCAGAAATGCTTTACAGTAGTGCATGTTGTTGTATTGATGGAGATTGTCAGAATAAGAGTAATCAACAGTTAGTCTTCTGATAAGAGGTTGCCAGATTTTTTCATCATTGTAACTAGGTATATGTATAAGTGTTTTATTTCGTTTATAAGGGGGTTTGTATGCTTAGTCCTAATAAAGTCTATTTACTTCCACATGCAATTTCAGTAACTAGATAACAATTGTTAGGCAAAAATTATATATTTTTTTAGAACTTCAATCTATCAATGTAAAAGCATAGTTAATTATTCCTTACCTTCAAACAGCCTCTTGGGGTCTTTCTCCTCAAGTGTCAGCAGCTCACGAGCAGCCTTACGGATGCGAGCGAGCGTGTACTTGACGCGCCACACCTCACGCTTGTTCCTGAGTCCATACTCGCCGATGATCTTCAGCTCCTGGTCCAGACGAGCCTTCTCGAACGGACGGCGAGGAGTGACATAGGTTTTGGAGAATACCGAAGGTACTCTGTTGTTCACCATCTTGGCGAGCTGGAAATATTAGGAGGAAGTTACAGAAAAAAGTTTTATTATGGGACTATGTACAATCCTACAACTCACGTATTTACAGCTAACAGTGGCAGACGTGATCGTAGGCTGTATTACTTAGAGATAAGCTTATAATATTGATCTTCATTTTTATATGAGCATACTTTGCATGGCCATGTGCCATTCACAAATAAAGACCACATTTAGTACAAGTACTATGAGAGATCAACCTTTTACTGTAAGAAATAATATAGCAGTGTGATAATTTATGCCTTGTTCTGCCACCGTCAGCATGTAAACTTTTTGTCATGTTTAAGAGGTTGTCGCCACAAACCGTTGCAAGTACCAAACACCAAACTACCAGTTATAGCTAGGTTTCTATGCACTTGGGAATCAATGCTCGGGGCGTTGCTGTAGCCTTTATGTCCACTCATGACGATTTATTGGGAAATCGAAATGATCTACTCGGAGGCATTTGCAGGTTATGTTCACTCAATACAAAATCCACTTTCATCATGATAAATATAATATACTTGCCGATTTTACAATCACTTATTAAATTTAGTTACTAAATCAGATATGTTTTAACACATATTTTAGAGAAATCACAAAAACAGCTAAATTCTGCAATAATCACCTTGTTCCGTAAACACGGCCCGCCGAAAAGAGAGTTGTCAAGAAGAGCGAATAGACTAGAGCTAAACTTTTTTAAGGATTTATTGCCAACCTAAAAATCTATTTATTACACATCGCAAACATGACTTTTGTCCTAGCTGGATTTAAATATCAAACTGTTCCAGTGCCGGATGCCCATTGCTTGAGCTTGGGGGCCACGCTCATATATTGTACTTATACATTGTCTTCGCTCGCTTAGCAGTGGTACGACTGCATCAGAATCGTTTAGCGATTATGCAAAAACCACGTTGTCGTTGAACGAATTTCCGGAACATTTCCGTGGTGCACAGTATAAATTTGTTATTTTATTCTGCAAACTGAAGCCGAACGATCACACAAAATCCAACCAATGTGAAAGGCTCTGCATTAATTTGTGTGCACTTGTTTAAGCATACGAAGGCTTATATTAGCGTCCGTAAACTTCCGGTTTGTACGCTGTATTATAACACGTCACGATGTTTTACGAGGCGCGCTACTGAGATATAATAAATCCTCAATAGCAATGTCTTAGCTTAATGCTGTGCATGTAGCCGACGCACAAAGCTAAGTGGGCATTGCTTAATAACAAAACCTGTATTTCTGCTTACCTTACGTTTAAAACGCGTGAACACACCATATTTATTATGGCCGCGCTGTACAGCTAGGACAAGGGGTACGGCCTTGACGCGTGAGCGCAATCATCCAATCATCTGCACCAATCCACCGACTTCTCGTCTGGATGTGTGAAATGGAATAGTACATCACCTCTCTGAGGCACTTGAAATAATTACAAAAATGTTGTGTATATTGTTATTTTTATTTACACTGGATATAATAAATCAATATAATACAAACATACATTTATATAAACCATTAAAATTTCTTGAATTTCAAGAAATTCTTGTATTTCTTCGGATTCAATCCGTAAGCTTTTAACCTCTCATCTGATAGATTAACCAGAGGATTAATTGGCTTGCTTTGCTGGTTGTCCTTATTTTTGTTGTTAAATTTATCGTTTTGATTGAATTTCTTCTTGAAATCTTTCTTATTGCCTTTCTTCATTTTGTTTGGTGTGGCATCTGCGTTTGAATCTGCTTTCCGCTTCAAGTTTTTATTAATTTTATTTACCAAATTGTTTCCTGGTGTGGAATTATTGTTTAATTTCTGTTTATTTTTCGTGTTAGGAGTACCATCTACTACAATTTTATTGTCTTCATTCAATGTTTCTTCTGACATTTCTTTATTTTTCTTATTCTTCTTACTATTTATTATAATTACATTATCTTCAGCATTCACTTGACTAGGTTCAGCATTTTCTACAGTTTCAACAACAAATCCATCTGCTTTGTGTTTCTTTTTCTTCTTTTTATTTTGTTTTACTTCTCCATTCGCTTCTGTATGTGTAACTGCGTCAATCTGTGTGTTGCTTTCTTCTTCTACGATATTGTTTTTATGTTTTTCTTTCTTTTTCTTCTTGGAGCTTTCAGGAGAAACACCATTTTGTGTTAGAGTTTCTGTTTCTTGTTGGTTAATTTGTTCTTGTTCAGTTTCCTGCGTAGTAGTGTCTTCTGTTTTCTTCGGCTTGTTCTTTTTCTTCTTTTTCTTTTTGGTCTCTTCTATCGGCACAACTATTTCTGGGTCTCTGAAAGATTATTATTATCATATATTAATCTGTGCTCTTTGTGAAATATGACAGATGTTCTACCTAAATTGGAGATGATTGCTGTCACGCCAAGGAGATAGAAAGAAGAAAGAAAAAAAGAAAATACGTTTACTTCCAATATAAAGAGATGGGTAGGTTGTACAACGATGTACTGACAGAACCATTCGTTTTTAAGTAGGCTATATTTTTACAGTTGTAATTTAGCAGTTTAACTCACATAAAACGATGTTTCAACGTAACATGACGCCATTGGAATAACGTTATTCAAGAGGTACTCACTCTGGCAGATCCTTAAACAGACTGGGCAGTATCTTCTTCTTGAGTCGTACATCTGCCGCCTTCTGTGCATAATTCCTGGCGTCTCCCTTCTCCACGTTGTCCGGCCGATGTTTCAGGATCTTCTTAAGGGGCACCCACTGGGTCAGTTCTTTGTCATCCGCTAGGAGGATCTAAAAAATATTAATATATTGAGTTGGCGCGTTTGAACCAGGTTGGCAGGTCTTCTCCGATCACATCCACACAGACGGTTGATGATGACGTATGCATGCTATAATTGTTGTAAACTTATAAATCACGACTTGTGATGTCGCTTCACTCCGATAGATGGCGCTGTAGTACTTTTTGTCACAGCTTGTAGTCGCTACAATATTATTATTTATAATATTACCTCTTCAACTGTCAGCCCATAGTCATTGGGCACGACCTGCCGGTACTTGAACCTGGTCGGCAAGTCTCCTCCGATCACATCCTCACAGTCCATCTGGTAGTACTCCTCCATATATTCGTCATACGTCTTCTCGGCGACTGTGGGGACGAACTTGGGTTTCTCAGTGGCCAACAACTCCGCTAGTTTGGACTTCTTCTTTCTGTTTCTTCGCTTTTTGCCGAGAGTTTCCTTCACTACATCTAGAAGATTCTCGCGAGCTTTCTTTGGATCATAATCGGCATCCATCTGGAAGACAGAAAAGTAGTTATTAGTTTTTGATGGTTTACCTAGCTTTTTGGCCAATGGCCAGCAGTAGACGACGGGCTGACTAGATAATATGATTGAAAGTAGGTGCTTGAAATTGTAAACCTTCACTATCGGATATCTGTTTAGACCCGGGTACGTCTTAAAACTGCGGCCAGAACCGGAGGACGGGCAGCAGGGTCCTCTCACTAATCGATGAGCCACTGCGATCCCCAAGCCGCCTGCCAAGCGTGGGGATTATGGCAAACCACTTGGGGGAGGCCTTCGTTCAGCAGTGGACGTCTTCTGGCTGATGATGACTATCGGATATCCGAAAGCAATATATGAGCTGGTCAAATAGTAACAATATTGTTCCTCCCTGACCATTGCTTGAGGCAGTCCACATTGAGCCAGTAGACTTGAACATATCCCCAAATGATCTCTAACAGATCCAGTAAGTACTCTCTTGTTCACCCTCCAACTATTCCCTAAGCCGAGGTCTGATTCACATTGGGCACCTTTAGCCGTTTGCTTAATTTAAATTAGTTTAGCCTTCTGGTTTCGCCGGCCAAAGAAAGGTCTCTGAGCTCACTGTGAGAGACATGCAAAAAACAATTTGGTATTGATTGGTCAACAAGGTAAACATGAATATTCAGCTTACATTAAAGTCTTCATCTTCACAATATGGCCCGTCTTCATCATCACCTTGCTCATCATCATGTTCTGGTTCATACTTGTCCCAGTTTTCTGTAAAACATACATAATTAAAGAAACAGTAAGATTAATTCTTAATTTAAGAGAAGAGGCTTGGGGATCCTCATATTATTTGTTCATGAGTATGGTAACGGTAAGAAGCAGCTGAAGCTATGTCACCTACCAATCTCCAATTCCTCATCAAGGTCCGGGAAGACCGGCTTCTCGTCGTCAGCGTCGCCGTAGTACTGCTCGTCGAATATCTCCTTCATACGCTTGTCGTGCTCGTCGGGGTCGAACTCACTCTCCAAATCTTGTTCCTAAAAATTTATTTTGTTAACAATGTTGATGGATTGCCTTACTGGCACTTCTAGTGGTCGCAAGAACCTGAGTCGGAGACCGTGTTATGGTGGTTTTCTGTTAGAATATTTTGAAAGTAATTGTGCCTTGTAGATGGCGTTTAGCTCGTCCCCTATATTATATATGGAGTTTTATAACGGCATTGGCGAAATGTGGGTACATTTTTATTACAAAAAAAAACCGTACCTTGAACGCCAGATCCTCATTACCGGTGACCTCCTTAATCCTAGCGATCTTCTCTTGTATCTCCTTCAGTTTGAGTGCCTTCATCCTGGCGATCTCCTCCATTTTCTTTTTCTTCTCCTCCTCCTTGCGCGTGCGCACTTCGGTACGTTTGCGGGAGCGCTTGTCGTCTTTGGGACGGATGTAGTTCATTGTACGGGGGAAACGTTTTAGCTGTGGAGAAGAGTGTAATAATATTGTATATGTAATAAGAGGAAATAAACATTATTAATGCTTTATATAGTTTATTATAATATTACAATATTTAACGGCGTTGGTCCTGCGCCTGATCTCTCTCCGGTCGTGTCGGATTGCCGTCCCTGAGGACTATGAGAGTGAAGAAATAGACTGTGGACCTCTTACTGTTTACACCACTTGTGCTCTATAATATCTCCTGCGTAGTTGGCTAATTTCCGGTCGAGTCGGGTCGGTCCAGATTGGCCACCGTGACCGAAATTCGCTCAGGAGGAAATTAACTAATTAATAGTTTATTAAAAAATAAAGCAATGCCACAGTCCCTCGTTATAACGGCAATTAAATTCTACCACCAGAACACAATATCCCTACTTGGGCACTCTATACTTAGTAAACTAAATACAGAGTGCCCAAGTAGAGATATTGTGTTCTGGTGGTAGACTTATATGTTCTTCGTAACATCTAGATGGCAAATTAAAAAAGAATAGTACATAAATAGTTAAGTACAAAATGTACTCAACTATTTATGTACTATACACACTTCTTGATATACTTACATACTCTTGATCTGGCTCTTCAAACCTAAAGTTGTAAGCCCTCTCAAACTTGCCCTGCTCCTCCACCCGCTCCTCATCGGCCTCCAACTCCTCATCATCCCTGACTTTGTCCTCTGCTTCACCAATGTCACCTTCCTCCAAGTATCTGAACAGAGAGTTTGATATATCATGTGATTTTAGTTTAATTTTTATGAGCAGTTTTCGTTTAAAGTGAAACTCTATAATATGAAAGTATAGTACAGTCTATATTATTTCAGGACAATTATTCAAATATTCTTATCTTGTTTAAAATACACAATTTAATGTCTATTTTTTATAGCTTTGACTTAATCACGTTTTATAAATTAGTCATGAAATGTATAAGTTACTAACCGTTTATTCAGAATGTAGTCTCTAAGGAATGCTTCTCCCTCATTAAGCTTGGGGTCTGACCACAGAGCCTTTAGCGGCGCCAGATCCTTCTCCACTTCATCATCTATGTGATCAGCCTGGCCAGTCAGATATTCTTTTAGCTTGGCCTCCTAAAACATCCAGACCAAAAACAAATTAACTACAGAATAAAACTTAACAGATGTTACAAAGCTGCAGCAGTTGTCTATGACCATAGAAAACAGAAGAGTAAAGCAAAAAAAAAAATGTATGTTAAGTAATAAAAACAAACCTTTGTTTCAGATGTTTTCCTCTGCTTCTTAGTATCCTCAACAATCTCAGCCTTCTTCTCAATGCTGAAGATGTTGCCATCATCATCATCATCTTCATCACTGTCAGCAAATGTCAGCTGCTTTGTCTTTTTTTCTTTCTCTAGGAAATTTTCAAGGAAATGAGTAAAATTATCAAACATTATTTCTCGATAGATTTTCAGAAATAATATTTGTACATAGACATAAGTCAAAATGTAGTATTTTTGTCATTCAGTTTTTTGTTTTTTATTAACCAGTCGATGCATATTGAACACAATACGAATTCCACTGTTTGTTAATTGCCATTGTCCAACTGCAGATCATGAATTGATAAAAACACAATATGCCTTATATTGTTTTTTATGTAAGACAAGCATATACCATGGGCATACAACCCCAATAGGCTTATGTGCTCTATATCTAATATTTGTACTTCACCATGAACAAATTCTCATGTGAGTACACAGTATAAGATGACTTTACAGGTGTTGTACTCAAGTACAGGTAATAGGAGTGCAGAGCATAACAACTGCCAAAATATAACTGTCTCAATAAATAAGTTTTAAGGCCAATACCTAGGTTGATTGCCTACCTTGTTCTTTCTTCTCATTTTCATCAAAGAACTTAAACTTTGGGTCATAGATCCTAGGGTCCTTGGTCTTCAACAATGCCAAGGTCTTAAGGAACTGTGTCTCCATCTCCTCTGTGACCTCAGGTGGTTCATCACTCTCATCCTCAGTGTCGGATGAGACTGTACCATCTGCATTTAGTGGTTTGGACCCATATTTCTGCTCCACTGTAAACAAATGTTAAATGTTTGAGTATTAAAGAAATAAATTATACCAAGTTATAAAGGGATACTTTGAAATTTTTCTATTTTTGGCAATAAAGAGAAGGGACTCGAAAACACACTCATTCAGCTAATTGATTTCATTGCCTTGAATAAATAATGCCCGTAAGGTGCAAAGAATAAAAACATACAACATTTTGAAGGTTCTTCCACATTATGTACATGGAAAGATTGTTAAAAGAGATATTAAAAGAGTATCCATGGAGTCTCTTGCCAGTTTTTCTCTATAGCAACAACTTTTTGGACCATGCAACTAGACTCCTATAACGTAACATAAGTGCCTGTATTAGGTTTATTTGAAATAAAAACAATTCTATCTATCTACCTATAATAATATGGTTATGGCCACACTTTTGAGGATATCATCTTTTTTATCTAGATTAAATGGTAAGGTGCTTACGTTTGTGAAGCTCTTCCTTTTCCCTCCATTTGTCATATTTCTTAGCATAATCATTTTCAGTTTTAAGTGCAACTTCTTCCTCCGATTCTTCATCGAATAGCGTTTGTTTAGGCATTTTGATTTACAATCTGATTTATTATTTAGAGAATATAACCAAAAATAACACCTCACATGCTTTCGTGTTTATAAAGAACTGTCATTGTCATATTGACACTCAGACACTGTGGCAGAATCACTTCGTTCTACTCATGTTGCTACGCATACCTAAACAAATCATGATATATATATATAAAAAATTGACTGTATTAAAAAAAGATATATTTTATTATTTTGTATCAATTCGTATGTAAAAAATCAACCAACGAGTTAATTTTAAAATCTGTTTTTATATTTATCGAAACTAGGAGGCTGATCGGAATGTAATTATGTGGTAGTACGATAAAAGTGTTATGAAGTGGTAGAATTATATATAGGTATATTTAATTCAAAAATACTGGGGGAATCTATAAGGCTGAATAATTTTATTGCAAAAAATGAAAATTTGATGATTTATTTTTCAATCATAAATTTTATTTGTATAGTATGGCATTTTATCATTGATTTTGTAATAATGTTATCAAGTCATTGGTAACATGATTTTAAAGGAATTGGCAACATTTACATAACCTGTCTCTCACCGGTTGAAGTGATTGTTTTGCTGTTGAAAATTGTATTATAACTAAAAATAAGAGAACATAAATGTTTATCTAACATTAATTTGTCATTATAAAGTAAAAATCATGACAACAAACCCAAGAAAAGGTACCGATCCGGTGCCGTTGGAAGAAAGCGACCAGCTGACGATAAGGCCTTTGTAAATATTTTGCGTTATTTATTTATTTATAGTGTATTCACCGACAGGGCCAAAAGTCTTTGAAAAGATGGTTGAAAGCTGATATGACAACCTAATAACTGTTGTTATGCATCTGCAAGACCACGGAGCAAGGAAATGTCAAGGCTAACTCGGACATTAGCAGAAATGTGTTGAAATGCCACCCTTAGGCGTAGTAACAAAGTACCGATATTGACGGCTACCTTTGTCACTTAGAATTTCTCTTAGATGACCCTCAGACCTTAGATCCATTTATCAATACTTGAGAATTGATCATTACTTTCCAATTATTTACTTTCTTTTGACAAACAATAAATTAAAAGAACTAAATAATATTTCAAGTTTTATACATTCCACATTATAAGTAGAGACATTATTAAGTCCATATAGTATTTTGTTTGTAAACTTGACTTATACTTTAACTAGAGTAACAAAATCTGATATTGTTCTGATCTCGGTCTTCACCCATTCTGGAACACTGAACACCTAGAGACATGATAGCAATAAAATATCTATTATGTCTTATTGTATATCCCACAAAGCATTCATTCATAAAGACATACAAGGGGATGTCTCTGCCGAGATGCTATAATTTTGTCTTTGATTGATAATGGAGAGTGTCATCTATGTTGGAGCGGTATATAGCTGTTGTGTTACAGTTTTGTGTTATAAAATTTGTAAGGAAAGCTTTTCATTGTTCAAGGGGTGCTGGACAAGAAGTAGGCAGGTCCTGCATCATGTTGGAGTTCAAAGGAAAAAAGATCATGGTAAGGGTATCTTTATCATAACTACTTAATTAATTTAAGATCAATTTATAAGTTACTTTCACATACTCTTCAGAGCTTGGCCATTTACTTTCTAAGAGACACACATTTTCTGACAGAAATAACTAATTACACCTTCCCCAACTTGGGGAAAAAACCTAGGCTATTACACACACACACAGACCAGTAGACCAATGAGCAGAGGGAATAAATGATAAACATAACAACATAGCATCATGCCTGTATTCCCCGAAGGGTTAGGCAGAGGTGTACTATGTAAATCCACATTTCGCTGATACTGTTATTTAGTCCCATGTAACAGGGGGCGAGCCTATTGCCATCTACCAGGTACAGTTCCAGACTCCGTGGTGCTACTAAGAATTTCCATACAGACAAAACCTAATTACACTTTGACCGACCCGGGAATTGAACCCAGGACCTCACGCTTAGCAGTCGCGCTTGCAACCACTAGACCAATGAGCCAGTCTCATGAGGTAGAAATAAATAATGAGTATTTTATTTTGTAGTTGGACTGTGGCATACACCCTGGACTGTCGGGCATGGATGCTCTACCCTTTGTGGACCTCATTGAGGCTGATGAAGTGGATCTACTCCTTATATCACAGTGAGTATTACATCAAATAATTTTATATAAAAAAATATAACACACCTGAATTTCGTTCAAAGATTTATTAGTTTATATAGGCTGGGATGAGATGACTCATCCATTTTTGTAAATGCTGCACAATGTTTATTGTATTAAGGTCTCTATTTGAATCTCAGTATATTATTGGACTTAGCTTACATTCTGGGACAATACCATCAGCTTGACGAATTCAGTTCTATCTAAGTACAATAGACATGGCTTTGCCATAGCTGACATGTTATTGGATTTTTCAATTCTGAGACGATACGAACGATTAGCTTGACGAATTCAGTACCACATGGCTTTGCCGTAGCCGAGCATGTTTGAATAGTGCAACGGTCATTTTTTAAACTGTATCATATAATGAATGAAATAATTAATTTGTTTGTTATAATTGATGATTGTTTTTCCCGTAGTTTCCACTTGGACCACAGTGGCGCGCTGCCTTGGTTCCTCACTAAGACATCGTTCAAGGGGCGCGTGTTCATGACGCATGCCACCAAAGCCATCTACAGGTGGCTCGTCTCCGATTATATTAAAGTTAGGTAAGATATCTTGTGTATTTGTTTGATTTCTGCCATCTTTGAGTACTAACTCCCTATGGTCAAATGCCACTTTTTTAGTTAGAGCATTGCTTCTTACCCGGATTATCTAGTATACACTCCAGTTCAGGTCAGAAGAAACAGTACATTGCATGACATAATACATGATGACAAAAAATAACTATCTGTAGATCATACAAATATTTGTTCCGTGTGGGAATCGAACACAACACACAGGGCAGCAGACAATCGCCCAACCACTGCGCCAGCCGTGTCGTCGAGGGTGCGAGACACTAAAATGTTTGAGATACAATGAGTTTGAGATTAAGTTGTGCACTTTAGGCTCCAAGCTGACTTTAAACTGCTGGTGAAAGCATCAGACTAGTCAAATTTCCTGTTGTAAAAGGGCACTATGTTGTGTTGTGAATATCAAAATGTCTCCATATACGTATTTACCCTCAGTATGCTTACGCAAAACACATCTAACCATTTTACTTACGCGCCGCAAAGCTCCGCTTCGCAAGCCTATAATAATAATTATCTTTCTTAGCAACATATCCACAGAACAGATGCTGTACACGGAGTCGGACCTGGAAGGCTCGATGGACCGCATCGAGACCATCAACTTCCACGAGGAGAAGGACGTGCGCGGAGTTAGGTTCTGGGCGTACAACGCGGGACACGTGCTGGGAGCCGCCATGTTTATGATCGAGATCGCTGGCGTTAAGGTACAACAGATTAATAGCTGTTTGGTCTTTTTCACGATAGTTAGACAGTTTTACGTTTTCATGTTACCAAAAATCAAATATTATAGAGAATTTATTATTAGTGGTGATTTATTTATTTTACCTTTGTGCTTATGTTCATATAAATCTCTGTTTTGCGGAAACAATACACTTTTGAAGTGTTTACTTCATGTTTTGATAAGTTAACGATTTGTTATCGATTTTATTGAATTCATCAGTCTTTCAAGAAATCAGTTCTTTTTAACACAATTCTACAAGCAATTGCTAAGCCATGCACAGATGGCTAATGAAATATTATTTTTCACAGGTTCTATACACAGGTGACTTCTCAAGACAAGAGGACAGACATTTGATGGCAGCGGAGATACCAACTGTTCATCCTGATGTTCTCATAACGGTAATAAATTATATTATTAGACCTGGAACCTTGAAAAGATCTTAATAGCAGCCCAACATTTGTAATTGTACCCTGTAAACGGTAATAGGCTCGCCCCCTATTATATCGGACATAAAAACAACATATTTCATCGAAATGTGGGTGTACAACAGTACATCTTTAAGTTTACCTGACCCTAATACAAGCATGTTATGTTATGTAGACCTGGAACTGAAATGTTTCTATCGTGTTCGTAAAGTGAGTTCATGCGCATGCGCATGAAGCTGACGAAGCAGCGGGAGTTAGTTCCAACCTACGTTAGATGTTGTGTTGGTGTTGTCTAAACGTGTATCTGTGCCCAGGAGTCGACGTACGGCACGCACATCCACGAGAAGCGCGAGGAGCGCGAGAGCCGCTTCACAGGGCTGGTCAGCGAGATCGTGCAGCGCGGCGGACGCTGCCTCATACCTGTGTTCGCGCTGGGACGAGCTCAGGAACTACTGCTTATTCTCGGTAACTCACTTTATTCAGTTTATGTGTATAGACATTCCAGCCCGGAGTTAGGAACTGTATCCGGTAGGTGTCAAAGACAAAGTCAAAGTCAAAGTTTTTTTTATTTCAAATGGGCCTTTGCAGGCACTTTTAAAACATTATGAATCTAGGCGCACGGTTCCAAAGTGGGTGGGTCCTATGGAGAAGAGACCGGCAAGAAACTCCATGGATACTCTTTTCAAAATATTAGTTTACAATGAGTTGAAGCAATTTATAATAACAAAATAAAATAAAAAATACTCTTACAACGCAATATTACATTACATGACATACAAGGACTACTATATATAGGTGGTACTTGGTTTCCTGCCAATCACAAAGGAATTAATGGCTTTAGAAAAATGTAAATGTACAATAGACACACACCTCACGTTTTTTTTTTAAATTGCCCGACACAAGTATTTCTCCTCTATCGTGGGTACAGTTTACAAACATACATGTCACATGCACACACAACCAGACCCGAAACAACTATTTGTAGATCATACAAATATTTGTTCCGTGCGGGGATCAAACCTGCTACTCGTAGCATAGAAAGCTAATAGCTTAGTCACTGCGTTAACCGTGCCTCCAAATACAAATACATCCTACTAATCCTATCCTATCCTACTAATATTATAAATGTGAAAGTTTGTGAGGATGGATGGATGGATATTTGTTATTCTTTCACACCAGAACGGCTGAACGGATCTGGATGAAATTTGACATAGAGATAGATTATAGTATGGAATAGCACATAGGTTACTTTTATCCCGGAAAATGTACGGGTTCGTAAACCACGCGGGCGAAGCCGCGAGCGGAAGCTAGTTCGCTATATTGTTAAGTTAGGCACTTTTGTTCTTATGTAACGATATTTTGAAAGATACCTTGTTATAGGTAACTATAGTACATAGTCTTAATACATTTATTTTTGTGACAGATGAATACTGGTCCCTGCACCCGGAGCTGCAAGACATCCCGATATACTACGCGTCGTCTCTGGCCAAGAAGTGCATGGCGGTGTACCAGACGTACGTGAACGCCATGAACGACCGCATCCGTCGGCAGATCGCCATCAACAACCCCTTCGTGTTCAGACATATATCTAACTTGAAGGTATGTTCATAGTACATGGATTCGCAAAGGTGGCGCAGAGGTTAAGCGATTGGCTTTGCTCGGATACGAGATTACAGGTTCGGTTCCCCCACGGAGTAAATTTTGTATGGATATGTATGAATTGTATGACAGCTGTTTCGGGTATAAGTGTATGAGATTGTGTGTTTACCTACCGATACAGAAATCCAAAGTTTAAAAACAGCTATCTGGTTGGTCACCACTTATACTGGTAACAGTATGCAGTTTCAAACACTATTTCTTTATAAAAGGTATCTGTTTAACGCAAGGAATGGTTATCTGCTGCTACCAATGCTGCTGTGTTCGAAATGATATGAAGAACAAAATCAATAATACTTACATTCGTTTTATTATACATCATTTATGGTGATCGTGAAAACCCAAGACACTTATGTAAGATTTTACATATAATACAGAAAAAAAAACATGTAATGTTATTAATTTTTATTGTATTTTTATTGCAATTCATAAGCGCGTCGTATGGCTCTTAAAGCATTGATAAAAGGTTCAAATTGACGTACATAGTGCACGCGCGCTCGTAAATGTAACGTAACTGTATAATCAATCAATAGCATTACTCTCTCCGATAGCGAACACATCGATTTCAGGCTTAACCTTATCATACAAGTGCGGGAACGCGTTCGCGTGATACTTCTTCCTCACTCCTTCATACAACGACAGATCGAACATAACCTCAAACTCTTCTCGAGTCATGAAGATATCTGCATACAAAAAGGAATAACCGCCAACTTCTCTTGTGAACTCCTCCATTTTCCTCATAGCAGCCACGGGGTTATACGGCTTCTTTTCCTTCACTTTACCCGGGACGCCGTACACGCCTAAATCGTTGTACATTGCGTAGTTAGTTCCGGGAACTAGGTATTTAGCATCAGGTCTTTTCAACTGGCCTGATGATGGACCGTGATCAATGATTTTGCATGGATAGACTAGTAAGGGGAATTTTTCGAATAGTACGCTGGCTAGTTCGATTTGTCTTTCCAATTCTTTGATAGGTAGAACAATATCCTGGAACACTTGCTTGGTGAAGGTGTAGGCCCTGACACCAGGTGTCGTGGTGAATTTTAAGAAGGCAGGTTTTGGAGGCAGTAGCCAGCCGAATAAGTATCGGAATAGCGTGTCGTTTCCGAACGATAGCATGTCTTCCACCACCCAGAATATAGCTCTGTTGTGTCTCAACAAGTAGTCTCTCAAAGGAATTAACTCTTCAGATTCACCTTTCTCCAAAAACGTCTCCACATGCTTGTAAAACCAGGGCTTGTACCATTTGGAACAGCTGTTGACAGGGATTTTGGGGTCATAATCAGCGTAGTCTCCCACCATGATTACCGCTTCATCTTTACTGTAAATCGTGCCTTCGATGTAATCAGGAAACTCTTTAGGAACTGCTTCATAAGTCCCGGAAAATTCTCGAATCATATCACAGTACTTCTTTTGCCCTTTGACAGGGATGTATTTGATTTTGATGTAGGGTTTTATCTTGACGATTTTGAGCGTCAATGCGACGAGGAAGCCCAGGCTACCGTGGCACCAGGGCAGTGCTTTGTAGAGATCTGAGTACTCGTTGTCAGCTGTGGCCGTTACTAAGGAACCGTCGCCGAGGACCACTTCGTAGCTCGTGATGGTCTCGTGGTAGAGTCCAGCTTTGTGCGAGTGGGTTGACATGCCGGTGCCAAATGCTAGCCCTGGAACACAATTTAAGTTCATTATTTTATTGACAAACTCATTTTTTCGTGGCTTAGGAATATGTGAGAAAAACAAAAGATTCTTTGTTATATTGTCAAAAGCAGCTGATCACTTTACGAAGTTTTTTATGTATGATAACTTGCAAATTTCGTTCCTTTTTATAATTAATTATTATATGGATATATACTTTTGGACTACTTGTTAGTTAAGAACAATAATTATACAATACGAATTTCACTGTACTGCACATGAGAAAACAAGTACGAGTAGTACAATTATCTTCTTTCATAATTTTTTTTCTAAACTAAAAGTTTAAGTGGCTATACACGGACAGGGAAGTCTTAAGTCAAGTCAAAATATGGAATGTATCTACGTATTCAAAAATACACAAGACGATTTAAGGTCATAATAAAATACCGAAATATAAAAGTACAATAAAAACTTTGTCTTTTCTTGTAAAAAGATAAATAACTGCATACTTTAGAAAAATAAACTTATATGCTCACCTCCCAAGGTCGCATCTACGAGTTCAATAGTAACTGCCAACGAATACCCTTTCGGTATCAAATACTCGGTAATATCCCCTATCGTCACCATGGGCTCCACCCTGACTGTCATGGCCTGCTCGTCCAGCTCCAGGATATCATACAGGGGTATAGGAACCTGGTGGTGCAGGTGCTTCTCGAAGAACGTCGTGGATAACGACAGCCAGTTCGGTCGGGAGGTGCACAGGAGGCGGCGGTCTTTTGGAGGCAGCTTGTTCCAGTCTTGGACCTGGATGTGGGAGGGATAAGTCAAGTGCTTGTTTATGTAGTTGAAGTAATTTTGGTTTCGTGTTTTAGCTTCTAGGTCTGGGAAAACAGTTCTTTTATGGTATTTCTCGGGTTAGGTATTATGCCTGACAGGTCGCAAGTGCAGTGTGAAGTCCTGAGTGTCATCCCCGGGTCTGGCACAGTGTTATCGGGTTTTTATTATTAGATGTCTCAGTTGCAGCCAGAGTTCGGAATTGTGGCCGATAGATGGCAATAGGCTCGTTCCTTGCAATTCTTGGGTATCGATATGTATGTTATATAGATGTTGCTTCTCATTAAAGATATTCCACAAAGTTCATACCTGGCTCTGAATCTTTCTAACTGCACTCTCGTGTCTCTGAGGGTCGCTGGTCAGCCACCGCACATACGCGCGCACTCTCAGCAGCAAGGTGAACAGGAAGCTAGCCGGTAGACAGAACACAGCCACCACAAACTCCCTGTGGTCTTCCAGCCATTGGATCAGACGGGCCTTTAACCAGTCTGGTAGCATTGCTAGAAGAAATACTGCAAGATTAAATTTAAATTGCTATGCGATATTCCTCGTCTCATTTGAATCTCGACTTAGCTCATGTCTATTTTGATTATAAATGATTTCTGGTTTGGTCATTGCCAGAATTCCCGTCTTCATCACAAAGATTAAAAATTTTTTTTTTTTTTTTTTTTTTTTTTTAATGTTTCTAGTTCGACTAAACAGCGCCAGAAACCAACATTTTCTGTCAATATTTAAATTTAATCCCAGACGTCAATGCAACATCGTGCAAATAAAATATTGTTATCATTAATTCTTCTAAATAAACTATTAAGATTAATTAGTACGCAATGGATAATTAATCTATATTTTCCAAAAATGTTGTCACCCAAACTGATAAAGACAAACAATTGCCCCAGAGTAGGTAATCTTGTAAGCCCGGATTACGCCCTTGTTTATACTGCACGTTTAAGAACAGGGAACGGTTGCGAGCGACTTATGAATAATAATAATATAATATAAGCAATCTGCAAGCAATTATAGACTTTAGGATAGTAAACATTTTAAGTTAACGACTGTACACTGTCAAATCTATCTATGTATCTATCTATCTAAATCACTTCAATTGTTGTTTGTTAATAAAAGTTCTTAGAACTCTGAGAATAAGAATAGACTCTTTACTTACTGTATTTCACCGTCAATCGGTATTATTAAAATATTTTAAAAAACTAGCTTATACAATGCCGGCCGCTCCGCAGGCCGAGCGTCACAACACTACAGATAAAACATGAGCTCGCTTCGTTTCGATACATCACAGATAGTATTAAATCAATCTTATCACTCATAAAGCCAGTAATCTACACAGAATTTACTTAGTAATTAGATATAGTCGGTCAAATATCGATTTAGAATTTACAAATGCAGGTTTTTATATATTCCTAACTGTACTGAAGCGTACCAAACAACTAGACTACGTACATATATAACCTATTTCAAGGTTACGTCGCTAGCGTTATCTATCCAAAACACGCCGCTTGCATTAATATTTGCTCATTCGTAACTCCATAAATGACTTTTCCTAATACATAGGTGTACATACATTGGCAAAAACAAATGTCATAAATAAATGATTTTCAACATTGAACTAGGCATCTAAATATCCTCAGAATTGACTTCACCTTGTACCCTAATAACAATCAGTATGATTTGGGAGCTACAGATTTAAAATGCGAATATGCGACTATAAACTTTATGGCAATATATTTAAGTGTTACATTCTATTGATTTAATAAAATGATAATAAGACTATGTAATCTGTCATACATACAGGTGTGTTGATTGTACCAATAATCTCAGATTAAATAAATATTACCGAGTGAGATATCTAATCATGCCTGACACCGAAACTACGTAAAGTCTGTTCTGATGATCATGATGTGTCTTGGCCTTCGATACGAGAAACGCCACTCGGTTCGATTTGAGGCAATCACTCGCCAATCGACACCTCGACGCATCCAAAAATCAGCCTCCACTGAATAGCTTTCGTTACACCCAGTGGCGGACTAAGCCCATCAGAGGCCCAAGGCGGCAAAGCTGAATGAGTCCCCTACTTTAAGAAGTTGATGTTTATTTAAAATCTTGCCAGTGAAATTTAAATTCGCCTTAAATAAACATACATAGAATATGGATATGAATGAGGAAAATAAAATCTAAGTCCAAACCACCTTTTAGATAGGTACTAAGCATATTTTTAAAGCCTTGTTTAGGCTTGATCAAGGGAACATAGAGGCGTTTGGAGGCCCCCCAGGACCAGAGGCCCGGGGCGGGTCGCCCCTTCCGACCCTGTTAGTCCGCCACTGGTTACACCACGTTTACTTCTCTCATTCTTCTATATGATCGAGCCATCGGAGTTTATGTGCCTTTGTTTTCCTAATCCCTACCTATACATATCACCTATAATGTGTCTACTAGCTTCGTATTAACAATTTAACAAAATATCTTCTATATTCGTGAATATAAAATGGTTTGCATCCAGTAAAGATTGTACAATCAAGCGTAAACAAAGAATTTTTGTATTTAATTTCAAATATGTTGAATAAAAACACTGAATTGATTAATAGGAACAAAATTGTTCCTTATAGTTTATAAGCTGACCGTCTATTACATAAGACTTGAAAACTGCATCGGTGAAATTTAGGTGTACATTCAGTACGCCTCTGCCTAAACCTTAGGGGAATATAGGTGTTATGCTGTGTTACGAGTATGTGTTTTGTTATGTGTACCTGTGAAATGTTACAGGGCATAGACCACTTCGAGGACATAGGTCCGTGCGTGATCATGGCGTCTCCCGGTATGATGCAGTCCGGTCTGTCCAGGGAGCTGTTCGAGTCGTGGTGCACCGACCCCAAGAACGGAGTCATTATTGCTGGTTAGTTAATAGTTATAGAAGATAATATGTTTATTTTCTCGTCTCCGAAGGGGACATTGGTATATAAACATGTTATGGCGAGTTTTTGAACAAGCTTCTTATAAATCATGATCTTACTGTATGATGTAATCTTAAGTTGTGGCTGCTACTGTTCAGTGTTCTTCCATATTTATTTATTAGTTTATTTAAGGATCTCTAATAAAGGCTGCTCACAACACTAATACGATATAAAGTATAATACAATATATTATGTTCCTGGCTTGCGTACTCCATAAGGCCACAGCATTCTAAGTAATTTACTTTATGGTAAAATGTAATAAAGAAGAAAAAAGTTATAATCTCCGAGTTTAAGTATACGCCTACCAATATACGTGGTTGACAAGAAGCCACACCCTGTAGTTAACTTAAAAAGTAAATGTAAGAAGGTTTACACAGATCAAAGAAAAAAATAAATCGTTATGGTTAAACTTTTTTCTCTCCTCCAAGGTTACTGCGTAGAAGGCACTCTAGCCAAGACGATCCTATCGGAGCCCGAAGAGATCACGTCCATGTCTGGTCAGAAGCTTCCTCTCAAGATGTCCGTGGACTACATCTCGTTCTCGGCGCACACGGACTACCAGCAGACATCGGAGTTCATCAACATACTGAAGCCGCCGCATGTGGTATGTAAGCAGGACTACTTCTGTTCTATTTAGTGAAGTTGTAGGTTGTTTAACTTTAAATGAATAAACAGTTTTATAATTTTCATATTTTCTTACATCAGCAGTTACTTGTTAATAAAAATGGTTCTTAACAAACCGAAATGGCCCACTTTTGAATTCCAAAAGATATTGTTATAAATTCTAATGCTCCAAATGAGCTTATTCCTGTTCAGGAATAATAGGTTCGTCATCATCGTTCAAAACTTTGTCCACCAACTGCAAGGTATAAACTTCATCCCTTTTCTGCCACTCTTTCTTGTTTTGAGTCAATTTTGTCGAAGCTTTCCGGACAAACTTCACGATATCATCGACCCAAATTGCCATCGGTCTTCCAATAAATGTGAACAACATATAAGATGACTTAGATTATTCGACGAATTCTTGCCCTTAGGGTCAATTCACACTGAGCGAGCAGCGGCCGGCAGCGGCTTTTTGAGGCAAAATATTACAAATAATTTTGAATCTTATCTACGTGATTAAAAAGTCCATAGTTATTTGAAGATAAAGGAGGGGCAGCGCGGCACCGCGAGCCTGCACGAGCCTTATAGCGCCGCACGGCCCCTTGCGGCGCCGCGCTCTTACGGCCGCTGCTCTTTCAGTGGGAGCGAGCTAACAGATTCAATAAAACTATTGATTTCCCCCTTCTGTCCAGGTGTTAGTACACGGCGAACAGAACGAGATGTCTCGTCTGAAAGCAGCTTTACAACGTGAACACCGCGGCAGGCTACAGATACACACGCCCAGGAACACGCAGCAACTGTCGCTCACCTTCCGAGGAGACAAGACTGCTAAGGTACGCCTCAAGACACCTACAGGAATAGGTCATGCCATATACATCTAGGTCTTTGGAGTCAGAGATTAGATACTGAAAATTGCAGAAGTCAAACAAACAGAGTCTTTCAATGAAAGGGTCTTATCAGGTTCTTGTTACCAGGGGGCTGCCACCAAAGTTGTTTTAATCTTTTGAGCTAAAACTATCTGATTTGACTTGACACAAAAAATACTCTGGAGCAGGCTTTAAAGCCACAGGAATCAAAAACATTCTGGATTATGCCTAAAAACAGCTCATCCAACGCGAGATATAGACTGATAGAATACAAAACTTATTGAATAATTTCTTAATTATTTTTGTTAATAATACTTATAGTGCTACCTTGTTATGAACAGGTGATGGGCTCACTAGCCCTGGAGAAGCCAGAGCCGGGCACACAGCTGCAAGGCATTCTAGTCAAGAGGAATTTCAACTACCACATACTGGCACCTTCAGATCTTAACAGTAAGTCGAATTGTAGTACATATTTTGTTCTTTTCACGTATGTTCGGAGCGGCTTCGACTGTGAGTGACTTGGCCAACTAATTATGATTCAATATAATTATGCCCGCTCATTAATAAGGTAATCAAACTAACACTGATACTTGATACAACTACAACTGATACTTGATACAACTACACGAGGATACTAGTCTATTTGAAGGTGCTTGTCAACTTATTTACTCCGACTGTACTGCGCGGTATTATAATGTCAGATATATATCAGAACTAGCTTCCGCCTGCGTGGTTTACGAATCCGTACATTTTTTCGTGATAAAAAGCCTATGTGCTATTCCATACTATAATTTATCTCTGTGCCAAATTTCATCCAAATCCGTTCAGCCGTTTTGGCGTGATTGAGTAACAAACATCTATGCATCCATCCATCCATCCTCACACACTTTCACATTTATAATATTAAGTAGGAAGTAGGACTACACAAAAATCCTTGCTAATTATTTTGAAGCTGGTTGAAAATTTTTACTTGTAGTTTTTACTATTGAAACACAGGGGTTACCAACCTCATTGTAACAAACATTTTCATTGCCAGAGTTCTTTAAAACCGTAGTTCGATCAAACTACGACATGAAGGCACGAGCTAAGTCGTGATATTTCCGTTCCAGAATACACGGAGCTAAGTCAATCGGAAGTGACTCAGCGTCAGTCGATCCACTACAGCGGCTCGGTGGGCCTGCTGCGGCACGTGGTGATGCAGCTGGCCGGAGCCATCGAGTTCCACAGCGAGACCAGGTGGCGCGTGTACTCCTGCGTCGATCTCATCGTGGAGAACAACATGATCACCTTGGAGGTTAGTCATGTCGTCATCTGCCGATTCTGAATATCATTATTTTACACAATCACTAGGAGACACACAAATACTCTACAAGTTCGAATGGTTGTCAGACTTTTTAGACTACGAGTGTCATAGCTATTCGTATAACACCTGGGACCAACTGCCTACCATGTATTCCGACGCTTGGAGGGGTTTCGATATATGAAAAGTGGTCACCCAGCCAATAACTGACCGCGGTAAGCTCTGCTAACCTCGCAGATTGACCGACGCCTTCGCTAAATTACAACAAGTAATATGACTCCATCTTCGAGACAGATGATAAATGATGCCTCGTATTTGTATGTTTAATTGTAATGTGTTGTGTACAGTGGGCGGCCCAGCCAGTGTCGGACATGTACGCGGACGCGCTGGTGGCTGGCATCCTGTCAGCTTCCACACTACAGACGCCACGACATCTACCGCTCGCGCCCAAGCTCGACAGAATGCACTTCAAGGTATGTTACCTGAGAGATCTGGTTCAGTTAGTTGTTCTATGGAAAAGAACCAGCCAGAGACTGCATGGCTACGAACAATATAGATTAACGTCTGGACTGACCTTTAGAGTAAGATGTTAGTGTAATGATAGATCTGAGATGAGCTGTATTTACAGATGGGGCATGCTTCAGTCATCATCAGAGATCGGATAATTGAAAGCATTTTTTTTTTATATTTAATTCTTACAAAATCTAAATATTTGCCCAGATCACGATACTTTTAGATCTCAAAATCGCGGGAATATTTGTATTCAAGTGTGTATTAAAAGGTGCATTCCATATTAGCCAACAGCCAGCCAGACCTATAGTTATCTACATCACCATTGTAGCCCATTACTTTTCCCATTGCTGGGACTCGGAACTGAGAGGATTGAACCGTAATCGTCTTTGAACTTTTTGATCTAGAACACGTTATTTTCTCAAGATTCTATATATAATATATATAAATCGTATTATTCCCAGGAGTGCGTGATCGAGATGTTACAAGAAATGTTCGGTGAGGACGCGGTGCCTAAGATGTTCAAGGGGGACAAACTGCACGTCACAGTCGACGATAAGCGGGCAGACATCGATCTGCTCAATATGGTCAGTTTTACAGCTTTTAGTTTATATGTTTTTGTTATTTCAACCCGTATAGGAGTGACACGGTGAAAATTGAGTGAATTAGAACTAGGTATGGTGATTTAAATATTATTGAGGCGGGTATCATTTAAATATGCTGTTTTTATGCTTTCATTGTTTCAACTGAGTGAAGTGGTAACTGCACTGGCTAATTTTTTCACTACGGCATGAAAGCTGACACGATAGCATTTGAAGTAAATTAGCGAAATGCATGTGCATGTATTCAGAAGCTTACGGTCCTATTGATTTGTTTATATAATATTTGTTCTTAATAAATAACGATTAAAAACCGTAAAATTAACGATTATTAACTTATTTTCCAGGAAGTAAAATGCCCGGAAGACGAGACTTTAGAGCGCGTGGTGCAGTCGGCCGTCAGCAAACTGTACGCCGCGCTCGCCCCCGCGCGCGCGCCCCCCGCCCCGCTCGCCCCCGCCGCCCCCGCCCCGCTCGCCCCCGCCTGACAAGCACACCGCGCTCTGTACGCGGACATCCGCTACTTAACTAATATGTTACATTTTTTTTACTACCTAAGACGAAAGATAGACCAATCATTTATGTGGATAACTTCAAAACAATATTAGAACAGCGCAAAGAAGAAAAATATTTTTGTATTTTGATCTTGCATGTTTATGTTTTTATTGTTTCTCTCCAAGTCTCCACATGTCACATCATTTGAAGTATTTAGTTCATGTGTATACAGAGATACAGGTTGCGCACGTGACATAGTCCAACGCAGCATTGCTTTCAAAAATAATAAATTTAACGTGGCTCGGCTGTACACCAGGGTGTAAAACATAATAAATTACTATGTATCAGGATACATAGTAATTTATTATGTCTCTGCTCAGCCAGCATCTTTGTACTTGGCCATTACTCTTAGTAAACTATGCTAGTGAAATCAACTGGGTGCCTGTTTGTATGACTGTTTTATAAAAAAGTGGTTCATGTGTGTATTGTACGATTTTTAAGGAAAGTATTATGCTGTGAATGTTTGTTGATAAATAAAGGTTTATATATTAAGTACTTATAATGCATTTTATTGTAATATGTACGAAGTTTTAAGTGCTCATGGTTTACTGAACTTTGACCAATCACATGGAGTATAGTATCAATAATAAAATCTGTTTGTAAAAATAAGTTTATTTACATTACAGCGCATGGCGCTGACGCAGTATACATTTTAAGCATGAGATCTAAATTATAGATTTATTAAATCACACTTCAGTCGTTTTTCGAGATAATTATAACAGAAATTGTTTGCATGGGCGTTTGGACTTACATCATCGCTAGCGCGCTTTAGGGACATTTTGTATGAAAATATGACGTACAAAATGATACATCTGTATTACATAGGCGTTAACAACAGCGTCCGTGTGAACAGACCATGTAAAAATCGCACCAGCACTCTCTTTCGCCATTCATTCATTTACCAAGCGCTATTATAAAATTGTTTCACCACACAACTATACTTTTTGACAAGATTTGCCGGTGTTTAGATATGAGAGCCTATGCCTTCCGGCCCATTGTGCGTTCTTCTTAGGCTGTACACGTACATAGGTTGACAATAATATGTATATAAATAACGATATATCACACAAAGTTGTTGTCTGTATGGTTTACTGTAAACTGTTGACTTAGTACTAGGAACTCTTAGAGTATCGTTTCCAGAACTTCTTGACGTCATCGTGTCCGTGTCGTGTGACGACCATGGTGCGCGAGCGCTCGTTCTGCCACGTCAGCACGCCCTGCTGCTTCGCGTAGTCGCGGAGCACCACGAAGTCGGCCTGAGGGAATCATAGTAGATAGCACTTGATTCTTAGCCAGAAACTATTATGTACCAGATAAAATATATTATGGTTTCTATCATGAGTGTAACAAAGAGTTGGTTTGAGTTTTAAGAGCGAAGTTTTTTGAAGGTAGTGGTCTTCGGTCCACTTGCCTCAAAATCTTCTAACTTTTCTACATAAAATTATCAACTCCCATCTGGTTAGGGGTTTCAGCATGTCTTTCTGTAAGTTGACCACACGACTAGAGGTAACAGAATTATATCAAGCAAATTAGCAACAAAAATATAATACTGCAATCACAATTGAGTCTTCTAGGCATAATGACTGTAGCCTGGATGATCATTAGCGAACGTTTACGGTTCAGGATTTTGTGAATCAGACAGTAAACAGTGTTTATATACCTGTGATAAGAACTGGTTGTATACAACTCCCTCTGTGTATGTGAAACGGTTACGTTCTGTCTCCCATAACTTGATCTGATCCACAACGGTGGGCGGCAGCATCGACGATGATCTGATGCCGCCCGTTTCTGATTTCAACATCTGTATAAAGTGCTCGTGTTAGTATTGATGGCCAAATAAATTCGGTATGTGAGAGGTTAGATCCGACACGCGTTCACCTAAAAGTAAATAATTCTAATCCTAGGATTGTGGTGGGAGCTACATTGCGTAAAAATAAGTTGAAGTAAGCTGGGCAGAAATAAGATAAAATGTGTCATAGATTACATAATTTATTAAACCACAAAGGTCCGTTTGATGGTAACCAAGTACTAGCCACGTACATACGTATGTAGTACCGTAAGTTATAACATTTACCTGTGGATGTGAGTGTTGTTCCAGGTAGTGTATAATCTGCTCAGCCGTGATCCCTCCTCGTAACGCTTGACGGACTGACTCACGAGTTAACACGCCTACGACCAAGTTAGGAAACCTGTGGCCAATTGAAATACAACCATTATTAATAAAACATATAAATATTAGTGTATGAAGGCCATATGTAATATAGGTACCAGATACTGACCGGTACATAAGCTCTGTGAACAGCCCCAGCAGCGCGACCTGCAGGTTGGTGTGTGTGTAGGCGTACACTCTGTAGTTGGTCTCCACCACGATGTAGCCGCGCTGCTGCGCAGGCGCCGCCAGGGGCGGGGACGCTCCGGCGCGGACGGACGCGATGTTCAGCGCCAGGCGCGTCGGGTAGAAGCGACCCGCCTTGCGCTGGGGACGGGAACATGCATATTACTATTTTAATTCGAGGTTGCTTATAGCTAATTTATCATCAATATTTCAGATCTCCATAATATTTTTCGAGAAAAGCTCAAAAGGATATATTTTGGCCGATTCTTATTTATAAGAGGTGTATAAAATAAAAAAGTAGAAATTAACTACCTTCCTTTGATAAACAAGTCCAAACTCTCTCAAATGTTGTAGAAACACCAGCATGTTGTTACTCATGCCCTCTGTACTGTAGTCCTGGAAAATTCAATAAAAAACAAGTGAGTTTACTGTAAAATTGAATAAAAATAGTGATGTTATTGTAGATTGTTAGCTGTTACCTTGCCAAGAGTACTAAAACTGAGCTGGTATAAGAAGGCGAGGCACTCTGCCGCGCTCAGACTTCGCTTCTCTGCCGTGTGTAAATAGTGTTGTAGAAACAGCCACACCTGGAAGAGAGGGCTACTTTACTCAAAGTAGATGGATGGAGTTAGGAAAATGAGATAAGAAAGTCATTATGCAATGTTGGGGTAAAATTAAAACTTGCTTACTTGTTTAGCAGTGCTCAGCAACAAGAACTGGAAACCGGCGCGAGTAATAACGGCAGATCCATCCTCTGCATCTCTATAAGTATTATAATATAAATTTAATGAAAAATAAATAAAGGATATTATAATCAAAATGGATATTGTACTCACTTTTATTCTATAGAGTTCGGAAAATTGGTATTAATTTGTAAGAACAAGGCTAAAATTATGATTCCATAATCTTAAAGGCATGTCCAGGAGTGGGAGTGGTCAAATGCTGATACAATAATGTAGAAATAAATAAATAATGAAAAAGAGTATGTATGACAGGTAAACTTAAAATGCATCATTTGTTATTAGATACCTAAACCATTATTGTATTAAATATGGTGTATGTATGTTAAGAATGTTACCTAGTCATAAGTCCAGCATGCAGCAGGATCCTCACAGCATCAGCACTGATGCCCTCAGTCTGGGCACTACCAACCATGTAGTGCAGGACACACTCCCATCTCTCCAGTGCATATGCATCTAAGAATGCAACATCACGAGCTTTGCCATCTGGTTCTAATGATGATGACATGCTCCAGGGACGACCACTGAAATAAAAACATATTGGCTATCACTGAAGGCAACCACAGCAGCAACATGGAACTCTTAAGTAGAACATAGTGTTGATAACTTTATACTCACCCCCCCAATAGGGCAACTTTTAGGTTCTTCTTGAAGGACTGTGCAAGCATCCAGCCCGGCATGCCACCTGGTATAGGGGCTTCCTGCCACACTGACAGCTCTGATAGGGCTTCACATGCTTTAGCCTGCTCCCTGTCAGAATAACATGTATTGGATAAGTTAACTTTTATCATTTATTTTGAACAAATTGAATTATGGACCTAATTTGTTTTTTAATATATGATATTTTTTAAATAATAAATTAAATTAAATTTCCTGTAATAAAGTTACAAGTATTTCTAGTCTATGTAATTGTAAAAGTACCCACTTGGCATATGTTTGAGATACCCAGGAAGTGACGACGGCCTGCGGTACTGGCTGTTCTACGAACAACAGTCTGATTACGAAGTGGCGGGCCAGCTCAGGCAACTCTCTGAAACAATACAAATTTACTGTGATGAACAGTACATTATTAATGGTTGCATGTGTTAGATAGTACATAGAACATTCGTTATCATTATTCTAAGAAGTTATAACGGTGTAATGTTTTGAAATGGTTAACTTGAAAGATATAATTTCGACTAAACCTAACCTCAAACTTTAAATGTGAATAACCGATTATAAGACTGATTTGAATACGCTACATTAATGTATACACCTGACTTACCGGTAAACTGCTAAACATATCGTAGGATAGTTATATAAAGTCTCTAAAAACTGCGCTGAACGACTTTTAAGATATTCATGAAGATCTTTGCATTGTAAAGTAGGCGATGGATTTAAAATTAAGGAAGATTTAGATTTAGAAGATTCTGACATCGTGATTTTTTATTAAATCAGCTATTCTTTTACTAATGAGCAAAAAGTTAAATAATTTTCATTTTTTACGACGACACAACAACAACAAAAACTCAACACAACATTGACATTTTCTTGCTTTATTATTTTTGAGAACGAGTCAATGACAACTTCTTATGACATAATATTTTTTCTATCATTTTTTTATTACGAGGCTTTTAGGCATATTTTAGGAATAAAAGAAACAATACATTCATTTCATTCATTCAATTTTACAAATATAGTACGGCTGAGGTGCGGCTCTAGTTACGTTTCATTCTAAGCATATATTGTTTTGTTTTTAATATTTTATAAACATAATACAGAAAAAAAAACAGACTTAAAAAGGAAAGAAATTAATTTGATTTGTTTTTGATTTTCTTTTTATAGTTAGAAATACATACAGTTGTTTTATTAGGATTACATTACTTTGTACACTTTTATGTACGAAACAAAAACTAGTAAATAATAAATTCAAAGCAGTTCATTGCTTTGAATTTATTATTTACAAGTTTATTTATTATTTGTCTACTCGTATAGGAATATAGTAACTACCGAATTTGTTTATGTTTATCTATAAACATCGGAGTGATGAACACATTCAAGTTAGAATTATTTCAATAATCTTATTGGCCTGTGAGTTTGTGTTTTCTAACTTGAGTAGGTATAGAATATATGTCTAATGCAGTAATTAGACTTGATTCGTCTTATTTACGTCGTGATTTCGTACTTACCCACCCATAAAGTTAAAGGGTAATATATATATATATATATATATATGTACTTATGTAGCACACTCGTTATAAATAAAAATAATCAGTTTACTGTACTCCACGTTTGGATATATCTACTTATAACTTACACCTCTTCCAAGTTACGTTTCTTGACTAGATCCTCCACCTTCCACACTCAGTTCATCTCATCCAATAGGTATCTTCCCTAATTCGTCATCAGTATGATTATGAGCAGCCTGTGAGAGGATCTACCCGATGATGCTTTATTTAATGACAATCTTCTTTATCTCATGACTGGTTGAGAACTGCACTAAGTTGGAATATTAAGAAAGAATTAAAAAGTCGTATTTCTTTCAGGCGACGTTATTTTCAACATAGCGTTGTCATATTTACTTATTTACGTAGGTAATATGTACTTGGATTTCAGTTAGTAAATTTCAAGTAGGTAAATGAGAATGTTTACTTATTTCTACGTTAATTTTCACGGAAAAGTTGTAAGCAGTATTTTCTCGTAAAAAGAGGAAAATAACACATTATGTACACTAAGTAGGTACTCCCCTCCAGTTCCCTTTAAACTAACTACTATGTTTTTATTTGTCCTAGAACGATACGCACAGAGTTGTGTAGTAATGTTAGCATAACCTGGGAGAGGCCTATTTACAGCTGTGGAATGCCATAGGCTGATTGAGAGAATTGAAGTTGTTGATATATTTTCAGGAAATTAACCAACCACAATACTATAGGTAATTAACCTTTATCAAGTTTTGACATTTTAAGCTTACACGTACGCTAAAAGATGTAATCCTACTTTGTCGATCTCATAGTAATCGCTGCTATTCTTGCGTGTCTACCTACCTTCTATTTATATAGGTAAGTTACTTGTAAATACCTACACAACAACATTTATATAGTTACTAAAAGTTTTGTAAGACTTGAAATAAATTCTTGACAAATATTTAACTCGATAAAATAATGTTCTTATTCAAGGATCCACAAATAATGGTTCCTTGAGGATCGGAATCGCCGAGAAAAAGAAATACCTTGTTCATAATCCCATACAAAGAAAAAAAAGGTTTACTCACTCACACAGGCACAAGAATGACGCATACGAGTGTAATTTCCCCGTGCACGCACACGGGCACGCACACAGGCGCGTGTCGTCGAGTGAGTTCCCCGCATTTCATTCTCGTCGGCAGATGGCGGATGCAGTAGACGCCCTCCGTCAGTCGCGCATAGACAACTCACCGAGCGTAGTGTGCTTGCGATTCTCTCAGCTCCATTTTGTGTATATCTTTTCGAACGGGACATTGTGTGTATGTGCTCCGTGAATAATCGTGATCGTCGACTATCAGAGTTTTGAACAGTGTTGTTCAGTGTTTCACTTTCGACATGCTCGTCGAGGGATCGATGCGATATCTCGGGCGCCCGTAGAAACCGCGCCTCCGTCATGAGCGAGTGATCGTCGACGTAAAAAAAAGTTAACACAGGAAACATGTCTGGGCGGACCGCCGACGCGGATGCGAGCGAAGGGTTCCAGTTCGAAATTCGAATGCGGTCATGTCATCGCCTCTCGGATTTCTCATAAGTCACCGTCCAATGTCAAAATCGTGCACGTACCGCGAGCGCCGACCCTCCGGATCGTGCGGAAAATGCAATCGTTGGTAGTTTGGTGGGCGGTGGTGTCGGCCGCCTGGGCGCTGGCGGGCGCGTGCTCCAGCTCCATCTCCAAGCGCCCGGCGCGGCCAGCGCGCCCGCAGCGTCCGCACCCGCAGCCGCAGCCGCAGCCGCGGATCAACGTCACCTTCCCCACGTTCAAGTGCGAGCCTGACTACTCGGAGTACTACTGCCTCAACGGCGGCGTGTGCTTCACCGTGGTGATATCGGACAGCCCGATCTACAACTGCGAGTGCCGCAGCGGGTTCGTGGGCCAGCGCTGCGAGTTCAAGGACCTGGACGACTCGTACGTGTTTACGAGTCGGCACCTCATGATGGAGACAGCGTCGATCGCGGGCGGCGCGACCGTCGCCGTGTTCCTCGCCATTCTAGTCTGCTTCGGCGCGTGGGTGCGGCTGCACCGGCGCGGCAAGACGCCGCCGTTCTCGGAGGAGCGCGGCCAGGTGCAGCTGGTGGCCGTGGCGGCGCCGCGCGGCCGCGTCGCGCTGTGCAAGGCGCCGCCGCCGCCGCCGCCGGACCTGCCTCACTAGCTCCAGTGGACTATCGCCGGACAATGCGTCCCTTGTTTATATTGTATGTCGTGTACATATTATAGATAGATTATGTGTTAAGTTATGTGGAGAGAACGGAAGATATAAGGAGAAATTTATGTGATAATTATTTTACGAAGTTTATAATTTATTCGGAAGTAATTTCTTTTGTATATACCTCTCGGATCCGTTCCGTGGTGGGTTACATTTCGCAGAGTTGAAAATTTCAGTCTTCTCCCCGGTGTTCGTTTTGTGAATTGTAATTTGTATTATTCTGTTCACATTCAGTGTGTATCGGATGTGTGAGATCGAACAACGACCATGTACCTAATGCTACTCGCTTCAAGTAGAGCTGTTATATGTTATATTGTTGTTTGCACTGTATCTGCTGATACAAAAGGCTGAGCTGCTATCCTGGACCGAAAAGATCAATTCCCAGTCTGACTCTTTTGATAATCAAAACAGTACAAACGGGAATTGGTCTGTTTGGTGTGGGAGGAGGTGTGTGCTGCAGCACACACCGCATGTTATTGTTTGTTGAGGTAGCGGAGAGTACCAGTGACGTGTGTAGGGCTCCGCTGGAGTCCTCGCACGCTACGACGCTATACTTAGATAATTGTGAATCAATGTTAATTGTATTTATTAATATTCCATTCTATACAAATAGAATTTGTGATGAATTTATTGTACGCTTGTGCGAGGCAGCGAGTAGCGCAGTTGGTTCCTATTGCCGTTCCGGGCCGAGTGCCCGCACATTCCATCTCGCGGATAGAGTATTTTACTGGTATCAGTATTATTTTGTAATACGAGTCTTAAGCCGGCAGCTTTATTTTTTAATTTATACCTGTTATCCCTTCTGGGATAGTGCTGTATTATATTTGTTTAAAGGCTGAGTATGTGCCGTCGATGAGGAAGGCTTTTTTTTGTAAATATAGCCCGTGTAGGTATTTATTAGATATTTATGATCGTTTATTTATTGACTGCTTTATTTAGTTAATCTCGATGATCAGTGCATCCAAGGCGCCTAACTAAGCGGTTAACGGTTGTATTTTCATTTCACCCTGCTAAGCATGGCCTCGCGTAATGTATATTCAATTGTAATCTCATTATGAATCTCCATTATGTCTAGTATTTTGTAAAAATTGAAACATAACATTGGATGGTGTATAAAATACAGTGCCTCAGCAGTGTGAGCTGTTTGCAACACTACTCCGTGTTGCTGCTGTATATTTGATTGTTTATATTCAATAATTAATTATTATTCATCATTCATGCCACTAGAATTAATGTTTCCTTAATGTAAACATAGTCGCAATGTTTTAGATCATTGATGTATTCAAACCATATTTATTTAGTAGTGACAATCAAAAGTACAGCAATTCTTATTAAGTCTGTATGTTGCTCTCTGTCTAGTTAACTATCATGTCAGTTCGACGGTGGGCACTGCGAGAGGTACACAAAAAAATAGCAAATTTGTTAATAGGCTGTGAAATCACAGAGCTGTGGCAGGGGGCGGCGGTGGGACGAGTGTTTTACCCTAGACCCGCGTACCATTTCTATGGCAGTTTCATGTGTTTGACGTATGTTGTGTTTCCGTCCGGCCGCCATGCTCTGCACCAAAAACTAATAAATTGTCACCGCATTTGATAAGCTAGTGTGGTAACAGTAACGGTGGAGTGAAACGTGGAGTCCCATGTACATTGATTCATATGAGATGTTTATATGAACATTCCAAAGTATTTGTAAAATATTACCTACAACACTAATAATTTCGAAGTATCTGTTAAGACGCTACTTGTTAATTATACAATTTTCTATTGATCATTTGTTAAAGAAAATTATATGAAACTAAATCCTTAATGATATCTTTCATTTCACAATGTTCGCCAGAACAACTGTCCTAATTAAGGCATCGTTTATAACACTCGAAGGAAGGAGATTTTAGTGTATTATCGAGAATAGGTAACGGCCGCACCTTTTGCTAATTATTATAGTCTTGAACTAGTTTTCAATAACATGAAATAGCAACATTCGGCACAGTTCTGGCCAGTCTGTGTGAACAATGCTTACTAGTACTTACCTACGTATTATATATGTTAGATAAGTATTCATTAGTTGTGAAATGATATAGATCGAGTAGGTAATGAGACTAGTTTGGCACGTCACACGCTGCCCACGCCAATAATCGCTTTTCTTATACTTGTGCAATAAACACCTGTCCGCAATCAAATTAGTTCGGAAATAATAGATATCTGCATACTATGAAATCGGATAATGGCCCATCGAATTCAGTTATGTATATTGTAGCATGCAAACGAAAGTCAAGTAACAATCGGAAACTGCGTTCTGTTTCATCACGTCTCGAAATCCGTAAAGAATAACTTACGTGATCCGATCTGTACGCCATAAAAGACCTTTGGAAATGTAAAGGCGCAATGCGACGGCACTCCATTGAGCGTGTCTGGGAGCATAATTTTTATGAATACCCGAGCGGACCGGTCCGCCACCGGCGTCGCATGCATAGAGTTCATTGAATGAGTGCCCGTTCGTTTGTTGACATTCCCCGAAAACCTGCCCCGCCCGGAATAGCTGTGTATCACAGGCTCCCGATGGATGGACAACGACCGAAATAGACGCCGCTCCGAAGTAGATTAAATGCCGTTTTTGGTGTTCAATACGTATAGAGCTTACGTATTTTTTGTGCAGGAAGTCGGCGGATTACGAATGTCTAGTTGACCAAAAGTGTGTCACCTTTGTGCCGCCTGCTAGCATGTTGCCAGGTTTAGTCACTGTTTTGGATATTATAAATGATTTCACATGAATTTCCATGAACAATTGTGCTCGGAAATGGAATCAATTTTATGAAGAATTCGAAAGAGGTCTTTAATATTTCCGTGACATTGGTTCTTTCTTTGAAGTCTCCAAAACTAGGTCTGGGTGGAACAAAGTTTGCGGTTTGACCTCTAAATAATTCTGTGATTCTGATAAAATACTTCTGTTCCAAAAGGTTGGATCTACCTACCTATATCATTATCGAAGAACTGCTTATAATAAAATGAAGGAGCCACTAAGATTACGGCTTGAACGGATACCCATAAACCAAATAATTAATTCTCTCATAGCTTTTGGCCTGGTTTTCACTTCGTATCAAAGTTTTGGCAGTGAGCCATACCTACCTTGCTCAGAAACTCTTCCCACTAATCAGTATCGTTATTTTAATAGCGATGCAACAATAGAGATAGAAATGTATGTAATTTATGAACAATTTCTATCTGTTACCAGTTGGTTGGTAACGTCGAAATAAAACGAAAGTAGATATAAAACAACAATTAGACAAAGCTAGACAGCGGACGTCAGCAAAACACTGTGAATGAAAACATCAAGTCAAGGCAATGCGAGACAATCGTCGAACATATCTACTAGCCCGGCGGCGGTGCGTCCAGGGCTGGCTGAGCCGCCGCGCCGCGCCGGCGCCGGTGAGCGGGCGGCGCGCGCGCAGCACTCGGCGGGCCCGCGCGGCTCTACGAGCTGGTCGTGCTTATAGACGGTGCGTCGCTCGACCCACGCTCGGTTCGTTTATGGCCGTCGGCCGGTGGCCATTGCGTCCAATTATCGTGCCTACGTGTTACGGCCCACTTGTCATTACCTTGCCTTGCGAAAATCTTCCTGCGACATGTATGGAGCCTGTGTGCCGGTTCGTCGCAGCCGCACGAGTCGTCATGATTTCGGAGGAAACAATGACATTCCTTAGCCGCTGTGTCTTCCCAGAGAATAAAAGAATCGGTAAAGGTTGCATAAATGCTCAGCAGAATCTGGAAAATGTTATTATTCTCCTCGAAGCACTGTTATTGCAAGGCATGATATCTCCGACCAAACTTTTGAATGATTACATATTACGTATTTTGGAGCCTTTGTTTTTTTATAGTTCAGCTGACAGCATGGACCAAGAGATGGCACATAACAGTTGTCATTGAACTTATATCACAAGGGTATCTTATATGACGTTCTATCGCTTCTGCCTTCTCCCAAGGGTAAGAGACGTGATGTTATGTGTGTTATGTCATAACAACTTTTATAGAGAAGCGATGAATGAAGTTATACAAAAGTGATAATTTTCCCTCAGTTTCCCTGCTACGGGTAAGTCACATCTTCTTAACTTTCCCTGGTTATCGATATAATGATGTTTATGAGCACCCTTCATGAAACGTTTGGGTTCTGTCCTACATACGAGTACCTAATAATTAAGTCAATATATCGACTCAATTAAATAAGTTGAGATCGAACTTATTCACTGAAATTCAAAAGAGATTTAACTTACCTATTACAAATTTAGATCACCCACATTTGAGAAATATAAAAATTTCTCTTTTATTTAGAACTTGGTAAAAATAATTTAATAAGTCATGGGTTCCGAATGCACATCTCTTTTTTAGAGAACTTGCTAAACGCTTGGTAGACATTACACATGACCAGAGGGCTGGTTTCTTTGGTCAAAGAATAAGTACTTTGACACCTAAATATTCGTTTAGGATAGATTTTCATTTTTGATTTTTTTTATATGATTTAATTAATACTTTAGCATAAGTAGTTACTAAAATGTATATGTTACTAACATTAGAAAAAATACTTTTATAGTAGAAATTAACAAAAAATTAATAAGAATTGGAATACTTCAGGAGTTCGATAAACGATAGGCTACAAATCTGTAGTACGGAAATTGCCCATTTTCGTTAGGAATACAATCATTTAATTAAACCGCATCATTTGACTTGGTTTTACACTAACGCTAAACTTGGTTAGTTCATTTGTTATCTAAAGCGTAGGTAATATTATGTAAGAATGAATGAAAATAGAGGAAAACCACGTGTTTTTGAATGGAATATCTGTTGTGCTTATTGTTATTTGTTTGAAGGATAATTCAACACAAATGGTGACCATATTTTATGACATAGGTATCTTATTTACCTTATTAGGTAGGTACCTACTATATACAATCGTCACATTAGTTCGTAAATATCCGTTGGTGTTTCCCCTTTTAACCTAAGATACATAAGAAAAACGACACACATATGTTGGAAGGGTAAACTGCCATGCCAGCGCTTGTGTCAAACCATGCCAGTATGAAATTATCAGTAGAGCTACATATTACATATTGTTATTGAACACACCAGAAAATAAATATCTTAACAGTCTTTCAAAACCCACGGGGAATGTTAAAAGTGTATTTCCTAACGAGATTAAGCAAGGCATCCCTATGACTTTATGCCATTTTAACGAGTGCAAATTAAATCGATTATAAATAGAATCCATACAATCATTAAAATAAAGCAATAAAATATTGATATATGTTTCTGACGTATTTGTTAATAGTAACAAAGATAATTTACGCCTAAAACATTTATTTTATTCAATAAACTGAATACCAATCGCTTTTAATAGCGATTTGTGTCTATTGATATGGCGTTTGTAGGTAATTAACACCTTATGTGGTGATAGGAAGAGCTTCGATAGTTTTGAATCGTAGGTAGTTGTCTGTGGATTTTAAATGAATGTTCGTATCTGTACTTCTTAGCGAGATGATAATAAAATTAATTTAGACCGTCTTAGCTCAGAAGTTCGCTAATAGAAGCTCCCATGAGATCCCTCGGAGACACTCGATGTAAATCATTATACGTTGACAGGTCGTGCCAATCGCAGCTTAACCTGACAGTCAATTTAGTTGTGTAGTAACCATTCATGTAAGACTGCTACGAGCAGGCTACGAGGCACTCAGTATCCTCAATAACATGAACCAATCTTATACTTCAACGGGGAATGAGTTAACAGCAGCTTAGGAGATATCTGCTGTCCCAATTAAAATAGGGATACCCTATAGTGTCTACATCATTATCATATTCACGCATGATCCCTCGCGCTACGAGCTACGAGGTACACAGAAATTTGATATTCCATAATTTGTGTTAGACACCGGTTTAATTGAGTGATCATCGTCATAGTCATCGTATTATAGCATCGCACATAGCTACGGTCAAAAACCAATATTCCATTTTCAATTTTTTTGACACCATATCACCTGTTTTCGCCATACGTGGGGACTAGCACTCCGCTATGATTAAAAATGTTTTTTTTTTTCGTTCTATTTTTTTGACACTTATTCAGATAATATCACCTGTGCTATACGTCACGTTCAGAAGCCCGCCTTCCACTCGAACGCTCTTCCTGCACCAGATGGCGGCACGTGCGACATGGGCGCGTAAAAAACGCACGCGTCGCGCCATAGATTAAGTTATTGTTATTAATTATTAATGACGGGTAATTAGGGTGTAGGTAATATTCAAATTCAGCCGCAACAGGTTAAACTGGGAGGATCTCTTGATACTTAATGTACCTAATCGCGTTGTTGGGTTCTTTGCTGGTTGTCATATTAGGATGTCATTTGAAAAAAGACAATTGCTCAACACAATAATCTTCCTGGTGACATATGATTGAGCATCAGGAAGATAAATCTTGCTGAGCAATAACCAGCCAAGTCGTTGGCACACCCAGTCGGTGTATAAGGTCCACAACACTCTGTTCACTGCCACAATCGTGCGCGAAGATCAACTGTTGATGTAACCGTAAAATTCAATTCAAATTCAATTCAAATTTCAATGAATACTTTACGTAAATATCAAGTAAAGCCATTTTTATAACTTTCATTTTCAGACAAAGGAGAGCGTAGTAAAATGTTATTGAGATAAAATATGATTATCATAGTCGCAAAAATAATCGATTTACCTTTTAAGATGATTTTCTGTTTGAATGATGAAATTATTATTAATTCTCGCAGTAAATACTTCCAACGTTATATCAGCCCTTTCTTAGGATTTACTTTTCATTAACGGTCAATATCTAACGCATTATCTAGACATCTTTTATCAACAATAAAAATAGCGACATAATCTAATAATTTCCTTGTCAAAAAAAAACTGTCGCATCTCTAAAAATGACGAGCTGTGTACATCGCGAATCGCGTTCCTAAAACCAGTTGCGCACTGGGGGTGGGCTGAAAAAACGTACAATGCACGTGTCACCTGCCTCTTGTCACGTCATTGTCTCCAGTGCCATTCAGCGACATCTTGATTGGTTGTACAACGAGCGATCTGTGCCTAAAAATATCACGCTTAAAATGTATCCTTTGTCTATGGGTTAGAGTTCAAAAATGGCTGCTTTAAAATAAGTAGATGGATTATTACGTGAATTTTGTGGTCATTGTACTCTTTTGTGTGACGAGCGTGAATTATCGATGTTAAGTACGTGTTATATTGGGTAATCGATATCGATATAAAAGGAGGGGTTGGTTATCGCAAGTTGGTCGGTCGATATTATGTTTCGCAGTTATCAATATTGTAAGTACAAGTTATTAATTTATTATATTACTTGTTTAAATTGTGTAGATATTATTAAAGGTCGCCATAATCTCTATACTTGTGTTTACCAAGTGTTTGAATTGTAGTTCGCCATATGCCTCCTAATATATAGCAGTCTTCTGTTGGACATATCTAGGCATCTCCAATGTGAACACACAGCTCTACGCCGGCGCATCCTATCCCAGCAGTTCTTTAGAATACCTCGTTAATTCGTTCTTATATCACAGTTCACCCTTCACTCAAGTATTAAGTAATTCACTTACCTGATTCAACTCTCACCTACGGAAACAGCAGTTATCTACATTTCTTTATACACCAACATTATCTGCCGATCGCTTACAAAACAATTGCAACGAACAGTGAGGTACAGTTAGCGCACAACAGATAGTCCAAGAAGGGCCACACTACGGAATTCGAGGACCACGGCGACAACCTCACGCCGAAATTTCGAACGAAACATGTTTCGGGACTGTTCATTTTATATGTGAGTGAGACGCGCCAAACATTTTTTTACGTGATAGAGTAGCTGTGGCCAGTAGGTATAGCTCGTAAATTGCCTGGCTAGACTGAGGAGGTAGACTTATTGCAGCATCAAACGATTCGACTTCTCTGGTCTTGCGGATGTTTGTGCTTGGGGGTTGCTCACTATCCATCGCTAACTATCCAAGTTAATATAAAAAAAAAACCTATATCTAACCTCAGCTGTGGCTCATGATGGCTCAGCGGCCACAATGCTTATAGTGATAACGAGCACTTCTTGTGTACAGAGGTCTATGTGCTGCGCGAACTGCGTCGCGTTCAGTAAAATTCCTGACCATATTTGTACTTTTGTGGCGAGCTATTGTGTGTAGTTAGGTAAGCAGGATCGTGGGAAGCTTGCGGTGGCGGAAGGAAGGCGCCTCACTCAGTAATTTGTGCCCGGTCGACGCCTGACATATATGTCTGGATGCCGTTTGTAGAGAATTGGAATAGGTAATAATTTTATAAGTCTGTTTTTAAACTAGATTGTCTATGGTATATTTATTAGTTACAGTAACAACATTCTCCAATCACCAATATGTCCATAGACCCTGCCGTATCATGTGTATAATTTACACACACACCTAGACCAACTATTTATAGATTATACAAATTTTTGTTTACTGCGGGAATTGAACCCGCGAGATGGAACGTATGCGATGTCTCAAGAGATTCAGCGATGCAGACTCATGGCCCTTGAACTGTGGCCAACAGGTAGCAATAGGTTCGCCCTTATTACATGGGACTCAGTAACGGCTTCGGCGAAATGTGGGTGTAGTTCACTTCTGCCTAACCCTTTGGGGAATACAGGCGTGATACTATGTTATGTTATGTTAACAAAAGTTCTTATATGTATGCCCATTATATGTATGTACCCACAGCATTCACTAAAGAAGTTAAGACTACAACACTCGATTATATTTACGTGAACTTAGAAATGGATCCAAATAACTGATGATTGAATATAGTTTACAGAATTTTGGCTTATTCTTGTTCTCACATTGCATTTAAATCTGAATAAAAGAAACCTATGGAATGTATCTGCTGATTAACCTAACTCACAGCTCGTAAAAGTCGATTGATTGAAAGATTTATCTGATATTCTAGTACATTGGCAATTTGCCACTACGAATTGCATTTTTAACAACTTCTAAGTGCTGATCTACCATATTTATATAATACCTGGGACTTTTCCACTATCTGTCACTAGTTTTATTTCATGACGTACCTCAGAATACTTAGTATCATGCTTGTATTTTACGAAATCTGCGGTGTTAGGCGTCATAAGCGAGAAGACTGGAATTGTGAACGGTAAAAGGCCACAAGCTGGCCCTTATTGTCATGTAACGCTCACAATTCTAGTCTTCGGACAGTTACTGAGAATTTTTGTAAAAGAAAGTCCCAATAACACTTTGCCCCACCGGAAATAGAACTCAAGACCTCACACTAAGCCCAGCAGCCATGCTTGCGACCATTAGAGGCAGGCATATCCACGACTGCAAACGACTTTTCCTGTACCTGATCCAAATGATCATATATAGTAAAGTTTACACTAATTAACCCGCTTTTAAAATCTGCTTTATTCGTCAAGGGTCATAAATCATAATCTAGATTATTCATCAATTACAGCTTTCCTAGATTATCGTGTAAATAATTCCGTAGTCGATTGTTTTGCCCGGGAATATATTAATCCGCCATATTTGCTTGATTCCCAGATAATCCGAGTGTTATCTGTTTAATTACAACCGGCGCTACATTGACCACAACAAAAAGATATACAGAAGGACCAGTAACTACAAAGAAACGCTCTTAAACGAAGAGAGCTCCTGAGTTGAAATTATGCCAACTGTTTTATTAGTTATTTAGGTCAAGGTTCCCATATATTGAGTTTGTATGGCTATTGGACATTCATTTCATACGTATATAATCCTTGTGGCAACCCTAGAAGAAATTGCTAGCAACGCGCATGGGTGTGATGTACGTTGTGAACCTGCTGTACTCCTTCCCCTATGGCCGAACTGATGGTCGCGTGACCATCGGTATCGCGGCATCTCTGCCGATACCCATCGCGGTGTCAATTATAAGGCCGGATGGCTCGCCGGTCGTGTAGCTTTCACCACAATTCACACTCTGAGCTATGGGGAATCATTTTATAATGCTGATAGGTAGCTCTTGCAATAGCTTGAAAATCAAGAGGAATTAATCTGCCAAGGAGTGCCGTCTAAAGTTATGGGAATAAAATGAAATGTCTACTTTGTTGAAAGTCTGTGCATGGAGATTAAGTTTATAAATAATACTTTAAGATGCTGCTTAAGTAATGCCAGTTCTTGGTCTATTTCTCATTATACCACCCATTGGAAGGGTTGCTACTTTGAAACTGAGATTTAATGTGCTGCGCACCACCAGGCTACCCATACCACGATAACACAGATTTAATCAATCATTTTATTCAGCCCTCTGCTGGACACAAGCTTCTTTCGAATTGTGCCACGATTGTGAACCAGTCTACCCCAGCAAGCTATTTCATATCATCGGTCCATCTGGCTGGTGAGTGTACCACCGTACGTTTGCCTACAGATTACATAATAGTTAGGTACTTCTCTAGGATCTTATACGATTAAATTACTTACCATTTGCATGGAGTATAAATAAATACACAAAAGAATAAAGAAAATATTGCGGCCATCTTGGAATATGTTTGACATTCCATATTTAAAGTTGCTTCACCAGACCTATAATGTTAAAATCGTCTAGTTCACAAACATGTTTACGTTACGCAGACAATAGTGAATGATTGTAAATATTAGAACAAACGTTAGTATTTGTTCTCGCGTTGAGTTGGTCGGTCATGCATTGTGACGCATGGGTCAATCGGCATTGTTCGGTGATATGTCAAATATGTCGCATTCAATATTTGGATGCATCTAGATGGTAAATAGAATAGAAATGGCTCTCTTGTATCCTTGACACAATGGTCTCTGTTGCATACTCAACAATCCTTCAGTAATCTTGTGAGATTATGTCAAGAAGATTGTCAGCTGTGTCCTCTCATTCGCTATAACAACATAACGCCGCGAGGTCTGTCCGATAGTAGGTTAAATATATGTAATCTGCAGTTTACAATTATAAGTTTGCACATGCAAACTATTGTCCTATATTTCTCGCAGAGGGGTTTTGGGAGGGGAAACACGGCTTTACGAAGCATTTGTTCTCTCGAGGGTTTAGTGAACATGTGCCACCTGATCAACCTAAGCTGTCATGGAACATTGCTATAGTAACTGTGCCTTGTTCCAGCTTGTTCCTGAATGCACTATTGAAAGAAAGTTGGTTATTTGGGAAAGGAGTAACAAACATTCTGTATGTCATCTTCATATCCATAGTCACCTTTAATTTAGGTTGCATTATTAGTATGCAAAAAGGTTTGCTCTAATAATTTTTGAAAACTACGAGGCAGACGCCGCAAATCTGCTATACGGCTTTACATCACAAAATGACCGAAATTCTAGATAAGTATGGCAGACCTAAGTCATTATAGAATTGTACGTCCGTTGGATATTCATAATGCGCTTATTATGCTAACTACCGCCAACGTTTGTCCTAATCTAGATCTATAATGGCTTCCGGTTTTACTGTTGCCAGACCAAGGGATTTGCCACAAATGTGGTATCGTAATTATTTGGAGGTGATTTTTTGATGGCACAGTGGCTATAATCATCTGGCTTTCTGTCGCTATCCCAATTTCGATTCTTGCACGGAAACAAATATTTGTATGACCTACAGATAGATTTCTTTGTGTCTATAATAACACCCACAATACAGGCGTAACCCCATGTTGTAGGGCTAAGTAATAATCTATACTAATATAAAGAGGTAAAATTTGTTTGTATGTAGGGGTAATCTCCGGAACTAATGATCCGATTTTAAAAATTCTTTCACTGGAAAAAAGCTACATTATTCCTGAGTGATATAGGCGATAAATTATATATTCATCATCATCATCAGCCAGAAGACGTCCACTGCTGAACGATGGCCTCCCTCAAGAGGGGGTTTGCCATAATCCCCACACTTGGCAGGCGGCTTGGGGATCGCAGTGGCTCACCGATTAGTGACGACGCAGCTGCCCATGCTACGGTGTCTGGACGCAGTTTTAAGACGTACCAGGGTCAATTATACTTATATTGCACGTGGGTTATGCGGACGAAGTCGTGGGCAAAAGCTAGTATTAAATAAGATGCATGAAGACACAGACAGTTACTTCGTTTAAATCTGTACAGTAAGTTTCAGAGGTACATACGTACACAGGTCCCACAAAACTGACAATTTTTTTTTTTAATTCGACTTTATATTTTTATTAGGTACTATTCTAGAAAATGTTTTACATAATATTGAGGTTAGTGTTATGGATCTTATGATACGGATATTTTTAGATTTCCCAATTGTAAAACATGTTTCGGAAGCCAAAACATGCATGTCTCGCTCACACATTTCATACAAGTTTGAACTTGTTTGGAACATGTGGTACAAGCTTATGAATGATGTTTGAATGAATGGACAATAGTTGGAATGTGTGATGGTCATGGAGATTTCTTAGAAACTATGGCATTTGATACTAACCTGGGACAATTGATATGCAGGGTGTATTAACTCACGCGCCATTAAATATCTATTTATGTTAGTACTTTCACGTAATCAAATTAGCTCCTAAACGACTATCAGCGCTGAATATGGGTCTCTTGATAGACCACTACTATGGAGGGTCGTATGGAAATATATCCCAAACTAATTAGTTACTTAGAACAAATTTTGTTTCGCAGCTCTATTTAGTAAAACTGAACGTTCAGCGTATAATTAAGCAGTATTTCTTGTTGCTCGCCAACAAAGTTCTGTAGCACGATCAAAATACAGTAGTAGAGTTGTTCTTAAGCCATTGTTTTTGGGGACTTTCAATATCAAGAACATGTCAACCCAATCCGGTTTTACAATCTGATAATGTCTGGGGTCAAGCAGTCTGGCGGCACTTAATTAGTTGCTTAGCTCATAGACAATATACATATGTATATAAATAATATATGTTGTAGCCACCCGTTTTGGACAACTTGTCTTTTCTATTGTTTTAATTCACGCCCACTGTGGACTTTAGGTTTTATACCATACGAATAATTTATAATTGGTATATTCGAATTCTTTTGATGATGACATCTTTTTGATTTGTTCTTTAACGGTCTAGGAATGGTAGCGAAAAAGTCTTTGTAAAATAAGTGTAATAATTCAGCCCAATCTGTTCTATTGCTGGGCATGAACATTTTCTCAGAATGTGAAGAGTTTAGAGCATAGATAAATTAGACATCGCCTCGAGAAATTTTAAGCGAATATAAACAAATATTTTGTCTGTACGCGACGGTATATACTTAAGCAGAATTTTTGGTCAATTAGATACAGCAAAGTGACCCATATGTATCCAAATGAAATCCTAAAGCAATTTTATGTATCATTGCATTTGTTATGTAATCTTACGAAATAGTGAAACATAATAAATTTTCTGGAACATTTCCAGATTTTTTACAACTTTCGACTGTACCGTACGTAAGTCGACATCTGTGAATGTCTTGGAGGCATGAATGGTTGTATCAGTATTAACTCAGTATTATTAATATACCTACGAGCAGCGTGGAGCGTGGGCTCGTCCCCAGAAGGACTGGTGACGTCATTACCAGCCCACTTGGCAATATTGGGCTCGGATGACGTCCGTGACGTGTGTACTTTGCTTTTATGGCCTAAAATCAGCTTTGACCGCGTCATTGTGTAATTTTGCGTCTTCGCACCTACTATTTTGCCTTAGATAGGTTTATGGGTTGCTTGGTAACTAGGCGTTCTGTACAGACTTAGTAAAGTGTGTCGAAGTAGGAAGAAAAGATAAGGCATTATTCGCATCTTGCGTACAATGCCTTATCTTTTTCTACGCAGTAGTAGATTATGTAGGGACTAGGAAATGATAGTTAATCTGTACATTGAAAATACTATGGTCTATTTGTATTAGGTAATACAATGTATTGTATAACTAGGTACATGTACGTATATTATTTGTTGCATAAGTTCATGATGAATGCAAACTAGGCAATCTGATCCTTCAGTTCAAACAATACGTTGTGAAGTATAACTCGTCATCCATATTGCACCAATCAGAGTTCGCGTCACATCATCAACAAGAAATGTGGTTGGTCAGTCGTTTTAAAAAAAATGTCCTTTTTATCGTGATTTTAAATCTCCCAATTACCGTTTCCCCAATTTTCTCGTGCCAAAAATTTTATCGTGATTCATTGAGAAGTGACAGTAGTAGGCAAATCAGTCGCTTCCTGCTTACAGCAATTGGTAATGGCGGCGTTTCCCGCGCAAAAGTGACGTGCGGTGAGTGATGGCCGCCGGCGCGGTCCACTAACGTGATAGATTAATTAAAGCTGTCATGTGGTCACATTAAATATTTAGCCGTGGATTGATGGGGACATCGATGAAAGACTGTGTAATGCTAGCCGCCGCGGTCTTTTTTGTAATTTGGACTTGGCATAATGTAATTTGTTGTCATTGTCACTTAGCTATGTATATAGTGTAGTTGATAATTTTTTGTTGCACCTATTTCGTCTATATTTTAAATGTTTAATCTGGAATGAATGAATGAAGTATGTTATTTGATTTGGTGATAGTAAAAGAAACATAATATAATTAGATTAAACATGTAACTTACATCTTTTTTGAACTGTGAAACCTTCGAGTGTCACATGTTAATTGAAAAAAAAAAAACTGAACAGCCTCTTTACTTAAAAATTTTAAACTGCGTTTTTTTTTTTTTTTTGGAACGACTTCCATCCGTCTTTTTTGAATCATCTATTATTACAGTTTTCATATTTTTCACTATAGGTGCCAGACGTTATAATAAAAATGACATAAGATGAGTATTCCGCGTCAAGTTTCGCAAGTGGACGGATGACTTCACTGCAGCGGAAGGAGTGGGCGCGTTCCTGGCGCTAGGATGTCCAGCAGTTGTACATTCCGGATACTCACGAATTAACTAGCCTCTGCCAAGGCGACTAAGCATTCTCATTATATTGAAAATGATATCAATAGCCTATTTTGATGAGAATTTAGCACATAATTGAACTGTCTTCGTTGCTTTCATATGTTGATTGAGCCACCGGAGATCGATGTTGTGGTATAATTAACATATAAACATGGTCATTAGCCTAATAATTTCCTTCAACTGGGATTCCGGCCTGTTTCATAAAACTGGGACTTGTGACAACCAACATGTCACAAGTCTTCCAGTTTTTGGTTATTGGACACGGCGGTTTCCTTACGTTTTCCTTTGCTTTGCCTTTACTGTGATAATAATTCTCTAATATCTAATACGCTGGACTGGTGATCGGCAGTAACATCGCTGGTTCCACGGAACTGGTTCTTCAGACACTAATCTGTTCAGACATGACTGGAGTGGACTTTACTCAGCCACAGACATACATGCAGCACATATATTAGTCTTCGTGTAAGTGTTTGATCGCATTTCGTATTTATCCAGATGGAACTGAATATTAGTAGTACCTCATAATGAGTAAACTCGACAGGCTTAAAATCTTCCATTCCTAGAACAGTTTAGAATGAAGGAAATGTGTTATCATGTAGTTAAAGATGACGTGTTGTAAAGTATTGTCAGTAAACCACTTTGTCACCTAACGTAATATTTGTCAGTGTATGTCGATAATTCATTCGTTTTACTATGACAGTTATAAAAGAGGATTTTCTTTTCTTGTCTATTCAGAGCCTAAAAGGAAAGATTATGATTTTTTTCGTAATAAGTCGATATTGATAAATTTTTATGTCAGTAGAGGGTCAATTAACAAAAATGAGATTTATTGCGTAGAGTATTTATCGCCTACGCTTTTTCTTAAAGGGGGAGATATATAAAGTCAAACACCCAATATTAAGAAATGTCAAAATTAATAGAAATAAGGCAGAAGAAAGAAGATTTAAAGATTTACATGCTTAAAATATGGTATACAATGGTGTTTAGACACGTACCTACATAAAGTTAAGCATAGTTTGTTAGAGACTATGTATAAGAATATCACCAGTCTCCCACAAATAAAAATGTAACTAAAATGTTATTTGTCAGTTATCATCAAAATTGGAAAGTATCTAATAAGTAAGCTTTATATTAAGCTTTCTGATTTGTTTTTTTGTGAAAAAAATATATTTTTTATTACATATATGTATATTAGAGATTTGGCCAAGAGAAAGGGAACTTATTTTAAATATGGTGTGTGGTGTATGGTGCAGGGTCACGTTCAAAAGTGTGGATTTACGAAAGTTATGAAGAAATTCGTGACAGAAGACTGTGGTTATTTATGAATATACGTCATTACGTGTGGTTTAGGTATGTTTGTTAAGTACGTATTATTCAATTGGAGTAGGAAAACGTATACAAACCTCAAACATATTTATTTACCAAATTCAGTCAATTAAAAATAATAGCACGAAAATAATAAAATACAAAAACATGCTTTTTGCAAACACATATAAGCGCAGGTAAAAGGTGCGTGAAGAAAACTAATTAAGTTAGAAAATAATCCCTATCGTGTCCCGTATTTAGCGCACCTAGTCTAGACTCTAGGCGACCTAGCTCGTTTATGCCTACGCGATGTGGGTCAAGTGGGCCCCAGAGCACGATTCGATTACATACTATGTACCTACGTAGGTACTTGCACACTAGTAAATAATATTCGGAAAGAACACTATATTCTTTCATAAGTCGGTTGAGAAAAAGATAGAGGGGTAGAATCCTGTTAGAGTGTACCTATGTGTGATATATCTACATACTTTTAAAGCTTTCGTACAAAAGTTTCGTACAATATATAAATTGTCAATAATAATAAATAAATTACCAACTTCATATTATTTTATCTCGAATGCAGCGAAGTTTAAATGGCTTATTCTTTTTCGAAAACTTAATTGTAATTGAACTTAATTAATTTGGATTAAAGAAGATAACAATCAAATTCTCAATTTTCTCACGGGAATGACAACATCCATTTGCAAAAAAAAAAACAAGTTTGAAAAAAAAAACACGGATTCCGTAATGACAATGGACATTACCCAACTAGGCTGTAAACCTCCACAGGTGTCAATACCTTTGTCATAAAATAAAAATCCTTTTTTACAAAGACAAAAAAAGTTAGTCTAGTTCGTTCGCACGATGCATCTCATTCATAATTTCATAAAGGTTCATTCATGAATAAGACAATCAATGTTTGCAAGAAACTACTTTGTACTCTTTTGAATATCCTTCTACTATAATCTGCGGAACAAAATTCATTCATACCTCATACTTTTATTACCTACCTTTTACGGTAGTGTACTATGCGGTTATTGGAAATACAATGTCATGTTGGACAATGAAGACCAAATACGAATAGTGTATTGACAATTTGTTTCGTAGGCTGGTTGTAGCATAGCTGAACAACGTAAAGCTTAGTGCAAGCACAGGTTTTGTGAAATTTTCCTTTAGAATAAGGTATTTCCAGGAAAGTTTGGAGGCATAGCATTGACCCATTTCTTTATTCTAAATTTTACTCGTGTGATTTCGCGTTCACCAGTTTCGATTAGTGACGTGCCTGTGTATTTTTATTCACCGATTCATTGATTTCTGTTTACAGATATTTTGTGAGTAATTTCATAGTTTTAGACGTGATTCAAAAAGATTTCAAGTATTTCGTAATATAATAAAGGCTTCTCGGTAGCGATGATGCTACTTTCGCCCGGTGATTGATACATTCGTTAATCACACGCGAAAATAATTCGTGTGCCAAACTATGAGGAATCGCAAACATTGGTTTAGATTATTCATACACTTGTGTATAGATTACTGTACTGTTTAAAATAGAAGATATACGGTTGGCTGGGTAATATCTGTATTTTGCGAACAATTTATTAACAATTTGGTGATTAATCTGACGAGTCGGGCAGACCATGAATAATAATATATCATTCGTAATGTTTTTTATTCAATATGATAATAACAGATTGACAACAGATTTCTCTTTAGGATGTTAACTCCCTAATATATGATTCTTTAGGGTTTAGAATTATTGCCTCTACTTATTTTACGAATATATTTAAATAGTTATATAGTATCCCGTTAAATACATCACCTTTTACGCTTTTAGTAATGAAATATTTTGAAAACATATATTTGAAATTATGTAACTACAGTAAAATACTTACATTCCTGGGTCAGTTTTACCAGCGCGTGATATTTTTCCCACGGTGCGCACAGTGGGCACACAGTGTTATCTGGGGCCAGTCCCCGAGCAAACAAAAGGATTGTCTCAGATTAACAGCTAATCTAGAGAACGCCTAAATAGTTTTATGTTTACGTAATTGCGATTGTCTAACTCCGGCACTATCACCGTAAGGCATAGGTAACTGCTTCCATCATCAGCCTATTAATACGAGTATTCTCACTACGGGGACTCAGACCTTTTTTCTGTAATCCAACATGCAAGCCCAGTGAAAAACTATTGGTGCCACTATATGTATTTCTATCTATCTGGATTTGGACGAATTAACGAATGCTTTGCCACAAGTGAATTCTTTTTACCTTTAATTTGACCATGCACGCTGTGTGCAGATTTTCTATGTTCTCAACATAAATTACTCAACGATGTTAAGCATTTCGGTGAGCATACATTAAAACATTTGCTTAAACTAAGCTCATCACCTAAGTAGATTTTCATACAAAACAAAGTCAAAACATCTGTGAGTAAGTCGGGAGAGAAAATACCTTTAAACAATGCTGCCGCCCTTTATTATTTAATCTGTACCCATTAAGTAATTACTAATTTACCTGTAATTCTGAATGTCTTATCAACGGCCGCTAAGCGCCGCCGCACCCGCACGTGTTAGGAATTAAGTTAAAACTTATTGTAACTTATATTGTTTAACATAAATATTGTAATAGTTATCCTTCGTAGATAATAGGCTGCATGCATTTTTGTCTTTTGCTTCAATTACAAAAATGGGAAGGAGAAAAGCGGATTAAGTCAAGCCATAGACAAGGTTGTTAAACATCTGTTTGTAATTAGAATATAGGTAGTTATAGGTAGTTTATACCTGGGCGTGGGTTATTTGGTGAGTGAATAAATTAAAAATTGTTCATCATTTGTTTTTGTAGTTTACTGGCTGTTTTTAAAACTGTTTGTTACACTATGTAAGTTTCTTGTTAATACAATTTTCTAAGTATTATCTTGTATAGACGACGAATTAATTATACCGGTTAGAAATAATATTGTTCTTATTAAAATCCGACCAGTAATTTTGAATGGCTACAATAACATATTAATATCAGTCGGTTTTCCTTACCTTTAATGAATGAACTATAACAGAGATTCTCAAACTTTTTTTGGCGACGGAACGCTTATGGAAAACGAAATATTTGACGTAGTCCTAAGTAGTTTATATATATACTTTATTAATGATCATATTACTTGACATTAACATTTGCATCTAATGGGAGGTATGAAAATGTTTTATACTTTTCATCAATTGTTTGATGTCAGGCCATATAGAATGGAGAAGAACTGTGAAGAGAGTGACCTAGGGCTCCGCGGAGCACACTTTGAGTATAGAGTGTTATTGTTCCTACACTATGTACTTAAATTAACTATTAATAGTTGTGTTTATGTTATATTGAAGTGTGTACGTGATATTGATAGAGGTATTACGTATTACGTTTGTGGTTTTCCATATTTTTATATGACTCAGAATCATTAGAACAAAGTATTATTTAATTCGCCAGTATTCTAGCACGCGTAGAAATATGAATAGGACTTTATGTCCGTGCATAAAATATATTTGAAACAGGTGATGTTGTAAAAATACATGGATTAGTTTTAGTGTAAATATAATGTACAGCACCAGGCTGTTTACCAAGTGTGGTGATTACGGTAATGTTGTTTAACGTCCGTACACTGTAGCGATGCAATCCTTTTTTCGTGGTTCTGATCTTGGTTCAGATGGGTTTATTCTAGTGGTGGAAACTGCTATGGCCGGTAAGTATATTATGTGATTGTGAAGCGTTGCTTTAAGAGTCTACATGCGATAGTGGTATGGCACAATATAGTAGAGCCTCTTTACGTAAGCCTCATTAGACGACGACGAATATTATTTGTTGTAGGTTGACTTCAACATTTTGTTTCTTGAGTTAGTTCATGTGTTTGGTTTTATTTTGTTGTACAGTTTTATATTCTAGCATCATATGTATTCTTAGGGAAAAATCGTAGGCCACTATATCGACTGAAAACGATTTAATTTTACTAAGTAGGTATAATATCCATGTATGGCGAAATTGCGGTAAATGTCACCAACCAGCCAGATAAGGCGCGTACTCACGATGCGTCAGTGCAAATATTACGTCGCAAGTTGCTTCAATAATACGTGTACTTATAAGTATTGGAAAATGACCTATTTGTAAGCTATCATGTTCTTTGTCCGAGTAAGCTATAAGCAAAGCTGTACAATGTATAAGAACACGTTTTTTGCCTCAGATCAACTTCGGGTGCATGCGGTGTGTTGGTGTCGCGGATTCGATTCCCGCACGGAACAAATATTTGTATGATCTACAGATAGTTGTTTCGGGTCTGGTCGTGTGTGTATGTGATATGTATGTTTGTAAAAATGTACCCACGACACAGGAGAAATCCTAGTGTGGGGCAATGTATATAAAAAAAAGTGATTTACGTCATAGGTCTCCTGCACTGACCGATAACTAGCAGGTAACGGAAGTGGTTTTACCGAAATAATGGTGCTCTGAACTTCTGTACAGCCTGGAATTTTATGGAACCGAAGTCTTCAGTCGGAAACGAAGCGTAATTTCCAGTTCAATCTCCATTGCTGCACTCGAGTGATGCAGCTGAATCAATGTACTTGGTAAAGGATCCATGGATATAGCAATAGCAATTGTAGAATACCAAACAAACAAAGGTTATTCCCAAGATGCACATTGCTTTTCCTATAACAAGTTTTCTGAATCCGTAATCAGTTTCGCGGAGTATCTGGCGGTTGATTAGTATTTACGGTTCTCGTTCTTAGCTAGACGTGTCCCACTTTTCGGGTATTGTTGTGTTGTTTGTCATCCGCAGCTCGAATCTAACCACTGCATGGTATTTACGTCTCTTTTTAGTTATGACATCTTCCTAGAAACTGTGATAACCATGTGGCAACTGGGGTATGTCCAGATAATGTGCAATGTCCAGCACGAAAGTGCTGTGCTCTGTTTTCTGGTTGGCAGGTTTCCACATGAATAAGAAAAGTCAGAGGTGCGGGCTGGGATCTCCGGCAAAGAAGACAAGCATTCAACCGCTAGGTAAGTATATGTACGAGGCTTTTGTAACATTTGTCACCACCAGTCTGACGTGCCAAACGAGCAATATCCTTAACAAAAAGCGAATTAGCGTGAATTGTCGGCGCCACGCACCGCTCAGTGGCGCACGCGCACGTACCTGTTATTGGATGATTGCGCATGATTGCATGATTGGACTCATGCCGTAACATCCTTATCAGACGTGTGACTCACCGGGAATTTTCCATTTTCCGTGTAGAAATGTGTGGGGCCGGAGGTGTCTGTCTTAAATAATAATAATATTGTGATATAAATATAAATATAAATAGTAATATTGTGTAAAAAAAGAAAAATCTTATGTAGATAGATTTGCGTTACTTACTCTAAAATTATGATGCCTGGCATTATTCTCGCTCAAACCAGGCTTGTGTTCAATAGTATACCATTGACATTTTCAATTAACCAATATCACACTGACAGTTAATTAGTTATTTATTAAGTCCTATTATCGGTTACAGCTATAAAATGAAATAATTGCATTATATGGACAACATTATCTCACCCGATGACTCCGATGACTGGCTCGGCATAGGACGGTTTAGCCCGGTCTTTGCCATTATCTCTTGAATACTTTCAGCTTATATGTCTACTTACAGGGGTTAAGCAACAGTGTTTATATAAGAGCCTACCTTTCTAATACCAAATAATTGAATATTACTGACTTAAATATACTGAACAGTAAATTTTTATTTCGCGATTTTAGGTTTGGTACCATCCTAAAAGTTGTTCGTATTGATGAGTACAAGAACGACAGAACGGAAGAACAGATACTCGTAAGTACCTCTATCATGAGTTTTTTACTATTTACTTTTAAAGTAAAAGTAAATTTTCATGATAGCGATTTTAGTTCTTAACCTTTAATATTAGGGATTAAAGTAACTAACATGACATCTCTATAAAATAGTAAATAAAATCTTTATTATGATTAAAGATAAAGATATTTTTTATTTGTAAACATGTGTGTCAAGATTAGATGTCACATTAACGACTCTAATCTCTAATGTAACCAAGTTAAGAACTAAAATCGCTATCATGAAAATTTACTTTTGCTTTGATAGTAAATAGTAAAAAAGACTTATGATAGCGGTAAAGGACTATAAATGTAGGACCTTATATTAATATGGGCAACAGAGCAGAAGAAATACAGCTTCCCCAGTTTCTTAAAATTAATTACTCATAGCAGTCAAGTCTCTTACGTAAACAAAAACCCACAGTTAAGGAATTTACCTAGGTTTTGTACATTGGTAGGTATCGTTTTGTATTGTAACATGATTTTGTGGTTCGATAGTCTCTGGGTTTTGCCCCCACATTGATCAAAACTCAGGGAATATTACGGCACCTATGGGCCGACCATTAATGCATTTCTGATTTGAATCAGAATGGTCGAACCAGATTATTTTTTCAGAAATAGCTTACCTGAACGTTTTGACAGTACCTGCAGTCGAGTTACCGCTAATAGGTTAGTTGACTGCATGAAAAATAAATTCTGAAATCTTGTTTGGTAAATAGTTTTCTTCTAAAAACTCAGTAAAACTTAATCTCTTTCTTATGTTTGGCGTTTTCAATTTTTAATTTCTCAAAATCACACTATAAGTATGGGTGTCAGTGGCAATGAAAAACTATGACGTCACGCTTTTGTATTCCAAACAATTTTAGAACAAAATGTAGTGCACACGACTGTAGTAGATATTGTCAGTATTGTTTCGAAAAGTTAATAAACCATCACCTTAGTTGGGGCCTACATTTAGTTTAATGGCTTATTCCGCTGCGTGTTGCGGGTTCGATTTTCTTTGTAGATTAAAGTTTAAAAAAAAAGTTAAGCTAAATTGAACAACATGAATACTAGTTGAACGCAAAATTAACAACACTTAGGACTTTACACATCTCAGACCTTTATTCATTAACTTAAACACATTACGGGCAACAACATCAATACCAATTTGCATTACTAATACATATTACATTACAATATTGTAACCAGTATTCCTATATTTTTATCGACGTTTTAACATGAAAATTTTAGTTCGCTCTCGTTCATTCCTAGTGCAGTAGGTACAGCCTGTACCCAACAATTAGACATGTCCGCAGATGCCGAACGCGTGCGGTGTCGCGCTGCGCCGCAAGCCGTCTACGAACATGTCATTATATGTGCCATTTGAATAATTAGGTATCTGTGGAAATTGTTACTTTCCAGACAACCGTACATATACAAGATAATGTGAACGGTATTGCTAAATTTTGTTGTTTTATGTTGCTATTTACATATATATGTTATTTTACAGTCTGACAATCGTCTAACTTTAGGGTATCATAGTATTTCCTAGTAATTGTACAGCGGCGAAGCTCAGATGGCAGATGCTTTGCGTAACCAGATGCTGCTGAATACTGATATTTAGCAGCGTATGGTTAGACCGGGAGTTTTCCCCATATATTGGCTAACAGGTGAAGCAGACGGTGAAGGTGTCAGCGATGTATGGAAGAAGCAAACGTCATTCAGCTCTGGTTCAGCAATCCTTGCGTAGCTGGACCCTGTTCGACGGTCTCATATCTGAACTGAACATGACCACTGAGGGTGAGTATCGTACAATGAAAGTTAGTAGTAAGTTCATCGCGATCGTTGTCAAAAGCTGGACAATCTGCTTCATTTCCGGTGCGTTGCATCATAGTATATTACTGGCCTACCTTATACCGGTTTTTTTATACATAGTCAGACAATGAATCACAGAGCAGCCTTTTATTCCAATAAAATAAAAGTAGGTGCATAAATAAAAAATAAAACAATTTACGCACTGATCAAAAACGCATTGGTCGCATTGATCCGCATACCAAACGTTGAGTTCGTTCATTTCGCTGAATGAATGATATGATTCACAATGACGTTCAATGTCGCAGTTTTCGCGGTAATCCGTGGCCTTTCCCGCGAACTGACGCACCATAGAGTAGGATGCTGTTTGTTTTAATCGTTTTGAAATAGTGGGTGGCATATATTTTATGAATGAATTGACTGATATTGCAGAATAGAAATACATAACTAAAATTAATATTTGAATACGTATTTATTTTGATAACTCGTTTTTGGTTGAATAAAATTAAAGGCTGCAAACTGCAGTTTCGGGCTTCAGCAAAATTGCATTAGAAACGCACACTGGTGTAATTATAATTATGCTGTTGCCTTGCAGCAGGAATGCGGTCCGTCTATGCACTGTTATGTTCACTCTTTAAAAGTAACAATTTGCATACCAGTTTCAAGCTATTTCGTCGCTCACGGATTTAATATTACAAATTACTTGCGGTATTTCAAGAAAGCGGGGTTCAAGTTCAACCGCTTTAATCGATAAAAAATAAAAATGTTTTATATAAAACCAGGTTTTATTAATTGTTTGTTCTGTTGAGTCACTAACACGCGTCCTTGCGCACTATGTCAGGGCTCCACACTGTTTACAATCTCACGCAGTAGGAACTTTGTTTTATTATCTAAAATGATTCACTGCGCAAGAATCCGCGCAATTGCATAAGATGCAGCTTGTTTTGGAATCTACTGATACTGCCATACAAGGACTTGTGTGAATTCCCTTGCTACGTCATGATAGTAATTCTGTGTTTATAGACAATAGAATACCCGTACTATGGTACATAAATAGACAATTCCATTTGAGATCCATTAAACTTTACAATAATAACATTAATAACGAATAGTAAAGAACAATAAATATATGGCTATTAATTACATAACAAGAGCAACATAATTTTTCTTGCTCAAGATTGAAGAAATCAAAGGAGAACCGATGAGACTTTCCAGTCTTGTTTGGTAAGGCATTATTTAAAAGAAGAATAATTGCGAAAGCAGCTTTGAAAAAATGACAGTTGATCTGAATTATACCTACTTAAAAAACAAATAATACATAAACAAATATGACAAATCTGTGGCTATGGCTATACGAGGAAGATTTAACTATTTATTAAATCTCTGGAAAGGAAAAAAATAATTAATGCGGTCTTGGAAAAGCCAAAAGAAAAAAAGAAAACTTGAACGTGAGTATCGGGGCAGTATCGGATCAGTTTCCTTTGCTTATTTAAATCGAATGAATGAAAAAAAAAAATGCCTATGGCATGAATCCATTTTTTTACATGGGCGGTACTTCATAATAATTTTAATGGCTATCAAAGTTAGTTTAATTGTTCAAAACTTTAAAGTATAGCATTAAAATAGTTCCTAAAACCCGTTACACGCTGGTTGTGACCACAGGGTGTCGAGTTACGTAAGGGTAACGCCTCCGTATCGATTCAAAACAAAGTTATTGTACGTTACGAGTGTTATTGACGACTTTGACGATTATACCATCATGGGGCCAAGGATCAGAAACTTTATTGAAAAGAAACCCATGTAAGTGAAGAATTTTTTGTTCAAATTTTAATACAGAACAAGAGATTTTAGAATATAGCGGACTTTTAAATTTTTTGTTGCATTTGTAATTTTGTGATCATTCCAATTCACACCAGTCTGGTGATGGGGCTCGGGCTGGTGATTAGGCGACCATATGATCCAGGAGTGGGCTAAATTATTATTATAAGTAGTACTCATTAGTGTTACTTGGTTATCTTATCACGCCATCTGTCGGACAGCAGAGCCTGGTCGATAAGCGTGTACTGCTTGCCAATTATATTGACGATTGAGAAAAACAGATTATATTTGCATTGTTTTAGAGATACTTACCCTCGGTTTTTATAAGTCTAGTCAAATCTCTGATCATTACAAATCTTATATTAGCTGCAACCCACATTAAGAGTCAATTCAACAACCTATTACAGGCAATTGACTGATATATTTGGTCTGTCTTAAAGATTTCGAAGACCGTGAAGTTATATCGCTTATGTATGTGTCTTATCCTACAACAGAAATGTGGCTGTGCGACCATTAAATTTGCTCACGAATATGTTAATATTCGTGAGCAAATTTAATGGTCATAAAATAAAAAAATCCATAGCCAAAAGTTGGTGACGTGTGTCCTTATCATATAACAGTATCGGTCGTAAAGCAGTTGCTTTATAGCGACCGTCGTTACAACTTTATTGCCAATAACGACTATCGACCGTGTCCCGTAGACGTCTAGTGGTTTAGGAAGTTTGAGGGATATAAAAGTAGGGCAACCTATGAAAGTGGGTAGGGTAGGTATAGTGTGTTGTAAGGGTTTGTTTTATTTCCGCAAAGAATTTGGATAATAATTATAATAGATTATACTATATGTAATTGATTTCTGGGAACTTATTCTTTGAAAAAGGAAAGTTATACGTACGTAAACGAAAAGAAGTCGGTTAATGAATACATCTCCAAAAAAGTAGAGCGTTATATTAAGCATGCATTTACAGCGGTTATGCAACAATTATGCAATTATCGTCAATTTCATTGGTTAGATGCTGATTGTTTTTATGCTTGTTAAAACTCGAGAAGTTAAAATATCAGAAGTTTTCGACATGAACGGTTCATTTTGGCTATTTCACACTTTGTTCTCAATAAGTGGAGTTCGGTGCGTCATTAATAAGCGCATTTACACAGAAGTATGAAATTCTTTACACCTCCAATTTGTCTTACTTCAGTATATGAACATAACAACATATATCACGAAAGAACATCAAGTGCAGTCCCACGGATAAACAGCGGATGATGGAAAACAGTTTAGTTGAAAGAAGACGGACGAAATTCATTTCTTTATGTTACTTGTTACTAGTTAATTAACAGGTTTTTCTACATATATAACTTGAATAAACTTAAATAAATAAAATTGACTGATGGGCAAGGGTCTCTTCTCAGAACGAAAAGGGTTAGGCTTTAGTCCACCACGCTGGCCTAGTGCGGGTTTGCGGACTACACACACCGTCAAGAACTTTATGGAGCCCTCTCAGGTGTGCAGGTTTCCTGACGATGTTTTCCTTCACCGTATACGCCAGTGATAATCAAATTCTGATCCGCACATGGTTCCGAAAAGTCAGAGGTGCGGGCCGGGTTCGAACTCAGACCCTCCTGCATGGAAGGCAAGCGTTCAACCGCTAGGCTATCACTGCTGTTTAATAAACTTAACATTACAAAATTATTTATACCTATTTATGAACTTAATAAAAAAGTTTAATAAATCGATTAGTTCTCGTTTATTAAATAGTCGGCCAAATATTAATTTCATGCTCGTAATTAATTATGGGTTAACTGATGAGGTTATTGATACAATTTAATATAGGCGTGGTTCCGTACAGAACATTTTATTTCTAAATGTTTTGTTTTCTGTTGTTTCGATTTTGACTTATAAACGTTTGAGGAGTAGGTAGTCACCAGGTTTCGTAACGGGATAGCGTCAGGCCTAGGTCACTCGGGAGGCTCTTTCTGTGCATCCCTAAAAATATGTAACGTCAAGGGTATTTATGGTAATATCAGTCGTTTTTTGCTCAAATATGGACATTGGGCAGTCCTCCAAATAGTTGGTATTTCTGTAGAATACGTATAATTTAGTCTCCTCCTCCTTGCTTCGTTCTCAAGCTGTGGCCAGTAATATGTACGAAGCACTTTTTCTAGTAATAAGTATTTAGGCTCTACTCTATATAAATAGGCAAAACAATTTTCCATCTCCTGCAAAATAAGTAATGTGTTTGTCTCAATAAAACAGTCTAATGCTTTTTTTATTTCGAACCATCATGGAGTTGTAGGAGCGGAGTTGAAACTACTTTCATTAAAATAATTACTTACGTCACTATGTGCACAAATATCTACAATTTCTTTTTAGGGGTTTTCGATCACCATCCTCTTCACTGACCCCTGACCACCGCTAGCATCATTACGGAGCAATTTGTCTGGCGGTCTGTCGGTCCCCAGGTCGCCGAGCGTGAAGCACAGGTGCGGTCACGCTGCGCGCACGCACCTGAACAACTCTTATTGATTTTCACTGTCATTAGTTGCTGAACAGATTTAGGGGGCAAGCTTCACCAAGGGTTGATTGATTGTGAGAGCATGTAGTGTTAATTTAGTTGTAAATTGTAGTAGCTCTTATCCTCTATGAAATGGCTGTGTTTTCCGAAGGGTAGCGGTAGAGGTGTACCTATTTTTGTACACCTATGTTTTGATGATGCCGTTTTCAGTGATAAAGGCGAGTCTTATGATATTCGACGGGCACAATTCCGAACTCCGACCGTATTGAGAATTTTCTCACAGAACAACTTAATACTTTGGTCAACTCAGGAATCGAACTCTTGCGATTGATAGACCATAGGGGCGGTTTTTTTTTCTCAAATTAAAAAGCGTCTTAACTAAACATTATTACAGAAGTAAATTCACAAGTCTTATTTTTAATTGCATACTAGAGCTTATTATGCGGCTATATTCAAAGTCCGCAAGTTTCACAAAGCTAAGCATAACAATAAATATTTAATCAGCCAAAAGAGTTTAACCTTAAACTCTTGAACAGAATAATTGTTAAAAATACTGTGGATTGCGACAAAATAATTGCTAAGGGGTTTGCTACCCCTGCACGCCACCAAACAGTATAATTGAAGAAGTAGCAGTCTGTGCATGAGCCCATATATGGGGCCAATAAGACGCAATTATTTTTTAATCGAACTGCACAATTTAGAAATTATAAAACCGGTTACTATATTTTCCCAAAAGGGACTAGTAGCACCTACTATTAGAATCGATCAAGGCTGTCTGAGCAAGGAAGTGGTTGTGCTTTCAATTAATTCAGAACCGTTATGAATATGTAGCAGTAGGCAGAAAGTGATAATTGTCACACTTACAACAGTAGCTTCAAAGGAAATTAACTCGGATTTAAAATGTAAATGTGTGACGCGCCAAGAATAGCTATTAGTAGCATCACCTGGCTGGCTGTACCTGACCTACATAACTAATTATATAAGGCTATATCAGTACACTATACACCAGACAATCGTAGATTCATATATCTTTCTCATTCCCACTCACAGAGATTTTTATATTCATTACTCCAGATATTTTCATCACCACGTCTCTTTAAGCGCTCATCGCCTGACATACCACTTAAACCCAATATGTCATGCCAAACATACTTACTGAAATTACATAAAAGGGGTAAGAAATTCCCGGATAACAGAAGGCAATTTGTCATCGCATTTCAGCGCATAACCCTTAACAAAAAGTGACTAATGCCAGGAAAAAACGTACATTTTTTACTGTATGTCAACCCTTCCCCGCGCCGCATTTAAGTTCATTAATCAAGTTGTTAATACACCCCCAGTTATAATGACCGAGACAGACTAACGTATAACCAGCGTAGGGTTAAATACGGTTAATTGATATTTTCGCTTGGTGTCACAATTTTAAGGTTGTCTGAGCAGGGTTAAAGCGAAAGCGTTGCCAATAGGGACAGGTTATGGTAAATATATTGACAGTTCCATATTAGGGTTGTTTTTATTATATATTTATATCCGAATCAAAAACGATCGTATGTTTTAACTCGCATTTCATAAACACAGTCTCCCAAGTTTTTTGAATATTTAGAAATTATGATACTTTCGTAGCATATCAACTAAGAGATTGATTTTCACAAATAGTCGGTAGACCAATTTTTACAAATAGCAGGTATTAAGTTGTGCTATGTGATAAGATGTACCCATATGCCAAAGATGTAGTTTTATACTGGTAACATCACATAGAAGTAACCCCAAACATCCGAAACAACTTGAGTTAGAAATACATACATAGACAGTTTCTTCCATAAAAAGTGTAACATTAATGGAATTCACTTCACGTACGTTTTGCGTCATCTAATATTAGATTTACGTTACGTACCAAATTGTAATGGTGAAAAAAACACCAACCAATCTGACCTCCAGACAGACATTTGTAACACGATGAAATTAATCCATGAGGAACTAGTGTCTCGTCTAGGCCGTCTAGCCGTCTTAATGGTAATAGTTTGTTAGTTGGCAAGCCACCATTGTATCTTGCATCGCGTTTCGGATGAGCTGGCTGCTGACGTCTAGGACTCTGCCTGCTTGTTATGAAAAGTCTGGGTGTAATGGCTAGTGTAATACAGGTGGCTCTTTTTTATAATTTTTGGGTGCCATAAGTTTGTACTAATGCACTAGGATTTCTCCTGTATCGTGGGTACAGTTTACAAACATACATGCTACATGCAGACACAACCAGATTCGAAACAACTATCTGTAGATCATACAAATATTTGTTCCGTGCGGGAATCGAACCCGCAGTGCAGAAAGCTAATTATTTAGCCACTGCGCCAACCGTGCCGTCAGTTTCCTCTTCTTCATTAGGTTTGGCCTTAAAATAAACGAACCATTCTGTGCGAAGTAAACGTTTTGAATGCAAGCAGCGTCAGTATTTTTCAATTATTCTCATTGGTCCTATATTAAGCTTTCTGTATTTGCAGTGATTGTCCATTTCCGCTTTTCTATCGATATTTTCTCTAGCTGTTCACTGCCTGTTTAATTTGGCAAAACTATATTATTAGGGGGATATACTCGTTTTGAATATGTGATGCGATTCATGGCCCGAATACAAGAAATGTACTAATACGTATCACGACGGCCCAAATCTCTGAATGAGGATATTACCGTCTATTTTTATAAGTTAATCAGTTATAGAGAAAAGAAAAGTAGTCTTATATAAACATCCTGTATAAAGTCTTACGCATGAAAACATTCTGTAAAAACTGTCTGCCAAACGTAGTGTCGGCGACTGTCGGCCAAAGTTTTGGCGAAGTGCTATACTTTTGTGCTTAGCCAAGTTGTAGCGAGTTTGATTCCTGTTTGAGGTTTATGTCGCCGTTGTGTTTAGTGGAAAACTTTTATATTTTTACTGTTTGAAGTAGTTCTATGAAAAATAATTAAGTTTTTTTTTATGGGTTCTTTTAGGTTACGCAGGTCCTCTTTAATGTCTAACAGTCTTCTTTATCTTGTCTATAGATCTAATTAGCTGGTTGCCCGCGACATTGCGTGTATTTTATATTTATTATCCATTTAGTGCTTTGCTGCAATTGTAAAGATAAGCCTGTGTCCTTCTCAAGGACCCAGGCTACCTCTTCGTAAAATTTCATAACGATCAGTTCAGTGGTGTAGTCGTGATAAGGTAACAAACAGATAGGCATGTGGATAAGTAAGAACAATGCTAAAACTAAAGTTTCCTTAACGTTTCGTCACAAATCATGTTGTTATTACACTATAATAAATCTCTGTACTGTGTTATACTACCATGTTGCTATCATTCCATCTGTAACACCATACAAACTTATTTCAATCTGATATGTTATAATTTTCTTCATTTCCCAGACCTCGTGGAAATTCATGACTCGAAAGTTGAGGAAATTAGACGACACGATTGATGGCGTCAGGCCACGTGTTCAACTTAATATACTTCTGTAAGTATGTCTGTCCTATCCTATCCTATTAATATTATGAACGTGAAAGTTTGTGAGGATGGATGGATGGATGGATGGATCTTTGTTACTCTTCCACGCCAGAATGGCTGAACGGATCTGAATGAAATTCGGCACAGAGATAGATTATAGTCTGGAATAGCACTTAGGCTAATTTTTATCCCGGAAAAATGTACGGGTTCGTTAACCACGCGGGCAAAGCCGCTGGCGGAAGCTAGTCTTAGATATTTTATTGATGTGTGATATGTGTCTTGTACCTACACTACTATACTTAAAGTATAAGAGATTTCTTCAGTTAATATATTAAATTAGGAGAAATTCTGTATCTCTTGTCTTGTCACCAAATCACCTCGTGGCCAGGCAGATTATTGCTCACATGTAGAAAGCTGGATTCGGGTCACAAATACGGTGGAATGACTATCCAGTTCGTAAGACTAAATGCAATCAATGATTGGTCCCAGTATAGCTCTGGGACCAGTATAGCTGGATTAGTTGGACTGCTTTGCAGACACCATATGTGCATTTTTTCACAATTCCTCTTTTTTGGGAGTCAGCTATGTCCAGGAATAGACTGTTGTACGTCGTTGATAAATGAATACCTTTGCCTGTCTTCTAGTTTCTTCATGTAGATATATACATATTTCCATAGACAACAAACGAAACGGCAATATTCAATCAGACATATAATCTAAATATTTCTCGTCGGATCATTCGCGCGATAACTTTTTCTAAGACAATGCGTTTCCCGTCGGCACCACATTGTGACGTTTTCCCACATCGCTCACCGTGTCGATACTCTGCACACCCACTTTCACTGATCGTTCCAGGGTGTGCACTGTGCAGCATGCATGTGCTCAGTGAGGGGCTGTCCTTTAGCCGCATATGATGAGAAGCAGCATTGTTATTATTCGTAAATATCGACTTTTAGTTGCGCTTTGTAATATTCTGTATTAGGCGTTATAAAACTACATAATCATATAAACTGTGGCCTGTGAGTGTCGGAAAAAGCGACAAAGAGATTATGTCAACAGGTGCTTTACATAATCACCAATTATGTCAATTTTCCATAACACCGTTGTTTCTGTCATAAGGTATTCAGCACTTAGACGATTTTACGAGTAGTAATGCTGATAAGTAATTTTACAGAGACCTAACACGTAGTTACTATTCCAAAAATATACTTAATAGTTCCACAATGTCAGTGCCAAAAATATTTCATTCATGTCTTCACTGTTTTATGGAAGCCCCTTTCATTATAATGTATTCCTGGCCGATTGCCAGTCTGTTCTAGCTAAAAGAACTCATCCTTGCGGTCGATACCGACCAAATGGATGTTCCTAAAGGATTACGGGATGTCACAGTAAAAAACAAAAGTATTCCAAATCATTTTATTCGTCTCCTCTTATACAAATAACTTAAAAAATTACGTACATTATTAATTTATTGTTACATTTCGATATATTTGTACAATATTTGTGGTTCTCGTATAAAACTATTGTACCTACATATTAACATTAAATACACATTTTTGGAACAAATGCATGTTTCTGAGCATTCTCTTTGAAACTGAGTATTATATAATTAGGAAAGAATATTGAAATAAGAGCGTAATTGTTACATAGTTTGAGTATATAAATAAGGTACCTATTATAAATATATTCGACAGTAACACCACGCCTCACATCAAATTGACAACCCAATTTTTGTCAGCTTTTGAGGTGACTAAGAACATCGTGTGCTGGATGGAAAGTAGCATCCACAGACATACTGCGAAGACTGTTTCCCGAAGAGATGCATCAGTCACTCTGCGTCGCCAATTCTACTGTGAATACAAACACGTGGTACGCTTTCTACCAGTCTGCGCGACAAAGGTAGGTTTATGTTATAACTTCTTAAAAATGTTCAAAAGTAAGTACAGCATTATGTCGTATTGACCAGTTAATTTGACACCGGCAGGTGACCGCCTTAATAATATGCTTTGCTTAATGTCTCGTACGTATATATTACAGGTAGTATTGCTAACTGTCCATGTTATTGCTTTACCTTATGGCTGTATTAACACACCTATATATGTATAAGACTTCCATATATTCAAAAATACAAATACAAGCTAGAATTACAAGGTGCATAACGCCTTGTATATGAACAGTTTAGAACATTTTAGATAGATAAGATCAGATAGAAAACCACTGGCATCTCTTTACATTGACTTTGTCAAGATTATCGGCATTTGAACAAGTTTCTTACAATCCACATTAACCCTACATTGCTTCTTATGTACACACGTTGAACACATTCCAAAAGTATAAAACTGTAATACAAAATAACACGTATATTTGTACTTGTTTTTACAATAATCTTCTTAATTCTAACTTATGTTACGCTTACAGCTAGTTAGGACCTAAGTGGCAAAGTGGGATATGTCTTAAATTAATCATTTCATGAACAAGAATAAACTACAGAAGCATTCGATATGTTTACGCATATATTTATATATTAAAATCAGAAATAATTTAAAGCTGACGTCGTTCTATCAACTTAACTTTAGGCCCCTTTATATTATTATAAGGTTAGCGCATTTTTTCGACCGACATTTGGTCTCTCATGCGCGTGGTAAATGGCAAGCCAAAAAGATCCATTACAAATAAAACTAGCAAAGGTGTTACAAATGAATGAAACCGTCACATTTTAAACCGATTAATCCCAAATTACTCGTTCGAACAATTTGTCCGAACCCTTTACAATTTAAGCCTTTTATATAGACAACGATTATTACATTGTGCACGTCACAACATGATCAAACGCACACGCGTTGCACACCTGGTTTTCTATTATTCGTGACTTATATATGTATACATGTTTCGCAGTAGGCCCTTCGTGGCAAGATTTCAAAGCAGCTAAGGAAGACTTTTTGTAATCTATCTAACAATACTATGGCGTTGGGGGCTACAAAATCTATCAAAAAGTCAGTCTTTTACATCGGAGGTCGGTTCACTAGGAGGGGGAGGCACTACGAAGAGCCAGGATCACGAGATGATGCAGTTCTTGTCGGTTTGAGCATTCTTTCTTTGTCTTTCTCTTTTGGCGCACGCTACCGCATCGTTAGGGACGTATGATATCCGCACACCACCGTACGCTCTTCTCGTGGGTAATGTGTAGGACTCTGCGGACGATGATGACGAGGAACACGTGCTGCAGTAGCTGCTGGCGTCTTCGTCTCTCACCTTTTCTCTCCTCGGAGGTTCGTCGGGCTCGAACGCTTCGTTGTCGTCTCCACAAAACCTCACTGTTCTTCCCCCTCTCGGCTTTCTCGGCGATTTGCCGTCCACTAACGTTAGTTCAGGCATCGAAGATGAGTGTCCCGGAGTGACAACAGCTTGGGCTTCGACAGGATGCGGGGGCTTCCAGTCATCAGGGGATTCATCTTTAGGGTCATCGGAAGTTGGAGTGGGCTGTATTTGGTGCTCCATCATGGATTGTTCTAGACGTAGGTCTGCTAGCGCTCTATCGAGGCTGAGGCAAGCATGCGGCGGCGGAGGTGGATGTGGGGGAGGGGGAGACTCGGGTGCTAGCGACCCACTCGGCTCTGAATCAGCATCAATAGGAGGCGAGGGTTCTCTCTGCGGTGATCTAGGTGGAGACTTGGGCGACGGCATTCTTCTCGGCTTTGGCACGCGCGGAGGTCTGGGTCCTGGACCTGAAGAATCCGACGGCGTAGGTGGCTCACCTTTAGAACACGCTATAGAGCAGAAAATGGCTCCTTTCCGTGGTAAGAACGGTCTGCCGAGTAGACTGGCTCTGCAGGTGTGGCAGGCGAAGCATCGTTCTGTGGCATGCCAGTGCTGTCCTTCATGTGACATTTGTCCTTGATCTACGCCAATGGGTTCCCCGCACGCGTCGCAGTACTCAGCAAAGCAGTTGTCGAAGCAGGGCAGGCAGTAGGGGCGGGCTTCCCGCATGATGTAGCGTTGGCCGCCGAGCTGGCGCGAACATTCGGCGCACGCGAAGTGCTTCATGTGCCACGCGCGACCTTCCGCCTCCGTGCACTCGTCTGCCAGGATTATCTGGTGACAAAGAGAACTAGGTTAAAACGTTTATCTTGATGAAGAAGCATTTGGCCAAGGTAACAGCAGTATCAACAAGGGAACACCCGTAGTTATCAACAAGAGTCTTCTCTGAAAACTGATAATTAGTGTGAAAATAAAAACATCACAACTAACTATATGACCATATAGAAAATGTGAATTATTAATACATTAATATTTCCTGTACACTTTTTACAGTACACATTAATTCACCGTACAAGACAATTAGGCATAAAATAAAGCTTCAAGTAGGCTTTGTCACCACATCTCTCAAAAATATTCAATTATATCATATTTTCTAAAACCGGTTATTTAATTAATTATCTGGATAAACAAGGTTTAATTAGGCATTATTATTCATAGCTAGCCGGTGCTGTCGACCCCAAGAAAGTTAGTTCGCGACAATGGCCTGGGAACGGATCCCACGGTCGCCGAGGTATATTTTGTTCATGTTCATTAGTGGACTATTCACTCATTATTAATATTACAGAAACGGTATTTTGTGTCGTGGATGCATGCCGCGGATGGACGCCGGCGATTGTTCTGGCGCTCATCTGTTCCGTGTTTTTTAGAGCTTTGTTCATACTATTGTGGATGAATTAGGTTATTGTTGTGTGTTTTAGGTTTTATGTGTAAAATTGTATGAGTTAGCAGGGATCCTGTCCTGTTGTGTGTTACGTGTGATGTGTTTAATTCAAGATAGTAAGAGAAATATAATTTGTTTAATTTTTATCAAGGCGCCCAACTTTGCGGACACAATATCGTAGTTTTTTAGAGGTTGCACTTCACACGTCTAATTCATGACGTCTATGTTTTAAGTTTACAGTTATTTTTGTAATGTATATCTAGTATTTCAGGTAAAAAAATTAATAATACGTCAAACTCTTCTCTAAAAACTGTTGATGTTATCAATTATAATAGCATCGTTAATAGTTCATTCTCCTGGCTTGACCTCTTAAACAATTACAAGTATTTTAATTACTTAATTGACAGAATATTGAAATCTAAGTAATATATTTTGATGTGATGTAAGTTTCAAACGTTACAGACATTTAGCCTAATTCCCGCGTAAGGTAGACAGTAGTCATTCCCCGTGGGATAATCTATGGAGATAGGCAGGGAGGCAGGTCATGGGGCTCTCAAGCTATGGAGCATGGGAGCCGAGCTATCTATGCCATTATCACTGCTGCAAACGTTTTATTGTTACTGTTCTGTGAGTGTGTAAAAATTAGGGCTTTGTATAATTTTGTGGAGAGTTCATTTATGATGTTTAGATAACAGTAGTTATAGTCGTGTTATTTTTATAAAGCCTCAAGTTGAAGTTTCAAGTTTAATGTCCTATTTTATTTATAGAACGGCGTAAAAATTTGACACTTCAAGCTTTCATAGTTTGCCGGCGATGCTGTGTGTGAATGTGTAGGTAGTATACAGTAAAAGATTTACTTCTGAATAAAAAATAATAAGGAAACTAAGGAAATAAGGAAAAGGATAGATACTTGTCAAGATTGTCGCCAGGTTTTTCATTCAGATTTGGCAGTTTTTTGGGTTACGTACCTACTGATTTCTAGACTGATTACTTGGTCTAGTGTTCGCAAGCCCAACTACTGAGTGTGAGTTGCTAGGTTAGATTCCCGGGTTGTGCAAAGTACTATGTTATAGGCTAATCGCTGTACTAAATAAATAAATAAATAAATGTTTTTCCGATACAAGCTCAAATTTTGATCGGTACATGGCAGACTCCTATTGCATGGCGCTTAATAACGGTAACACGAAATGTGTATATTTCACCACTACCAATAGCCGGAATGTCATGTTGTGATGTCTCTTTTACGTTATAGGTAAACGTTCTGACGAAACATTTGCAAACGGATTGATAGAATGCTACATGACTCCACATGTCTATAATTTCTCGTAGTAGTAGATAGTATTGAAGGGTTAAATATGTTATGGGAACCACATCATGTTATGACTAGTGTTGTCCCCGTCCGCATAGTTCTCAGTCGATGTAACATGTGACATTAACGATTGGCATGTGTGAATCATCGATATTACTTATTACGGTTACTACTGTTCCTCATTTGTAGTAAATTCTTTACTGTCTGGGGAACACAGATTGTATTGGCTCAGTGATGATTTTGTAATCTTAACGTTTTTTCGACTTTTACTTGTAAATAAATATATAGGACTTCGCAAAATCCAAGAACTGGGTTTAGAATGTGGTAAAAACGGATCAGAGATGCTGTGACCGCAAGATTTTTATGTGACTTTGATATGTAATGGAAAGGAAAGAGAAGACTATGAATAAGTAAAGACCACAATATGAAGAATTCTTTAATATTATTTGTATTCGTCTACCTATCTATCTATATATAAATGTGTGTATGTATGTTCCCTATGGATTCCAAAACGGCTGGAGCGATTTGAATGAAATTTTGAGGTTATCTTCATATTAGCCCCAAAGGGTGATCCTGTGTTGAGTTGTCCTGTCCTTTTTTGGCTTTTTGTTAATTTTGTGTGCTACCCATGCGAAGCCGGGGTGGGTCGCTAGTTCGTCATAAAAATAGAGTCAAAGTCAGGGCCAGAACTATAACGTTAACGTTGCATAATACCGGGTGCAGCGTTATAAATATCAGCTGATCTGCAATGCCGTAGCTCCTTGACATTGAGGTAATATATTTACATTTTAACATTTAACTTTAAAATGCAAGAGGTGCATGATATACAGTAGTATGTTAACACAAAAATGCAGCCTTGTGCTACGAAATAGGTTAGATATTCCTTTAAGTATTCAAGTATAACTGATAATGTCAGCGGTTGGCTAGAAAATAGGTCTACATATGTTTCTGAGCAATTCTATTGTCATAATTCATGATAGAACTGACCAATTATGTTAAAAAGTGGCTTCAAACAGCGTGACAGTGTTTGGTTTCAGAGGCCAAGATTCTATTCAACAATATATAAATAACTCTTGTTACATGTTAACAACAGCGATTCTGTTATCAGTATCACAGTTATCAGTTACGGTTTCGGTAGCATTCGCGCGTTCCCATCACATAAACTAGTCTGGCAGGCCAACACGATATGCCACGGTTGCAAGAGGCACGGGTTGATCATTTGAAACACATCCGTACTGTGTCCACACCAGCATATAAATTGGGGCTCATCCAGTGGCGTAGCTACCGGAGGGCTAGACGGGGCAGTGCCCCGGGGCCCCCAAGCTCCGGGGGCCCCTCAGACTCTGATTTACAAATTATAAATTGAACTAGTGAAAATTTCTCCCACATTCGGAATATAAATAAACCAGATTCCAGGAACGCGACTTTAATAAAAGCAACATATTTAAAAAAATACAGGGGAATTCCCAATAAGTCTCGATCATCTTTGTTTAAACTTGGTAACCAAAGGGTGCTCAACGGGACCCTATTAACATGCCTCCGCTGTCTGTGTGTCTGTCACAGGACTGAATTTTTTGAACGGTAATAGGTAGATATTTTCTTTTATTTGCATAAAATAATTTTAATTAGTTCATTAAAATAAGTTACAATTTGTATTTGGTTTTTAATTTTATTATGGAGTCGGCTGTATTATGACGAATCTGGAATACGACGAATCTGGATTACGACAAATCTGGAGGTACGTCGAATTTGGAACACGACGAATACGGAACAAACTATTTTAAATAGTTTAGTTGGGGCCCTAGTTTATTTTTTGCCCTAGAACCTTTGGTTACCTAGCTACGTCACTGGGCTCATCAATTTTAATAGTAAATACTGTTAAATGTTACCCCTACCCCCCGTGATCAGCAAATTCCTGATCGTCACAGTATATTGTTCAAGAACACATTGATATAAACCTTGTTGGGTTTTAATACTTATGCTTTTGAATAACGAAAAGTGAAATGAAGTAGCGTAAAAAATTCAAAACATGCTGGAACAATGCGTGACAAACAATTGTAATACTTTTACAAAACCTGTACCAATCTAAGTTAAAAAAAAATATGAAAAAATATTAAGTATGACTATTAAGAAATATTGCTAAAGTATATATTACTAACAAACATGGTTTCTAAATTTTCACAAAAACGTGTTTTAGAATTATTAAGCTAAATAATTTAATTTTACTTCACAATTCGTGACGATCATTTATTCTAATTTTGTATGAGAAATAAAAGAAGTAAATTCAACTTTTTAATGATTGGGGTGCGATAAAGCTAACAATGTTCTTAACCCAATACCATATGAACAATCTCTTGGATTTTTTTAATATAAAAATATCACGAACTTTTCAGGGTTCGTATCAGGAAAATAAAAGTTTTCAAACCGATTGTGATAAGGGGACACGCAGGCATTTGAAATAAGTAAATTATAGCCATCAGCAAGCTCGAGTGTAACACGTGAAATACTAATAGTCATTAAACATTTCTAGATTATAATTATCTAATTGTTTGATCTGAGGTTAAAATTTTTTCTCCATGGGGTTTCGGGGGTTATTAATCAGTGGTGTTTAATAGCGCTTATTAATTTTTATGGTATTTAAAGCTCATTAGTAAGCGCGTGACTTCCTTCACCCACGCCATGGTAAGGCATTCTGACTTCGCCAATCTTTGGAAAATAAAATATTCGTAATCTTTAATAACCGTATCCAGTGCACACGCAGAGCGACATGGGAGACTTTTACAAATAATTACCAGACAGATAAAAATGGAGCAACTAATATGTAATATATTGTATAGATATATAATAGAGTAGGTAACAATATTAAAAAACAATGAGCTCAAACTATTTAACCAAAAGAAACCGATATTTCCTTGGAATCTTCGACTTAATATGTGGAACGTGACAGATGAAGACAATTTTAATAAAGACAAACTACTCTATCACTACCAACACACTACATCTTATCATTTTACTACCCAATCTGCGATACACACATTAATTGCTTAGACCTGTATAATTTGCGATAATTATTGCCCAGAGAGTTATGCTAACCAATGAAGACATCAAGTTAGTCTCCCATGGCCTTCCGACGGTTATTATCAAACATGCAAACTATGCAACATTGATATTACGAAATAATCTTTTGTAATATACTTGTAAGGTTAAGTTTTTGGAGAAATTGTTTATTCTACCTTGAGTTGAACAGAATTACAAGTCTATGGAACTATTAAGTCGAGTTATTAAGAATTACAATAAAGTATGCACTAAAATGTTTTCCATTTGATGTCTTTTAAAACATTTCAGTTTGTTTTTTTTTGTATTCCTTTCTTATATTTCTAAGCCTGTATTTAGAACAGCAGCATGAAAGAAATTATAAAATAATAAAAACATCTAAACAATAATAACTCAAAAACCTATTTAGCGACTTATATTTATTTACATTTAATATCTCGAAACCGCTTGACCCAAATCACAATTTACTTAACATAATTGTTATCGTGGCACAATCATGAAATTTCCCCCGTTTTCCCCTAATGCTGCCCCTCGACCTAGATGCGATATCGCGGCGAGGTCCGCCGCCGCCGCGCCGGCCGATCGTCTGGACGCAACGTTTCCGGCGTAGACGACGGCCGCGCGATGCCGCAGCGGTTTGCAGCGGTTAGTCAAATGCCACCCTAATGGTTTATTTAAGGATGGCTATCGTAATTGCACTTATTTTGGGTGTATTCGTTTTATTTCATCAAAATCTTTTTCAGTTGATGGTTTTCCGGGATGACTTTTAACTTAGATATAATCTTGAAAATTTATTTATTTGTTAGGTTTGTGAAAATATATTCAGTTGTTAGGCATAAACTAAAACGGTAGTTTTCTGTAATCCAGCATGACTAGAATAAGCGGAAGACAGCGCACTGAGAACTCGAAAGAGGCAAGTCCAGAAGAAGCGTGTGCCATGTTAATAAGTAGAGAGTAGAGAGACTAACATCTAGATCTTCTCAATTTCTAATCAGTTATAAACCGTAAATATTGGTAGCCCTCTATAATCATTTAATATACCATCTGACCAAGGGTCGTTGCACCCTTCAGGTGGTAGTTTACTTAGTACTTAGGACGCTGAACGAATACTAATTTCTTTCCGGTATTCGAAAAGCAGATTGTAACTGTGGCCTGTTATTTTGTTTGTTATCTTAAATCTGGGAATTATTTCCTGTGGTGATTTGGGGTGGCAAGAAATTTGGGGTACACTACAGATTTTTGGCGAAATAAATTTTCAATTTTGGAAAGCCGTGAATGAATTTTTTTTTAACAAATCTTCCCGTTTTCCTTTGAAGATGAGTAGAAATTACAAAACGCAAGCAGTTGTAGAGAGTTCTATTCAGATAATCGTAGAAGACTACGTCATTTTAATTACACTCTGATTTGATCGTCAACTAAGTTACAGAGGTCAGTCACTCTGCTAATTAGGAAACTATGTAAGTAGCTGTTATTGTATTCGGAAGATGCCAAAGTCTAAGTAGTTGTACCATTTACCAATACCAGGCGGTATTACGCCGGCAACTGGAAAGGTTGCATCGTGAAGGCAGAATTGCAACAATTTATAACAGACCAGCGATTGTCACAACCATATGGCTGATAACAATAAATTCCGCAATGGACGCGTCCACCGTGAAATGTCTGAATAATACAGGGGATGTGCATCCCCCCACCCCGATGCTATCTACTTCCGGTCCGTTGGCCGGATATTGCCAACTGCACGCGCAATTGCGTCAGCGGCCGGCGCACGCGCCGCGTCGCGATTTTTATGATAATGTTGCAGGTTGAAGGAAATTAAGTAATGGGGCGTTTTGTGGTAAATTAAAGATAAGATAAAGTAATTTGTTCGGAATATTAATTTGTTAAGATTGTAATTGTTTTGATTAGTAAATTAAATAATTTGACATGGTTGGGCTGTGTTGTTATTAGCATAAAAAGTTATGTTACTTGTCTTTTAAAAATCCTTGCTTATACATTAATGTTGATTTATAGGAAAGAAAGAACATTTTGAGTAGGTACCAATTATTTATGAAATCCCAGTTTTGTCTTTGATTCCAGTGTAAGTACCAAAGTTCCGGTACACCAAACGTAAACCAACCCGCAAACAAAATATAACCTCCATAAATTTCTCACCTCATCACATGCCGAGCACCGCGGCTTCAAGGTCTCTGCGTGATGTCTCCCGCAGTACAGTCTCCCTTCTTTCCAGAAGTACACCAGGTCTACCAGCAGCTCTTGGCAGGAAGAGCACACGAAGCAGGCGGGGTGCCACCGCGCAGACGGACCTGCGCGCGCTGCTGACACGCACATGTCACCAGCTGACATGGACTCCTCACACTGTGGAAGAAAGCAGGGTATTTAATTGGTGGTTATTGCTCGTTATTCTAGCAAGAAGGCTTGAAGATTGGGAATTCAGAGATTCTAAAAATTTTTTTAGAATCTCTGAAGTCCCAATCTTGTCCCAAATCGTTTTCGGAAATACTGTTTTCTATGTGTTTTGCAGAGGATATTTTACTCTTGTAACTAACTTATACACGATCATGGGATACGGTGTTGGCAGGTCCGTCAGAGACGTCCGGTAGAAATAGAATAATATTTTTATACTTAAAGCTTTCTTAAAGCTTAACACGCAAATTTGTGGACATTGATTTAATTCATCTGTTTGATTTATAAATAAGAGAAGTTGAACTTCTTTAAATAAGACAAAATTAATAGAGAATTCGAAATATCCTGCTGATTGCCGCCATCTATTTCAGCCACTATGACTAACAAAAAATATCTACTGTTACAATATTGGCACGCACAATCCTATTCTCTATGAATACTAATTCACTAAGATTAGAAAACGGCCCAACTTCCGACCACATTAATATATTCGACTTTATGTCCATCGTCGACCTTGTGGTCACCTCGGACCAGAAGGACGACTATTGTTCTCTGTACGGAAAGACCAACGACCAAACGTATAAGGACCAAAATATTCCGAAATTGATCTCAAATAGTGTCGTAAATTATCCATCTTTGAAGCAATTGTAGCAGAACTGTTTCAACAAGACATACTAAGCAAACTTCGATGATGCATGAAGTGCTGCGTATCCGCAGGTATTATAACTAATGTCTACGTGATCAATGGTATAAAACAGTTTTTATATCAATACGAAGCGGTGCAATACTTTCAGATCATTATGTTATCTTTGCCATCTTAAAAATACTATGTTCGTTAGAAGAAACACCTATATATCTCTAATCTTTTTTTGCGGGCTTTAGTCACCTAAAGAGAAATAAGGCTCCTAGAGCCTTTTTTCTAAGCATCGTCATCAGACATTTAAAGCTGACCCGTCACAATGAATGAACCTATAGTGTAGGAAGTGCACGCACATTCGCGATCGCTCCAAAAATGGCGCTAGCAACACTAGTCATCGGTGCGGCATCCCTTGATTGCGGTCGTTTTAGCTGCGCGCACTGATTCACGCATAGCGTACGCAAACTCAGAGGTAAAGTTATGTTCCTTTTAGAAGTACGTATACTAGAAAGGGTGAAAAACCGTTTCTCCGACTGCCTTGAAATTCTTTAGACCATGGCGGTTGGGTACAAATTCTCTTTGTTAAATAAGTCTAAGTTTCCAAACCTCCAAAACCCTACAGTCAAGTTAACATAATATTCTAAATTTTAAATAAATACAACTTCATTCGTAGTACAATAAATTCTTGACATTAAACAAGGACCCCTTTGCTGCATTCCTTGTATTGTCCCTTGAAGGGCACAAATTCGCGCGTGTGAGGTAGGCCGCAATTGGGACCTACGCACGTACGAGAGCCCTTCTAAGAACGACCATATAATGTCATTGTGTTGGTATAATGGCGGCCTCTCTGATCGTGGTACGTTTTGTGGCTTTATTGGACCTATGTTTGGGGTGCGTAAAGGTTTATAATACAAAGTGCTATAGCTCTGTGTAAGGAATGACTTAGATTTAAAGGTACATAAGAAGCTCCTAGCTAAAAACTAGTAAATTCAACTTTAAGTGAATTGGGGCGGTAGCTATACAGATGGTTCCCGAACCTATCAACCTATCTACAACATTAAGCAACTTGACCGATTAGGTTCAAAATGTTGGTGGTTCAATATGACTTATAACAAATTCTATTGAAGCTAGGCCTATAATTGCTTATATTATAATACTAGACACCCTTGAATCCATTACGACGCGTCACAGACATCCATTTCAACGTCTGACATAATTCCATAACGTTCATTGAGAAGCAGCAGCAGCTATACATATATTTCGTAGGAATGTGTTGTTAATACGGCGCGGATTCAAGGCACGATTACTATAGGCGTGCTATAGGCTATAACCTCAACTATAGGCGTACGGTGTGCGGCGTCTGCGCCGGCAGACGCTCTCGCGTATGACTCACTGTTCCGCCACGCTGCGACTGCGCAAGTTATGAGTGACAGCGTAAGATAAGAGTTACTATGGAATGGTAAAGAAAGACTGTGTTTTAGATAGACTTGACAGAATAGCTGTGTGCCACGGGCGGATCTCGTAATTTTATTAGACACTTTTCACTTTAAGAAATAAGAACCTTTTTGCTCCATAAGCCATAAATATTTTTACCTGTAATGTTTGTAGGAAGGACAAATGCTACCAGGTGTCAGACTAGCTTATTGGCAGGTTGGATTAAGACTAAATATTTGAAGTAACTGATGAATAACATAATTATGTGTGTGTTACATATTATAGTTATAGTCACTTTTAAGACCCTACGTATGTAGCAGTTATAAGAAGGCCAGGTAAGGTTGTATTAAGATTTAAAAATGTGTCAGTAAAACGGAATTTTTATATTTGCCTCGGTGCAAGTGACGAGCTGATGCGGGGAATAGCTTCATTGGTAACAAAGGCAGCAACCACTATGTGTAGGTGTGTGTCACTTGCTATGTACCTTATAAGGAAACCAGAACTGAAAACGGTACCACCACGCATATATTGGGATATCTGAGTCTCATCAACCCGTTTACTCAGCGTGGCATCGGCCATTACCTTCTTATTCAGAGAGTCTTTTTGAGTCCTGCACGAAAGCTTTTAATTTTAGACTTAGCTTAAATAGCTGCATACGAGCAATATTATAAAGCTTACGCAAACTGACCCGATTCTTGTCCATCTAAACCTATATGAGCTCGAGGTAATTTCCTAGAGAAAGTACCTACCGATGTCATCAGTGTCTAAGGAATGGTTTAGTGTAAAATTCTAATGTTAGATATAGATTCTGATAAATCATTTAAAATTATTAGCAGAAGAAAACATTAAAACCCCAAATATGAAGCAAACTCCTACTCGATTGGAGAACCTAAGATTCATGAAAGCAAAGACCGAAAATGGTGCAAGTTTTCAAACTATCAACAGAAGTTACATTAACATACTGAAACATCTAAAACTCGTTTAAATACGGCCGCCGCCGTCCCGATTTACCCACTCTACATTAAACCTCGTTAGCTCCTTAGATAAAATCTAAAATATACACGTCAGCAACCACTTTGACTAATATTATACAGCCCCGGCTTGAAGTGTGCATTGCAGTAGTACAATGAAGTAAGTCTGCCTACTTGACCTTTGGCATCGCAACGGTACAAACGCCGCAATGAGGCGAATTACACGGAAAGACCTTGCACTCTTTGATTGATTAGTTCTATTTCCAATACAATCGATGATTCTGTGAATTGTACTGGCATGTGACTTTGGTCTTGTAGATTTTTACAGTGAAGCAAGAACAACTGTCGATCAAAATGCTCCAGGCTTTTTTCGGATTTTCCTCTTTATTTCTTTTTTGTCTAAACGACCACCATCATCTCTATCGACAACTCGGTAACAGTGTAAGTGGTGGTTTTAATTGTATTAAGCGTTTTAATATGGAAATCATATATAAGGACCCATATGCAAACCGTCAAAGTTAAACAAATTATGTTTCCAAGAATCGCTAATGTGGCGTCTTGCAATACATCATCATCATATTTTAGTTCGAAACAGTTGATCCTACTTCCGCAGTCTCAACACTAAAAATAGCTATCGGTAAAATCAAATCCAATCAATCGTAACTATCAAACTACAATGTGTAATAAAATACCCTAGTACACTGTAGAAACGGTGCTACTCATTCATAGAATAATGATAGTGATGATCATGCGCATATGAGTAATACTTTGACTTTCACTGCTACGTGACAGACGGACGGACGGTCAGCTGAGCGACGGAAACGGAGGTGACGTCACAAAGGACCATTGTTCACCTACGATTCCCGGAGCCTCGTCCCGGTGATGATGAGTCCGGTAGTGATTTAGATGTCGGTCTGAGGAAATCGCGACTTCCCAGGATAGTCGTCTTGATGATGTGAATGCTAAACGTGTGTTATATTTGCCAGGTCGTTATTTACTTAATAAGGCAGTCGATACGCGTTCTATTGGTGATATAGTGTGCATATTGGACTACAATGCGGTTTGAGATTCAATGAAGTTGGAAACAATAAGTTTTAATGTCTGAATTATAACTGTCGGATCTCTGAGCTGATGTTCAAGAGTAAACTAGAGTTCACTACAGTTTCAGCAAATTATCAATCGTTATTTGTAAGCCTTCTGTATCGCGCATTAAAATGGTTGGTATTTCCGAAATCAAAAACAAACAAATAAATAGAGGACCACACAAATGATATGAAAAACGGCCCATCATCATCAAAAAAGTCATCACGGGCGAAATAGAACCCCGTCGGGAACAAATCGGCGCTAATTTGTTAAAAAACAAGCGGCAAGGACCAAATCAAACAGAGGTCCATAAGACCCGCCCCTCGGACCATCAAAAACGATTTTGACTTGAAAAGACGCCGACGTGGATCATTCCTAATTATGAATAAGAACTTTACCTTTATGAAAGCCCCTTCCAGTCCAAAATTCAACTTTATTTCTTTTATCATAAAGGGGTTCTATCTTTTTTGGGATAGTAAGGCCAATTTTGGTCAAACTGTAGCAAAAAGTTGGCTTAAGTTTCGGCGAGCTAATTACAAGGTGCGATGTACTGACGATTTGTAAAATATATCGCAAATATTGGTGTTGGACTGATTGGACCACCTACATAGTAGTTAATTGGTTAGGAAAAAAGTGATGTGCGTTTGGGATTCTTTGTTTTTGGATAGATTTGGGCAATATTAGCAGAAACAGTGTGTTTTATAATTTGTAGGGTGTAGAAAGATTAAGTGGTAAACGATCCATGTCGGAACCTTTTGACGATTTTTCAGATACCACATATTTTTTATTTGTTAGTCTGTTGGCTCAAGTGCTAAATACCAAACGTTCTATCTATTGTTTCCTTGATCATCGTAAAATTCTTAATACCATTAAAAAATAAAGACTGAGACACATGAATTGCAAATGCAAACATTACCGTACAATAAATTCGTTTGAGTTTTGTACTCTTTAGGATCATTTAGGTGTTAACTCAATTAATTTATTTTGTATAAAAAGGCCCTTAGTAGAGCATCACTAATATCGTAATTTTGTTTGTGATTATTGAAGGTACCTATATATAGATTGTTGCATAATGTTTACAGTTGACTGGTTGCAGGTGGTCTGGGCAGTGCTAGTCTTACAACACATAAACAATAAGATAAATCGTAATAATAGTGGATAAAGATGCTATGACATTTGGTATCATGTACATTTGATATAGATTAATAGCTATTTAAATCTACTTGACATAATTATTTTATTTTTTACCAGGTAATTCCATGTTTTACCCATATTGCGCAAACAAGGAATATTAAATAGTTCTTTTATTACATCCAATTAGATAAGTTCTCTATCTACCTTTATAACACTTTTCTGAACTACTTAAAGACGAATTAATCTACACATTATCTCCCACGGGCTCCTATCCCTTCAAGTCCCTGTTTTCCCACAATTCCCACAGTACTGTGCGTCACGCGCGTAGGGCCCTACACTTGTCTTATTTTTTAATTTTCTTTTTTTAACCGATGATACCTGCAGCGTGCCCCCGGTCAGTTTTAACGCTTTGACGGCGTAACAAACTAAAACCACACTATCGATTAGTTTATTAACCATTGCTAGTTTTATATTGATGTTGGGATTGATGTGTAGTGTTGAAGGAGCAATGGATGTTGTGTAGAGGTGTTGCACAGTGATGTTTTTTAAGGAAACGCGTGGTGGTCGCGTAATGTCGGGCGGATCGAACCGAGATCACGTATAACTCGCGTTCCGGGAAAGCGCTAGCGAAACGACAGTATTGTTCGACAAACAAATTGACAAACAATGCGCTGCCATGTTGTTTGGACGACTCATGTAAGAAGGAGCTGTTTGAAGCGTATAGGGGAAAGAGAGAGAGAGAGAGAGAGAGAGAGAGAGAGATAGATAAAACGCCTGACGATCATGATGAACACTAAAACACTAATGTAAATTTATTATAAAATTAATTAACTGTTTCGTTTTTTATCTTGCTTCTGTACGGATCAGAAAATTTTGGAAAAAATCCTAAAGCTTATTGTACCTGTAGCAGTACTTGTGCCAAGCAAATAGTTTATAAAGAGTATAAACAGAAAAGATAAAACATTTAAAGAAATGAGTAATAAAACGCCTATACAAACGAAGAACACTTAGTTACTATTATATTAGATTTCCGATTCGTCACTGATGGAAGGTGTTATGCAGTATTAAAAATAATTAAATGTATTTTCACGCCCTTTAGATTTAGAAATTTTAGGTCAGTAGAACACCACGTTACCGATAAATTGAGCAATTTTGCACCACGTGCAGACATAACGTTATTTGTCTGTTGTGCGTATCAAAAGACCAAAACCATTGCGTAAGACAGAATGTCATACTATTGTTACTCATCTATACCCGGAGTTCAGACTTAATGGATAGAGTATGTTTTTGGAATTATTGAGCTTTATATATTTTTCTCTTGCCTGTATTTATACTGTATTATTTTCTGCGTGTCTATCAAACTGCTTTTTCTCTGCACTGCTTTTTCTCTGCATCTTCTTTTCAGCGTATAATACCTTTATCGATTGTTTTCTTAACATCATCTACAGTTGAGCTAAGTGTATGTTTGTGTTTGTGCGTCAGACGGTGTGGGAGATGTCTCGAGTGGTTTGCTCTTCACTTTGTTTGTGCTATCCTCCACTAACGTCAATCCTTACGATATTGTCGCGCCTTCCAGGCTCTATGACGCCTTGTTTTGTTTTTATTCTGGAGGGTATTATTTTCTTATTTTTGACCTGTGTGAGGTCACTTACAATGCCGTCAACGTCGTCAAGTTCAAAATAATCTTAATTATAATCTATAATAGTAAAGTTGAATATGAACGTAGTTGTTTGACTACATCCAATAGATGAATTGTTTCGTGCAACCCAACAAATCACAGTATAAATATCACGAGTAATATTCCGATCGTTATGTCTGATCCATACCATTTTTGGAATTGCAATTTGAGCGCTTGATATAGTGTTTGCATTATTGTCAAGAATCAAAAAAATATTAAATAGAGGTATCCAGACTATGTCAACCTAAACAACGTAAAAATGTATTAGACATTGACAAGCACATAAATGCAAACATGGTAAACATCATTAGTGTCTTCACCAATACGTCACTAGTATCAGTCACACCTTTAACTAACTCTATCAAGACCATCTTACTAAGAGCTTTATCAAAGTTAAGGGCTTTATCATCATAAAACAGACATCACAGTCTAGCGTTGTAAAAAAACGGGCCGTTCGGCGCGGGCGGTCCGTAGGCGCGTGTGAGAAACGCCTCGCCCGTGAAATCGCCGCCACTACGCTATGGACAGGCTAAAAAATGTTTGAAACTTTGGGTTTAGAGGTCGCGGGACGCGGACGCTGCGAGATGTAACTACGATAGATGGTGCATGGATGAAGATGTAGTTGTGTAGAGATTTTAAGGTTTGGAATTGACAATGTTGACATTGACTGTAGTAATAAGTTGCTAACCTGTAATGTCGCTATTTAACAAGATTTCTCTTGTTGAAGCTTAACAAATTGAGCTAGGTAGACTAAAGGAAGCTGATATAACTTACTATAAATACTCTATTTATTTTTGTAGGTATAGAAATTCGATTCCAACAACCCATCCAAGTAAAGCTTCTTTTTTTGACTGGCGCCATTTTAACAAGAGCGTGGTCTTGATAATCGTTTTCCTAGATTACGGTAAACAGCAATCTTGTTACGGTTTTATATTTATAAACTGAAAGCAGTTATGTTTCTATATCATTTCGAATCCATTTCATCGTATTACTCTTTACAGTCTTCACATTTTATTATAAAGTAAAAATAAAATTGTAAGCATTTTAGGCAAGCTATTTAAATTATAACGACCTGGCTACGATACGATTATTCTATATTAATATTTATAAATGTTTACTTATACCAGAATTAAAAGTTCTTAATAAAAATATGGATAGAACATAATTAGACGATAATTTTAAATTATCAATAAACAGAGATGGTCAATCGTTATTTTTATCTTCAGCAGTCCGTGTAACAGATACCTCAGGATAGATTTACGTTCCCTGACACCAAATGGATCACTTCTATCTCCAACAACTTTATATTCTTTTAACTTTTTTTCCTTTTTTATTTCTCTATCTTTTTTTCAAGCTTAACAATACGTCGGTAAACGATAATTAAAAGTGGAGGCTATAGCGCCTTTCCTAACTTTTTTGTTTTTTTTTTCGTGGCTGTGGAATCTAATCCAATTGGCTTTACGGACTGACTAATTGATTGGTTTGGTGTTTATTTTTGTTATGTGTGGAGGAGATAGTGTTGTTTTATTTGAAATCTTTTATATACATAGTAGTGTGCGCGGTCCTTTTTAACATATACAATGTAAATGGTAGATAATGAATTTCGACTTTTAAAGATGGTTGAGTTTAAAGTAGAATTAATTTGTCGTATATTTGTATCTTGTATACTACATTTTGGTTGAATACTACATTTTCTTTACAGCAAAAACAGCTGCTTTTTATAGTTAATTAGAATAAATACTTAAAAGATATCTATATTATGTAAATTTTAGAAACGTTACAAATGACAGAATAAGCAAATCTTATTCTTGTATCAAAAGGAGAATAGATTGCTAAAGACTTTTATTCTAAAGACTTATAAAAAGCTTCCTGTAAGGAATTATTTATAGAAAATAGATCATTATTTCATTATTTCACATACCTAAATAATCCTGTTGTAAGTGTTTATTGTTATAGTTTTCAGCCCTAATAAATAGTTTGAATAATAATGGAATTTCACGAGGAGTAACCGCCGAAGGTCAATTAACGTTCTTTAAATTTTTGCACTCCGCTTAAGGGTAAGTTTGTATGACCAGTCTTGTCGGAATATTATGTCTTTTACAAAAAAACAACACATAAATGTGAGTTACTTCATAATTATATCTTTTGAGTTGCTTGATTTCATATTTGATCGAGAATAATTATCTTCGTATTTATTCTTTGGACTAGCTAGCCTAGCTTTTCTCATTAAGTATATTAATGAGAAAAGCTAAGCTTTTCTCATTAAGTATATTAATGAGAAAAGCTAGGCTTTATCCGTTTCCATCTATGTACTTAGTCTATAGCTTCTTCCCTGCAACGCTTCTCTGTTTGGTCAAAAATATTTATCTCAAATTAAAATGTAGAACTTGATCTTAAACAGCGGTATTCTAATCTCGCTAGGCGTGGCAACTCAGAACCCCATTTAAAATATATTGAAATAAATGTTTTTGTCGGCAGGCATATTGTGAATGAGCTCCATTTAAATCAGGACTTGTTCCTAAGGGTATGCGAGGCATGTGACCTTGCCAAGTTCCAAGAGGAATTTTAATTGATTTTCGATGTGAATTTTGAAGGTAGAAATACGATTTAATTGGAATTATGTTATCATAATGAATGAAGAATCTATTTCGAAGTACTCCGATGACTCGTAGACTATATTAAATTGGCGTGTCATCTACAGACTTCGTGGTGCCAGTAACCTTCCTCAACCTCAGACTTGATATAATTCCAGACCAAATAAATACAATCAACAGCCTCTTTAACATTATAAACTTAAAGCTAATTCAGATGAATGAAACGGAAAATAAAAAGAGAGACTTGATGAGTTCGGCGCCAGAGCGGGACAACAATATGTCATTGTATTTATATAATAGTTTGTCTACAAGCGTGTACGATTGTGCTTCAGTCCCAAGTGTTTTTTTATTTTATTTTATTTGATCTTATTATTCATAGGTAAGCAAGCATTATTGTGCGCGACCGAGTTTCTGGCACCGGCTGCTCGAGAATTAGGGTTCGGTCGACGGTTGAATTAACTAGATCTTGTTAAGGTTATCGACAGTCGCTCAATGAAGCGAGAAAACTTTATGACGTCGAAAATATATTACTTGCGGGTGTATATAGATATATAATGTGGGTATTAAATGATTCATAAAATTGATCGAATCTTGATTTTTATAAAGCGGTTTTGGAGTTGGACGTTTGTCAACTAGTTATATCGTGTATATCCATGAAAATGGAAACGTTTGCAAATGAAATATTAATTTCCTTTCACCGTTTAAGTAGAACTAGCGATCCATGTTTAAAACCAGCTATCAATAAAAGTCGTACAGATCCCTTCTCAGTAAACTCGGAATCACAAAGATTTTTTGTTCGCGCCACGATTTTATGTGAGGAATGTGAAGTTTGGGAGATTATGCTGGTCGGCGGTACAAAGTCGACGAACAGAGGTGTGTACCATTGTTGGCACGTCACCATCAATGCAGGGTACATTCCGCCATAAGTTTGGAAACGTTGTCAATATTTAGACGATACGGACGATATATTGATATAGTGAGACCTAACAAACGTTAGGACGTATTCTTGATAGAAGAAAAAAATGGATAAAGTACAGGATATGATTTGAAAATAAGCGAATTTCAATTGAAAGTAGATTTTGAAAATGTACTGAAGGATCTTTAAGAAACTTGTATAGAGCAGACAGCATACAGACGATGCAAATAATGCTAAATTACTCAATTTCAATACGGATTAAACAATTTATGAACTAGAATAAGAAAACAAATAACCTTTTGACAATATTGCCATTTACGACGCAACTCCTTTATTTTCCTCAAGTAATTCTTTATCTAGTCAAACATATTGTTCGTCACCGTGGGAACAGCGGCCCGTTACTGCTATCTTATCGGAGATAGCTCCGTTTGGCTCGACTTTGTCGAGCGATACCAGTGCCCACTTGATGGCTTAATTGGTTAACTTGCATGTTTTGGCATTTTTATGACAGATTGCTGGATGCATCTCAGTTATTTTGGAAACTAAAAACCTTATGAAGTTTAAACGTTCTCAAAACCCAAGAGGTTACTTGACTGTGTTGGCAATTAAAGACAAGAGTTGAATAAAATTGTTGGTTTTTGAACTTATATGTATATGTTTTCTTAATATTTAAATCATTAGCCTTTTGTAAAACATTTGCAAGAACAAACTGGTTTAATTTCCTCCTAATGCAAGATGATACATTTTATAAGAACTACCAATCACGGCGAGTTCTAGGTCACATTTTTGTAAGATTCCAAACAAATTGTTTCTAATCAAACGAAATTACTCGTTTCAATACGAGGGTAATTTACAATCATCCTACTTCGTATTCATCCCCATAGAGACCGCGCAGCAGGCTCCGACCTTCACCTTGGTTTTAATACTGTTGTCTAGACTGAACGATTTCCTACCATAGGCGTTGGATAAAGCCGCAACCCTACAACACAAGCAATACATCGTTGGTTGTGTTGGAGCTTTTTCCTTTACTATAGAAACTATAAGGCAGTGTATAAGAAATAAGCAAAAAGTCCATATAATTAAGGAAGTTTTTCCTAAGAGTCATGGTAAGGAGTACTCCAGGGTATGCTATTAGGACCGCTGTTCTAAGGTGACCCCTTTGAAGGACGTCTTTTGTGATATTAAGTTGTTTACTCGACTTTATACATAGTTAATTGGGTAATTGAATCACACAAAAGGTTCCCCTAAACTAAATTCCTGTACTAGTCTACAGGAATTTAGTTTAGGGGAACCTTTTATGTCATTTTAACTAGGTACATAACATTTTTATAAAGGCTAATAGTCTTACTCAGTAGAATTATTTGTTGTGGCTTTATACGAAGCTAGTCATGTTTGCTCCACCCTTATATAACTAAATGAGGCCTTTAACTGTCTATAACTGGGGTAAAGCATTAAAGGTAGGTACTATCGTTACCCAGACAAAACGTATAAATATTCATTACCTTAAACAATAGGTAAAAAAAAATCGAGTCACCGACAGATGACAGGAACAGACATGAAGGCTCGGACACGTCAAATAGAACAGTAAAAGCAACAATATATGATAAAGTATAAGGGTGTGTTTTTTCAATGAATATTCTATGCGATGATTAACATAATCGCGGGACAAGCTGCGAACGAGAGCAGGCGTGTCACACTTGTAAAGAAACTAATAAAAATGCAAACATAAGTTTGGAAATTGATAAAAATGTTGACGGGAGTGAGCTTGAAAGAACATCGAATGTTCTGTACATTATTGTATAGGTTTATTCAAGTACATACTTACTGCGACATTCATATCGCTATAAGTACTTGAATAATTTGGTAAGATATAATAATCTCTCCATGAAAGGTAATTCAGTTCTATAATGTAGTATCGTAGATAGGTAAGTATATTTTCATTCGAATAAATTTAACTGTCCTATAATCCGATATGCAACCCTAAAAATACGGGCGTAACTTTGTAAATTAATAAAAAAGATGAGAAAAAAATCGTCTCGTGGCGATGTGTTATCTAAATATATTGTATAATGCCTGTAGTGCTTTCGATAATCTACTGTTTTTGTTACTTTTTACCCCTTGATGTGTTTGGATACTACGTAATTGATTCTTTATTGCTTTTTGATCGTTTTCCTTGTTTTTTTACTAAAATTATTTGTTTTATAGTATGTATCGTTTAGATTTTATTGATGTCGATGATGTAAGAATGCCCATATTAATCAAATGGGTTATTAAAAATATTGCAAAAAAACAAATTGTTTTAATTTAATATCTGCGTGTATTTTATTTATCTACTTTACTGGTTTTCTGTTTGATGTTACATTTATGTTCCACTGCTAAGCAAGCTAAGCTTTCCTTTACTTTTCCAAACTGATTGAAATATTTGATGTCTCAGTACTTTGGTATATATGTTAATACTAGCTTCCGCCCGCGACTTCGCCCGCGTGGTTTAGGGACCCGTACATTTTTCCAGGATAAAAAGTAGCCTATGTGCTATTCCAGACTATAATCAAATTTCATCCATATCCGTTCAGCCGTTCTGGCGCGACTGAGTAACAAATATCCATCCAACCATCCATCCATCCTCACAAACTTTCACATTTATAATATTAGCAGGATTAATATGTTTCCGGCCAGTTATCTCGACTTCATCACAATAACAACCAACATCATGAACCAAACTCCACAAAATGAATTCATACGTTCATGCATCGGCGCAGACGCAAGGAATATTCCGCCCAAATTTGGGTGGTCCTGATTACGGGTTGTCGTTGGGGCCACACACCTCAGGCCTCGTTACAACGTTGTGTTAGATGCCGCAATATTAACTTGTACTAAAACCCATTTATTTACACTTTGAAACTTTAAATTCATCAGTTTATTGCTGATGGCTCACGTTATAAGCGAATTTTGGACATTTTTGATAAAAAAAAGTACCATGAACGCATCATCTCGAGTTTCATATCATGTGTTTGATCTTGATTTTGTGTTATTTTATTTTTATTACACATACATATTGATAAATTAAATTAATAATATTCAATTTATTCTAATCTGCAGAATTTTAGTCGGAGAGTTCAAGGTTCTTTGCATTAAAAATGTCTAAATACACAATACTAATTGCATACTTTACATGCACTCGTCAGATTTTTATATCATTATGCAAAGAGGTTATACTTAAAATACTTTTATTATTATAGCTAAAAACTGTCAATTTAATTATCTTCTTCGCTCTGTCAAAATAAAAAAATGTCATCATTCGGCCATTGTAAATTTTCTGTGACATGAATAATGGATTTGAAAGACGACGAGAAATCTTTGAAATATCAAGAACATCCACATATTGCCAGTCGTTACTTTGAATCTAATGCAGGTCATCTATTTGTTAATAATGTAAACCCTTTTAATAGTGTTGGAGACTTCGGAGGTAATGTCAGAGAAAACCATATAAATAAAAATAAAAATGAAGACTTTATCGGTATATTTGATAATTCAACACCTAAAGACCCCAATAATACGGCATCCACAGCACTTGTAAATGAAATTATGAAGAATTACTCATTCAATAGACATAGTATGTACATGAACGAACCATATGACGAGATACATGACGCCTTGATGCATGAAGCTTTTATCGCTGGAAACCAAAGGCCGGACAGATTATTTTCACAACCAGCGATTCGAGCTAGCTTTTCTTCAAATCTATTTGAAACTCAATACATGACGTCTTGTTCGAGAGGTCTTCCTAAAACTTCACGTTGTGGTCATCAAGTCAAGTTTGAGGAAAATGATGAAGATAATAACAGGGAGAGAGCATATTTTTCTAACGAGATAGGATCGATGGATCCTACAATAGCCAAAACTGAACGAGCTGAAAAAACCACTTATTGTCGTCCGTTATGCAATATGTATAATCAGGAATTTGTATACAAAACTATGCAAAGAAACGCCAGGTTACAAAAACTCGTGCGGAAGTTAGTGATGGCGCGGGAGAGTGAGAAGCAAAGAGAGGCTTGGAACAATTATATCAATGATTTGAAAAATAAGCATAAGTATTATAGTAACGAGCCGAGCAGAATATCGCCTCAGTACGTGCCTGAAGAACACAACACACCTGAGTTGATAGACGACTTTTACAACACGAGGTTTAACTGCCGTCAGTCGAACCCGTGTCAACATTTGCTGCAAGACTTTTATGGTAACAATAATAACACGCCTTCGAATGCGTATGATAGACACCAACACGATTATGATAAAAGGTTGCCATCAAACGTAAGACCTAATATTTACGAAAACAATCGCTTTTGTTATCCCACTTCTTCGCAGGCTAATCTTATGAGATGGAACAGGGAAAGGGGTGGAAACAATTATGCACACGATTGGCCTACTAAGCCAACGGGAAGATACTATCGTGGAAATACAATACTCGTTGAAAAAGAAACCCAAGGAACCTTTGACAGGGTACAAGGAACTAGTAGAGTAAATTATGGTAATAGTAGAGCAAATTATGGAAATAGTAGAGTAAATTATGGTAATAATAGAATAAATCTTGGTGCTAATTTTGGATATATGGAGCCGAATAAAGATTGTGAATGTAAAATGGGCAATGTAGTTAAGAATTCATCTAAACCTATACAGACAGATCTACCGTTGATTAATAATGAAAAAGATTATACAGATGATGAATATGCTTCACATAAACAGGAAACATTCAAAGAAAGATTTAAAAGAGTAACTGGTAATATTGCTAGATTAAAAAGTAAAATGCGGCATCCTGAAGCAGAACCAAAAAAAGAATCGTTAGCTCACATAGAGGAGAAAATAGACAGTTTAATTCAATCTATCAATACAATTATGGTAGACATAAAGTCAAAGAAAAATCTTTTTCATAACAGAAAAAGTGCTTCAGTATCTTGCAGATTTGTTACCACTAGCCACAATAATTTAAATAGACCTAAAAGTGACCCGTACGGCTTACTGAAAAATGAGGAATATTTATGCGGCACGACACAAAATAGCTCCAGAAGTCTAACGCTTTCTGAAGTAGGTTCTACTCATATAAAAGCACACAGAGAATCTAGTGTATCTAAAATGGATAAAATAATCTTAGAAGAAATGAAAAAGAGTAATAAAGTTAAAAGGGACATCGAAGAATTACTAAACCTGCGTAACGATAGAAATTGTTCTGTGCAAATAACTTTTGATATTCCGACCAGAGAGCGATCTACTGAAGTAACTGATTCTTTGTCTAAAGCTAAATCCGAGTCGGGACGTAATGTTCTTGTCGAAGAGATTCCTGCCGAAGATACTTCAATCAGGAGGCATGCGCAAATGACTATAGCCGTAAACACCGATCCTTTGGGCTTGTTGGCTTTACTAAGAGTTTCTACTGAGACAATAAAGCAGTTGTTATCGTACATGCCTAATTTGAACTATAATTCGTATTTGTCGATGTTGCAACTGCCGTCGAAGAGATGTGTGTCGCACTATATCTGCAATATTTGCGGAGCAGCGTTTGGCCGGCCGTCACAGCTCAGTGACCACATTGAACAACACAATTTGGGAAGGACAAGGTAATTGCACAGTTTTTTCTAGTTTCTATCTAAAAGAAAGCTCATCCTTTAACAAAAATGAGCATTGGTCGAATATCATATTTATTAAAAAAAAAAGCAAAAAATATTATAATGACAATTATATGTTTATAATTTTACTAAGTAATACTGGTTTTGTTAGGATATTATAAAATGATAAAAATGATTTTTATTCTTTTCAGCTTGTAGTACAAAAAAGTATAAAACTTAAAGTTATATTATTAAAATTTTCTTTATTTCAGGGATTGTTGTGTCTGTCGTCACTCCCTGGACGTCCAGCGGACTCACGTCGAATTATTCGCTTGTCGCTACTGCGGGCAGAGGTTCACCAGGGCCTACTGCTGCGAGTTGCACCAGCAGACTTGCGCCCGGCAGCTGGGAAGGCACCATGATGTTGGCTCCAGTCATGTGCTGCTCAGGTAGACCCGAGTTAGCAGTAAACACTTATTGTACACTATTGTTGAAATATTTACCTTCAAATAAAATTTAGGAATATGTGGGTTGTGTGAATATGTGGCATATTTGAACAATATGCTGGCTTAAATTTGAAAATGTGTAAAAATATAGGTCGATATTTTAATGCAGGCTTTCTATAAAAAAATTATTTAGTGAACGTCTGTACAATGACAGTCCTATGATGCATTTACAATTTGAATTAGCAATTAGACTATTTGCTAGGAAGCAAGAGTTGAAATTAGTGTCAAAGAAATTACTCAAATAACTATGTATAATCAAAGAAGAAAAAGTCGAAATTGTAATGAAGGTGTCACATACGAGTATCGTCATGCCTGGATATAATTCGGCACTGGATGTTTTTACAAAGAAATAATTATGAGAGAACTTATTTGTTTATTTATTATTATAAAATAAATTATTTGTATATCACTTTATATTTCACCAACAAACAAACCCGTGGCCTCATTTTTTTTCTTGGACATTGGTTCGATATCGGTGCGGGTGGACAAAATCTATACTTATTCGTTATAATTGGACGTAGGGGTACGTGAATGCTGTCAATGGTTCTCTTTTGTGAGTGCCGCAACGCATCCATCATGGTTGTTTGTACGGGGCTTAGGGACAGCATTATAGTGAAATGGGCATAAAATTCCGTCGATGCATCACAATGGTGGAAAGCAACATTATATGTAATTATGTCAGGTTTGAGGTGAAGCGTTATAATGATATTATAGTTGCGAACGGTTCGCCCATTGTGAAGATATAACGTTAAAGTAAAGATGTTGTAAAATGACAATAAATGTTGATTGTATTGTTTGGCCATAAATTGATAGTTTGTATAAAAAATGGACAATGTCAAAAAAAGTTTTAATTTTTTTAAACATCAGTATAATAGATTCGACGAATACACCTAAGTTATAATAAGAAGTAGCAGTATATAAGACAAGTGAAAAAACTGAAAAACCGTGTTTCTGAATCCACAGTTAGCTATACAAACCATTTCTAAACACTTCAGTATATCCTAAACACCGGATGGTGACAATAAAGCTCCTTGTGACAGTTTTCGATTATCTCTTCAAAGGTTTTTTTTCGCAATTTCGGACACGGCAGTTAGAATCAGCACTGTTGTCCCACAGCAGAGGTGTAAATTCAATAATAAGGTAAAAATACAATGGGTTTTTGTGCTAGCTTGGTGCATGCTCGGCCCACCAGGGTGTCTGGGAGCCCAGTGAGCCTACTAATTTATATACCGTTAAATATTTGCCACGGCTTCGTAAGATCATGTCTGTCTATTTGTTTAGGTGAAATTGTAAGTATTGTTGCGAATGGACGTGGGAAGGAAGTTGTAATAAAAAATATCTTACGTTTGAATTGATTTCTAAGAAATTGTGCAGTTTCTCTTTTACTGCGCCGCGTTTAGTGTTTGATAGCGACGACTCGTGTTAATTAGCTGTCATTGATTTTTTATGACCGCATTATGATTCTAGGGTAATAATTAATTCGATTTTTATTTATATGTGCTTTAACCATAACAAGTCGTTTTCATATGAAGTGAGTTGTTTTTTGTTAAACTTATACAGGCACTATTTTAACTAAAATTAACGAAGGAAGTCACAAAAGATAAAGATATAAAAAGTTTCCTATCAAACGCAACGCACCTGTCTATATTAAACACTAAATAAACGATAGTTTATTATTGAGAAGCCAATATTTGTTAATGTAATCACAATAAACGCCAGCCCCGTGGCACGTGGAGGTAATCTTATCAATTTATTTGACAAATACACTCTTACTTTATCAAAGCCGGTAGTGCGTTTTTTATTATAAAACACAAGTAAATAAAAAAGCTAGTTTGATACCGAATTGTATTAATGTTTTTTGTCCACATAATAAGCGTGTCGAACACTGGGGATTATAAAACGCAAATTTTATTAAATCTCTCTCTTTTTATTAATTAAATAGTCTGCTGTAATGCTAGATATCATATTTTACTGTTTGAAAAATGCTTTGGCATTTCAATAAATTGACTTTGTCATGATTTATTAGTGTTTATTGGAAAGATCGGGGAGATAAATTGTAACACAAAAAAGAAATTTTTCAAGTTATGCAATACATACCTTAGTTAATGATCAGTACATATGAATCACTAAGAAAAAAATCTAATAAACTAACACCTCTGATCTCATTTATCTGGAGACGAAAATTACTGAGAGCCACTTTTGTAAGCACATTTCAACGATTGTTTATTTGATATCAATGGTATTAACATACAAATATCAACTCTATTGTGAAGTGATTAAGTTTGATTTTCTTTGTAAAATTTCTAAGGTGGATCTTGATAAAGCGGATTATGACGCGTTGTCGGGCAAAGGGTTACTTTTGAATATCTTAATTTTATTTTTGAGCGCCGTTTAACTGGTTTTTTGTATGATTGTGTTGTAAGCACCTTATGGTATAGAATTATTTTTATTTTTAAAAATAGTATATTCTTTTTGACCACGACTTTTGGTGTGATGGACCATTGTGCGTTTGATCTATCACTAAAGATTGTTGAAATATCAAATAATAGGATTAAAATTAGCTTTTTGACCTTCAATTACTTTTATTTTTAAGTTACGGTGCAGGAGCCATCATGTTACATTAGTAATCATCACATTGAACCTATAACAGTTATCACTAATTGTAAACAAATATAGGTATATTTATATTTTTACTAACGAAAATATAGTTCTAATCGGATCTCTACATATAATTAGTTCAACATGAATCAAAAACCTTATAAAAACTTCCAACTTTTCCGTCACAATACGGAAACGACACGCATTATAGTTAAGGAGATCATTATTATATCCTATTCACTTACAGAGCCAGGCAGTAAAATGGAAACGCTTCCTGTTCACAATATCTAGCGAGGATGAATCAGCTGGGATCGGATGTTGATCAACTTATGATAACTTATTCGTCTGGGTCACCCAATGTGGATAAGACGTCTATACTTTTAGGCTTCAATAGAACAAAATGTAGTTTTCCTACACCAGGACAGCGTGGTGGAAATTTTGAAGCGGAAGGACCACCCAGCAGAAGCACCGTAATGGTCTGGATTTATTATTGTTGTCTGTAGGTCGCATATTTGATCAGGTGGTTGGGTTGTAGCAATAACCTCAATAGACAAGAACTGCACCGGTCAAGTTAGATTGAAATTGTTCCTTGTAAATCAATAATTGTAATCAATGAAGAAAAGAGCTATGTCCATGCACATTAAAGCACGTAGAAGAGATGAAGCATGAATTAAGAAATATAAAGAAACTTAGCTATTCATTGGATGGAAAGCCTTTCCATTGCACATCTTGCTAAGGAGTGAGTCACACTGATCAGACAGAGGGCAGAGTTCATTACGTCTCCCAGTTCCCATTATATCGAAGCATGTATGTAATAGCTCCATATCCTGTATTGTTATAATCCGTGCGTATGTCGGTGTGTTTGTTGGTAGCGGAAACCGATGCAAATGCCCATGCGCGGGCATGAGCGGGCACGTACCAGTGCGCGTGCGCAACGCATGCCGAGCGGCTCACTTCTGTCAGTGTGTTACCAATGGGAAGTTTGGTGATTGCTAGGTTAAGTGTGAATCATCATAATTTTCAGCTCTTGTCATGTCGTAGCACAGTATCATTAGTGTCCTACCAGTGGCAGCAGCCTTGCTTTGGTGGTTTTTATGACACCAACGGGCAGAGAGAAGGATGGGTCTATACTTGGTAAACACAAGCCTTTAAAAAGTAGATATTTTTGATATTCAAAGATTTCTGTTTTAATATTCCAACATGATCATCAAAATGAGTTGTAACTTTAATTTAAGACCCATAGCCATGCAGACAGACGCGACAGTTCTGATCTATCCTACCTAGACAATGGCCGATTATCTACCTATTGTAATATTTAATTCATTGTTTAGATAACACTTCTTTGTTTCTTTCACTAATTTATTACATATTGTGTTTCGGTAATATTAAGTGGAGTTTAGGATGGTAGCCGAATGCTTAAGTTAAGGAGTTACCTATGAAGATAAAATTGCCAAAAAGCTCGCAAGCATCAACATGTGCTAAGCATATATCGCATAGGATAATAATAATAATGTCCTGACTGATTTCGGTCACGGCGGCCAATCTCACCGGAGATTTGCCAACTACGCAGGAGATATTATAGAGCACAAGTTTGTGTTGCGCACAGGTGCTCTCTCGGTACGGACGGTAATCCGACACGACCGGAGAGAGATCAGGCGCAGGACCAACGGCTTTACGTGCTTTCCGAGGCACGGTGTGTATTCACATACACGAAGACCCAGACCCGAAACAAATATCTGTAGATCATACAAATATTTATTCCGTGCGGGAATCGAACCCGCGACACGTAGCTCAGCAGTCGATCTCTCAACCACTGCGCCGACCGTGTCGTCATCGCGTAGGATAGCAGTGAGACAGACACACGGTTCCATGTTTTTGAGAATTGGTGTTGGATGGGTGGAGGAATCAAACTGATCAACGTGAAGAAGGTAACGAATTGGTGATCATGGAAGATTAGATATATCTTACACTTTTGATACAATACGATAGTAACTAAAGATTTAGCCAAAGGAAAACCCAGATGCAGGAAAAAGTTCATGTCAGGTCAAAAACGCGTCATTTAAAAAAAAAAAACAAGAGTCAGAGACAATGTAGAACAGTGGCGATTAGGTACTCTTTAACTATCTACAAGAGTAGGACCTAAATCAATGCCTACTTTAGGTTCAAAGGTCATCTGAGTTAGTATTAATCCACAGCCACACCATTCTCTAGTTCCCACGATACGATTGAATTTATTCGAAGATAAAATATATAATTTAAATTTTAGAATGGATTCGATAATGCCAATGAAATATTTTATACTTTCAGCTCATTTTACCACACCTTATTAAGATTTATATGCCTCGTATTCCTATTAACTCCTCCAATTAAGTTAAATATTCTTTTGATAGGGTAGGTTCATGTCAATATCGTATGGGTTGGGAACAAACTCACACTCTCGCTCGGCTATTTGATGCCTTAGCCTTTAAACGATTAGATTTATATATTTTATTTCACAATTCTTGGAGTCGGTGAGGTGGGTACCAATATTTGCGACAGTCATCGTCTCAACATCAAGAAAAACTCCCATAAGATTGCGTGTATAAATTGGAATTCTAATTAAAACATTAATATCTCGGGATAGCGCAATCGCGATCGTTTAGCGATATCTGCCAGCATTATCTGTGAGTGGGGTATGTGTACGAGTATCTGGGTGACCACCGGCCGAATCGTGTCCGCCAGATAAGGGTGTTGGCGCCCCGTGGCACGCCACGCGGATCTACTATACGTGGAATAGACGTAAAACAGATAAAATTTGAGCGTGGCGTGTGTTGTTTCATGTCTCAGAGGTAAGTATTTTACTTTCTGTAAATAAAGTGCTTTATAATAATCTAGCAAGAAATTAATTTGTTGTTAATATGATCTTTCTGTACATATAAGGGATATTTATAAAAGGACGAGAAGATTTTATGTGAAGTTGTATTTGTACAACATTTTTACAGCGTGAAAATATAATATAATATTTGAAGAATTGAAACGAATAACTTCATCTGCTTGATTTAAAATTAATTCTTTGATTTGAAATTTTGAAATTAAGATATCGAAATTGAAATGAACAGTCAAATATTTTTGCTGCTTAAATTAAATTGAAAGTAAAGGTGTATCTTTACGGTAAGTACATGGGGCTATATTTTCAATATACTTAGTTCAAGTGTTAGACTTGAAACGTTCTAAGTAGTAGAAACAAAAGAGTATATATAGTGTTTTACATAGAGCTTTGGATATACTAAATGTTGCACATGCTAAACCTCTAACAAGTCCCTTCCAGCTATAATAGTTCATGGCACGTCGGCGCCTGCGTCTATAGGTGCGATGGTTCACTAGTGTTTTTATCGTTTTCGACTGAGTTCGGCGCGGCGCGGTGCGGCGGTGCTAAGCGAGAATCAATGTATTGTGTTCCTGGAACAGGTACCACTGGGGAGGTATGAAGATAGGTGTCTCAGATGAGGCAGTCTACGAAGAGATTTATGGTGTTGGTGTTTGGGTTGCGAAGATAGGTGACAAGTTAATTAAAAAAGGCGATAACAGTGAATGTTAAATTTTAATGATTTGGTGGAAATTTTTACTAAAAACATTAGACCTACACATAATAGGAAATTAAATCAACGTAAACACGGTCCATAAAATCGGATCGAGAATAATACTAGAGCAGTAATTTCTGTTAAAATTTTATTTATATCTTAGTTTCAGTCATATCTTGCTGCCATGACCGCATGATAGCTGCAAGGAGGATGTATAATACAGCTATAAATGAAATAGTGGCGACTACAAGCTTACCGTATCCAAAGCAGAGTGTGCTCACTTCACACGTCTGGTCAAGAGCGCCAGGAATGTGCCGTCCACGATTTAAAATAAAAAAAAAAGAAATAAATATATAACGATCCTTTATCAGATCAGGACACAGATAATGAATTGACCCATTTAGTATGTGAATCATTCAATGCGACCCAACAAACTTACGTTTTGCTATCCAAAAACTTGCTTGACCGAACCTTTTGATGGAGATTGTGGGTTATTGGACTGCAAAATAACGTTTGTTATCAGATTTTCGATTTTAACTCCGATCTCGAGTGTTTGTTTTGATAATAAGACGTAAATGATCGGCAATAATAATAAATTAACAATATTCTTGTATATTGGCAGTTTAAGATACGTGATATATTTATATTGAATGAGAATCCACTAAATTGTGGCCGTGGATACAACACTTTTCAATAAAGAAAATTATTGGAATGAAGACGTTTTGTTGTTCCTAAAAAAACTGATCTTTGTTTATAAGCTTGCGTTTTAGGTACCTTACCATAAACGGCACGGTGTCAACGAATAAGTGGCTAAAGGTTCTACTTTTCATGTCCAACCAAACTGTTTTAAAACGACTGAGTCAGATATTGATATGGGGAAACCCACTGTAGAGATTTGGAGACCAAATGGTGTTCCCTTATTGGAATCTAAATAGAAGTCATAATTCTAAGAGGACATTCCCTGTATGTGAAGCTTTGTGATGGAAAGGTTTGCCAATGTCACCTAACAAGGAAGTAGGAACAGTTAATGATATTAACAATTCAGAGAGGTTCTTAAATTTTTCAATGGTGTGTGTAGTCCATCAACCCATCACGCCAAACGACAGTCCACCACGCGGACTAACGCCTTACTCTTCTTAGTCTGAGAGGAAATTATTTAAGAATCAAGATGAAATGTAGTTGTAGAACTTGTACGAAGTAAGGATTGTTCCAATCCTGCATGATTGACCATCGGATTGGTGATCGTAAAAACAGTATTACTAAGTGTCAATTTCCGTGATGAAATATTGCAGATAAAATCCAAACCTATGAAAACATTGTTAAAAAAAAACCTTACCTTAGAAAACCCTTAAATTCTAAACCGTACATAAATGAAAATCATATTTAATATAGGACCGGAAATTATCAAAAATTCTAGGTAATTCAGCCATAAATTTAACTGAAGGCTGAAAGGCAAAAATTGTTGACTGCTTTGATTATATCAACTGATTGTGGATCTAATAGTGACCAGTCACCTATTTAAACACTAGGCTATTTTAGTGGTACCACAAAGTGTTCTAGACATCACGCAATGTCAAACCACAATTGTAGTGTAGAATTTTGCCTTTTTTTAAAAGAGCTTAGTATAGCTTAGTATAGGTTTTCCTCGCAGTTTCAGTTAGTGTTACAATTTCGTAGCCGATAATATCTATGTACCTACAGTGTCGCGATAATCGCAAACAAATATTGCAGGAATATCAACCCTTTCATCATCTTCAATGCAAGTACCAACGACGCTTGTCTATCTGTACTCATGTGGATTTAAAACGAGAAGAAATAATCGGGTTTGCTTATTTTAGTCGAAAACGTTACAAGCAAGCTAATCATAAGCTAACAGACAAAACCTTAAGTTATTTCAATAAATAGGTAAAACCTGATAAAGCGTTGCCCCCAGACGCAGGTTACAGACGGAGCTTCGAATACAACACGCAACAATTGAGGGTAACTAGGGATCGTAAAAAAAAATACTGCGTGACGCGGCGCAGGCACCGTACGGATTTACGACGCGTCGTGCGATGCGCCCGCGACTCTTTAATATTGATGCTGATAATGCAATCGTGCGTCTGGACACGAACACTATTTTATAGGATTTTAATATCTGTGAATTTTAATTGTTAATGCGAATTATATAATAACAATTATAATAATCGTGTTGTTATATTTATATCATTAAAGTAAGTTCCTGGGTTGCTGCGTTTCCATATTATGTTCTTCAACTTAGGAAAATAATTTATGAATTTAGCAAACTGTACAGTTGTATTCCTTCTGCATATTAGTCGTTGTAATTTAATTAACTAATGTAATTAACCTAACTCTATTATATCACTGATTTATTACTAGAAATTTATAAAAAATATTCTAAATAACAAAATAACACATACGCACGAGATGAAAGTGTAAAGAAAGGCGATCAATCACGATCCATTCATTCATTCATGTTCACTCAATGTGTTGTTTGTTCTGTCTGTGTATATAGTGATGTGTACAATAGTGGTGCTAGCGCCAACAGCGACCCATTCTCACATCTAGTGTCACGTACGGATGGCTCGGACTTTACGTAAACAATGTCGGTAACATGCCCAAAGTAAATCATTCATATGTACCACTCTATGGCTTTACTATTACCACAAAAGACGGTGTATAGATCCAGGACATTTTAATGTATTTATTTTTTACTATTTATAAAAAGCGAGTTCAATGGATGCGTGGATTAAATTATAAGCGCCGATGAAATTGGCTTGAGTTCATTATTTTTAGCTTAATTTGAATTTTCTGGGAAAGTAAGTTTACAGTAACAGCTCGAAATTATAAAAATCGCAAAAAACAGTCGCACAATCGCAAGTGAGAATGCATCACACATTTTATTCCCTCTATTTTTTGTTAGGTGTGGCCCGGTAGCGTGTCTAGCGCCTAGCCTAGGCCACAAGTAATTACTGCTAGACTTGTCGACCTTCGCGTTTCACGAAAATCGCCCTAAATTATGTCAACTCATATTTTGTGTTAGGTAAAATATATCTGAGCTTTTTATCATTTATGTATTTATAAGTTTCTGAGTATTTGAATGATACTAAAATAACCGGTAATTTTCTAGGAACCAAAACTAATTTATTTTTGGTTCTACAAAGCCTAAATTTATTGCAATTAGTTAAAAGCAGTTATGCATTCCTTTTCAAAAAAAGAACTACGTCATACATTACAACGATCAAACACTTGAACCAAGCTAAATGTGACTGTGTGAGAGTTTTCAAATTAACTGAACAGATGTCGCATTTTATATAAAATACAAATGCCTCCGTAAGTAATAGTGGTCTGAAAATGCGAGCAATGTCCACTATAATTCTTAATTGAGTAAATTATTGTTATTTCCATGAAAATGAAGGTTAATTTCATGGTGTTTCAACGCCTTTTAGTGGCACGCAATCATAGATAAACGGACGGAAAATGTCACCCTTTTTCTTGATTAATTTATGAACTCACCGGTTCCCTTTGATGGTCGACGGACAAGAAAAGTACCTAGTAGTAATTGTCCAATGATATCTACAGCCTACTTAATATTATTAGTATACTATATATACTATACTATACTACTGCTTCAAAACATTGTTTCGTATTTTTATAAGACATTTAATGTTTTAAGTAAAAGTATCTTTAAGCGTTCGGAACGAAGAAGTTCATAAGTCATGTGTTTTCCATTTTACATTCCAAATAAATCGTTCAATAACGTATGTCAACCAAAACATAATAACTTTGACCCGGTCACGCATGTTACATGATATCAACGATTGATCTTAAAGACGTTGCCGATCAAATTCGTAAACAAGCAGTTGTCGTAATTGGGTCAATTAGTTCAATGATTTACGCAAATTAAGAAGGGAATTATGTTTGGTTGTAGAATTAAGAACATAATATTTTGGATTAGATATCCAAACTCGAAAATTAAGGCCTTATACAAATTATATAAATTTAATAACTCCACTCAAAAGCAATTACTTATTACAGGAACATTTCCAAGCATGTCGCACATTGAGGTGATTGGTTAACTGACATATTTAACTAACGAAAATCATAAGAGATATAATATTTTGCTGCAGTTCATCAGGAATACCGAATCGTGTGGATTACCTGGTGTAGGATTATTTTCAAGTAAATATGAAAATTACATTGGAATTTCATGAAGAACGTTGTTTTGCTGCATGCTATTTTTAGTTTCATGTTTTTGCTCTACAAATCACGCTAGCTATGTTAATGTTAATCACTAATATCAGCCGAACGACGTGTCCCACTAGTCATACAACACCTTACATCAGAAGGGCGAACTTTTCTATAATATTATATATTATTCCAGTAGTCACAGCCGTTATCTTTATGGCCAAGTCGTTATCGTTACCGTTTAGTACGATCACATTGCAAGGTCCTTGCCCTTTGTCCATCCCTTCTTATTTCACAGTTGAGTTCATCCCCGTGATTGCACTATCTTCACACCTGTCCCTGTTGCGGTCGGGCAGACACCGACGTGATGCCAGTAATTGATTATATTGAAAATTAAGCTTTGAATTGAAAAAGTATCGTCTAGTAATGTGGTACCATTAAATTGGTAAGCATTACTTGAAAAAGATAAACGATGATATGGTCTGACTTGACCATATCAAGCCAATATTATTAAGCAGCGGGTCGTAACATCTCATCAGTGGTACTTAGTCACTAATACTTTAGATTCAATAACGTCAATAAAAATGTAATTTATGCAAACGTAAGTACATACCACGAGCGCTAAATATAAATTCTGTAGATATCGTAGGTATGACAATATTTTCATTGAATTCGACTGCCAAGTATTTTACAAATTCACCATTATAATCCACAACAATACCGCACTACTCACGTGCTCCGCCAAATGCCACCATTTTTTGTCCAAACTTGCAAACACTTACCTGAAAGAAAAAAAACAACACATTAGATATAAATTGTATGAGATCTTTAGAAAAGGTCGCCCACCTCGCAACAGATGGTGGATCAATAAAATTGGTTTCCGATATAAATTGACGAAAGGTGCAAAAATCGACAGAAAGGGAAACGGCAACTGTGTAACTGGATGACAAGAATAAACTTACTGATGGTAAACTCAAACAAATGGTTATTTTGAACCTTAGGATTCATGCAATAGGAGTTACCCTAAATGTACCGAATAATGTTGCAGGTAACGGTAATAATAGTGATACGGAATGTTTAATGAATAATGGTTGTACACGTGTCGGTATTTAATACATATGGTGGTATCCATATAACAGTCAGTGATAGTTTGAGATGGCAAAAAAGAAAATAGCCGAGGGTCGTGCACCAAAAATAGGTGCAAATTTGATTTATACGTAGTATAGTTCTATACATCCTAAGTAGTGTTTTTGCGTGCTAAGATCTCATCAAAAATAACAACACTGTAATATCAATAAAAATATTGCCCCAAATAACACGGTTGAGCTCATAATTTAGATCAAATAGCCCCGCTAAATTGTATACTTTCACCGTAAAAGAAAAATCTGTTTGTACCTAATATTAATCCTATGTAAATAAGAAGTTCATAATGAAAATATTATCAAGCAGGAGCGTGTCTTGCACACCTTGCCGACATATCGTTTGTTCAATCATAACCGTAGGGAGCTTACGACTAAATATAATTCAATGTACACCCTCTTCCTGCCAAATATACGCTTGACACTTACCACTTTATGAAGCAGTGCAAGTCACACTTATTAGAAAGGCATAGAATCCATTTTTGCTCGGACAGAAACTTAGAGAGTTCGTATTTAAAGGCAGGTGTGCCACAAGGGTCTATACTAGGCCCGCTTTTAGAAGATATTCAGAATCTTTAGCCACGTGGCGAGGGGCGTAGCTCGCAGAAAAACCATCACATCTTTACTTCCGTATCTAACAAACACAAATATCTATGATGTTTTTCCGGTGTAAGTGTTTGCTGATTTCGAAGTTTTCGAGTGGTTTTTGGGCGTCGAGTGGGTCAATGTGGGACGCTTGGGGTCAGTAGGAGGCTAATTCGTGTGAATAATGGCTATTACCGTTGTGGGTGGTGGATATTTATGTGAAATTATTATGTCAACACTTATGCAGCAATTTATTGAAGCACTTAGTTACCTATGATAGTTCCTATTAGCCATCTATAAGTAAATTAAGCTTTTATTCGGCGGTTTGATGAACCTACAGTTTGGAGATCTACTTATCTTCAGAAAAAGAGGACGAAGTGTTTTTATAACTGTTCCAGTTATCCCAATAGGATCAATTACTTTAAGTACATAAATTAGACACTGTTGCATATCATCGCAGAAGGATAAGTAGGTTAGTAAGTCTAAACATCTGCCTAATTAAACTGGTTCCAGGTTTTATGTTGTTGAAATAAAAAGTAACTACTTGAGTACTGTCGTTTGCTAAACGTGAATGGATTGTAAATTTACATCAATATTAGTATTATACGTATAACTGTCAGAAAACAAACTGGGTATAATTATTCGACACCTTTCGATCGAGGTACTGAGGAAGTTAAAAGCTGTTTGTACAAGTTTAGTTTAAAATTGTTAACATTTGAAATACTTATTGCTAAACGTAGAAGTCTCATAAAGTTCATTAATATTAAGAAAATCGAATACTTAAAAACTTCACTCTTGAAAATAATTCAGTGGCTATAGTGAAAAGTTTTATATACTCAAATAGGCCTTTGCAGGCACTTCTAAAAAATCAAAACGAGAAGGTGCACGGTTCCAAAAGGCGGTAGATCCTATGGAGAAGAGACCGGCAAGAAACATAAGGTATACTTTTTTCAAAAAATAAAAAGTTAATTTTTCAATTAATAATCTTAAATTTAACATGGATTATATAAGGAAAAACAAACTTAATAATAGTAGTAATACAGTACAAGTTATGGTAGGCGATAGTGTTAAATTCAACTTAAAATTAACTTGCGTTTAGGAATTCGGCGGTTAAACAGCCTTTAAGAAAAATACCATATAAATGAAAATTAAACAACATATTTTATGTCACGCAAACTTAATTTAGAGCAACAAAGTTTTTCAGTACATAGTTGCGTATGTATTAAAACCGGCGTCGAGATAGTGATCTCCAAATTTCACCGTTTAATGGAACTCCTGGGTTGCGTGAGGATAAGGGGGAGGCTATGGTTTATAGAACTTATGGGAGTATGCCTCATAGGGATTTATGATTCACCTCGTCAGATTTTTTGATGGCAACAATCTTTATAGTGAGGTTGGCGAATGTTGGCGTACGGTTTAAGTATAATTGTGAAGTTTATAAACCTTACTCATTTTGTGTTACGAATTTTGCTATACCGTATGACGGTAAGGGTTTAAACCATGCAAAACTAATGCAGTCCAATTAGATGGAAAAAACATAGTTCTATGCGAATTGCTAAATGTTTATAGAAGTATTGAAATTTTTGTAATTGTAATAGTTCTAGTGGAACATATGTACGTATAAAACAGAATATTCGCTATATTTAAAAATCAGCCATTGTCTATAAAAACCCGGAGAAGAAGGCAGAAATGTACAATAAAGCGGGTACGTATTAATTAAAACCTTTGTATAACACATTTATCAAGAAACCAACAATTATTTATCAAAAAACCAAAAATTATTTATCAAAAATCCAAAAAATATTCCTATTCGAGCCAATCCTCTATTCCCCAACAATATGTCGGCCAAATCCGAAGTAAGATTAAATCGAGCGGGTTGACAAATGGCCGGCGTTACTCACGCTACATGCCGTGCCTCTGCCTTCCCCCCACGCGACGGGGGGACATTGTACCCCAAAGTGGAAAAATTTAGTATTTTTCATCGGAGATTATCGTGAAAGCTATTGGATTCGGATTGGAAAACCATGAGGTTGAATTAGTTGCTCTAGCCACAAATGATGAGAAACTTATGAGTTACTGTTCATTTAACGGCCTCTATTATGTGATTAGCTTAGTAACTATACCTACAGAAGTAAATAGTCGACTGCAGATCTCACTTGTCAATTTCTTTCTCTGGTACGAAAATTTGCTGGTGGATAGATTAATAAGACAGATTTTTGGTGAGGCGGTATCTTAGTCAGGTTTTAAGGTTGTTTTGTAGAGATCGCCCACTGCGATTAGACCGCCCTTTGTACATATCTTTTAATACATAACTTGTATCCAAATCTTTACCGGTGTACAAGTATTCTATCTATCTTAATGACTTTAGTATCGGCTGAAACAACAGACAACAAGCTCTTGCCATCACCAGAGTAACTAATCTTGGAAACAGTTAGCCTATATCGAATCGATAGTAAAAAGAAGAAAAAATATCTATAGACAAGAAAGGTAATAAGGTCAATGTCAAAGTAATTGATTGAAGGTTAATAATGCAGTGTCGAGGTAAAGCCGATAGCAATGAAATGGTAAATTATTGCGGAAAACAATGTCGATTGTATTCGACATTGATTTTATTATTCAGTGCATCGTCGTAAAGGCATTGCCATGTTATATGCTAATTTCCGCGTGATTTATCATCTAGAACTTTTAATTCGTGTAATCTATTTATTATGACATAGCATCACGCTTGTGCTCCCCGAAGGGTTAGGTAGAGGTGTACTATGTACACCAACATTCGGCCGATGCCGATATTCAGTCCAATATAATAGGGGGCGGGCCTATTGCCATCTATCGGGCACAGTTCTAGACTCCGTGCTGCTACTGAGAATTTCCATATAGAAAAATCTATTAACAATGTCCAGGAATCGAACCTAGACCAATGATGAGGCAGTCAGTCAAACTATTTATTATGAATATTAGTTTATTCCGGACTGTATCTTATACATTTATTATAGGCACATATACTAGCTCTAGAATATCTCGTAACGTACAAGAAATATTCATCATCATTTAGCAGATGAATCTGGCTCAGCTCGGTTGAGTGAAGTCCTCCATACGAAAGGATACTAAACGGATGTATTTTAGCTTTGTTATTTCTGTCAATTATCTTGATATTCCTTGGGCCTCTTTTAACACCACCCGACCTCTAAATCTGTGTTTTAGTTTAGGCTAACATACGACAGATTTTCTTTCCTTAATTTCGTTTTTGCTTTGCATTTCATTTCAGTGTTCTAGTCGCGTTCATTCCTTAGTCCTGTCTAACTAAAACGTCGAAATTTTATTGTAGGTCCAGGGTTTTCATATATATCATCAACTGACTCGCGATTGCAACCTCTACGATCGCTTGTTTCAAGAACGTTTATAGCCAATTAATATTGTAATCTTCAAAGTTTGTTCACCCCTCGTAGGGGTTGTCGAAAGCGATACACACTAATTTAATATGGACTAAACGTTAATTTAATGATACCAATTATCATTTATTAATCTTATAAACACTTTGGCAGAAATTGTTCAATACATTTTAAACTCTATTTCTTGGCAATAAAGAAATTATTAAGTGTGGTTATTGTGGAATTCTTGCTACCCCTTAATTTTAGCTGCTATGTTGTTAAATGTCTTATAAGTTACGAAATAAAGTTCAAAATTAAATGAAAACTATTTAAGAAACGCGAGGTTAAGTTTGTAAAGCTATTAAGGGGTGTATTTAGTAAAAAGTGGTTTGTCGGTGTAAAGGTGCTTGTTCATTATATGGACAAGTATGGTCGTTTTATAGTCAAGTCAGATTTAAATCATCTAAGAAGTATTATTATATTTTCATTCGCAATTGGCAATGTTGGTGATGCGGATTTAAGGAAATACGAAAAAGCTATAAATAATCCTCTTAGTTTTTGTAATTTTGCAACCACAGTTCCAAAAGTATGTTGGTTCTATGGAGAAGAGTTCAGGAACCTAGTTTTTTTAATAGCTTAAACCGTGTTTGTATAAGCTTTGACCTTCACCTCAGGATAAGAAAATAATTTCATAAAACATACAAACCATAATAAGATATATTTCAGATGTGTTACAGTCTAGTGCATACCTGCCCTTAACCGGCGCAAGCGCACGCCAGATGGCGCTGTGGGGGCATTGACTCCTTAAATATTTTTTTGTTCTCAAATCCGCGACCCCTAAGTGCGGTTAGGAAATTATAAGAACTTATACGAACTACCACGTTTAATTTGCCCTAAGTTGTGGCGTTGCGGTTCCAATTATTTTCGGTTGAGCCTGTTAGCGTATTTAGAATTTTTGTTTCAGTTTTGGTTTACGAAATGTTTGTAAAGTTCTAATTTTGTTCAAACCTTTTACGTTTTCTTACTTTGTGTTACAATGATTTTGATACCTGTGGTGTTACAGTAAATTTGTACCGTAGGAACTTTGCCGTGAATATTTTAATACAAAAGTACTTACATAATACATTATAAACTACTAGCCTAAAATATGTAAATGATACCTAAAAATTAAAAAAAACAAATTTTCCGCTATTTGAGATAAACACAGCGTAAGGCTAAATAATATTCACTGTGTATTTGCGTGACCTGACATTAATTATTTTTAAAACAGACAAACGAAACAAAGAGATGCAGCCTGCGAAAACAATACCAAAGAAATAAAACAAAAATTAAGCAATGATTATCGAACGTTAAAGTTCAAATTTCAAAAATAGAATGCGCGCGTGCGTTCGGATACGCGCTGGAGTGTAATTGCACGTTACAGTATGGCTGCTCACCTGCGGTGGTTACTAACACGCGAAATATCGTCTTTTTGCATACAGTTAACTTGTTAAATTAAATAATTAGCGATTAAGCTAAACGCGTCTGATGCACTTTCAACGTTCGAAGCAAAAAACAGACCGTCTACATATAATGAATTCCGCAAAATTTTATTGCTATATTTTCTAAATATTTCTTTTTTACCTCTTCCTCGTAACATTGTACTATCAGATAATACTGAGATAACTGTAGACTGTGCTATCGCGATTGTGAACTGAAATTAATAATCACAAGCAAATAAAAAAAAAACTATAATCGTTCTAACTTTGGCCTTCATACTATGTTTTGGTTAGAAACGACTCTTCCACATTCCTATAACCTAATCTATCGTAACCAAAATATCGTATAATCTAAATTATTATTCAAAATACGGTGATTATCAGATTCTAAGCATCCTAATGATATCCTGAGGCAAATCGTTGCAAATTTCCCTATAAACAATCAGCAGTGTATCGTGTTTGGCGGCAATCATGTCGTTACGCAGCCTCCTCGGGGAAGATCGGGGTAATTCGGCATTTTCCGTGTTTATACTGAATTATTCATTTTAAATAACCTTTACGTAATAAATGATAGGGCTCGTGTCAGCACGCGAATGAGGAAGAAATGAATCAAAACACGCTTATAGGAAATGTTTTGAAATTTTAAAATGTATTTCGAAAGACAGAAAACATTTATAACCATTAAAGTAATTTAAAAGCTATTCATTTTTGCACCTTTAAATTAAAATAAATAAGTGTTTAACAAAGTTTCATCAAGGCCGAGAAACGGAGAAGTTGTAAACTTAATAAGTAGGTAGTACTCTTACATGTACAGTTTTAACACTAGACTGTACGTCCAGTACATTTTTGAGTAACAAATTGATATTTATATCAAAATCTATTGATGATAGGTATACATTCTTTTACACTCTAGTGTTGGCGCTATTCCGCTTAAGATAACTGGCCATATACAAAAATTCCAATATCTACATGATAACTTGGTGTACTTCTAGGAACTGTGTAGTTAAATTAAGTTTACGACCACATATTTAATAACGCCATCGGCTGAACATAGTACCATGGAACATAGGATATAATGCTACATGGTATATCATCAGGTAACGATAGAAGAATATCTCGCTCTGATACAATTCACAATTTGCAGTAGTATTCAACTTGGGTAGACTGGCATGAACAACAGTTCAAAGAACAAGTATAAGAAAACTCCTACTCTCCCAAAATTCAAGTTCTTCTCAAGTCTCCACATCTAGGATCTATTAATACAGCGGCACATGTCTGGTCCAGCTGGTGGCTGTACTGTTAGCGGCAGCTGCGCGCGCAGCTGGGGGAGTTTTTGTGCGCTCGCGCAGGTATAGCGCACGTGCGAACAAGTTCATGCGATTTGCATGTGCTGGCGAGAGTAGGGGTAGTTTTGCGGGTAGACACGGTTTATCACAAGAATACCAAAGGCGCAACGAAACTAATTTCTACGTTACATTAGTACGTATCGTTCCGAATTCTATTCAGGGCTTAGTTGGGAACGTTTTTCATATTTAAGGAACGTTTTTCCTAAGCTAGCAGAGGCATTTCCCAGTAAGTCCGGGTCCTCACCAACATTGGTGATATTTTCACATTCACATGAGGAATTCCCATAGTATGATCATTCGTCCCGAGTTGACAGAAGAAGCTAAGATAAGAAAGATAATCTCAAAACAGAATGTACTACTTTTAATAAGATGTTGACGCGATTTTTCGTAAAGATATGATGTTCACAGTAAGAAAAATATATAACGTCATTTTAGAACCTGTATCTGTATCCTTTAATTATAGTCTATGTAAAACTTACGTACTTAAGTCATACTAGCTTTCGCTCGCGGCTTCGCCCGCGTGGTTTACGAACCCGTATATACCCGTATTCTAGACTATAATCTATCTCTGGGCCAAATTTCATCCAGAACCGTTCAGTCGTTCTGGCGTGAAAGAGTAACAAAGATCCATCCATCCATCCATCCATCCTTATAAACTCACATTTATAATATTAGTAGGAGTAGGATTTACCTATATAGGTAGATACACAGCTTTAATGGCAGTAAAAAAAATTACATGTCTAAACAAACGTCGAGCAGAACCCGCGCTGCGGCCAGACAATAACTTATTAGTAAAAGTCAAGGGTTTCTCCAGAAAAAATCCGAACAACTGGAAAATTAAACGGAGCTTAAAATTTCGTCGTCACCAACCCGAGAGACGCGTGCGCAGAAATTAAAACACGCGCGCATCTGCCGCGAAACCCGACACGCTCCTTACCATATGAATTATGCTACTTCCGAAAAAAAATCTCAAAAAAAGCGACCTACACACCATTACCAACTTTATTCTCGACTACTAAAGCCCAATATTTATAAAATTTATATTTTTATATGTTAAATTGTCAATCCAATTTAGACTTTATTTTCGACCTAATAAGCGCAAGTATGCACAGTGTGCTGCTGGCTAAGTCATCTGGACAAAAAGACATGTGTATATTTCGCGCACCCCGCCAGATGTCGCGTCTAGTTTTCGAGATGTCGTCGTCTAGAGTCTGTAGGTTTTTTTCTGACATTACAATGTGTAGCGGTTTATCTGATCCTGTTAGTTGGGGCAATGGGCTTTGTTATAAATAATAATGTTTGTGAATTATGTGGGTCAAGTTTTATACGGAAAAAGTTGCGATTTGTATCATTGGAATCGTAAAAAATGTATGAACTTTTTTTTTTAATATAATGCCGCTATATTTTAATTTTAAATTTGCAATTCGTTGAAATAATAATCATTTGTATGTTTATCTGTGAAAGTATACGTGTCAGCTGCACCTTCAGTGTAACTGTAGATATTAAATTTTTTATTTTCTTGATGTTTTACATTTTATAAGTGATTTTTTCTTCATCTTTTATTGATTTATATCAAATAAGTTAAATTCCTATTTATGCTTATTTATTAAAGATTTTCTTCAAAAGAGTTCCCATTGAATAAAATTATATACACAGTTTTATCGCAATATACGAGATTGTCCAAAATAGACCTAAATGGATATAAGTGTGTCTAGGGGCTTATAAATATTTCTAAGGCAAACATTATTTTTGATTTATGTTGAATCTGTTTGGATGTCTGCGACATATTATGATTATTGTTCACATTTCTTGGAATTCCAAATAATAGTCAAAATACCGCTTTATTATTTTGCATGTAGGAGTCGTTTTTTTTCTAGTCTCAAAAAAGCATATAAACGCAGATTATATCTAAAAGAGATATGTACTCATATTTTCATATTGGTTTACCAAATAATGATAAGCCAAAGTTTTCGCCAACTGAGAATAATATCTGAATGCGATTTGATATTCAGTGGCACACATTTGACATGACCAGTCGGCTATGTCGTGTGTAGGCGAGCACCCAACATAACTGTACAACAATTATTGATAATTTGTATTCCATAAATGATACTGTAAGCTTTGTGTATGTCACCGCGGCTCGTCACCGCCGATTTCCGTCCAACTACACTAACACTAAATTACACAAAAAAAAGCAATGTCTGCCACTCGATAAAAAAATAAAAATGTTACTTAACGTCTTGTCGATTATTTGATATAAAGTGTGAAACTTTTTCAGATTTGTAAAAAGAACATTCTGTAGACTAATCTATTTGAGTATGAAATTCGAACAATGGAGTTTATTTTCAGCGACGTTTTTTTAATACATTGGATGACTAGACCGTGCTATGATTAGCACAGTGTAAAAATAAGAATGAAGCCGGTTCAGTGATTAGGATGCCCACATGTATTTTTTTCATTCGAAATTTCCTTAAAAAAACGCACCGTAACCTTCTTTTGTGCGTCTGTTCCGAAATAACTACTACTACACTGTGGTCCAGATTATAGACACACTTGGAAAAGTTTCATTAATTTATGCATCTACAATAATATGTCAAAAAACGTATATTTTAATTATAGCAATTATATCATATAATAACCAAGATAGTTAGGGTGTAAGAACATATTGGTTTTCTGCCTTCGTTGACTCCATTCCTATCGATATAAGAAAATCTGTCTCCAATCCTTACTCACTAGGATTTTTATCTGGTACTTCAAACGCTATATCGTGTACCTTGGGGCATCCGCGCCGTCTGAGCATCTACGACGTGTAGGTGAAGAATCCGATACCTACAGCCTTTATATCAAACTAATATTTTGCACATATCGTGAACAATAACTTACCATTCACCGTATATATTAGCAAGTTTAAAACAAGGCACGTGCCCCCGATTTCGTGGGAAAATTGCATGATCAGTCTACAGACTTGGTTAAACATTCTTAAAATCAATCTCTTTCGTGTTTTTTTTTTATAGTGAAGTATGGTTTCGGTGTTTTATAAGCAAAGTAGTGGCTGTTTGTATGGTCTCGGCTACATGTAGTTTAACTGACACTTCATGGCTATTGGTAGTAAGTAGCAAGAACAAATATTTTTATTTACTAGTCTGAAGTACCTGATTACTGATTCACATGCCAAACAATAATATACGGCAATCTTCCAAAGGCAGGTGAAAAAAATGAAAATTCAGTTAACTAACGAGTATTATTTGTAATTGTAATTCAAATAATATTTTAAGCAACAAATATTTTATAAAACAATCATTCCTGTGAACCTTTCACTAAGAAACATGTAGTTAGAGCGACGATTAATAAAAGTATAAAAATAAAAGAAGTGAATATTCTCTCTGCTTTCAGTGCCAACATATTTGTTCGATTGCTGACTTGCCAGTCGAATTGATTGATTAGTCTGTGAACAATACATTTCAGGAATGCTCGGAAGTTTATGTGGGTGGAGCATCAATCGGAAGAGCTTTTTATTTATCTCGGAATATTTGCTATGAAGTTTATAAGTCTGTATAGTTTTTTCAATTAATTTATGGAAGCTGTGATGGCTTGTATGAAGTAAACATGCAGACTTGCTTGCATGTTAAATGAATTATTGGAATTTTAGATTAATTTTAATGTCCTTGTTGCTCTAGTTTTAATCCCTATGAAGCCGGTGTCTGCTTTTTAATTTAGTTGATTAATATTACCTGTTTTGGTTGGACTTGACTGTAGTCAAACACACTACTTTTACTATCGGTGATCCTTATACTTTCCTTCAAAGATGAATTTCTATAATGTAGCCCTATAATGTAATAAAACTAACAAAAATTCTATTCAAGTATTAGTAAAATGTTGAGGAAACTATTAGTCATCCTTTGACGTTTGAATTATCAGCTGGGTCTTTAAACTCTTTTGTAACTTAAATAAACTCTTTCAGGATTTATAAAGGGCGAATCGAAGGAATTCCAAGATATATTTATAGCGAGGGACTTAATACAGTCAGTTCATCCACCTTTTGAGGTTATAGTAAAGTTTATGTTACGTCTATAAGTTTATTAAAGTGATAATGGAGTTTATTTATTTATTGATTATCTTCAAATAGAAATCAAAATAAAAAGTCCGATAGAAACTGAAAGATGCGAAGATTCTGACTGCGCATTATCTAATAAAATTGTACCCAGATAGTAGTAGATACACAGCAACAACAGCAACAATACGAGGATAGTCAAGAAATTCAGAGTAAGCTAATGAAAGTACAAAAGTATCATAAAACATACTTAGTACGATGTTCTTTGGTCATATATTAGAATAACAAGAATATTATTATCACAAGTTATTGCTGAACCTTGTTGTTAGGCTTTTTTTTGCTCCATACAATCCGTTTTATCGTTGCAGCAAATAGTAAATTCGGCTCATATAATAATGTCATATTTTTCTATAGTTGGTGAGATTTCCTAAGCATGGAATTTCTGGAACATACATGACCCATGACATTTCGGGACTGAAGTTTAAAAATTGTTGACTGTTTTTTTCATTTAGTACCTAGTCTTGGTGATTATCCAGATCATGTATCATCCATTAATGTGGCTAATTGTAAGCTAGAACCAATGCAGAACAATTTAATAGCCTTATGCAAGTGTCGCTATAATTAGTGTCAAAATACCAACGTATTCTGAGCCAGTCTCCTTCCGGAAGCGCTAGCAAAGGTCGTTCAAAGTCTACTAAGAGTCCAGTGTGAGTTTATTACTGTGCAAAAATACTTAATATTGCAAAGTAGACAATATTCAGGCGGAAAACGATCGCTGACTCCATCCAAGTTTAATCACACCGGACATAAGAAGGAGACACTGAGATATTAATAGCGTAAACCTTACATTAACATTCTGTTTTCCTTTCATTCCGTGATAAAAATATGCAAGCTTGTTCCTCAATAAATTGTTTACAAATATTAATATAGACTCATTAAAACTGAATTTGCATCCAATATTAACCCATAAATTACTCATCAATACTCCCACATTATGAAGTCAATCATTGACAATGTTAATGCTATTCAATAGTTGCGCGGTGCATGCAAATAACCGCAGCAGGCGCCATGGCGACAGAGGGGGAGGAAGAGGGCGCGGGACGAGAGGGTGGGATGCGTCGAGACGTCGTCTGCGCATCCCGTCGCGTGGCCGCTTTGATCTGAGCACAAGTTGCGCTCTGACGCTGTAGACATAACATTGGCAAAAATTTAACAACTAGTTTTTTGTATAATTAGGTGTTGATGGGTCGTTAAATCTCTGTGGTTAGGAATAGTCGTAAAACTTTAAGACATACCAATATTACCGAAATCGATTTTTTTTAATGTGTTATTGAATGTCTGAGTCGCTTTTACAGTGTATTAAAAGCTACTACAATAAAATAAGATGATCCAAACAACATACCATTAGTCCATCCGAAATCCCAATCCGAAATGTAAAGATATAAAAATACTAAAATGTAAAATATATTTTGTCCAGATATTTTAATTTCGTAGCTCTATGCGCCGTCAGTCTGTAGGGGGCCGGTGCGCTTGCGCCGTTTATTTGCAACGCTCGCGCTGCTAAAAGCTACGTTCAGTTAAATGCTATCAAAACAGTCACAGACATACGAAAATAGAAATAATTTCGCGAAATCTTAGACGAGAAACATCGCACATATGATCGGAGTATTCTGAATGATACAGTTAACTTTGAGGGAGAGTTTGAAAGTGAATTCCTGTGTGTTTCGGTGAAATTTCAGTGGTATATAAATATTGATTAGTGATTCAGCGCAATGTTTGTAAGTTCTATGGTGGTTTCATGGTATCTTCATTTGATCTAATGGTTCATACAGCCAGTGAAAATACACACAGAACCGAGCAATCTCAAACACATGGCTAAATGAGCAAAAACTATACTTCAAACAATTTCATTAACATCACAAAATAAAATGAATTATTTCACTTAAAATGATATTCAGCGTCGTTCTTATGGATACTTTTGCGTTCTCATTAATTTGCAAAAAAACTACGCATGAAAAATCTCGTGACATCCTTTCTGACAGTTCAAAGGGCACTCGTAACTTTGTCTGAAAAAGAAATAATCATAAGCTTACCACTGTCATTTCTTTTCAATCAAGAGAACATAATTAAAGTCAACGACAAAGATATAATAATGAAGATATGAAACGACGACAATTTCCCTGTCGTGTTATTGAATGTTGGGCGTTTAAACAGCAATCATTTTAACTTTAACTGTGTGAACAGATCGCAATCGACGAACCTCACTCGTAAAATAAAAGGGTAATGAAAATGTCGCCATTTCCAAGTGATTAATTTTTTGCCTTCGACGTACCGAGGTGAAACACTGTGCGCTGTCATTTGGTGCTCGTTTGGAGATTTGAGCGATAAATATAATTAAGTTTTTATGTCATAAAATATTGTTTTAAAAGCTTAAGCATAATTTAATTTTTGTAAAAATGTTGCTTGTTTTTTTAATATCTGTGCAGCACGCACATGCTAGCTTGGCCTGTTTACTTAATAATTTCACAGCTAAGCATCGTATTGCACATTCAACTGTGAAACAATCCTATGCATTTCGGACGCCACGCTTGTGACGCACGCGCTGTTCATTACATCCTCTCGTGGACAAAAAGACCGCGTGCGCATGGTCACAATTAACTCTAGTGTCGAAACACTCATTAGTAAACCGTATTAACTGGATGTGACATAATCACTTGGCTAGGCAATTTATTCTGTCACCATTAAAGAAGGAATAGCATTAACTTTTTCTGTATTAACAGTGTCATGCGCACTGCACATAACATAGTATGGCATTAAGTCTGTTTATCCCATAGGGTTAGGCAGTGTAGTGTACTAGTGTACCTACTTATTATTTATTTTATTATTTATTGCTACTATAATTTACTCTATACTCTTTTTCTCGAATTATTTTATACTGATCTTATCCTTCAAAGAAACCCCAGCGCAAGCGGCTCAAGAGTTCGTAAAATACTTTACAGAATAAATTAGTTAAATAGACCACTGTTCCCGTCACGCTGCAAAGTACACGTGCGTTAGCGCAAACTACTCCCTCGAAAGAACAATATTCATATGGTCCATGACCACTTTTTAGCCAGACGGGAAATGTCCCTTACCCGTCTCCTGTTTAATTCCCTAAGCATTCATTAGATATTTATTGTGACTGAGTTGTCTAGACGTCGGCTAAATATACGAAGCCAACACATGGTGCAAATACGCGAATTCCTTATTTAGATGAGACCTATAATTAGAATTAAGTGCGATTTAATTTTAGTATGCGCAAGTACTTCAACTTGATACGTCGTTAATATAGAGTGTCGGATAGTTTGAATATTTTAGCGATTAAAAAAAAATGAAATGACTGCCTCGTTGGTCTAGGTCGCAAGCGTAACTGTTAAACGTAGGTCCTGGGTTTGATTCCCGGGTCGGGCAAAGTGTTATCGGGTTTTTCTGTATGGAAATTCTCAGTAGCAGCACTGAGTCTGGAAGTGTGCCCGGTAGATGGCAATAGGCTCGCCCCCTAATACTTGGGACTCAATAACAGTATCGGCGGAATGTGGATGTTCAATAGTACACCTCTGCCTAACTCTTCGGGGAATACAGGCGTGATGCTATTTTAATGAAAGTTTTGTTCTAATTGAATATTGAATTTGATTTGAAGAACAGTGAGTTTGATTTGAGTGCGAGTACCTAATACATTTTTAAAATTGTAAGAATGTTGAAATTGCCGAAGACAGAGTTTTTACTCAAACCATATTAAATTTAAATGTTCTTCATTCAAGTAAAGGTAACCGTACAAACAAGAGACTGCATATTAATACGAAGGTTGTATTAAAGCCGGAAACTATCAAGTAATCTTTGCCTACAAACAAGTCAAAGAGAGCTAATATTTTTGTTCCACCAATTCCTACATTCTCTCTACTATATCATAATGTTGATTGGATCGATGATTTATTCTGACGATCCTCAATAGCCTGTATACCAGTGACGTCATCCATACATTATCGTTCTAGTAATATATGATTATCATGCTCATATACAAGATTGCGGGCTCGAGAATTAATAAGGGCTTCATTTCCATATTGATGAAGGGAAATATACGAGCAACTGCTTTGCTTATCATCCTGACGAAGTTATAAATCGACGAGAAATATATATGTATAGTTAGGTACATAAGGATAATCTAATAAAATGTGCCCTGGATTAAATCGCCTTAAAAAAAGTAGTGAGATAACGGTTACATTACCATTACGTCATATGCAGGAGTTGTTACAAACGTTGAAGATTTGTAAAAAGGGTTTTTATGTCTCAAGGTGGCTGGGTCATTCTTATGATAATTAGTTTATAAGAACACCCTTAAGCTAATGATCACCATTGATAAGTAGTCAGACTACTTATTACGGGAAGAAAAAAAAATGCATACTATACTAAACAAACTATAAAATATTTTACTGAGTTAAAACTCAGTTTTTTTTTTTTTCGCTAGGACACACATGTCCCTTGCAGACACCAGACTCGAAACAACTATCATACAAATGTTCCGTGCGGGAATCGAACCCGCGACACATAGCGCAAAAAGCTAATCACTTAGCCACTGCGCCAACCGTGCCGTCAAAGTTGTCTTTATCATTACATTATATATCTTTCCTATTTATTTTTAGATCTACAGATAATTATTCAATTGACACTCATACAATATTGCTTATACTTCGATGCTTTTTTACCATGAAAACCGCGCGAATAATTTATAGTACACACATAAATACAATGTGGTGTTAACATAAATCTCGCGAGCGCTACGTGGCCATGGCTCGAGGGTGTGACCATGGTGTTGCTTGCCAAAAGATGACAGCCAGCATACCCTCGTTGTTGGGCACATTCCAAGGACACTGCAGTCTATGCTGTGGTTCCAACTTAGTGAAGGGATAGTTGTCGATAAATACGTTAATTGAACGGTTTTTATTTAGTTATATTGCAGCCTGGTCATCGGAAATGGAGTTAGCTTGATAAAACTTGAGATTATGTAAAGCAGGAGCTGGTGGACAGTATGGGTGAGACGCCAAAATGAAAGTTTTAACTGATTATAAAACTTATTTGAAAATCAAACTGATTAACTATAAATAGCAAATAACAAAGTAAGTTTATATGTTTTCAAATCTGCTTCAGAAACACCAAAAACCAAATAAATAAGACACCAAGAGCAATTCGTCTGTTATATTTATCGATATCGATATAAATCTATCGAAGTTTTCCCCTCCCTATTCCAAACCGCTTACCAACATAATTTACAAGGGCTAGGGGGGCAAGAGTGTAGAGCAGTAACTAAGCGGGGCGCTTGCCAAATCACATACAATACAGCATCACATACAATGAGATATCGAGATAAAGGTCACTGACCCCGCCGGCGGTACTGTTGTAAAATTACGTCACTGTCTAGTTCATTGTTGTATCGGAAAATTCATGTATATGATCATCTGACTACTTGGTCCCTATCAATTATACACAACAGCGAAAATCAGAAATTCGTAGAGAATCGAGAATTTTCAGAAAGTCCGTGTACTTTTATGAGTGAGCATAGAACATGGCGTATCTTGGCACACCCCATAGTATTTCTAAAACAAACATAAACGCATCGGTCCCTCTCGCTTCAGTACGTTATGCCATAGAGCATGAGAGGGTAGTTTGATATTAGTTTCTTTGCACTGTAAGTCTGTGCCTCGAGGTCCATGTGACTTCGAACCCAGGTGAAAAGATGTTGTTTCATTTGCGCTCACTTGTATGGGATTTGCCAACTGAGACAAACTGGAGATACATTTCATATAATGTAATAGGCTCATCAGGACTTGAAAACGAGATGACAACGCCGATATCCAGAGGATAGAAACATCGCCTATATATATGTAAGTTGACATATAAAGTTGACAATTTTATACATGATTTGTAAACCACAAATCTATACTTTTTAATTCCGTTTCTTTTCCCTGGCGATCAATTCCGAGCAGGTGTGTCCATCTGAAGCGAGACTAGGGAGGCCGGAGCAGGAGGGCCCCTTCCCCATACAGATGTATGATGATAATCACGAATATGACATGTTTAGACATACTCCCATATAGCGAGGTCGTTGGTCGTCAGTGGGCGACGCGTATGGCGCATGCGCGGGCCCCGCTGCGTCTGCGCGCCTTCGAGACGTTTTACCACTGGTGACACACCGCTGGTTGGGATTTATTTGCCGAGTTTTGTTTCTAATCTTATCTAAGTCTAAGCAATAAGCAACGAGCTCATGATACAACCCGCCGAAGGCTTTATTTTTTCGAGTTTTATGTTCTAGTGGTTTAAAAGCAAAGCAATTGGTTAAAAAAATGATAGTTATTAAAAAGCATCGGCATGTAAAAAATCTGCCTACATTATCTATACATCATCTGCCTAGCTTTTTTCTAACTACGCTCCAGTCTCATCGGTTTTGGTTGAAAATCAGTATTTTAGACGACATTGCCATTTGACCTTCGCCACCCAATTACGTGGAGATACTGATACTCTAAGGTTAGACTGGTTGTTAGACTTTGTAGACTGCTGACACCCGTAACAACTGTTATAGGTCTTCATATGACAACCGACTGCTTAACGTTTTTCGAGGCACGAAGGAGTCTCGATGTGTGAAAAATGGTCACCCATCCAAGGACTGAACACGGCAAGCTCTGCTTTTAACCTCGCAGATCGATGGTTCAGCTATGAAGCTACGTCTCTCTCTACATTATTTATCCCTACCACATAAATACCCCAGTCTAAAAATCGTATTTTATACCAACGAGGAAACTGGAAGATAGGTCGCGATATAATAAAGTTGTTTGACATAACTTTTATCGATGTCCATCGTTTCATTTCCCAGAATAGTTCCGTTTATGTTCCATTTATGATACATGAACATTTAGGACATCACAGATTTATAACATCACTAGCTTCCGCTCGCGGCTTCGCCCGCGTGGTTTACGAACCCGTACATCTTTCCGGGATAAAAAGCCTATGTGCTATTCCAGACTATAATCTATCTCTGTGCCAAATTTCATCCAGATCCGTTCAGCCGTTCTGGCATGAAAGAGTAACAAAGATCCATCCATCCATTCATCCATCCTCACAAACTTTCACATTTATAATATTAGTAGGATTAATTCTTACCATAGCACCACGTCTAATTATTACTTGCAATTTTTTTTTTTTTTTTAATGTTTTTCGTAACTTTGGTAATTTCAATCTTATTGTCATTTAGCTGTTCTAATGGATTGGCGAACATCAACAAACAATTATCCAGGCATTAGATTATAGATATTCATCATTATTATAGGTCTTTGATAAAACCCGGCGTAGAATTCATTCATATATTCATACATTCATAACCACAGAATAGATAATATAATAGAAAATATATTAAAAGGTACGAGTATTATGTAGTATTTTTATTGGTGTGTTGGTCGCAAGCAAGCTAAGCAGCAGTCCTGGTTTCGAACCCCGGATCCGGCAGTGGTAAGTATATTATTAAGTTTTTAGATTATTCTGAATAGTAGCCCAGAGTTTGGAAGGGCCCGGTAGATGGAAATAGGCTCGCCCTCGGTTACATGTAACTTTATCACAGCATCGGCAAAATGTAGGTGCATAATACCTCACCTCGGGGAATACAGGCGTGATGTTACGAGTATTATTTATTGTTTTCATAGTAAAACCACTGCATAAATTAAAAACCCCTTTCAACACATTAACGGGTTATAATTTATAAACAAGAAACAAATTAAGAAGTGCTAATCCTGCACACGCATTCATTAAGAACCACCCCCGAAGGAGCCAAGGAAGAGGTTAAAAAAAGCCTTTTAAAAATATAATAGTTACCCCTGACTGTGCTCGCCATAAAGTATGCTTAAACAGCCGTCGTAATGACATGAAAAAGCAACAGGCGGCAATGTAAAAAGCAGAAGCAAAAAGTTGTGTGCACTAGATGTGGGGGTACCTCGGCGGCCGATTATTCTGTGCTGGGGCTGTGGAGGATTTGATGAAAAGAGGATGGATACGAGCAAACTATTTTTAATGGCATCATTGATTCAAATTTTAAGAAAATAATAGGTAAGCAACCAAGAGCATTTCTTACTTTCCTTCTGTTTTTTAACAATGACCAAAATATCATGAGTCGAAACACTGCGTATTTTCCAGTTAAAAAATATATGAGAAGGTAGTTATCGTTAGTCGACAAAGTTCTTGCATTATATTCGCTCTTTTATCGTAAACATTGATACATTTTGCGACATCAAAACAGGTGTCAATATAACTGTCTTATTGCACATCAGAAAAAAAAGATCATTGCAATACAGCAATTACGTATCCCTTAAATATGATCCTCTCCTTATCCAGGTCGCCTGTCCACCTGGTGCACATAATACCACTTTATTTGTTTATTACTTTTTAATTTTTTCCAAAGACCAGACGGGAGTTTATCGACAAGAAATAATACAAAAAAAAAAACAAGAACCCACAACAATATTCGTCTGCACACATGCGCCATATTTGAATTTTGAATTTCGAATCGGATGCGAAAAAAACGGACGCAATGTGCGCCAGCACGCGCCGCGCACCATATGTCAGGAGAAGAAAAAAGGTTTTTTTAACTCATCAAACACAGATAAGTAATAGAAAAAATTGTTACATAAGCATAATGTTAGACAGAAGAAAAAGTGGCGCAAAAACTATAAGTTTTGAGGTTAAATAGAGGATGTTACGGGAGGCGTTTGAAGTTGCAGGGCTGCTTACACGTGAAAATGTAGTATTATCATATAACTCAAAAAGTTTCGCGTCGGAGATTTATCGATTGCTCTACTTACAAAAGGACGCTACCAAAACAGAACTGAAGAAGTCATTACTTCAGGAACCCTCAAAATGTCTTAAGTGACATTAATATGTCAGTAAAGAAAATTATTTATAATTACAAAAAAATATTTTTTACACAAAAAAACATTGGTACACCTAATGCGTTGCAATTAAAATCATTTCACTCTCAACTTGTCAGCCCTATTCTATAGCATGCGCGCACGCAAGACATCTGTCGCGGTATTCGTCAGTCACTTACGCGGATTGCGATCACATACGATTGTTGTACATGATTTTTATTAGATTTAATAGAAATCGTGATTTTCGAGGTAACTAGTTTACGCTTGTTAACTTTTTAGGGTAAACTTCATAGTTAGTGAAGTTTCTGAGCTCGTCAACTATTATTATCCGTCGTCATATAAGGCTGATTCGGCTAAGCTTCATTTTTCGTATTAAAGTTACTTCAATGGTCATAGACTATAAGGGGTATGTTCATCGTTAATAAGTACAAATTTTAACAGGACAAGTGTTCGAGCAAAGTTTGGACACCGACGTGCAACACTAAGATATACATACACAAGTTACTACATATGTATACTTAGAAGCTTTTGTTTCGTGTTGCCATAAAAACGCAATGATTACCGATCGATGGTATGCATAAAAACCTGTTCAACTTGATCTACTTCCATAAAACGACAGCAAATTCAACCCAGCGGCTACACAGCTTTGATCTTATGAGGTTTTGGTAAAAAATCCTGCAGACATGAAGAAGAAATCGGTATTTTTAGTGCGCGTGATTACGTACCTTTTTGTTGTACAGTGTAAGGCCTTTTGTGCGATTAACTTTGAAATAGTTGCGAGATTATTTGTGTTGTTTATATTTTGTTACTTGGCACTATCTTATTATAAATACTGTAATAGAATTTGACGACATGATTGGCCCAGTGGTTGAGAGATTGACTGCTGCGCTACGGGTCGCGGGTTCTACCCCGCTCGGAATAAATACAATATTTGTATGATTCAGAGATAGTTGTTCCGGGTTTGGGTGTATGTTTATGTAAATATTCGAGTTTGTTTGGGAATTATTACTCGTGTGGGGCAAGGTTTAAAAAAATCCTATTCAGAAAATAAAAACTAACTTGCAATAAGCAAAATGCCAGCGCTACCATTTCTTCTTGTATTTCATTCTTGCTTCTACGCTTTTGAAGTTTACTTCCTACTGAACCTTTGCAGGCTAAACTTCAACTAATTTACTTAGGGCTCCATAACCACCAGAGGGTATTTATTACATAAAAGCCTCCTCATATGCTGTGACCGTCAGCCGCTAGGTGGCAGGTGTGTCGAGAGGGTAAAAAGCCTCCCTCACGATTTGAATACCACATTTTTTTTTCACAAAAAAACGTCAAGCGCCGTCATTTTTTTTTATAAACCGTTGTGTGTTTGCCTTTATTGTAATTTTATTGACAATCATTGTTTTTTGTGGTACAAGCATTTTATTAGTGTCACGTTGTTAATCTATGTCTCACAGAATTGGGAAAGCTGATATTATAGGCGAGAAATTATATACAGAGATGTTATTATGTCATATGTTTGGCGTCGTAATGACAAAAGAGATATAAATTATTGCAAGACAATTGAACCTATTAAAATGATTTATTTAGTTTGACTACGTAGGTACTCTGGCTTTTTCTAGACTTCTACGCATTCAAGGGCTCATGACAATACCTTAATTTATGACATTACAATTGTCGTTTGATTTAAATATAAAATCAGATACTTAGAGGACTGATCTTGCTAACATAAATCCACAGTTTTACATGGTTATGTGAAACAAAGATCATCAAGAACATTCCTTAATATGTATGTCTTCGTATGATGCTGTTGACACCTTTTCTATAGACTACTTAACGCCTGTCTTCCTTCACCGCATTCCTAATATTCAAAGTACCTAAAGTACTAACAAGTATGTGTTAAATTATTTTAGTGAGCCCCACGTCACCACTGTATCGTATGCATGGTCAGCAGATACCTCGCTTTATAGCCTGCGAATGTTACTGGGAACGCTAAATATAGCCGGCGGAGAGTTCATTCATAACGTTGGCTATTGGAACAAATGTTGGGCCATGTTGGGCTATTCTCTGGCTGTGCTATATGTTGGCTGGGTAATTTGTCCAAAGTTTGCAATGACAATTTAGTTTAACGAGAGTGCTATTGCATAGCGAGGCTATTACATAGATCAACTTGTAAATGAGGATTCTATGAAAGAATTTGGTACTTTTTAGTGTTGAATGGTGGATATTGGATTGGCTTAGAGCTCTAAGCAGGATGAACTGTATTTGGAGAAGCTACTTGGTAAGAAGATTAAGGTCATGAAAGTTGTGCAACCAACTGGAACTAGGAATACGATATAGTATCTATAAGTAAAGTTAAAGATCTTAGTGTCGGTGTAAGTTTTAATTTTCTTCGCCAGAGAACTTTAATGCCAACAGTCGGAAAGTGGCTACCTATTGCTGAACATGGGACTGGAGCTTCCTCAAATAAAAGTCTAGCAAAGAAACTTTCAAAAACAATTGAGTCATAAGAAGTACACAACTAGTACTAAGGTATGTGGTAGGTACGTAAATACTATAATTGAGCCCCGATGTGTCCGACAGGCTAATTTTAGCCGATCAATGGACGGGGTATATTGAACCTACCCCAACTGCCTCTAAAATCTTTAATGGCCTGTGTTGCCATACTAAACATCCGTACATACATAAAGGACTCCTTTTACGCCACAAATAACTACCAACCTGTTCATTCAACTGTTATTACTGTAAAAAATCCTTTTATTTGACACCCGTGCCTCTTATTACGAAGTATTAAGGTTCAGATTTGAGTCTAAACTGTGTCTATGTTCAATTGAATGAGTATTTTTAGATAAAAGCGATGTTTTACTACACGATAGTGATGTGTTGCGTATTTTTTAACTGGGTTAGGTAATCGTAAAGTTTTGTGTTACACTTTTGGGTAATGAGGCCGACGAATGTAGACACGTATGTGTTCTTTGTTATTTGCTAGGTAGGCAGGCAGGCTTTAAGAAAATATTGGTTGATTTTTTTTCCCACGAGTATTTTGTAGGCATCTGAGTACTAGTGAAATGTTACTGATAGCTACCTAATTAAAATACCTATATTGTCTTCTTTTATTTCCTAATACCTAGATAAAATAATTCTTAAATCTATGTACTTGTTCAAGTTCAAAGAATATAAATATTTGTAGGCGTACGACATTGTACTCTATTCGGTAACAACTAAAGCAGCAACTCGGTTATTCTGCAACCCTAACATAAAAGGCATGCCTAGTGCATGTTCTAGTTTCCTAAGTTGAGACGCTAAACTTTTGTAAAGTTCTTTGTTCGCAAAACTAAAGTTATCTAATCGGAAAATGTTGAGACGATTCGAAATGCCACGTTACCACGTACTCCAATCTCGACCGTCAGAGTAAAGCGAACGAGAACGTGATGCAACCAAATTCTAAACACAATAAACAACAATAATGCTACGCCATCGTTTTACGACGCTTTATAATCTGTGATACACACTACCTGGCCGACGTTCCCACGCCACGGAATAAAAAAAAATAAGAAGAAGAACAAAAATCATTTTCACACCTTCGCGGAAACGTTTTAAGACTGTTTTATTATGAATGTAAAATAATAATGCATGCATAACTTTCTTTGGTGTACGAACTTTATAAAGTTTTGAGAAAGTGGGTTGGGGCGACATCTAGTTTGTTTAAGTAGCATTTTTTAAAATAACGCCATCTAGCGATTCATCTGATGAACACTTACTATCGAACAAGAAGTGCCACTACACCTAGTGTCGAATAGACGAACTCCATAAGCTTGGGACTGGCTGCAAGTTTCGAATACAAATGAATAGAGGGCGCTGCATACAAAATTTCACACAAAAGTAAACGGGGAAAGAAAAATTGTTCACTCACCTGAATAAATTGTTTTATTATATTACTATTATAATTCATCTTGTTTACTTTAACAATATATAAGAGAACCTTTCTCAATAGTTCCTCAGTAACGAATGATGGATAACCAACGTAGTAATACTTTTTCAGTTACGTAGGCAACATGGTGTAGTTATGTTTTCACTTGCAGAAAACCAATAAAATTGCAGTAAATTACCTATGCGGCTGACTCTCATTACCTAGTCTCTGCTTAAGTAAAAGTGAAAATACCAGCAGGTACCAACTTAAGGTAATAAAACAATAAACATTTAGAGGCCTGCCGGCCGACCTAAAGAAAAAAGAAATTTCACTTGGGTAACCAAGCTTTTTCATATCATTTTCTATGAACCGAAGTAAATAACTACTTTTACAATAGCGTAAATTAGTTCCTAGATTCAGAAAAAAATATTTTTGATGAAGTCTTGTTTAGAGTAATGACATAACTATTTTTCTAAAATGGCTGTACGATTATCTAATATATAAAAAGTTTGTTTGTTCGTATTTTGTCAATTTATAGCTTGCACTTGCGAGAAGTTTAGAGTACAATTAATTTACAGAAGGTGGCGCGCGTGTCAGTGAGCAAATTTATTTCTTTTGCGGCAGCAACGCGCCGGTTAGTATTAAATAAAATATAAATGGAAATGGTCGGCGCAGAATAAAATTTATCAATAATAATGGCCACTCTTCAGTCTACGTGCAATCAGTTACAGAAGATTGACATTAAAAAAAAAATTATACCTATTCTAAATAAACTTAATCAATTTTCGTTACTGTCCTGCTGAATTGACTGCTACTGATGTCTCGGTCTAATCCCCGTCACCCCAAGAATACTCACAGAAGGCCCATTATTACTGAAAATACGGAATGGAGCATGCCGTCCATGTGTATTTACCACCATTAATGCCGCGATTACCACTAAAAATACATCTTAAACAATCCTACACACATTTGCACTCAGAGAAAACGATGAATGTTTGTTTAATAAGCAGTTTCTTGTTCTACAACCCCTGTGCAATAAATCGACGGGAGTCTAATAAACAACTCAGTGCCGCCATCTGTTGGCGACACGTGCTCATTACTTGGGGTGATAAATCACGGATATCATAACAGAGGGCGCTGGAAGTTGTGTAATTTATCTTTTGAAAAGTTGCGAAACGGGGAAAGATTGTGTTTATGAGTGTTACTGCGAACGATGGGTGCAGGTGTGCTTGAGAAATGTTGGAAAAGTTTCCCTACTTTATAGATATGCCAATTGTAATTTATATTTCGAAAAAATGTAGCATATAATGTTTTGGGCATGGAGAAAATTTTGGTATTTTTTTATTTTTTTTTACTTACACCTTTTTCATTTCCACTCCTAATATCTTCTTATGTGTAGAGCCAAAAGATCAAAATATTTGGATAGGTTTATTGATAGATCCTAGGTGCTGTACAGAAACATAAATAAATTATGTAGAACCTTAGGCGACATCTCTCCTAAACCTAACAATACGTTATCCTACAGCAATTAACGCCAACCCCAATCCAGTCCACACGTCTCCAGCCGATAGCTCTGCATTGTACCTCGTCACTTAATGGCCACTTTAGCAACCACACGTGGCGTGTGCCTTTGTAACGCGTAATGTATGAGGCGTGAGGCGAGATAGCGGTTTGGGAGGAGATTTATAATGGTATGAGTGTGTCTAGAGTAGCGGATAGTAGTTCATTGGTTGATGAAATATCTAATTTAAATTATGGATGGTTAATGAATTTATATTAGACTGTCTCATTGGTGTAGTTGTAGGTTCGTTTCCAGGGTTGGGCAAAGTGTTGATGTGTTTTAACCGACTTAGAAAAAAAGAGGAGGTTCTATGTTCGGTATTTTTTTTTCTGTATGGAAATTCTCACTAGCAGCACGGAATCTGGAATTATGCCCGGTAGATGGTAATAGGCTCGGCCCCTTAGACTAGATAACCCTGTCTAACCCTTCGGGGGATACAGGCGTGACGCTATGTTAATGTAATGTTAATTAGTCGCTGAAATAGATAAGGAGTACACGGACCGTTCAAGAGTGCAAGATGGATTGTTTCTGATGCTGCTCACCATTGTTAGTTTATAGGGGTCATGGTTTGGCTGTGAAAAAACTAAATACGATGCTATTAGGCACCTATAAAAAAAAACTTGAATAAAAAAGTAATTTGAATCCCTACTGTTGTCGTTAATTATGAGAAAATGTGTTTTTTTTTATTTTCCTACTTTCAGCTACACACATAAATTTCCAAGGTAAAAAACAGATGGCGTTGTTTGTACAATATGATAAGGCTGGTGTGTTGTTTCATATCACCAATCGCAAACAGAGGGCAGATACTACTTAGCTGGTAATTGGCAAAGTTATGAGTTTACCAAACTATGCAGAGCATGTATTCTGCGATATACCTAGAGTTCCCAACTTTTTGTACGAGATACAAAGTATATTAAGGTCGGAGAACTAAAATGAACAGTATTTTAGAAAAGTAAACAGTTTTTTTAAACATATTTTTGGAGCTTCTTGTACAATTTAACGATTTATTATCATTTTTAAAATATTCATAAGCCTCTCCACATATTATGTTAATATTAATATAAATGAGGCTCCGAATACCAGCGGTCATAAAAACAGTATTTTGTATACTTTTTTTTATAGAACAGTAAAAAGTATAAACAAGCGAAAAAAGTATAATACGGTTTTTAACAGTATGGACGGGAACCTATTGCAGAATACAGGTAAATAAGGGTTAACATTAAAAATAATTTATGGACTTTCGAATTGGATCCGTAGCAATTGCGCTGGGTATTATTTCATAACAGATAGGTATAAAACATCTATATAATCTTCCAAACTTGTGCATTTTACGTGATCTCCTGCCAATTTTATCAAGTTAACTCAAAATATCCTCCGAGCTATAAATTAAGTAACGACGAATATAAAATCAGTGAGACTACACTCTCGTAGTCGTCCTGCGTCGTAGTCACTCTAGCGCTACCTAAGTATACTAAGTAAATGAAAGTTTAGATGCGACTGGAGTGCGTTTTCATTGTTATACGATATCATTGTTGTTTGGAAAACAGTGAAAATGTATTTTCTTAACACAGCATCACGGCTGTATACCCACAGGTTAAGTAGAGGTGTCATATTGAACAATGTACATTTCGGCAATGCCGTTATTGAGTCCCCAGTATATAAATATTAAACATTAAAAAATAGGAGAACGAACACCCTGGACTTAAAAAATATAATTTAGCTAATGTACAAAACTGCTGGGAGCTCCACTATGTTCTCGTTAATAGAAAATAAATTGCTTTGCCATACTGTACGTACACATTTGATATTTTTATCCTGTGGTTTGAACAACGGAAACGCACCACCTAAGAAAATGAAAGAGTGCTTTCCGTCTGTTGAAAGTGTTTCCACCACATTACCCGCTAATTGTCGCGGGGTGAGGAGTGAGTACCGAGGGGGGCGGGGGATGATTTCACGGTGTCGCGCACGCAGCCATACTGCGATGGTTTTCATAATTGTGCTGATTTTATGCGCCGCCGCGCCCCGACTGGGAATGTCAAAGTTGGTAACGAATGGGTAATATAAAGACGCACTCTTTGGTTTAGTGGTAAAATACGGATTGGAATTAAAGCATTTCAGGTATGGTAAAAGTTTGATTAAGTTTTTGAAGACATTGTTGGTGCAGTGGTTGAGCGATCGATTGTTGCGCTACGATTCGTGGGTTTAATTTCCGCACGGAACAAATATTTGTATGATTTATAGATTGTTGAATCTGGTCTTGGTGTATGTGAATTATTCACATACACCACCACAAATATGTAATCACAGTGAATACATATTAGTGTTTGTTAAACGCACCCACGATTCAGGAATTATTCCTAGTGTAAAGCAACGTTTTAAAATAATCTAAATCTAATAGAAACTCAATCCTAATCTAAACCTTGCTATCAGCCGGTGGGTTACCTAAAATACCTATACCTATACTCGGTTTGTTTAGTTTTGTACTTAAATAAAGGTAAACAATCTTGATGTGACTTTTTACACAAACACATATTAAACAAATAAACTACTGCTTAAACTAGTGGTTCAATTGATTTGGTAATCGTTATTGTTGTTTTACATTGGTTTTTAGTCGCGTTTTATTTTTAAACTGAGTTTTTAAACAAAAAATATTAAAAAGACACATCCAGATTGTTTACCTTTAGTTAAATACCTAAACAAAACGAGTATAGTAAAGCTTAACTCATACAATATTTTACTTTCAATTCCATACTACCAACACTACTAGACATAAAATTAAAACAAAATCTGTTAAAACCTTTTCTTAAAAGCGCTCATTAAGAAAACGAATAAAAATAAAATAAAGGACATTTCCCCTGCGGAAAGTGTTTTCCTAGGACCCTCAGGGTTGAATCGTTACGTCACAACTTGCAGGACGCGCTAGGGGTGGCTGGCGGCGGTTTTTGGATTTTATTTGCTCCGTTCACCCCCGACCCGACCGTCTGCTCGAAGATTTAGAAGTTATAGTGATGGGAATGAGACTGGGAATCGTTGTAAAAATATTCAGTGCGGTTTTAATTAACAAAATTTTAAAGAAATATACATATAAAGCAGTGATAGCCTAGTGGTTGAACGCTTGCCTTCCATGCGAGAGGGTTCGAGTTCAAACCCGGCCTGCACCTCTGACTTTTCGGAATCATGTGTGGATCAGAATTTGATTATCATTTGCATTAACAGTAAAGGAAAACATCGTGAGGAATCCTGCACACCTGAGAGGGCTCAAAGTTCTTAATGGTGTGTGTAGTTCGTCAACCCGCACCAGGCCAGCGTGGTGGACTAAGGCCTTACCCTTCTCAATCTGAGAAGAGGCCCTTGCCCAGCAGTGGGACAGTAATGGGCTGAATTTATTTATTTATATATACCGTTTTACAATCTAATGTTGTTTTTTTCTGTGGGAAGTTATTTAAAAACTAAAGATGTTGTTTGAAGTTTAATTCACATTAGGTATTCTGAAAGTATAATGTATAATTCCAACCTCAAGTGCTTCCTTATTAGATTAGAAATAAATAAATCAATTCTGATACTAATTAACCCGGAACTTTATATAAATATATAAATGGTTACTAATTGAAATATTTTTTTTTTCAGCCTTCATTATGCACCGGTAATTGTAAGGTGTTAAATATTACCTATGTACCTAAATAGTCATTCAAATTAATTATGTATCAATACTGCAACTGCTTTTTTTCAAATCTGAACATTCATACACATAGTGTGTGTATAAGTTAAGGCAATTAAAACTTAGAGGCCCTTTGTGGGCATTGCAAATTAAGTTATTTATATACCTTATACTTATCTAATATTTACCTAATAGGTATAATAATTGAAGTAAGTTCGCTTATAAGAATGAGAACAAATTAATCAATCCCGCGACGCTTCCACAACACTAAGCTCACAGTGGCCGGCTAAATGAGTGTCGCAGTCTGGAGTTCTATTCCCGTGTGAGTCCCGTCGTAAGTTATACAATCTTTACTATAGTAACGGTTGTAAAATGTTGGGAAGTACTCCTGCTTCCACTGATTTTGGAGTTAAATCTGTTATTTAAATATATAATCCCGATTTTTCATTTCCCGGATAAATGTTACACATAATTATGCTGAACGAATTTCAAAATTAAAACAAGGAAAAACTCAGCCATCGCTAAACCAATTTAAAAGTTCAGTGATTAAGAACCTGAAACGTCTGGGAGTCGAACCCGGGACATCGCCCACCGGTAATTGTTACTGCACAGTTTAATTGCATCTCTTAATTTTAGGGGGCTGCTAAATTAAAATTGCAGTTAGTCTTAACAAATTTTTAGGAGATAACTTTGGGTATTCTCGAGACGGTAATGAAGTTTATGGTGGCTCGTAATTAAAGAAACGTGATTAAAATCTACGACGCGACGGCGAATTACCAGCTTTAAAAATTACGGAATGTGTTGACTATTATTTTTTGTAATGTATCATACATACACTCATACATAATATCATATTGTACACATAAGAAGTCCCATGCAATAGGGGACCAGCCTATAGCCATCAACCGGGCACAGTTCCAGACTCCGTGCTGCTACTGAGAATTCTCAAAGAGAAAAATAGCACTTTGCCGGACTCGGGAATCGAACCCAGGACCTCACGCTTAGTAGTCGCTCTTGCGACCATTAGACCAATGAGGCAATGTAATGTATCATCGAATTAAATAATTAGGAAAAGTAAAATCAATTTGCAATCGGACGCTGGCGACCGATACGGTCTATTGTGTCTCTTACGGGTTAATATCACTACATATAAGACAAAGTCCCCAGCCGCGTCTGTATGTCTGTCTGTTCGCGATAAACTCAAAAATTACTGAACAGTTTTTCATGCGGTTTTCAACAATTAGGTGTATAATTTGTTAAGGTTTTGTGTGAATTGGCTGATATATGACGATGATAAATGAAGATGTCGGAAAAAATCATAACGACTGAAGCTTTACTGGCGTGCGCCGAGTAAATAACCGACGTAAAAGGCTGATACGACACTAAGACAGAAAAAAAAATGCAGGCGTATATGCTCTGCTACCCATGCGAAGCCGGGGCGGGTCGCTAGTGTATAATATAATAGAATGAGTTCTCTTAAGTAATCTAAACGAGTAAACAATGCTTTACGTATTTACCGATGTCAAAACAAACAGCGTAAAAATAAAATCTAAGCCATACTTTCAATATCCTTTTTTAAAAACCACTTTAATAAATAAAATAATGTTGTAACCATCGTTTACATTCAAGCACCAGTTGTTACGTAACAAAATGGTTACCAGAATATATTGCAAAACAACTGACTAAACAAATAAGAGGGTAGCTAACAAAAAATGCGAGTATCAATTGCGACCCTATGATTTATGTACAGTAGGATTAAAACGTTGCGGTGAAGGGGTGGGCTGCAGGGGACAGGAGATGCCCAGAACGGATGGGGTGATTTACTAGCCGATGATATTATTTTTGTTGGCTCATTGGTTAGGACCAACTAGACCAATGTATTAGGTTCTGGGTTCGATTCCCATCTGTCGAATCGAGCAGTGTTATTGGGTTTTTATGTTAAGTAATAATAACGGCGAAAAATATGACCAGTTTTATGTTAACAATAGAATATTTCTATTCTATTATTCTAAAGAAATATGAGTGTACAATAACAACTCTGGCTAATCTTTCGAAGAGTGTAAGCGTGATGTTTCGGTATGTCAATAAAAGATGAGAGATGAGAGAGAGATGCTTTTATACATTAAAAGAGAGCCAACTAAATCATTAGCCAGATGATCCGGGATCCGTAAATGATGTACGGTTTGTATCATAGCATCACGCCTGTATTCCCCGAAGGGTTAGGCAGAGGTATACTATTGTAAACCCACATTTCGCCGATGCCGTTATTGAGTCCTATGTAATAGTGGGCGAGCCTATTGCTATCTATCGGGCACACTTATAGACTCCCTGCTGCTACTGAGAATTTCCATACAGGAAAACCCGATAACACTTTGCTCGACCCGGGAATCTAACTCAGGACCTTACACATAACAGTAACACATTTAACAGTCGTGCTTGACTAATGAGGCAGTCGCCATAGATCATATTAATTGAAAATGTAATGACGCTAGACATTGAAAGCAATATAGAAGGTACAGCTTTTGCGTCTGTAAGAGAAAGGGAGTAAAAAGAAAAAGTTGAGGTTCTAATATCCATCTATTTTCTTCTAAATCTTACTATCACTAAAACTCAGAACTTAGAAGTAAAAAAAAAACGCATTGATTTTGATAGGACTTCATGTGTATGTAGCAGCGGCGTGCACAGAGTTTTTAGACAGGGTAGGCAGAACATTTTAAAAGCTTACTTACCAATAATACCTACTGCATGTTGGTATTGGTTCGTCGTCTTGTCGATATACCACCTCAAATATCTTATAATAAATATTTATCTGAGTTATGTAAGGTAGACAGTCCCTCTTTGTCTTTATGCATCGTACGCCACTGGTATGTAAATGACAATACTTCGAGGTCTAGCTCTTAAAATAAATATATGTATGTATATCATCACACTCAAAGGGCATTAAAAACTTTAGCGAGCATTCCAAATCAACGTGGGCGAAGCTGAATGCAGCTAAATAAATCATACTTGCAACATAGGTCACTGTTAATTATAAAACATTTTATACCGTCGTGTATCAATGTGGTCACACCCTTACTGGTACAGGATGAGGATAAAAGTGCGCAACGCTAATACAGCTGCTCGAATAAATTGTTCGGCTTACGATACGATCCTGTTCATCGTAGAGATGGATAATGGAGAGCCTGCGATGAAGAATGGAGAAAAAGAGAAGGAATATTTGGTTTATAGCAGAATACTTCGTATGTAGGTCGTATAGTGAGCGCCAATAGTAAAGGTATTTTTCGAAATTTTGATATAATATTTATTATTGTTAATAACTAGATAGTGCATTGGAATATCAAAAAATAGTATAATTAAGTTTCCATTCATAAAAAGAATCTTTTTGTCGTGTAACATACGTCATATAAGTTACATTATTTTTGGGCCCAGTTGCCATGAATAAACATATAGTTATTTTTTATTATTATATTTTACATTTAGAAACATAAATCTGTGCTCTATGGCTACTACTACTTCAGTCAGGTAGCGCGTAAAAATTCCAGTACTTTTGAGGGGCCGATTGATTTCATAGGAGCGACGAGCTGTAAATTGCTGAAGCAATAAAACTACTTTTTTGCAATGCGCTTTAAATAACTACATTTAATATCATGGACAACATAACAGAACCTATATTCTCTGAATACTCACATTTCGTAGATGCCGTTTTGGACTCGCTTATGGACTAGTTGACAAAACAACCGGTCATATAATTAAAACATAACCTAACAATATCTCATCCAACATATAACTAAATTTACCCTAACATGATATCCTAACCGAAACCAATCAAGCAGAATAACTAAAAGTATTCTGCTCCCGTCTTGTGGTCCGCATCGTTGATGAGCTTCCCCCGAGGTCTCGGGTCTCGGGATGAAGTTATATGCACGCTACGTGCTTGGGGCGACAAGCAGAGCCAATCAACACGTAGTGCGGTAATAGAATCATTGCCATCTTGGGCTTATGTGAGGTGCTAATTGAATATTTGTTATTATGTTAAGACAGTTTATTCACACGATGTGCGGAAATGCTTTTATGCCGTATTTTTGTTTAATTAATGTTCTGCTTTTGCTTAGAACTTATTTTATTGTTACAAATTATAATTATGTTTCTATGTATAAACACACAATTTTTTAATATGAATACACAAAGTACAAATGTTTCGTCAACCTAAAAACTGATAAGTACTGCTTGATACCCCATAATATCTAGCGTTAGACCTAGTATATATTGTCAAATGAGTTTTCTAATAGACCATCCTCGATTTAAGCTCAGGATACCAAGTATTTTTTCTATTTACGTATTAAATAAATGTACCTAATTATAAAAAATATGATAAAACGGCAAATGAACTGGAAGAATAAGACAGTCATAGTACTCACCCGGTCACACGGCGCGGGCGCATGCAGCTGCCTCGCCTGTCCCCTCCCGAGCGCCTCCCTCTTCCTCTGCGCGCTGAATAGCCGCAGCTCCTTCCTCTCCTCGTCCGACAGCGCGTGGCAGTACCGCACCTGGAACACGACCACATCACATGACGTTATCATAGCTAAACAGTTTAAATAGGCCAATTCTCAACATGATCTGGATACTTTAATACATTTTAGACTCTTACTTCAGATTTGGAAATTCATTCTCATATGTTTTTGAAAGCACGGGAGGAGCATACACGAGTGACGACAAAAGTACATTGAGGGTATCATTGTCAGCCCCGTTGAGAATTTTGCTGACGAATCTCTCGACTACATCACAAGAAATTTCCTTGTGAAAAACCATGTTTTTTGTTGAGTGGTACCAAATGGTAGAGATCACCTCGATGCCAACAGATATGTTGCTTTACGGCAAGAAGGAGAAGTGAGACAATGGTCTTAAAATAACATACTACCACGCCTCTATTCCCAGAAGGGTTAGGCAGGGGTGTAGTACCGTACTAATATTTTGACAATGCCGTTATTGAGTCCGGGGCATCATATAGGGGGGCAGCCTACTGCCATCTTCAACCAATTTCCATACGGGAAAACCCAATACCACTTTGCTCCACCCTTGAATCGATTGAAACCCTTGTCAGGAAGTCAGGCTAAAGGTGGGCTTCTTATAGGTGATCATCATGCTTGGTAGACGTGCAGATAGAGACGTGCTTTGGAGACAATTAGCAGCAAGTACCAGAAGATATAAGAAGAAGATATAACATCGCTGTGTTGTCATGCATCCTCAGTCTGTGGCAGTTACCTTATATTTCGGGGGTGCAGGTGTGGTAGTTACCTCGTTGTCCTGGGGCGGCAGTTGCTGCAACAGCTGCTTCAGTCTGTACCGCTCCCCCACGCTGTTTACGTAGGGGACCTTGTCTTCAGGCAGGGCGGAGAAGTACAGGTGCACCTGGAAGTGATGAGAGAAAGAGTTAGAAAAGTTTTAGAAGAACATTAGTCAGGGTCAAGTCATGCACTATTGGGGGTAGTTCGATTTAGATCAGCTTTCTTCATCGCTATCCTTTCGTTTTACAAGATCTATTTGCATTTATCGTAACAACACATCAGAAAAAGTGATTCTTTTGTAATTTGGCACAACATGTAAAACAAAAATAAAATAATACACGAACATCCTGACACTCACATCGATAAAAACGATACTATCAATAAATCACAATCACATTGCATGATTATTAGGTAATTAATAAGGTGGCGATTCAACAAGGTTGCACTGAACGAGTTCACAAACTGACTGATGCTGCGAGATCGCTGGGTACCCTATAAAGAATAAAGAAAAGCGGGGGTAGATATGGACGAATGTTTGTCTTCATCTACCCCCATTTTTTCTTTATTCTCTTTAAGCCCGCGTCATATTACATTCACTGTGTCCGTATAATTAACTAAATAGATGCAAATAGGGTTGTGTTTTTTATGTCACCGGGACATTGAATAAAAAATAAGATAATCAAAAACGCTAAGCGATTCAAAGGTACATTAATAATAATTATAACTGCGTCATTGACTTATTGATCCCTGGCGGAGCTGCTCAGCTCGAGTTCCTGGGTTCGATTACCAGGTTGAGCAGTGATACCGGGATTTACAGAAATTCTATAGCAATAGACTAGCCTGGGCGAAATGTAAGTGTACAGTAATACACCTTTGGCTAACCTATCCAGGAATTTATATATTTTAAATGTATTAATTAAGTTAGGCAGTTTCTTTTTGTCTCTATGCACCGCACGTCACTGTCATTGATACACCGTCACACGCGTTAAAATTAATTTTCCCAAAGGAAAGATTGCCATAATACCTAATATATCTTACACTAATATTAAGGGTATTAAGATATTACGGACGAGAAATATTGCTCGGACACTGTCCCACACTGATAGTGGCATTATGAGCTTAGTATAGGAAATATTACTGCGTACACCGCTATACCTAATTGATTTAGTGATGTACTTAGGGACGAAAGCAAAATATAAGACAGTAACGTGTTTTGATTGATTAATGGATATATTCATCATCATCATCAGCCAGAAAACGTCCACTGCTGAACGAAGGCCTCCCCGAAGGGGGGCGGGGGGGTTGCCATAATCCCCACGCTTGGCAGGCGGCTTGGGGATCGCAGTGGCTCACCGATTAGTGAGAGGACGCTGCTGCCCGTCCTCCGGTGTCTGGCCGCAGTTTTAAGACGTACCCGGGATGGATATATTAAAAGTACTAAAAGAATATTATTATACATATACTACTATATTAAAAGAACTTCCTCTCTCCTATATTTTGCGTGCCCAACAGAGTCCACAATGTATACGAACCATACAATTTTACTTACCATCTATTTATACCATTGTGGAACGTAAATAAATGTTTGAGTTTGAGTTTAAAGAATTGCCTAGGAAGGTTGATCTTAATAGAAAGGGGAAATAATATTGACGGCACGGTTGGCGAAGTGGCTAAGCGATTAGCTTTCTCCGCTACGTGTCGCGGGTTCGATCCCCGCACGGAACAAATATTTGTATAATCCACAGATAGTTGTTTCGGTTCTGGTTGTGTGTGCATGTGACATGTATGTTTGTAAACTGTACCCGCGATACAGGAGAAATCCTAGTGTGAGGCAATGTTTTTTAAAAAAACGAAAAAACGAGAAAACGAGAACGAATTTACTAGACTGGGGTGCCAACCGTCCTGTTTTCCCGGGACATATCCTGCTTTTTGGAGTGTTCTGGGTTGTCCGGATAGTTATTAAGTAGCGTCCTGGGTTTTTTAAAGAGTCCTCGTAATGTCCTGTGTTTTATTATTCGCGGTCCACTACTGCCTCGAACTTTACGTTTAATCATCAGCGTTATTTTATTATTTAATCCTTTATTTAATTTCTTATATCTTGGGACTTGGGAATCGAACCAAACACCTCACGCTCAGCAGCCGTACTTGCGACTACGAGATCAAAAACATTCAAATTTTGTACACTTAAATAAATATAATTATTTAAACCCGGACATTGTCCCGGATTTCATTACCCGTCGACATTTAATAAAACATATGACGTCATAGGGTGGTAATGAGAGATGCGCACGGTAATGAAAACAATACGTGATCTGAGTTGTTATTGTTTGATACCGTAAGTGCGCAATATTGCGTGTGTTCGTACGCAGCCGAAATATTTAGTGTTGTATTTCAGAAATAAGGAAACTTCTTTAAGTTTCGTTCAATTTCGAGGTCGAGCCGAGGACTGGCTACGTCATTACGATGGATGCTCGTAATCAGAATAACATTCTGACAGTCCGATTTCCATTCTGACAGTATAAACTCTACTAAATGAAATATCTAATGAAAATTCCTGACCTGTCAAAATCTTACTACTATTATAAATGCGAAAGTATGGATAGATGGATGTTTGTTACTCAATTACGCCAGAACGGCTGAACGGATCTGGATGAAATTTGTCACAGAGATAGATTATAGTCTGGAATAGCAACTTTTTATACAGAAAAAATGTACGGCTTCGTAAAACACGCGGGCGAAGCCGCGGGCGGAAGCTAGTGTATGTATAAATTATCGTATGAGTGTATCGCTATATTAGGGCGTTGTAGCATTATAGTGATAACAGTGGATCGTGATAAGCTTATTTGATAAAGGTCGGGTTGTTCGGTGTCGTCGTATCATTTGCTTGGGCTTTCTTCAGTTGGTTGTTGATGACGGACATCCAAGCCAGAATAAGCTCTTGAACTCACAAAAATATAGAAAGCCACGCAGACAAATTGTTGGTGCACGGCACCCCGCTAACCCTTCGAGAATTCAAACTGTGACACTTGATGATGACCGTAATAAAGTTAAATAAAGTCAAACCAAACTTAAAATTCATTCCCTTATTCTTAAGACCGCGAAGCCCAAAGGTTTATTACGAAGGGGGACAGCCCGGGAGAGTCGTTTTAATTTTTTGCTCCGTTGCCTTCGAGTAAATGCTTTATTTTTACTGTAATTATAAATACCGAAGATATTTGGTATTCAAAGTGCGGCGTTATTACTGTTTGGTGCCTGCGGCCGCGCCCGGGACACGAGGTTATTTATGTGTTGTTCTGTGGATTTGTTCTGACTTCGTACTGCTACAGTAAGCAAACAGCCATGATATGATTGGTTAGCAATTCTGCTTTCGTGTCAATATATGTAAGATAAAGTTAGAACAAACACTAACCTGTGAGACGAGAAAATTATGCAAAATTATTATAAATAGATATTGTTATAATATGTATTCTTTATAAAAAAATACGTAATATAAATAAAGAAGTTCATACTTGAGAATATTTGCTTTTTGTTTAGGTAGAGATTATTGTTGCATAGAAATCAAGTTTTCCTTGTAAGCTCCTTATATTTGCATTAAATAAATCGACTGTATTAATGTGTAGACGGTATAAATAAATGATACACTACACTACACACACTAGACACCAGATTACACTTTCATAGATTCGCATAGTAACAGGTCTGATTGTTTATTATTTATCTGAATGTAACTAGCCAACACATTATACTTGAGCTATTTTAGCAACATTTGCAAAACATACAAAAAATCACCCGAGTCAGCTAAATGACATAATAAGTGCAGATGGACTGACATGATACTCAAATAATGGCGTATAATCTGACCGACAAACGTAATGAGATGAGAAGCGATAAAACATCTGGGATATCTTAAAATTCGCGGCGAATTAAAATGTCCCCACAATTTTAACGACTTTTTTTCGCAAAGCGCAACATTAAGACTTCATTAAAACAACATTAAATATGACAGAAAATTATAATAATAGACTTTATAGCCCATTTCCTGTGATAAAGTCGTTATGAATAAATAATTAGGAATTGTTGAAGTCTAGACTTGTGATATTTTAATAAAGCTTAAAAGTAAAATAGAAAATAAAATACCATTCAGCGTGGCTCATTTTTTAAATCTAAAAACTGGCTAGTTCCCTAAAAAAAGTTTCATTGACAAAAAGCCGCAAAACGTCAAAAAAATTGTCGCCAAACAATAGCTCACGGGGACAAAGGGTGTATTGTGGACTGTGGTTAGCAGCGCCGCCACAATGCGGGCCACTTTTGTTCGTTCGTCTGTATCATACCGGTAAAGTTGTCCGTCTGTCTGTGTTGTGAATTTCTATATAAAAGGTAATGGACAATACTCTGCGAAGTGCGTTGTTTGTGGTGTATATTGATTTTTGTTGAAAGGAGAAGAAAAGTCTCGATGATATTTCGTGATTATTCGTAAATATGCTCCGTAGCCATTTTGATACTGTAAAATTTCGCTATGATATTGATGTAGGTTCTAAATAACGAGAATAAATTCATAAGAAGGAATATTAATTGTACTGGTTCCCAAAGCATGCCGCATGTATACAAAAAACTGAGATGAAGTAAAAAGTTTAACAATTTACTGAAAAGATAGTTAAAATAATATTTCTATAAGTCCGTCGTCATTTTTTACATTAATATATTGTATGTGAGAGGCTATTTAAGTAGTATTTTCGACATAACTAAAACTCCCTGAGATAACTGCGAGAGACAACTGCGAGACACAAAACAAAAACATAACTAAAATGTGAAGTAAAATAATAAATAGTAAGTACCTGTTCTGGCCTCAATCCTGGCGGCACCCACGTATACTCTTCAAGCGCGCATCCCGAATCGTCGTCACTCTGCGAGTGTCGGTGCGGGTCCCCAGGCTTCATCAACCTCTCCGCATGCTCCAGCAATCCTCGGAACTTGCCTTGCGGCACAGGATGAGGGGATAGAGACATCGCAGACTGCGGCGACTGAGGGGACTGGTAACTTTGCCCAGGCTGGTTCAGTTGGGATACACTATGACTGTGGAGCAATCCAAATTCTGGGTAGCTCTGATTCTGGATTGGTTGACTTCTTCTAAAGTTTGGGTAGGAGTAAGGGTGCGGTGAGTTCGATTGACTTGGGGCGGAGGATCCGCTGTGAGATGGTTGTGGCGACGGTAATGAGGGGAGGAGTCGTGGTGACGTGAGTGGTGATGCCGGTGCGGGCGGGGGCGGGGACGACGCTTGCTCGTGGAGAGGTGGTGGCGAAGACCCGGTTGGTGACACCACGCAGTTCCGACACACGGGCCTGGAAACAAAAGAATACAAAATAAGAAAAAAAACGATTTAAATAAGGAAATATCAATTTAAAAACATATGAATACGAGATGAATAATCATGGATAGTAAGGTACGTCAATTTAATTAATTTCTTATGTAATAATATTATTACGCTGTTTCCTTATGAGGGAAGCGTGCTTAGCTTCAAACCAAACCGTAGAATTCGCGGTACCATAAAGTTTCAAGTCGTTATAACTAAATAAATACCTACTATATTATCGACAGCTATCAAGCGTCGTGTCCCAGGTTCAAATCCATTAATATAACAATGGTATCGTGATTGTGTACAACATCGCTATCATTGTAGTCCTGATTGATCCATTACATTTGCTAATCATTAATCATAGATAAGTATCTTGTTTTATGACATTAATTAATTGTACCCTAGCGTTAGTGCACTTCAGATAAATTACATTTAGTTTAACGGCATCACGACTCCATTCCCCGTAGGATCACATTACGCTGCTGGCGATATTAAGACCCATTGAGACCTTTTTCCTTTTACCCGATAAATGCACCGGAGAAATTCTTAAAAGAAAAACTTAATGATACTTCGCAACTTTGGAATCGACTCTGGACCTCATGGTCACCAGCCGTGAACGAATTACGAACTTGTGTACACAACGGGGCCTTGTGTACAGGCGAAAGTATTATCAAACAATAAAAATTAATAGATTTTATTAAAGCTATGTTATCTCATCACCAACTGAGTTACGTTCTTGGATGGTAATGAAACAAGTTTATAGTGAGTTTATAATATACCATCAATAGTGCGACATCGTGGTGACGTAAAAATACACTAATGGAAAGTTACAACGTGCAACAGTTGACTGCTAACAGGGTTGCGCTTACGGGTACATGTGAATAATAGGTAACGGAGGATGAAAAAATATATTACTAAGATGCATTTGATTGTAACGAGCGGCCTGTAAAGTCTGGTTACTGAAAAATTCCTGACTATGTCGTCAAAAGAGAAGCTAGAGTTTTCCGTTTGAGAGCGTTCTGTCTAGGGTTTAGGTTCTTTTTAAGTAGAGGACCGTTTTAAAATTCTATTTTCGTTAAAAATTGTTTTCAATTTTATTGTAGATTATTGTTTTACCATTAATTCCAGATATTTGACTTGTAAAGACTTTTTTGAACGGTTTTATTGTTTAGTTTTTTCATTTCATTCGTGGACTATATGTTGTATTAATTTTATTTATGAGATATAAAGGGAAGGAAATATTAGCCGATTGCACATTGCTGAATACGGGCTTTCTACAAGTTCGCAAGTCTCAGCAGGCTGCTATTTAATGTGCTCTTTCTGCACTTAGAGACGAAAGTTGCATTCTATACAAACTTAATGAGACAGCCCTATGGTGCAGTAATTTGTAGTTAGATATGCGCAGACGCAGTCCGCGGCAGTTAAATTAAACTTTATTGAGTGGACACTCGCTGTCGCCGGCAGTAAGCAGGTACTGCAGCGAGGGATGACCTGCTTAGCAGAGCGTTTCATTTTCCAGCAATATTGAGTTGTTGAAACTAGTTGATATTTCACATGGATTATAAAAGTAGGTGCCATGACAGAAACACATGCATATATCATAATGTCACCTCAACTTGTCAAAATACATCTATTCATCACAATAATTTATATGATCGACAAGCAAATCGACTGTTTTTAAAAGTTCCTGCAAAGGCTTATTTGAAATAAAAAACTGTGTCTTAACTTGATCTGACTGATACCTGTACAAATCTTAGTTACCGACGCGTGCTTTGGAGTCAATGTGGCTGCAGGCCAGCATCCATTCAGAAGCTCCTTAATGTCATCAATTGCATTCTGATGTCAAAACTAAGAGTAAGTTCTGAGTTTCGTTGGGAAAACCGTTTTGCGTAGACGTTTACTGCGTTTCGAAAGCATCATGAAGTACAGCTTTCTTGTGCTTTTCGCGTTTCTAACAAGTTTCTAATATTTAATTCGAATCATAAACAAACACAACATTACTATAATTATAGCTGTCATATCTCCTCATCTCAACCCAACCCAGACCTGCCGCTAAGCGAAAATGCCACTGTCATCCGTCAAACCCTTTGAAGCCAGCCCCGCGATTGCTGCGTCGGTTCTACCGACCACTATCGATACCATCTCACGAGCGATGCTATCGATATTCGAATACTATCGATACATCACTCGCCTGCCAGTAATTGCTCAGTAGATGCCGGTGATATTAATAAAAAGAGCGCCAACCGAGATCTATTCGTTTGATGTAAAATGTCGAGATGTACACTTTGTATAGTTTCCTACAAAACCTAATAAGTATAAAGACGCTGTTATATTCTTTGTTTAATGTTCTAGGTCCGCGACTGTCATTTGTTTGAGGACGAAAAAAGATAGAGCGCAGTTACATTTGTTTTAAAAATAAGTTTTTGTGTTTTATTTTATGCGTCACATCTGCGGCGGAAATAAACTGATTTTCTTTCTTTTTTTCTTACACCAAGGCGTCAATGTAGTCCAAGTCACGTTATTTTATTAATAAGATGGCACGTAATTACTCACCACGAAATAAGATTAAACCAAATAAGCGCACACCTACACTTATTTTTATCAGCCGTTTTTTTTGTTGCAAATGTGTATCTGAATTTCATTATCATAGATTGGCTCGTATAATTTTATAGACAAGGTATAGAGAATGGTGTTTTTGTACAAGTTACTGTTGTGAATATAAATCTTCCCTTTGTTATCAAGTTAGGTTGGAGTCGTTACATGAATGGGTGCCGGTAGCTCTTAGTGAACAACTTTTTGTGGTGCCTTAAGAAGGCGATGAGGTTTTGTCGATATTTGTTCGATGTGAATGAGATTTTTTTGGTAAAAAGTTTCATTCATCAACACACAGTGTATAGACTTCTAATGGAACAATTAAAAGACCTTCAGAAGAATCAATTACGACAACCTTTTTTCTGTACCGTCTTATAGTTTGCTTTGCATTTGTAAGATTTAAGTCGTATGTAAGGCCTTTCTTATCACAACACAAAATTCATCCTGTAAGTCAAATATTGTTTAACCATTAAAGTCAACTCCTTTGACCTTACAACCAGAACACCTAAACATGTTTAACTCCCACAATAATATTAACAGTTACTTTAACATATCAAAATACCGGTAATGATCACGTAACTAAACATAAGTATTTATGGCTTCCAGTGTGTGAAATAAAACAAATTGGGCGGATACAAAGCGGGTATTTATGAGCTGCGCCCGCGCCGCTGGACGGTTGGAACTTTCGACACGTAAGTATTTATTATACAGGTTCTGACGTTTCGTGTTGGTTCATATTATATGGAAATGAGGTGGAAATAGCGGGTCAGTTGTCAGATGTATCATCACGTAAGTCGGTAGAGTCGAATTTATTGTGGGATCATTTATGACATGATACCACAGATTAAATAGTATTCAGTCTTTTTCTTCTATCGTGTCTAATCGCCCATATCATAGTGGAAAGATCAGCCAGTCGGCAATGGGGGTAGCGAGGCTGACTGCCCAGGGTGGGCCAGATGAACTTATGTTTCGTCACTCCTGGAAGCTCTTTTGTTACGTATTTACAGTAATAACATAGGTTGTATCGTTTGGCTTTGTAGTATTCTCATATAATACTAGCATCTGCCTGCTGCTTTGCCTGCATGGATTACCCGTGCATTTATTTTGCGCGGACCCCAAATTATTTTTCTAAAATAAAAGTAGCAATGAAATGAAATGAAATGAAATGAAATGAAATTATTTATTTTGCAATTAGGATTTTTCAATCACTTTTACACGTCTTTTTTAAACTAGATGGCGTCGGCATTTCCTATGACTTTCCCTGAGAAGAAACGCCGAAACAAACTCAGGGGTCAAGCCTAAGTTACTCCTTATAACATCAGCTATCTGTCACTGAAAGTCCTGTCAAAATCGGTCCACCCGTTTCAGAGATTAGCCGGAACAAACTGACATAAAGACTGAACAAAAATTTTATACATAGATTTTTTTTATAACTGCCGTATAATATACTTTCATATGTATTTAGTAAAAAGCTGTTATTTTCACATTACAAACAGATATTTCAATTTTATTTAATAAATATAGCCCATGGTCCATTTGACCCATGGAGATGTTAGTGTGTTGAGTTAAAACCTGTAACGGGTTTATATGGGATTATGGTTTTATGTGTCGGCGCGTTTGGCGCAGTTGTAGAGGCAAAGTGATGCTTTCTAGCGGTTTCGCGGTGTTTTGCGCCGTCCTAATAGGGATATATAACAATCACGCCTGTAAAGGATTAGGCAGAGGTGTACTGTTGTACTGGATTAGGGGACGACCCTATTTTTATCCGTCGTGCGCAATTTCAAACTCCGAGCACTTATAGGGAATTTAAAAAAAAGTCATAACATTGCTTAATCTGGGACTCGAACCTAGGCCCTCATGCTCGGCAACCGCATATGCGATGGTAAAGCCAATAAGGCAGTATAAAACATTGTTTTTAAAATGAATCCTATCCTACTAATATTATAAATGTGAAAGTTTGTGAGGATGGATGGATGGATGGATGGATGGATCTTTGTTACTTTTTCACGCCAGAACGGCTGAACGGATCTGGATGAAATTTGGCACAGAGATAGATTAAAGTCTGGCATAGGCTACTTTTTATCACGGAAATGTACGGGTTCTAAACCTCGCGGGCAAAGCCGCGGGCGAAACTAGTTATTTATATAATCGTTGTTATACTCACGATGATTTTCGTTTAGTTACATCGTAACGCGTTAAGTTGGCGCTTAATGTACAATTTCACGGACTTTTGTTCATAGTTATTGGTCTAACATCTGTGTTACGCGGCGACATGAATCATGTATGAGACTACAATTGTGGTATAAGCAGTGGTTGTGCCGTTGTGGTATGGTCCCATTTAATTTGACATAGGAATTCGAAAGTAGTAAGCAGTGACAAGAAATGAATCTTTATTTTCGTAGAGTCAGCAGAGGCCTACCGCTGCCCTCGTCAGCCCTGAACATTGCTTGCAGTGTGATCTTTCTACCTTCAGAAATTTTATGTGAGAACCGACTCAAATGAATATGATGACTATGCATTAATGCCGTCGAGAATTAGCCATATTAGAGTGATGTATCTGTATGAAATCACTGATTCAAATATGTTCTCAAGTAGAAATCAAAGCAGAGCATTTCTCTAAATAAGGGGCTAAATGTTCTCATTACTATAGATCCGGGAACATCATACAACATAAATATTTAAAACACCTAACTAACGGACAAACTGTGGTCATTCAAAATATTTCTCTACTGAACTTACAAGGTTACTCATATAAATTTCATCCATGTTGAATGGTTACGAACAGACGGACATTCCCACGTAGGTCGTGAATGACGAGCATACGAATATCATACAATTCTATGTAAATGTATGTATGTTATTACGTACAGGACACCAAACGTGCGTGCAGTTTTATTTAAATTTCGAATTTATTTAAGGATACGTGCGTGCATGAGCTTTGTGACGGCCTGATGCGAGATGGAGGCAACTGATAAATATATGGAATAAAGCTTGAATCATCAGAAAAAAGAATTAACGCAATGGATAGGTAATACTTATAAATGGTTTTTGAAAGGTATACTGTCGATAAAGCCATCCAGTTTCTCCATACGTCACCGTAACGTTCTATACTTTCTTCTATGTTCGTTTTCCTTGCACTGGTTGTCTAGAAGAAATTGATGTTAGCGATAAGACCGCCATATGGGTATAACTTTGTACTATTTCCTATATTATTACGCCTGTATTCGCGGAAGAGTTAGGTAGAGGAAGTCGGGGGTTTCACCGATGCCGCTTTTGTCCCATGTAATAGGGGCCAAGCTTATTGCCATCTAACGGGCACAGTTCCAAATTCACAAACAACTCTATGTCCGAACCGGGAAACTAAACCAGGACCTTACGGTGAGAAGTCGCGCTAGCGACCACTAGACCAGAGAGGCAGTCAGTATTTCGTTTGGTGTACAATACAAAATACTCTCAGTCTATTTTAATCTGTATACGATCCCTCAGACTAAGCGCTTTTACAAATAAGCGGGATGTTGTCGGCGATATCGAATGCCGCTGACCAGCCGCTTGGTGAACGACAAGTAGAGGCATTTGCAGCTACCCCTGTCTTCCGTAAGAGTGCAAAAGAATATTAAAAAAAAAAAACTTGTCATAGTTTTATCGTTACGTTAAGCCAATAATCCCTACTAAAAATCACGTTTCGCCGATATAGTAGACAAAAATCTGTCGGAAAACAAAATCTAGTTAGAGAATCTGCCAAGAAATCAAATTGGAACTACGCCCATACAGCTTGAGTGGCAGCAGTACAGATATCTATGATTAGTTGAGGTGTGGCTGGTTTAATAATGAATAAAGTTCGCTTCGATAAATACCAGGTTACTAAGCTATCGGCTATAAGATTAGTATTGGTGTCAACGGTTACATTTCCTTCAGGTGACTCTCCACTTTCGCGGTGTACGTGTGATCGTTTAATATGTTTATTAGTTGCTAGACTGCACCTATTCTGAAGGTCTAGTACCTGTTTTCTTCGACGTCTAGGAGAGCACTCGAATGCGCGCGCACGAGTTTGGTTGAAGGCTGAAGAAAACCCTTGTATCCATCGCAGATCAAAATATTTATTATTAACTTCCATATATTTTTATTCTATTATGAATTCTATTCTAAGGCTTATAAGTCAGATATTACAAGGTTACGGGTAAATCCAGTAAATGATGTATGAGAAAACTATATACAGAGTATGTACCTACAAACCAATTTTCTTTCCAAAGCCACTTATATATATTAAAACTTGTGTTCCACAAATTTATCCCCAGTATCACTTTCCACATAATAACACATAATTATAATAACGTAGCAGTTAGCGTCTGACGTTAATAACCGTTATTTTGTTAATAACGTTACTGAACCGGTTCGCTGTTTTGATAAATATCTCAGTTAATTTGGTAGGAATGTTCATTGATTGTGTAAGCCAGAAGACGTATGATGTAGAATGAAACTTAACTGAGTTAATTATGGTTGAAATATTGGTTTTAATTCGCTTCCGTAACAATTTCTTTATGTGTTTGGTGTCGTGCTGTTGGAAGGTAATTTATCTCACGTTTTAAAGAAAAAAATAACAGATTTCACGTTGAATTAGGATTGATTCTTGTTTTTTTGAAGCGACGTATTGTGTTTTTATTCGGTCCAACATTTATCGAAAACGCTCTTAGTTCTGTATTTCATACAAAATACAAGGAAGCATACAGATCTATAAGATTTTTGTTTGCATGGAATATTTTCTAGAATGCAAAGTTAATATTTTCACATGAACTTCTGACATGAGATGTCACATCTGATTTTAAAATTCAACACCCTATTATTGCAGTGCCAGGGTTGAGGAGTCAGATTTTGAAGGTTGGCATACCAATGATGCATCTGTGTCACACATCAAAAACGTTTTTGAATTACCTAATATTTCTCTTGCCTTGTGTCTTTTTCCAGTAAGAATTCAATCTTCACGCATATAAAGCGTATCATTTCTAATCAGGCATCGGGCATGATCGGCAATCAATCGGTAATTTTCGGCTTCCGACTAATTAAAGATTGGAAGCCGATGACCTGGTGCATCGGACCGGAAATGTAGTCTGTGGTCACCTTGGTCAAGCCGCCTTCGGTGGATTTAACTTGTAATTAAAGAAAAGAGGTATTTTGTAGGTTTTTATTACGGAATGACAATGTTTTCGATCGTATATAATTTTGTGGAATGTAGATGTAATTGCCTGTTAATTGTCAGATATGAAGAATTCCAACACGCAAGTCCACATTTTTATTTATATAAAAAGCATATAAAATGCTTTTTTTGCGATGAACATATTTTTGTTGGCTAGGCACATGTTTCTGGATTCTTTTTCTATTTATAGTTTGACTTAAACTTGTTATGTCCAGTAGAGTGCGATACGCTGAGTTGATTGCTTGATAAGCTAAAGATGAAGAAGAAGATGGCTTATGATGGTTTACAAACAAATTGTACGTAAATAAAAATAAATTCAGCCCATTAACGCCTCACAGCTGTGCATCACCACGCTGCCCTGTGTGTGGGTTAGCTAACTGCACGCACCATGGAGAACTTTATCGAGTTAACTTTGGTGCGCCGGTTTCCTCATGATGTTTCCCTTCACCGTTAAAATAAGTGATAATCAAATTCTGATCCGCACATGACTCCGAAAAGTCAGAGGTTAATGTTAATGGGTTAATTTCTATGGAATCTGAATAAGATTAATTACTAGTACTTTAAATCAAATCAAATCAAATCAAATCAAATAATATATTTGTGATTCACAGGTAAAATAGGTCTTAATTAAGTATAAAAATGGAGTTCATTCTGTGATCAGCCTCATGGGCATACAAATGTCAAAAGCAAAATAGTACAATAATTAAATTTCATCATTAATACATTACAATTATAACATTAAAAATGACATTGATATTAAAACAGTCAATCAGTCATTCAATCGGACACTAACCAAAGTTGTGTTTAAGAATTCGTCGATAGAATAAAATGAGTTCGCAATGAGAAATTGAAACAATTTATTTTTGAAAACGTGACTGTCTCTACACTCCTTAATGTTATTAGGGATTTTGTTATATATCTTTGGCGCCATAGCAAACACGCTTTTTTCATACAGGGTAGTTTTATATTGTCTACAAAGATTGCTATAAAGTCTACTCCTGTTGCGAGACCTAAGCTCCAATCTAAATAACGATGGATGGTGCCTGATAAAGAGAGCCGTTTCAAATATATACAACGATGGTACAGTAAGTAATTTTAAATTAATAAAATGATCCTTACAGCTATCAGTTCTTTTTAAACTACACATAGCGCGAATGCACCTTTTTTGACATTTAAACACTTTATCCCAATTAGTGGCGTTTCCCCAGAAAATTATTGCATATCTCAGCCTAGGAGCAACAAAACCATGGTAAGCAACAAGCAAAGTTGGAAGGCTAACTTGATTAAGATTAATATAACGGATTACTTAATCGTTGCCGTAATGTATTCAAGTTCTTAAACACTGTCAGTCTATTGATGGAGAAGCCTATTCATGATCAGATTTTGCATATCAAGTCTAAACACGTACTACAGTATTTAAATTTAATTACATAAAGCGTCGTATTCACAAGCCGACAGACGGTCCGACAATATAAGCTTCATATAAGCGCCTAAATTTAAGATGCGCATGCTCCACGGTATCTAGGACCCATCCACAACTTGTCCTCAGGTTTGAAAATGGTTAAACGCACTAATCATTATTGTTTTCCTTACTGTTAGTCTGCATCATCCAACTGTTTATCAAAGGCCTTCCTCTATGTTTAACGTACTATTATTAATCAATAATAAAGTAAGACATGCCGTGTATTTTTGCACAATATGTTGGAGATATACGGAAAATACACGAAAAGGAATATAATCAGACGAAATGACAACCTCCTTCTTCTTAACTCGGATTTAGAAAATAGACATTAATTTTATTGTTCTAAAATTAGAGGTAGCACATCGGCCGTCTATCGCGTTGTGAGAACTCGCCATAATCCCTTCATACCCACAGACATTAATAAAATGGCGCGAGTTTTCCATCAAATTAATAGCACATACATAACCGAAGGTGACAGTGAGTGATGTCCTGCCGCAGTTCCTACAGTTATTCAGCTAATGTAAACTCCAAGGTAATAGCAGATAGCAGGAACCGGTCCCCGCGATTATTGAAACGAATTAAATAATTAAGAACGGTTATTAAACTGTTATTTCCTGTCGCGGACCAGGTTAGGAGATGTAGCGGTGATGATAAAGATTTATGACACACAGTACAAGATAAGAGTGAATGTGTACACAAACTGTTTATTTTATAGAATTGTGCGTTGAATCCGTATTTCCTGTACAGTTGAAGTAGTATTCAGAATATTAGCATCTTTTAAAATTGTGATAACAAATTGAATCTAACTATAAATGCTCAATGCAATAATAATATAAAGAATGGTTAATATCAGTATAAACAATGACATTTCATTTTATTTCATAATATTTGGCAGTCCCAGTATTATTAGCTTTAACTACACTGATTTTGATTGACTGACTGATTTATTTCAAGTTCAGTTCATCATCATCATCAGTAAGAAGACGTCCACTGCTGAACGAAGGCCTTTAAGGCCTAAGTTCAGTTCAGTAGCCAGTTATTCAGTTAGTTCTTGTTATTGAGGCGTTATAATTGTTAGATAGACAAGCTGGACTGGACAATAACGTGTCATTCATTTTACCGGCAATTCAATCCTCTAGCTATTGTAGATTGAAATGAAATAACATTGTTTATTTTGCAATTAGGATTTTTCAATCACAAAAATAAAATATGTAATTTTATTTTTAACTAGATGGCGTCGGCGTTTCCTACCCCTGAGAAAAAAAAATGCCGAAACAAGGTCTATTTTAAAGTCCAAACAAATTATAGTAAAGATTAGTATAGACAAATATAGGATATCATCTGGAATGGCCTTTTGAGGAAACATTTTTATCTACAGGTTATCACAGATGACGCCATGCATGTGTCATTTGTAACCGTCCATATCGTTTTACAGACTATAATCCGCCATTGTGTGTACAAATGTGTACAATGGTGCTATAATTATTTAAACAGCACACGAGAAAAGCACACAAGTTTGAATTACTTTCACACGAACGGCTTCATGGGTGAAAGTTTAATTATAATAAAATGTTACATCAATTTGGAAGACAAAGGCTTACGGTAACTATGCAATTGCTTTTTTTATGATGTGTCCAAAACAGTTAGTTATGTTGTGAAACGATTTTTGCTTACTGTTATTTACATAGTTACGTTAAAAATTATTTTTTTAAATAACGCCATCCTGTCTGGCTCAAAGATATAATAGAGTGTATGTGAATTCAACATCGCGTCATCGTAGCGTTAATATGGTTTGAAGGTTAACAATTTGACATAAGTATACGGTAAGGCACCTACGTCAGCACTAGCGTTTCCTTAACACTAAGATCCACAAAACTATTAGGCGAGGTTGCAGGCGGATCTAGTCTATTTAATGTCACCGATTTTCTTTATTACGATATCTTTCTAGAGTATTCGGTTTTGGCTTGTCTTATGTTCCTACGGGAATACAGATTCAATCGCAATTGGATTGAACTTGTGTGATTCGTACTTGTACTAGATTTTGGCTGCTGCTACAGATATTTTCTTGTTCTTCCTTCAGATGAGGCTAATTTACTAAAACAACAGATTGACCAGCTACACTGACCAGTATAATTTTATGAGCTAACTTACTGTACTAAGACACACGAACTGCAGTTTCTTTAAAGCTGTTTTTTAACCTTCAGAAGCCCGATGATCGTCGGTATCTTAAAACAAGCCCACGTATCCACACATGATAGTGTGTATTAGTGAGTCAGTCCAGCTATGCGGCTGAGACGCTGCTCAGATGCTGCAATTAACTCCTCACAGCCATCGCAGCGAGCTTCCAGTACGTACATTAGTAGCATTTTTCTTTAATTAGTTCCTATTTCGAAGTATTTCCCTCTTGGTTAAAAAACAGGAATATTCACGCATAGGATCTCTGAAGGAATAATATCTTGTGTGAACATCACGCCCGTATTCCTTTAAGGGTTAGGCAGAAATATATTGATGTACACTCAAACACTGATGTTAATATTGAAGCTAATAAAGTAGAGGGCGAGTGAATTTCCATTTAAGGGGCCTAATTTCAAATTCGGGGCTGCTACCAGGAATGTTTTTATCAGAAAATCTTACAACATTTTGGTCGAGTCGGGAATGTACACGCTCAGTAGCGGCGCTTGCAACTTCTCGACCAATCTGGCGGTCCAGAATAATTAGTAAATATTGAACAAATTATTGAATGATAAACTTTTTTCTGGTGGAAAACAAATTGCTCTCTTTCGCTTAACTTGGAATGGAAAACTATTTTTAAAATGGCTACATATGGCTTTCCCTTGCTGACGAAAAGGACTTAATGGCACTAACGGTTAACTATAACTTGTACGGTACAATAACGGTAATTTAGCAGTTAATTCAGAAAACACTTAAAGAAATCTTCGTATGTAGCAATTAACACACTTTAGAAATATAATTAAAACCGAATAAAGGTAATAAAACTTTTAAAATATTACCTGTATTATATCTTGAGATTACCAACGAACTATTTATAGTGCCGACACCATAAATTGGACGTTTATTGCTTACTGTGTAGCACCGAACTGAAGAGCGCTAACGAAGCCAATTCAACGCGAGCGCATTCATTACAACTAGTATAAGTTGGTATGTGATTTAGTATTATGGAGTAAGTGATATAGGTCTTTTTAAAATGGATTATCAGCTGAGGATTCCAATTTATGTTGATCTCGTGCCGACTTATCTTAATATTGGAAAGTGGTGTCTACTTTAATGGTGTATGTGTTAGTGAGATCGATATGACGTTATATTGTGCAACAGTTTGGTTCAATATGAAAGTGAACTTCATTTTAAGTTGGTGATGGCACTTTCGCTCATGATATCGAACCTTAAAATTATGTTTTCGATGAAATTAGAAGGCTGGATACTCGTATTTTACGTGGAGCGACTGCGATCTGACTTCCGTTACCTAATTACGGGGAGTGCGGTTAAATCTAAGGTAAGATCGGCCTCAACGGGCGACGATCGTCTGGCGCACCCTAATCTGTAAGCTTCGCTAACACCATTGTTGACTGGCTGTTCCATCATGACATGGGCAATATGATAGCTCTATACGACAGAAGAAGAAAAATCGGTTGTCAACCTTTTTGGACTGCTGTCCCGTAACAACTGACATAGGTATTCTTATGACACCCGGGACCAACTGCTTAGCGTGCTTTTTGAGGCACGGGTGGGTGTCAAGGTCTGGAGATGGTCACCTATTCAAGAAATTACCGTAGCAGGCGCAGCTTAACGTGGCAGATCAACTAATCAGCGCTGTGGCTATGAAGCTACGAGTGCCTCCTACTTATATAGGTATCTGTCAAGTAAGTCTATTCAAATACAATATGTTTCTGAGTAACGTTTTGTTTACTTAACACCATTCCGAATACATTATATTAATCACAGGCATTTTTAACTACAAGTAGAGTTGTATCTCATCCCGCCAAACTGCACCAGTTTGGCCTGAACAGATGCGTGCTCTAAAACGATACGGGTTTTTATCGCTTCAGTTCCGGCTGCCGGCGCCTAAACCTCCAGCTCATAGCCATGCCATGGATGCTATGCTATGGACTGTCATCAAGTCATGCGAGGCTTGAAGTTAAACCTCGTGTATGGTGACCTATTAGCGATAAAGTTTACCTACGCTTTCGTAGACTTGGAGAGCTAGTCAAATTATGATCCGCAATTAATTTGATAAGTCAAAAATGCAGATTTGGTTCAAACTTAGACCATTTATAGAACACAAACGTTCAACTGGTAGGCTATCAGTCGTTTTCTTTTTAATACATACTTATTGAAATTGAATTGGCGGCATCAGGTCAACGTAGCTATTAACCAGTACTTTGAGGTACCGCGAGGCATGTGTCTTGACCCACTGAAACGCGTAATGTGGAGTTCAATGTTTAGTATGCTGTACAGCAGTGCCGAAGGTAGTAAGCGTTATTTACGTCGTGAAGTGTTAACGTATTGGCTGATGGACACAAGAGAATTGGGGGTTAACGTTTTCAACATATTGTAGCGACAACTACTCGCAACATGGCAAAAAGTGAAGCGCCATCTATCGCAGTGAAGCTACAACAACAAACCCTGAATCGCACTATGAAAGTTTACAACGATTCTAACACATATACGAATGTCCGACATCAATCGTCGGGCTTCGGCCCGCCAGGCTAACCACCTTGCCTGGTCGGAGGATCCTCCCTTTTCAATGGAGGAACATCATACCTCGTTCCTCCATAGTGGTGACCCCTAAATATGAACACCTGCACAACCTTCGACGGCATCATCGCCTTCACTCCCCCAGTACCCTTCGAGTAGCATCAAGCAAGTCTCACCCTGCCAGCCAGCATCCTCGGCCCCAACGGGTAACCACACGCTTGCAGCGACCGCGCAAGCCTGGTTCTTCCCATCGGCCTCTCATCAGCAACCTTGGCACAGCACACTGCACTTCGGCCGGTCATCTAGCAGAGCCCTTCTCTCCTGGTCGACGCAGCAGCCAGCCACTACTCTTCACTGCACTACCTCGACTCACTGAGGACTTCGCAGCATCACTGCACTACCTCGACTCACTGAGGACTTCGCAGCATCACCGCACCTAGTTCCGACTCACTGCGAACTATGCGGCACTCGGTTCCGATTCACTGGAACTATCACTGGCCCTGGCAAGCAACCTCAAGACTCAACAGCATCGACCTCCGGTCTGGGGGGGGAGTGATGTAGCGACAACTACTCGCAACATGGCAAAAAGTGAAGCGCCATCTATCGCAGTGAAGCTACAACAACAAACCCTGAATCGCACTATGAAAGTTTACAACGATTCTAACACATATACGAATGTCCGACATCAATCGTCGGGCTTCGGCCCGCCAGGCTAACCACCTTGCCTGGTCGGAGGATCCTCCCTTTTCAATGGAGGAACATCATACCTCGTTCCTCCATAATATTTATACAGATCGATAGTTTACGGGTTTGATCAATTTTGACAGTGTAAATTAAGTATGCGCCTTAGTATGACGGATATTAGAAGAGGGGTGTCTGTGATTACTGTTTATTGCAACCAAACCTGGACTCTTGCGAAAACTGACAAGCTCTCATAATACCGAGTGTTGTGTATTATTGTTAAATGTGTCAGGTCTAGTAGTAAGTAATATAACGCGTACAATGTAATACTTTTTTTTTATCAAATAACGGACGTGTTTTTTCTCACAAAAAGTTCTGTACATTCCAGAGCATTTCCAAAAATGTTGCCACAGATAATATATATGTATGTTTGCGTTCGGAAATCTACTATAATTCACAACACCGAGTTCTGTCAGAATTTGGTTTCTGGTTCTTTTATTTACTTACTTGGCTAGTTTATTTATTTCGTTATTTTCTAATACATTTGTAGCAGATTTAATAGTATAAAGTAAATCTGGGCACTACAATACAGTACACAATCGTCACACACGATCAGTGTAGAAAGTGACTGCATCATATATCAGACTCACGCAACTGTTAACAGCACACCACTGGGAAACGCATTACCCACTTTAATGGCACCTAATGACGTATTAACTCCAACTTTACGACCCAACCTGGTATTGTAAATATAACCTTATATATTTGTAAATAAAGCCTACGAAAACTGCAAATCTCACGATGAGGTTAACAAATTAGTCAATCATTGCAATTTCGTCTTTATACCCGTAGCGTAAGGTTTGTGTAAGGTGCAATTGTATCGTGGTAGTTGGGTAAAGTCGCAGAAAACAGTAGTACAGTTAAAAGGAAATGGGAGATTAGTAATAATTAACGTTTGTTTTGTGATAACTGTCGACAACGCCATCTATGGGCGTTAGCGACGAGATTTAACGCTCCTGTAATGGGAATGAATGAATGGGAAAGATTTACCATCAACAACCTATGTGAGATAAGCCTTAACTATCTATTATAATTGCATAGGATTTCTAAAAAGGTCTTAATAAAAATGAAAACTTATATGGATAATTCCGATAACTTTACAAGACTTTGGAGATTTAAATGAGTATCTAACTCGTCATCGTCCACAACCTAACTTCGCCTGCTGATGGGTTTAAACCTCTTTTATCGTGTCAATCAGCGCTCCTGCAGTTTTCCACGATTGACCCGCGACAGCAACAATATCTTTCGCCTAAACTTTTGGAGGACCTTCATTCGTACTTCCAGTCCTTGGTCGCCATTTAGTCACAACCTTAGTCCCCTGGCATCACCACATCTAGGTACATATATTGCCCAACTGTATATTTCGTGGATTATATGTGGTATGAAGGGGCCGAAAGTGTGTCAAAAAATAGGTGAAGCTGTTGTACCGGTGAAGCTGTTGCACCGAATGGACATTTTGTTCTGCTAAATCATCATCATCATCATGGTATATAGTCATGTAATATAACAATTATTTCAGGGATTGAGGGTGACTAGTCTTGCGAGACGCATGAGGGAAAATGGCGTGCTACCCTAAAAGTCTCTCAACCTTAGACAAAGATAATAATTGTCGTGGCTATGGTCTAATTTTTATGTCGTTCTCACGCTTCGTCTTCCTGTATTTACCCCAAAGGTTGGGGTCTGCACGTTATGTTAACTACTGCACGACCCTTCTTGCAAGTCCACCCCGGAAGGGCAAGAATGTATTTGTTTGTTTGCTTATCTAAGCAACACGTAGTAAGATATTATTTAATTCAATTATCTTAAGATTTCAAAATGACAATTTGGTATTGAATGTTCGTACAATTTGCCTGCCATAAAACCTGTGAGATTTCTTTAGGTAGAAATATCAGCTTACTTTTGTGGAACAAAAACTCATTTCTGCGCCACCTTTATGCAGTAAAACGCGATGCAAACAGGTGTAACCGCGAAAATGAACTTTTTGATGGATCACGCCATAAATTATGTGACGTCACCTTTCAAGATGGCGGTGCGATAGTCTCGGAGCGTGCGCTAGTAAAATAGTCGCCAAGTCAGTTCAGAAGGTGTAATTTAATTTGGACCAGGGTCGCACGTCTGTTTGTATCGACATGGTTCGATTGATGTTCCATTTTATAGAAAATAGCTTGCACTTTGCATTCTTCATTGAACTTTAAAAATAGGTTGAACTACACGATGACTTGTTTATGTTATTGCAGGTGAACCCAAATCGGCCATGGCATCGGCACATTTCCACAAAGGCCAGTTCAGACGTTGACTTACTTATTGTTGTTAGATTTTTCTTAGGGCTATGTCAGATATTTAAAAATATTAATCAAGGACTTTCCCGCTAGCTCTTCATCGATTAATCTTTATTGCGCGTTATGAGAAGTGGCCCTTCTGCAAAAAGGTTGCTAGAAGCACATGCGCAAACGCATCGAAATAATATATTTTATATTCATGGATCTTAAAAAATAACAATTATGCGAACTAATAACGAAGCTAGTTCACACGGTCGAGTTAGAATAAATTCAGAAGCCCTCACTGGACCTGGTATTTACTTTTTATTTATTCTCCTAATTTATGATCTGTCTAGTTACCATTATATTTTATACAGTAGTTACTTACTAAAATAATTTACGGAGTCGGTTGAACAGCCAATTAAAAGGAGTATCTGATGCTTGTTTAAAAATATAATTAATTCATTTTTCTCAGAGGAAAAAATGTACGTACATTAGGGTGTCCCGAAAAATTTTTTTTTGGATTTTCTTAACGCAAGACCTCTTAAAATTTGTGTTTTTGACCATAGATTACAAAACTAATGTAAAAAATAAAATTAAACTATATCTTTAGGGTTCTACCGGTCTTCAAAGTAAAAAAATATATAGAATTTTTGACGATATTTCACTATTCTTAATTAACGCTCTACATATTCACAAAATAATACTTTTTGGTTATTATTAGGTGTGATAGACACACTAAATTCCGATTTGCATGAAACTACGAGTTCCCGACAACTTTTGGTTTGATAGATTTCGACCTGCAAAAACGTTCAAGTTTCAACTTGACTCCCTTGACTTGACTTTTATACTATAAAAGTACTATTACGGTTGTAATAGTGTTGAAAAACGTGTCAAAAGAGGATTTTGTGATTTTTAAATGATGAGTTCGAGGCGCAGTGAGACTAATTGTGCTATACTGGGACCATACAAAGAACGTGACGATCGGCACCTATCAACTCTAAAGGACGTTATTAAATTTATTTTATTATTTGTTAAAAATGACCTGACGTTGAAGTGTAATGGGAAGGATCCATCTAATTCAGAAGTCTTTTCGGTTGTTTTTGAAGACAACAAGATTTGGATTAAAGCTTCTATTCCAATAGTAACTAAGGAACGAGTTATTCAGTTAAATTAATCCAGTTTCGAAAAGTACCTCAGTTTGAAGAGATATTCTAAAAGCAAAAAAACAATAAATTTGTAAACAAATTGCAGTATTTGTTAGAGTCATCTGAGAAGCTATTTGACATAGCTGCTTGTAAATGTACTTCATTTGAATCTTATTCGTGTTTAAAACCTAAAAAAGTTCCCAGAGGATTCATGAACCTTCCCCAGAAACTCATTCTTTTTTCAATCACAAGTTAAAATTTATATGACGTAATTTGTGTTGGATTTGATAGAACTGTAACAAACACTGGTGGAAGGGTGGCGTGATTCAGTACTTGAGGCTTATTTAGAGAGACCGTTACAATGGTGTGTTTGTTTGCTTCATGCGACTGAATTACCACTTTGCCATTTATTTTTGAGCCTATATGGTTGCACTTCACGCCCTAGAGAATATTCCGGACCTATTGGAAAACAATTAGCTAGTTGCAAAAATAATAACACGGTTTCCTTTTGTATGGTGGTCGGTAAATGCCCTGTCTGGTCGAAAAATGTGGTCGATGAACTAAGTACGGATAAAAAATATCTTTATGGTATATGTCAAGCTGTATCAACTGGTTCTTGTACTCCAGAGCTGGCAAGCCGTCAATCAGGAAAAATGGCGCACTCGAGATAGCTTACTTTGGCTAATCGTATACTGAGACTTTACGTCAGTACTCACACACCATCAGAAAATTTGCTTTTGCTTGTTAACTACGTGGTTAAAGTATATGCCCCGATTTGGTTCCTAATCAAGCAAAAGATGTCTTGTGATGACTTTCCTTGTCATACATAATCTGTGGATAGATGTGTTAAAGTAGTAACAGAGGCCTCCCAAAGTGTAACTGATGCTACTTCTAGAGATGGCTTTATAAGGAACAGGTTACAATCTCGAACAGAAATGCTAAATGTTGGGCACAAAAATAAATTTAAATTATAAGTTTTTGCCATATGTTATTTATATTTTTTCATCGATATGTTTTCTTGTGCCTTGTTACACAAATTTCAATAATAAAATACCTTTTAAAATTGATTTCTGTATTATTTTAGACATACCGTTTAGTACTTCATTTGGTTTTATTCGTGAATGAAAAAATAATATATATATATATACAACCTACTTATTATTACTAACTACTAAAACACGAAACAGATTAAAGATATAAAAATATAAAAATATTACCGTTTAGTTGTGTAAATTTACGAAACTTCAAAGAGTGGTAGAGCCCTGAAGATGAGAAAGAACTGCAGTTTTATTACATTTTTCGTAATTTGGGTAATATTCCGCAAATTTTGACACCTCTTGCGAAATCGTACCTTGAAAAATTTTTTTTTTCATATATGAACGGGACACCCTAACGTACATATGTCTGAATAAATAGCATTTTACATTGTAATGAGAAAGTGAAAAAATAAAAGAAAAAAATCTAAGTATTAATAAGAGCTAGACATCATTATTTGAAATATTACCGTTTTAATAGGTAATAGGCTCGCCCCCTATTACAAGGGACTCAATAATGGCATCGGCGAAATGTGGGTGTACCTATAATATTACACCTCTGCCTAACCCTTCCGGGAATACAGGCAACATGATATTATCATTTTTAAGTTTTTAAACGACATTTAAATGGAATAAGTAATGCAAACTTAGGACGCAATTAAAGCATATAGGTACATGTAGTTAGAAAATCGTATATGGAGTCTCCTCTTTTGTAAAATGAAGAGAGCGTAAATGGGAAGTAAGACAACCCGTTATACTCTTACTAAAGAAAAAATTAAGTATTTAATCTGTTCAACAATGGTGACACCTGACCCATGGTCACGTCACAGTCACGTCACACGGAGCAGCTCTACGTAAACCGACACGGTAACTTTCACGCTTCACGCCGTGTTTGTCTGTCTGTCTGTGTCTCGTACTACTTGATGCGTTGATTAGACTTAATGCAACCTAATAAACGTATCAAGTGCTATGTCACCTACGTTACTTAAAGGGGTTTGAAGATTTTTGTATGTAGCTTAGCTTATTTTTGGGTGTGGTATATTTTTTTGGAAATGATATCCAATTTTAAGTTTCTTTTTTTAAAGAATATTGCCTGTATTGAGAATGCGTTTACAAACACAAATATTCACATACATAAAGACTTTTGACGACACGGTTGGCGCAATGGATAAGCAATTAGCTTTCTGCGCTAAGTGTCGCGGGTTCGATCCCCGTACGGAACAAATATTTGTATGATCTACAGATAATTGTTTCGGGTCTGGATGTTTGTGTATGTGAATATATGTGTTTGTAAACGCGCCCACGATACAGGAATTATTCCTAGTGTGGGGCAACGTTTTTTAAAAAAAAAAAAAAAAAAAAAAAAAAAATAAAGACTCGGATCCGAAACAACTATCTGTAGATCATGCAAATATTTGTTCCGAGCGAGAATCGAATCCGCAACACGTCAACCGTGCCGTCGAAATCATTTTAAGTCGATGTTTACATCGATAGCTTGCATCAGTACAAACACGACGTATTATTTGTCAATACCTCGCAAAGTGTCAGATTTGGAAAATTCACGTAACGAAAGCTATGATATAAACGGAATTTGGTTAGATAAATAAAAAAAATGAGGTAACTATAGTTATGTATAATTGTACGTACCTAAGCAAAATCAAGACATTAACTAAAATTTTTAGAAGAATTAACAAACTCATTTATATAATAATTAGGTGCGAAACGATCGTAACGTTATGTCTATCAAATTACCTTGATCTTATGGGATACCGAACGATTTTATCCATGTAAAAATCTTTACAACAATGACACCTAACCCCATCGCGTGACGTCATCAGAGTAACCCGACACACTAACTTTCACGCTTCACGCCCCGTCTATCTGTCCGTCTCACGTTGCGCACGCGCACAAAACAGACAGCTACAGTAGGTCCACTATAAGAATGCGTATAATAAAAAGGTTACGCGGACTTGAGCCGAAAATAACACAGTCTTAGTCCACAGTTGAACTTGGACAGTCCAAGTCCTACTGTGAACTAAGACTGTGACACATAAGGTAGTCTTTTGGGACCAGCCCCTATCAGTAGCCTGAAGGATTAATCAGTAGTGCGGGAATTTGGAAGCGACAGATCACATTGGTCTATTCAGATCTTACCTCTAAATATGGCTATGATGTGTGCAATTCGATTTATTTACTAGTTCATGTTAACAACAGCATACGTGCGAGTTATTAGGCTCTAGTGTAAGTTTCGTCTGGCAAACTCGATTTAAGAGTATCGTTTAGCTGCCGGTTTCTGACAAAATTGCCTTGACATACGCGCAAAATAGGTGTTTGGGCGTTAATGTTTCTAACATGGAAATCTTAACAAATTAATTTATTTTGGTTTCTATCGTTTTGTCAGATTATAAACTATGTAGACAGATTTTATGAAAACTTTTAGCTTCACGAACGAACGGTGGAGAGCACGAAAGGAACTAATCGGAGCGATGAACGCGTTCGATGCGTTAAATTGAGTTTCAGTCAAAAGAAACTTTCACTAGTGCCTCTGGTGTCGTCAGTGGCGTGCGGTGCATAAAGACAAAAAGACACTGCCTACCCTACATAACTCAGATAAATATTTATTATATGATATTCGAGGTGGCAAATCACATACATCATTATTTAATCGACAAGACGACGAACCAGTACCAACATGCAGTAGGTATAATTGGTAAGTAAGTTTTTAAAATTTTCTGCCTACCTTGTCTAAAAACTCTGTGCACACCGCTGGTGGTAATTACGAGTGAGCCTTCTGTTCCTCTTGTTTAGTGGCATCCGCCCTACTTCATGCATTGTTTAGTTAATCGTACGCACTTATACATGTAGTTGTATTACGTCAACTGTCAAAAGTTTGAAACGTGAGATGTGCCGTTGTACCTTTGTGTGTAGATTAAGGTAGATACCGCAGACAGGCTGATGCAGCCGATTAGACTGATTGCGCAGGCGCCTAATGCGTTACCTTGTCATTATTGTAGGGTTCTTTAAGTTAGCGTTAACTGAAATTATCTTTTTTATTCTATCTGGAGATACATGTATATTAATCCTGTATTGATTGTTTTATATGTTATAGACAAGTAAAAACAAGGTCGTCACGTTTTTTTTTTTATTGTTTATAGATTGAGAAATAATTAATCTTAAAATGCGTTTTTTAACTAAAAATCTTCCTTATACTTATCTTATTAGGGATAGAGGCAATCATCAGGCAATATTGTCAGAAGCCGGCAACTAAACGATACTCTTAACACTTCTAACGATAACTGTACATCTTAGCTTACTAATCAAAGTGTAAACTGGCCTTAATATAAGAAGCTGAGCTAGCTGCGGTATTAAACGAAACGCACACATAACATAGACCCGGGTACGTCTTAAAACTGCGGCCAGACACCGGAGGACGGGCAGCTGCATCCTCTCACTAATCGGTGAGCCACTGCGATCCCCAAGCTGCCTGCCAAGCGTGGGGATTATGGCACCCTTTCCCCCCCTGGGGGAGGCCCTCGTTCAGCAGTGGACGTCTTCTGGCTGATGATGATGACACATAACATAACATAGCATCACGCCTGGATTCCCCGAAGGGTTAGGCAGAGGTGTAGTATTGTACACCCACATTTCGCTAATGCCATTATTGAGTCCCATGTAAGGGGGCGAGCCTATTGCCATCTACCGGGCATAGTTCAAGTTTCCTTGCTGCAACTGAGAACTTCCATACAGAAACACCCAATACACATATAATAGTATACCTAAATACATTTTATCAATAGGCCATTAGCACAAAAAAGTTTTTATGCTAATCCAATATGCGGCTAGTACATAAAACAAACAACTTTCATTCTGATTCGTTTGATTTAATTAACTTTAATGACGTCAATTTAATTGGAGAGAGTCTGAATGACAAAGAAGGAATGTAGTTCATAATTATTGTCACGAGATAAGCTATGGTAAAAATGGCGAGAGCGCGATAGTCTGTGGTCGTAAAGTACCCGTATGGTGATTTTAAAAGCATGCCAGAGGAAATTAAGAACTGGTTTAGAAATAGAAAGAAACCGATGGTATGTATATTTAGATAGTTGAGTAAAATATCTGCGTCTCAATGAGTAGATTATCCTACTAAAAAATAGTGTGGTCTTCTACTCAAGATAGATAAACCTGTAGTTGTGTTGGAAAGTAAAAATAAGGACCAGATTCCACTCGTACTTTTCGTAGATTATTTATAGTGCAGTGCTGTGGTTTTTATATAAATACATTTTATTTTGACGAAATTATGGATGTATTCAAGTAATAAATTATTTAATTAATGTATGATTTTATATATGTATGATGTACATAGATGAGTTACATTTTTTGTTTAAGTATTTAAAAAATCATGTTACTTTGTTCGACTGTATCACAGTGAATATAATTATAAGTTATAAAATAGAGTATAGTAAAAAGATACTTTTATAGATGTCTTTGAGTACACCTGCGATGGAAAAGTTTGATAATATCTCCCCCAGTTGTCTGAAATGCTTTGACTCCGGTCTTTTCCAATTAAGTTAGGGTCCATACGTTCTTTAAAAGTATTTCAGATATTCTTGCAGCTCTTGCAGAGCTAAGTAAATAAAACTCCACAAATATGCTCGAGTTATGCAAAAGTCATCTTCTTAACTTGGATCTGGGATAAACACAAGCGCACACGCATAAAACACAGCCTTCACTTAAATATCGGGCTCAGTACATTAAACGATTTGATGGTGCAATAAATAGTACATTTTATGACTGTCAGACGGAACGAAATTAAGTTATTAAAAAGATAATTGAATAGTGGGTAAGTATACGGGTTCCGTACAGGTAATTGAGGTTATTTTATAAATTTATAATTATGGATAACCAATTTGTAAGATGCAATTTGTAATTGAACATTTCAATTCATAGTTTTTTAAACAGTAGTATTTCGATAAATTGAATTTTTCATACAGCTTTTGATTCATGATGGACCAGTGTGGACCAGACACTAGCGATCGGTTCTTCGCGCATGTGCAGTGCAGTGAGTGTATTAAATCAAGGCAAGGCATTAAAGCTTAGAACAGATTTTAAATACATATGTATGTAGGTATATATATATATATATTTTAAATCATGCATAACCAATGTGTTCCCTGACTATCCGGACATGTCTGTATAATTGGCAACACTAATGAAAACGCACAGGTAATTGTACCGAAAGCCAAAGCGAAATTATAAATTTACACACAGAATATTCACTTACTGATTTGATTTTAGGGAAGATAATTGTTATCTACGTATAGAGATGTTTCAAGAAATTATTGTCTGTGGGCCAGGCCTTCTAGGGTTCTAGACCATACGACTTTACATTAGAAATGGTATTAATATCGCCATATAAGGTGGAGTTAGTAATTACAAAATGAACTAACAGACTCTATTTCATAACAATTAGAGTTCATAATCCAACGTGATTAATCTAAATAAACGTCAAGTGTGAGCCAAATGAACATGAATATTGTAAGATAATAATTTGCCGTGGAGAGCAAGCATGCAAGCATACGTAAGGCTATTGATAGGATGGATGGTGGGAGGCGGCCGTGTAGGGGAATTGGAGACAAGGTACATGAAAGTGAAACATTATGGGAAATATCTACATGGTTCTGAAGTATTATGTTTCGGCGTGATCTTGTTTGAACTACGAGTGAAATGGCATTTAACTGCAGTCAAATATTAGCCTTTGTGTGAAGGGAACTTCTTAGTTTCAGTCACAATTGTACTTATCTGCATATTATGTATATCTAATATACATATAATATACTGCATATATCTATATATATATAATATACCTACTATAAGTATACGTATGGAAATAAATTTTAAAATAACTAGTGATTTAAATCTTTAGACATTGTAAAATAATCCCTGCAAGCATATTATATAAATACTTGGTTTGTGATCAAAGTCTGCACAATTAATATATATTTTTTTTTCATTTCATTTGAATTCTGTGCTCGCGACTATTCATTTTTTAGCAGAACTTATAAGATGGATCGACGACCATGTCAAGGTAGCTGGGAAGAATTGGATGCGATGAGCCCAAGGTCGGAAAGAATGGCTCACAATAGAGGAACCCTACACTCATCATTCGGTGGACACGGGTTAAAAAGACAGTGATTTCTTTCTCTACACAATAAATCTTATAGCTTTCGCAAAGTATTTATCAAATAATATTTATAGCTATCACCGATAAACAAGATGTACTGCTTCTACCTCTTAATATACCGCATGTTACGAGATACCGCTTAATAAGGCTCTCAAGAAAGCTCTTAATCTACCGGCCGTTGTATGAGAAAAAATAATGTATCGGTTTATGGATCTTCTGTAAGGCGAGGTTACACTGAAGGCGGATAGCGGATAAGATTAATCTTATCTTAAAACGCTAGGAATAATACAAAGGACTCCACTAAATTGCGTCTGTCATCAACAAAAACAAAAGATTGAGTGGAAGATCTTATATTTCTTTCCAACGGTTAAGTCGTAAATGGAAGTCCAAGTGGGCAAATAAGTAACAAAGATGGGTATCACAAGTAACATTTCGTTCGACAAAACATTGTTAATGTACTAAACGATAAGGTCGGCGCAGTGGCTAAGCGATTAGCTTTCTGCGCTACGTGTCGCGGGTTCGAACCCCGCACGGAACAAACATTTGTATGATTTCCAGATAGTTGTTTCGGGTCTGTTTGTATGCGCATGTGACATGTATGTTTGTAAACTGTACCCACAATACAGGAGAAACAACAGGGACGGGGCAACGGTTAAAAAAATTACATCGTGTTTATAATTCACAGATTCTTTTTTTAATTCTAAAAAGTTATTGCCAATAACCGTTAGGTATTTTAACACGTGGTTAACACGTAAAAAAATATCACTGCCATGAATGAGGTTAATATGAAACGGAGGCGTTGTCGCCCGCCCTCACATAGCCAATTAACGTGTTTCTTTACCATTTACATAATAATATCTTAATTAATTGATTTTTATTACATTTCTGATTAGATTAAGAAATTCATGACATACCCATACAATTTGTGGCTCTATTAAGAATGTGAAACTATTTGGAGCTGTAACAGAATATTGTCAAGAGGAAATCCTAACTAAAGTTGGTATGTTCTCTCGACACGATGGCTTCTGCCGATCAATACTTTATTTAATGTAACAATAGACAAATAATGTACATACCTTTATTAAATACAATAATATTTACATTTGAATACGAAGGAATTCTGATTAAGTGATAAATTAATTTGTACCGCTAATCGTTTCCTGTGCGACCACATCCTTACGAATCATGCCAACATAACTTCACACTCTAACAATCAAAACTCGCCCTTAATCTTTCATCATAAGGACTCCTCACATGCAAATGACTTTGTACTCATTTAATGTACTCTTGATTTATTTTTTATCCCTTTTTCTCATACGACCTAATACTTTTTATCCTTTTTCGCCGTGTGACATCCTCCAAAAGTTTTTGCTCGAAGTTATCAAGTTATGGCAGTGTAACGTAATCAGTAAGATCATTAGTTTCGACGACCAAAAACATAATGATATAATAAAAATGTTGTATAAAAACGTTGATTGGGAACCACCGTTACTTTGAGGAAGGAAACAATATAAATAAAATCAGAATTTAAAGTGAGCCAACAGCCTTTCGTTCATTTGTATGTTTAACTCACACATGTATGTATTTCTTTGCCATTTTAATACCCCAGATTTTTTGACAACAGCACAAATATTTGCACAAATTTTTTACAGGTGAACACGTAAACCCTTGTGGAGTAAATTCGAGAAACGGAAGCAGTTTAGGACGGTCTCCTCAACGAATGATGACCTGTAAAACGCAGTTGGTTGTGATCGCAATGAAAAGTCGCAGTGAGCTAGGGTTTCTAATATAATGTGACGCAACATTGTGAGTTCTTATCAAATACACGTTTGTGCATACGCCTCTTATGGTAACAATTGTTTTTGGCACAGCCCTACTACTATAGAGATACGTATGTACACCTTAGTTACACAAGTTACAGCGGAGAGAGCTCCACTATCTCTATATAAGTGAAGTTAGATAACGATCAAAAATGCATCACTGCACAACACTATTTGTCCCAGTCTTGGTACCCGCAAAGAAATTAATCGCAAAAGCAAAAAGTTTGAAAAAGACGATTAGGAATGGCAGCAGCATTAACTTGAAAACTGATCACATCGCATTGCAAATGACCGTGTTTGCCAATCGTAATATTGTAAATGTTTCGTGCAATATCTTCCCATAGACTAATCTAGAGAGGACAAATAATCTCTAAGTAAATACAAGTTAACCTCTATACAGTGTCACATATTGTAAACATTTGTCGTCGATTCCGCGGTTATCGGCAATCTAAAGAGGGCCATTCATTACGCGGCGAGTGTCACATTAGTTGCGACTAGCCGCGCCGCTATCGCGCCATCGTCTGGTGCATGCACAGACAGATGTGATGTGTTGCTCAAAGTTTGGGGCTTAGTAAATTGCGTTATTAGTGAGAATATCAGATGCTTTTTTTAAAAGTACGAACATCATTCAGGCTGGATAATGTCTCATTATTTAGGTTCATGATAACCAATAAATCCAATATAAGTGAATTTTTGTTACAATTTAATATAGTGATTAGTTCAGTTTAATCGTGATCATCTGCCATTCTTCAGGACTGGTAAGTAACCATTTAAGCAAGTTGAGATACGTTGTCTATTGTCAGCCTAAAATAACACGTATTACAAAAAAAATCAAGCTTATGTCCTTCTCCAGGTCCCATTCTACCTCTTCGTAAAATTTCATAACGATCAGATCACGAACGATTCGGTTCAGTGACAGTCAAAAATTACATTCTCATTTATAAAAGTATGGATAAAGTGTGAATTCATTGTTCAGCATTTGTCCTAAACTTTGACAGCCGTAGTCCTAGACAAATACAGTACAGATACAACCAACATTCACTTTGATGTACTCCACGCAAGATACGACACTGCGACACGACCGTGCGATACCGATACTGCAACATAGGCGACTATGTGGCAGCCCGTATTGATTAGTATTGTACGGACAGACTATTAGGCGATTAGATAACTAGTGTCGGGTGTTTCTAATACCATTAGACAACGGAGCCTGGTAATTTCTGATACATTGAAAATCTTTAACTAATTAGATAAATATACGGCTCAACTGATTGGACTAGAAACGGTCTTTTTATTCTGTTTTATCTCAATTATTAATTATTATCTTCGGTTTGATCATCTGATTAATGACAAAGAGTGTGTATTGGTTCAATTGATGATGATAGAATTGAAGTGGGAACTAATAGGAGATATTTAAAATATTTTAATCAAGAAACACTTAGAATCTATTTTACACCATTTATATATTATTTCAATTCTAAAAAAAAATTGTCTGTAAACTAAATGTATTTCAATTCGTCAAGATAAGTTCCCAAAACAGTATAAAAAATAAAACTTACTTATAAAATATTAAAGACTCATACATAATCGTGCATGAAAACGGTCATTAGGCTTCCTACTACTTTGTTATTCACTGATGTATGTTGATGGAGCTGGCCATGCGTCCTTCAGCGACTAATTACTTTAATTGAATGAATTATTATGAGCATTTCTCATTCAATTTACATATATTCTGTGTCCGTCATATTTTTACGTAATCATTATGTAAATTAAAGAAATAGAATGTAAGAATGTAGTGACTAAGCGCTTAGCTTTCTGCGCTACGTGTCGCGGGTTCGATCCCCGCACGGAACATTTGTATGATCTACAGATAGTTTTTTCGAGTCTGGATGTGTGTACATGTGACATGTACGTTTGTAAACTGTACCCACGATACAGGAGAAATCCTAGTGTGGGGCAACGTTTTTTTTTTAAAAAAGAAGAACGAAATAACGAAAGGTAACAGCCATTCTGATATCGCGACCAAACCAATTTGTTTTAACGTTTATTGTGAATGGATTAGTAAGTAATTATATATTATCGCTTTGTAAGTTTACGATAATCTTGCTTTTAAAAAGGATATTAATACTTGAGGCTTTCAGAATCAAAACGCAATAACTTGTGTATAACATACATACATACATACATACATACATACATACATACATACATACATACAGTGTTGCTTCTTTAGTTTGTGGTCAAATACTGTCCGTATTTAAGATGTTTAGTAAGTATGACTGTGTACCTTCAAGAAAATGTTGTAACAATCGAGATTTTTCAGAATTTACATACAAGTATGTACATAAGAACGAACAAGCAAATCGATTGTGAAGATTCCATAAAACAGAAACATTTCTAGTGAAGAAAGTAATTATAATAAATTCAAAGTAATCTTTCGTCGTTTCGTCTTCCACCCCCGGAGAGTGGCGGCGACGAATCGTGCACATACATCAAGTGAGTCGCAGTGCTCGCGGTCGTGTCGCGATTCCGTGCGACAGATAGTCGCGACGTGCGCAGTGCGCCTACGCAACGTGGGCGGAGATTTAAAATGGCGTTTTGAAGAGTTAACAAATTACATATTGCACTTGAAGTTAAATATTGTTAATGCCATGAATAAAATATGCGTTAGAGTCACCCCTCATATCATAATGTGGAATCATAGACCGTCATTGACGAGCTCGGAACATCGCTTCTATATTTAAGTAATAATAGTTATCGCAAGAAAGCGACGTCATGCATTCGATTCCCAGAGTGGGCACATTCTGTTAGGTAATTCTCAGTTTCTCTCCGGGGTTTAGAATTTTGCGTGAAATATGGCAATAGGCTCGTTATCTATTACATGAAACTTATTCGTAAGTGATCAGTGAAATGTGGATCTGTAAGAACAACTCTACCTAACCTTGGAAAGCAGGCGTAATGCTATTATATGTTATTATGTTATGTGACTTTCCGCTGTTGCGATTTTACTGCGGATACAGAAGCGAGGAGCTACGTATTTGTGCCTTATTAAACATCTCTGCCTAACACTCCACGAATGATAACCGCAATGGTTATGATGATACTAAAATATAATATCAAATGGCATCAAAACTTTGAAGACATAAACTCGGGAACCTAATTTCCTTCGGTTAATTTTAAAAACCATAAAGTTAAGTTAATTAGCTCGTATAATGTCCAGCGTATAAATGTCCACAGCTGGACAAACCGTCGTAATGACGACCTTGGGGCTTATACCAGATACTAGTTGACATTTTAATGGTTCTAACTATCAGCTATCTGGCTGAATAAATGCCTGCAGTTGTAGAGAAATTATAATGTTGATTTTATATTAATTCGGTAAATCTTTTGTTTAAACAATGTATAGTTGCATGTTTACATATAGTTCTGTTGGTTATATTTTTTACTCATCACTATTTATTATAAAACAACTACAGAACGGAGTTTCATACGGTTGGGGCTGCAGATTTAATTTTATTGTAGGTTTGTGGAGAAGATAGAGGAATTAGTTAAATGACAACAACAGCTCGTCGGAGCGTTGATTAATGATTTATGAGTGATAGAACATTAATATCTATTGATACCTATAGATATCACTACATATTATAAAACAAAGCCCGCTCGTCATGTCGGTCTGTCTGTTCGCGATAAACTTAAAAACTACAGAACGGATTTTTATACTGTTTTAACCAATAGATAGAGTGATTCATGAGGAAGGTTTTGGTGTATAATTCGTTAATGTTTTGTGTAAATTGGCTGAAATATGACGATGATTGTTGAAGATGTCGGAAAAAATCATGCCGACTGGGAGCTTTACTGGCGTGCGCCGCGTAAACCAATAGAGGTATATCCGTATTATTGAAGAAGGTTGTAGGCTGCTTATTGACTCAAAAAAATGCACGGATACCTAATCCAAGCGGATGATGCCGCGGGCGGAAGCTAACAGAGTATATTTCAATTCACGAGTAGACCAGGGTCTACCGATTAGGAGTCAGATGCGGTCGCCATGACTGATATCGTTCGGAGAGTATCATCAGAGTTTATTTAAAAATAAAATTTCTGACCCCAGTTACCGTACATCGTTGATGTTTTTATATTGACGTTACGAGTATTCTTATTAATTTGGATTTCATCAATCTTAGGTACTTGAAGACTGAGACTGACAGAGATTCTTCTATTCATTTTTATTTTCTGCAGATGACTTGATTTTTTGACTCATTGGTCGCAAGCGTTACTGCTGAGCGTGAGGTCCTGCGTTCGATTCCCGGGTCGGAAAGTGTTATTAGGTTTTTCTGTATGGAAATTCTCACTAGCAGCAAGGAATCTGGATTTGTACTCAGTAGATGGTAATAGGCTTGCCCCCTATTACTTAAAAACATCGGCGAAATTTGGTTGTACAATAGAACACCTCTGTCTAGCCCTTCGGAGAAAGCAGATGCTATATATGTTTATGATGACCCGGGTACGTCTGAAAACTGCGGCCAGACACCGGAGGACGGGCAGCAGCGTCCTCTCACTAATCGGTGAGCCACTGCGATCCCCAAGCCGCCTGCCAAGCGTGGGGATTATGGCAAACCTCCCCTTGAGGGAGGCCTTCGTTCAGCAGTGGACGTCTTCTGGCTGATGATGATGATCATGATATATGTTTAAGTTTATTTCTGAACAGACTTTAAAGACAAGCGCTACATACTTTCCTACCTACAGAAAGCCCAGGTTGACGGCTGCGATGAATATCTACATAACATTCACAAAGCGTGAATAAACCCATCACATCCCAAACATTCCTAATAAAGTCTAATTAAAAAGCTCATCGGATGTGTAAAATCGATAACATCATTCCATTCGATCACACATTGTGCGCCGAGTCGAATAATCGTAGGCTACTTACACGGCTGTGATTATCCGATCGCGGACTTTTGATCGCGTCTATCTGTCACACGTTGTAATGCCCTAATCTAACTCGATGTGATGTAGAGATAATTATGTCGAGTGGGTGATTTCTTTTTGATAATGTTTCTATCGGAGTCTATTCGAGATGTTATCGATTGATTGAACTATTCGTAAGGCTTTGAATGCTACCGTTTTCATATGGGTTTGGTTCTCAGGTTGGTAAGTGTAATAGATATTTAAATGTAGTATCATTAGGGGGAATAGTGAGTGATTATAATAAATCTAAAGGAGTTAATCTCATTATGTGTAAGGTCAAAAAGTTGGGGAACTGAGTGTTCTGGTGACATTGAAGAGGCCCAGAAGAAGAATGCCTAGCTGTGGACTGCGACTGTCTAACACCATGGTTGTATCTAGCATCACGCTTATGTTCCTTGAAGGATAAGGTTAAGCTGGGTTCGATTCCGGTATCGGGCAAAGTGTAAATGGATTTTTCTGTATGGAAATTCTCAGTAGCAACACGGAATCTGGAACTGTGCCCGGCTGATGGCAATAGGCTCGTCCAGTTTTATATGGGACTTAATAACAGCCTCGATGATATGTGGATGTACAATAGTACATCTCAGCCTAACCCTTCGGGGACACAGGCGTGATACTATGTTATGTTTATATTCCTATTTCTAATTAAAGATTATTCGCTGAGCTATATTTGGTCTACACTAGATATAAGGGTTGATTGACCCCAGTAGTCAGTTGTTTACTTTAAGTTACGTAGTTCTTGCTTACACAACAGCAAGAGGTTTTCAGAATCATGAGCTCCTTTATCGATCGAGATTTTATGGTAACGAAAAAAATAACTAGATTTAATATAAAAAATCCAAATAAGTGCACCTGACCAACTTAAATAAAGTGAAATATACAATAAGGCATTGATCGCATTGACGCATTAGCGACAAGCGCGTAAGTATCGCGAGTCCGATCGCGTATGTCGTCGGGTGCTCACAGGAATGTAATGGTGTGGATTAAGCCTTAAATTACAGAACCGTGGAGGGGACATGTCAAGGAGTAGGGCTGCCACAATATTAAAATAAAATTATTTGTTGAAATTTGTAAATTTTGATAGCTTCAGTTGATACTCTGTCGCGATGCAAATAACTGTGATAAGATAAAACAAGTTTGTTTCCTTGCTGTTTTTCATAGGTGCTTGGAGATAACATCATCAACAGCCATAAGACGTCCACTGCTGAACGAAGGCCTCCCTCAAGGGGGGGTTGGCCATAATCCTCACGCTTGGCAGGCGGCTTGGGGATCGCAGTGGCTCACCGATTAGTGAGAGGACGCTGCTGCCCGTCCTCCAGTGTCTGGCCGCAGTTTTAAGACGTACCCGGGTCAAGGGAGATAACAAAGATGTCAAACTCTTTGACCTCTTTGACTCTATCTAAGGCCTATCGAGCTATAAGCCTGTTTACTTCCAGAGATGATGAAGGTTAACTAGTTTCTATGACGATATTTTCCAGAGATTTGATAGCTTTACATAATTCCAAAGATACGATATAACAGCTAAGATATCTGCTGTTTGAATATGTTCCGTATCATTACCCTACGCCTCGCGCAATATCAATTTACTGTATAAACACGAGTAAATATTATTTTATATACTTTATCTAAAAGGCGGCTTCTACTCAATGGATTTAATGCTGCCAACATTAAACTTTTATAGGCTCTCCTGTAGATTTTAAGTCTTTCACGGTGATTCTCATAAACTTGTATTTATTTTTGTCGTGATGGTCAAGAAGAAACGGTATAGTACATAGATTACTATGCTATATTTGAAATAGGTTCTAACTTTGTCCAAAGCAATCTAGTAACTCATAGAGTTTGACTATGCATTTTAAATTCAGAATACGATTAACCGTCAGATTATTTAGGAACTGGACATATTATTTCGATGGATTATTCAAACTTACTTCACATATCCTGTGATTTAGCTAGCGTATTAGTTAAAAAAACTGTCAAAATCTGACAGACCAGTACGTCACGCTAATGGCCGTCCACCGTCCAACATGTCGCCGCACTTTACTGTCACAATAGGTTTCGAAACGGCTTTATCTACATCAAACCATTAAAGGATTTGTCTGTCAAGTTCAAAGTATAATTAGATCCACTTAGGGAAGGTAACTTTCGATACTGACTTTGAAGTAACCGGTTTTTTTAATGATGGTTCTGTATAGGACGCCGTTGTTCCACCTGCTTTACCGGTGAAAGGAGACTTCGTGAGGACACTATGTCCTGGGTAAAAATCGAAAAGTGAGTACATCAACAAAACCGTGTTGGTTTACGGCCTAATCCCACTTTCGGAGGCCTGAGTGACCAATGGGAATATTTAAACGGGCGGCGAATGTTTGTGGGTCCAATGAAAACAAGGTGAAAACCTTTAAGAAATTCCTGAAGAGAAAAAGGTAGCATATCCTTAATGCAATGCAATCAAATAGCATACGTAATATAATATTGCAAGGAAACGGCCTCCATGAGTGATGAAACATGAGCTCGTCTGGTGCACCCTGGGCAGTCAGCCTTGTTCCCACCACAGGTATTACAGCATGAGCGATTCGTTCTGATCCTTCGATCGAAGAATATAATTGAACAAATCATCAATTATTTCTATGCGCCATTAGTTTATACTTGTGACAAACGTTCTGATTTATAATGCTTTCATCCGCAAGCTTGCGACAACACATATCGTATTTCTGCTGAATGATCAACAACTAAATGAAATGTAATTACTTTTTATAATCTCCTGATTCAGTCGCGTGCATGCGCACAATCCTTCAAAACAAAAAAAGACTTTACAGCTTTATACCTATTTCATCCGATATCAGATCGGCTATTAAAAATATTATTAAAAGAAAATAACAAACTTATAAGCGGCCTCCTTCGAGATAAGGTTGCGTACAAAACGCCGCTGTCTGAAAAAAAGTTTAAAAACAAAATGGCGTAATGCTCGGATGTCGTGGCGGTAGCCCGCGGCACAGGGTTGTCTGCCAGAGAAATATGTGTGATTAATAATTAATCTACCTTCATAATGAAATAGTAAAGCTGTCCCTTCGTTTGAATTATTATTAAATTATCAGGGTTGTAAAAAGGCTATAAAATTATTAAATATTGTGAACTAGTTTCTGTGATACCACCGCCACTTAGGACTACCTAACGGAGAACTATGAATTAATTTAATTCACTATATTTATGTTTCAATGAAGCTCAAGTAGTTTAGTATAGATGATAAAATAATAAATAACTTGCTTACATGACAATCAAGCGAGTGAGAAAACTCAATTCCAATAAAAATCTTGAAGTAAAGAATATTTTCAATAGGGTTTATTTTTGCGTAACACTTAACCTAAGTACCCCAGAACCCCCGCCCCTGTGCAATAGCATCGTTATTGAGAGGTGCGCGTTAGTGACGTGGTTACGTGCCCCCACGCAACAGCTAGGTAACAATTACAGTCTGCGCACTGGCGCTGTGTTAGCTTCTGCTTAGTCTTTAATAGGTGAAGAGACACTGACACTAACAATAACATATTCAAATTGCTGTCTAATTTATTGTTTTTGTTTATCATTATTTCGTTCAAAAGCATTTAATTTTCGTTCAACTTTAGGTTTATCTAATAGGCGATACTTAGACCTCCACGCGATAGTTTTAAAATATACATAGATAAAGTACACATATACAAATTAATCTTTAAATTGCCACTTACGTGAAGTCGAGATTGCTTTCCGAGTTGTTATCTACGGTATAAATCCGCAATCACTTCAGCTTCAAAGTAAATGTTATGTTAAAGTTAGAAGCACAGTTGCACAATAACATTTTATCGCTTATCTTATAAGGCCCACCCCTAGGCGACGCGATGGCATCCCATAATTGAGAGGTGCGCGAGCGCCTTACTGACTGCGGTAATAAGCGATTACTCCTGACTCCTGCACCGGTCTACGACGGGCTTTACTAGTGTTTCTGTTTGGTCTTTAAGTAGTTGAGGCTTGCTTGGTGTAAGTTTGATGTTAGAATAAAACGGGTACAATATACTTAGGGGGGGCATAATAGTATGTATCTAGTGTCCCCAATCAAACCTTTAAGGAAGCACGTCCTGCCATAAAACTGGGGGGCATTATTCACCCACTTCCAAAATCTTAGATAGCCTCTCTGCTTATAGAAAATGTTCACTATAATCTTGATCAATTACAGTAGTATTTCAATCGTTTAAAGCTCTAAAGTAAAGAAATCTCTAGCAGTGGCGTGCGGTTCATAAAGACAGAAAGACACAGCCTACCCTACATAACTCAGATAAATATTTATTATAAGATATTTGAGGTGGCAAATCACATACATCATTATTTAATCGACAAGATGCAGAACCAATACCAACATGTATTAGGTATATGTGGTAAGTAAGATTTAAAAAAAATCTGCCTACCCTGTCTAAAAACTCTGTGCACGCGGCTGATCTCTAGTATAATATTACGACAATGTGGAAAATGGTTGGCCAACTTTACTGGGCATGTTTTATTGATGTCTATATTTCAACAGACCATCTGTCAATCACGCGAGAATTACACCTTGTCATGACTCGACAAAAGCGAAGTCATCGCCTTCTCTTTTCGTAAAGGCATTTACTTTACGCAATTTTGGGTCAGTGATACTTTAAACAATTTATTCCGGTCATCAGAAATCATTTATTTGCTATGGTATGTTAAAATTGGCATAATTGCGATGAAAGCTCGATCGCGTGGTGCGGGCCTTGCGTGTACGCACGGCCTGACTCAAGGGACGACTACTTATCCATGCGTGTACGCATACAAGTGGCTCGTTTTGTTTCTTTTACATCAGATATCTTCATGAAATCAGAAAGTGTATGGTGGATCGAACAGTTAAACACAGTTCAATATAATAAATTAGACCATGCTTGGCAAATATATGTTTAAAACCAGCAGACAGAAGGTCTATATAATTTATTTGTCTTTCTTTATTATTCTTTCGTTCGATCTGTCTTGTTCAAAAGCATTTAATTTTCTTTCAACATTAGGTACAATGATCTAATAGGTGATCCTTAGACCTCCGCGCGATAGTTTTAAAACATTAATTATGGTTCATTTCCTCTAGTTACAAATATAAATTGATTTCAGATGGCTGTTACAAAAAATACGTTCAATTTTAATAATATCTATGCATGTCTACGCTCTCAGGCGGAGTGTTTCCAACATTGGACGTCACGTGATTATATATCTGTACATATTTTTATCATAAGAATAAATAAAACTAGCGACTGTATTTATGGGGCCAGCGTGCACTAAAGACTTTTAGTTGACGGACAGATTAACTGGATTGCTAATGGTCACAGGAATATGCCTATGGGTATCTATCGAACAACCTTCGGCAGACCGATAGAGAACGCTAGCTTTATAGGTAAATAAATTTAAAATATTCAATGTTTAACTTACAAAAGAACTTAATAAAATCGGAAGACGGAAAACCGAATGTTGTGACGCAACTTGTGAGAAGTCTAAGCTCCATATTTACCAACAATATAATAGATATATAAGACAAAATCATCCGTTTAACACGGACGTTTGTGTAGGTAAACAGCTGTTTTCATTTTAAACATTTGTTAAATTGTTGGTGAACACGGCCCTAAATCATCGTCGTAATAAAATAAGACAAGAATCAGGATAAAGGTTTAGACTCTTTAAAAACTTCTCAAAATCTCTCGTCTCTAAGAACGATGGCAATAAAACCTGTTGTGACATACCAGAGGTGGGCCATTGGAAACAAACACGTCCACGTTCATCAATCATTTCCCGTCGAGGGCCGACATATGAACTTATTTCATTTCTAATTCTATACTAATCAATATTAATGCAGCTGTAATCTATGCATATTAATTTATATTCATAATGCTTGTTACAATATCTGTTACCCGGCTGCGTAAGTAAAGAGGAGGTTGTGTGTTTAGTACTGTAAAGAGCTGGATGCAAGATGGAAATGGTAAAGATGCGCGGTTATTCATCTATCAAAGCGAATATTTGCGGAAAAAAGAGGAAACGTGAAACAAAAAACTCTCTATTCCTTTCAATTTACAATTCTAGACAACAACACTGTTATTGATCTAATTGTGAAGGAGTACACTTTTAGTACACTAATCGTCACTTATGTTTAACTTGCTTCCGCCCGCGGCTTCGCCCGCATGGTTTACGAACTCGTACATTTTTACCGGGATAAAAAGTAGCCTATGTGCTATTCCAGACTATAATCTATCTCTGTGCCAAATTTCATCCAGATCCATTCAGCCGTTCTGGCGTGATTGAGTAACAAATATCCATCCATCCATCCATTCATTAATCCTCCCAAACTTTCACATTTATAATATTAAGTAGAATATTAAATAGCAGGATAGTAGGATAGGATTAGTAGAATTTGCGAATTTGCGTATTTGCGTTGTGTGTATTCTTTGTTGGAGACTTTTAAATAAATTCATAATTATCCATTTCTGTTTCGGTGGATTATAGTATAGCGCCAAACTTAACAACAATAATAATTGTCTATGTTTTTCAAGTCAATTTATATCTATAACTGCAAAGTATTCAGTTGAAATTATAATTTCCTTGTTTTATGAGATTTTCATTGAAATACATAGGTATGATGATTTTATGTGAGTTTCGCAAAAGAAACTAAGATTTTTTAGAATTATTTGAATTTGTTTATAATATTTCTTGGACTATCACCTGCATTTACATATTTTAAATATCGACAGGCGTTCTGGAATGCTTTGATTGCCAATGTAACTGACAATTAAAATTATTTTATGATTTTATTTAATGGCGACACCTTCATACTCTTTACAGCAGTGTATGAAAGAGAACCGTTTTCGTGTTTATAATGAACCCTCTTTTGTATGATTTTATGTTTTTTGTAGGGTTTTATAAAGGAAACGTTGATCTGGCGATAATATTTGCGGGCATTATGAACCCTGCTGTGATTATTCTTAAATCTATTTTGACCATTTTCTTAGAGCGTCTAATAAATTTCTTAATTATCAAGTTAAGAAATATATCAGGCGCTCTAACGGTGGTGATCCATCTTACCTCGTCACCTTTATCTATATATAACATAACATAGCATCACGCCTGTATTCCCCGAAGGGTTAGGCAGAAATGTACTATTGTACACCCACATTTCGCCGATGCTGTTATTAAGTCCCATGTAATAGGGGGCGAGCCTATTGCCATCTACCGGGCACAGTTCCAGACTCCGTGCTGCTACTTAGAAACACCCAGAACACAGTGGCGTGCACAGAGTTTTTAGACAGGGTAGGCAGAACATTTTAATAGCTTACTTACTAATAATACCTACTGCATGTTGGTATTGGTTCGTCGTCTTGTCGATTAAATAATGATGTATGTGATCTGCCACCTCAAATATCTTATAATAAATATTTATCTGAGTTATGTAGGGTAGGCAGTGTCTTTTTGTCTTTATGCACCGCACGCCACTGCCAGAACACCACCCATACAGAAAAACCCAATAACACTTTGCCCGAGCCGGGAATCGAACCCACGACTTCACGCTCAGCAGTCGCAAGACCACTAGACCAATGAGGCAGTCGTGTATATACATATTATAATAGTAACACAGTAAATACTGGCACATTGCAGACTGGCTAATCTTTCCACTAGCATGAGTGACTCCCATGTGGTAGCTTGTCCAGACACGACAGAATAATGGTAAATAGGACCTTATGTGTTGCAATCAAGAGATGTCGGAATATAAACAAAACATGTTCCAAGAACATTACTTACGTCACTCGTCTCAAACATACTAACAGCAATATATCGCGGGTACTCACCTGAAACAATAATAAATAACAATTTTAATAATTATAATAATAATAATTCATTTATTGCAGAAAACTGGTTCCATATACAAATAATATTACATTTCACACAAAAATCATAATAAATAAGACATGTCATAATTAATTACATTTTTCCTAAAAATAAAAATCATTATAAACAAAAGAAAAATTATACATATATATACATACAATCATATATATTAACATACAGTCAATGGTTGCTAAGCCTCACCCAACCAACACAGTCGTCCAATGGTGGCTGATAGGACACTCGGACTTACCACCCACAGCCCTCAGGATACTGTTGCGGCTGCCGCACACTCTGTTCATAAGGGAGGCTACTTTTTTGCGCATAATGGCATAGAAGTCATTAGTCCGCGCCTCGGCAAACATGCCAGACGCACTGCAGCGCCACGGCAGCCCCAAGAGCATCCTGAAGGCATTGTTGTATTGCACGCGCAGAGCGCTGTAGGCCTTCTGCGTATATTTTCTGCGTATAATTAAACTTTTACGAACAAGACTTTGAGTAACATAACAATTGACACGTATGGCGCAGTGGCTAAGCGATTAGCTTTCTACGCAAAGTGTCGCGGGTTCGATCCCCGCACGGAACAAATATTTGTATGATCTACAGATAATTGTTTCGGGTTTGGGTGTTTGTGTATGTGAATATATGTGTTTGTAAACGCACCCACGATACAGGAATTATTCCTAGAGAGGGGCAAGGTTTAATAAAAAAAAAATGCCTATTGTCGTCTTCATCTACTGGGCACAATTCTAACCCGTTGCAATCGCATGGGGACCACTGGACTGATGAGGCAATCATATAATATTATCCTACTAATCCTACTATATAATCCTATCCTTCCTACTTAATATTATAAATGTGAAAGTTTGTGAGGATGGATGGATGGATGGATATTTGTTACTCAGTCACGCCAGAACGGCTGAACGGATCTAGATGAAATTTGGCACAGAGATAGATTATAGTCTGGAATAGCACATAGGCTACTTTTTATCCCGGAAAAATGTACGGGTTCGTAAACCATGCGGGCGAAGCCGCGGGCGGAAGCAAGTTAAACATAAGTGACGATTAGTGTACTAAAAGTGTACTCCTTCACAATTAGATCAATAACAGTTTTGTTGTCTAGAATTGTAGATTGAAAGGAATAGAGAGAGAGAGAGAATTTGTTTCAATCGGGCGAAGCCGCGGGCGGAAGCTAGTCATATATAATTCAGAAACAATAAGACGAAAACCTGGGCGTTGGGCAACCTGGAAGTGTGCTGACCTCCAGAGTTGATTTAAATAAATAAATAATAGATTGTTTAAAGTAGTAACCAAAACAGTACATAAAATAAAAGATATAAATAGCTTTCGCTTATTAAATTTTTACTACCTAAACTTGACCAAAAAAAATTATAATTGAATTGATTCACAGTCACAAAAAACTCCAAGTAGCTTCTAATTAATCAAAGATATTCAGTATGATGTAACTTCGAGTATAATTAACATAACGTTACAAAAAAGAAGATCAATATCAATAATTTGACCATACGTCATACAACCAGAGATATTTGGATACACTATCGAATTTCCATATATTATAATGACCACAATATCTCACCAACCTATTTGTGGTCTACCATACACACTAATAAACATTTCTAAAAAATAGGGCCATGTACCACACGGAACACAAATCCGTATATAAATAGTGGCTATTAACATAACATTCATTTATACATAAATTTTGTCAGTGCATTAATAAAAGGTATTATTGATATATTTAATATGTGGTAATTATTATTTAAGACGTATAACATTCTTGTGGCTGATAACCGCAGGGGGTGCGGCGCGGGCGCAACGTTTGACAAATGATTGTCATTATAATCAAACCAAACTTTATGTAATAGGTTTTTTACCAATATTTTCGAGGAATTTATATTATTTAATATTCTGTCAAGTCAAACGTATATCTAAAGCTCGAGTTATTTCTCGTCTTGAACGAACAACCATCGATATTAAAAATCGTGTTACATGTTGAGATATTTTATATAACATTTAATAACATAACATAGCATCACGCCTGTATTCCCCACAGGATTAGACAAAGGTGTAATATTCTACACCTACATTTAGCCGCTGCCGTTATTGAGTCTCAATCAAGTCATCCGCGTACATGAGACTTTTAACGTGACGGACAACAGACGGAAGATCATTGACCATTATTAAAAATAGAAGGGGTCCCAAAATTGAACCTTGACTTACTCCAGAACGCGTATGATAGGGCTGAGATTCATACATACTCAACCTAACAAACAACTGACGATCGCGAAGATAGTCTGCAAGGAGCCAAAAGAGAGTCGGTGGAACGCCGATGGCGCACAGTTTCGTCAACAGTATATCATTATTGACCGTATCGAAAGCTTTCTGGAAATCAGAGTAGAGGACATCCTGGCCACCATTGTCTAGACATTTAAAGATGTAGTCCACTAGAGTCAGAACGTTGGTATTAACTGATCTCTTTGCTCTAAAACCACGTCTTGTTAACATGAGTACGAACTTGCCCATCCTTAGGGAATAGCCGTCAATTAAAATAAGTAGAAAACCTTTTGTCGGCCACATTGCATCCGTTACAAACCCTACCTTCAAAATCATTCACGCTAGACTGCTCCCGGATGTCGAAGTGGAACTCCAATCAAAAATCAAGGAACGGTGGGACGTTCAGCAGTAATGGTAAACAGTTTTTATTGACCAAAATGTAGGCAGCTTCCGTCTTCTAGAAACGGTTGACTGGCTCATAAACAGTAGATCTAATTCATTGATAAGGTAAAATTGGTTTATTTGTGTTTTTTATTTTGCTTCGTTCTGAGAAATTAGACTATTGAGCAGAGGAAATAATAGGATTTCTGATTTAACTTTTCAAACTATGTACGGGTGCTTAAACTGGAAGAGACTCTGAAAATAATATGATACAAGAAATATTTGATGGCACGGTTCGCACAATGGATAAATGAATAGCTTTCTGCGCAAGGTGTCGCGGATTCAATTCCCATACGGAACAAATATTTGTATGACCTAAAGATAGTTGTTTCTGGTTGTGTGTGTATGTGACATGTACCTATTTTTGTAAACTGTTCCCACGATACAGAAGAAATCATAGTGAGCGCACAGGATTAAAACAAAAATGGCGAAACGTTGAATCGCTTGAATTTTCGGCTTGGTTGCAGTTGTCTTCAGAAAACAAGACCCATTTTCTATTTATTATATTAAAGCCCATTATGTGCGGTGGCTTTTCCGCTAATTCCTTTTGTTCATTGCTTGATAACAATTCATCACAGTACAGTTCCTAAATCCAATATAGCATGGCCGCATTTTATAAATGCCCGTTGTGAAGTTATAAGATATTCCTATTTAATCATGAACCCTATAGATATTAGAGGTCACCGTGCGTTCAAGCACGGTGACCTATAACCTTGGACGTTATTACCTACCACACGTTTCAACTTGTGTCGGCGAAGTTCACATTTTGTTTGCAGTTCTGATAGACTGCCTCAGAAGTCTAGTGGTCACCTACCTGCACGGAGTTTGGAAATGTGCCCGCTAGATGGCAATACGCTCGACCCTTATTACATGAGACTCAATAACAACAGTTTAGAGTCCATAACAAACTCAAAATTGTTAGTTATTGTTACGCACCTGTTTGAATATAAATAGTTATCAATTTATAATGTTGTTCCTGGTAATCTAAACTTCATACAAAACCTGAGAGCAATAAACAGTTAATTCCATTGGCGCAGTGGCATAACACTGAAAGCTTTTTGCTTTACGGGTCACGCGTTTAATTACCGCAAGAAACAACTATGTCTATTTTGTTTTGACTAAAGGTAATCGTTTTGTGGTGTTAGTGTGTGGCCTACTCACTACAACACAGGTATTCAGAATAACTATGTTAAGAGTATCGTTAAGCTGCCGGCTTCTGACAAATTGTATTGAAATACGCGCAAAATAGGTGTTTGTCTGTTAACGTTTCTTACATCTAAATCTTAACGAATTAAATTGGTTTTTGTCGGTATCGTTTTGCCTGCTGATTAGATTATAAACTAGGTCGACACGTTTAGGTTTTTAAAACATTTTGATTAATTTAATTATTATTACGAAATAAGTATAATGAAGATTTTTAGTTAAAAAAAAACACATTTTGAGGAACAATACCAAAAATTTAAAAAATCTGACGATCTTGTTTTTATTTGTGTCTATAACATATAAAAACGTTAATGCATTTTGTATGAAAATTTTTAGCTAAACTATAGTCTCAATAGACTCAATAGACTGCTCCTGAGCATACTGTATATTACTAATGGTATAGTAATGTTATTGATTGCCTCAATTATCTAGTGGGAAGTAGTCCTGGATTCAATTCTCGGGTCGGGGAAAGTGTTATTGGATTTCTCTGTATGGAAATTCTCAGTAGCAGCACGGAGGCTGGAACTTTGCCCGTTAGATGACAATTGGCTCGCCCCTTATTCATGGGATTCAATAACGGCATCGGCGAAATTTGTGTATACAATAATACACCTCTGTCTAACCCTTCAATGAATACAGGTGTGATGCTATGTTATGTTTATGAATGGTATAGGCACACGATGATATTGGAACACAGTTAACACGTGGAGCAAGTTCGTTACACTTTAACCCGCCATATTCATCATCATCATCATCAGCCAGAAGACGTCCACTGTTGAACGAAGGCCTCCCCCAAGGGGGGATTTGCCATAATCCCCACGCTTGACAGGCGGCTTGGGGATCGCAGTGGCTCACCAATTAGTGAGAGGACGCTGCTGCCCGTCCTCCGGTGTCTGGCCGCAGTTTTAAGACGTACCCGCCATATTATCTGATCTATATCATGTGTGGTGCCAGACATGATGCAGTCTTTGTTACAACCCACAGTGATTATCTAATTGCTTCTAATTTAGGCCCAATAACGCCTGTGAATCCTAAAGTTAGTAAAACAAAGCAGGAATCGAACCTGCGAACCTCTGGTTCAGTACACCAATCACCCTAGCCTCCTAGCTACCGCGATCTCTCACTATGCTGAATCTTTCGTTGTCAACATTTAACCGTTTTATGGTGAGAGTGGCGACATCTATTGCAACTATTTGCAGTTAACCTTGCTTCTATTATTCTAGCGTTGACGGAGTGAGCAGAGCGGGCCATGAGGCGAAGGAAGTGAAGATATTATCGTTGCTAGTTGGCATCCAGCGGGCGTGTCGGTCACGGCTACCACAGCAAGGTCGCCCGACCAGCTCACCGATATAACCACTTATTTTACATATCTCATTGATCTACTGCGAACAAGTCCAGCTGGGGTTTAACAAAATAACGGAACAGTCAGGTAATAAATCTTATATAGATTTTATTAGCTTTAAAATGAAGTGAAGCTCGTTATTCGGGTTATTGGCAAAATGTCAAAATTGTGAAATGATAAAACAAAACACTCACAACTGCACCGATTCGGCTAATTTATTTTTGAAAATGTTCGTAATAGTTTAATTAAAGTTATTAGGAGAAAAAATTAAAAAATCGCCATAAAATTAGACACGCAGACAAAGTCGCGGGCAACAAGTAGTTGTGAATAAAAATTTGCAAACACTACTTTTTACAAATGTATGAAAACCTTAATTTGATCGTGTAGCTTAATGGTTCGTTAAGAACAATAATAACTATCTTGTTTAATGATTCAATAATATAAAAATTGTCGTTACCTAACATAATAATAAAATCCAAACCAAAATCTTCATAACTTTCCATAGTTATCGACATCAGCCCAAACTAACAGACATATCGTCAATTTAATTTGCATTAAGGTACCATCTTCACAGCTTACGCCAATTCTTTATCATGTGAATGTGTATATTAGTCTGATGAGGTTTACCGTTTGTCGAATATCTTCTGTTTTTTAACGACATGATTTTATTGATATACAACCATTTATTACTTTATCAGTCGGTCGCTTTGGATGTCGTTATTTTTACGAGGAATTTTAAAGGATTTTATGTGTCCACTGTGAGAGATATTTTACTATATATAGGACGGGTTCACAGATGTTAATCAATTTATTACTGGGCAGTAAAACGAAGAAAATGTGTTATTTAGTTTAATATAATTTTCTAGCTGTGTGAGGAGACAGTTAAATATGCAATGCGCGACCAAGGTTAGAGTCCCAGGTTGTTAAAGAGTACATAAGCTCTATGATTTATCAAATACAAAAAGAGTTCAACCCTTGTTCCGCGTGTCTTAGAATGTCAGTTATTATAATATTTACTGTCTTTACTATATTGATAAACAATATTGTTATAACCTTGTAATTTTTTAGTTTCTTTTAGTTAACTTTTGTCATACGTATGTAAATGGACTGATTATAATGTAGCTCATTGTGAAGTATTCAGTTTTGTATTATTTTTACCATTGACATGCAAAACTGAATATTTATTGTCAGCTTAGCTTCCGTCCTCGGCTTCGCCCGCATTAATTACGAACCCGTGCATTTTTTCCGGTCACACGTAGCGCCATCTAGCATCCTAAAGCAATTGTGAACGTCGAAAGTTATTGTTCTTCCCTCGGGAAAAGTACTTTTTTCTGGATGAAAGGTACCCTATGTCCTTTTCTGTACCCCTGATAACGTATATGCAAAATTTCATGATGGGATGGGAATGGGAAAATTTCATGGTTCAGTGGTTTAGGCGTGAAAAGGTAACAAACAAACAAACAAACTCACTTTCGCATTTATAATATTAATAAAGTTAGGACTAGTACTGTACGTAAGCTGTTTTTTTTTTAAATATTTATAGAGTTTCTAGTTGGTTCCAATTCCAATAGGACCAATCCACATTTGGAATCGTCCGCCTAGAATCTCGACGTTTCGAAAGTTCCTGTAAAGGCAGAGTTGAAATAAAAACTTTGACTTCAACTTATTGCGAAACGTAACACACAACACACTACAGCAACCTGTCACAGTTTCCATGCCACTTTCCTACCCAAACATGCAATTTTATACCATCAGCCTGTATATATAGCTATTCAACAAACTGCCTGTGTAAAGTAGTCTTCAATTAGGTACCCCAGTCACTTTGTCTCTCCTCTAATAGACTACAAGTATATTCAACACATAAACAGGTCCAATAAAGCTAGATAAAAACTCCTTGGAAGCGTATAGCCGTTGTGTAAAAACAAAAGAGGTTCTCAAACAAACTAGTTTCAATGTTACCGTAATAGGCGGGTCACGGGCTCACAGCGCGGGCGCAGACAGGTGAGCTCAGTAGAGATATTTCCGTAGCTTTTTGGGGATATTTTCTGTAGACAGTGGCAACGACTTAATGTATTATTAAAATTTATGTTCAGGTGAGAGTTATGTCTGTAAATTCATCATGTGCCTAGCCTTTACCCAACTGCGTTGAGGTCGGATTCCAGTCTAACTAGATGCGGCTGAATATCAGTATTTTATATTGCAATCTGATGTTCGCTACCCAATTACTGGAACACAGATGCTCTAAGGTTAGGTTGTCTGTAAAATGTTACCACGATTAACGCGAAATCCTTAGAGTGTAACATAACATAATAAGTGTTCTAATAAATTAAATAATAATTTAGTTATGACTAAATATAATTTATTGTAGAAGAGAGACGGCTTTATCTAACTTCGCATCGACAGGGGGTATAGTGCATGTTCACCGAGTCTGAAAGTAAGTTAGTAGGACAAATAGCGATGAAATAAATTATCTTTATAAATTGCTCTGAATCATTGTAAGATTGAACCGTATAACAATACTGCGCAAGTAAAATTTGATAAGTTTACTTATGAGACTGATTTTATTTTTTTTATTTCTCTTATGGACAATTTCGTAAATTACGTGCAATAAAATACGTATTGCATTGTATTTATATATATATATATATTACATATTATCATAAGAGATTATCAGATTTTAGTCCCTTCTAAAAACATATTTCTGTTTCATGTGAATATGTAAAATACAGTTTGGATGAAACGCAAAGCAAAAAGATGTCAACTAAAAAATGTTGATTTTTATTGTTGCTAATAATTTTAAAAGAATTCCTGAAGAATATTGTTGGTGGTAGAAGGATTTGAAGGTGATAAATAGTTTAATGTTACTTCGTCTGTGGTCGCGCACGAGTTAGTACTTACGTATAGGAATACTCAGGAACATATTATTTTCAGGTACACTGGTTGTCTAGCCGGTGGTAATGGCAAGCGATGCAAAGAAGATATGATATGAAATCTATTGATAACGGACGCCGGCGACCATTAGCACCTTAAAGAATGTGCAATGCATAAAAATAACATATTTTGCGAATTAAAAGTGAAGCAGGTTTAATACCACTTTGAGGAAAATAGCCATAACAGTTATACGTATCTATAATATACCTACTGTCAGAGTATAGCGCTTTAAATTCTCGAAATTCTTTTACAGAAGTGCGTTTATGATATTATATGTAAATTCTAGGACTGACATCGTCCGCATCGGATCCAGTTTGGAGAATATGAAGCTCATACGGGTTGTGTTATCGCAAGCCGGACTATCTATCATAGTTTATCTGAAGCATTTCGTGAAGTAATCCAAGAAATGACTGCTTGTTGCGCAGCTAGTTTTGTGTCGGAAGCATTCGGATAGGTACCAACTTGAAATATAGTACTTTTATCAACTAAGGAATAGGCAGAGGTGTGACACAGCACACGAAAAGCTTAAACTTTGCCACAATGTTTGGTTGTGGTTTCAGATTGGACAAAGTGATAATAAGATTTTCTGATATTCTCAGTAGGTAGTACCCGTATGCCCGGAGTTTGGAACTGGACCCACTAGAGAGCAATAAGCTTCATCCATACGTCTCAATAACGGCATCGGCGTAATGTGAGTGACCACGTAATCTCTGTCTAACCGTTCTGGGAATACAGGCGTGATGCCTTGTTAAGCTTAGATTTTTGTATGATTAATTGAACCTCTCATTAGTTATTTAACTATTAACGCGAATAAGATTAGTTGGTGGAATCAATGCGCTAGGCATTTAACTTTCTGTGTTCCATGTGTCCGTACCTAGGCCTTTTGTGCGTAGCGTACAGATAGGTTAATTCTAGTCTGCTCTGGTGTGTATTTAATGGTATGTTTATAAACCTGTACAAAACAGGAGAAATCCTTGTCTAGTTACATTAATTGCCTCGCATGATGCCTTTGATTACGGCTACATGAGAGTCCATTGTAATGGTCAATAAATGCCCTCGTTAACACCAGCAATCATCCTAGCATTCTACCATTACAATTTACTAATATGAACTTAACTTATAAGATCATCTTAGGAATGTTACATGAACGTCTCCCTTCGTGAGAAATGGCGGAATTTATCGCTTCGTCTGGCCTTTTCGCACATTTTACCACTCAGTTTTATTAACACAGGAAATTGTTAATGAGTTATTTTGCGGTAACCTTTAATAAGTTATTCTTGGAATATGTAATTATGTGCACGTTTTGAAATAAACGTCAATCACATATTGTGGTGGTATCCCTAGTCCATCATTATAATTATGTAAGAAGGTGCCTTGGAGGAGCTATTTTTCTAGGAACTTTAGGTGAAAAGATTATTTTTACTTTTCTAGCAATGCGTGAAACGAGTGAAACTGTCTCATCCTTTTCTCGTGTTTTTATGTTACAAAGACACATAGTGATTCCAAAATTAGTTTAGTTTATAGACAACAGAATCATCACCAATCTATATAAGTATACATATAATAAAGTTATAACAGGCCAATGTCTGTACATTATAGATATTGGAGAAAAACTAATATGGCGGGTCTTTATTAGAGCAACCAAAGCCAAAACAACAGTTTTGAGAATTTTGGTCCATCTGTCAGTCTCTCTGTATGTTTGTCACGCATCACGCAAAATCTACTGCATGGAATTGAATGCAGTTTTCACCGATGTATTGCTAGAGGTCTAAATTAAAATATAGGGTCCATTTTACAGCAGGAAAATATCATATTCTAAATTCCACGCGTAGAAAGTCGAAGGCAAAAGCTAGTATGGAATAAATTAAGAGAGAAACAATCCAACAATGACTAATGATCATTAGAGTTGATGAACTTATACTAAATTAAGCAACATACTATAATTTTAACGGCCGCACTCCATGTCCATATTTAGGATTTACAAGCCGCACGTGCCATCAAATATGTAGTTACTCCATCACCCGTTTTAATTTTATTGTAGATAGAAATCTAAATAACTGATTTAACCTAATCAACCGTGAGTTTTGAGTGATTAATGACGTCACTTAATCATCGGTTAACAGCTGAAAGCACGGCATTATCTTATGTCTTTGTCGAAGATTAATTGAAGTAATTTTTCAAATCTGAATTTGTTAGTTAAAATGGTAACAGCTCCTACAAGTTATGGTAGAAATATTATTTAACTAGCTACTTCTGCTGTCTCATTTTGTTCTCTGTATAATACAGGGTGGGCCGTATGAGGATGCTGTATGATTTTTTTAAGTAACGTAATGTAGACACAATCTTTTGTGTCTGGAGTCGATATTCGTCGCTGTATTGAAAAATAACCAAGAATGATCCCGTACAAAAAGATTTGAGTTAGCGATGAAGACTCACACAAACGCAAAGTTCAAGGATTGCTATGTAATGTATACTTTTTGTCCTTTACAATATGACGGTAGCCACGTTCAGCTAGTGATGGGAGCAAAGCCTATCTCAAACGCAACATCATCTAGACTTGATTCAATAGCTAATAAGGCTTTACAAACAACTATCCTGACGCGCAAACGTCAATTAGAACAAGTTGTCTTTGATTTACTGGCACATTCACTTGGTAATTATAAGGTATGTGTGTAGCGAGCCTATCAAATGAGCAGGACTAATGGATTTAATTTGAACGTGCAAAACAAGAACGAGATTGTACGGAAAAGAATCAGTCGCCGACATAGCTTGCAAATCAGCTAGTTGACGGGAAAGTGGTCTGGTCAATGGCCATGTCAGTTGTAACAACAGACAAGTGTTGGAGTGGAGTTGGTCACCTGGAGAAGGTAGCTGGGGTAGACTGGATTCCGGATGTTTGAGAGGCTCTTGTCCAGCCGTGCACTTGGATAGGCCGGGGTTATTAATCAAGGCACCAGATATATGTATTAAGGTGAAGTTGTCTAAATTATTGATAGTGAGTCTGTCATATGTCGGGTCAAGGAGCTCCCTTAAACAGGTTTGATCTCCACGACGACTGCGTGTCGTCAATAGTGACAGGTGACTCAAAACCTCAAAAGATTATTCCAGAATCCTACACCTTCTCACACTTTAAAAGACTTTAAAAGAAACCAATCAGTTTGTTCCGGCGTTTCAACTCAGAGGCAGTCAGAAGAAATCCGGCGTTTGTAAAAGCCTATAAGGAATTATTTACATAAAATAATCATCTTATTTTTTTTTTGTGTATTTATTGTATGCGTCACATCATGGCGGAAATAAACAGATTTTCTTTCTTTCTTTCTTCTTTCTTTCATAAACTTCATCTATCAACTCTGTTTATGTAATCTTTGTTAGACTTTAATAGTAGCCACTCACATGTTGTTCATTCAAATGAGGTGTAGTTGATACTCTCATTAAATAAGCTACAGGAGCAGTGCATTTGTTGTAAATAAACACAACACTTCTTAAAATAAATCAGAGATGCAACGCTACTTTCCAAACTTTTTTTTACCATTTCTTATACCAGTGATGTCGACTCCACTTATCTATTCGGCCGTCTGTTATTAGCTATCCTTTAAGTATGTATTATACAACATGTAAAAAGCCAGTACCTCAAGCTGACCTGCATGTGTAATAGGGGCCCCAGTTATTGCCCGGGGATAGCGTGGGTTACCAATTTGGGTGGAAACATACGTAGGGATAATGCTAGCGATCCCGTTTATAGCAGGTGCTCTGTGATTGTTATATCAGCTATATTGTTCAGACTTTTACATGTCTTTACACTCATTTCTATTACCTATGAGTTTACAAGTATAGACTTGTGTGTGAATTTCGTATAAAATAAGTATCAAATCAAGTGTGGCGCCTCTAGCGGCTACTAAACTAAACTAAAATTGTTCATACTAATATTATTAGATAGACGCTAGACAGTAGACTTGTAAACTCGTGATGGCTTGATTAGGCTTCTGCGCTCCGAGGTGTGGGTTCAATTCCGGGTAAAATATTTGTATGATCTAGTTGTTCCAGGTGTAGGTGGGCGTGTATGTGAGATTTATGTATGTACATAGATAAAGTGTACACATGGTACGGAGAAATCCTGAATCCTGTGTCTTCCAGTGGATCTGACAAAGAACTACCTTGGTCAGAAAGATCATCATATTAAGACAACATCAGTGACGAAAATCAGCGATTCATAGTTGTCATTATAGTACCTTCATTTACAAAATGTCTCGATTGATTTTTATTGTATGTATAATCGCGGGCCGGCTGCGCTTCTGATAATCGGCCCGTATTTTGACCCACAGCTGCGTTGTAAACTAAAGCTTGTTCGAGTAATTATCGAGCAGTTGTGTCCAGTGGAACAGGAAGATCTGCGGAATGCTTTAGTTATCGTCTGCCTCTGACTAGTTAATAAAACACATACATTTTATTGGTGGATACAATATAGGTATTCTTTTACCTACACGCATATAATTGATGCATATGATTGCTGATTTTGGAGTCTCCGGTTTGATTTCTAGGTTCAAAGTGAATTCTTAGTAAAAGTGTGATAAATAATTTGGAAACTAGGGAAGCACTAATATTTTTACATTAGATAGCCAAGCTCAGGACCAACCAGGTTTAGGACCAACCCACTTTGGAACCGTGCACCTAGATTCATAACGTTTTGAAAGTGCTTGCAAAGACCTATCTATATAAATAAAAATGAATCGCCAAATGTGTTGCTAAGCGCATAAATTCGAGACAGCTGCACCTATTTGGCAAATTCTTTTTTTGTTGTGTTTGTAATTGTCAGGCCAAGGTTTGTATGAAAGAATTTTTATGGAAAATCCACCGAAAAAGTTGGAAATATGGATGGTATTTGTGTATGAAAATCTCAATAAAAAAATTTGACGTCCAGATTGACAGTTCTGCTGTCACATGAATTTAACCCGTGCGAAGCCGGGGCGGGTCACTAGTTTGATATAAAAACCTTTGACTTTGACTTAAACTCTGTTCTTACCTTAGGTAGGTATTGTATAAGGATTAGATAACTTTGAGATGCTTTTGGATAATCTTCAGAATGTTATGTAGTCCCTAAACTTTGGCCACCACTGTCAGTTTCTCGATCACGACCATACACTTAGTACCCACATCCACGGCCAAGCCTATGTACTCATTAGCGGTGATAATGAGCATGGTGCCACGGACCGTGTACCCGGCCCTACACGGTACCTAATTACCTGTGACTATTTATAGATTTGGAATCTGGAATAGATGCGGCTGCGCAGATAGCAACTTAGACATAAAATGGTATGCAATGGTATTAATTAATAGTCGCAGATTGTAGGCTTAGGCTGTAATTTTAGACTTTCTAGTTTGTAGGAATGAAACTGAACTAAAATAGAAGTGACATATTTATGAAGGGCTTTCTTCCATATTTATGAACGGAGCGTAGCATACTCTTATCAGAAAATATTCTTCAATCTTAACATAGCATCACGCCTATAGTCCTATAGGTGCTCTATTAAACACCCACATTTCACCAATGCCATTATGGAGGCGATCATGTAATGGACGGTGAGCTTATAACCATCTACCGGATACATAAACCTAAACCTCTTTGTCTGACCCAGAGACCGAACCCAGGACTACACGCTCAACAGGCGCGCTTGCGACCTCTATTAGAGCAGTGAGGAAGTTTCCAAAAAATAATTATTATGAAACTATAACCATCCACACGAATAAATTAAGTATTTGAGAAATTGTTATTTATCTGTCTACATCAGCTGAGGTCGTATATTTTTCATTTCGATTATGGTAACATTCAAAGGTCTCAATTCCCTTCTCACCTGCATCTTATCTAAACGTATCAGCAATAAGATGCCACGCGACGGTAATATCGTTACATCATAATGGTAAAAAGCTACCACTTACCATTCCTGACCGTTCGCCACCTGCCCGGTAAATAATTAGTAAAGCCAACGTCACGTCAAGAGCTTCTCAAATATCGAGCTACTGAGAAATTTCACGTTTCTCTCCCTTTCTAACAAGGTTCAAAGAAATGAGTGTGAGTGAGATGGGAGATGAGAATGTGTGAATAAACATTGGAAGCTGGGACTTGGTGTGTTGTTGTGAAATCAGTACGAGGAGTGTTAAATTTTTATGTCACGTATATACATCATAATGGTGACAGGAAGGTACGATTGATTCAGTTATTTGTAGCGTTCCTGGAATTACGCGGGACAACTTTTAGATCTGTGACTGCGCATGAGCCGAATCCGATTCGATTCGGGAAAACTCGGCGAGAAATCTTTGATGACGATACGAATTGGGAACGCAGTGTTCAAGGTTTTTTACGAATTCGGATCAGACTATCGGATTGTCTTCTGTATTTTAAGTTTCTTCTTGGTTTGTTCATGCCTGGCAGCCAGATTTCTAACTTTACACCAACTTTCACTGCATCCTGCTATAACTTTGCATGTTACGCGAGTTTCCCGCGGAGTCACATCCATTTAGACTGTAGACCCTATAAAGTTCTGTCTTCTCTCATTATTTCTTTTAATAAATGCTCTGCAAATAGTGTATCAATTATGTTTGGAGATAGTAATAAAAGAGTAAATCGTAGTAGAGTAAGCATTCCTATAAAGAGAAACCCATCACATTCCCATCCATGTTCAGTCTTATAAAACGAATGATCGCGTGACTAACATTTAATTCGCGAACATCAATCTATCTTGATCTATATTAATAATCAATTAAATCCCCACGTGTTAATACGGTTATTATATCTACGTGAATTAATGGCTATAGCGTGGCGGATTTCCAATTTCCTTGGAGCTGCGCGCGCACTAAGTCATGCGCGTGCGCAGCTTGGATTTATTGCGGCGCAGCACGAACGATATATTGTTGTGCTATTAAGATACGTTTTGTACTGAAGTTTGAAGTTCGTTGGCCTTGAGTTTCTAGAAATATCTTGAAGAAAACATCAAGGAAGAAAATGTGTCTTTCTTAAAAATTTCAACACTGCGCCGTGTTGGCTGTGCCCAGTTGTATTCAATAAATGGCTATAGGTTTTCACGATTCAGGCATCCGAAACCGTCGTCAAAGAATTATACGTACATATTGGTAACACATCATCATCATCAGGCAGAAGACGTCTACTGCTGAACGAATGCCTCCCCCAAGGTGGGGGGGGGGGGGGGGGGTTGCCATAATCCCCACGCTTGGCAGGCGGCTTGGGGATCGCAGTGGCTCACCGATTAGTGAGAGGACGCTGCTGTCCGTCCTCCGGTGTCTGGCTGCAATTTTAGGACGTACTCGGGTCCGGAACACATCAGTTTGGCGTAATACCCTGCAATTGGTATACTATTCCCGATTAAATCATCGGACCGGACCAGCTGCTAAATACGCACTCGTGTATATTGCCTAACTTTGAAAAAAAAAAAAAAAACTTTTGTAAATTCAGCCTAATTTGGTACAAAGTGTTTTCTTTTTGTTTAAATTTACAGTATTACCGATATTTTCACTGAATCCTTGTCCTATTTTCTTCGACCGCCAAAAATGCATAAACACCCTGCGCGTGCATTTAATGAACTTTTACCAAAAACGCGCTACAGGATCCCACAAGTATAGTTTAAAAATTTCTTAGATTAAATTAACTTTACTATAAACCAATATAGTATGCGAGTATGACATTGATTAAGTAGTTAATTAAACTCTGATTGATAATATTCCGCGCCAGAGTCGCCATATCCTCGTAACTGATAATTCCACAAATGGTAAGCCGACAGTTATTCTAGCTAGCCTATAAGCTTTAATATAATCGAAAAGTATAAGGGAGAAAATTATTTACTGCATCTCATAGTAGGATATCGGATTATTTTAATGGTGGCTTAAAATTAGGGAAAAACCTAAATTATTCACAACTGAACTACAATTTTGTATGTCTTTTGACAACTATAGACAACCAGTCAAGATGATTACATTTGACGGGAAAGACTTAGTAATTTTTTTTTTAAGTTTCCCCACTCTCTAAATAATTCCTGTATCGTGGGTGCGTTTATAAACACATATATTCACATACACAACGACCCAGACCCGAAACAACTAACTGTAGATCATACAAATATTTGTTCCGTGCGGGAAACGAACCCGCGACACTTAGCGCAGCAGTCGATCTCACCACCAATGCGCCAACCGTGCCGTCAATTTGAATGGACACTGGTTTGATTTCATCATCTATCTTGTTCGAAAGAGCTGTGTTCATCAATGATCAATGGCACCACGAAGACCTCTGAGAACCCTCCACGGTATACATACCTTCCAATCTTATTACTATTCAACAGTTGCGCAGACGCAAGTCACCGCGGCGTCACTCGGAACCCCTGCCGTTCGAGAGAACCGACCCGTGATTTATACGAAATTATTATCTTTTTAATATTTATTAGCAGTTTGGCTAGTGGAAATAGTATGCATAATGAAGATGTTGACCTTATCAGTAGATATAAGCGATGCACCCGTGCACCTGTGTGGATTCAAAGATGTTGGGGTTCTTGGTTCAGAAAGTTAAACCGCAATAGTAAAACTGTTTCTAGTCCATATGTTCTTATGTCTATGTATGACATAAGGACATAAGGACGCTCAATGTCTTATGTCCTTAACTTCAGATAAAAATGTCCCCATTAAATAGTAGTTAGAAATAATTGATAAACGAATCGTGGAACGCCATCTAGTCCGATGGACCGACAACCTAGAAAAGATAGACGGGATGTTCCGGATGCGGATGGCAAAATACCCCAATCCATATCCCGTTGGGACCTAGGACCGTTAAATTGACCGTATGATTGGCGCAGTGGTTGAGAGATCGACTGCTGCGCTACGTGTCGCAGGTTCGATTCACGCACGAAACAAATATTTGTATGATTTACAGACACTTGTTTCGGGTCTGTTTGTAAACGCACCCATGATACAGGAATTATGCGTAGAATGGGGAAAGGATTTAAAAAATAAGAACAGAAAAAGAAAGAAATTATTTGTGAACCCGAGAGCCTTCATAGCAAGTATTAGGTCGGTAAACCAAACCGAGTTCCAACACTATAGCTGGTATATTGTTAAGAACTCGCCCGGTACGGACTCTACGTGTTCACAGTACTGTAACGGTTTATAGCATAAACCAAAGTATGTAGGTTTGTTGCGTGATCATACAATGGTGAACACGAGTTCCACTTCGCCAAATGAAATGACAGCAACCAAGAAACTCTTGATAATTTTCAAAAGGAATCATGTTATAATACAGGGTGGAAAAGTTTCCATATCCATTCCATCCCTGTACAATATTTAACACACTGTCTCTCGAGATAAATATTGGAGATAGTAAATATTAAAAGGAAACATTATTTTATTTTACTGAAGAAGAAAAAATGCATTCACTGTTTGAAAAAATACTTAGCTGATCGTAATCATGTTAAAACGGAATAACTTTTATTGAAAGGATTAGATCATAGATGTGGTGGTATGGACGTCGTTGGTGATATGTACAAAAAAATAATGTTTATTTCCATGGAGTATTGTGTCACAGGGTTTGGAAACTCCTTTTATAAGTAAGTATTTAAACATTGATGAGTTTATATTTTTTCATATGAGCGGAGCCTCCGACAAACGTATTAATTAAATCGTTATTATAATGATCACTAATTTGGAAACAGAAGTTAAACATTTAATGTATCAGTAGTTTTAACACTAAAAATTAACCGAAAAGGTCCGAAGCCCCCTTCAATATTATTCCCACAAATTGCCACTGTAAAGTTGACTAAGAAAGCCCAAGGTGTACAGAGACAAACTGTCCTGCTGAACTTGTAAATTGGCTATGGCCACCATCGTTTGTGTATTCAGTTACATCTTCGAAGCTACCATTAGTAATCTAAATTACGTTGTGGCACGATCAGTATCTTATTATTGTATGATTTTCTTACATTTGCAGATCAGGACTTGATTTGTTTCATATTTTATATCCAGTCTAATAAGTAATAAGTAATTTGATCAGTTTAATGAGTCGCTCTGAGGTGGACACCATCGCGATTCATTATGGAAGGATGTTGTAATGAAGGCTTATCATAACGGAATACTTTACTACTTTCTTACTGACGCTGTATAACTTATATTTTGTAGGATCAGCTTTATAAACTACATATAAACTATGAAATCAAGTGATAGCGGATTAGAACTAATTACTACAGTTTTATCATAAAAATAATTTCCATTCCCCATACGGTAGAAAATTGCAAGGAATTGTTGCCTAACACGAGGAACTATTAAAAACTACTATAGATAGAGAGCTAGGAACGTAGAGTAGGTAGTGTTTGTGGACTTTCCCATCCTAAATATTGTCACATACCATAACTCCATAAAAAGCTAACTTATTTTAAATAACAAACACATCTTTGGACCAAGGGAGATTATAACGTCAAAACAAACGTTTTAAAGGACCGGCAAATAAAATTAATTAGCCAAGTTTATCTTTTTTACAAACTCACCGATTAATTTATCAAATAAAGTGTGATTTTACAAATAAAAACAGAGGATTCGTTTGGCCAGTATTTAACAAAAACCATATAAAAGGATCCATCGATCACCGCCCGTCGTCGGTACACCGGGTACAAGGCAGCCGTTGTAAACGGTAGCCAAAGAGATAACATCGACTGTCCTCCGCCATGTTGCCGTTTGTTTTTTCATTTTTTGGCGCGCAAGCAAAGGCGGTGCGCCGTCAACTGGGTTGCCAGATTAAGTGGCAGTTTTTAGTGAGTTTTAAAAGCTGTTAATTTTACTTTTGTTTCTTCTTTATTTTCGTGTACCGCCGAATACTTATTCTTCATGCATGGTGGTTCAAAATTATTCAATTTATTAAATTATTTTACAAGCATCCTTTCCAGGACCGATCCAACTATCCACAGCTTATACTTTCGTAATCAGGGTCCATAAAAGCCTGTATTTTATAATTTAGATCATAAAAATGGTGTAAAAGAAGAAAAGACGCACGTCTTAAATTGGATTTCAGAGCTTTTTCACACGATAACATGACAACACTATAGTATGTAGTTAAATTGTTCGTATTAAGGGGCATCCGATTACATTGTCCGTTTTGAATCGCTCCCGCACGATCATAAATCGTACGATATCAATCTACTGTTTTATTGAATGGAATTATCTTTTTTTTACGTGGCAACTCATTTTATGGCGGGCTGTCAATTTCAAGATGGCGCCCTTTTTATTAGCTTTTACTTTGTGATGCGAGGTGGAGTGGTAATGTATTATGTTGATGCGTTTTTGCGACAATTTTTATGTTAGTTTAGATAAGAATCATAGATATTATTATTAGCCATTTGGAAATAAATATGTTATTAACCTGTCATGCGACGCAAAGTAGACAGAATTGCTATTCGCGAAGATAGTTTATGATTTGAAATTGGAAAAGGGGCTGATACATTTACAACGTAAGAAAACTCAAACAAGCGAATTTGATCTCGGAAATATTATGATATTACAATATGATAATGTTTCCATAAACAAAATTTCATTCAGTTAATAATCCTCATATTTTTAAATGTACATACATCTTGCATAATTATTTCCATAAAACTGTTCAGTCACATCGCGTCTGCCATGTACCAAAACCACGGGACCGCAATCATGGCGGATTCCAATAACGTCATTACCGGAACCGCGGTGCGGCTGCGCTTGCGCCGCCTACAGTGCTGTACGGGGCTTTAGCTTTGTGGCGAACGAGACGATGTGGGAAACTGAACTTTATCTTGTAGATGTTGGTGGTTACATTTGTGTAACAAAGTTATGTAATAAATTGATTTTAAAGGAAATTCGGTTCAGTTATTGGCACATATACCGATAAAGTGTGATTGATTTGACTGAACTGTATCTGCTCATGTTGCTCTTTGATGTTGTACTGTCATGTCGTTATGACTGCTAAACAGATTTCTTTTTGTACAATCTGTAAATAAGATATTATTATGGATACTCACTCATTACACGAAGTCAGTGAAGTCTGCGTCACCGTCACCAGCGTAGTCGTAGTAGTCGTCAGCTTGTCTCCGATGCACTTCTTCCTGGAGCACTCATCCAACACTTTATCCTCCTTCAAAGGCTGAAGCACTTCCTTCACTTTATTTGGACCAGTCTTCACCGTAGACCTCTGAAACTTCAAGTTGGCCAACGTCCTCCCATCAGTTGAAATCTCAGTTTCTTCAGTCACTAAAGCCCCCTTTTTTGTCCTAGAAACTGTTCTAGAATTTTTCCCTACAGTATTACCATTCCTCACTATTTCTTCTTTCGCATCAATAATTTTAGATCTTTGAGGTAGACCGTTTTCTAACATACTCTTAATACTATCTGCGTTGAGACTCGTATTTAATATTTTATCTAGATCTGTTGTGTTCATGTATTCGTCGTAGCTTTGTTGGATAGGTTGTCTTCTTTGGTCTTTCTGCCACGTCGTTTGGTAATCGAAGCCGTAAATAGATTCTGCCTCCGCTCCTAATGTTTCTTGAGGTGGATCTACTTCATCTGGCGCTGGTTCAATTTGGGAGCAGTTATCTTCAAAGAAATCGTCTGTGAGTTCTGTTATTTGAGCGCCGGGTCTTTTTGTGTCCGTGTCGTCGAAGTTTAAGAAGTTCGTGTTGAGGTTGTTAAGTTTTCTCTTGCCATAAAGCTGTCGATAGTACTTCTCTTGGTCGCCGTACATCCAGCATACTTTCCACCATTGCTTGCACATTAATATGTTTGCCGAATTGGACGCCTTCACGTGTCGAGTCGCGGTCGCCGACATTTTGGTGCTGAAGAGAATATTGCGGTTGAAGGATCGAATGAGAATGTTATAACGTAAACCTTTTAAAAGATTATTTCGCGTTTTAAATTGGCTACAAGTTTTGTTGTGATTACTGTCGTCATGCGTATAGCTACTAAAATAAAACGTGGTCAGAACTGAAGAGCTGCCTGCACGTCGCTACCTCCGCCGTAAGCCATCATTCACGACCTGTCATTACCTTCCCGCAATGTACCCGCAGTGGAACCGAGTCAATCCATGCGGTTACTTCACTCCGAGCTATTGTGCACTGGCATTTTGCCAAGTGATTTATAGACTTAATTCTCTAGTACTGTAACAATTGCATTCTAAGATTTAATTGTCATTAACGTGATATGAGTTAATACATTTGTACCATACAATGTACAATGAAATATTACTGTATTTGTACTTTATTGTAAGTTGTGAAACGTGTCAAATAAAATACGTATGAAGTTAATTGTTCAGCTTCCTAAGCTTTGCTAATAGCTCAGTTAAGTAATAAACAAACGGTACAAGTCAGTTGCCGCTTCGACTGATTAACTAATGATTACAGTTAAAAGACTTTTAAAGCCTTGTAGCTTCGACAGTAGCACCGTGTAAACATTAAATACTCTTGTCTTACCTTCTCCATTTACCGTGTGCAAATGTGGAAGCACTTGTGTGTGCATGACTGAATTAATTATTATCTAGGATTTCAATTATTCATATTGCATCTTTACTGATAATTCATAATTCTAAGACAAGAAGCTAGTTTATAACGATCTGTTGTACCTTACGCTGTTCAAGGAAGGTATCCGTATGAGTAATATTAATATTGCATCCAATGGAATGTCTGATACGTACTGTACAGGTTTTATGGAAATAACCAGCATTCCAGGAACAGTGGCCAGTCATTAGGGATGAACAAGGATTTGAATTGTAATGCAGCAACTGATCAACAGAATTTCCTATGTGCATTTATTTTAAATAATCCTATAGATATAGACAGATAAACAAATATTTAATAATATCCGGTTTATTCCACTTTGTTCACCTGGGTGATATCTCGCAAAGTGGAATTTTTGGTCTTTGATCCTAATGTAAGGTAGGTAGAGTAATTTAGTATGGGACGGCAACTTTCATTCATTTTATCTTCGCCAGTAATTACCAGTGTACCCGTGATGACCCGGGTACGTCTTAAAACTGCGGCCAGACACCGGAGGACGGGCAGCAGCGTCCTCTCACTAATCGGTGAGCCACTGCGATCCCCAAGCCGCCTGCCAAGGGTGGGGATTACGGCAAACCCCCCCTTGAGGAGGCCTTCGTTCAGCAGTGGACGTCTTATGGCTGATGACGATGACGATGACGAATTACCAGTGAAACTGACTGTTAAGTAATATTATTTTCATATATTTATTACAAATTATTATTCTATTCAATAAACTAAGTTATGAATTAGTTATCATTTCTACACCAAGAAATTTCAATTAGTCTCAAATAAAAGGTTGATTATGAAACCTAAAGTACGCGGCGCCCGGCGACCGGACACATTAGCTTTTCCACTGTCTACATTGCACTCATCAAATGCATTAATTTTCTGATTAAACTGTATCTATAACATCTTCATGTTCTATTTCTTCGAGTGTACCTATCGGTGCACCAACTGCGCCCTTCCGCCTTCGTCATTATTTTCCGCACCCGTCACAGCGCGGACTAGAATTTGCTGCTGCGATTATGATCGCATTGTACCGGCTTAACTCCGCGTGATTTATCTTATAATTGGAATCTAGATCGTTTTCACAGTATTACTATAGGCCTATTCCGTCTTACTCCTAGGCAAACGCCTATTCACTTAAAATATCTATAAAATATACCTAAGTATTTTCTATTAATGAACAAGGAATTTTCTAACTTTAACTGTGTCATTGGTCTCGATGTGAGGACCTAGTTTCGATTCCCAGGTAGGGCAAAAGTGTTATTGCGTTTTTCTGCAGGTTTATCACGTAACACCGGTAGTAATACGTAGATATCTAGTCTGACAATGAATTAAAAGACGAAATTAAGATCCTGAAGAGACGGCTACAGTGTAATTGGCTATCGACCTTTGCAGGTCTGAGACTAAAACAAAAATGAAACATATTTTTACTTGTCATTCCACCACCTACCACGTCGTTATAGCAATACTCTCGATGTTGATGTCATTTGTATTTTAATTTAACCGTATTGACCTCGATCTTGACGAATCTATAATCCCATTTTATTAAACTTAACATTAATATTGTATGACCTATTTCAAATCATTTACTGAATTTCATCTTGACATAGTAAACTTGTTTTGATTTGATTGAATGTGTTAATAATATATATTGAATGAGTCTTTATTATTATACATAGCTTAAACTGTTAGCATGTCTTAGTTAAGGTAGTTAGTATAAAGATCATTTTAAACTTAACATCTGTCATTTGTACCTACTTTCGGTGCAAATAAAGTATTATTCTATTCTATTCTGTTAACTATTATTCCAGTTACAGTTACAGATAACTAGAACATAAAAAACAAAAAAAAACTGATTGTTCTTTTAACTAAAGGGCTACTGTGACTTTATTGTAATTGCTTACCCCATCAAAGATCTTAAGGAATATAAGATTTATTTACACGAGTAATGAGTTTTACTTTAAATAGAAGCTGTCTTTATTCGTTCGTTTATTCGTAATAATTCCTGTATCGTGGGTGCGTTTACAAACACATATATTCACATGGACATACACCCAAACCCGGAACAACTATCTGCAGATCATATAATTTTTTGTTCCATGCGGGAATCGAACCCGCGACACGTAGCGCGGCAGTCGATCTTTCAACCACTGCGCCAATTTTTTTTATTTTTTTATGCGATACGCGGCAGGCCAGCGACGCGTCGCTTGATGGTAAGCGATTACCGTCGCCCATGAACACCCGCAACACCGGAGGAGTCACAAGTGCGTTGTCGGCCTTTTAAAAAGGAGTACACTCTTTTCTTGAAGGTTTGAAAGTCGTATTGGTCCGGAAATATCGCAGGCGACAGTTCATTCCACAGTTTTGTTGTGCAAGGCAGAAAGTTTCGCGAGAAACGCACAGTTGTGGACTGCCAAACATCTAAATAATGGTGATGGAACTGCTGTCGCGTAGAACGATGGCGGAAAGAGGCGGCAGGGATCAGTCCGAACAATTGTGCCGCCTTTCTTATACATGATCACAAGCTATATTATTTATTATAAGCACTACAAAATGGTTCACATAAATTCTTCTCGTGTTCATCACTAGCTTCTCCGTCATGTCTGGCTAGCTATGTTATGTTCACCATGGTTTGTGCCTCTCGTAGTTTATCGGATAATTCTGTTCTAGTTCGTCGTGTACTCTGCTCGCACTTTCTATTTCACAGCGTGGGTGTGACTTTTGTTTTACTGTTATGGTGTGCGCAAAAAGGTGCGAGTTCAACACGAACAGGTTATACTTTGTCTTTGAAAGAACCTTTAATTAATAATTATAGAGAGGTAGCTTGTTATAGTCTTGAGTTTTGCAAATGATTAGAGTAACTTGTACGATTTTGATTTATATTTATTTATGAAAATTAGCACGGTAAATTGAGAGAATTGATTTTGACGACACGGTTGGCGCAGTGGCTAAGCGATTAGCTTTCTGCGCTACGTGTCGCGGGTTCGATCCCCGGACGCACCAAATATTTCCGTGATCTACCCATAGTTGTTTCGGGTCTGGTTGTGTGTGCATGCAACATGTATGTTTGTAAACTTTACCTACGATACAGGAGAAATCCGAGTGGTGAGCAATGTACCAAAAAATAAAACTCTATTGCATTGAATATTCTACTAGAATACCTAATTTTTAAATAAGTAAGCATAAGCGTCAAACTGTAAGTGTCAAACGAACGAAATATTTAAATAAACGAAAATGATATTAGCATTTAATGTTGTCTCACTGGTTGTGAAAACTCCTTGAAATTATGTTCGAATCTACTTAAAGTATACTTAGGTAAGAACTTCATCACACAAATCGAAATTGATAAAATACAGTCCTGAGTTTCAGAGCGTATCGGTTATAATTTCAGTATAATACCAAGAAGCTATGTGAGGAAAATAAGATAAAAGATAAAAGGTTCGGATCAACAAAATTAACTAAACTTAAATCGTATATAATTATTTTCATCGTCGATAGCAAACGTTTGCGGAGCACCTCTAATTATAGACTTGAGACTATCTCGCAATTATCGATAGTATCGAGACGATGGCGCAGCTCTAAAGAGTGAGCTCCGATGATTTGTAGCACATTGTATCTCGCGCAGCTCTAGCTGTAGTATCTCTGTTTATTTGTTTAACTAACATAATAAACAATTAAATAATTTATTCGTTGAATGGTAACTTCCGCACCTACGAGTATCTACGAGTAGTGAGAGGGTTAGAGAAAAATAAAGGTTCTATAGAAATGAAGAAAAATATATTTTCCTTACTTTAGTCAGACTTAATGTTGATGACAATACAGACGGAAGAGCATTAAGTAGAATGAATTTAAAAAGTTTGGCACATCATAGTCAAACACTAACATGAGCTTCTTGTTCTGGAAATGATTCTAGAAAAGAAATTTTAATTTTGCAACCATTAGAAGGGAATAAATTATTGAGAAAGAAAGACATTTGATGTTAAGAAAGACAAAAGAGCCTGTGGTACATAAAATCTTACAGAAGACGAAAGTCGATAAGATAAACACTTTGGTTAACCCGCACATGTAAAGAATGAGCGCGAAATAATAACTAAATTCTATGTCAAACGAAGGGAGTCAGCTCCGGTACCACCGTTTAATGGCGACACATTAACAAACGTATTAACAAAATGTCAATAGGAATCCAACAGGTTGTTACACCGTTATCGTATTTATATATCGTCTTATTAACCCCGAACACGGAGAGCTGCGCTTGCGTCGCGTGTGCATGCAAATGAGTCGAAGATCACAATAAAACCAACAAGAAATATACCTGTCTCTATTACACGCGGTAAAAACGGCAAGACTAAAAGAGACAGCTGTGAGTTTCAAGGTTTTGTAGTCGAATTTGGTTGTAGAGCCTCAGTGATTATGGTAATATCGGATTTTTGTTTCTGACCGCTACCGAAGCGAATTTTTCGGAGCCCTTAATTTGGTAAAAATACTTTTTTTATGGCAAGTGACCCACAATTTTTAGTGGCTTAAGCCAGTTCCCATGGCAGGCTATTGAGCGATAAAGTTTTTGTTGTTCTAGAGTCAAATTAAGTTCCCAGAAACATAATTGGGCAATAGACCAACCGGACAGAAAAACAGAAATACTCATAGGTATTACCAAACGCAATATTACTTATATCGGTTAGATGAATTACCATAGGTTATAAATAAAATACACGACTACTCGTTGAATTAAAGATATTATTTTATACAGATGGATGTAAGCAATCAGTCAGGCCATTTTGTTCAATGACGATGATTTGACTAAATGATTGTAATCTCTTCAAATGTATGTTTACGTCAGATAATCATTAGTTTTTATGTTAAACGAAAAATTACAACATCCTAACTATTATAGGTATATTTATTATTTGATCTCTCCGTGTCTTTAAGTAATTAAAAAAGAATATGGGAGCTCAATGTCAATATTTGAATAATTATATCGGTACAATTAAGTTCAAGCACTGTGGGCAGTCAGCCTCGATACCACCAGGTATTGCATTTAAAAAAATACACGTGATTTTGGGTGGCGGGGGGAGGGGTATTTTGAAATCTCACCACGTATCACCAAGGGGGAGGGAGGGGTTAAAAATGCTTAAAAAAAACATCACGTGATTAATGAACGACCCCTTTCTACATAATTATAAAGAAGTACAAAAGATAAAACTCTTTCGTTTCAAGTTTTGTGTGAAGTCTCACCCATTCTTAGCAATTTGCTGGTAATCGAAAACATGTCAATTAAAGACTTACAAGTTTGCGAAGTAAAATTAAGACAAGTATTTATATTTAATATTTTTATTGAGGTAAGTAGGTATACAAAAACTTTGTAGATGGTAAATAAAAATAATAAGCATTGAAGTGGTTTTGTTATAAATAAAAAATAAGAACAACTCATAAATAAATTCACGTGTAAGCTATAAGTATTAAGAGTTAGTTTTAGTAGCGGGTACGATAAATGTATTTTCTGAAGTTATTTAAGTTTCATTTATAATCATAGATCGTGTTTAACGTGAAAGCATTATTTTTCGGTGACTACCTTGCCTACAAAACAAGTTGTTTACATCTAAAAAGGAATTGCGTGTGGCTGAGTGTATAGATGCTATTTTCTATAACAGCAGGACAGTTCGTGCGCAAAGTAAAACACGAGCAGTTAGCTCGTAACCCATTTGTGTCATTATTTCAAGTACCACTGCCTAGCAGAGTGTCATTTAACTACAATTGCTATCTGCAACCTGCACTCTGTGACAGTAACTTCACCTACTTGTATTTACTGGATTACAGGCGGATTCTTATTCTCGATGACTCCAAGCACAGGAATATGCTCATTTAGAAATCTACTGTAGATTTTGGAGCATTCGTTTGGTGTTTAAAATTCAGTCGGTAAAAAAATAAAAAAGGTACGGAGTATATTACTACTCCAGCAATTTTTTCCCCGGTGAGGAGAAGAATCAGTCATGTTTGCAGGAGACTGATGGATTCCTTAGCGTCTAAAAGTACAAAGAGGCCCAACTGTTTGCCGGTTCTCCACCAAAGACACCTTGAGCTTATAAAAAGGGCTCGATAGTTTGGAGACCCTCAAAATCTACTGTAAATAATAATGTTACTGTCTTGTCATAAAAGTGAATCATCCAAAAATGCCTATCAAATGATCTCCGAATTTCAAGAATCATTCTAACAACTATAAGAGCCATTAAAAATCAATTAAAGAAAAAAATAAGGGTTCCACAATAAGCAGTAGTCTTAGGTGGCCGCGGGCTAACACGATGGACCAGCCAACGTTCCAATTTGACAGGCAATTATCAACTCTAAGGCTTTGAAATAAGGGAACGTTACCTAAACAGGTCATGCACGTCTTTCTGTTTTGCCAAGTGATTTTAGAACTTGAAGCTTTGGAATAAGGGTTTGGTAATAACTCAGGTAATGATTGCCCCGGGTTAAGTCCTGTTTAAATTACAGTGGTTGGACACCCGGTTCCAAATGAAGGCTGTATTATTGTGTTGGAGTTGGAGCCCCACTTGACAGATGCACTTTGTGTTCAACAGCTAATGGTAATGTTAAAAAGTTGGTAATAATGGTTTGTGCCAAGATTACCAGTATGCATCAGGACAGAGGTAGGTTTGTTATTTTGAAAATGAGGTTTAATCAATCAAGCTTTTGAGTGTTTACACAAGGAGAGTCGAGACACCGCTTTGAGGCAGCTACTTATTATTGTAAGCCATCACATAAAGATTCATTAAACTCAAGATAGGTAATGTTAGGCAATATGCGTGACCCGGGTACGTCCTCAAACTGCGGCCAGACACCGGAGGATGGGCAGCAGCGTCCTCTCACTAATCGGTGAGCCACTGCGATCCCCAATCCGCCTGCCAAGCGTGGGGATTATGGCAAACCCCCCCCTTGAGGGAGGCCTTCGTTCAGCAGTGGACGTCTTCTGGCTGATGATGATGATGATGAGACAATATGCAATCAACTGCAGACGCGGTAGCACGCGGTCTTAAAATACATATACATATTGTAGAATATTTTCCGTAAACTTTGGATCATCTGTAGCTTTCGATTTTGCTTAAGTGTACTCTGAGGTACCGTAATAATTACTAAGTCAAACATAATTGATTTGAAACTCAATGGGTTCGTAACATTAGCATTAATCTATAAGCTAATGCAGTGCCAATAATCCACCATCATCTTCATACAAAAGCTTTAACAATATGAATACTTTGACTTTCTAATGACATCTCAATTGAGGTTATGGCAAAGTGTTAACTTTGCGGACGAATTCTCTAGTTTAATGCTTGCATCAAAATATTATAAGGTGCTATAATATTATAATTCCAAGTTTAAAAATATTATCCACAAGTTTGGTCCTACGTTCCTGATATATTTATTTGTATTTGGAATCAAGGACTAAAATCATGATATTAGTATGCCATACGATTGAAAACAAAGGGAATTCAAACAATAGGGTTACAATTTGTAGAGGAGAGGATTTTATCACTATTCATAATTATATACCTATTAGGAATCTCTAGCATTGTCATAGTATCGTAGTATAGCCAACAGACTCCAACAATAGTATATATAGTTTGAACATAACAGCATGACATAACGCTTATTTTAATAACGGAGCATCAAACAGCGTAGCAAAACAAATTATAAAACCAGATTATACTTTCTGTTGATTAACAGTAAGTATGAAAAAGATGGTATGTGGATGATTAACTGTATGCCATCGTAGAAACTAATAGTGATTGCTATAAAAAATGGCAGCTCTACCGCGAACGCGAGTGACGTAAAGGAGGATATGCCAACAACGATGCTAGTCGAAGGCTTGTGTTTGAAATAAATAGTTGATGCTAGTGTTTGCTGTTTTTGGAATCAGCTGACTAAAAAGGAATGTCATTGATTGTGATTCTACTAAGTATCAGATGTAGATAGAAGCCATATTTGCATAAAAAGTTACACGAGTTACTTAACCTGAGTTGCGTCTGTTAGGATGTGAAATATTAGGCCCTCATAGGCGGAGAGGCAAGAGTAAACAGAAATTAATGTGTTATCAGGATAGATCTAATGGAAGAAATATGGACAATATTTATCGAAAATATTGGCTACATATACATTACAAGAGTCACAAGTTCAATAATAACGCCTTGTGTCAACCCAAGAACTCTAGCCATGCTTGCTCACCAATAAAAATAATTAAAGCATTAATTGGTCATACAAATCTTCGTTTGTTTCAATAATCGCCGCCACTCAATTGAACATATATTTCATCGTAATTAGGAAAAATATCGTTCGAGACGAGGAGACCATCGTTAGTTGGGCTGAAGGATTTAAGGAGCTAATTATTGCAGTGATTGCTGGCTGAGCCGAGAATTGCTTGGTTGTTTGTTAGAGTTAATTGTTAGACCACGAGCGGGAGGATGGATCGGTGTTATTAACGTTAATGTTGGACTGTTATGTATTGGTTCGTTATAGTTGTCATGTTTACTATGATGTTAACTATTTATGAATCAGGAAATCTTGGATTTTTCTGATTCAGTAAAAAAGTGTGAATTTGTTTAAACGACAATTTTGGTTCAAAAGGAACGAAAGGAATTCTGAAATCCTAAATGCAATTCTGGAATTGGAATTATTTTTCCATTACTACTTTTTCCATTAAATTCTGTTATCTGATAAACTGCGGTTGGCTGGCCAGTACATACATGACGTCATCCGGTTATGTGTGTGTTTCAATGCACCTTTGTTTAATGCTTCAAGTATTATAGCCGCAAAGATGAGTCCCAAATCCAGCAATCGCAATTCTAACATAACCATACTGGCTTCAAATATCCTGTCCATTCCAAGGAAATCCTTAGAATAGTATATGTCCAAACAGTACCGTAAAGTACAAATACGATTCCTTCCCGTACCGTGTTTCGACTCGGCAATAGAGTCATGTACCACATACCCTGCCCTCTTGTCTCCATATATTGCCATATATAGTGCGCGCGCGCCGACTGTTTTTACACCATTTTATTGGCTCTGATTTATTGAACACGCTGTATAAGGTAAAGTTATTGCTTAAGGGATATTAGTAAAAAGTTTATCTGAAGGCTCAATAGAATAGTCGACAGTTTTTATGTCGAGGGCTGCTTTCATTCCGGTGTTTAAGGAAGTCGTTAACCCGATATAAGGGAAATGGCTGGGAAACTACACCGAAGTGACCCTAATAAAAACAATGATGACTGCTGAACATAGGCCTACCAATATATTGGAGCCAACAAGCTCCACTGAGCGGCTGAGAGCATGTTGCAATATTTTAACTAACAGATTGCTGGTTATAGTATGTTGACTGAAAATGAGCTGAGCAGTTTCCTGAAAGCTAGGATTAAAGGATGGATGGCTAAAGGGTGTAAAAGTTGTAAGAATTGTTCCACATTAACTCCTTGACGTGTGAGCGGAGTTAACACGACAAGACAAGTTCATCGTCAAACGTCCAAAACTTTGTTGAGCATCCTAACATGGGCAGCCTAGAATGGCTTTGTAAGCAATGGTGCTTACAAAGCCATTCTAAATGATAAATCTTTTAAATATATCTTCATAAGTTTTCCAATTTTAGCATTAGTTCCACTCCCTGAGAAGTCTTTTAACTTTTATGACTACATCCGGAGAAAATTCATATGATAAAAAAATCTATTAAAATTAACTTAACGGTTCTCGATATAACACGAACTGACGGACAGACACTTTCTTTTGGTGCTATTTACAACATATATTTTAATTTGTAGAGCTTGTTGCGTTTTAATTTGTAGAAGCGTGTTGAGCTATGATTTATATGGTGTCCGTTACTCGAAGCACGTCGCGACGTGATTCTATTAGGCATTCCGTGATTTGTAGCAATTTGTTTCATTTTCAATCGGCGATTGTATTAAACATGATTTGAAAACAGGATTTCTTAGAGATTGAATTCTAGAGCTTATAGTGATGCGGGCTAGTTTATTCATCTCAAAATTATGCAAAATTTGTATCCAATTAAGTAAACAAACGCTTAAAGATATTGCTTTTTCTTCTTCTAGCTGTTAGAGATGCTTCCAATTTCTAGTTTTTCTAGTTTATGTACCGCATTTTTTTCGTTTATTTATGTTTAAACTCACCTACCTACAAAGGAACATATTAAAAGCACGTCAAATTATCATCTTGCTGAAATCGAAGCTATTTTAGAATAGATGTACCTACTTAATGAATACTTCCCAGTAATCTTTAACCACCTCAAGTAATAATCTACTACAAAAAACAAACAAACATCGTTTTTATATGTAAATCAAAATAATTCTATTGCATATATTAGCATCTTACTTTTAATTATACTTCATTAACCTGCTTTGCTAGACTATCAATTGAGGCGGTCGTGCCCCGTGGCATTATTTGATCTATGTATTAAATTCTACAATTTCGCAGACAAATACTCCAGTCATAATATAGGTTAGAAATCCTTGCTTCGAACAGCACGCAAAGTCTACAGCTGGGCTTATCTTTAGGAAACGGAATACCCGCTAGTAGAGTTTCAATGGTCTTGAAACCATAACCCAACATAGTTGGGGAAAGGCTAATAATAAAAGACGGTGCTGCTGACCTACCAATAATTTGAGTACTCAGAAAAATTCATACCAATAAGCGAATTGAACAATAAAAACCACTTCTTGACTATAACAATGTTCACACGAGCGAACTTCACATAACTTGAACAATAGATGCGTGCCCACAATGCGAGGTTTTCTCTCTGAACGTGTCATAATGGCCACTTTAGTTTCATTCAAAACTCTTGTCTTTTATGTTTGGTGACCCATATGTGGGCCATAAATCATGCCTTTGTTCAATTCGTTAGGATGAAATGTCATAATATTTAAAGAGTTAATTTTAAATATTATGAGTTATTAAAATTTCAGTTATGTGTTCTAGATAACTTCTGCACAGTAATTGCCTTTTTATGGTTTACACAAATCAAAAATGTTTTGAATTTGAAACATTTATCACACAACTAGAGAAAAGTAACTACTCAATTGTTTGTGTAAATATTGCATTAAAACATTCAGTAACTACTTCAAAAACAGTAAATAGTTATTTAAACTTCATTTTAAGGCAATGAGTGTATTTGGTTTATAATAATATAGAATGTTCCCATACACATTCACATTTATAGTTCCATAAAACTCGTAATTTCGTTCACGAATAGCCGCATATTACCCCATAAACGTTATGGCTTAGCTTAATGATAGAAAACTAACAATTTTGTGTGTTACTGCTAAAATATTTCACATGCAGTGGAATAATCCAGTCTGTAATAGTGGCATCGAGACTGACTGCCCAGATGCGTCAGACGATCTCATATTTCGTCACACGTGGAGGCGTTTTCCTTGTATCTATAACTACTTGGGACAATTATATCACCTCATTTCCTCTATTCATCATCAACCAGAAAACGTCCACTGCTGAACGAAGACCTCCCCGGGGTGAGGGGGGGGGGGGGTGTACCATAATCCCCACGCTTGGCAGGCGGCTTGGGGATCGCAGTGGCTCACCGATTAGTGAGCGAACGCTGCTGCCCGTCCTCCGGTGTCTGGCCGCAGTTTTAGGACGTACCCGGGTCCAGTTCCTCTATTATAATAAGCAAAAGCTTTTTCAGTTTAAAAGGATTTATCTTTGTTGGTGTATACAACAACAGTTTCACTTCTCACCAAAAAGTCTATGAAACGAAATAGTTATTATATGGTAGTAGAGGAAAAATTGAACCGGTCACTATAACACACTGTAGATTACCAAGTATTTTGACAACTTCATGCTCGTCATGTCAAATGTCGTTAATTCGTTCTTTGGTTTTAAATGTAGCATTACTTATCGTATATGCAATCTTGTACGTGATGGTATGTAGACAACTATTGCAAACATTCGCACCGCCCGCTTTAGGTCTGCTCTATAGGAATGTAAATGCATTTTTATTATAACCAGTATCATCCGATGTTATTTGCGTCGATATTATTCCGTTCAACTAAAGATAACGCTGTTCTTTTTGTTTACCTTTTATAGCTTCTATTAAAACTCTGTGAATTTTAATGCATGGATTCAAAAGTGAAATTGCATGTATGTATTATTAAGTATTCGTTTCATATAGCATCACGTCTGTATTCCTCGGAGGGCTAGATAGAGGTGTGCTGTCTTTGTTGTGCAATTGATTCTCATGCAATGTGGCCCATATCTATCATTTAACGGGCAAAATTGTAAGCTCTGGGGTTCTACTGAACAATTCCATATAGAAAACTTTTCTCGAAATAGATTTTTTAGATCGAACCGAGCGACTTCTTCGGGGAAAATCGGGGAAGGGTTGTTCAGTAGTATACATTTATACGCTGCTGATTTAGACTCCATTTACAAAATGTAGATTGAAAAGACGTTGATTATACTCGTACTTTATGGACCTTGGTCTACATACAGTAGGTAGGTGTAGCACCTTTTTTGTAATTTAAAGATTTTTAGAAGACAATATAATACATATACACATATCTTGTTTTTTTAGTTCTTCAAACCATATTTACGCATAATTTTTGACGAGGTAAGCAGTGTTAAAGCTATTAAATTTTACAAAAATGTATGGAAGTGATTTATGAGTCTCACGATAACAAAGTTACGACCATAAACTAGTTTAACAGAAATAAAACAATATATTAGCTTATGACAGAGCAGTATCAGGTCGTAAACTGGAACTTTTATAGACAATGCAACATAGAACCAGTAGCCAATACCTAGCCATTGGAGCTACTATAGAAGCTGTTTATTATGATAAAAAATAGTTAATAGTAAAAATAATATCTATTATAATATGCCGATTAAAAAGACACAAGTAATGTCTTAATGCCATGATAATGCTACTTGATCTTCCTATAAAAACCTCTATAACATAAAATAACATGGCATCACGTCTGTATTCCTCGAAGGGTTAGATAGAAGTGTATACACCCACATTTCGCCGATGCCGTTATTGAGTCCCATGTCTGAAGGAGCCTATTGCCATCTATCGCGCATAGTTCCATCTCCGTGTTGCTTTTGAGAATTTCCATACAGAAAACCCAACAACACTGCCCGACACGGGAATCGAACCCAGAAGCTCACTCTCAGCAGTCGCGCTTACGACCATTGAGACTATCTATATTAAATACAAACCGTAAAGCAAATTTCTACTTGAATATCAACAATATGCTGCCGTAAAGACTGGTTGTACGGAACACGTCAGATAAATCAAAGCCCGTTGTTCTATAGAGAACGTGTTACCCTGACACCGACGTTGATAAACATTACTGCATTACATCATAGACTAGAATGTGTCTGAGGCTGAGATCTATAAAGCGTACTTGCACTTTACTCAGACTTCACTTACGTAACACTTAGCTAAGATTAAGCTTAGCTTAATCTTTGATTTTGAATTTATAGACATAACATGCTGAGATTTAACTGAGCATAAGCTAAGACGGACAAAGTCAAAGTAAAAATTACTGTTTCATTTTATGCATTACCTTCTTAATGTTTCTTTATAAAACTTTAGCAAAAATAATGTTTCAAAAATCTAAAACGGCGTACATCTTAATTTCATGTATTAGTTTATGCTTCCATGGTAATCAATTCGTATAAATAGATATAAAAATATTTTTTGTATTTACCGACGAAGAGGGCTTTCATTAGTGTGAAACGTATCGCATTATTTTGAAAGTTGATTTGACTTGAACTTGGACGCCAAAGAGTTGAAAAGTCACGCATTAACATTACTGTATGATAGGTTTTAATAATTTTAGCGACTGACTTTGTAACTTGGACTTCCGATCTCGTATTGTACTCATTCGACCCACGCTTCCCTAAAGGACTTTGTGTGATGAAATTTGTGATTTGGCTTCGTATTTATATTGGATCCGTCTCGTGCTTTTATGTGTTGACCCAGGCTTGACTACCGGACTTTACAAATAGTGATACTGTCACACTACTGTGTGGAATAATGGAGAATATAGAGAGAATTCTGTCTACTATAGAAAACATAGAACAGTTGGGAACTTCAGCCGATGTAAACTTTCGACGTATGCCTAAATTGTATATTCGGAACGAATACAATCAAAATCCTTTTGAGCTGTATGACGAAAACGAATTTAGAAGAAGATACCGTTTCACTAAGGACACAGTTTTAAATGTAATCCTGCCACTAATCATTTCAAATTTGGTACATTTCGACAATAGAGGATTGCCTATTTCACCAAAACTGCAATTACTAATAGCATTAAGATTTTACGCAACTGGTTGTTTTCAGGTAGGTACTTACTTATATATATATTTTTTTATATAGTAGGTATTCTTTATATTTTCATAGAATATCATCATAAAATATACTTAATAAAAAAAGCATGATTGTTGCATAATTACCAGATACTTACATAGTGATTATTTCACTTCTTGCATAGCAGTGACAACCAGCCTATGATGACCATTAGAAAACAGTATTAGGTAATTGGGATTGGCTAGATGCCAAAGTCAAACAAACAAGAGTTATGTGATAGGCTAAATTAATTGAATGATAAAAACACAGTCATTATCTTCCTAATATAGGTACTGGTTGCTGCTGGAATTACAAATAATTAAATAATAAATTGTTCTTTGACATTTCAGATGGTGTGCGGTGATTTAAATAGTATCAGCCAGTCAACAGTTTGCATAATAATCAATAAAGTTTCTAAAGAACTGAGTAAATTATTACCAAGGTTTATATATTTTCCAACAAATATGAGCCTGATAAAAAGTAAATTTGAGGAATTAGGAAGATCAAATACTCACCGTGGCTTGAATAACATCATTGGAGCTATTGACTGCACTCATATAAAAATGAATAGACCTAGAGGCATCCCCCACTCTGAAGTTTATAGGAATAGAAAAGGATATTTTTCAATTAATGTGCAAGCTATAATAGGCCCAAACATGGAAATTTTTGACATGGTGACAAGATGGCCTGGCAGTTCACATGATAGCAGAATATTTAGAAACTGCCAGGCTTATGCAAGACTGCTGAGTGGTGATTTAGAAGGAGTTTTAGTAGGCGACAGTGGTTATCCATCACTCCATTTCATGCTAACACCACTTTTAAATCCAACAACAAGAGCAGAAAATAATTATAATTTTGCTCAAATAAGAACAAGAAATATTGTGGAACGATTTTTTGGAGTGTGGAAAAAAAAATTTCCTTGTCTACAGTTGGGCCTGCGTTCAAAGCTGACAAATACCAGCAACATAATTATAGCTTGTGCAGTGCTCCATAATATAGGTATACAGAGAGGGGATGCTTATGATGATGGTAATGATCCTGAACAAACACCAGAAGTTGAACACCGAAGAAACAATGGATCATCATCTTCTGCAGGTCTAGCATTTCGGCAGTCAGTTATTGCACAATATGCATAATTTGATGAATAAACTAAATTAAAACAAACATTGTTTAATTTTAATCATTTATTTGTTTTTTCTTTAATAGGTCTTTTTTTAATTCTAAAATTTCCAATTCTAATTTATATTTTTCTTTAAGGAAATCAACTTCTAATTTGTGCTTCTCTTGGGCATTATTCACTTCTATTTCAAACTTTTTCTTATTATTTTTCAGCTCTTGCCACAGTAAATCTTTTTTCAAATCATCAAATGTTTTTTTTTTTGTGCTACTGATATTTGGTATCTCGTTTAGCTCCAGACTAGCTGGGAGCTCGAGGCTTATTTCATTTTCAACCTGGGTATCCTGACTTGTTCCAGGCTGATTTAGAATTTCGAATTCCACATTCAACACTCTTGGGTCATGGGATCTTCTTCTCTTGGGTAGCCAGTTTTCATCATCATTGTCATGACCAAGTTCCACTAGAAAAGCAAGAGTAATAAATAAACACTGTACATATTTTTTCATTGAAATGGGATAAGTATCATACAATAGATTTTAATTTAATAATTATCCCACTATATGATAATTATATACTCCAGCCCACTGCTGGACACAGCCTTCATATCAGAATTAGGAATGTTCCTGCCCTTAGTCATTTATGTACACCACACAGCCCTCTTTGGTATGCAGGTTAATCAATGTATACAAAATTAAAAGATGAACAAATTCTGATCTACACCTGAATTTTTAAGATCTCAGAGGTGCAGGCCATTATCAAACTCAACTCCCTTACAAGAAAGGCATGCATTCAACCATTAGGCCATCCCTGCAATTAGAACATATTATTATTTGCAATGATCTTACCTGCAGCCAATGTGTCGCTGTCAATTGGTACATCTATAGATGGCATTACATTTGGCATGACTGCCATCACCTGAGCCTCCAAAGGCCCCATTTCAGGAGGTGCTGGTCCTCCTCCTGTCCTCTTTCTTTGGGCTTCGAGAGTCTTGGCATCTCTGGCTTTCGTCTTTAAATTTTGCCACATCTTTTTAAGTTGTTTAGTATCAGCCTGAAATTAAAACAACTGTTATATCAATGATTTCTTATCAAGCATGCTTTAATTTCATGAATGTTGTAAAAGGCTACTAATAAAGGGTTTCTACAGCTCTATCATGGAGTATAAACGTAATGAAAATCAAATTTTGGTTCAACATCATTTTAAAATATCTCAAAACTTAAAACAGAATTATTTGTTTATAAATTAAACTTACAAGCTATTCATTTGAATTTTGGAATATATTTTGATTACTATCAAACTGGCATTTTAGATAAACTTGGTACACGTTTGTCACAAAATCATTTAAACAACATGGAGAATAATACAACGAAAAACAGTTATTTATGTAGGACCAAACATCGATGATAATTAATGTATAGAAATGTCTGTACTTACGGTTTGTGAGACGTTTGAGTTATTGAACAATGTTGTTATTTCGTCCCAAGCTTCTTGTTTCTTTTTTTGGGAAACGCCGTCAGTCTTTCTATTTTCTATAACGCCGATCTTCGACTGCACCAACTGTATGAGCAGTTGTCTCTCATATTCAGAGTAAGGCTTTTGTTTTTTTTTTTCCATTTTTATACGAGGTCCGGGTCCGTGTGAGAATAGCCGGGGTCAGTCGTATTAGGCAGGTACAAAATCCGTTGGGCAGGCAGAGTCGTCGGGTAATACAGGTACTAAATCCGTTGAACAGGCAGAGTCGTCAGGTAAAGCAGGTACTAAATCCTTTGCACAGGCAGAGTCGTCGGATAAAAGGCAAAATAAAAACATAAAAACATAAAACCAGAAAATCACGCGCGAAACACTTCGTCGTAATCGTGGTTTTGTTTGTTTACAGTGTTGCCAGGTGGCAGTTTTAATTTCTCCAAGTCTTATCTAAAATTACCCTAAAATTTGGTTTTGAACATTTATGTAAACATATAAAACGTACAATATCATTTGAAGTAGATGAGTCATAGTAAAATTATTGTTTATTTTCTGTATTTCTGAAATAATTATCAACATTACTGACGCATCAAATGAATTCTAATATCGTGATTTCCAAACTTCAAGGATATAATCCCCAGTTTGGCATCACTGTTTTGCGTTTGTCACTTTGATAATACGAAAAAATTAAAAGTCGTAGATTTATTATAGTTTAAAGGAAATTTTGGTCCAACATTTTTGTTTGGTTAATATCGTAAGTTTTTGGTAAGTCGTGAACTTTGTGAACTTACGTTTTGCTAAGCACGCACTCAGACTTATTCGAAGTCTGCATTATAAATACCGACTCAGTCTTATCTCGAAAGTAAAGTATGAGCAAAGTGTAAGTACGCTTTATAGATCTCAGCCTGAGACTTCTTGGGACTCACTCATCCACCTCCCGGGTACATCAACAATCGCGTTTCCCGGTTATTGAATTGGAAAAATATGTTTGTAAAAACTTTGGATTTAACGAACGCACGTTTTTACCCTTCATTAGAAACGAAACCGACAGGTGATACCGCATCACACCTGACAGTACACATATCATTACCGTCCCACCCCGTATTATGTACTACTATGTACTAGTAAGTTTACGTCATAAACCATTCTCATTCCCTTCCGCACGCAATTAATTAGCCAATAGTTCTCACGTGTATCCAACAATAACACTGTAATCCTTTGTCGGAGATTCACTTTCTACACAACACAAAACATTGCAAACAAACTCATGCGACCGTAAATCCGTAACATAACGCACCTTTGTAACACTTCACGTCATCCAAAAAGTTCCAAATTCAAAACGCAAAACAAAAATCACTGACCAATAATAGTTCGCGCGAAAAGCGTTCAATATTCAAACGCGAACGCTTCCCGCGGCTGCGTGTGCGCAACTGAGTGACATAGAGCCAGCCAACCGTTGCGCGCAATGCCTCCAAGAAAGAGATGGACGTCGCAAATTTACTGGTGCCAGATAGAGATGAATATACACAAAACCATCCCTTTAAGCAACATCAAATATCACTTTTAGTTAGTAATTAATTGAAACGGGTTGTAGAGTAAAATATATCATGTTATTATTACGAGTGTTATTAAAATTCTTGAATTTTTTGCCGTTGTTCTGATTGGGAAAAGCCGCCTTGTAGGTTATAATGATCCGTGTATTAAAATGATACAATTCTGGATGATATAACACTACTTTTCAGGTATTTTATATACCGTAGTTTATGATAAATATCTTCACAAATAAATGATTCAGTGTTTAATCCTTCTCATGGTCAATAAACTATCGTCGCCCAGCAGTGAAAACCTCGTAAATCCATTTTTTCAGAAACGATTTTTTGGTTCTTTAGATTGATAAAATCATAAAGCACGTATTAGTTCAAAAAACTATTAATTCAGACACTCCTAGCGCCGCTTATGATGTATAATGAGAACCTTGTAAAGAGATTCATTCATCCATTGTCGTCTGAGAAACTCGGTAAAGTTTATCGTCGCCAAGACCATTTTTCTTTCCTCCTTTAAAATTTTGTGTTTTACACTTACAAGGTTATCATGACTGAGCCACGGTATGTTCCTATCAAACTGCAGTCCTAAACAAGTCCATTTAAAAAGTTATTACATGTTGATCACGAGTCATCTGTTTGTTAGCTTCCGACATCGTGAAGTCGAACGGATTGCTTGAAAACACGACCGTACAGGCATCTAATTGTATTCATATTTGATCTGTCTAAAGGGTACAGTCGAACTGTTCACCGCCACACAGGAAATCTTAAGTAGAACTGTAGTTTCTTGTCATTTTTATTAAAGGTTCGTTTGCATCAGGGGGGTGAGCACTGGGCAGCGTCATACACTTCTTTTCTAAAGGCATCGGCATTATACAAACATCAAGTCATATTATAAAAGTAATTAGCTACAGAATAATTTGCAATTACGTATAATTGCAGTGTTATTGTTACATAGAGAGAGCCTATCATCCCCGGCTTCCTCATTCAAAACTTTCCTTACATGTAGGACATGGCGAATCTTATAAAACCTTGCACAGCAGTGAAGCCTTCTGAAACCCGTCCTAGATGTGTGCCATCGGATAAGCTCACTAATCTCGCTACTTCTAATTAATAAGCCAGTAATGAAGAGAAACGCTGGAAAGCCACATATTATTTATGAGACAAGTCGCCGTTTATCTCACAATTTACTGACGTCCACTTTATGAAGCTGCATTTGAATGCGACTACATTAATATGGTAATTTTGTATTGGACATGTGAGCTTGTCTATAGCTAGAAATGAAACGCAAGTGAACATCTGATGATTGTACGCAAGTGGTATTGCCATATTCGGTTAGTTGCCCAATTTCTACTCTCTTTATAGGTGTCGAAATTAACCAAAATTATATCATCATTAAACTTTCTACTGACTTGCGCATGCGCAGGGGAACATTTCGTGTTTCTAAGGATTGCGGTTGCTAAATAGTAAAACTTTTTTATTCGTTTAGTCCATAAAAAGGCAGTTACAAATCGTTTAGCTCAACTGACATGGAGTTTGTTGTATAAGATCAAAGATAAAGCGCTTGATGGTTGATTGTAGTTGTATTAAAAATCTGTGAAATATTGGTCATTACTACTACTAGGAAACTTGCTTAATAAAACGGCTATTATTTTTAGTGACTTTAGTTCCATTAATTATCATCGGTCCTGGATATAATATGTTCTAATTTTATTTACATTATAAAAGTCGTACAACAAACATTTATATATTTGTGCATCTACGACATGGACAGTCAGGTGTACAACGTCTGAGTTTCCCCCAGTCCACGTTACCTCATAAATAGCAAAGGTCTTCAACATCGAGCCTATCTATTGAAAACAATGTTATACACAACAACCACCTGCCAAACGGTTCATTCGATCAATTTCACGCTCCACACGAAATTATGCCTTAATAATTGGAACGAAGTATTCAATGTTGCGTGGAGATAATTCGCGAGTTATGATGTTATTGATGTTTTGTTGAACTGCGATGATGGTAAGGTAAAAGGAGTCTTGGATCATTGTGATAGGATTGAAGTTTTTGAAATAAGAAATGGGTAACGGAATGGAAGCGCGTGCGCCAAGCTGAGCTACTATTGTTGTGGTTTGATAGGATTTTTGTATCGAGAAAAGTGTGCGAAGCTGAGAAAATGGAAAATGTCTCGTTATATATCTATTGTAATTGTAAAAGGTTTAATTACTTGGACAAAGGCCGGTGGAAACTTATCTAAAGAGTTACACTTGTGGAAGTACGAAGATCCTCCGACCAGGCAAGGTGGTTAGCCTGGCGGCCCGAAGCCCTATAGTTGATTTTTGAAACATATCCCTCGCAGTTAGGTCAAGGAGCTTTTACTGTTTAAACGGCCTAACCCAATGGTTGATGTCAGACATTCATATATGTGTTCGAATCGCTACAAACTATTATAGTGCAATCTAGGATTTTCTGGTGTCGCTTCCGTCCTATAGATGGCGTTGTACTTTTAACATTTTGCGAGTAGTCAATGCACATGAAAAAATTGGTAAATCGAGCGCTATTTTGTAATATTTTGGGCCTAATATTATGATGTAATTCCTATAAATGAGGAAAAGTATACAGAACACAATGGTATAGCCACTGTATAAACCATAATACTCGTACAAAGTAATTAAGTAAAGCAATGAAACATATTAAATCTACTGACGTCTCAACGCATGTTGATCACACAAAACATGTTTATGACACCGAATGACAGATTATATATGACACAATGTATCCTCAAACCGACATCAATTCCATCCAATCATAAAAAAAAACAAAAACGAAGGCGACATGCGCACGAGTTGCTGCGATACCGCGGCGGTTCGAATCATCCAGTGTGGTTATTACGTTGATTGCGGTAGCAAATGATACCGCCGCCTGCGCCCGCGCCGGTGCGGTGTGCCCACAATTTGCTGACTAGCAGGTATGGGGCATTCCTGCTTCCTGCAGTCACGAAGGATTCAGGTCGCTGATATGGTAGATTGGATTTAGATTTGTTGGGCTTATGAGAATATTGCAGGAAGAAAAAGCGCCATCTATCAAAAGTGAAGTAACAACAGAAAATCCTGAATCGCATTATGAGACTACGACGATTCTAAGATACATACGAATGTTCGAAATCAACCTTTGGCCGGCGGCCTGCCAGGCAAATACACTTCGTCTGGTCGGAGGATCCTCCCTTTTCAAAGCACCTTACCTTGTTCCTATATACATGAATATATATTTAATAAGGTTTTATTCTCATTTAAGTACTTCATAATATTTTTAGGAGAAGAATTCTACATACGGATCTCATACATACATAAGTTCTGCATCACTCACATACAATTTACCCTCAAATTGATTTCATGTATGAAATCAAGTAGTAATCAAATCCTATTTTTTATATATAATAATCTACTATTATTTCAAGATTAGAGAAAACTATGTGTAATATGGTTTATTCAGGTAAATGCTTCTGTTCACCCAACTGATGCAATCTCTGGTACATTACCATCTCGAGATCCCCCACAGCACGAGATAGATGAACCTATTCTTACCCTGCGCACCCGCAGTCCTCATAAACCGCATGTCTAACAACAGCTTGTCCTGGACGTTCAGAAACCGTTATACACAGTCACGCAAGCGCATTGTATTCAGAACAATCGCTAGTAAAACTGAGATGAGCAGTTTTTGCATGGACAAGTTAGAAAGTGTTTGGCGACAAATTGCCTCGGGTTTGCAATGTGAAAGTGCAATGAGTAGTATTGGTGTGGTAGCTACTTTTCATATTGAGTATTTTTAGAACTATGTCTTTATTTCATATTTTTAAAAATATTTTTGTTAAATGGCAATAGGCTCGCCCCTTATTACACGAAACTCAATACGCGAAATTAAGGTGCACAATAGTACACCTCTGCCTAATCCTTCGGGGATACCGGCGTGATGCTATGCTACGTTATGTTATATATATTAGTTAAAAACACCCTAATAAAGTAATTTCAATATCTATGGTCCCGCAATTATAAAACGAACACAAACTACAAGAAAATTCTGAACACAATCAAAAACGTATTTTTTCTAAGTTCTCAAACGTATTCATAGATCCAGAACTTTATGGACGTGCAAATTGTCACACGAACTCACTAATCGACACTAGTCTACGACTATATCGCGAAATGGCACGCAATGGGATTAAAGTGATCAGGTTCGATCACATTTAGCGAAACACGTTGGGCTTGAAGAATGCAATCACCTGTTGAAATGGAAAAGTAGAGATTAACATTTTTATATGTTGCTGCATAACTGGGATACGATTGGATTCACTTATCTTCACGTTGGCAGTCTCTAGATTCAGTAGAACGACTTTAATGGAAAATTATAACATAACAGTATATATCCCCGAAACCTTGAAATATGGGTGCACAATAGTAAAAGTACTTTGCACCGATATATTTCGTCGATGCTATTATTAAGTCCCATGTAAGGGCGCGGGTTTATTGCCGTCACAGTCCAAACTCCGTGCTGCTACTGAGAATTCCTATACAGAGAAATATAATACCACTTTGCCCGACCCAGGACCTTACGTATTGAAGTTGCGTTTGCGGCCACTAGACAAATGAGGCAGTTATAAAATTATATGTCATCAGCCAGAACAGGTCCACTGCTGAACGAAAGTCCCTCAAGGGGGTTTGCCATAATCCCCACGCTTGGCAGGCGGCTTGGGGATCGCAGTGGCTCACCGATTAGTGAGAGGACGCTGCTGCCCGTCCTCCGGTGTCTGGCCGCAGTTTTAAGACATACCCGGGCCAAATTATATGTATACCTAGATAAAACACTATTGGATCTTTAAACTTCTTCTCGCTGTTGGTTGAGACGTTGTCTGCTTGTATTTTGTTATTATCTAATTAGCGTTCCGCTGTCAAGTCTATGTCCTTCTTCGGGACTCAGATTACCTCTTCGTATGATTTCATAACAATCGGTTCAGTGGTTTCATCGTGATGAGGTAAACAGACAGACAGAGTTACTTTCACATTTATATTGGTGCGGATGGTGCTTAAGATACACAATAAATTCGGGTCATCATAATTATTGTAATTGTGTATTCTTATCAAAATCATAATTTAAGTCTTTCGTAGTGAGTGAAGACTTCTTCTAAACGCTTGCCTTTACATAACGGCGGCAGCATTCAATTGGCTTCTAAATCGGAATCACGAGCTTACAGGTGTTGAAATTTCAAATATGTACAGGCAATTAATTCAACACGTGCGCAGTACAGGTTAATACACTCGTATATTTTCCATTCCTAGGTAAGAGAAGCAATTAATAATCCTAAACTGTGGCACTTGTTCTACAACCGTTAACACCCAAACACAGCTCCGCCTCTTCCAAGTACGTTTTCTTATGCCCTAAGGCAAGGAAGCAATTACGTAGATGTTTCAGACAAAAGACTTTAAACCTTATGTGGATTAATTAGGGTGTTTATTTGTAGGTTGAGCTTACGGTCTGTGGTATGTTAGGTTTGGGTGGAAAGAAACGGTTCGTTGAGTCACAAGGTGCGTTAGTATCGATGGATGAAATATTAAGAAGAGGAAGGATCTCAGATAGATTTGTTATGAAATGTATGAAATCGGCAAATTCATCATCATTCAGCTTATACGAGTAACTTATACTCTATTTCATTGAATCATAAACAAATCAGACCCTTAAACAGTTTAACGAGAAAATGTAAAGAAAACACGATATTTGCTTCCAATAGGGTTTTAACATAGTATAACTTTAAGCTCAGCTGAAACTCTTCTTGAACAAATGATGCGAAAAAATTTCGTGCTTTGGTGGGGCCCTTTTGTGTGTCCCTTTGCTGTTCAATTAAACTCTGAAGAGATTTCCATATTAATCAGAACTACATGAAGCACAAAACTAACAGTCCAACATTTCCTATTTTATGGATACTTTTGATTTTAAAAGTAATATATACTTTTTTGATAGTCGCTATCTTACAGTAAATACGATTCAAAGGACCAAAGGACCACATTTTACTTTGAAGTGGAACTTATCACCACAATTAGTAAATGCATGTTCAACGACCATGTTCACTATATTCTTGGGACTTTATCTCTGAATAATGTTCTCCGATATGGTACAAAAGAGCATTTTGTTAGTGCAAGGAATTTATTCCACCAAACTTGATTCGTTTGAATCTATTTGTTTTCTTTATGCTGCAGTATCAGCTGCATTTCAAGTAACACTGGTGTGACTAATGTATGGCATACGATTAGCCTATAAGTGTCCTGTTCAGAACACAACATAACGTAACATCACGCTTGTATTCTTCGAAGGAATAAGCAGAAGTGTAGTGCTGTACACTTACATATTGAGTAGTTTGTAATCGGGGGTGAGCCTATTGCCGTGTACTTTTATATACAGAAAAACGAGATAAGACTTTGGCCAACCCGGGAATCAAACCCAGGACCTCATGCTTAGCAGTCGTGCTTGAAACCCGTAGACCAATGAGACAGGCCTCCTATTTACCCGTGAAATATAAAAAGAAGACAGTGTCGCGGGACCTACAGATAGTGGGTTTAGGTCTGACTGTGTGTATAAGGGAAATCTACATGAATTCATTTTTAGAACAATTGCACAACACATTGCTATAATCTAATTGCTCAGCTCGGTGGATGAATTGGTTATTATTGACTCACAAAATGATGCAGACAAACTTCTTGACTTTGTACCTTAGTAGCCAACGATGCTCTACACCAGAGGTTCCCAGACATATTTCTCATAGACCACTTTCAAAATTTAGCTGGTTCCGGTGGACCCCCTTCAGATACATTTCTACCATATTGTAACTTGTACGTAGACCCCCTTCGAGTCTTCCGTTGACCCTTGGGGGTCCACCTGGACCACTTTGGGAACTAATGCTCTACACCTTCTAGGATAAGAACATAAATAGAAAGAAAATATGTTCACTCTAAATAAACTAGTTAGGTACCTTAAAAATAAAAAAAATCTAAATAGGGTTGGTACGCACGTTGCACTGTTAGCAGCTTTAATGCTTACTAGTGTAATACTGTTCAGCCTTACAGCTGCTACGCTGCGCGAGCAACAGCCAAAGCAACAATTCAACGGTTTTTTAAAGTTAAAACTGATTCTGTAAAGAACATTATTGTTATTGTACGTGGAAATATTCCGGCCAACTGCGGTTTGTATCCAAATTGCTATTGAATTGGTAGTCTCTTAATACTGGTAATTTATTTTCAATCTACAAAACGTGTGTTATTTCCTTTCAAAGTGTAACAAAAGAATTGTTTCTATAATAAAGGAACAATTATTATTGCTGTGTCGAAGTTTGATCGCAATCGCGAACAGTAAGTGCTTTACAAAGTGAAAGATTTCAACTAGTGATATATTATAATTGCTGTGGATAGTTCCAGCCTTTTCCGAGCTCACTGAAACAAATGAAGCCTATTTTTCAGGCTGTTTAGATGGTTGAATGACTGCTAGCAAAATGTATCGGTAAGACTATGAACACGGGAATTGATTGTGTCGTTGTGTTTAATAATATTATATGGCCAATAAGGCTACGTATTGGGGGTAAAGATAATATGGTCAGACCAAGGGCGGATCAAGCTTTCAAGTCAGGGGGGTCACATGTTTGAAGTCTAGTCGGGACAGGCTCCTATTCGATTACAATAATAAATACTGTACGATCAATGCGATTAGAAAAATTATCTGTGGTCGACCTAGAACCAGCCCGGGGGGGGGTCATGACCCCAATGACCCCCCCCCCCTGGATCCGCCCTTGGGTCAGACCCAATTCAAACCTTATTATATATCCATCGTATGAAGATATATGAAACAACAGTTTTATTGTGAGATATAAGGAATAGGTAGTTTCCGAGACATGTGCTGACACCCGACGTTGAAAGTAACGTGGTCGACTGGTCTTGTACCATTTTACTATCTTCTTTTAAAATCTTTACTTGTTCGTATACGTATAGATATTGAGGGGCTCGTAGCTCCATAGCTACCGCGCAGATCGATCGATCTGCGAGGTTAAGCAGCGTTTGACACGGCCAGTTCTTGGATGGGTGACTATTTATTACACATCGAGATGCCTCCGTGCCTCAGAAAGCACGTTAAACAGTTGATGCCGAAAGTCCTATAACATTGTTACGGGTGTTAGTAGCCCATAAAGTCTGATAATCAGTTTAACCATATTGTACCTCAGTGTCTCCCAGTAATTGGGTGGCGGAGGTCAGAAAGCAGTCGCTCCGTGTAAAATACTGATATTTAGCCACAACCAGTTAGATTGAAAGCCGACCCCAATGTAGTTGGGAAAGAGGTTTGGCAGATGAGGTACCTACAGAAATTGTAACATAAAATCTGTTTCGTATCAATTTGACGGCACGGTTGGCGCAGTGGCTAAGTGATTAGCTTTATACGGTAGGTGTCGCAGGTTCGATTCCAACAAATATTTTATTTCGGATCTGGTTGTGTGTATATGTAACATGTATATTTGTAAACTGTACCCACGACATTTGTGGGGCATCGTTAAAAAAAAGAGTAATAAACCCTGTTACTCTGATATGAGTCTTCAGCGCGATGTTGAAGACAACTCGCGTCTTTAAAGTGCATAACATTCTGTAATATAGTAAACACGCGACTTAAGACTTATCCTGCTTTCCTAGCTAACAGAAATAGGTTAAGTTGTTATGTTAAAGCACGTAGGCAATAGATTCTCGACGAGACAACTTGTTATTCCTTGTTATGCAGATCGTGATCTCGCAAGTACACTTGTACATCTGACCCTAACGACGTTAGTTCATCTTACATTATCGGTATTTCTCCAAAGTATTAGTACCGAGAGAAAAATAACACTATCATTTGACGGCACGGTTGGCGCAGTGGTTGAGCGATCGACCACTGCGCTACATGTCGCGGGATCGATTCCCGCACGAAGCAAATATTTGTATGATTTACAGATAGTTGTTTCGGGTCTGGTTGTGTGTGCATGTGACATGTATGTTTGTAAACTGTACCCACGATACAGGAGAAATCCTAGTGTGGGGCAACGTTTTATTTAAGAAAGATCTAAGTAAACATAGAATACTGTACGACATACTATGAGGTACTCCAAAATTATCTTTTCGTTTTGGGCAACAAATAGATATAATATTCTTTCATTAGATTTTATACAATGATCAGGATCTTTTATATTTTGATCATATTCTACCAATCCATCATCTGTAATCTATGATCTAATACTATGGTTATAGGGATTGGACATATTAATTCGATGGATTATAACTGAACCGCCATCTTGGTTTTAAAAAGTGAAGGTTACAATAGTTGAAAGAGAGAAAAAAAAAACAATAGGTACAGTTTTTGAAAAGGAAACAGTTTAAAAATATAATTCAAATTTAAAATCTCACTTCTTATGATAAACGTCATTAGATTTTTCCTCATTTTCGTAACAGGAAAGATACAAACATAAAAACATCTAAACGGTACAAAATTCTATGTATCAATGAATTATGTTTAACTATTATAATATCTGTGCGTACAATACAATATGCTGAAGAATGTGAACACTGGACACCCGAAATCATTCAAATTACAAGTAATTGTAGGAGAGGCTGTGGAACAACTTACACTGTGCTGTAGGGCTGCCCAAACTTAGTTAACTAAGTAACGACTATCGTTATACCATTTACAATTAATGATTAAACGAACTTACCTGTAAGTGAAGTTCTATCATCATTATACGAAGCGACTCGTCCGAAGAGATTAGTAACGCACATTACACATGTAATGTTACCACGTTTGGAGTGAAGTTACGAGACCTAAGAATACCTATGTGAGATTTAAAATTATTTCCGTGGGTCGGCTAGTACGCTGTAGGAGTGAACATAATGCCCCACGAAAACATAAATTACAAAAATAATACACTATTCCAAGACCAAAGTTCACCGCAATTACGCGTCACGTTAATTAACGTACTTACTGCCTACATTACGTGATCCGATCAAAATAAAGGTAGCAGCTGCGTGACAGCCCTGCGTGTTCCTTGTGCCGTCCAAATTATACGTAATGACAGCTAGCAGCGAGATGTTTTGAATCTATTAACGTTATGAATGTTATGATACGGGTCGACGCCTCGCCTCACTGCGATGTGAACTTACACAGAAAGTTGTGTAGAAAACCTTGCTATTTAGATAGTTTAAAATATGTATATAGCAGAGGCGCGGCCGTGCACAGAGTTTTTATACAGGGTAGGCAGATTTTTTTTAAAGCTTACTTACCAATAATACCTACTGCATGTTGGTATTTGTTCGTCGTCTTGTCGATTAAATAATGATGTACCTATGTGATATCCTAACTACCTATCCTACTAATCCTACTTCCTATCCTATCCTATCCTATCCTATCCTTCCTATCCTTCCTATTCCTACTAATATTATAAATGTGAAAGTTTGTGAGGATGGATGGATGGATGTTTGTTACTCTTTCACGCAAAAACTAATGAAAGGATCTGGATGAAATTTGGCACAGACATAGAATAGCACATAGGCTACATTTTATCCCGGGAAAACGCGGGCAGGACATAGTCTTATAATAAAAAATTATCTGAATTATGTAGGGTAGGCAGTGTCTTTTTGTATTTATGCACCGCACGCCACTGGTACATAGTATCACACTTGGAAGAGTTGTACCATCGTACACACAAACTTCGCTGTTAACAATCTATCGGGTACAATTTCGAAGAGTTAACATACAAAAAACCCACTAACAGGCCAGTGAGGCAGTTTTAAATTAAATCATATTTAATACAAATAAATTTAAAATCAATATGCACTGTTTTAATAAATGGATTAAATAGTAAAACGTTATGACTAACATTTAATCTGTAGTAGCAGTAGACAATACCTGTTTCTAGACATCCCAGAAATACTGAGTAAAACATTAGAACCAATGAAACTTGTAACATGATAGACATAAAGTGTATCGTGTAGTCTTCAGGCAGTATCTAAAGTCGGATCCATTGGCGTCTAGACCTATATGAGTGCGGCCCGAGGCTACCAGCCTGGAATATTTGCCCATTTGTTAACAGATACCAGATGAGTTGGTAGCCGACTTTAAAATATGACGTTTAAATTTAAATGTAACATATCTAATGGGTTTCCATAGTTTGCTATTGAACTTACCAAAAAAGATAACTATTAACTCGATTGATGACACATACCTGTAACAAAAATACATATTTGTAGTTAAATATAATTCATTGATGCAACTTTAACATTTAATTCATTCTTCTCTATAAAATTACAACGACTAACATTTACAAGCGTTTCTATGGCCACTGCCTATACGAAGACCACACCGAACCACACTAATACTATTAATTATCAAACATAAACAACTGCGACACTAATAATCTTTGCAGATAAACTTGATTCACAATATCATGCCTTCCGAGAATTTATTCCATTTGAACATAATCCAATACAAACTGCTCGCAACAGGAATTCTAAAAGTAAACCCCTTAACCCATTATTAGCTCACAAGACTTCATCTCACCAACATGCCGATAAAAATCGTAATTAAAAAAACTGCACCAAACTATTATGTAGTTGCATACCGCATAATCCGGTCTACCGCAAAATGACTAGAAAAAATTAATACGAACATGTGCCATCCATTACTGGTGTACTACCCAATGATGTTCTACGAAGATTAATAAAACCAGGAATGGAAGGTGTAGTTATAGATAGTTTTTGAACTAGTATAGGATAAAAACTAGTTAGTGTAAATTTCCAGCCAGTGTTGAGGTGTCAGTGTTAATTTATAAGCTCAGGCGTAAATGGCGGGCAGATTAATATTGTCCATTGTGGGGAGGCGATTTATCAACTAGATGATGATAATGCGGGAGATACGGCAGCGGGGAAGATAAACTATGTGGAGAAAGACTTTAATATGCTCGATAAATTCATAGATATTAAAAATGATAGTGGTTTACACTGTTTAAAGGTGTATTTATCAGTTGATAGAAATCATGTCGCGACAGACGCGTTAGCTTTTTTAATCTGTTAATCATCGACGCGTGACCGCTATTATATTATATGTGTTGTATGGCAACCAAAGAACAAGGAAGATGATGCAGAATATAATATTTTTCCAGGATAGAAAACGATAAACATGAGCAACTCAGAGCTGGGAATAAGTCTTGAAAATGAATTAGTAAAGATATCTAAAGACGATAAAACTAGAAAAATGCGCGATAAAGATATTGCAAAGCAAACATTTATTACATTTAATAAAAAAGAAAACATAGATAAAGAACGCATTGCAGTCAGGTTCACATTGTTCGGTGTAATACATTAACATAATAGTTTAGACTCTATCCTTAAACTAGGTCTAGCCTGTATCTCAAGAAATCATCATCCATCAGCAACATCAATCAGATATACCTAAAAGTGTAATACTAATTAATAATAGATCAGTACTACACTGTTGCTAAGAGACACTTTTTCCGCAGGCGCCACACGACGTCAACGTCTGAGCTTATAGCCGTAGATCTCACTCAGCGTTTTTCCCGTCAGTTCGCGCATAATTCGACGCAGACGCATCTACAAGTCAATCGTTCGGTATTTATCATTCTTACAGACATAGCAGTTATTATACATGTCGACACTGAATGATTGACGGCGATTTGTTGCAACAATTCTGTATTTATAGTGTGTATTAAGTGTAGAAAAATACCAAGGTGTGTGTGGTAAAAGCACAGAGTAATCAACACTGTAGATAATTGGTAAAACTAATCAGTTACATAATAACCCGCTCCAGTGTAAATATGGTCATGTGGGAACAATAAAGTTTGTGTAACTTAAGATTAAACATGATTCATTATTTTATTATTTTTGCTGAATTTTATAGTACAGCGATGGTAGCAGTGAAGCAGTGATAGCCTAGCAGTGGAACGATAGCCTTTCAGCTAGAAAGATGTAAGTTCGAACCAAGGGCGGATCCAGCTTTCAAGTCAGGGGGGGGTCACATGTTTGAAGTCTAGTCGGGACAGGCTCCTATTCGATTACAATAATAAATACTGTACGATCAATGCGATTAGAAAAATTATCAGTGGTCGACCTAGAACCAGCCCAGGGGGGTCATGACCCTAATGACATCCACCCTTGGTTCGAACCTAGGTCGCACGTCTTACTCCAAATTTTCGTAAAGTGCGCATCACATCACATTTGATTATCACTTGATGAAAATTGCACACCTGAAAGGGCTCCATGAGGTTCTACAGGGTTTTTGTAGTTCACCAGCCTGCACCAGGCCAGCGTAGTGAAGGCCTAACCCTTATATCTTATAGTACAACTGCTGCTTCTCCACCAATTTTAACTTAATTCACAATGGTGTCAAAAATACTTATAAAACTCAATACGTAAAGCAATCAGAACATCTAAATTCCAATGAGTATCTCCGATAACGTTTTAATAAAGACACCAATGACTAATCAGTCTCCATGAGATGAATATCATAAACTTCCACCATATTTGGACATGGTCAAGATAAGCATCTGATTCTATTCATCATGCTGAACATTGAGAGTCAAAGGTCACTCTAGCTATACAAATGTGTTAGAAGCGCAGTGAGTAATAATATATCAGTTTAGGAGCGAGAGACAAAATGTTTTTTTTCTTCAAAATCAATGTCAATTTTTTTTTTACACCCCTTTTTCACCGATGCCGTTATGGAGTCCCATGTAATCGGCGGCAAAAAATTCAAATATCACTTTGCCTGATCAAACCTATGACTTCAAACTAAACAGCCGCATTTGCAACCACTAGACAGCCAGTCCTGGTGCTAATTTTACACGTGCCAAACAATCGTATACTGGATGTGTTCGATTACTCGTCGGTATCATCACGACAAGCATGACAATGAGGGACCACACGTATACAAGTATTTATGTAACGCACGATCGTTTATTGTTTAATAATTAGTTTGGTCACTGTTGCAAACATACATTTCGTTAATTGTCTGATTTCCTTAAAGTGTTCGCTACATTTTCGTTATGAATTACATATTTTTGTTTTGTGAAGTACAGGGATCCCGGGTCTAAAAATTATTACCACTCTTTACGAATACAATACAACACAAAAAGGTGTGCTTTCTGTCGAGACACCGAAGAAAAGCTCAAAATAATATTATGAAATATATTAAGTACATAAATATACATTCAACATATACATAATATCTTCATAACCACACTCTTTATTAACATCATCACGGCACGATTGACACAGTGGCTGATCAATTGGATTCCAGTGCTACGAGTTGCAAGTTCAATTCCTGCACGAAACTAATATTTTTATGGACTAAAGATAGTTGTTCCGGGTGCGGCTGTGTATGGACTATGGTAAGTTTTATGTTTGTAAATATTATCCACGATTCAAGACAATTTCTAGTATGGGATAAATTTGGACCAAGCGAATAATATAATTTGGACAGAATGACATACATCTGTCTCACTCTAGTCAGATTGTCTTAATATTTTTGACTGACCTTATCATCTGTCTCCATGTCTCCTGTAGAGATAACATTAATCGAACCCTGACCTCATTTGTATAGAATTAAAGCTATATCATTGTCACGTGTGAGTACAAATCGATCGACCTACATGGTATATGATTAAAAGTTAAAACTCAATTCTAAGAAATTTTAACTGTTCAAGGTGTTACGAAGAAACAGTTGAATACATACTAGTATTATTTATTCTGTGGCAATATTACCGAGAGAATTGTTAATATGTGGCCCTACACAACACCTACTGAATATATTTATTGTTCTATCTAGTGACTCATTGATTTTGGGGCAAGAAAAGACTATCTTTTCGGCTCTGACGATGATGAGAATATCAGAATGTTCTCCCACGGACCAAGTAAAAAGCCCATTACTGCTAGCTACGGGCCTCTTTCCAGATTGAGTACGGTATGTAAGGCCTTAACCCAACACAGCATGGAGCAGGTTGGCTGACTACACACACCATCGAAACGAGAACTTTACAACTTGTGATCCGCATATGAATTTGAGAAGTCAAAGATGCAGGATAGGTTCGATCTCAGATCTTCTTGCGTGGAAGTTCACTCGCTAGGCTGTTCTTGCTCTCAGGAAAAATACTGGAAAATCAAGATTTCAAAATATAAAGTTCGATATCTTATATTATCTATTTCAAAGAAGCTAGAGATCATTACGTTATATATTTTTTATGAAAGCAGCTAACTTAAAGACATAGGGACTATTACTGAGGTTAGACAGGAAGCAGGTTCGATTTGTCGTTTCTGTAATTCTTGAACAAACAGATATAAATTATTATTTTTGTAACAATAATTTATTATAAACAGTAAATTAACAACATAACATAAAAAGCTTGCGTGTGTTGCAACTCAGATGAAATTAAAACGAAGCCGCAGGCACAGTGCTACAAATTGCGCAGGAGTTGGACAAAAACATGTTCTCATTTATATCGCCGTTTTATTTCCAAATAATTATAATGCTGAGCACTGTGCGTGTTGTCCGCCAGGGGATGAGAAACTGCCGTGTTTTATAGCCATCACTCAAGAATGTTATATTAGTAGGAAAGATAACAGGAAGTATAAGCAGAACAAGTAGATTTTTATTAATTTAAACAATATATTTCAGTTTATTACCACATTATTTCAAAACAACCTTTACTTAAACTTAGTTTAACTTCCAATGTTAATCCATAACCATCGTTTAAGGTCTGAATAAAGGCGTATAGGGAGCCAGGTAGACGAGCCCGAGGCGGCCAGCAGCTATGTCGGCTAATTAGACGATCCGAACCGCAACTGATCGTATCGACGACTTGCGTGTGCGCCGATTGCCTGCAACTCCGCGTATTTGTGTTCTTTTTGCCTGTTTAGGTTGCTGTTGGGCATTGAATTGAATCTTAAGTAGCAGTCTAATACCTAGCTATGAAATTAAGGCTGGTTACGTTTTGTTAATCGTGAAGCTGCGTGTGATTGCAACGAGTGGCTCTTTTACACAGCTATATAATTTAAGTGAGGCGTTTTATTATCTGATAACTGATTTGCAGGAATTAGTAAATCGCTAGTAATAGTACTTATAGTAGATACTATAGTGCACACTACCAATGTAAATATATTATAATATTCATAAATCTTTGGCAGGAGTTATGAGTCATATTTACCAGGTCACAATCAATTAATCTTAAGCTTCTTTTTTGGAGCCACCCGTATTGAATAAAAATCTGCAAATATACATGTATAACAGATTTGACCTCAAGGATTATACGCCTCGGGCGGCAAGCGGCCGCCGGCGCCAGCGCTACTGATACAATACAAAACTGAAGCGATAGTATTGTGTATTTAACGGTTTCTTTTAAAAATCTTGACAGACACAGAACGGGGTTGATCGTAAAATCATCATAATTTTAAAAGAAATTTACACTGGCGCCTCCGGACAAACTGCGCTGTTCACTGTGTTGACTGGTGAAACTACCTTTCTCAAGGAAGGAGCTCAGATATGTATATAGAGAGTAAGACAATCTATTCCTTTACTCACACTGAAACAGTGTCCCGTTGGCAATAGCGCATTATCGTGAGTTAATTATGGGCTGAATCCATTAGCGCTGGTTATCTGCGATGGCATACGTGTACTTATTCACTGTCATCGGCATTGCTAAGTAGATACCAATCTAATATCAGCTGTAAAATTGCAGAGATGGCGCTTTAGGGAATGTCTTTCAGAAAATGCCAAGAAGTCTACATCATTGGTCTAATTAATAATTAACTGGTGTCGAATAATGTTATTTGTGTTTATAAAAAATAACTGATTGCTATATCTTACTCGTTACCTAATTGAACTGTAAGCAATACTACCCATCCCGGCATTGTTTTTGATTCAATAGATACCTGGAAACCTCAAAGTTAAGATAAGAAAAAAAAAAAAAATTATTCATGTAGACCAGTTCAAGGCACTTATGAATAGTCAGACTCTAGTTGCCACGTCCCAAAGTGTTGTTTTCCTATGGAGAAGAACGGGCAAGAAATTCCATGGTTACTCTTATCAAAACAATACCAATTCGTCCGGTCAGCGACCAATTACGATATCAAAACAATATCGCATTTCTATCGCCCAACATCGTGAATACTGCCGTCCCCGCGGCACTACCATCGATCACCAATTCGCAACGGTTGTCACCCACGTGATTTACGCGCGACGAGCTGACGCAATCACCACCAACAGCTTGTATGGGAAATTAATTTCATTTTAATTTAGAACTTGAGTGATAATATTGGGATCGTAGTTGCCCTGTTGCCTCATACTTTGTGTTCTTTCATGGTTGATATTTAAAATTATAGATTTGATACAGACAAATTTTGAGAACGGTGCCCTTTAATCTCATTTCTTTCAGTGGTTGTCATAAGAAACGGGTAAGTATTATAATCAATATCAGAATGATCATCTGTGGAGTCGGCAGGAGTTATCCACATTCGAATAGCTTATTACAAGTTGAAAGATAAGCAATGGTGATATCCAGTCTGAGAAATTCATACCAAAATCTATTTTGAAATCAGACTTTTGCAGCGATATCAAAACTCAACTTATTAGAAATTTAAATAAATTTATTTCATTTTTCAGTCTCCAAAGACCTTCCTTTTTTTACTCTGGGTAAAAGGGTAAATTTCTAAGGACCTTGTTAAGAAATCTAAGGGAACAGAACACATTTAAATCTAAAACGCCTGCTGACTGCCATCTCATTCGTGGCTTTCCCTATCATCTTGTTGTCTGAGAGATAGGAGATCAAACTTTTGTGTTGGATTTACATATTCTTTACTGCTAAGGTACATCGTATTACTATATCTACTGTTAGTTAAAATAACATGGACATGTTAAACCAAAAATCAAAGTTTGACCCTCATATTAAAACTGAACATATTCAAACATTTCTTCTCAGCCTCGGGTCCAGTTTACCTGTAACTATTAACCTCCGCTTCGGGTCCAAACCCTGGCATTATGCGCCATTACGCGTCTACGGAGATTTATGTGCGTTTAGTTTCGGCACCGGATGGAATGTATTATAATTGTTTACTATAATCTCCAAGATCTTGGGAGTCATGTTTTTCCACTAATGTTAAATTCAAGAATCTGTAGCAACTGTCGACAATCTTGTATGAGAGACTTGTATGACGATGTTAAAAAGTTATGTAGACTTTAGAAACAGTTTAGTAAGAGTTTCGATTTGGCCTCTATAAATGAGAGAGCAAATTCAATGTCTCCAAAACTCCGAACTAGAGTTACAAATGGGTACCTACCTATTTATCAAAACTCTTTCTCTAAATGCTTAAAAAACCTTATCATAAACATTGGAGGACTAAACCTAGCGCAATGTGCCACCTTCTCATCATCTTCAACCTTCCCGGGTTAAAGACTTCCGATTTCAAGTCCCGGTTTCAAGTGAATTATATATTAAGCTCATTTAACATATAATTCACTTGAAATCGGGACTAGCCTCAGCTAGAGTACACCATCGTCGATAGCGGTCAGAGGCGAGCCTATCAAGCATAAAAATACTGTCAGTTTTACTTTATTAAAGAAACTGCAAAATTCGAGGAATTTCACATAGTAACCATACTGGGCTGACAATTTAGTTCCAAACACGGCTACTAATTAATGCACATTAGTAAAATTAATTAAGAGAATATACATCCCATTTCTCTGCAGTGTGCAACTTATCTCAAATCTTAATTCTCTGCACATAACGTATTTAAAATGTTCGTTCGCTTGTTTTTGCAGTAACATGCGCATTTTATATCAATAATTAGGAGCCCAGTGGGCGGCGGTGTGCTCGGTGGACAAAATATAAAATGCTGGTCAAATTAAACATTGGTTTTACAGTAGGCAATTAATAATGTTTCTTATGGATCCGATTGAAGTGTTCTTAGTGGAAGTTTTTGTTTTAAAAAATAAAGTAAGTATGTAAATTAATATAACTTTGTTTCTTTTTTGCCTGCGTCAAATATAGCTTTTATTGATTCTCGTCAGGTTCAATTTTAGCTAACCTTTTTTAAGTATAAGCCTATTTTGTATCCCATTGCTGAGTAAAGACCTAATTTACATTTAGCTAAGTTACAATAAAGTCTAAAACTAATAAGTCGTTTCTAGGTAACGGCGTGCGCTTCTATAACAAATTACCTAAAACTATCACCGATCTCACTGGTAACAAGTTTAAATCTTATGTTAAATCCGTTCTAATAAAGAAAGCCTATTATAAAGTCAATGACTACGTTGATGATAGAAACGTATGGCGTTAATTATCTTCTGCACATGTGGCTTCCCTGGTGACTAGTTGTTTCTAATCCCCACAATCTAGTTGTGGTGTTTTCTGCATGACTAGACATTTGTATCTTATGTGTACTTTATTTTATTTTATTGTATTACATTTTTTTTTCTTCTTTTTTTTACATAACATTGTTATACATTTTTGTTTAACAAACAAAGACTTGAACATTTTATTTTGAAAATGTTAATTTATTTGATTTTATTATTTTATATAGTAGTCCTTGTATGTCATGTAATGTAATATTGCATTGTAAGAGTATTTTCTATTTTATTTTGTTATTATAAATTGCTTCAACTCATTGTAAACCAATATTTTTAAAAGAGTATCCATGGAGTTTCTTGGCGGTCTCTTCTCCATAGGACCCACCCACTTTGGAACCGTGCGCCTAGATTCATAACGTTTTAAAAGTGCCTGCAAAGGCCCATTTGAAATAAAAAACTTTGATTTAACTTGACAATAAAAAAAAATACCCGACTAAAGAAGTAATGTTTTTTTTTTCAATCAATTCATATTTAATACTATTAAATAAATATAATGGTTATATGAAATGTTGAAAATATGTATCTATATTATTAATATTTATGAAAAATATAGTTATATTTATTAGTAACTGCAATATAGTTTGTATCTAGATTATAATTCAATTAACAAACAAAACTCTACGATATTCTTACAAGATATACTTTGTGTTAGATTTAAGAATCTCATACAACCAGTTTGTCTGTTAACATAAGTCGATAGCAGTGTATCACTATTAGACGTAATAATATCATTATTTATTAATACTGCTGTGGCCAGGTGCACTCCTTATGAGTTGAATGCACTGACGTTCTATATCATACACAAGTACCTATTACATGTACACCTCGTTATTAGTACTTAGAAGAAAAAACAAATAAGTTTTAGGAATATGGCTTATATATGTATATAAGTGCGCCGCCGAGAATTAAGTCATGCTTGGTATTCAGGTCGAGCAAAATTTTGTAGGACCATCGGCATTTCAAAGTGTGTTCAGTAGATGGCAATAGGATCGCCTCTGTTACATGAGATTAAACAACAGTATTAGGGAAAGACCCGGGTACGTCTTAAAACTGCGGTCAGACACCAGAGGACTGGCAGCAGCGTCCTCTTACTAATCGGTGAGCCACTGCGATCCCCAAGCAAGTGGGGATTATGGTAAACCCCCCCCCCCCTTGGGGGAGGCCTTCGTTCAGCAGTGGACGTTTTCTGGCTGATGATGATGATGATGATTAGGGAAAGATGGCTTTATACCAGTAGTATTGCGTAACTCTGTGTTTCTAAGTTATCTATGTTCCTTTGTGAAATTCCCACAATAAGTTAAGGCAAAAGCATTAAAGTTACAGTGCGCTCAGCCAGTCTCACATTCCCAGCTGGAATGCCTCCCCGTCAGGCGCAGGAGCAATAGTTATCAATCACTAAACAATAGATTGCCGATTGGAATATTTCGAGGCGCATAGAACTAGCACAATCGATCGATTCAGTTTGTGACGCTGACTGACACTCGGCTTTCTGCGCAATGTCACAGGTTCCATTCTCGAACAGAACAAATATTTGTATGGCCTATTGATTGTTTTAGGTCACATACACACTATACGTGTATATGTGAGATAATCGTAACTATCCTAACTTTAATATTATTAATGCGAAAGTAAGTTTGTTTGTTACCTTTTCACGCCTAAACCACTGAACCGATCATCCTGAAATTTTGCATATACGTTGTCAGGTATACAGAAATGGACATAGGGTACCTTTCATCCCGAAAAAGTACTGTTCGCGAGGAAAACAACAATAAAGAACGGCGCCACGTGTCTTTCAAAAGCAGAGTACAACCCAAATTGATTGTCAAATTCTAAATTAACGCGAGCGAAAGCCGCGGGCATAAGCTAGTAAGTTCATAATTTGTACACACGATACATGAGAAATCATAGAGAATCAAGCAAAGTTATAGGACGATCATTATTATTGCCAGTAACATTATTATTAGATAAGCAACTTAAAGATAAGCTTCCTATTCAGAGATAAAGTTTCTAGAGATTATTCATTAAAATACCGAGCTACGTGTCTAAAATCAAGCCTTGGTTTTAACAATTTTCTCAACATAATTAATTTCCATTCCATTAAAATATTTGTTGCTTTATCTTTTCTGCATCAACCCACGTATCCACTATGCAATTACAAGTTAAGCAGTGAGAATCTGACATAGAAAGTGGATGCGCACGCGCAACTGGACGCGTACCGGCGGCGCTCGCCTTATGAAGGCGTGCGGGCAACATTGCTGCATAAAAATGTACGCTATTTCCTAAAGACGCACCTCATTTACGTTAGGACTTGGAGGTGTTAGAGTCAGATTCTCTTGGAGGAGGCAATTCTTCAGCTTATTGTTGACTTAGGGATCCCTTGAAGAAATTCAGAGAACTATATTGAACAGCCGAATTCATGAAGAACGCACTACCATTTACAAGATTTAGGCAATCCATTTATCAGTTGTGTGAATAGTGAACAGTGTTTATAGTATGTGAGTGAGTGAGTGAGTGTATCATTCGTGAGCTGTTCATTGAATACCTACACATACCTACTTATATCATAGAATCCTTTATCCATTTCGTAAGACACTCAAGCGGAGCTCATGATTATGAAATCGTCTTTACAGTTATTTAGACATACATTTATACATATGTCATATGAATACCACAATGGTGGATTTAATGTTTTATAATAAACTCTTCATTTAAATCACTTAAAACAATCCCTTTCTTACAAAAGATACTCATGCTTTGATATCATGATTAGTTTAATCGATTTAGCTGTCAAACTTCGGCACATAGGCGATGAAGTTGACAAGAATGAATGTCTACGCTTAATAATAATTGGTTCAAAGAATATATCTTACAGAATAGTGATGTTACATCCAACTTATTTTCACTCCTGGCTCCATGTGTACCAGCTCAGTACGTCCACGTAAGTGAGCGTGGATGACAGGCCACGGCTTGACGTGACGGGAAGCGGAGGGAGCTGACAGAATGCTCACTGATCTTAAAGGTAAATTAGAAAAACTGGTTGCGTATGCAGTGCGAAAGCGTTAGAGAATACTTTATATTTTTGTAAGATTATGAGGGGGTAAGTAGGTACTTTGTTGCGTATTACGTTGACTGGAGTTTTATCAAAAACTAATATTACAATCATGTTGACTGTTACTGGCCGCAGTATGAGAATAATGCCCGCCAGATGGCAATAGGCTCGCTCCCTATTACATGGGACTCAAGATGTGGGTGTGTAACAGTAGGTACCCCTCTGCCTAACCCTTTGATGTCTACTGGCGTGATACTATGTAGTTTTGCAGTCCAGGTTTAAGTTCTGCTTATTCCATAGCACTTATGCTCAGAAGCCGATTTGCTATAATTCTTATGTTAAACTAAGTATGCTTTAATACATTGAATTTAATTGATTGAATTGTTTGGTACTAAGGTTTCCAAAAAAATAATATTTAGTCTTCTATACGTAGTTCTCAAATACTTCTAGAAGACTGCTTTAGGAACTAATCGTGCAAATATATATAATTGTTTATAAATTCTAATATCTTTGCTACCGTATAGATTGCAGTTTCTCTGACATTTTCAATTTCAACCCGCTTATAAAGTTTTGATCAATTCCATGTTTTTCAATCCACCAAGTATCGGAATTGATATTTAAATTGGCTCGCGAAGCCAGAGCTACTAATTTAACAGGCCGGGCGGTGCTTCAGAAGTTCCAATGGCCAATGTCCCACGATATCGGATCGAAACCTAATCCCGGCGAGCACCAGTTAATGCGCAGGAGTTTCACTTGCCGTTTACATACATTACAACTGCAATGGAGTAACGTCCGGTCAGGGCTGGCCGGAATATGTAACAAGTTGGGAATGTGAATAAAATGTTACAAATGTAAATATGAATAAAATGTCTCTAAATTTGTAAATGATTGAATTTAGTGTTAAAGAGAGTGTCAGAGATTGACAAATGCTTGTCTAGAATAGTTTATGTAAAATACGAATCATTAACAACTTTAGATATGGGTCAAATCCCAAAATAGGAAATTACTCGTCTCGAAAGTTTGGAAAGACTTAGAGCTACAGATTTCGGCACGAGTCGGGAGCCGTACTCCTGCTACAGACATAGGTACTGCTGAAACACTGCACAGTATCCGCGCATGAGTAACACACGCGGATAGTGTACAATATTAGATAATCGACGACTATCTAATACTATACTAATTGTTTTCCTTCCTCCAATCACAACTATACATCTCACTTTCTATAAACCAACGCAACAGCCCTACATCTACGCAATCGATAGCAACGAGTAGAAACATTTCGCGTTATCCATTTACGGCAGGCGGGGCATGTAATTAAAGATTATTTAATTTGCACATACACTAGTACATAATGTCCTACATAATGCAAGCTAGCCCGTGTGTGCTGCTCACCTAATTATAACCTAACTTGGCTAACTAGCAGCGCGTTAGGAGACGAGAAAACGTTTGTTTTTTAATTAGGGAGTTCTGCTTATGTCGATGGCGTGTTAATTTGTGTAAATATCTTCGCTAGTATTATGGAATTTAGATCTGTAGCATAATTAAGTTTGATAGGCCTAAAGGTTTCTGGAACTTCATGCTTAAAGTTGAGTATTTTGTTACTGACATTGACTTTTAAATAGAAGATATTTTATGATCGTAAAGGCCTTTGATATTATGAGGAACCTTTATTATCACCGGTCGCTGTTTTGGCATGTTCAGTACTAATAATTAACATAAATCGTAGACCATTATTCTCAAGTTAAAAGTGATCGACAAATCGATTTGTATCGCCTAAAGCGAGACTTCCATATAAGCATTGTTAATGATCTGCTGGACCAGTTCCTTCACTAACGAATCTGAATTAAACACTTTTAATTGATGTTTTTTTTAATACTTGTGTACCGAAAAATTAATTTTGTGAATTCATTAGCCGCGTAACGGCTATAAATATTAACGCACCTATCTTAATATTTTTATATGTACTTATAGGATACTTTTTGCGCCATTTGTCATTTCAGCTACTGGACAAACTGGCTGCGGATTTGCTGGCTCGTTGGAGACTAAAAAGATTAGGAAATAGGTAATTTTGTACTAACTTAATAATCTTGCTAATAATAATAATGCAGCCTGAATTGAGGGAAAAAGGATTAATAAAAACTCGAAGAGGGTTAGATACTAGAACATATATGTATCAGTAACCTAGGTAAGTAGGTAATGACTTAAGTACTTAGGTACACATGAAGAGCCCTCAGGAATGTAGTTAGGTATCTAAATAGGTGTCTCATTACGAGTTTTATGATACACGCTGAGCTGATTACGTTCTCGTAAAATTATTATGTAATTTATTATGTAGAGCTCTACATAAAAAATGTAAGGATATTGACATAAAATGACAGGTTTCATTTTAGGTAGGTAAGGAAAGAGAAAATAAGAAAATGGTACGTATTACATACACTAAATAGCAAAGAGAAAAAAACAGGCTTTTCTTATAATACGACGGGCATGTTTTGTTCGGGAATGTTCTGTTGATCGGAATAGATATCATGAATATTCAAAGCTAAAGGAGCATTTTATTGTCGCTGAGAAACATTTCGATAATAATTTAAAAGCCGATCCACTGTAAAGCGAATTTGCATTCTACTAACTACTGGTAATAACATTTTACGACACAAGCGCTCCTGCGGCCAATAGCAGAACTAAAACGTACAAAACTCCGACTCCCGATCACAGATGGCGTTATTTAAAATAACTGCACTAACCCTTAACGGGATCGAATTAAAAGTAATTGCAGTGCGGTCGGGTTCCGTCCATATTTTCATTTATTATCGTTTTTGCTGCTTTCTCGCTTCGGTTTCGCAATAACAGTGCAAAACCGGCCATTTTGTGAGCAATAATAATTATAGTCCATTGTTATTGTACATTTAATTTGAGTTAGCGTGTTAAATGCAATGAGCGAACCACGGGGGATTATTGTTAATTTCTCAATTATTAAAATGAGTGCCGTTATGAGTTGTATGTCATAACTAATGTATGGAAATGTGATATTTATTTAAATGATTCACTTATGTACTCACTATTATTGTTATTCCGCGCTTATGGGCGTGAACAGGACAATTTATAGAGCAAGGATTTTGAACCCCTACCTAGATAGGTAACATAAATATATTTGAACTGACGTCTAGAACAACTTTTAACAAACGCCCACACAATGTCCCTTTGTATTAAAATTTAATAATAAACATTGTTTTCGACCATGAATTTAGAACAAGTCTCAGCCTAACCCCACTTTCTATTAAGTTATTAGAAGTCTTTTTGTACACAACAACCTGTGATTGCATAGTTCTGTCACAAGCAGGAAGCAGAACATAACACTAGATACTTACTAAACCAATTTTCATACCCTTTAGCTCTCACAACAAAGTGTTATCTAATAACCAGGACACCATATAATTTTATAAGTTTACTCACACACTAAAGCAAGACAAATAACAACTTCGAACACTATGAAAATAATAATAATAGAACTCCGACACTGAAAATTGTTCCAGCTTCCGCCAAACAAAAGGTTTATGCCAGAGGACTCCGTACTTTACTGCCTGAAGTTAAAGTTGATAATGTGGATAAATTGATGAACTCGGGTGACATATTGCAGTAAATGGACCCGGAAATGACATTTTGGACTCATTTCCTAGTGATGATATAAATTATGGGAGTTGTATCTACGAAAATTATGAAGAAAGTGCGTGTTGTATTTAGTTACTTTGTCTTTCAAGTAAACAACACACAAAATAAACAGTAAGATACGCATTTACGATTTTTTGCAAGGCATTATTGGTTTAGGTAAGTGTATTTTTGTTATTTGTTCGAGTCTGGGAATCAAACAGCTTTTACTTAACAATATAATAAATTACAATTTATATACAATTATACTAAATTGACGGGACGGTTGGCGCATTGGTTGAGAGATTTACTGCTGCGCTACGTGTCGCGGGTTCCATTCCCGCACGGAACAAATAATTATGATGTATGATCTACAGTAATTATTTGTATGATAGTCGTTTCGGGTCTGGGTCTTTGTGTATGTGAATATATGTGTTTATATGATACAGGAATTTTTACTAGAGTGGGGCAACGTTTTTTAAAATACAAAAAACAAAACAATGAATATGTCATAAGCTTAAAGTCTCCACAAATAAATAAAAAAAGAAAAAGAAGCCCTAACAGTAACCAAAAAGAAAGTAGAGTTTAAGTAGAGTTAGTGTTATTGCCTTGATTGTGTTATAGATACTCTGTAGCTATATTTATCTTTCTCTCTTCTAAACAGATTTTAATCATGTATATATTTCTTCTAAATAAATATTAATTACATTATAACGCGACCCAAGGCGATAACACCTAGATTCACGTTGATAACAAGCAGGTTGACTGATTTAACAGGAATAAAAACATCTTCCATCCTTTTCTTAAGTTTTTTGTTAGAGAGGCTACATCGAACCCATAAGACCACGTTCAGCAACCTCGCTTGCGACCACTGTACCTACTTAATTAACCAAGAGTTAAGTGCAAATGTTTCAGTGAAGTAATCGATTGCGGGACACCTGTACGTTTCTATCATATAACGATATTACAAGGTCAGTCTACACTGTGGCTTTTCATTTTATTTTAAAACAATAGTAGAGCAACTGTTCAGATCGAAAGCTTTGCTGAATATGAATCCTACAAAATTATGCCACCTAGTTCGGATGCAGATGCTCCCACATGTTTTTATGAATATTATATAATTTAGCTGAAAACTTTGTACTTTATAATATTACATACTTTTTTGGTGAAATAAAATTTATTATTTATTATTATTATGCACATTGTTTTATTTTTTGGAAAGATCTCATAGCAATTCTGTTTCTGTAAATAATCTAAATATCTAAACTGTGTGTCATTACAGTAGGGAATTATCGATACATTGGAGTTGGGTCTATAATGCAATGGATGGGAATCGAACTCGCAACCTCACAAATCTCGATAGGCAGCCCGTCACCTCAAATCATTGGTTTAGTGTCGCTCTAAGTATTGTAGAACATCTTGTTTGGATACAAAAACACATCTAAGAGTTGTGTATTTATGTACAATATAGATTTTTCTTTAATGGTGTGATGTGAACTTTGTTAAGTAGTAAACATGCATCGAGTTCCAATAGATTTCGAAGTAATAATTGCTAATGAACCATAAGGGACAGATTCATACAACTTCAGGAAAATGGAGGAACAGAGACGTCGTAAAATCGTATCAGTTCATGAATTTATAATATACTGTACAACTTTGATCATGCATAATCAGTAATAACCAACGAACAGAATTATTTATGGTTGAATAACTCTCTTGATGTGAACGCCTGATAACTTTATGTAATGTGTTTGGGAGATATATTGCTACAACATTTTTGTCAGGCGCTCGATAATTTTGAAAATATTAAACTGTAACTCGGGTATTAGTTGGGTTATATTATATTATGCTGAAAGTGTATGAGTTTCGTTTTGATATTGCAAGGTCCAAGATTTAATTAGATCAACAACAATCCATATCTTAGGGAGATGTTACTATAGTTAACTTACATTGGTTTAAAAAATGATCTGCCTAACCGTTTTTCAACTACATTGTCGGCTTCCAGTCTAACCGGTTGCGGCTGAATATCAGTATTTTACAAGGAGCGAGTGCCATCTGATCTCCGCCACCCAATTACTGAGAGACACTGATACTCTAAAGTTAGACTGGTTGTAAGACTTTTTAGTTTGCTGACATCCGTATCGACTATCATAGGCCTTCGTATGACACATGAGACCAACTACTTAACGTGCTTTCCGAGGCATTGAGGGGTGTGAAAAATAGTCACCCATCCGAAGTCCGACCGCGGCAAGCGCTGCTTAACCTCACAGATCGACTGATCTGCGCGGCAATTATGTAGCTATGAGTCCCTAAACATAGATTTTATAAACTACTTTACTTACTAATTGTCAATGACGAATTTAGAAGATGAAGGGATTACCTGTAACAAAATGAGATATTAACATTAGAAACAATTATAATCCTCACAATATATTGTCTCACGATTAAACCACACATACATATATGAATTTAGTAGTACCTACGCTACGTTAAAACATAACATAACAGAGGGCCACGTCTGTATTACCCGAAGGATTAAGCTAGTGGCATAGCTTGCCATAGACGGGCCCTGTATCATAATTTGTGGTTGCATTCCAAACAACTGAAATCAGATTTATACATTTCTCGCCTTTTTTTCGGCAAACTTATATATTAAATCATCCATAGCTGAAGACGATTTAGGTTTTTTTATCCTTCGTTTTTTGTATAAGTATGTATATGTGCTGTGGGTGCATTTTTCAAGTAGGCGTGGATGGTCAAATCCGAATATACATATAAGGAATATCGAAAGATAGTTTCGAATTTTGCCAGCAGTTACTCTCAAAAGTATTATAAAATCTATAAAATGTTAAATATGTATTACAAATTACTTTATTATTAAACACTTGAGGGGTCCTTAGTGCGCAGACTGAATCCATATAATTGATCGTGTATGATAAGATTGATATATTTTTTCCCGGGAAGTTTTAGTTTGAGTAAGATTGTGGATAAAATTTCACGAATTTTTGCTTACACGGTTTCGGGGCCCTTGTAGCTGGGGGGTCCCGTATCTTTGATACGGCAGATACGGCGGTAGCTACGCCCCTGGGTTAGGCAGAGGTGTACTATTGTATACACATATTTCGCCGACAAACAAACAAACATACTTTCGCATTTATAATATTAGTAAGGATTAGGATTAAGTGTAATCTATAGGTATGTACTGAGTATGTACTGAGTAGTCTCGTACGTCATCCACGGGGACAAGTGGCTGATTGTAAGCCGGGAACACCCTTGTACCACGTACAACTCACACAAGAGAGTACTACATTCATAGGTATAATAAAAAACCTTTTGTTCATTGTAGGACAATGTGTAACACTAGTATACTAAACAAGTCTGCTAATACAAAGACGGTAATTATGTTAAATAGGTATGCAAAACATGCAACAGATTAGTACCTTTGTAAGTATTTATTAAGTGCAACACTAGGTAATAAGTGACGTTGGTTAAATGAAAAGGTTAAAATTAAGTAACGGACCCATAAAATGAACTGCAGATGATAATGAATAATATAATCAAGTGAAGGAAAAAATGGATTGCTTTTTCTATGTCAGACATATTTTAATACATGTTTTTTTAATATAATAATAAATAATAATAATAAAATATTTATTTGCGTAAAACATGGTACACAATGGTGTTATATACAAATATGGCACAAACATGTTTAGCTAGTATAAAACATAGCATGCAAAATGTTAAACTTAGGTGAAGAAGGTATCAATCATCAATTTTTTTTATCAAAAAATTCTTTTAGACTATAAAAACTACATTCATGCAACCATTTACAAAACTTAATTTTAAACAATCTTGTATTTAATGTTTTGAAATGACTTGGTATCTTATTATAAATGCGCACACACATTGCTAGGCAGTTCTTATTGTATTTAGCTAATCTTGGCAAATCATTCAACACAAGTTTATGAGGATCTCGCCTGTTCCTAGGATTTACATCATTTGCAGTCTTGAATAATTGTTTATTTTTAATTACAAACACACATATTTCGTAAATGTAAAGTGACGGTAATGGTAACAAACCAAGTTTTTTAAATATTGGTTGACATGAGTCGTCAGGTTTAAGTCCACAAATTCCCTCATGCACTTTTTTTGAGCGATGAATGCTCTACTGAAGTTGGTGCTATTACCCCACATTACTAGCCCATATCGTAGTAACGATTCGACGTACGCGTGGTATGACATCACAGCAGTCTTTATGTTTGTTACATTTTTAACTTGTTTTAGTGCGTATACAAATTTATTAATTTTAGCGCTAATATTGCCTACGTGTTCTTTCCAATTAATGTCTTTATCTATAATTACGCCTAAAAATCTTGTTTCTCTCACTTCTTTGATTTTATTAATATTTAGATTAATACTATTTTTATAATTATTTGATTGATTAAATTGGATATATATGGATTTGTCTAAATTTATCTTCAAATGGTTAATATCAAGCCAATGCAGTAATTTGTCTATTGTATTATTAATGTCAAGTTCATGATCTAAAATGGTATTATGTTTTTTGTTCGAAGTCACTATAATAGATATATCGTCTGCGAATAAAATGCATTTATGATTAGTTATATTTATAATGTCATCTATGTAAATGAGGAATAATATTATGCCTAGCACGCTACCTTGTGGAATGCCATATCTATTATATTTGTACTCGGATGAATAAGATATAATATCATTATTATCGTTTTTTTTATTGATAGTGACACGTTGTTTTCTATTGCTTAAATAGGACGATAACCACTGAAGAACAGGTCCTCTGATCCCAATAGCTTCTAACTTTTTTACCAATATGCCGTGTGACACCAGATCGAAGGCTTTTGAAAGATCAAAAAAAAGGCCAGTAGTTAGATAATTATTATTGATATTTGAAAGTACAGCTTGCATAAGAGAAAAAATTGCCAACGATGTGGATTTTTTCTTTTGAAATCCAAACTGCTCTTCATTTATAATTTGAAATTTATTGCAAAAATCAGTTAATCTTCTGTACATACATTTTTCATAAATTTTAGATAAGATGGGTATTAATGTTATAGGCCTGTAATTATTAATGTCGCATTTATCTCCCTTCTTGAATAAAGGCTTTATTAAGGATAGTTTTAATTTTTCAGGGAAGGTTCCCTGTGAAAAAGACATGTTTATTAAATGAGTGAGAATGACAGACAGTTCATTACAGCAGGCTTTTATAATTTTAGTATTAATTTCATCATAGCCTTCCGACCTGCTGTTGGACAAAGACATTATTTCTTGTCGTACCTCATTAACCAGCATTGGTCTGAGAAACATTGAGTGGACAGATGTACTTGTGGGGAGGTTTTGCTTAGTACTATTTTCATCTGAAATATGCGTTAGATTCACATAATGATTATTAAATATAGTAGCTATTTGTACAGGGTCTGTTATTATAGCATTATTTAATTTTATAAATTCGATGTTGTCTTTTTGAGTGTTATTATTTATTTCATTTTTAATGACAGTCCATGTGGCTTTACATTTATTATCATGATTATTAATATATTTTATGTTAGCATTTTTCTTGGAATTGTAGATACATTTCCTTAATAGATTTGAGTAATTATGATAATTAGTTTTATTAATTACATTTTTATTTTTATAGTACCTATATCGTAGATTCCGTTTAGTTTTGCAACTTAATCTCAAACCTTTACTTATCCACTTTTGCGCTACTTTATTATTCTTATTGACTTTCACTCTTACTTTAGGAAAGCAGAGATTATAAAATAAACACAGCAGGTCGTGAAAATCATTGAATGCGTAGTTAGTGTCAGTTTTTAGATAAATATCCGACCACGAGAGATTTTGTAAGCATTCCTTAAATTTTCGGATGTTCTCTAAATTATAGTCTCTTTTATGAGTGTAGTATATTGTTGATTTTTGTGGTTTTAGTCTAGATGGGAAGCTTAACATTTGTGCCGTGTCATGATCTGATAGACACAGGGGTAGTACAGTGGCAGTTGCGGTGGCAATGTTGCTTAAAATATGGTCAATACAAGTCAATTTGCGAGTAGGAACATTGATGTGGATTTTTAAATTATAATTGTTAGCCAAGTCTTGTAGCTTATATGAAATGTTGCCTTTTTTAAGTGTATTTATGTTAAAATCACCGGCTACGACTATATTTATTTTAGATTTACATTTATTTAGCAAATCGTGTAAGAGATCATTCAATTTTATTAAGAACTGATTTGGATCAGGTTGTGGTGTTCTGTAAATACATATAACTACTAATTTAATACCTGTTAACTCTAAGCCGCAAGCTTCAAACGTGTTTTGGGTGGCATAGTTTTTCACGTATGATAACTCTTTATAATATAAACCTTTTTTCACTAAAATACAAGTTCCACCTCTTTGTTTGTCTCTACAGAAATTAGTAGCCATTTCATAATTATATATTTTGACATAATTTTCGCACCCTTTTTTTAACAAAAGTTTCAGATAAGCATATTATATCTGGGTCATTATTTGCTTCTTTTAAATCCTGTATAGTCATTTCCAGTAGTTCTTGTTTAGATAACAAACTGGCGATATTTTGATGGAATATTCTAAAGCTATGCGTTGTGTTGGGTTGAGATGCGAAAAAATGAGTTGCGCTTGTTTAAAACAGGAAAGTAATATGGTATAGTCCCTATTTGGCCCTTAACTTTACGTTGCAGGGAGGAACTACAATCATTGGGCGTTGTATTCTTAAATCGACTAAAGTAGTAGGGAATTGTCCCTTTTTTGGGTTCATTTGTAGAAACTTTAAAATTGGAACTTGTTTTGTTACTTGTTATTTTTTTCCGAATTTCGCTAGGATTTAGATATTTGTCACTATAATCACAACAATCTATGATGTAATTTATCGACTCACAAATATCACATAGTTTCGTGGTTGTTTGATTAACAAAGTGACATTTTTTATAATTATTACAAATATTTTTAATAGAATTGTTCAACTTACGGACGTTGAGGTGCACATTATTGACGTCACTTAGAACAACAATGGTGTTATTAATAAATTTATCTAATATAATTTGCAATTGAGATAACAGTAGATTTGGGTTGTAATCATTTTCACCGACGCATATTACAACTTTATCTTCGTTTGACAAATTGGTATTTCTACAGTTTGCTAATATGATATTTCTTTACAAGGCGCATTCGGCTTTGTCAAAGCGACGAGTCTGTATTTCTCGTACTGCGTATTTGTTCTTGAGTGAGAGATGGCCGCTGCCAGCCCGACACAACGCTGAGTACCGAATATTAATATCTTCCTTTTAGGGGCCATAGTTTGTGCACTGGATGTGCTCACCGTATCCTGCTTCAGTTTATGGCAAATAGCAGGTTCACAAATATTGTGACTATTTTGCATTAATACTGCAATACGGTCCGTGAGAGCTTTTATCTCCAGCTGTGCGGCCTTCAGTTGCTGTTGTTGGATTGCAATTTGTTGTTCCAAGGCGGACAGGTTTGCGTAGTCATTGGTATGGACGCTCAATCTAGATGACATTAAAGGATATGGTGTAGGAAGTATGTTTTGTTGTACAAAGTTTGCCTCTTTTTCTTGGTAGCTGTCCTCGGACTTGTGAATATGCAGGGCGACTGGCATAAAGATTTTAATGTTTTATTTTCTGTAATTAGCTTATTTATTTGCTTGTGTAAATCGGTGTTTTCTAATAATATAGTTTCCAGTTCGTTTTCAGTACTTTCGAGTTTTAACGTGAGTTGAGCGATCACATCTTTCATTTCTGAGGCTGATATATAATTATGGATTAAATAAAAATATCGACTAATTTATTACATTTATAAAAGTCTTATAAGGAACGGGATTCGAATTTAATATTGTTTGATGATAAAATAAACAAAGCAATTGTGCCCGAACGTGTAAGATGAATTGAGAACATACTCCTTTTTTTGAAGTCGGCTAAAAATGAAAAGATTTTAGAAACATTCAGTTGTACACTCAACTAATGAAGCAAAACAATCGTTTTAGTCATTCGTTAATAATCCAGTTTTGACCGGTTCGGTTTAGAACACACGACCTTCCGCTACTTAACCTCATCATTAACATTTGCTTTGTCTTCCAGCTTACCACCCGTAACCTCTATGGTGGATGGTACATGGACTACGGCCGTCTCCCTCGAGCAATGTTCCGCTCTATTTACCCTCCAGTAGCTGTCTGTCCTGAACTCAACATACTCACATTAATGCGTACATTTCTCAATAATAAAGGACCTATGTGAAACTGGCTATTATAAGTGTTTTATGTGGTGACGATGCAACTAAAAGTGTCCAAGAAGATTTAAATGTGCAACTTCTTGATTTAATCCCTTTAGTGGCGACAAGAGGGACAATCTACAAGAACGCTAATCTTCACAATCCTATATGAACATCCTAGGAACAGAACATTATCAAGAACATTCTAAAACGCAGAATTAGGCTAAATAAAAAACACTCGGCCCCTTGTGTGAAACCGGTTGGCGATCCCGACATGGTTAGATAAGGCTAGGCAAATGGTGATGATTTCTTCAAATTCAAACATAATGTTTCGTTAGTAAGTTGTCATTAAACATTTGTGGTCTATATTTATATCAGTATTCCGCACAAGATGTGTTTACTGGTTGACGATTCTTCACACTTCTATCGTTCTACGCACTAATACGGTGATCAGTAGCCGCCGGATTAAAAAGAACTTATTAAGTAAAAAAACTCTTGGAACTCAAAACAATGGCTAAATTGTAAACAAGCCAAACAAAGGATGTAAACAACAAATTCTTAGAGTCGCCAGCATAGCGCGACACAGCAGCGGGCCGAGACAGTCGCCTTACTAACTGACAAATTGTGCATACCTCGCGCTAGTAACACACTGATTAGTTTTATTTGTGTCAATAGTGCTAATACAGTGGGAACGATAAAATAAATATTATAATTACTGATAAAAATGAGTTGGCATTTCGTTTTGTAAATAATGAAGATTTAGAAAATAAAAACAATAATTTACAGAATGATAATCATAGTTATATTGTATTACAAAGCCAATTTAATGTAGTGTTTAATGAATTTAAAGCGGACAACGTTGTAACACTAAAATTAAATCCTAATTCTTATGAATATACTAATGGAATTGAGCCTCATAAAAGGCTGTAAACAAATTTCAAACTCTCAAATTAAAATCATTCAAAATTCCTCCAATCCACGTGCCTGTGCGCTACATAGAAGATAATGCAACAATTTCTCCCAATTTGATAGCCGGCAAACTATCAGAATATGAGGGTGCAATGAGTGCTAACACTACTGATGAATTATGCAAGATATGTGACGGACGCATCGAGTGTGCCCCGACGGCTATCCTGCTGATATCTCTGGTGCACACTCTGTATGGCCACATTGGACCCGAACCAGACTACTTTGGCAAAAACAAGAGAAACTTACTGAAGCAGGCTGAGGAAGAATCAAAAGCTCCTTACAAACATTTTACGTATTTTGATAGGTTTCCTGAAGAGCATGCCAAAAGAAAAGGAGGTGGGGCCGTTGAGGGAGATTATGATTTCATTGTAGTCGGAGGAGGGACTGCTGGCTGTGTTCTAGCCAGTAGATTGTCGGAGAACAGGAAATGGAAGGTACCTGAATTATATTTTATCATAAAATAATCTTGATTTAGGCATGAATTACATTGAAATCCAGAAAGACAATTAAAACCGATGTTTACTCTTGTAATTCTAGAGGGTGGATGAAACCATATAAGATAAAATTAAATATGCTATGTTCCCTGGATTAAACTGATTTGACCATACTAGTAAATCCAACGTGGAATTCAGTTTTTATCAATCTTACTTTAATCACACTTTTACCACTGCTTATACTGTCAATGATTCAAAGATATGTAATTAGGAGGATTTATTAAATTACTCGTATTTGTACGTCACGTGAATAATGTTTAAATTTATTTACTTAAAAAAAATATTGAAATTTACGCTACGTTCTTCTTTATGAGCGAAAATTGTTTTTATTTCAATTACCTTTCCTTTTATTTGTATTTTTTTTTATAATCCCGTCGGGTTTCTAGGTGCTGATGATCGAAGCAGGTCCAGAGGAGCCGAAGATGGCGCTGATTCCAGGGCTTACGAGTGAGTTCAAGGGATCTAACATAGATTGGCAGTACTCCATGCGGCCCAAGAAGGGGTGAGATTTAGACCATGACCTAAGGGTCGGGATCTGTCGAGAGATTTACTTTTGGAAGAATAATATTACTAAAAATTCAAATGCATTTTCTAAAATGGAGTTCATGTACTTTTTTGGTTTTGTTAATAACGTAAACGTGATTCTAATTTAAAACAATATAACCAGTTATTCAAACAATGTTCTTAAAATCAATCTGTCGACAGATCCTGATGATGCAACTGTAGTTTTTATCAATCATATAGTTCTATCACGTTATAGGTTCTGCCAGAATCGAGTTGAGAGAGGCTGCGAAGTGGTCCAAGGCCGAGTTCTGGGAGGCACCTCCTCAATCAACGATATGGCATACATGAGGGGAAGTCCAGCTGATTACGACGAGTGGGCAATCAACGGCAACGACGGATGGTCTTATAGTGAAGTTCTACCTTACTTCAAGTATTCAGAAGGAAATTATGATAAGGATATATCAAAGAATAAGTTTTTCCATTCAACACAGGGTCCGCTCGATGTCGGCCGATATCCTTACGTCGATGACAATGTCGACGTCCTACTCAGTGCGTTAAATGAGCTCGGATATAACTACACAGATGTGAATGGTAGACATCAGTTGGGGTTTATGAGGATACAGACAACTTCATACTTCGGCGAAAGAGTCAGTGCGTTCACAGCTTTCATTGAACCTATTAGAAAGTTAAGATCTAATCTAGAAATATTGTCAGAAACCTTAGTAACTAAAATTATCTTTGAAGAAAGTAGAGATAATATAAGAGCTCTTGGTGTAGAATATATCAAAAATGGTACAAGAATTAGAGCGAGAGCTTCTAAAGAAATAATATTATGCGCTGGAGCTATAAACAGTCCTAAGCTACTGATGCAATCTGGAATAGGACCTAAGGAGTACTTAGAATATTTAGATATGAAAGTAATCTATGATTTACCAGTCGGAGCGAACTTTCACGATCATCTATCAGTGTGCCTTCCGGTAATAAAATTAACTAAAACTGCCACAACATCAAAGTTCCCTGAGAAACTAAAAGACATCACTACTTATTACTCTAAAGGTGTTGGTCCATTATCAGCAAACTTTCAAGTTGTAGCATTCTTAGAAACCAGTATATCAGATATTTTAGGAACTCCCGACATTGAAGTAAGATTCAAAGGTCACGATTCAAACATGTATTATGATAAGATAGAAATGTGTGTATCGTTACTGACTCCTAAAAGCCGTGGTCAAGTAGTCCTAAACGCTACGGACCCTGTATTTGGAAAACCGTTGCTTTATCCGAATTTTCTTAAAGATCCATCAGATGAAAAGAAATTGCTGGAAGGTATACAAGAAATAGTGAAATTATTTGATACAGAAGTGTTCAAGAGTGCTGAATATGCGTTCGATCCCCGGCCAATACTGAATAATGATTGTAAAGATCATGAGCGTGTGTCTGAAGATTTTTGGTTGTGTATAATAAAACATTTCTCAACTCCTCTACATAATTACGTTGGGACATGCAAAATGGGGACGTCTAAGGACCCTGATTCAGTTGTAGATAAGAACCTAAGAGTGTATGGAGTTAACAATTTGAGAGTGGTCGATGCGTCGATCATGCCAAAAATAACCCGCGGTTCCACTGCGGCGCCTGTTATAATGATAGCTGAAAAAGCAAGTGATATAATAAAAACGGCTTGGTATTAATACAATATTTTATTTAACTACATTTAATTATTGTCACCGTCTATTATAATAATGTCCGCTACTCTCCTTCCAGTCTTTAATAATCATTTTAGCTCCTTTCTCTGCTATCATCATCGTGGGAGCAAAGGTGCCACCTCTAGCATGCGTAGGCATTACCGAAGAATCTATAATCCTAAGTCCTTCAATCCCGTGAACTCTTAATTGGTAATCTACTACTGAATTGGTACTGTTTTCTCCCATTCTACAAGTGCCTACAGGATTACTCATTGCTTTAGTGTAATGTCTAGCTATACAATTCCACTGATCTCTGTTACTGAGCCTGTCGCAAGGAAAGAGGTCTAATGGCGCAAATTTTATATCAGTTTTCTTGAATTCTTTCGTATCGAGCAATTGTAGCGCTATATCGATACTATCGACTAAGGTGTCCAAATCTTCGGATTCCTTTAGAAAATTGGCTTGGACTATTGGTCGGCCGTACTTTGGATTTCTTTTATTAAGCATGACTCTTCCTCTACTTTTAGGTCTTAGTAACACTGGATGAATGTTGACTAAATTATAGTAAGGCAACGGCATGTTTGTTTCCTCAGCTGCATGTACACTCACGTTAGTCAGCATAAATTTATCGCTTCTAATAAAATTACCTTCTAAAGCTAGCTCCACATCGGGAGCATTAAAGTTCTCGTATAGTTGTATGAAGGCAGATACTTGTCCTATGCCTCTGGAAGCTAAAGGTCCACTGCGGTTTTGAAACCATGTCTTAAAATCATTTATAACTTCAGCCTCAGTAACTGGCGCGACATCGTTCAATACAAATGCAAGACCGCCAATGGTCACTTGATCTTGATAATTATGCCCTACAGGAAGCTCAACTATTGGTGTTATATTATGTTTCTTTATATCCATTTTAGGGCCAATACCGGAGAGATGTAGTAGCCTCACATTATTTATAGAACCTGCTGTTAATATGATTTCCCTTTTAGCGTAAGCTGGTCGCTCTTTTCCTTTCTCCACTTCGTAAATAATACCTTCTATATTCTTTTCTTGTTTATCAATTACTATTTTTGTGACGTACGCTCCTGTTATCACTTGAAGATTCTTTCTGTGTCTCACAGGTTGTAGAAAAGCGTTGTTGGTACTCAGTCTGGTATTGTTAGATATCGCAAATTGATTGTTGACCACTGCTTCCTGTATATTGGTGTTAATGTCTAGAGCTCGGAGGCCCATCTCTCCGAAGGCAGCAGTGAATATCTCCATGTATCTGTCGGCATGTTTGAACCGCTGTATGTGCATCTCGCCTCCTCGAGAATGGTAGTGGGAGTTCATTAAGACGTCGTAGTCACCTTGAAATTGAAATAGTGTTTACTATATTAAATGCATTATCATCATCATCATCATCATCATCATCAGCCAGAAGACGTCCACTGCTGAACGAAGGCCTCCCCCTTAGAACACCACATCGAACGACATTCCGCCACTTGCATCCATCGGTTGCCCGCGAATGCATTATATGGACTTCTAAATGTGTCTCTATTGATATAGGTATATTAGGTAAATAATCTAAACAATATGTTAGGTAAAGTTATTTAATAATTTTTGTAAAAAGGTATGCAGTGTGTTGTATCTATCAAATTGTAAATAGTGGCCACATCTATAGTACGCATTTGTGTAGTCTAACTCAGCAAATCCAACTAAACAAACAATATTGATCAGGAGGATTGTACTACCAACGATTGATGTTTATTTGTCTGATATGGTTCGTATTTACCTACCGATAAAGTGAACTCAACAGCTGCAGATACATTGCACATTGAAGTGCCTTTATCTCGTAATAACAGGAAAATCGCCATTAATTTGAACAAGTTATATATAATTATAGCATATTATACTATGCGTTGATTCTTTGTAAAGAATTTAATCAACTGCAGTTGCAATTTAGCCTGGTTTTTATGGAGGACAAAATTAAATAATCTACTTAGTTTAAACTTTGTAACATTTTCGTCACATAACTTTACGACGAAAATGTAATTTCACAAAATATTGCTAAAATTCTGAATTTGAAAGATTATGGAGTTGCTTGCCCGTTTTTCTCCATTGGGATTCAACACTTTAGTAAGTGACACCTAAAATCTGACTATTCATAAGTATCTGCATATGGTTTACATGAATAAAAACAAAATCTTATTTTAAAGAATATTTAAGCGAGGTAAATGCATCTCAGTCATGATGTTTAACACAGTGATAGCCTAGAGGATGAACGCTTGCCTTTCATCTAGGAGGGTTGGAGTTTGACCCCGGCCCGCACTTCAGATATTTCGGAATTCATTTACGAATCACGGAATTGATTATCACTTGTTAACGGTGAAGGGAAACATGGTAAGGAAGCCTGAACAGCCGAGTGAGCTCGATAAAGTTCTCGATGGTTTAGTCCACAACACGTCAGTGGTGGAATAAGCCTTAACCCTTCTCAATCTGAGAAGAGCCCCGTGCTCAGTAGTATCATCAGAGTTTATTATTATTATATGTTTATGAATATTAACTAGAACAATATTTTACACATTTATGAGCACAGATTAAAAACTAAATAGATATTTTACTCCTTACTTTAGTCCACTCAGCGCAAACATATATAATTACGCAACGTGTTTTTACGCAGCATTGGACAGAGAAATACAGATTTCAATCATGTTACTAAAAAACAAGTATCTCTACAGCATAAAACTCGTGATAAAAAACTCACCGTTATCCTCAATGCTTTTAAAATGCTCTAGAATATTATCGAACTTCCAATCCAAAGAACCCAAAGCTCCTGTGCTATGCCATCCATCATAGTCCACCTTGGATCCTCTAGTATACTTCATGTCATTCGTCACGCTGGAACCTCCTAGCACCTTGCCGGTTTTGACCTCGCAGCTGCCTCCAGGTCTGGACAGGCAGGAGTAACCGTTGCGTTCAGTCCTGTAGTTCCAGAGGATGGGACGGTACTCCTTAGGAGGGACTCCTGGGATGTCGAAGTCTATATTCTCATCTACACCCGCTTCGAGTAGTAGGACCTGTTTGAATAGTTAGGATTGTGATAACTTGGAATACCTAGAGAATGTTTAGAGGTTGCTATGATGTGGGTCGTCACGAGAACTTGTAAACATCATTTGCTGAATATAAAATCCTCTGTGATCTAGTAAAAAAATAAATCAGTGATATATCCGGGGTTGTTGAGCGTAAGATAGTGGGTTTGTTTGCAAGGTCAGGCAAAGTGAAATTCTCAGTAGTGCCTGTTCTTATAACGGCATTGGAAAAAAGTGGATGTACAGCAGTACACTACTGCTGCCCGCCACCGGAATACAGGCTTAATGATAGTAAATCAGAATGCCATTGCCACAGTGGCCTTGGCAACTGTGATGGTCGGTAGGTACCTACTGTGTTCTTGGTGCTAGAAAGAATATCGACGGTTAAAGACGGTCAATTTCTTTTACGACACAATCCTGGCTTGTTAAGTATCTTCACAGTATAATCATGTAATAGCCTGAAAATTACTCCAATAATAAGCCGATTGTGGTAGAGCATACTTCATAATTATAACTTAAAGTACATAGTCCGATAATGTTAAATATTATATTGAAACAATCTTTAATAACAGAGTAGAAACGAAGGTTTTATTACACAAACATTGTGAACTCGGGACAATATTTACGAAAATTCTTGTAAATTATCAATTTTTATTTTCGAACCTTCTATTTTGAAACTGAAATGGAACTCGAAATAAAGATTAAAGAAATATCTAATTTAAATGAGGATTTTGTAAAACAAGAACAAATTGTTTCTTGCCCTTTTTTCTAAGGCAGTGAAAATGTACTTCCCTTTCTTCATACTCCATTCCAGAGGTCATCTCCCAAAACGAAATCGCTGTGTCCACTATTTTAAAACTGAAAGCTTCCTTACAGATAAACCCTGTAGCAATCTTTACCTTCCAATCAGAGATAGCGGAAAGCCTGTTAGCCAGCAGACATCCTGCAGTACCTCCTCCAATGATGATGAAGTCAAACACACTGTTGCGCAAGTCTCGGTCATCCGCCTTGGTCCGAGTTGCCTTCGAGAACAGATCGGCATGCGTAGACGCTGCCAGTAGCAGGACTGTCTGGATTACTCTACTGTGGATGGGATGGTGGATCAAACAATGTATTAATGACTTATATCGCGTTGACGGTATTGGTACCGATTGGTGCAGTGGCTAAGCGCTTAGCTTTCTGTATTACGGGTAGTGGGTTTAATCCTTAAACCGATTATCGTTCCAAGACAAGGTATAATTGCGTGTGATTCAAATCGCAATACTTAATTACTGTCAGATTTATCGATTCCAGAAATCCTATTGTGGGGACGACAAATGATTTATAGAAATAAAAAAAAATCATAGACGTTAAGAGGAATTTATCGATATTGATAATAATATATCACCTCAACATATAAATATCTAAGTAACAGAATGGATGTTAATTGGAAATGTTTTAAATTACATTGATTCCGGTAATCATTAAAGTTTTACTGGTATTAGGAAACTGTTTTACAAATCGAATAGAAATCTAAGGCTAATTGAATTTTAAATTTCGACGGTTTTAACGTCGGCTCGTATAAGAACGATTAATAGGAAATCTGTCCGAGATTACCTATTAATACTTATGCATTTTTATTGCTTATCGAGTTATAGTCTATGATTTTTAAGTTTGATTTGAAAAGATTATAATCATGGTAAAAAATAAAAATAAAAAATTGACATCCCCTCATATTAATATATCTCGATTAGCTAAGTACTGCTGAATCGATACATATTTCCGATGGCAATATAATCATTTCCATCGTAACTGGTACAGTTATGGCTACAGCAGCCACACCTGATGCGAAGATCGATGTCAGTATGACACGTGTACTTCAACAAACGTTATGACAGCTCATGCTGCTGACATACGTCATCACAGCTGACGAAATGAGAAGGAACAGATTGACCGCACACGCACATATTAAGAGACACAGCGCACACAACCATTACATCACTATAGATCTTCAAAAGTCCCCACCTCAAAATCACCAGCTCCATCTTCTAAGATACAAGAACACAACACGTACAATCAGTTCAATTGGCCAACCCTGAGTGGAAATGCCTCGGCCATGCGTCGGCGCTCGCGCATCCGTAGTTACGAAACTCGGGATGTAGGGAAACTAAACTAGCCCCTGACTTTGATAAAAGATACATTATTACGTACTTAGGTAATTGAGTGTCGGATACTGGGCTAGTTGGAAGGTTCCTGTGTGGTGTGCCAATGGACGGCCAGTTCCTGGTTTTCACTCGTCGTATGCTTAATGATTATTTTGTAAAGGTGCGAACGCATGCGCTTTTGTAGCTCGGCTATAGATATATATGCTTGTAAATTAGGTAGGTACTGCAATCGTTTTAGTCAATCAATCAATTAAGTTACAATAATTGGTTGACTGGAGTATTTAACTATCTTTGATCTATGTGTACCTACTTAGTTACTGATATATGCTGTGATGGCGTTCTACTTTTTTTAAACTTTCCACTCAAGGATCGGCAATACAGAATATAGTAATTCTAAAAAAACTCAAGATTTTGATAGGTTTGCTTATTGCATTAAAACAGAGTCCTCTTCCTCTCTCCTAAGTTTTTGCTGGGCCCGACAGGGTCCATAATGTATAGAATCATTATGGACCCTGTACCCCTGTACCCTTTTTATATTTTTAAGACCATTGTACATTATGGAACGCAATAAATAAATAAATAAATAAAAAGAGTCGTCCCGTTGAATCTTTGAAATGTGGTACAATGTACAATGATCCCCTATCATATTCGGACTAAATATTATCATGGAAGAACTATAGGGTCTACGAGCATATTGGATTCAAATCTCAACTCAAATCGTAGCGTAGCGTAGCGCATGTAAGTTATAAATAATATATAGAACAATAATTATTGTGACTGTCTCATTGGTCCAGGGTCCCAAGCGCGACAGCTGAGCGTGAGGTCCTTGGTTCAATTCCCGAGTCGGGCAAGGTTTTATAGGGTTTCAGTAGCAGCACTGAGTCTCCCTATGTGGATGTACAATAGTACACCTTTGCCTAACTGTTCAGGGTTGGGCTGATATGTTAATTCATCATCATCATCATCATCATCATCAGCCAGAAGACGTCCACTGCTGAACGAAGGCCTCCCTCAAGGGGGGGTTTGCCATAATCCCCACGCTTGGCAGGCGGCTTGGGGATCGCAGTGGCTCACCGATTAGTGAGGGAACGCTGCTGCCCGTCCTCCGGTGTCTGGCCGCAGTTTTAAGACGTACCCGGGTCATATGTTAATTAGTGCTGTATAAATCTATAAGTAAAGGAATACAGAGCGTATCGTTCACATCGTCTGTCGCAAATTACTATTTTACGCACTATTGCAATAATTGTAGCAGTGTTTATTGATAACTATCATGCACCGGGACTGCACTACCTGTCAGTAAATCATGATAGCCTTGTAAATGGTCTAACACCACGATACAGGTAAGAGCAAAAGATCCACTTTACTCAAACATTCTACTCTAGAAAACATCAAAACCACTTACGGATGCTTGCAGGCGCTGTGTTGCACGTGCAGGTGAAGACCGTAGTTAGAAATGCAATTAGGTAGGTACTTAATGCGTAATATAATACACGATTTTCATATTTGGATAAATATGCACAAGATATAATAGAATTATAGAATAAGGAGGTGAGCTAAAATTAATATTAGATTTTCATATACATTCTATCTGTATTATGAACAATATTATTGTTAGCTTATAATATGACGACACAGTTGGCGAAGTGTTTAAGTGATCGACTGCTGCGCCACATGTCGCAGGTTCGATTCCCGCACGGAACAAATATTTGTATGATTTACAGATAGTGGTTCCGGGTCTAACTGTTTGTCCATGTGAATATAAGTACATATGTGTTTGTAAACGCACCCACAAAACAAAAATTATTCTTCGAGGGCGGAACGTTATAAAAAAAAAGTATATAGCGATACATCTTGTCCTTTCGATACAAGTTGTACTTGGGGCACAATTTTATATTCTGTAAGGAATTGAGAGCTTTGCATTTGTTATCGCGTATTGTTGCGTGGAGTGGGTAGCTATCTACCTCTTTGCGTTTGTTATAAGTAGGTTATATCAATGTCAGCACTTCGAGTCCTGCCCGATATGTTAGAGCCACTCAACGACTGTGAGCTGTTAGAAATTCGCAGCGATCATGTCATAGGTACCTGACCTGTTGCTTATTCGTTTCATATCTATTATATACATTGTTAAAAGAGATTTTAAAAGAGGAGATTTTATAATGATACTCTTTTTAAATATATTGTGAGATCGATTTATTTTAAAAGAGTTTCCATGGAGTTTCTTGACCCGTGCAACTAGAGTCCTTTGACGTGTCATAAGTGCCTGTATTAGGTTTATTTGAAATGAAAACAGTTCTATCTATCTATCTATGGTTACTATGTCAACTGTGTGACTGCAACAGAGACATTACCATAGACTTAGAATTTCGCTTAACATTTTGGCTGCAAGGTCAAGGATCGTGACAGATCCTGTGAACCTTAAGCATCAGACAACAAGAGTTATTTATGGAATGGCTATAATGTGGGCCGCGCGACCCATAGTCGACATTCTATATGTATGGAAATGGCAGAATTATGACTGTTATGACGTGACACAGCGTAAATGTATAAAACTTTAACATATTGTATGAAACTGCCTCATTGTTGAAGTGTTAGCGTGGCTGCAGAGCGTGAGGGCGATGAGTACGAAACCAGAGTTGGGTTTCCATGTTTAAAAATTTTCAGTAGCAGCCCGGAGTTTGATATTGTGCCCGGTACATGGCAACAGGGTTGTTCCCTATTACATTGACTTATTAACGGCATGTGAAAGTCGCGGGCAACCGATGGAAACAAGTGGCGGAATGTCGTTCGATGTTGTGGTCTGAGGGGGAGGCCTTCGTTCAGCAGTGGACGTCTTTTGGCTGATGATGATTATGATGATTAACGGCATCGATGAAATGTGCATGAACAAATCACCTGTGCCTAATCCTTCGGGGAATACTGGCGTGATACTATGTTAGGAAATGCAATCAAGGCGTAGTGTTACGTGTTTTAGTTTTACGTGACCACGATCAGTGCAACGTGGCTGAAACGTCTAACGTAACGTAATGGTATTATTAATTAGCAAATGCGTAAAGTAGTCACAGCGCCTGCGCCGCAGTTTCTGCAAATACATCGCGACTGCGTTGCTCCACAAATTCACTCAGAGGTAACCGATTCGTGCAAACATAACTTTTATAAGCAATATCATATTAGACAAACTATAGTATTTGTAAACAAACAAATTACGTAAAGTGAAGACAAAATAAAAACACTGTTCAATATTGTTCTCTTGCCAAATATTCAGGAACATCAAAGAAACGATGTAGCGTCATGTCGCAGACATAACGCTTTATTTTAAGCGACATATTATGTAAATGTGTGCTTTTCTATGCGCAAACGAGAATAGACCATGTTGACAATGACAGGTGCGCTACAATACGTATGTAACGTACTGTGGAGCTGTTCGTTGCTTTTCTGTATCGAATCGTTGTCCCGGTGAATTTTGAGGGTAGGATTCGGAACTCTTTTTTCAAAATCTTCTCTTTCCAATCAGCTCTAAGAGATTCCATAACAAGTACAGACACGTTCACTAAGTACAGTCAGCATCAAAAATATGTATACACGTAGCGAAATTCAAACGTGTATTCTTAGAAAACTATTTGTTAAAATCATAAAATTTAAATGTTTATGTATTTTTATGTATCCGCAGATACTATGTGTAAAATTGGTCAAGATTATAATCACTATTTCCTCTAAAAATTGCTTTTGAATTTCATTAAGTGTTTACATCTTTTTGATGCTGACTGTACGAGTATTAAAATGACAGACTTTTCGTCATCACCATCTGCCTAGCCTTTTCCCAACTACGTAAGGGTCGGATTCCAGTCTAACCGGTTGCGGCTGAACAACAGTATTTTACACGGAGCAACTGCCATCTGGACTCCGCCACCCAATTACTAGGAGACACTGATATTCTAAGGTGACTTTTTGGGCTGCTGACACCCGTAATAACTGTCATTTATGTATTTGTATGAAAATTCAAATATGGTAAGACTAGGAACCGACCCCAATGTAGTTGAAAAAGAGCGAGACAGATGATAGTGGAAAACGTTGGTCAAGGGCCTGCAAGTTAAAACAGACTATTCTACAAGAAAGCAATGTCAATCAGTCCGTCCTCTATAGCCCTATAAACTTCTTTTTTTTTTTTTTTTTTTTTTTTTTTTTTAAAAACATTGCCCCACACTAGGATTTCTCCTGTATCGTGGGTACAGTTTACAAACATACATGTCACATGCACACACAACCAGACCCGAAACAACTATCTGTAGATCATACAAATATTTGTTCCGTGCGGGGATCGAACCCGCGACACGTAGCGCAGAAAGCTAATCGCTTAGCCACTGCGCCAACCGTGTCGTCAAACTTTAGGTAAAGTCTAGGCTTTGAAATAGAGAAATGTATTGCCTTTAACAGACTATCGATTGGTGACGTCACTCGGTCGTTAGATGACGGGTTATGAGTAACACAAGGGCGCACTGTAAACTGTTTATATTAATATCAGTGAAGGTACCTACTACATGACACTGAAAACATTTACCGCGATATCTGGTTCTCTAGTACGGACATTATAGGGATGATGATGATAACGCATGCTCTATTTCATCAACACGTTCCTTACACTAAGGTATATATAATATCTAGTTATTTCAAACGTTCGTGTCAAAAAATGCCGTATCATTTTGACTTTTGACTGTCAACTTTCTTGGAAAAACGCTTGAAATAACTATTAGCTCTTAAATTTTCGAGAGTACTACATGTACAAGTAAGTAATATCTACTTATCTAGTTCGGAGCGGTATTAGGTCATTAATTCACGGGTTTAGTTATACATATAAGTACCAAGTTGGTACCCACTTCGAGTCCGACTGCCGCGTGGCGCAAGCGCATAAATTACATAACCAAAATTAACGCTCTAGTGTCAATTTAATTGACCCTACTTAAGATCTAAGCAACTATTTCGTAATAATATATCACTGACTAAGATATTTCTATTGATGTAGAAGGAATGTTTGATTTTTATTCTACACTGTTGTCCGCGACTTTGTCTGCGTGTATATATTATATTATATGTATGTTTTTTTTTATTGCAACAGTAGAAATAAGGCTGTTTGCTTCTCCGAACTAACTCTTTGTTTATTTTCAATACAATCGATTCAGTGGTTCAGTCGTGATAAGGTTTTGAACAGACAGACGGTGTTACCATCGCATTTATATCTAATAGTGTGGATTACCTCAAAAAACTAATGCAGATGAGAGAAATAATAGTTATTTTTGTGATATAATAATTATTATTATTTATTCAGACACAACTAGAATCATAACGTTTTAAAAGCGCCTGTAAAGGCTCAGCTGAAATAAAAATATTTGACTTTGACTTAACTTTGAGACAACCATAGATCCATTACACAAAAATTGTTAGTAAGATTTTAAAAACGTATGTTAATATTTAATGGAGTGACTTAGTGCTCTGGGTGAGATACCACACCAATGGGCTATCTAACTTACTGGCATATAAGCAACAGATGAAGATACATATATTATCCCCTGGAATAACCTGGTGTAATCGGGAGGATTGATCACCAACCACCAGGGATTGGTTCTATAACCTGCTAATTTTTAGAGTAGGTATCTTAGATAGCTTATTATACATTTTTGAACCGGGATTACTTCTAATCTTAAATTTTCTTCTTCGTTCACTGAACTCGGTCAAAGAAAGAGTGCAAAAGAATTAGCATTATATATAGAGGAACACCATCAGGCCAGGCTGAATGATGACGTCAGTAAAGCAGGAGTGGTATACGGACCGCAGCCTGGAATCCCCTCGATTTTGGAAGAATTCTGCGTGCTAAGTGTGACGTGTCCACCGCTTTTGTTATAAGCCCACAGCAGGCCAGGTGTAAAAGTTATACGGCGGCTCCATAGTCCAAGTATCATTGTGAATCTACAAAAAATACCTCAGAATATATATGAGATCAACAAGACGCAGTGCAGATACGGAGGTGTGTGAAAAAAGTGACTGCAGTACGACACGACGGCGTCGACGACATTGCCATCACTTATGTAACTGCCCGTTTATTCTTCAACAGGGCCTTAGATTTAGAAGGGCTTAGTCACAAGGGCTCTTGTCAAGATTGTTGACATATTTTGTGCATAATTTCACTACGGATATGGGTTGGCGATAAGAATGACCTGCTTGAATACTTCGTTTCTTTGTAAGAGAAATACTTTGACTCGTTTGAATTTCTGTGCTTTGTTATCGTGGAATGCAAATCACGTGCCATCTTTGGTAGGCATTATTTTAACTGTAATTCTTGAATACCGTTAATACTCCTATTGACAGTCACATGGACACATTTTTACAATTATATAATAACGTGTCCATATCATATATTACGACAAAATCCAAGTCATACCTCTGTAATTTCTTTGATCGCTAATCGATTAAATTTTTTATTGAATTGATAAAATAGATATGTAGAATTTATCAGTAGTGCTTTACCCAGCTTATCAATAGTTGTTCTATGTCTGTGGAGATACTCGACCTATATCTGTGTAAAATGTGAGTTAGACATAACGACTATTATCCATTAAATTACTTGCGGTACTTCTCAACCAAAGAAACAGTGATAGATTAGCGGTAAAAAATTTGTCTACCGTGCAGGAGAGACGGAGTTCAAACCCGGCCCGCACTTTTGACTTTTAGAATTGCTATACGGATCAGAATTCGATTATCACATGCGTTAAAGGTTAAGGTAAATATAGTGCACATGTACGAGAAGCTAATAAAGTTCCCGATGGTGTGTTTATTCCGTTAACACTTACGAGGCCAATGTGGCAAACTAAAATAATAGGAAATCGTTTTAAAAAATTACTTATGGATTTATGTCATTTCTTCTGAAAACTTCTTCAGAATGTGTCCACGTCAATAGTGCAACGTGGGCACAAAATATCTACCTGATTAACGTGATCAGTTGACTCAGTCCTCGAACTCATGATCTCTCGCTCGTCAGTCCAAATCGTTAGCTGTAGGACTATTGTCAATTTGATTATTATTAAAAATAATATCATCCTGTATCATTAAAATAATAGTACGGCTTTGAATGCCTACATTATTAATTATAAGGAAATATTGTTATATAGTAAAGTGTGGATGATATAATTATAATATTGTGGCTACATATAGTTAAGAAAAACAAGGAAAACATTTTATTATATTGTATTCAAATTATGTTACACGTGTGTGACTTAGATGAACAAATAAATAATTTGTTTTCAGACTTCTAATACACTCAATATGAACGTTCCACATCAAACGCCTAAATAAATACTTATATTGAACGCGCACACTTGCACATGCGCAACAATATCCCTAAGACATTTTTCCGATATCTCACAAAAAAATATGCAGGCGAATGTCGCACGTGTGCGCTCTACCTAACATTATATAGATATCTTGTACTTATAAATAACACAACACTCATTTACAATTATACGAGTATTTGGTTCCATAATTATTGTTATTATGTGAAATATTGTAGTGTACGCTAATTATAATAATGGACACAAAACTAAGGTTATTGTGACTGTCGTATTATCCAAAATGGCTGCCCGTTATTCTATTAGGTATTAAGAGATAGCTGAAGGTAACGTTTGAACAAAATATTGTCCATTAATCATCATCATATATTTATATTTCTATTGCAGCACCTATAAACCGTTGCTGAACACGGCATTCGTGTGAAAGGAGACACATACAGCTGGGAGTCTTGAATATGTCTACTTATTCGCCAAGTGTGCTAGTAATTAAACGTATTATAATCAATTTCATGTAACAATAGACAAAAAAGACTCAGAGCAATTATGCTCTATTTCAAAATCATGGTCCACGTTTTCAAAATCATTAGATTTCAAAAACCTAAACAGTCAATAAGATGTACTGAAACTGTACAGCAAGGTATGGTTCAAAAAATACTCAAACTTCAGAGAGCCTTTCATGTCTATAGTTATATTAAAATGAATATAGGTAAGTAGATCGATTTATTCTATTACTCGTAAGACTGAAATAGGCTGAGAATACAGAAGAATAATGGGTTAATGTCCATTAATAGCTGGACTTGTGAGTTTTGTACCAAGACGGTACGAAGTGTTCCTTGAAATATGCATTTTCTATAACCCCCAAAAAATATTACGTTTTTATTTAAGTATGAATTATTAATACATTGATAATTATCAATGTTCATTAATCAATTATTATCAATGTTGATTCATTATAATTGTAATTGGACTCAGAATACAAGGAAATGTATGTAATGTTAATAGTTATTTCTTTATGAAGATTATTCTAGTAATAACTGGGACAGTAGGAGTTTGATGGCTTACATTACAGACAGAGCTCACGTGAAGCCAACGACGGAATTATTGTGAATGTGAAAATTAGTCCGCTAATTTTGTTTCATGTCTGAATTTGTGTAACAAAGTTGTCCGGTCAAACAAAAGTTATGTTCTATAGCTATATATAAGCATCAACAAACTATGTTTGTGCTATATCAGTTGTACTTCTCTAGGGTGCATGGAAATACAATGGCTAGTTATTTATCCCTCAGTTGCCAGAATGGGTACATTCCGCCAAAAACTTTTATAAATCTATTGCCATTGCGATACCGTGATGATTTAGAAATTTTCAGATATATCGAGTGAAGTTCCCATTGAGGCCTTCCATTTTTACCGGTTAAGGTCCGATCAGTATTCAATTTGTGTTAATTTGCAGCTTCACTGACGCCAGATTTGTATTCAATATTGTGGGGATCTGAGGATATTTATTTACTGAATTATAAGATATTTAAAATTTAATGACAATCTAGTCATTAAATTAAACATTTCGTAAGTAACTCATCTGGCTAAGCTAGTATTCAGTTATTACATGGAACCTCCTATTATAAAATTAAAAATAACACGTTATCATTATTACACAATACCTTGTCAATCAAAAAGGATTTTCTCACGATATCACAATTCACAAGAAATAAATCGGTAATTGTGGCCGATTTAAGTGAAACAGCTGATTCACAGTCAAGATTTTCTCTCAAACTTTACTGTATAAAAATCATAATAATCAATTCACATGTGCAAGTCTATGGCACTAAACAACGTTAAAATCTAACACCCCATAGTGTAGAATTACTAAAAATATATTTTACGGAGTTATTTCATTTACAACACATCACATAAATGCACTCAAAGCAGAAAATTAGACGAAAATACTTGTAACAAATACATACATTTTTTAACAGTTTCTATATGAAACACGTTTTATACTTTGAGTACAATCGACATCAAAAGTCTTCACTAAACATAAACATCAACACACAACAACAACAGCTTGCAAACAAACTATAGGTATCTGAGATTACAAAAGCACCAATCTTATACTAACATGTTACTTTTGGCCTTCGCATATGACTGAGGATATCATCCCCCTTATTCTAACAAGGCAACCCATCACATGAGATTAGACACCGCTTCGCTTCTTGAGTAAACTAGTACACAACCCGCACAGATTGTACGTCTCCCTACTGGCAAACGAGGTCACTCTCGGCTCACGAACACAACCCCTCAACTTGTTCCGAACACATCGCTTGTGCGCTTCGATCAGGTACCTCTTCCCCGGGTCCATGAACGCCGACGTTTGTGTCAGAAGACTTCTTTCTCCGTACACCAGTACAGCGTCGTACTCGCTCATCGGGAGGAACCCTTTGTTGTTCGTAATGAAGCATCTTCCACAGCGTCTGGATGTAAACACTTCAGCTCCTTCAGCGTCTGAGTACACCGGCATGTTCGGCGCGACCAGGTACATGACAACATACTTGTCTCCGACACGCAACTCTTCGCTAACGAAGGTCACGGTCGCGTCGGGGGTTAGCGCGTACGAGATGAGCAGGTACACCGTCAGGTAGAAGAGAGCGACGAGCAGAGTCTTCTGGAACTTGGACACTTGTCGCCAGCACATCGCGCGGGCATCTTTCCGCCTGCGGCGCGTCAACCATCGCCGCGCGCTCCGACACTTCTGTCGGCACGGTCGATACCCCCGCGCGTCCCACTTGTATACAACCCTTACTCACAGCCAACCAAAAACCTACCTTAGTACGTCATAAAAAAGTTGATAATACGTAAACGTTGGATTCTGTCCTGTTGGTGACGCGACCATGTGACAAGTTCGATGTGTATTCTTTGAAGTTGAGAACTTTACAGAACTTTAAACTTTATCCTTAAAAATTAAGGCGCAATATCCCTGGTCAGAGAAAATTAAGTTTGCGTGCGCAAAGATAGTGACGTGCCGCAGTGACGTATTCCGCATTAAATACGTAATTTTGGGAACCAAGGTTACTTTAGAAAAGCGTTGACTGATAAGATTCGTATCGATGTTGTTTATTATTAAATCTATGTACAGACAGTGCAGAGACGTTGAGTGATCTTGACTACCAACAGATCACTCAATGGGGTCCTGCTGCGTTTAGTAAGAATAGATCGAAAGATGGTCTAGTAACAGCGTCATCACTACTTATAATAATGCTACGAGTATGACACCTACCTCTATTGCGACAACACTTTCCGGAATAATGCTCTAGGAAATGAATCACAAACAATCGAAACGGAACTACAAGTACCTTATCAATCACACCGGCAAGTAGGCAGAAATATCAATAAAAGGAAATTCAACTGTCTCTGGTAGTAGTGACACATTTTTATTGAAATAAGTCTAAAGCAACAAAAGGGTTCATTGCAAGTTACTTCGCTTTGTTCATAATTAGGTACTTGAGACATTGAATCATATAAGCCGCTGTACACACAAGCCTGGACAAGTGAGAAAACACACATAAAGTGACAAAGTCATTTCTTGCCAATGTTTTTGGAAGAATTAACCTTCTTTGACTGGCTTTGTGAAGATTATCTTAATGCATAAATAGTGTAGATACTACGATTAATGTTAACGCACATCAAACATTATCTAGTATCTTACAACAGTACAAGTTAACACTGTTCATCCTGAAAAGATTAACGAATATCTACATGCAGTATTCATAAAAGACAATTGGCGAGTCCATGACGCAATAGAACATTAAGTTAACTTCCCTCCAGAGACAGTTACGGCGGATAATGAAATTCCTACCGAGCGCTCCAGGAAGACTTCACTTTTATTTTATTATCTATATATTGTAAAATGAGATAATTACTAGGTTACCTCTTAGATATTCAGAAATAATATATAGAAGAATTGGTATAAATAATAAAGCCAACATAACGGACAGACTTTTCCTAACAAGCCAGGACGAGGACTGAAACGCATTCCAAATGAATCAATTCCAACAACAATTTATTTAATTTGTTTTCCCTTTTAGAACAGTTTGACTTTGACTACTATTTCCTAGATGCGGTAAGGTTAGATTGCGGCAGCTATCGGTGCTTGACATATTAAACATTGTACAATAATTAGTATCGAAGTAAATACTTCAGGTAATCTGTAGAATTATAATGACTCATCGTTATTGGCATCGACCACTCAAGCAGCCGAGTATTTGCAAGCGATATCAAGAATATCTGAAAATATTTATACGATCTGTTACTATCTTTGAATCACAATATTGTTATAAGTTTATAGTTACGCTATGCTATTATAGTTTTGTGTTTTTAAAAGTGTACTCTTTATTATGACAGCTAGTTCACCAAACGAAACAGGGCACGTGGTACTTTAACAGGAAGTCAAAAACTCAACCACATGACTTAAAACTTGTGAGGTCTGCCACTTTGTGGTGGAGGAAGTATATGACATCACGCCTCCCCCAGAAGGATATAAGGCAGAGGTGTACACACACATTTTGCCGTCGTCATTATTAATTCTCAGGTACTACGGGGAAGCCTATTGTCGTCTACCGGGCATCATTTCAAATTTCGGGTTTCTACTGAATTTGTATAAGAAAAACACCTAGAGCTTGAGGATCATCAGCTGCGGAAGCAATCATGCAGAAGAGAGAAGCTAATATATGTCTCCTTCAAAACGTAAACACAATATAGTTAGTTCTTTAGATTCACATTATTTTGTGATCTCAAGAAGAAGGCAGAGGAAAACCTTAACAAGTCGAATGAAAATAAAATAAATTGAACCTATTACTGTCCCACTGCTGGGCAAGGGTCTCTTCAAAAGTCAGAGGTGCGGGCGGGTTTGAACACAGACCCTCGTGCATGGAAGGCAGATATAATGCTAATAAAATTTATTTGCATAAAACATGGAACAGTGAAAGGTCTTACAATGAGAACATATTGCATTGTCATTTAAATCATTGGATTTTCTAACATATCATACGCTGAGCATTGAGAACCACCGGCTTTTTAAAGTAACTTTAAATGGCAAACTATGACACAGTATTGTAACACCGACGCCTACAATACAATGAACATCGACACAAGTAAGGTTTAAATCATGAAATCTTGCGTATTATCTCTGAATAGGGTAGCGCCATAACTTCACGGGGTATCGCCCCGGAAATTAAGTGAGCCGATACTTTATGTGCCCTAGCTGTAGTGTAGTGGTGTATGTTGTAGTTTGGACAGTGTCCGGTTACATGATAATGTCAATTCAGCTGAGTGTTTGTCTACTTAATGCGTAAATATCTATTTTATGGGAGAAAATATGGTTGCTCAGATGTAATGAATTATTTTACTGGTTGTTGGAATGTCAATAACATTTTATTAAATGTAAACATAATAAACCTTATAATAGTTTGAAGATAACACTTTTGTATTCGATATAACTTAGTAGGTTTATTTGAAAAATTAAAATTCTTGTTTTAGTTTTTTCATCATTAAAAATATATTATTTTTAGTTCCATTTACTTATTTAAATGACCATTTTCATATATATTAAATTACCAAATTATAATTTGATTTTATTATAAATATTACTACTGCTATCTTGTGTCGAATAGAGAAACTAACTTCGATCGCCTCAATAGTTTCATCTACCGATTCATAGATGGCAGTACGTTTCACTAATGTTAAAAGCCACTTCGAAACAAAGGATTAAATGGGCCGAGGATTCAAAACATTGAGGACAGGGCTTTGAGTGACGTAATTGATGACGTAGGAGGCGGCTGTCTGGCGCTGCCATTGAAATGGGGATGTAGTAGATATTTAGGAGTCGATTATAAGCCCAGGGGGCCTTAGGAACCTACTCTCGGAAATTATTCAGATTTTAGATTAATAACTACACTAGCGCTACATTAGTTAAATACTGAGAGTGTTTTACTGACCTAAATGGGGTTGAAACTATATTTACTGAACTATAATTATTAGATACTAGGTATCAGTGTATATTGCCAGACCACACGCCTAGCCCATTCCCCAACTGTGTAGGGAGCGGCTCCCAGTCTCACCAGATGCGGCTGAATATCAGTATTTTACACGGAGCGACTGCCATTTGACCTCCGCCACACAGTCTGATACTCATTCTTTGAACACTAGGAATAAACACAACCTTGCTGTACATGCTACGCGCCTCCACAGAATAAGCAACTCGTTCATGGGACAATGTATACGCTTTTACAATAAGCTTCCCAATGATATACGTAATTTAACATTAAAGAAGTTCAAAATTGTAATTAAATCTAAACTTTGTAAAAAAGGATACTATAAAATTTCGGACTATTTAGATGACAAAAACGCTTGGGATTGAGCCGCTCTTTAGCCTTTCCTTTTTTTTATATACAAATTTTGCCATTAATTATTATATTATTTACTTCATTATTTTGTTATTGTAATGTCGTTTAAATTGAAATTATTTCTTATATATAACCGCTATACATTGTAAATGTGAGTGAGATCTAGGCTGAGCGCTCTTCATTTCATTAATTCTCACGATAACTGATGCATGCTTGCACTCTGTTGCGACAGGTTAGCTCAAATAGTTATGGCACTTTCTTCAAAAGGCTATTCCACCCTATATTTGTCTCACATAAACCTTTACATCAATACAATCTGTCTGGACTTTAAAATAGACTTTGACCCCTGAGTTTGTTTCGGCGTTTCTTCTCAGGGATAGTCATAGGAAATGCCGACGCCATCTAGTTTAAAAAAGACGTGTAAAAGTGATTGAAAAATCCTAATTGCAAAATAAATAATTTCATTTCATTTCATTTCATTTCAGTTACTAGGAGACACTGATAGGTACTCTATGGTAATATCGATTGTTGGACTTATTTGGGATGCTGACTACCGTAACTAATGTCAAAGGTATCACATCTGGGACCATGCCTTGCTTTCCGTACAACCGCGTACAATAAATTGATTGTGAAAAATCATTTTCTGTGGTCCTTGTGATGATGACGTGGATAAGGCAAGATTGACGTGGGTACTATTATTGTACACAACGATACAGAGTGGATCACGCGGCCGTGACGACTGTGGAGGGTTGCAACGGGAAATTTTACGCTTAGAAATAAACAGAGAAAATATTCATAAAGGTTTATTTCTGTCTTTGACGTCAGTAATAGAACTTTCGATTGGATTTCAGTACGTAACTTAATTTTATACACGTGTTCTACGGACGAGGACAACCTGTTTAGTTATGGAATTATTGATAAAAATAACGTCGTATCGTAACGAAGTGGAATAAAAGTTTTCATTTAAAAAGGCCGTTTCCTTTGATGTCGGTGGAGACCGGAAGAACTACAGTCAGCATCAAAAAAGAATGTGTAAAGTGTTTCTAAACTTTGGGCTTAAGGACACAAGTTTTTTTTTGTTTATTTATGAGTAATATTCGTACACCGACCATTACCCTCTATATTTTCTTCCATGATTCTTTCCATGCACTGGTTGTCTGGAAGAAATTGCTTTTAGCAATAAGACCGCAATTTGTACCCTTCATGTAAAATGTATTTTCGCTTTGTGCTTTTTCCTTTGGTGTACAATAAAGAATACTCTATCTATTTATATGATAGAACGAAAAATAAATTATATTAATTTCGAGAATTTCAATAGCCCATGAATCCAATATGCTGACCTACTTACGTATGTTTATCTCAGCTTCTTACTTATAAAATCTGATCATACGGTTTCCCACTCAAAACCTGGCACTAGGTCAATGCATAATCAAATATTATATGCATGTGAAGCTAGGAACTGGATCTTGGGAAATAGCAAATTATTTCAAACCGAGAATCGAAAACTAAAAAAAAAACGTCTCCCGGTAGTTCATATTTTGTGAGAACGATTCCGGTTGAAACCTTTTAGTTACTTTGTAGATGACGAATATTCACAAACTTCATTTCAAAGTAAACTTAAACCAACTTCAAAGATACAGTTAAAACAGCGCCAACGGAGGGCGAACTTACCGCAATAGATCATTGGTTAACTCACAATTAAACTTGCACTTGCATAAATCACTGGTTATCGGCAATTTTATGTTATTTATTGCCCCGATAGCTCATACTATTGCAACTGGTCGCTGTAAGGGTCTAAACACATTTAAACGGAACAGGTTGAAAAGCAACGATGACCGATGAATCAAAATTATAAGATGCACGCATACTTGAAATATGAAAAGAATTGAAGCACAATTCAAATTCATTGTTTTTTATTCAATTAGTAAACTGTGCTTTTTGAACTCTAAAAATATATCATAAACAATTCGCTTGTCCTTCACTTGGAATAAATAATTTAAGCGTAAATTTTATTATAAGAACCAGTTTGTCGATGGACATATATCATATAAATAATGATTCTATGTTACTATATTGGATATCGTTATTTTTCGTTAGTCTAAAGGTTAATTATTTATTTTATACCCGCCCGCGACTTCTTCCGCGTAACTTACGTGCAATATATAATTTATAGCACTCAGGCATAATGTAACTTTCTACAAGTGAAAGAATTTTTAAAATCGGATCATTAATTCCGGAGATTACCCCCTACATACAAACTTACAAACAAATTTTACCTCTTTATAATATTAATATAGATAATTCTGTATGTACAAATGTGTGCAGTCCCTAAATCGTTCGTGTAGATAATTTTAGTTCGTAGCGATAATAATGTTATATCTGATGCTTTTAACAGCTGAATAATTAAAAGTTTATTAATATGAAAGCTTGTGTTGCGTTCCATTTGTTTTATCACCTCGTGTTGATGGTGAATGATTATAATAGTACCTACTTTATAACTTTAACAGGCGGTCTCATCAAAACAAAACGTTTTACGAATTCGTATAAAGTAACCGTATGACGGCAAAGTAGATGTCAAAATGTCCTTTTTTGGTTCTATTAGATATATTTTTTTTTGCATAATTTCTTTATAATTCCATGATGAGGTTTGTATAAAGTAACACTACACATTCCGGTTAATCCATCAAAGGGTAAATAATATTGTAATTGTTCTAGGAGGAATGTACATCAATTAAATAGTGCAACGTGTGGGGTTCGAACCCCGCTATCTAGCTAGCTAGTTGAGACGCTTCAGTCCAATTAATCGACGATTTGCTGAAAGGGTTAAAAGTAATCATAAATTAAACGTTTTCTTTTTAATAATTTCTGCTACATTTTCCAGGGAAGTGAACACTCAAAAATGAATCCGTTATTTCACGCTCCGAGCGTGAATTTCCAAAAAACTATTATGTACCATTAAGTGCACATTGCCCATTGGCCACGCATGCGCCATTTACCGATAATTACCGCGCGATAAATTGTCGCGCAGCATCGCGCGGCGTCGCGTCGACATGTGTTGTAGTGTCGCGATTTATAGCCCACGGCTAGCCGCGGTTTTTGTTGCCCTCTGTATGGGGTGATGATGTATGTACCCGACTGTCATGGTCACGGTCAGAGAGTAGGGCTATGTTGTTCGTAGATTTTTTTTCTTTTTATTTTTAAATCTTTGTCCCTCTCTTGGAATTACTCCTATGTCGTGGGTGCGTTTACAAACACAAATATTCATATGGACACACCCAGACCCGAAACAACTATCTGTAGATCATACAAATATTTGTTCCGTACGGAACGAACCCGCAACACGTAGCGCAGCACTCGATCGCTCAGCCACTGCGCCAACCGTGTTGTCAAATTTACACGCATTAAAGCGGTTTTTAGGCAAGTACAGGATTACAATAAATGAACTACCTATCTCTTCTTGCATAAAAAAATAACTTTTTAAGACGCCCTACCCTTTTTTTTTTTTTTTTTTTTTTGGGTGGGAAATCATCCAATGACCCCCCTCCGCCCTGGGCAAGAGCGAAGGGATGTGTCAGACTCTTACTGACTAAAACCCACCCGTGTCCCCATGATCGCCCTTGGTGTACCGGGGCCGCGATATCTGTTATATTGGCTCGCAGCCCCGGCAGGCGTTGGCCCGCCCTTAGCCCAGGCGGGCCCCACGACTGTTGCTGACTTCACTTTGTTAACGGGGGGGCGCGTGGAACACTACGCTGCCCCCCCCCGTCTCGGGCCTTTCTCTGGTCGGGCGACGGACGGCCCAAGTCCGCCGCCCGCAGGCCCTCCTCTATGGTGGCTGGAGATCGTCGCGCGCCTCGCGGCGTCGACGAGCCGGGCGTCCCCTTCGGCGGCCTCCTGGGCGTCGCCAGTCTACCTCCTCCTTGGCGGCCATGACCGCCTCACAGAAGGAGGCGACGGCCGCCCATGCGCTCTCGCTCCGAACCATGGATCTCACCAAGGTCGGGAGCGAGAGGTCGCCGCCGATCTCCTCTACGAGGACACGGCGCATCGGCTCCCATGCCGGGCACACCTCCACCGTGTGCTGCACCGTGTCCTCCGGGGCGTCCTCGCAGTGTAGACACCCCGGTGTGTCGATCCGCCTGATTCTGTGCAGGTACCTCCCAAAGCAGCCGTGCTTGGTGAGGACCTGCGTCAGGCGGAAGGTGAGGACGCCATGGCGCCTCTCCAGCCACTCTCTAAAGACGGGTCTTACCGCCTCGATCGAGGCGTGCCCTGCGCGCGGTTGCCACAGCCGCCGCTCCCATGCCGCCATGAGATCGCGCCGGAGCTCCGTCCTCATCGCAACAACTTGTCGCGGCATTGGACTCGAGCCCCGGCTCACTTCCTCGCGGCGCCAGACATACAGCACCGCGAGGACAAGACGCCCTACCCTTGTACCTCAGTTTACAAACATACATATATGTTACATGAACACACAACCAGACACGAAACAACTATCTACATCATACAAATCCTCATAGTCGTAGAACAACGATGGATTTAAAAAATGCAATTTTCTTATATATATTGCTATTGCTATATATTATCATAAAATGTCTTAAAAACGTGCATTATCACTCGACAAACGTTTACCAATTAAATTTGCCGAGTGATAATGCACATTTATAAAAGGCAAATTTAGGAAAAAAAAAAAAAAAGAAAATAGCAATTTTTTAATCCGTCGTTATTCTACGACGATGGCGAAATATTTGTTCCTCGGGGAATCGAACCTGCGACACAAAGCGCAAAAAGCTAATCTTTAAGCCAATGCGCCAACCGTCCATCAAACTACACATGTACCTAGTGACTGAAACAATAAACAGTATAAGTTACTATAGACTTATAAAGCTAATCTCGTAACCCTAATCTCCAATCTAAAACGGTCCAGACGTTCTGTCCGACGACCCTCGGACACAAATCCGGGTGTCCGCCGTGTCCGGATACTACCGCTATTACAGATAAGCGTAAGACGTTCACTAAGTTTAAGGTTCAATTTATTGATGTAGAGTGCGAAATAATAGAGAAGGGAGGCTGAGAATGTGTCGAGTATTTTAGACGGAAGTTCCACAGAAAATTGTGTTCCATGTGTAGTGCTATAGAACAATAATTATTCATATCTCTGCTACAGTGTGAGACTAAAAATGGCGACTATCAATAAAATTTCACTAAACTCTTACTTCATATTGCTACGACGTAGCTGACACGACGATGTTTCAGCTACGCCTGCTACGTTTCGTAGGCGATAACTGATTCACTACAATCTCATTATTTTAAAAAATGATTCTATATCGTACCTGTACTCGTATTTTGCCTGTGGCACTCATTTTACGTTATAAAGAAGTGATTTTATTCCATCCATCCATATTTAATCCATCTTTTTACTAATTAAGACTAAGATCTAACGGGAGGTCTTGTTCGAAGATTGTTCCTTTAAGCTTTACTCTATGACACATAAATCAAGTTTGTCTTTTCACTTCTACTAGATTCCTAGCTCTATGGTGCACGTTCTTAAGGGTCAGTCAGACAAATCGCAAGCGATCACTCGGTGGATAGGCGCCGCGTCGTTACGCGCAGCTGTTGCAGGTCCAGCCGGGATTCACTGGGATCCCGCGGGATTAACCCCGGGGCATCACCAGGTGGACCCCACATTATGTTGCTAATACTATGGATTTATTAACGATAAATGCTGATAAGTATTCAAAGGGGTTTGCAATTGAGTAAGGTGGACGTATACATATAAACTAGTTTGAATGGACACCATTGTTTGTTATTAAAGGATGTTAAGACATATATTTGCATCCATCGGTTGCCCGCGACTTTCACAATGTCGTAGGTCCACCTAGTAGGAGGCCTTCCTACGCTGCGTCTTCCGGTTCGTGGTCGCCACTCGAGAACCAAGGCCATTTAATACATTTAAGGCCATACTAGGTATATGTATAATGGAATTCAGAGTTCAAATCAAGTCTCACAAGATCAAGCATGGTATACATGATAGACGTAGGTAGATAGAGATGGAACTAAAGTATATAAAGTCAAGGTCTAACTAAAGGCATGAAAGCGCCAGTAGACCACTTATAATGAAAATATTAGGTACCTACCTGTTACAGTCATGTCGAATCTTCTAGATGCTCCACATCTTAATGTATGATATTAATATCAAAACATACCTGAAACAAATGAAAACAATACATTAGTCAGAGTTTATATATTTTGTTTCTTTAAATAAAAATAAATAAAAAAATAACTATAGGCCTTCAAATCAAAGTAAAATAAATAATTTCCTAGATAAATAAGGAGTTACGAGCTAGATACGTTTAGCTACAATTTATCTGGCAGGCTGGGCTGAAACCGCAGCTTTTACGCCAAATACCTATCACATAAATTAGTCTGTGGAATCAATCGTGCTGACGCATCTATTGCTCTACAACCTGTGTAGCAATCTACATATGTATACCTATCTGTGCGTGTGACTGCGTCCGCATTCACAGAATTTTCATACTAACTTTGAAAATCGTTTTTTAGTGTACGATAGCCCACACGTTGAAATTAAATGATATTGTTTATTAAGTTTTGCAATTAAGATTTTTCAATCATTCGTCCGCGTCGGCATTTTTATGACTATCCCTGTAAAGAACGTCGAAACAAACGCAGGGTCAAGATCTATGGTATAGTCCAGATAGACAGACAACGCTTTCAAATAATGTAATTAGTTGCTATTTTGAGTTTACTGAAACATAATATTGTACACGTGCTTATATATACATAGGTGCAGCATATAGAAACATATCGTAGACAGTGGCGGCTCTGGCGCGATTTAATGAAGAGTTATATGTGACCAGATTAGCGAGTGTAGACTCATGGGGGGTGCGGGTACATTGTCATTGTAAGGACGCAAACAACAGTACACGAGGCAACAAGGCGGATCATTTGTAATCAGCGTACGGTGTTTAATTATATTTTTATATTTGGCTAGATACTCTACATCCAAATCAATTATAGACACACTCAGAACTGACACAACTGTCTGTAGGTCATAAAAATATTTCTTCCGTGCAGTGCAGTTGATTGCGTATTCTAGAAACGTCGCTATTTATGCAGCTGTGGCAGATAGCAGTTGGTCCCAGATATCATACGAATACCTATGACAGTCGTTACGGGAGTCAGTAGCCCAAAAAAGTCTGACAACCAGTCTAACCTTAGAGTATCAGTGGGAGTGGCGGAGGTCAAAAGGCAGTCGCTCCGTATAAAATACTGATATTCATCCCCAATTGGATTGGAAGCCGACCCCAATGTAGTGGGGAAAAGGCTAGGCAGATGATGATGGCGGATAGCTCCGCACTATGTAGTCTGAAACCAACCCTCAGCTTAATCAGTAGGTACATGTGACCACATGTCAGGTACCATACAGTTACACAACCAACACTATATTCGAAGTTTCTTTGCTAATGCTCGTCTAAACACACTCGTATTGCCGTCTGTGTGCGTCTGTGTGCATAATTAGCGACACAATCCCCCCACCCAACACTATAGGAGCAGTAACGTCATGTCGTATGACATTGGACCTGCGCACACGCGAACCTAATGCTCATCTAACTCTAAACACACAGACGTGTCGCCCTCTACATGTAATTAGCGATACATCCATCATGAATGTTAAGGATTATAAGTTAAGTGCAGAGCTTAAGTATGCTTTATTGCTGATATTAAGACTACCGATTCATTACTGTCTGTATTATTGTATTAACTGTAAGGGTTGCATTATTTTATATTAGTGGAGGAACAAGGTTCTTATGGTGTTCCTCCATTGAGAAGAGAAGATCCTCTGACCGGGCAAGGTGGTTAGCCTGGCAGGTCGAAACCCGACAACTGTTGTCGGACATTCGTATATGTGTTAGAATTGTAGTAAATAGTGCGATTCAGGATTATTTATTGTAGCTTCACTCCGATAGATGGCGCTTTACTTTTTGCCATGTTGCGAGTAGTAGTCGCTACATTTATAATTACATCGCATCTTATTTGTTGTAAAGTAACAAAGATAAATAATATTTCGACGAGTACGATATATGTAGAACAAAGCCATTCCATAAATTATTTTGTGAACGTAACAAATTATAAAAAAATATTATATATATTTAACGTTGCATAGTATTTCTCCTATATGTATCGTGGGTACGGTTTTGGTACAGACTGTAATCTCACATCCACACACACACAAACAATTAGACGTAAAATAGACAATAACGCGTATTAGTTTAACCTCACTGTTTTACATAATAAATGTGTTAAATTGCAGCACAATGGAAAAGCCCGTATACTGACCTTATGTACCACAATGCATACTTGCCAATTGTATTTAGATATTTATATAGTTCTATGAAGCTAGGGTCGACGACACAAGGACGTCGCACATCCTTTACATTACACAGAGGCGAGGGGACACGAGATGTGCATTGTAACTAACTTGTGATGCACATAATAGCAAAACATATTATATAGGTTACTAGTTGTTCCGCGGTTCTATCCGGGTACAAAGATTTTAACTGTGTATAAAAGTGGGAATTAAGAAGGCCTACTCGACCTGACCATTTTGAAACAGACGCACGACTATCAAAACGCTTAGATAATAGTATCTTTAACTATTTTCTCGTATCGAATTATTATTTTCTTTTTTGAATTTTCATTAGTTTACAAGGGATTTTTGTATGAAAAATGACGAGGAAAATCCCATCGTTCCTTATCTTAATCACATAACAAGTTATAAAGTAACTTAAGATTGAGTGTTAACTTTAATTAATTTTAAAAGAATATAGTAATTATCTTAATACTGCCACGAACATATGAACCAATTAATAGAAACTCCTCAACTTCCTCGTAAATTAAATTGAATTAACATTCCCCACACTGCAATGATCATGTCACTTTGACATTCGCTGAACAAAACACCACATCATAGACACACCTATCACAATTAACTAGCTACCAACTAACAATTAACAACCAATCAATTAAAAGAATTCATCAAAACAACACTTCTATAAAAGGCATGGAAGGAAAAATTCGCTACATTTATTTTCAAGATGGCAGATTCAAGATGGCGTCTCGTGTGTTTTGTTTGCGCCGTGTTTATGGCGAATGAGGTGATGTCTTCTAAGGAGCTGATATCGAAGATGACTTTGGGCTTCAGTAAGGTCGTAGATCACTGTAAAAATGAGGTGAGAGGTTCCGTACCATGTCGCCGGAAAATTGCAATAATGAATAACTCAGTTCTGAGAGAGTAATTAAAATAATGTTTTTTATTGTTTGTTTATAGATAAAGTCAAAGGAAAGGGCATTATTGAACAAAAACGATTTCAGACATTAATTAATGTCTACCTAGTTAATTTGCATTTTACATGAAACACGCTGTAACGGAACACGACAATATCGTCAATATTTGTATAAACTTTAAAATAAGAATTTCATAAATTCCAAATCTTAAACACAGTCAACAATTTTCTTTCCTCCTAGTTAAACGTAGGCGACCACATCATGCAAGACATGTTCAACTTCTGGCGCGAGGACTACGAGCTGGTGAACCGGGACATGGGCTGCTTGATACTGTGCATGGCGTCCAAGCTGGACCTCATGGGCGACGACATGAAGATGCACCATGGGAAGGCGCAGGACTTTGCCAAGAGTCACGGAGCTGGTGAGTAGCTGATAACGTCACCATGTCACAGATTATGAATGCCATTAGGCGCTGAATAGTGAAGTACTGATTATATCTGACATATACAAGTTGCTATGAAAAAATAAACAAGCTAATTTTATGAAACTTTCAAAACCGTAAAAGCAAAAAGTAAATATAAAACAATTGCCTTAATCACCAATTCACCTTTGTTCCCACAAAAATCCATCCATTCCAATCTAACGTCTAAACTTATTGACAGACGACGACGTGGCGAAGCAGTTGGTGACCATGATCCACGACTGCGAGAACACCCACCAGGGCATCGAGGACCACTGCGCCAGGGTCTTAGAAACGGCCAAGTGTTTCCGCACCAAGATCCACGAGCTCAAGTGGGCGCCCAATATGGAGGTCATCATGGAGGAGATCATGGTCAACGTGTGAAAGGATTGTTGGGTTACCAACCTGGCTAACATGAGCAGCGCGACATCAATATCTCGTCACATTATTTCATACAGAAACCTATTTTAAAAGGCTCTTGTCATGGCGACAAAATTTTATCACAGCGCTCATGCAGGATGGACAGATGGTTGGGTTGGTAGCGTATGAATAGCCTAAGATAAATTATTGATTGTTATTAAAATGTGTATTAACAGGTAAGCTTTAGGTACTTATGATAAGTATTAACAATGGTGTCAGACAGCAGTTTATTAATAAAAGGAAGTGTAAGTATCCGTTTTTGTGTGACGTGTATTTTTATTTGATAACTAGTTGCCCACCCCTGCTTCACACGAGTGCAATTTATTAATGAAGAAAATGAGAAATTTCACTCAAAATTACTATACAAATTTGGAAATTGTTGTCATTTTATGTGGAATTACCAAAAAAAAAAAACAGCCAAGTCGTTCGAGCCGTTCTCAAGTGATGCTCCATCATACATGTGGCAATTGATTATTATTTATATAGATAGATGTGTCCCGAATATTGCCTCTATCCGCGACACTATTGTAGGGAATGCCAAAGGGAAAGAAAGATTTTGGGCAGTACAACCTTTTCCCGATCCGCTAATTTTATATTCATTTAACTTAGGAACTAAGTAGGTATATAGAAATATAGAAGAAAATCCTAATAAAAACACTTTTATAAACAGTAAAAACTGTCTCAAATCGATAACATTATTCGAATGACCGATTGTTTGTTGTTGTGAAGTGCGAAATGTTTCAAGCTATAAAGCTATCACCTCTTCCAATAACACCTGATGTATGAAGGCGTCTCTGATCCTGCAACGACATAACAAGCCACGTCTTAAGGTGTATACGAAATCAATGTTGACGATTGTAGAAAACTAAACGTCAATTCCCGGGTCAGGCAGTGTTATTGGGTTTTTCTGTATGGAAATTCTCAGTAGCAGCACGGAGTCTGGGACTGTATTCGATAGATGACAATAGTAACCCCCTCTGGACTGAATAACAATATAGCCGAAATGTGAGTACACAGGAAAACAGGCGTGATGCAATGTGTGTATAGGTAGTTACTACGTTTGACCACCATCTCGCCTGATAGTACGCAGTATATAAATAATATTTAAATTAAATAAATATTTAAGTAAAATTATATTGAATAACAAACATAATCTTGAACATGTTTACGTAAGTAATTGGGAAAGCGACGAGTATTCTATTGAACTGAACGTCTGAACAGGTCACATAAACGTTGCACTATTAAATAAATGTTCAAGTAAATCTCAACCAATATATCCTCTCCTTAACCGGAATAACACTTACGATTCAATAAGCTCGCCACGTCTTGTGAATCGGCAATAAAATCCTGCACCTGCGCCTTTGTATCACTTGTATTGTATCGATACAACGAGCATTTTCGCCGACAAATACAAATAAAATTATAAATAAGGAAAAGTATCGCATTCTAGTCACACCCTTCATACGTTGTAGGTAAACTACAGAAGGCTCACTTTCATGGGAAAGCGTTGTAGATTATATAAGACAATTTATATCAATTTGTGTATAATATACAATATAATGTATGCAACAATTATATTGTATATTATGTAAAATATATATAATATGTATGTATAAAAAAACTGGATGAAAAAACCATTATATTTTTTAATTGGGTTAGTCTCGCAAAAGCTCAAAAATGGCACAACCGATTAGTTTTTTTTTTAAATTTTGTTCTCATTAATGGATGGTTTAGAAAAAAAAATAGGAAAAACTCAATGCAACAGGCGAAAAATCGAAAAAATTAGTAATTTTGTATGGGAATTGCCAGTTCGGATTACTTCGTTCGTTGATGAAGAGTTACAGTCAAATCAATTTTAGGTGGTACGAAGTTCATCAGGTCTTCTAGTTCCTTATAAATAAGACTGTGCTTTTTAAGATTCTTATTTACATAACATAACATCACACAATACATAATCGTAAAATACGAACTGGTGTCTGAGGATTTATGAAATATTGTCGATCTTTCTTATTATTTTTCTAGAACCACGATGTTGTCAGTTTTAGTATAAAAGCTTCTAACTTGTTTCAAATACCCATCTTATTGTGTTCCAGCGAGTTACTATGAATCACACATAATGTTCTGTAAAATTTTCTACCTGATACTTCTGGTATCCGCCTGCGAGGTCAGGGATCCACAATAAAAGTAAATAACGCGGTCTCAGGTGCTGCGCGCGCTCAAATAGATTTAACTGCAACGAGCACGTATTGTTTGTGTTAGCTTGTTTATACGGGACCCGGCGGTGGAGCGGCGCGGGGCGGTAACGGTACGTGAAGACATCTTGAGAACTGGTTGAGATTGGTTGGGGCTGCAGATTTAATTTTATTCTAGGTTTGTGGAAAAGATAGAGAAATTAGTTAAACGACAACAACATCTCGTCGGGGCGTTGATTAATGATTTATGAGCGATAGAACATTGATATCTATTGATATAGGTATCACTACATATTATAAAACAAAGTCCCCTCGCCGTGACTGTCTGTCTGAACGCGATAAACTCAAAAACTACTGAACGGATTTTCATACAGTTTTCACCAATGAACGGAGTGATTCATAAGGAAGGTTTAGGTGTATAATTCATTAAAGTTTTGTGTAAATTGCCTGAAATATGACGATGATTGTTGAAGATGTCGGAAAAAATCATGACGACTGGGAGCTTTACTGGCGTGCGCCGCGTAGGAGCTCTGCTACGCGTGCGAAGCCGGGGCGGGTCGCTAGTAATAGATAAAACAATAATTCAGTCCATTACTGTCCCACTGTTGGGCACGAACCTCTTCTCAGAAATATGTAACTGTGTACCATCACGAAACCTATGCAGCCATTTCAGGTGTGCAGCTGGATTCCACCATAAATATATTTTACTTCGCCATTAAAACAAATAATAATCTAATTCTGATTCGCACATTTGTATTTGGAACTCCTGCATAGAAGGCAAGCCTTCAACCACTAGGCTGCATCAAATATAATTATATATATAAATCATCAGCAATGTCCACAATATCACTGCATCAAATATAATTATATATATAAATCATCAGCAATGTCCCCGCGCATTGTTTAAAAGTAGATGTTTAATTCATTAATATGAACAACTATATCTAAGTATAGGTAGCCCCGGTACAAATCTTGCTGCCAGGGTAAGCCTTCCACCAGCATGAGCCACTCTCACTTTGAGACTTCGAGCTTCACGATCAAGAAGGATGGAAAGTGATGCCATTATTGATTTTGATACTATGTAGTTATACAAGAGACACAAAGAAGAATTGCAAAGAATACTCTGTTTGACTATTGTATAACGCAACGCAACTGCTAAGCATGAGGTCCTAGATTCGATTCCCGAATCGGGCAAGGTGGTATTGGATTTTTCTGTATGAAAACTCTCAGTAGCAGCGCGAAGTTTGGAACTGTGCCCTGTAGATGCCAAAAGACTCGCCCACTGTTACAGGGAGTTAACGGCATTGGCGAAATGTGAGTGTTTAAAACTATACATCTCTGCCTAACCCTTCGGGGAATACAGGCGTAATGCTATGTTATCTGTTTCATTATAATTATAGTCAGGTGACTCACCTCTATGAACTTAGAGACCACACGATGATATTGATCACACACAACGATCTAAACACAAAAGTATCTGAACACTAACTAAATATGTTCTCGTCGCTATCACTACATCAAAGTTCGATTAACGCTGCATGCTTAGTGAACATATTGAAACTCACTTACAGAATGTCAACTCCTAAGAACACGCAAAACGAAAAACATAGAAACAATTGCAATATTACCAACTTAAAGTGGTCTCAAACTATATCTATAACAACAGTAGCACGTTATCGGCTTTTCAGTGATATTATTACAGGTTTCAGAGTATTCGTTAGGGAATTTAAGAAGGAATGAGTTTCTAACAAAGTCCTACAAATATTATGAATGTGATAGTTTGTGAGGATGGAAGGATGGATGGATATTTGTTACTCAATCACGCCAGAACGGCTGAACGAATCTGTATGAATTTTGGCACAGAGATAGATTATAGCTATGTCTGGAATAGCACATAGGCTACTTTTTATCCCGGAAAAATGTACAGTTTGTAAACCACGCGAGCAAAGCCGCGGGCCGAAGCTAGTCTGCCATAACTATGACAAGTGGCAGTCAAAACTCCTGCATCTGGAGCACCCTTACATTAACCAACGAGGTATTAGGGATCGACAGATGACGAGAGAAGTGGTTGAGAGATCGACTGCTGCGCGAAGTGTCGCGGGTTCGATTCCCGCAAGCGACAAATATTTGTATGATCTACAGGGCCTTTCGGGTCTGGGTCTTTGTGTATGTGAATATGTTTGTAATCGCACCCATGATACAGGAATTATGCTTAGTAGGCAATGTTTTTAAAAAAAAAACTTAAACTACTGTTTCAAAAAAATCTCATCAAGAACTTAGGGCATTCGGATAATTAAATGTCCCAGATCTAAGCCTTTTTCGGAGGAGAGCCTAAAGAAGTATTGTATCGGTAAGTCGCTTCTTGATGAGAATCTTTCTTCACTTGCATGTGTGTTGTCCAGCTGTGGACTGTGATACACTGATACAGGCATAAGCTTGTTTTGGCGCATTGTTGAATAGATCTTCTGCAGACACTATTTCTTCCCATTTCGTGTCTTCGGTTAGGTGGTAGTGCATGCAGCGCGAGCGCACGGCGCGATTGTGCTGTCGCGTAATGGCGGCGATAGGCCGGAGTTATGGTGCAATTAACTGCACCGATTCTCACGTGGCGGCGCGGGCGCAGGGTTCGTCGTGTGAAACGATTTACGTGGATGGGTTTATTGTTCAAGGGTTGATGGAAAGTTAGGTAATGTGGATGTTGTAAGAAGTTACTGAGAGATCTTATGTCCTACTGGCTAAAGCACAAACTTGCATATATATTTCATGCATGATTAAGTTAGTAACTAATAAATAACATCAGGTAGATGATCAGCATACATTTCATCCCGTAAACGGTTATGGGTGAACATGAGGATTCCAATGACTGACTACTACAATGTATCGTCGTGTAATAAGAAAGATAAGTCATCCTAATATAGATCAACCAATTAATTTACTAAAATTAAAATAATAAGTGGTACATCGCACTGCTATTACATTTGTTCCGTATCGAATGTTACACAAATTGGTACGATAAAGAATATTCTATACTGAGAGAGAATATTCTATACTATTCTGTGATGAAACAACTATACTAACGAAAACAGCAGAGTGTCAGACACCAACACAATGTAATGTGTCAATATTGCTGTCTCACCAAGAAAGTAAAATCATATTTCGCTTTTCTCCGTAGACTATAATATGGCTGAACGATCACATTCATTTCCATTACCTAGTAGATGGCGATGTAAAAGAGAAAGGCCTAACATTTAACGCCTTTTAAGGGGTAATAAACGTGAAACAACAGTTTGTACGCATACATTCTCTCCGTAAACATACACTTACATTTTAAATCAATGTCTGTAAGAATTTCTACGGCACAACGTTTAGGTTCTATTTGTTTATGGTGTCGTGTGACCTCTGGCTGATGCGGAATTTATTTATTTAACCATAAATTCACAAAGTAATGCCTGTTGTGTTAGTCAGTTCAAATTAGTGTTAAGAATACATGTGTCTCCATTGTTTTAAAGAAATTTAAGAGCGAAGTATATTAGATTTTATTTTATACTTTTTACAGTTTACCTTTGCTTATTTTCATTTTCCTGGTTTATTTGCATATCTACATAATTCATTTACTAACGTAAAATAATACATTAGTCAAAATTATGACAATTGCTTTGTACTCGCCGTCTATTATATGAATGCTGTGTGTAGCTGTTATGGACAAACATATAAGACATGTGTAACGCGGGGTTTTAAATATTCGTTCGTTACGGGCCGGCCGCGCTCGCGCACCCCCGCGCGCCCCCACCTTCCCCCGTCGCGGCGATCGCACGCGACGCCGCGAACGGTCCGCTGGCCAGCCGTCAGTGAGCGACGGAGCGGCAATCGATGTGCGTGCGCGACAACATTTTTTCTCCATCATCCTCCGCGACCTGATTTGTTTTTGTTTACTCACTGTTTTCAATGTTGGAAAAGAATAAACGATTATATCCACATTAAACATGTTATTTTCAACCGACTTCAAAAAAAGGAGGAGGTTCTCAATTCGGCTGTATTTTTTTTTTTTTTTTTTTTTTTTTTATGTTTGTTACTCGATTTCTCGATGACGCCTGGACCGATTTCAAAAATTATTTTTTTATTTGAAAGGGTATGCTTGTCATTTGGTCCCATTGTCATCAGGTCAGGACCTGATGGTGGAAACCCTGAGAAATCGAGGGCATCTCTTGAAAATTGTAGGCGAGCATGGGGTAAAAACTTGATATTTATGTGGATATCTGATGAGACTACAATACTATGGAGGTTTAGGGCAGATCTGATGATGGAGACGACAGAGGATCGAGGGAACTCCTCAACTGTACATCTTAACTACCTCGTGTTTGGGCTTATTTTATTCGTGTTGACAAGATCTTTACACCGAGATGGGTAATGACTGCCACTGCAAGGTCCGCGATGCAGGTGCAGTACAGTTTAGGGAACTCCTTAATGGTTGATAGCAGCTACATAGTGTTTGGGCGATTATTCCGTCAATTACGGACAGATTTTAAAAATTCTTGTTTTGTTTGAAAGAGTATGCTTCCCATTTGGTCCCATTATCACCAAGTCAGGATCTGATGATGGGATCCTAGGGAAATCGAGGGATACCCTCAAATATTGTAAGACAAATAGCCCGTTTGAGCTTTTTTTCTTAATAAGTTAGGTATTGGCGTCTGAAAATCATCATTTAATGATGCTGAGCTGATGATGGATGTCATAGTATTCCTCAACGGTAAAGAGTTAAGGGACTAAAACTTCCGAGTTTGGGATCACTCGATATATTTTGATGAGTCCCGTATAAAACATTTGGTATAGAGGGTCTGATGATGGAGCCAGGAGATAGATGGTGGAACTCTTCAGTAGCTACTTGTAAACCCCTCGAGTTTGGGCTCATTTTAAACCTCTAAAAGTCAAAACTATCACAGTATTTGTTACAATAGTCGTCTTAATCTTTTCATTTCTCGTAATGCGTTTTCATCATGTGGTCGGCTAAGTAATTTATTTGATTTTAAAATCACATAGTGCAATACCGTCTAAGGTTTTCACTCGACTTGGGGCAACATACATTTGACCTTTGTAAAGTTTTTCAAGAGAATCGTCTTTACTAGGTCTACCCATCACTCAAAATTGTAAAATAATTAAATTTTTTAACAAAAAAAAAAAACCGACTCCAAAAAACTCAAAAACAAAACTAATAACTAAAAAGCAAAAAATAAGTCTTTTATTATACAATACAGTAGTTGAAGAATATTGAAGTCGGTGCCAAGTAAAACATGCAATGATAAACCGACACGATTGCATTTGTCGTGTCCGACGCATAATCCGCTCCGCACTCGACAATTTCTACGTGAACTCGTTGTTTCATTGTCGCTATTATAGCAGCAAGGTATATTACTTTTATGTTTTACTTGGCACCGATTTCAATATTCTTCAACTACTGTATTGTATAATAAAAGACTTATTTTTTGCTTTTTAGTTATTAGTTTTGTTTTTGAGTTTTTTGGAGTCGGTTTTTTTTTTTTTTGTTAATTGTATTGTGTTTCCTACTGTAATTTATATGTGTATTCCTTTTTTTTTTTTCTTCGAATCGTGAAATATTAACGCAGAATAGATGATTCACAAGTGTCCTAACAACTTTCAGTAATTTAAATTCGAATCCCATTATATTCACTGATAAACTACGAAATAAAACCACACTATAATCTTCATATTTATTCGCTATATCTCAGTGAGGACCTCGCTCACGATGACCTCGACCTTGGGCTGCCAGTCCAGGTCGTGGATGCCAGTGCGAAAGCACTTGGCCACCTCCAGCACCCGGAGGCACTCGTCCTCGACTTGCTCGTGCTTCTTCTCACACTCGTGGATTATCGTCACGATCTTGTATGATACTTCCTCTCCTGGAATATGTTTTGGTTCAATAATACATCGCACTTCACAGGGTTGCTAACACACTAAAGGTCTGCTCGTAAAAGTTGGCGACGTTGAAACACTCACGTACGCTACTTTTTTAATAGTAAAACTCTGGTTAATAGCGGCATAAAAAAACACGGACATTATTTTGAGTAAATTCAAGAAAGTAAATTTGTTTAAAATAATAGGTACTATAGCCCCTTATACACGTTTCCCATTTTTGTATCTTCTTTCTGCTTCTGGTGTGAAGAGTATTGTCCATAGACGGCGGTAACAACTTACCATCAGGTGGGCCACATGCCTTTTGCCACTTTACGGCATTCAAAAAGAAATGGAATGACACAAAGAGTTTCAGTGCGTCTAGCTAAGACACATAGAAATACAATTTTTTATAAAGATTCCAAAATAATACAAATGATCCAACGCACCAGCTCCATGTTTGCGAGCGAACTCCTGCGCATTGCCATGATGCAGCCTTCCATTGTCATCCATCAGCTCCAGCTTCTTGCTCATGCAGATGATGGCGCAGCCTGTTTCGCGGTTCAAGAGCTCGTATTCCAGCTTCCAGTAGTGGAAAAGGTCTGCTACGATGTGGTCATTCATGTTCAGCTGGAACCATGCCACATCTGCTGGTAATCTTGATATATCGAGAAGATATGAATGATGGCGGTAATTTTTTGGACATCTTTACAACGTCTTTGAGTGATTGGTGTTTCCAATTTTAATCTCTAGAAAACTAATTTTTGCTCCTACTTACCTCTTTTTTGCACTCCTCCATGACTTTAACAAATCCTGAAGTGATATACTTCATGGCATCTTTTGACGGCTCTATCTCTTTCACTCCTGATGCCAAAACCACAACAGCGACAAAGATGTCAATCGTTCCCATTTCTTATAGATTCTCCTCACGAGATAAGATCTTTGTTCCTTATATACCTACAAGTAACTGGAGATTTAACAATTATGTGTAATTGTTAACACCTGGTCATAATTTGTGCCTTCATGCAGATGATGGGGAGTTTTCGTACATTGTCAAGTTAATAAACGGTAATTAAAAACTCCGCGCGTTCTGTTAATTTCTAGGTAGTCGCATGAATAATGTGTTTAATTAGTAAAACGGGCTTAAAGAAGACTTAGATATGCAATTTATGTTCGACGCCTGCGCACTATAACTAGGCTAAGTTTCAGATAAAACTATAAAACTTAAATTGAGGTATGAATACGGTTCCGGTGCCGTAGTGGCTAACATGCTGAGCTAAGAATAGCGGGTTCAATTTCAATAATAAAAAAAATGTATGGTAAATATAGTAAAATAAATATGTTTAAAAAAAAACAAGAAAAAATGTTGCAAAAATAACATATAAGTTATCCATTTATATTGAAAAGTGAGGCAAAAAGCCGGGCTATCAGCTGACCAGGGTGTACCACGACCATACGGCGCCGCCCATGAACCTCTTTCTTCCGACTTAAACGTGCATCACCCTTGCGCCGCTTGTTCATCTGGGCTGGTTGAGCAAAATCAGCACCAGTTTCAACCCCGAGGTCCTTTGGTGCCCAGTGCAGCTGAAAGATGCCGTAGCGGAAGCACTTGGTCATCTCCAAGGCAGTGGCGCACTGTTCTTCGGTTCTAGTAGCACGCTTGCACAGTACCAATAAGTCCATCAACTTGTGTATCATCCTCTCATCTGGAACCAGTTAATCTTTCAATGGTATTTAAAACTTGGAATGTAATAAACTGTGCCTATTGATATCATTATTACCCTAGCCGTTTCCATTATTTCTTGCTTTCATCTAATACACCTCATACAAGACGGCCTAATATCTGACCTGTGTCACCGTCCTGCCAAACTATAGCAGTACAGTTATAGTAGTACGCTATATTTTTAGACGACACGGTTGGCGCAGTGGTCGGGAGAGCAACTGTTGAGCTACGTGTCGTGGGTTCGATTCCAGCACGGAACAAATATTTGTATGATCTACAGATAGTTGTTTTGGGTCTGGGTCTTTGTGTATATGAATACAAACCGTGCCTCGGAAAGCACGTAAAGCCGTTGGTCCTGCGCCTGATCTTTCTCCGGTCGTGTCGGATTGCCGTCCCATCGGACTATGAGTGTGAAGGAATATAGAGAGCACCTGTGTTTGCGCACACACTTGTGCTCTATAATATCTCCTGCTAGTTGGCTAATCTCCGGTGAGATCTGCAGCCGTGACCGAAATCGGTCAGGAGGACATTACTATTATTATTACGCTATTTTTTAATAAAATTCTAAGTACAAAAAGTAGTATCTTCTACTACTACTACTTTACGTTGTCACCTTTCGTGTCATTGTACTCTCCAAAGCACGTAGATGTGTAAAGGACAATCACAATGCACCACTTGGATCACGACAATGTTCCTTACGCAGTTACTTCAAAAATATTAACTAATACAGGTCAGTAATTATAGCATAGGACTTTTGTACACTGTAATTTCCAACAAAACAAAAAGGTTACCAGCTCCCATGGCCCTGACGAACTCGTCGACGTTCTCTTGCCTCACGCTGCCGTCCTGGTTCATCAGCTCCATCTTGTTGTACACGCACGACAACACACAGCCTAAATCCGGGCTCTGCAGCTGGTTGCGTTCGTTCCAGAACTCCAACAAGTCTCGTATCACGTTGTTATCGAAGTTCATCTGAACATTTTGATGATGAAGTGAGTTTATAGGACTTAATAAAAAATAATAGCCTCAATTGTGAGGTTCCCGGCAGGCAACGGTTAATATGCTATGTTACAATAAGTACTTCTAACTGTGGATGCTGTGGTATTAAAGACGTCAGAGTCCGTCTTGTCGTCTTGGAATTTGTTTGAGTACCAATAGTATATGTAAAGTTAAGAGTAATCCACACCAAATCCGCGTTTGGTTCTCCGTGACATAAAGGGCGACCCGGAACCCGCTGCGTAGATGCGTATTACCCTCAAAACCTGCTTACCTCTTGTTGACATTCCAACACTATGTCGCCAATATTCTTGCTCAATGTTCGCATCACAGTAACTTCATCGAGTCCCATACTTGCGGTTATCAATAAACAAAGTGTTAATATTTTAACCATTTTATTAAAATCTTTCATCATTTTCGGAAAGGATCTTAGATATCCAGTGTTTTCCCAAAAATGATTGCAAATAATTCATTGTTAACAGCGTAAAATTCGGTTATAATTGGTTAATGTGTTGCATTAATTAGTTTGTTAATTGGATACGTGTTTCACTGGTCACGCCGATAACTCCGAAGGCTGATTCCTCTTCGCTGCAAGACCTATATTATCAAGCATTCCGCACTATCACAATTTTTTCTAATAGGCCACACACGTTTAAATTGAGGATAATCGACAAAACATTAAGAAGAAGAAACTTTAATTAAGTCATGTTGTAGTCAGCTTACAGTTTATCTACAAACGGCTGCTTACCAAGCAAATGATCGACGAAGCGACATTATTGATTAATTAAAATCATCAGATTGGTCCTGCAATCTCGTAGAACTTTTGTCACTATGTGTTAAAAGTGCTGATAGCAATGTAATTACATTGCTAACAGCACTTCACTTCAACGTTTATACTTTCACTGTGTCATTTTTGACACACTAATAAGTTATTAAGAATCTGGAATTCTTACGCCGTACTCGAAGTCAGTGTAAATTTTAATTTGTTTTTTTCAGTGGTATTTTATTTCAATAAATAATGATAGAGAGTTTTAAAAATAACTCGCAAAATGAAATAACTTACAAACGTCCATTTGTATACGGATAATTTGCACATAAAAATAAATCAAGATTTTTGAGAGTGAAACCCGTGTTGAGCGTGAGTTTTAAAAATAATGTAATAGGTGTACCTATATCTATATGTGTTATTAAAACAATACAGTTTGATGCACATTTATTTCTTTAATAAATACATCAATATTTGCTGCTACATTGCTACCCATCCCCTTGAGGCAACCGTGGCGAGGGAGTACATTTTAAAATAACTGCAGTCCATTATACATGCCGAGTCGTTTCAGATACATAAAGAAAGAGAACACAAATATTTTCTTTTAAGACATTATACATACTAAAGTAATCAATCACATATCATTTATACCTATATATACTTCATATAATAAGTGTACCAGTGGTTGGGCCACATAAAAATTTTTCACTAAAAAATATTCACTTGTTAGAATTATATCACAGATTCTGTTGAACTATTTTCTAAACTTCATTAGATTTTATTATGTCATACTTTTAGGGTAAAATAACACTTAGTAATCGGGTTATTCACAATGTGAGCGCCGTGTCTCTGGTGTTTGTCTGTTAGCGCCGAAACTACAAAACGAATTTGGAGACTATTCTCACCTATGGATACTAATTGTCCAAGAACATTTGACACATGACAATTAAACTTTTCGTTCCTAAACGCAACTGAATACAAAAAGAAAAGAAATTTTAAAGACGGATTTAAACAAATGAGGAAGGTCGTAGGTCTTCGAAGGCAATTCTAGACTTCAGCCAAGACCTCGCCTACTATAACATCCATGCTTGGAGCCCAGTTGAGCTCGTGGATCTTGGCCTTGAAGCACTTGGCGACGTTGAGGGTCTTCATGCAAGGGTCATCCGTCAGGTCAGGCGTGGACTGTGAGCAGCCGTGAATCAGGTCCACTAGCTGCTTCGCCATGGCTTCGTCTGAAGTTTAAATTATGTTAAAATGTATCAAAATAAATGGTCACTGTATTTAAACTGCTTTATTTTTATAAGTAATGTTTTATAATATATAGTGACTTACTACGTTCACCAGATCGCCTATAAAATGTCATGATTATGTCAATATAAGTCCGTTCATATTAAGGATTATGAATAGGCAGCATAGGACGTGAAGCTAATGATACTATGATGAAAAGTAGAATAAATTAAATTCCAGACAATAATGCATAGCCAACTATGCGCAGAGATATAACAAACTGATAAAAATATGAACGAAGTTTTAGAAATCCAACCCCGTCCTGAATATTCTTCCAATTGGAAATACATGACTTTGCACTTCCAATACAATTTTCCACGTCAACAGTTCGGTAAACGCGCTGACTCACATTTAATTTTGTAAATCTCCCTCCTTGTAAGGAAACCAAACTATCTAACGTAACCGTTTCTGTATGTATATGAGCCTTTAGAATGAACATCATTTCACATGAGGCTACAAAATTAACCGCTACAGTGATCAAAGAAGGATATTGCAAGCAACAACATATTTACTAATTAAAAAGGTGACATCTGTTATTATAACTACTACTTTCCAATCGCTATTTGCGATATCGTTTAAAATACATCTGACCTCGTTTACCAGACACCAAATAACTTAAAGTCAATCTAAAACTGGCCATCTCAATCGATAGTCCATTTTAAATCGATTGTATTTAACAGCTTCATAGAACTAAACCCAGACTAACCAGCGCCATGTTTCTGCGCGAACTCCTGCGCCCTGCCATGGTGCAGCTTCAGCTCCTGGTCCAGTAGTTCTAGCTTAGAAGAGAGGCAGAGGATGGCACAGCCCGTCTGCCTGTTCGTCAGCTCGTAGCCTTCCTTCCAGAAGTTGTAGAAGTCTGTCGCTACTGAGTCCGGGAGGTCCATCTAAAATTGTATAGTGGTGAAGTATAGTATTAGATTTTTAACGTTCTGCATAATCACTGGCCGAATGACGAGAAAATTGAGATTTCTGCACCTTAGAATTATTGTAGTTGCATTATCAATATCAATTTTCTTAAATTATAATATACATATATGTTAGTTTATAATGTATATATCTATGGGCCAAAGTTATTAGTTATTATTAAATAAATTCTCCCTCAAAACTTGCACTAGTAGATTATTACACCAAACTTAAATTAGACATTAAACTTACCTCCTTTTTACAATCTTCCAAGGGCTTGGCAAAATTGATGGACAAATTCTTTATCACCTCCTGCGAAGACTCCACCCTTATCAGGAGACACGAGGCCACAACCAGCACAAACCTTACCAACATGTTGGTCGATTGTTGCAGCGCCATTGTGTCCACACTCGTCAGAACAAGTTTATATCAAGGGTTTATAATTGTTTGTTAATTGTACTTTATGGTGACGTGACAACGAGTGATCAGGCCTTAATTAGGTGCTGTTGATGTGCAGTTTAATTAAAGTAGTAAATTCATTCATGGAATTGCCAATGACTTAGTTCACGTATGGTATTAGTGCCGGATATATACTGTGTTTACACCTATTATTTGAAGAGAGATGGTGGAAAAGTCTGGGTGACGTCAGTTTTTAGAATAAGCGTCCTTTGTGACATGTGATAGCTAAGATCAAATTCTTTGCTGGAACCTCTTGGCCTTATCATTTTATTTTTTGAGTAACACCAAGATAGTCAAGAACAGTTTAATATTTAGATCAAGTGATACAGAGAAACGGTGAAAAATCTATTGTTAGCGGATCAACGTATCTTAATAACTTTGACTTAAATGATGAAGATCACAAGATAAAATCTTTAAATAAATAAAAAAGTAAATAATAAATCTTTATTCAAATTAAAATTTTAATACATAGAGTCTACGTTACATGGGTGCCTAAGCTAAATAATCCTGTTTCAGGCGTTCAGTAAAGATATAAGAAGAAAATAAAGTATAAAACATCCTTAAACCACAACAGATAAAACGACTTCGGTGCTAGGAGCGCGATGAAGCGCCTGCATTTTCCTTTAAGCTAATACCGTGCTAATTATGACACTACTTTCACGACCGTTTATAGTAGTGATGTAAATTGAAAAGGCTCATCAAAATACTATCTTTAAACAAAATAAATAAAGAATTCAAAATTCGAAATTGATCTATTTTCATAGTTATATAAATAATGTAAGAAATCTAGAAATAGTCAAAGTACCTACACTCCCTTTATATCATTCCTTTACAACAACAACTGAACATCATTTTTACAGAGACTTTTTTTTACAGAGGTGTCATTCAAAGATGTGGTCATACGTTTTGTGTTTTCAAGAAAATATCTTGAATAACAGTATTAAATTATTATTTTTTGGATACTATACAAAGTTTCGGTAAGCTACTCAATGTTCGGTACCAATTATAAAACCAATTTTAGATATTATGTGCTAAACTCAGTTCAACTTTTGCAAACAGTGTGTTAGAAAGAAAACCTTTAAAGATTAAATATGTTAGCAGCACATTCAAGTTCAAAACAGTAGTAAGGAAACATGAAAACTAACTGTAATAACAATAGTAAAGTAACCGCAAGTAACAATGCGTTTGCGCACATAGTAGTGAAGGCAAAGTAGGAAGTAGTAATGGCTACAGTAAACATACATAATAGTACTTCAACTATGCTTATAATTCGGTTGCAGCGGTCTTCAGAGGTCATACGACTGGCTAGATAAATATGTAAAATATTGATAATGTTTTAGTTTTGGTGTGACTGAAGACCGAATCCAAACATTTTTATTTTTTGAGAAAACTATCTCTAAACATGTGCTTTTAATCGTAGTAGACATACAGAAGAAGTAATTCTGTCTTTAACTTTTCTATCAGTACCTCTATTATGAGTTTTTTTTACTATTATTTTCATAGTAAATGTAAATCAAAACTTTATTATGACTAAATGTCACATAAGCGACTCTAATCCCTAATGTAACCAGGTTAAGAACTAAAATCGCTATCATGAAAATTTACTTTACTCTGATAGTAAATAGTAAGAAAACTCGTGATAGCGGTACAGGTGTTCTGGCTGTTCGCGGCGCCGACAGCGCTGTCTACAGCCGCGACGAAAGACCACGATCGATCGGTGTAAAATAACATTCAGTGCATTCATAAAATTCAATAACTCTCTTGAAACAATAGTGTTTATTATATTATTATGTATCTGAGCTCAATCAATTAAATCCATTGCATTTTATTTCAGATAAATACTGATTCAATACAAGTATATTATACAATTGAGTTTATGATACACGCAAGCGACTACCCAATAATATTCGTATGAAAATTTCCAGTTTGGTATAAAATCCCATACCAATATTATTCAATAGCAGTTGCTGATGAATAGAGACTCGTATTCTCATAATAAGATACTGAACACTACGACAAGGGTTAGGGAATAAAAGATAACTTATTTCGTATCTCAACAAAAATATATTTAAAAAAATCTTCTTTTTTGGTATTTTTTCATGATGCAATACTAACTCTATAAAAACAGTCGTTTGTCCGATATGGGGCCAGGTCATCATCGTCATTAGTACTTCTCCATCACGGCTTCGATCATGGCGACTTCAGGCGCTATGCCCGCCTTCTTGGCGTCGACCTTGAAGCAGGCTGCAACTTTGACCACGCGGTCACAGTCATCCGTCATGGTGTCGTACTGCTTCTCACAGTTGTGGATGAGACCCACCAGCGTTTCAGAGAGGACATGACCTAGGATGTTAAGGAGTCGTTAATAATAAGATATTATAGTCATACGCTAACGTCGACAAATGGTGCGTTATACTACAGAATGAAAATAAAATGCCACAAGCATATAAAATATTATACATATTATGAACAATGAAAATCTAACTGCCAGCGAAGCGGAGTCGTAGTAATTCGTTCGTCTAGTATAGAGGCATAGCCATCTCAGTAGAGTCTATGAGCACTTTGTATTTAGTACTTAGTACTTCTATGCAGGTATTAAGACTTATCATCTTTTACCAACGAGAGACCTATAACGAATAATCTCCAGCCTCAAGCTTTACAGTCACTTACATAACTAAGAAAACTAACGAGTTACAGCTCTCACTTGAAACATTTCAAACTTATGAGTCTAGAAAATCGCCGTATGATCCTAGATCATCTCTTCCTATACAAAATAATAAACAATTACATTGATTGCCCGCAGTTACTCAGTCAAATAAATTTAAATGTGCCATACAAGCTTGCTCGTATGTCTAGATATCGGTTGCTTTGCGCCAAAGGCTTTAAAACCAATCTGGGTCATTTTTCCACCATCAACAGAATGCAGGTCCAATTTAGTCGCCTGTCACGCTCCCCCAGTGTAGATATTGATATGTCTTACTCATTACACAAAGTCAAGTCTGTCTTGCATAGGGCATTATCACAAGACTGAAAAAAAAAGTGCATTTGTTGTTGTTTCTTTTGCCTATCTATCTATAGTAAAAGCATAATCTGTTTTGTATCTGTATTTTCTCTTCCTTTGTTTAATGCATGCCGTGGCAGCCTTTAATTAAGGCTACACTATAAAATGTGATAACTTTGTACCTTTAGGAATGTATTATGGTGTATGCTTTGTTGGTTGTCCTTAAATAAATAAATAACCCTTTACTACGGAATATAAGTCTTGAGTCTGCAGTTTGTTTCGCGATAAATTCAGCAAAAACAAAGAGGCTGACAGATTGGGACGTGATCGCGTGACCTTTGTTTAAGTTGCATGCCACTAAATAATGTCAACAGTACCATTACTCACCATGTAGAAGAAATAACATGGAAGCAGAAATCAACTGCTTGAGCTTCTGACTGGAAATAATTTAAATGTTGCAGCATGGGCTTCAAACATTACATTACTTTTCTTTGAACCTCAAAATACCATTAAACAAAATTCTAAAAACCTGTCTTGCTAAAGATAGAAGCGGCAGAGCTTGGTGTATCAGAGATCGCGCATCTGTCTTTGAATCCGCGAAGTAGTTTTCGTGTTCGTGTCAGATAAAAAGTAGTCAAATATGTTTGCCAAATTCTGCTGTTTCTAGTGGAAGTGAAAACTGATGTTTGTTTCAAATATTTTCCTTTCTTTTCTTTTATTTTCATTAATGCTATTATGGTTTCCTAGAGTATTTCCTACTCGATCTTCGTTGATAACCACTAAAATTCCTGATTTATGTAGCTTTCAGGAATTGTATCATTATTTTTTACACCTATCTTATCTTATCTTCTACGCATTTCTAGAATTAATATGATATGATTTAAATTCAACATGCCGTCCTAACCATTAGGGAAGCTCTTAACGTAGTCGTGCATGTTGACATGGTGCATCCTGCTGTCCTCTTGCAGCAGAGAGAACTTGTTGGACATGCAGATGATGGCGCAGCCCAACTCCCTATGCACCACCTCGAAATCTTCGCGCCAGAAGTGCTGGAACTCCTCCAGGACCTCCGCAGACAGTCCTGACTGGGGTACAGAAGACTTGTTTAAAAATTTCCTGAGTAAATACCGACCAGTCGGAGTCTGGCTATGAAGTTTGCTTCTTTGTCAAGTCATTTTATGGTCTACAAGTTGTAGAGCGAGGCAATATTAAATTAGGCAGACATTTTATCACTACAAAGAAATTAGCTTCTATTTTCATATACATACATGTAAAACGTAACTAGCTACGTCAAAACTGTCTACTGTTTGGATATGTGAATGCAATACCTATAATTTGTCTTTACGTAATAATAAATAGATTTCGTGTTCGTTTTTAAGTAAACTTTGTATGTGTAAACTACACTGTACAAAACTACTACTACTGTACAAAATAAAATGTTGGAATCTTACCTCCTCTCTGCACTCATCAAGTGCCTTCCCAAAGTGAGCGGTGACATGACTCATCACCTCGGCTGTGCCCATCACCGAGCTGGTGACGGTCGCCATGACAATCAGCAATAAACAACACTTCGACGTCATCTTGCCTCAACTGACGAACCAACACACGTCCACGCATTTATATCTAAGTAAAACTTTTTTTACTTTATTCAATTCTATATTATTAGGTAGTCTATCTTATATTGCTGCCACCGGAACCCTTACTGCGTCGAATTAAGGTTTATTATTGTATGTTTCAGCTACTTTAAATTCGTTGCAGGATACAAAACTGCTGATTTTGTCCAAAGACATAATATATGTATGTTGTATGTAATTGGCGTATGATCGTATGTTGCCAGTCATATCTAAGGTGGTGATTTGGCTAATGACGGCCGGTGGTCGCCACTTATCGGCGACCAGCCAGTTCTATAATGTTATTAATGCTAGATTGTGGATACATTTTCCCTTCGCGTTTGATAAACTGTGTGTTTATATATTGAATCAATAGGCAATAAATTATAAGATCATAAATTGTGTATGCGCAAGCGGTGAGCGTTTGAAAGACCACCTACACTGTGAAGTAGGAGACGAGACGTGCGTATTTAGAAATTGTATTATAGTAATGTCTTAGAGGTCACACTATATATCTCATTGGTCTAGAGAACACGTTATGGAGCGAACTCTCAGCTACTCAAGTGACGTACCTGACACTAGTTGTATGTAGATCGTTTCAGTACCTAGCTTGCTTAATATACTCAGACTGGACCTTTTTCGGTCTAAGAATTGCAAGGATAAAGTAATAGGAAGTTTAGAAATATTACATTCATAAGGAAAAATATATAATATCACGGCGACGAAACACATAATCTAACTACAGTCACATTAAGTATTGCCATACAGAAGATAACCATATTACCTAAAATGTATGTACCTACCTACATAGAGAGTGAGGCTGCCAGCCTACCTACGCATGTAGCTCTGAGCACGTACTGAACCTTGCCGAATTATAACCATCAGCGACATGTATAGCAATCTCACTAGTTTTCACCATTAAAATTCGGAGCACGTTTCCCATAGCACGGGCCATTGGTCGCGATGGCGGACGGCGGGTTTCTGCCACACGTGCTCACCCCCTCACGTGCAGCCGTGATGCATTGCATTCAGGGTGTACAAGAATTCATGATTTACGTGAATAGGTACAAGCGAAAGAAACCTCTGAAATCAATTCGTAAACGTAGCTCTACACATCCAACCAAAAACTATACCTACTGATAATTATTACACAATCGACCTGCTTACTTTCAAAATATTGTATAGTCAAACAGAGATAATTTGAATATACAATATCACCGTGTCTGTTAATACATAAGAAGATTGTGTATCCATTAAATAAATGTTAGTTAGTCAAACAATTTTTGTTAGTGTTAGTGAATTATGTTATGTTAATCTTGGAAAATAATTTCTTTAAACCGAAGCAGAAACCTACTCGTATTTATTTATAAGTAGACAGGGTTACTAGATATAGTTGAAATTTTCTCCAAAAATTGCGGGCGCATTCGAGTACTAACTATTATATTTATATACCTAATACACTATGTATTTAAAAAATCCATCATCAGTTCTTCACTAAACTTCATTTATATCTGTGGTAATCCTATAAACTCGTTTCTTTATGCTTAACTTTAGTCGACTGTTACAAGTAGGTCCTTAATATAGCTTCGGCGGATGAAATACTAAGTGGAAGAGTTACGGTCTTCATGAAACTGGAACAATGATATTATCTAAGGTACAATCAGATGTCTTGGTGGCTCCCAGCTATAATAACCTTAGCTGGGGAAGGTAGTCGGCGTAGAGCGTAGGAGCGTGTGTGCTGACGCAACTGAGAGAGACATATCTATCTAGCTGTAGACTGCGATGGGTAATAAAGCATCTTAATTGCCCCAATGTTCTAGTGGTCGTAGGCTCAGTTGGTGATTGTAAGTCCCTGGGTTTGATTCGCGGGTCCGGTAAAATGTTATTGGGTTTTAGTGCCCGTAGTTTAAAATTGTGCCCTAAAATATAAATAACTGCGGGTGTACAATAGTACACATCGCTATTCACCCTTCAGGGGGTACATGCGTGTTACTATATATTTTAACTGTTTGTCGATTCAGAGGCATATCTATATATCAACAATTTCTTTGTACTTCTTGCAAGTGATAAAATACACGGCCTTCCAACGTTTGGCCTAAATCATTATTTTTTTCTTAGTAATAAGTTTTTTTTTTAAATCAAGTCTAACCCCAGAACTTTATTTTCATTCCTCAAACAGTTAAAACTCATTCTCCATGTTCATGCATCAGCTCTAACTGTTATAGACTGACTACATTACTACCTCCCACTAATTTCCCTCAAGACGGAAACTATGCGCCATTCGCCTTGAAGTTTACTCATCCATCATACGCCAGCGGCTAGGCAGAGGTGCCTTCGATCTGTCAACGGTAATGACGCTACTTTGACAGCTTTTTTGGAGGGAAGAAAAATGGAGGGCGTGTGTTTTGATGCAATATGTTCGTGTTGGAATTGGATTAATGGTGGAAGTTTTGATAGGGATTATTTGATAGAAATATATTTTTTTATGTTTGATTGATTTCACGGAAATTAGGAAAAAGAGACAGGATAAAAAGATAATGGTAAAATAATGAAGTTAGACACGACTTCAAAGGCTTAAATGACAACGTTTCTTGAATCAATTTATCATCGATTAACTCAAACTTATTATTCATTCGCGTGTTTAAATATGTTACCTGGGTGTATCGAAATATTTTTTGTGCTACATTATTTAAATATACATAAGGCTTCAAGAGATTTCCAACTTACTATAGGGTCGTTACTTAAAAACATTTAAGAGCCAGCCAAAAATCCCAAGTATCTTGTTTTCTTATTCAACAAAGACACAAAACAATCACGGTATACAGCCTATAAACTAAAGGGGGGAACAGACAATGAGTAATAGTCAGTGTTTCCAGCCTCGCGATCACTCCCCATTCGCCTCACGTAGTGTTGCCAGGGGAGAAATAAATATTTCCCCACGAAAATCCGCGGCTTGCTCTATATGTAAATTTTTATGTTTTTTCCATCAAATAAACTTGTGGCGTGTGTGGTTTTATAATTTTACAATACAAAGCACAGGTGCGCGTAGGAACCGTGAAATGACAAAGACAATAATTTGTGGATAAAATTGCGTACTTAGAATAAAATTCTGAGACACTTTATTTGGGTGTGCCTTATGTAGTAAATCAAACAAGTATGTTTGTTTTTCAAGATTTATATAAGGGGGAGCTACATACAGGTGTGGTATACCTATCTTCTAGGGTAAAATAATATAACACGTAACATTTCCAAGGGAGAGTAATGAGATGCATCTCATAGACGTCTCTCTCAAGATGCTGCAGGTGGTCAGACGCGGGATTAAACCGACGGCGGCGATATCTGTTAGCACTGCGTCTGGCTTCACAAACACTGATAAACTACAATATATTTATCAACTTATGAGAAGCAAATAAATGTGAAAGCAAAATATTTATCAGATATTTAACATCGTAGAGGGCAAATGATAAGGTACTCGTGTGCTTAAAAGAATTGAGTCTTTCAAACGAGACTGAACAGAAGATATATGTATTATGAACTTACACGTACCCACTCGACATGTTAAATCGAAAGTAATTCGGTGTTAAAGGACAACTTAAATGTATCGACTGGTGTAATGATTTTGTGTGTTAGAAACAGTAATTATCTCTTTTGATTAAAATCTAAATTATGAGTAGTACGTTGCTGTCATTTACATAAAGTTGTAACTGAATAGTGTTCTCATAGCCTTATGATATTATAGCCAACGAGGTTCGCCAACGGACCTGTACCTACTTCAAAGGAGAAGTACCTAAGTACAACAAAATATTATTACTCACCGTAAAAATACCAATATTACGTACAATGTATGTGTCCATACATCAAGTTTAATGAAATACCCAGAGGCACTGCAATAATCCATCAAGCTGTCCGGGCACTCTGCACAACGACCAACTTACCTTTACACCTCGAAATAAACTTAATCTTTGCCAAAGTAGCCGGACGAAGTGAAAATAAAAGTTTGTTTTAAAACACCATTAGTAAAACACTTTTGCGGACGTGACAAGGAAAAATGAGTCTACGTACAACAGAATAAGTGTTAAAAAGATAACAAAAAGAGCATTTGTAAAAGTCAAAACAGACGTGAAGTTGGACAGAAATGCATTTGCGTCTCCATAAACACGGAGTAAAGCGAATTCAATCTTTGTGTTAAGACGTAAAGTCGAGTTTTGTATGCATCGTATTACAGTAAAGGTAGAGATAAATTGGTTCCTAGAAGAAATGGATTCCATGGGGAATTCACGATTTTTCAAGAAAACGGCGCGCTGAATACCAAATGCTTGGAAACAATGACTTAATAAAGTTGACTTAACATCCACGTCAAACTCTCCATTTGTGTGCTCCGACACATTTAAATTAAGATAAGGGCAGAAAATCTTTAAAATCAATATTAATACTTTAAAAAATAAGATGGTTTAAAAAGCTTTATTCATAACTTAGAACGCTAGATTCAAGTGATCATACAACAATTTGGCGAGAGCCGAGCTTTCCATGTGTATGATTATAATTGCAATGTATGTAGATAACACTGATCACCGATATTTGCGTCCTAGCTTAAATCTATTATAAACACATAAGCAAAATTTTTAACTCGCCAAAATACCTGTAAGTCATCATCATCATCATCAGCCAGAAGACGTCCACTGCTGAACGAAGGCCTCCGTCAAGGGGGGGGTTTGCCATAATCCCCACGCTTGGCAGGCGGCTTGGGGATCGCAGTGGCTCACCGATTAGTGAGAGGACGCTGCTGCCCGTCCTCCGGTGTCTGGCCGCAGTTTTAAGACGTACCCGGGTCAAAGTCATCCAGGTTAAATTAAATCAGTATGTCTGTGTTCATCTAGGTACGCTTGTTCTTATGTACACAATGTTACATGTGTCACCTCATCAACCTGTATTATTGCGTCTCTTTATATAAAAAGAAACCATGAGAAAGGATGGATAATACTTTACTCTTGTCAAATTAGTCATCTTGCGAATTATGGCTTGTGAATTTAGTCGCATTGCAAGGTCGCGTGTTATTTTCCGTAAATGACAAGGGACTATGGTTATTTGACAAATCTTGTTTGTTTTCATTGACGTTGTAGTTTAGTGCGAGACTGTCTTTCATAAAAATACTTTTCTCTCTAAAGATTTGTTAGTATTTTATAAAATATAAGTGAAATGCCTTACTTAAAAGTGGTTGTAGAACAACTTGCACCAGTTTACCTTGACCGTGTTATATAGATACTTATCTGTTCATACCTTGTTATTTATTGAGGGACCTGTCTGACTTACTACTTGGTCTATGACTCAACCGGTAGGTATGTACCTACATATTTTATAATTATTATTTGTTTAAACATCATGATTTTCCTCATCATGTCAACTTCTTCTAGAATAAAGGCATAATTAAGAAGTATGTACATACAAATGCTATTACTGACAATCGTTGACAATTATTCCAAATCATTGACATTAGCCGTTCAAATTTGAGATAACTTGATTATAGACTTGACAGTAATAGAACTGACTAAAGGTAAGACTCATAACACTGAGCTTTCCAGCAAGCTGCGTCCTACTATCGCCACCCAAGCGATAGTCTGACTCCATTATTACCGAGCTTGTCAGCAAGCTATGCATCATCACGAACACTCCACTTACCTCGCCATAGTATGCAGATGTGCACTAGTAGCCAGCTTGACCAGTGGGCGGTGCGGTGGCCTGCTGGGCCTGGTCGGTGGGCTGTACGTATACTCCGCTGCTGGCGAGCCCGTCAACCACGACCAGTGCTCCGTCATCGTCACGGTATCTCACTTCACTTCACTATAACGCTTACTTTATAGGGTTTATCAGCTAAAGTTTTTCAGTAAGGTTATTCTGTTTTTGAATTTATGATCTTTGACCATTTTGAGTCTACTTCGTTATATATATCATGAAGAAGACGTCCTATGAAATTTAAGAAATGCAACTTGGGATTGCCATAATAGCATCGTGTCGATCACACAGTAAAATTCAATCACTTTTGATTGGATACTTGCATTAATAATTTAACCTAATCACGTAAGTACCTAATTTATTCCGACAGAAAAAAGGAAAGTAAAATAAAATAAAAATCTTTCTGTAGGAAAATATATATTTTCTTCCTGACGATAAAAACGCCTGTATGACAATTTTGTCTTATAATATCTTTAACGTGATTAAATGGTAGTAAAATTTCCATCTTCCTTTATTTTAAACCCATATCAAAGTCCTAAACTTTCACAACTTCTCCGTGTACTCATCCTTCAAATCTTCAAGTCTTATTAGATTCACAAACAATGATTGATAATAGCTCAAGTAGCTTAGATTTCTGTAAACATTCACTTTTACAGGGGAAAATAACCATTATTGTTCTTAAAATAAGGATGTATTTGATTGCTTCAGTATCTTACACACTAACAACGAAAATAATATTTTCTAAGTTATAATAGTCCTTAAATTCAGGCTCATAAAGTTCTTCAGGAAAGTGTTACCTTACTAAGCAAAGGAACCTTATAATTTTCCACACCAAAATATACCTTATACAATTACTGCTAAGTTTCAAAATTCTATCAAAGTTACGGAATCACAACGCGCCCTTCAAAACACCGTTATTAAACTTTCCCTTTCAAATCTTATCCTTGAAAGAAAATGCGGATAAGTCTGCGTCTCGCTCACATGGTATAATATTAGAAAGAGCCAGCGTATGTAGATCGGATGAGCGAAGTAAGCGTTTAATAAGGAGCACTAGCAGTAAGTAAGGTAATAAATCTTAAAGCCCTTACGGTGGGGAGCGGGGCAGATATAGAAAATTCATAGCGACACTTATGCCTCTGACGTCATGCTGCTCTAAAGATGGAAGTTTCAAATGTTCATGAAGGTGGGGTGAGTGAGAACTAGTGCAACTTGCATTAATATTATTACAGTTCCTTTGTACTGTTGAGATTTAAGTTCATTGAAGGAATAAAAAAACATATTGTAGTCATAGATCATAATGAAATTCTATTGATAACATAAACATAGCATCACACCTTTATACCCCGAAGGTTTAGGCAGAGGTGTACTACGCCCACATTTCGCCGATGCCCTTATTGAGTCTCATGTTATAGGGGACGAGCCTATAGCCATCTACCGTGCACAGATCCGAACTCCGTGCTACACTTTGTCCGACCCGGAAATTGAACCCACGAACTCAAATTTCAAATTTCACAGCTTTACATATTTTTAACACATGACTTGGAGTGTTGTTGAGACGAGTAAATACTCATAGTTATACACAAGAGAAAATCTTGGTAACATTTTCACATCTCTTCTCCGCTCGACGAAATGTCTGCGACAGAATATTCCCACTACAGGGAATACGACGATTCTACACCTTAACGCCGTCACCATTTTCACGATCCTAGCTTTAAAACATTAAATCACAAAATCAAGGTGCAAGGAAAGAGCCTTCACGAATGACGAAGCGTGAGAATGTCTGGCGCACCATGGACGGTCAACTTCGCATCCACCATTGCTAACTGACTAATCTTTCCACTACGGCATGAGCTCGTGCCGACACGATAGAAGAAAAAGAAGAAGTCAAAATCAAATGTATAACTAGAATACCAGAGGTATCAAGACATACAATAATAAAGAGGATACAATCTTCTGTACGCAAATGAAGAAAGCATACGTTTTATAGGTAACAGCTAAAGTGAACAATTTAAAACCCCTGCGATTTACAGATTTCACGTAACAAATGTAAATGTTTACGCGTATAGTCAGTATTGCTGCCGACCTCCGTGCGCCGCGGGCGTTAACATTTATAACTGATGAATTTGCAAACAACGAGGTGCAGCCGCCCGATAAGGATGTGGGATTGCATACTGGTTGAATGATTTTAGATATATTAATGTTAGTTGGTCAGTTTGTTTTGGAGATGTCCTGTTTTACATGAAAGCCTGATGATATAGATTTAGTTTAAGGAAGCCAAGGTTCAGCAATTAAATCTCTGTTATTAAAACGTTGTTTTTTTGTTACATGACTGATAGTTTTTCAATATCTTACGACTCAGACTGAACGTGTCTACTTGTATCTAACAACAGCCTCTGCTTGTGTACATCATCGTCTCATCTCTAATACAACTCCCGAAATTAATATTAATCAACAGTTACTAATATCTTTTGTTTTAAGATTTGTTCAACATATTAGGGGGGTACCCCTAATATGTTGAACAAATCTTAAAACATATATCTATATCATTTCATGGAATGCTACTGTCTGTTAGGTGCGTGTCGGGGCGCGACATGTATCCGCCGTATTTAAGTGCCGCGCTAACTGGGATCCAGCTATTTATAACCGTGTTCAACTCAACGTTCACGTTCATTCACAAAGGGAAGCAAACCCGCCCACTACTGTAATGGAACTGATTGCCAAACTACAACTTCAATCAGCTAGCTCGCCATAAAGCAGAGCGTAATCTTTCAATACATTTGGTCTGATTAAAGTTATCGCGATGCATTCGGGGGTCCCTCCCTGCTGCAACGGTCGGCAGGGGGTGTTGGGGGTGTTGGGGGGTAAGAGGTGCAATAGGGGGATAAACAGCAAATTTAGGATTAGTGTGATTACTGGAATTGATTTGTTGGTAATTTGGGTAGCAATTTAGTTTGATATTGTGTTGTACTCAAGTAAGAAAGAAGTTCATCCATGGATAGGCTGTTAATAAACACTTATTGCTCTTTAAATCACCTAGATAGATAGACAGAGAATATGATGTCTACCTACAGGTAATTTATTGGGAACACCGATGTTCGCACCGCCTACACAAATTCCGATATGAACGGGCCAAATATGTATGGGTATATATGCTGAGCGATCCTCAATTACATTTGTTCTCCATGCGTATCAGTGACTTGAGGTGTGATAATATATTGATATTTTATAGTTTGAGATTGTATAAGTGTTGACCCCGTTATTATAACACCATCTATACAACTTGTACTTATAGATAGACTATTGCGTGTAATATATATTACACATTACACATAATAATGATAATTTAATTCATCAATAACGATCAAGTGCGCATGTCGTACGTATGTGTAAAGAGCATCACACAAGTGCAGTAATGCATACCTCCATATATAGTCCGGAATAAAGACGAGAATGGAGCGGCACATGAACATGTTTTTATAAATTTTTGAGATTATCAGCGTTTTAATTGTTCTGGAACGCAATGTGACTGTGCTGTATAATTTTAGTAAATTACATCCAAAATATTTCACAAGTCGCAAACATTTCCAATACTAGTCAGTCTCTAAAACTCTCCGCCATTGTTCAAAGAAGCCCTTTCATGAAACTAAACTATAGTTCGCCGACTCATAATAACAGAGTGCTAGTTAATTCCCCTCCCTCTAACTGAGAGGGAATGCTCCCTTTATTGCGAATAGTGATTTATAACTGCAGTTACGTCGATGTGTTCCTCCTGTTAGGAATGATAGAACAGAACAGAACTAATGTGAGATAAACTTTGACGAAGTTAAGTTGATCTATAACTGTAGCAAAACCACGATGTATCTTAAGCTGGACCTTAGAAATAAACAGAAATAGGTCCTACCAAAAACATATTACAGCAAAATCTTTTAAGAACTCCCGGATTATCAAGATATCTCGGTTATATCCCAGATGAACCAGTCGCACTACTACTAATTATATTAATGATGGTGTCTATACATAAACATAGGTACCGTACCAATTAATTAATTTCCTCGAATATTGTTGGATGCTCAGAAAACATTAATCCCCCAAAAGCAGCTTTACGTGTCTGTGCAGCACTTTACAAAAAGATAAAAGTATGGACAACCCAGCCACTGAACCCAGACCCACTCGTACTAAACTCTTCCATTAACCCTCTAGTGTGGTATAGGTACATGCGTACACACATCTACATCTCCTGTGTTTGCTGCACTTTTCTACATTTCACTTCATTATCGCGGGCCAAATCAAAACAAAACGTTTACCATTGAATTTTAAACCTTAAGTTAAAATTTATATGATTGAAATTCTTTTGCCTGTCTTAAAAAGGGGATGATTTCCCCATTTAGACAGTCTGCTGTTTTGGTATAGATAGATGAAATTAAAATGTACATATTCGCATAAATTTTACGCTTTTTAATGGTCTAAATTCGGTTCTGTTTTATTAAAAAATATATAGGTAAGATTAAAATGAGAAAATTGATAAGAACTTACATAACTGTGGAATTGATTTTAATAATGTGACAAAAAGATATAAATTCCATTTGAAATTTTCGTATGCAGGCAGGATTTAATATTTACCAGAAACATTTAATATCTCAAACAGCCAACTATTTGTCTTTTAAACCCAAGACAAAGTTACATACTCATCTAAAACTACTTGCAATCGTAAAACAACATACTTATAATAATAATAATAATAATAATTTATTTGCATCAAGTTTTACATTAAACACATGGTAGTACGTGAGTGAATATACTCTGTCAGAATTCGTGGCGCCTGCCGTCCCCGTGCTAGCAACGAGCCGCAGCGTGACTCATAGTAAAGTCCTAACTCACACAGGCGCGTCGGTATTTACACCGGCTGCTGCGTGCGAATGTGTGGACGTAGGGCTAGGGTCATTATTACAGCGGGATAACTATACGAATTATTGTAAAGAGCAATGAAAATTAAATGAAATAAACCTTTTAAGAAATATTTTAAGTGGGGAATATAATAATGAAGTATCACTACGGAAACGTAATAGCTTTCAAACGACAGGTGTGTCTTTAGAAAGTACAAAAAATCATTTGTTAAAGAAACGATGTAGGTAAAAGTAATTATTTAATTGGAATTAATAAGAAAAAAAAACGTCTCTATAAAAGTATAAAGCTTCTGTCTTTTCTCTATTATCTTTGTTGAAATAACTTTTATGAGTATTTGCGTACAGTTACAACTTGCGATAATATTCATAAACTATTGTAGTTTATGAATTACCTACCTAAACTTTTCCTAAACCTAAACTAAACCTGTAAACTTTTCGGAGTGCATGTTGACAGTCGCCCGCTCCTGCTACCCTCTAACCCCCGCCTTACGTCGGGCGGCACTTTATGTGAAATCGATGCACCGCTGTTTGTAAACACTTGCACTTTGTACGGACCAACTTTATCAAATATTATTTAAGATTATAAAGAATCTAAAGTTACAGACAAAATTATAAAAATACATGTCTGATTTGGAAAAACTTTGACAATCAACAAGTTGCAATTCGTGCTGTAGGATATAATTTCTTTGTTTATTAGGTATTATGTTAATGTAAGACCCAAGTAATAGGATGTTGCATATTTTTAATTAGATTTAAGAAACGAACTGGAACCAACATTGTCACACACTGAGGGAAGCAATCACAACACCATTCTAAACACTCACGCACACTAAACTGAACACCGAATTTAAGTTCCCGAATAGTTTTGTTTAATTTTGATTTTTTGAATAAAGAACGTCTGTAATTTTTGAATATGAACGGCGGGAGGTGGCGCGGCTATGCGGCCACGTTGCGAACTAACCTAACCTTGCCGCGTGCACTCGGGGCGCGATCGTAAAATTTCTATCTGCGTTAATACACTTGATCCTTGTTGGAGCATAGAAACTTGTTTTGTTTCTTTCATTAAAGTCGTATGCTTGAATTAAAATTGAGAGATATGAGAGTGGTATGCAGACAGTAATAAATAAAGTATTTTTTACGAGCTGTTAGTCGGTGGCTGCTATCCGTTATCCTTAATAGGTATATATGACAACAATAGTGTTAAATAAATTGCTAATATATTCATAATCTCACAATAAATATAATAACCTTGTCATATCACGAATTGAAATAAAATTCAGAAGGTATATCTACTATCATTTCGTAAAACAAACAACATTTTTATGTTTTATAACGTGTATAATTATTAGTTAAAATATTTATTGTAAACCTATAGTTTTATTTAAATAAAAATTCATAAAAACTAAATGCTTATACTTATTTACCAACCCAATATTAGAAAAAAGTATCATTTAAATATTATAACCTTTATAATCATGAAAATGTTAGTAAAGTTGTAGCAAGTATCAAGTACATTCAGTTGCGAGGACACGAATCAACCCCGTGTGTCCGGCGCACCCCTCGTTCATTCATTTGGCGTAGTACGGCGGGGTGGGGTGGGGGCCAGTGGGGGACGGTGACCTTGTTGCGGCTCTAGTATTCGATAATGTGCTTTACATGCTTTGTCTGTTTTCCCGGACGTTGTCAATGTTTGTAAACAAAGGAAAGAGCCTAGACAAGAAAATAAACACCGCTACCTGTTTGGATAATTAGAAACGAGTAACAAATATTACGAGGTAGATTATGGTGCTATAATTTGCACTATACAAGTATACATACATATGTAATCGAATGATTTCAATAGCGAACTGTAAATACAATGAAAAAAATCAAATAAACTAATAAATTGAGTTTCATACAATTTGTCGACTCACTCAATATTTTTGAATTATATACTGACAATACTTATTTGGTACGCACACTTTTCTCATGGCGCCCCCTCGCGGCGACAAAACGCATAAACATTAAACATTGGTGTCTCGTGTCCCCTGTTCTCCCCTTCGCAACCCGTCACCGAAAATCTATTATCCATACATTTTCCCTCGTTCGCAATCCATTGTGCTATTACTACTTCACTCGAAGAAAAATTAACAACGGAAAATGCAATGGATTTTGAATGTCAAATTTATTATCTTTTGTATAATTTCGTGATACAGATGCAGTGTGAGCGGACCTTTATCGGCACGCGTCGCGCTTAGTAATGAAATTCGATAGATTTTATTGTCCTCACGTTAGATAATAATAATAATAACGCGACACGTTTTCTATATTAAGTAGTCGTTTTTTCAGATGATTTTCAATCTTAGAATGATTTAAAGCCCCTTTTGCATTTCTTGTAAAATTGCAAGCCGAATCATTATAATTGTACCCGTCATAAATATTATTTAGGTTCATCATCATTATATAACTGCAGGTTATTTTCCAAGCAACAGTCCTACAAGCTACAAACCTTCAGAAAAATTTGGTTTTTGTAGAGGAGTTATTAATTATGTATTACAGTGACTGCAGTTACACATCTAACTGATTATATCCAGCACCTCTTATGTGACCCGGGACCTCGGGACCACAGGGCATGAAAAAGTTTATGTTGATATAAAATTTTAAAAAATCATATTTTACAATAAATTATACGTAGGTACAATTAATTGGAGAAACACCTGACTTAATCTAAGAAAAATACATAATCTTTAATTAATTATAACAACCTACTTATTATTACTAACTACTAAAACAATAAACAGATTAAAGATGTAAAAAATATAAAAATATTACCTACGCGTCAAAATACTCCTCCGCATCGCTGTCAACCGGCATTGTTCCCAGAAGACTGGCAGCATTGCCACGCTGTATGGCAATGCTGATTCTTTGACCAAAGAATAATCCAGACTTCTGGTCACGCGTAGAGTCGACTAATCGTTTTGCGATATGTTTAAACTAGATGCGAGCACTCGGACCCCATGGCCCAAGTGTTTCGACCCTAAACGGCTCGAAAATATAACTATTGAGCAGGTTATTATATTTTCGCCGCTTGAGCAGCAGCAATTATGATTTTTGTTTTGACAAAACTAAAAATGCGCCGTTGCCTTTGACAGTTAATTAACCCCGTAAACACGGACGGTGCCTTCGCGTGACCAATCTCCTATCTTAACCCTTTATTGCAAACAACTTGCACTTTACGCTAATTGTGCCACTGTTTGTGTATCATGCAAATTTTTAGGACAACACCTTTACAGATGTTGGTGTTGGAACGAACGAGACAAGACTGTGTGTACAGTTGCTTTGTTGATGTACTGTTGTATAAATATAACCTAGCTTTCCGCTGTAAGTAGGACTGTAACTTAGGGTACGGTATTTCACGTGAGCACGAGGTGCATTGGTATTTATTGAACTAAGCAGTAACATGCTCCCAGCATAACGAATTAAATTAAATTTTCCTATGGTCGGTGTAAAAAGCAGCTGGTTATTGTACTAGAGTTTTTTATTAAAGAATCTGGGTAGATGAGAGAAGAGGAGAAGAAGGTTGAAATTATGGCTATGTCTTCCATCGTGTCGGCTGTGCAAGGTCTCGCTTAAGAATTGATCATGCCGTAGTGGAACATTATCTCTTCAGCAAGGTATGTACACAACGAAGCTGGTTGCCCAGGGTACGCCGTACGTGTTTTAGGTACCAACACCTGTACAACCTGGCGGTATAATTTTGGTGTAAACCAAAAGAAAGAAAATGAACATTCAGAGGCTAATAAAATGAGGTACGCACAGATGATGAACATCTTAAACCAGTCGTCTACAACAATAAGTAGTAAAGCTATAAATTCTCAAGTTTAAACAACTTCAAATAAAAATATAAATAAATTTAATGGTTGCTTGTGCAAACTCAAATAATTAGTTTAATGGAAGTTATAAAAACGCAGCCGTTAAATTGATTTTAATTTCAGTTATCATCATAACGCTAAATTGGATTTTGATTTGCTTTCGAGTGCAAGGCGTTAATTAATTCTCTCCACATTATATCTCCTTTGAGCTGTATTTAAAATAACTAACTTAATTAGCTTAGGTATTTGGAAGGGTAAGCTGGTATTCTAGAATATATAGTATTAAATACATATCTAACGCCACGTGTATTACCTAACGTGGTCGTCTAACTGGAAACTGAAGGTTGTTTGAGATAAATCACCCATTGAACATTAGCTACAAATAGTTGGCTATGTTTTCTTGCTAATCAATACAAAGTATACTTGATAATTTATGAACAATTACGCAATCTCAGGAACTATAAAGCTTATCCATTTTTCGTGGATTTTCGAATTATTTCTGAGCAGATGCTATTATAGTTCAAAAGGAAATTATTTTCCTAAATTCAACCTCTAAAGTGGTGAAAGTGGTGAAACTGAAATTCAACTTTTAAAAAGTTTAACGGAAAAAAAACTTTCTGACCTTCGTGTCGCGAGTTCGATTCACGCACATGTGGATGCGACATGTACATATGTTTGTAAACTGTACCCACGATACAGGAGAAACCCACGTGGGACAACGTTTAAAAAAATACCAACTAGGTATTATAGTTATCAATTCGCTTTGCTCTGAAACGAGCTGAACGTTCATTACACCAGTTCCTATCCATGATCAAGCGAGTTAGTAACCATTGCTCGCTACAGAATCAATGGTTCGGATTATTCCGCAATTCTAGTTTAAATTTTATTTTAGCATAACTGCTCGTGACCACGATCTTCGTATTAAAGTCACGGGTAGCTTAAACGCTTACCAGTTATCTTAATCAACTCACGAGCATTTTAAATGGCTTCAAAATGTGTCGGAACAACATAAGTAAATTGTTAATTCATTTGTTTGTACATCCTTTACGACTCAAACGTTGTAAAAGCTTTTTACTTTTACCCCACAGATAGAGTCAATCATTATAAAAAAAACATTAATTTTATCAATAAAACAATTATATTTTAATAGGAAGAAAAGTTCTAAGGTTGCTAAATCTATCTAAATCTGTGTTATCATGTTCTAGAATCGAAGCTTTAAATATTTCCATTAGACACTACTTCTCGTACGAAAGTTTGCAAAAACTGCTAAATACTAACTTACGCATGTATTAAGCGGAACCCTCTGCAATCCCGTGTCCCGTGTCCCGACCCCGGGACGACACATGTCCGCGCATAATTTACGCGCGCGTTGGCATCGCTCCGGGAATTAATTAGGGATGCTGCTTACCTGAAACAAAAAAATAATTAATTGAATTTATTAAAAAGTTTTAACAACATTCGTCCCTAGAATAAGTTGGTCCTTTGGGAATATTTATATTAAAACATTTTATTTGAATAAGAATATGCAAAATATTTCCTGTATATTTATTGAAGATGTGCTAATTTGTAAGTAAGTGTACGTAAAGTGTTGCTACTATACGTAGGTACCTTATGGTATGAGTGCAACATTTAACCTTACAATTCTGAGTTCAATTCCTGTTTCACGATGGAATTTTAGACATGATTGCACCAATTTACCCGCTCAGCCTCGCTTATTACGTAAACGAGAGCACAGCCTTAGCGCATCGGCTAAGCGCAGATATTAACGTAGTGGTGATTAACGATAGTCCGACCGGTGATTCAGTCGACTGGTCGGTTGAGTAATCGGCGATTTGGCCGAAGTGGCCGCAACTGGCCTGGCTAATAGCTGCGTCGTGATCCACTGCCGGCCGGTGGAGCTGCCCATATTAATTGGGCGATAGTAGTCGAGGAACAATAAAATTGATCTTTATGATTATAAGTATACTCGCATACAATTTCAAATAAAATGGGATACTGTATTTGGAAATAAAATAACACTGGTAAAGCAATAATTCTATTGAACTAATTCTAAATAAAGATTTAAAAGTAGTCATGCCAGTCAAGAAATAAACATTCGTCTTTTACGTGATCCCTCCAGCATTACTCTATTTCACCTCCCAATACAGAGTAAAGAATTTTCAATGTATTCTCCAAAGAATTTATTAAAATGATAGTGTAGAAGCGAGTGCCATCAAGTGTCAAGCTGTTTGTCAAAACATAACGATGGCTCTCGGGTGCTGTTCAATTTACGACAGATCACTTTGAATAATATTCATATTTTCGCGCGCCGTTGAGGGGAAGTGCCGTAGACTTTAGAAAGCGTAGAGCTGACGCGAGCGAGAATAAAGTTTGATTTTTTTTATATTTTCCTACATTCACTACACACTCCATTCTAACCTAACAGAATTAGTTTTTTAGTTATACGGATAGTTGATAACTAAAAAACGAAAGCTGGATGGTATACTTACTTTCTTAAAATATAATTCCATAACTAAACAAAAAAGTTTACCATAATTACGGACCTGATCAAGAAAACATTAGTTTATTACCTAAATATTCATTTGAAGTAAATACTCACAAATAAGTAATTTTAGTAGGTAGAGGTTTTGCCTGTATGAATACAATTCTCACTTTATATTCTAATCACAAATTGCGGAATACATCTAAAAATCTTTTGTAAAGCAAACGAGGCAGTCTCCTAATCAATGCAGTAACCTAAATGTCATCGTAAGTATCACCATTAATTTTCTTTTAGAACGCTAGTCACTGCTTAATATTATTATTTTCCGACTGCCATATCTAATTCTTCATAACTTCCAACCCCCATATCTCAACCTGACAGATTTTTAGGCTGACGAAAATATGGCTCGCGTCACAATAATAAAACGACGTCGTAGACACCGCTATCTTAATAGAATATCGAACGCTTTCACGAGACTGTGGTAGGGTCCTGATTTACATTTGAGAAGGAAACGGTCCTCGCAGTATGTGCCTTTTCATTTTTGAGTTCCGCACCCTTTAGAGAAATAGTTTGTTATTTGCCTCGTCAGCGGGTGTGGGGAGCCGGAAGGGTACGAAATAAATTTAAGTTGCGTAACGAAGTTGAGATTGAATGTTGTTGAAAAGGTCGACACCATAGATGTGGAACAGTGCCATAAAATAATGGTAGTACATTTCCAGAGTTCGGAACGTGCCCGGTAGATGGCAATAGGCTCGCTTCCTATTACAAGGGACTCAATAACACGATCGAGAAATACACGAAATGTGCGTGTAAAATTGTATACCTCTGTATAACCCTTCGGGCAGTTCAGGCGTCATGCTATATTATGTTATGTTAACTGAAAACCAAATTTCATTCAGGCGTATTAAATATAAAACCAAATTTAATATTTAGTATTCCCGTTAGGCAGAGGTGTACTGTTCCACACGCATATCATCCCGATGCAGTTATTGTCTCATGAATTAAGGGGCGAGCCTATTGCCATCTACCGGATCCATTTCACAACTTCGGGCTGCTACTGAGAATATTTTAACAGAAAAATTCAATAACACTGTGCTTGATCCGGGAATCGAACCCAAGCCCTCACGCTCAGTAGTTATTAGATAAACACCAATGAGGTAGTTAGCTCCTATAACACTGTACTTATTTATAAAAGCTATTAACAGATAGATAGAACAGATACTGAACAATAAATATCTCTAAATGCATTACTTCCCGTAATACAACGCGCTACATTAACATAATTTAGTAAAACGTAACTCAAATACCAAAATTGTTTAGCAATAATAATTATTTGACCATTATAATATTCCTTAAATAGTCAACAAGTGTGTGTGTATCCGGTGCCACGTGCGGCTGCCGCTGCACCGTTCACATCGGGAGAGTCACTTGAACAGTTACTGGCAGCGCTAGTGTTTTGTAGCCAGGAAATTACCAAAACAATTTTATAGCTGAGCTTGCAATGCGGATCCCGCTTATATTTGATGACGACACGGTTGGCGCCGTGGTTCGCGGTCGACTGCTAGGCTAGGGTTCCATTCCCGCACGAAACAAATATTTGTATGATCTACAGATAATTGTTTCGGTTCTGGGTATATGTCAATGTGAATATTTGTGTTTGTAAACGCAGCCACAATATAAGGATTATACAAAGTGCGAGGCAACGTTTTAAAAAAATCATAAAACATTTTACATAATTATAGACTGGGCCAATGATTTGGAATAACGACTATATTTTAATTTAATTAGCTTTGGATAATCTCTAGTCTGTGGCTACATTGCAAGTGGATTGAACTAGGTACGTATGTATATAAAACAATTGAGTAAGTACAAACGTGATGTTAACGTTAGAGTAGATACTCTAATTACGCTTCGTATATCCGTTGTAGGACTGTATTAACTTATTTAGCTGCATTAAGGTCATTTCCTGCTATTTGAGTACCTTTTTTTAAATAATACCATTCTACTGTTTAAATTACCAATTTCGCATATTTACATTTATTTCTTCGTGACGCGTTTATGTTGCATTAGAGTTACCGTATTGCAATTATTGTACTGAGAAGTCAGTAGACCTTCGTTCTTAATATTTTATAACAATATTATAGTCAACTCGCGTCAGTAACTAGCGTAACTCTAACATTTAAACAAGGCATCGCGTGCATGCACGACAGATTTAACTCGCGTTTGTTTATTGCTTTTAGTTTGGTTTAACTATTTCAGTTCTTGAGGTAAATGTTTACTTGCATATTTAATTTTCTTTACTTTACCGTATAAATCCGCCACTCAGTAATTGCGATTATTTATTCTATAAATACTACACTACGTAGCCTCGTGTTTTATGCGGTAATATTACTATTGTTTCATTGTTTGCCGTAACTATTTAAATTTTGTACATTTTAGCTACTTGCTTTTCTTTGTACTTTCTTTCAACTTTTGTTCCCTTCAGCAGACTAACTCCTACAGAAAGACTTATCTTTTTGCCAAAGTAACTGACTCACGATTTGAACGTTCCATCATGTAACAGTTTGGACTGGCAGTTTTTTATTACTTATAATTCACTCAAAGGCATTTAAAAAATACAGTTCCCAACTTGCGCCAGTAACTGTCGTCACCCAACGGTTTGAACGCAGCATCGCGTGACAGATTTAACTGGCGTTTGTTTATTACTTTCAGTTCGGCCGAAGCTATTTCTGTCCGCTATGCTCGCGTCTACAGGGGCATATTGTGCAGTGCACCACACACCACACACTGCACACTGCACACTGCACCTAACTGTTAGAAGTTTGTATAATATAATTTATTGCTGCTGCGTGGCACATTGTTCAGGACAATACAACATTAGCAGGTATATTGGTTATTGTAACTTTGTGTTACACAATGTACCTAATTACTCCTTTAGAAGACTCTACCTACTGTCTATATTATCTTAGGCGAGTATATTTATGAATACCATAGTAAGTAAGAAAATTCTTGCAGTTATCATTATGCAGTAAAAAATTGGTAGATCGAAAACATGCACCATTAAATTATAAAATTAAGTATTTGTTGTTGGCAATCTATTTAACTATACTTATAAGACCTAGCTTTATACTTCACGTTTATGTTTCCTCTTTATGATTTTATATGCAACAATTATAAACAAAATGCCAATAAGAGTCCAAGTGTCAAAATATTATAACTTTCACATAGTTGAGTTTCATTGTTATATAACATAGCATCTCTCCTGTATTCCCCGAAGGGTTAGGCAGAGGTGTACTATTGTACACGCACATTTCATCGATGCCGTTATTGAGTCCTATGTAATAGTATTGTTACTGAGAATTTCCATACAGAAAAACTCAATAACACTTTGTTCGACTCGGGAATCGAACCCAGAACCTCACGCTAAGCATTCGCGCTTGGGACCACTCCAGTTGTATGTTATAATTTTTTCTTTTTTAATATTAACGTTGCTCCACACTAGGATTTCTCCTGTATCGTGGGTACAGTTTACAAACATACATGTCACATGCACAGACAACCAGACCCGAAACAACTATCTGTAGATCATACAAATATTTGTTCCGTGCGGAAATCGAACCCGCGACACCTAGCGCAGAAAGCTAATCGCTTAGCCTCTGCACCAACCGTGTCGTCAAATCAACAATTTTACCATCTCTAAGATTTAAAATCAATATAAATCAATGCAATGTAATATTATTTCTGCGTAGCTACACTAAGTGTAAGTACCATCAGAGTCCTTGTTGCGGCTTACTTGAACACTTAATAGTGTTCATTGACTATAACGTGTGAGTTGTGACTAGTGCCTATGTGTACAAGTGGTACGCTTGTACCGGGGATAGGTTTAATAGTTGATGTGTATCGTACGTAGTAAATACTGTTACAGGCTTTATCGAAGTAATCTGCATCGGTTAATGTAAGATCTAAACTTTACTTGATAAAGTAACCCTTACTTTTACACATAATATCTATCTAATGTGAGATATAAGTGTTCTCGCGACGTCACGATTATTCATCGAAAAAAGAAATATATCGCTGAAATATTTCTTTATTAATAAACAAAATTATCATAAAAAGGTTCACTGATACAGATGTCACACTCAGTGATATGGTAATGTGATGAAAAAGAGATGCTACGAACAGGTCCAGTAGCAAACATGTTTCATTTTATATTTTATTCTTTTTTGCCTTTTTGAAATCGGCTTACACTCGATCTGGTGTGAATATCACCGGCATATATAGATTAAACAATATTTCTTGCAAATATTATAATATTCTTGTATCATGAAGGACTCCGATCTTTTTTGTTAATGTTTAAAAGAAATTAATTTCACTGTCGAATATTGGTTTGGTATTCCCTCTCGTAATTACGTAATTTCAGGACAATATTATTGATTTTCAATCGTACTCTAATTTTAAATGTAGGTTTATTTTAGAGTACCTAACTATGTATGTTTTTTATGCCACGAATAATTGTCACACCCTAAATGATTTATTCATTCGCGATAACACTAAAAAACTTAACGCAGACACACGCGATAACTTAAGTAAAGCGAACGAGTAAAGAACTTAATTAAACCAAGATTTATCACAATCCCTGACACTAGCATTACTTATTCAACAATACGATTATTTGAACTGGGCCTTCACAATAACACACAATCCTCACTTACCATTGAAATATCACTTGGTGAGCGATAAAACTCCTAATGTATCGAGATGTGCGCTTAATTGGGTCCCAAGTTCAGCAAAAAAGTAATGAATAAGCGATGCTCGTTTCGCTCGTGTCGCTTAAGCGTGGTAAGTGGATAACGCTTCGTTAGGCATATCTGTGAATGGTGCCACTTACCCTTAATGTGGTGGATTGCTTTTTGTTTTTTTCTGGCAGAGTTTTGTTTAGGCTTTATTGCGATATGTGATCTGCGATCTAAGCGATGTGATTGGGTGGGAGCACGAATAAATTGTGGCTATTCTACAAACTATTTATTTTAAAGGAGTATCAGCATGAAATTACGAGTACTGAGTCTCGTGAGATGTAATGAAGAGGTTTGTTCTTATTGACGGGGATAAAAGTGAGTTTATGAACCAAGGATTTTATTAAGTACGAGTAAATATGTATATTATGATGAAATATTTCAACTGGCTAAATTGATTCTGTCAGCTTATACTCTTAATAAGGCTGTACTGCTTATTCTAGTACTTATAAGCGATGAACTAGCTACATGTAACAAGTTCTTATTAATTTTCGCAATCTTCAAGTCTCTAAGTTGGGCACTTCATACTACATAGTTTAAATACCTAACAGGGCTGTCTATAACACTGGTAGAAACGCATTTTTTATATGACTTTAAAAAACTTGACTGTGCCTAGTCGGTTTTCGACTTCACACTAACTTATAAGGTGCGTTGGGACAAAATCGGCAATGGGGTAAGATCGTACAGATCGAATTTCCGCCTGATTCAAGTACCTTTTTATTGACCTTGTTCTCCAGGCAATACAAGCTAATAAATCAGCCGGAAATTCGATCGGTACGATCTTACCCCATTGCTGATTTTACCCCAACGCACCTTACATATGGTGGGTATATACCAGTGGTAATGTTTAATTTTGGCATATTCGGTGTGCTAGGTAAAGAAAAAAAAAACGTTAAAGAATGTTCAAACTTACCTTTAGTTTTGTAGCAGTTGTATCTCTATAACACTTTTATCACACAATAACACAATGTAAGTCAATTTATTGCACTTGTATTTACTTTGAAAACTTTATGATATTATGTATCAGCATCGTATTCATAGTCTACGTATATGATATGTTAATATCGGGGATTTTGAAGATCCAATATACTTCAAAAGTACATTTATCAAAACGTACGAAGTTTTATAATTACGTTAGTGTGATTCATTAAAAGTTTATGTAATTATAATACTGACAATTGATTTCAAAACCACTGCATCAAATATTTTTTTTCATAAAAGTCTACCAGTCGTTCACAACTCAATAATACCCAAAATTTTTATATAATTCCATAGCACTCACAAATTTATAGAGTAGTTATATTCAAAATAGCATTTACAAAAATTAAAACACTTCTTAAAAAACACGTAACATTTGCGTATTACATTTCGTTTCGTCAAGAAATTCGCGGCGCTTGCAAGGGCGGGCGGCGCGTCGGGGCGGGCAGACTGCGCGGCGGCTGGGCGCCCACTGCCGCCCAACGTAGACGGTGCTGTCAACAACATGCGCTGAACAACGTGGCGTTTATTTGATTAGATGGAGGATGCTGCGATTGTTACGTTACGACAGTTTATAGCGGGAGTATTGACTCGCTGTGATAGATTCATTTACTAATGATATAACAATATAAATGTAAATTCATTGAATATTATATTTTGTTCATATTAGATCTTTTATTAATGTTAATTTTAGAATTACTAACTTGAGCCAGTATATTAGTTTGTTATAGCTTCGCGTTTGATTGAGCAAGTGCAATCGCTAAGCGTTGAGGTCTTGGGTTCAACTACCAGGTCGGGCAGTGTGTGTGATAAGGTTTTTATGTATGGAAATTCTTAGTAGGCTGGAGTTTCTGATTGTGCCTGATAGATGGCATTAAGCTAGGCGACTCATTAACGGTAATCTGCAAAATGTGTATGTGTACAACAGTACACCTCTTAGAGATAAAGGTAAGGACCCTTGTATTGTCTATCCTGTGATAAATTAATATAATTGTTTTCAAAGTCGTCTGGTCCGCACTTACAATTTCCTTGTATTGGATTAATTAAATGAACTTGTGACCACGTGCGCTGAGTAATGTTTGTTTAGCTGGGGTAATGATTGTTAAGTGTATACTTGGTAAGTGTATGTTATTTATCCTATCCTACTAATCCTACCAATATTATAAATGTAAAGGTTTGTGAGGATGGATGGATGGATGGATATTTGTTACTCTTTCACGCAAGAACGGCAGAACGGATCTGGATGAAATTTGGTACAGAGATAGATTATAGTCTGGAATAGCACATAGGCTACTTTTTATTCCGGAAAATGTACGGGTTCGTAAAGCACGCGGGCGAAGGCGATGGCAGAAGCTAGTATAATTATAATGGTGTTTGTGGTGCCATTATAAGTTTTGTATAGGAAATATTTTAATATTTTTGTAACTTAAAACGGGATAGTTAATATTTATGTTTTATTTACTTTTAGTTTCTGATATTTCGGCACTGTTGCAAGCAATATGTTCTCGGATAAACTGATGAGTAAAATATATTTATTTAATAAACTGCAATATATTTATTTAATAAAACCGTCATGCTGTAGATTTTGGTACAAAATAATTATTTTGAAATAGAATTTAGAGTATTTTTATTAGGTCATTAAGGATATCATCTACTTATTATTTTTAGTTTAGTTTACAACTGCTAATTTGAAATGTTCGAAAGTATTCGTGTAATGGAACCATTCAAAGTGAGATTTTAAACTTACATTATGTACAATATTGATAAATCTGAGCGGATACATAACACGGGAATGCTTCTGATCATCTTGAGCTACTCCTACGTGAGCTCATGACAACATGACAAAGAAAGATTAGGTATAAACTATAGAATGGCTCGTTGGTCTAGTGGTGGCAAGCGCGACTGCTAACCGTTAGGTACTGGTTTCGAATCCCGGGTCGAGCATAATATTATTAGGTTTTACTGTATGGAAATTCTTAATAGCTGCACGGAGTCTGGAACCATGTCCGGTAGATGGCAATAGACTCGCCCTCTATTGCATGGCATAACATCGGCGAAATGTGTATGTACAATAAGACACCAGAAACAAACTCTTCGGGGATGCAGACGTAATGCTATGTCATGTTATGTTCTATATGTTAGTTACTACAATACAATCACTTTGTAACAACACAGTTACCACACTTTCCCATCCAATCAACACAAGCAATATCCAATTTAATCAACAAACGTTGTACCACAAACGGTTGTTATTACAAACACAAATAAGGCAGCAATTAATTAATGCCCCGCACCGGATCGAACCCACGACCGGCGAGGCCACTTGTTGCTACCGTTAGCAACCTAGATTATATTGAGACCTAAGTAACTGTGCAGGTTGTATAGTGCACGCCTGGATGTGGTCCAATTTAAATACTTAAATAATTATTATTTATTGATTAAACTTAGCAGTTTTATATTGTAGCGCTAGATGTCGCTACAAACTAATATACATATATCTGCTGTATTCCCCAAAAGGTGAGGTAAAATTGATATTTGTTGTACATTACTCCGAGGTCATTTTACCACCCTACGCACCCTAATTACCGATGTAGCAATCAATGAGCGACAGTAAAACATTATTTTGGTGTCATATATGTATTAGCCAACAGTGAGGCTGCTGTCGCGTGGCTGTGGCGTTGCTGTCGCTATTTTTAAGGAATTAGGCTGCCGGTTACCTTTTCAAAATTCAGGTTACATACAACAGAGAATTTTCTAAAAAAAAATGTAACGTGTAGACACTGTTTGACTTGGAAATCAATCTCAGGAATCCACGCTCAGCATCTACAGTTGCGACCAATAGACCAATGGAGTACTTGGTCCCCCTGAGACCTTTATGTTATTCTCCTGTAACTTCACAAGATTATATGTAGTCATAACGTAACGCCCAGTCATGTGTCCACCGATAAGATTTATCTTACACCGGACGTGACATGTCACCGAGGCGTTGCTCCCGCCATCTACCGGCAACCACTGACAGCCCGATTAATGTATGGACCGATCAGTTGCGCGCTGTCCACCGACGTGAATAGTTGTGCGGTGACAATGAAGTGTGCAATGAGTGAGTTATGGAGCCTTTGTTGATGTGTTAGAATGGGGGAACAGTTCTGTCAAGAGATTAGATTTGAATACAGAGTTAAGGTGCTTTCTAGACTTCAAGGCTTTCTAATACAAATAACAGCATTTTATGTTAATAAAATGAATAAATTCTTAGCAAACTATCAATCTATACGATAACTTTTTAAGGATTCCCGTACACATTTCGAACTTATTTTATTTACACATCGAAACAATGTTTCTAGGTATGTTGAAATACAGTCTTGACAACACTTTCTTCCGCGTATATTAGTAAGCTTAGGTATAAAATGTATCTCCATATATTATTATTCCCACGATGATAAAGTTTTCAGGTAAGAGCTGTCCTCGCACTCTATTAATTTCAATACAATCGTCGTGTCGGCGCAGATAGCAGCTATTAGGTGCACAATAACCAATACGCTACAGCCGCAATACAATTCACTGCTTGTATGTAAATCGTCGCAGGCGCACGGATACCATCGCATTCGGGTCGCCAAGTTCCAGGGAGGAATTGAGAAGTCTCAATTCTCTATATCAGAATTATTACTTGGTGGCTATCCGTTAACTGAGCTGTACATTGGTATGTTCTATAGGAACGGGTCAATCTCCAAATGCATATTTCAAAACATTATAATATCACACCTGTATTCCCCAAAGGGTTAGGCAGAGATTACAACCCTATATCAGTATTGTATTTAAGTTCCACGCAATAAGGCGAGCTTATTTCAAATTCCGTACTGCAACTTTTGATTAAATAAGAATTAATTAGTAAAGGTACTTCAAGCCGAGGTTAACCTCATCACAAATATGAAACAGTTGACGTGATCATGCCCCACTTAGTTTTGAACAGGAAAAAGCACGGATTTTACCATTAATTTACTTCTAATTAGCATTAACATTCCAATCCTAAAAACCTAGTGTTCCATGGTCACACTCGATCAGATAGGGCTGCGCTTACAATTTGCATCTGTGGGAATGCGCGCCGGGGCAGCAGTGTCGCGCGACCATTTGTTGCGGCCCTGAATTATTTGCCGTTTAGTTGCCGTTCCCAGCTCACCAATAGGTGTCGGAGACGTTTTGTTTAGAACGTTACTAAGTGGAGCCTCTCAGATTGTATTGAATTACTACGGAAGAAAGAACATTCTTAGGAGACTGGTTCCTTGCATAAATAACTAAGCTACTATTATGTTTACTTAATCATTTTATTTATGACTATTTGGTCATATAACAGCTGATATCATACAAATGTAAACTCTTTCAGTCTGATGCCTGCCCTCTAAATATTACATCGGCAACCCTAATCATTGCAACTAAGTAAGTACTCATTCCGTCAGAATTTTTCGGAGAATCGAATATTTATATGTTCTGTGTCTCCCAAAGCATAACATATGCTAAATCAAATCAATATTTATAATAAACACCTTCAGATATTTGCATTTGGTTATTACCGTGGTTATAAAGTACTGTTAAACTGGCCAAACCACTTGAGCTAGAACTATCGTTTAATATAGACACGGACAGTAACTCTTAACTTGATTGAAAGCGCCACTTGCATCTCAATCAACTTACTTGACAGGCGACCAGCAGGCTTATGGCATGACTATTTAGAACAACCCTTTCTCAATCGACTAAAACGATTTGCACTTGTAGGTTACGTATACGTATTTAAAGAAAGAGGTGGAGTCCATGTGTACCTGGCGTTCTGCCCGTCTATTTGTATTCAGTGTGCATCAGCTTCTTTGTTACAGATTTATCTCTGGTATGGAGATAGGCTATGGATACATTTTACATTTCTGTGTACTACTGTGTCAGCCTGTAAAAGATTATTTTAATCGTAACAGATCGTGTCGTTTCCATGACACGGTGATGTAGGAGCGAGCACCGTCATAAATGTTTATTTGCCGTAAGTACTCGTGCGTCTCGGATATATTAAGTGCATCTATCACGTAGTTGATCTGTGGACGTGTCCAGTTTTCAGTCGTCTATTTGGGAGAAAGTTTTATACAAGGATTATATGATGTTTCTTAACTGTTACATTAATAACTGTATTTTTAAAACAGATCGTTTTTAAATAAAACAGTGATGTATAGAGCGGCTAGCGTCATAAATGTTTACCCGCTGCTCCGCGCCGCGTGAATGCAGCTGCCGCGCCTCCGATGTGTTTATATGACAACGTGCATGTCTAATGTTTAGCTGGTCTGTGCACGTGGACACTTCTCAGGATCTGTCTGCTTGGGATGAACTTGTAGCGAATACACAATGATCAGTGGGTGTAGCGGGCTACGGTTTGTATCTGGGGCGGTGGCTTTACTTCCTATGATCTTACTTTTACAGAACTTACGTACCTACTTCAGTATGTTCTTCGTCTGTAAATGTTTTATTATATTTAGTTAATCGCTTCTGAACCTTTTTCGAAGGCGATAACCATCAAAGTGATACAAATATTCATGAACTTACGTCTTTTATTACAAAATAATTATATCGTGGATATATCTCAGCGGCGCAGACCAATTTATTTCCAAAGTATTTTTGACGTCAAATATATGTGTGAAAACTTCAAAATATCGCCATTATACTGTAACGGTGTCTGAAGCGCTATAAATTCAAGAACTTTTCTTGCAACACAAGAAAAATACTCTTATACACACACTTTCTCTTATAATAATTGAGATATAACATTTCTGTCACACAGTAAGCCGGCACGTGTACCACAGTTATCGTTCATCAGACATTCATCAAGCGTCCTCTCAGCTATGTATTGAATTATTGAAGCCTTCCTACAGATCGGGGCGTCACAAATAAACTCGTCACGTTACACCATCGACTAGACGGCTAAGATGCACGCTCCGTAAACTCGTCAACTCGTCAAGCTACAGGTTAAAGCTGCGGACACACAACGCGCGATCTTTGTAGAGCTGGGCATATCGACCTGGGATGGTGTTGCTAACAGACTAAGGATTCCTGAATGATCTTTGAGATTTGCTAAAGCTTTAGCTTCTAACTGGGCAAAGTATTGTTGGGCTGAAAATTCTTAACAGCAGACCGGTGTTCGGAAATTGGATTGTGACCGGTAGAATTTACAATACACCTCTGCCTACTCCTTTAGGGAATACAGACGTGACGCAATGGAGTTCCAGAAACTGGCTATCACTTACTAATATGTATGTATTCAATTCAAACAGTAAGAAGTTATTCAGTAAAACATTTTAAATATTGAGTATCGTATGTCTGACTGTACCCTAACAGAGTTATATGGTATGGTCAGGTTGTCGGCAGCGCGGGCGCAGGCGCGGCGGCGCTGAGCGACGTGTGTCACTGACACCAGACACGTATGCTTACGATGCGGTTTACTTACCAGAATGGAAAGAAATGGAAATGTTGTATGACTGTATGGATTAGGAACAAAATCGTTATTTCAAAAAAAAATCCTACTAATATCCTACTAATCCTACTAATATTATAAATGCGAAAGTTTGTGAGGATGGATGGATGGATCTTTGTTACACTTTCACGCCAGAACGGCTGAACGGATCTGGATAAAATTTGGCGCAGAGATAGATTATAGTCTGGAATAGCACATAGGCTACTTCTTATCCCGGAAAAATGTACGGGTTCGTAAACCACGCGGGCGAAACCGCGCGCGGAAGCTAGTCCTCTATATAAAGAAATGATACGCATTAGTTTGGCTAGTCCCTTACCTCGAACAAAAATGGTGCTTTTAAATAATCTCACCCCACATCCTGGGCGGGACGATTTATAAAATTGCACGGATGTGAGAATTGTTCACCAAAATTATGAAAAGGAGTGATAAATAACTGAGAAAACCTATCGTTGGAGAGGATAGTCGGCCTTACGAAACGACGACGAGTGTGCCTAAAGCGTTTGAAATTCACTACTATACCTATATGATCTGAAATATATTTTTGAGCCAAATCCACAGGTTTTGCAAAACTCAATTGAATTGAAATCAAGTTATACCACAAGGAGCACGGTATCGCAACATTACAATATCAAGATATGGCAACATTCAAGCGATTGTGTTACTATGTAGCGCCCGCGCCGCCCACACAGTCGTACATAATGCTACAACCATACTTACGTCACGCTGATACACATTTACATTTAAATAAGTCGTTAATAAAGATATTCGGTTCTCGGGATAGCCAACAATGTCTGAGGAAACCGTGATAATATGTTCACTTACTCAATATTGTGTTGATACTGTCTACCTATACCTAGGTATTATTGTTTCTGAGTGTAAGGACAAGAAGGGCACTGATCTTAGAATATTTGAAAGGCATGAAGCTCTACTGACCGTTCGGGGGAGAATACAATTATCCCTAAATCTTCGCCAAGTAGACTGAACCCACTTAAATTTTACTACTTGCTTAACGTTCGAGCATCTTCACAGTAAACGATTACAATGTCGCGAGCAGTATTTAACAATGAGGCACAAATCTCGAGGCTCCGGGATTATCGCGAGCGGGGACGCGCCCTGCCCTTTGCAAAGCACGACGGATGGAAACATACAGACCAATATCAAGTGCGGGCCTGCCGCAGGTAGTGCAAATATTAAGACTGTGAGATTATTGCGAGCGAGGATTCGCCCTTTCTGCTGCATATCATGTCAACGGCGACGTTTTGACACTTGCCGCCAATTCCTTATGACGATAGTTCGAGGCGCAATAACGACAGCCGTCACGTACCACTGACGCCCATCGCCGTATGACGACTATGAACGCCCTGTGAAAAATTCGTTGACGCCTTAAGCATAACTAGCTGTTGTCCGCGACTTCATCTTCACTGGCTACCTTTTTGTAAAATTTCATAACGATCGATTCAGTGGTTCAGTCGTTAGGAGGTAACAAACAAAGTTAATTTCGCATTTATAATAGTGTGGATGTTGATTACTATCGGGGCAGCTGAGGCCTGCTACTGACGCCGTATGACTGTCGAAGCCTTGACAACAGTTGACAATTAAAACTTATTCATCATCATAAAGACCGTCGCTCCCCTGCTCAGGACTAGCCTCCCGTATATTTCTACTTGTCGATACGGCAGTTCACTTGAATCACGGCGATCATCTCATTTGCATCGCAATCCCCCCCCCCCCCCCACTTACCGTTCACTACACCCCGCAAGGGAACCACTCTCTCCTGATTACTGCAGTAAACGTACCTGCAACAAGAAACAACCAGTTAAATATAAACCTATTAGTTGATTACTAGCTTTGTTAACTACGAGTAGATTGGTTTAGTGTCGGCAGTTAAAGTTAATTAATAAAGAATGTACTAAATTAATTGGTAGAGTCCTCTTTATAGATCAATAAATTGTTTAGATAGGATGTTTAATTGATCTGCGTTGGACTAGACTTCCATTACTCGTCTAGTCTTGTACAGTCAACGTCATAAGGCGATGGAATTAAGTAATAATTATTTTAGTAAATATAATTATTGCAACTGAAAGGTTAAGCATCAGTCCACCACGTTTGCACCACATGAATGTTCTGGAGCTCTTAAACTAAATCGAACTCAAAATATATTTTATAGCAGTTTTTTTTTTTATTCTTAAAAAATCTTTGAAAAATTACACACTCATCCGTAACTTTTGATGCTGACTGTACATTTTACAACCTATAAAATAAAATCAAAAGTGTCATACTTTAACATACAACAACAACAACAAAATTAGCAATAGCAGGAAAGTATTTTTCTTTTCTAATAATAAAAGGCAATCTATTCAAAAGTAAATGGAAAATCATTGCGTTCCTTCCGATTTAGATAAAATACGTTTTTTCCTGTATTTCTATTATTATTTAAATTGGTTCCGTATCAAAGTGCCACCCCTAAGGGCCTACGACAAGGGTGGCCGTATCGGGTCCTCCTATTTAAAGAGACGCATTAAGAAACATGTCGAGAAAGTGGTAACGGGACGTTTAAGTTACCTATACTCGTAAAATATTATCACAACAAGGGCTTAGTTACATCATATTTAATTTGAGTAAAGAGTTTTCGAAATGTTACTCAGTCAAACTGATTTAGAAGATTAAATAAATAGCTACCAGGTAAACTAAATGTGAAGTTTCAATTTTAAACACAAAATTACACTAGACAATTTCATAAAGAAGAGATTATACAGACAGGTTTAAAAAAAATAACTTTCTTTTTCTCTGTTCCATCCTACTTACTTTACTTAGGTGGGTCGATTGTTGTAATTATGTAGCGTTATGACATTCTGACTTAAGTTGTCAGATCAGGCAATTCTCTTTATATATGAAGCTAGTCGTGCTGATCCAGCACGTAGAAACGCGGTTTCCGCATCCATCTTTGTTTTTTGGGAGGCATAACATTTTTAATTCCCTAAACTAACTAGGCAAAAATAACAATGAACAAAAGGTATCTAGTGTTTTAATAACTGGCCTCTTTGAGCGGAATAAACCAGCTCTGCCAACGGAAATATGAATTATTATTTCATATTGACTACTTGTTCGAGTTGAGACAAATTCTGAGCAACAGTAAAGTTTCCGGTTGTAAGTTGTACACACATACACACGCACACACGCACACACACCGTACTCACCGATAGCTCTGACTGGAAGACAGACCGCGACCCGCCCGCCATTCATATGGTAAACACCAGTCGACACTGTGATTGAGCTCTACCATAGAAACCAAAGCTTTTGGCGGAAAGAGGGCTTTTACTGACTTCTAGATGACCGCGTGATTCCGTCTGTTTAAAAAATATAATGTTTAATATCCTGACTATCACCTTCTTTTTTTTAATAAAATCTGTTGGACAGTCCTCATATTGTAGCAAATAGCCCGACATTTTATTTGTACCAACTGGCGATTGGTGTCGTTGTGTTCGTGGTTGCCAAGTGCAAAGGGCTTAACTGTAAACATTCCACTACCAACAGCATCGCGCGTGTGGTTGCCTTTTTCTTCCTCTGTCATCAAAACATTACAATGCCATCTTTTGATAACCAATCATTGATAGAAAAAGTTTCGTTTTACGATTCCATACCCGAGTACTGACATGGGCATCATAAAAATATAAACTGTTATATCTTGTACTTAAGTACTGCAAATACAAGAGGACAAAATACATATGGGTACTTATATAAAGTCCATAAGTGACCAGTTTTATCCTCGCCATGATCAAATTCAATAAAATCGCTTATTTTTTCCATCTCCTATAAAAATTATGTGCCAGTAGTAGTAGCGCAGTCGTCAGATAATTTCACACCGCACAGCATTTCAATACAATAGCGCGTATAATAGAGAATTATTCACCACTATGACGCTAATCCGGAATAATCTGGAATAATCCAGCTCTAGCTAATTGTCATTCGAAGTCGCTGACAATCTCTCGCCATTTTCTGAAAATGTTTTATTCAGATAACTTTACATGCTTTTGAGTTGCCACCGCTACTTGCACAGAAATGTTCCTTTTGACATCTGAGAATTTACAACTGCAATGCAATTTTCTTTCTATGATTCATCTATTATGTAGCTAACAATTCAATGGTTTTCAGATCACTCGAAATTCAAAGCCAGTAGCGGTTCCAACAAGTTAGGTGTCTCCACTGTGCTTTGAGCTCTGCCTGAATACTGGGATTATCCTATCTGCGAAGAAATTTATTCTTATAGGTTTTACAATACTTCGACTATACATATATCCAGATATATGTATAAAATAAAACTTCTCTTTGACCTTAGCAGAGCTTTACAAATCGCTAGACAACGATTACGATGAAGAAAAAGATAGTAAACCAACAAATGCCTGGATTTTTATGATTGATGTGTTATAAAGGCATAAACACTGGAATGTCCTCGGATTACTCCTGAGACCAGTCTGACACATCGACAGCGGTTTGACATGAAAAAAATAGCATCCGCGCAGTAGAGCTTTTTATAAGTTGCTCTTATTTTGCTTGAACAGAAATATGAATTGAAAACGTTTTACTTTTTTTGGTAAACTGAATAAAATGAAGATTGAAAATATAAAAGTATTAAATGCAGGGACCACAGATATCAACTAGGTAAATGTAGGTATTTATATTTATTGTGGTTAAAGATTTTTTATGTATTCAAAGGAAAATAAGTAACCTCCACGAATAAACATAAGGTTAATATTATAATTACATTTGAAGCTATCCAGCGATTGAGTATCCACTTTATATTATACCTTATGATATTATTTACGATGATTAACAAACTCGTTTGGTTATTTGATGGTAGGTAAGCGATCAGTTCACCCACACACGACCTAGGATTCAGATGGGTTGCCCGTCTTAAATTAGAGTAATTTCATATAATATTATAAGGTTTGCTAATCTCGCAGCGTCAAGTTATATTATGACATCACACGTTGGTCCTATGTATAATCACATCACGGTATGTACGCGAAGCTTTTCTAATAGGTATCACAACAGTACAATCTCTTCTGTTGTCACACCACACAGATGTATTGCACTTGTTGACTTGTCCATGTCTATTCATTATATGTGTGATATACAACATCAGCTAAGCAATTTCTTGAAACACACAGAGGACGATCCTAGTGTTAGTATAACCGATACCGCTGAAATCATTACAGTCATGAGATGGAGTCAAGTTTTTATGTAAAGTTGACATTACGAAACGTAATATTTGCTAATTAAGTAGGAGCCCCCGAGTGTCGACATATATTTCGAAGGACCGTCCGGCACGCTCTGGACAGTCGGCCCCGCGCCCGCGCCGCCGCCGCCTCAACATAAGCATATTCCATGTGATACAACAGAAGTTATTTTTGATGTATAGAAATGAGCCCTTATTATTCGATTGTGTAGGTTAACATCAGCAAAAATTGCTTATACATTTATTTCATTACAAATACTCCTGGTGCGGTTAATGTGAAAATTAGTATCAGGCACTTATTTCGCAATTTGTGTCGTACTACTTAAATATAGCTTAGACTAATGGTGTTAATAGTATATTTGTCTGCATATAGGCAGGTGATATAATTGGCATAAGGGTAGGGCCGAGTGCCCCAGATACAAGAGAACCGTTGCATTTGATTAATGTTGGCGAGAGAAATCTATGAGTTATGGTGCCAAATGGATTTGATTTGCGCTGCATAAACGGAATGATTTCAACTTGCATATGCAGTACAAATTTGAATATAGATTATCTCGTTAAGGTTTCGTGAAATGTTGGGGACTAACATCCAATACTTCTTTTGAAACGTTTGAAGTAATTCCTGTACCCCAAGTGTAAGTTTCTTTTGACAAATTTGATTTACTACATCGAACGCGTTCGGCGCTTTGATTGGTCCGTTTTGTGCTCTCCACCAATCGGAGCGCCGAATGCGTTCGATGTAGTAAATCGAATTTGTCAAAAGAAACTTACAATAGGGCCTCTGTATCGTGGGTGCGTTTACGAACACAAATATTCACATGGACATACACCCAAACCCGGAACAACTATCTGTAGATCATACAAATATTTGTACCGTGCGGGAATCGAACCCGCGGCCAGTAGCACAGCAGTCGATCGCCCAATCACTGCGCCAACCGTGCCAACACGTCTTCTAGAAACCATCCTAAAATTTTCACATAAATACTGTGTTTCGTTATTTGGTTTCCGATTGAATACTTAATTAACGAATTAGCGGAGCATTTAAACACATCACTTACTTGAAAGAGTTCACGATCATCTCCTAATCTAGTCGCTGACAAATGGATTTCAATAGGTAGGTGAATATAAAAGGGTTTGTCGTTGAAGTATTATCTCAAGCTAAAACCAAGTAATTAGTTTCACTATAGCGTTATTAACTTATACAACTTACACCCGGCGACCGCCTTATAAACAACACACATATTTTTCATCCGTGCATACTTAAAAACATCCCCTAATCACGTATCATAATTATGAAATACTGCATAACGGCATGCTAAGGCTGGCTGCACGTGAGTGACGCTATGCCGTGCGGGGCCGCTGTCGACACCATGTATCGCGCCCGGGCGTGCGATTACCCTTATCTGTAATGTTTGTGCTACATAGAGGAAATGTTATTGCTAGTTATGGCTCCTTTAATTCCGGGACGAGTGTTTTTATTGGCGTTATGCATGCTTATTGTTTATGCTTTTAACGAAAATTGTCTGAAATAAATGTTTTATAGACATGAAAACTTAAATAGCGTTTAAATTAACATAATATAACGTTTTACGCTTATAAACTAAAACGAGCCTAGCAGTCAAAGTGCTATGCGACATAGAACGGCTTTATGTCACGATAGACACTGGTAAATGTTGTCTGTATGTTAGTAATATTTTAGTTTGTTGGGCGCCTATAACATACTAAAACTCTAGTAGAGATGTATAAGACCATTTTATTATACATTGAAATTTACCTCGTTCATATGGCAATATCGTGTCAAAAATGCTATTAAATTATTTTGTTAATCCAAACTATATTTTCTTAAAAACTATCGGCAACAAACTCTAAATAAATATGGTTAACGATAACTCGCAAACCTAAAGTTATATTAACTCAGAATTACTTATGTTATCTGCGTAGTTGGTTACTGACTTCAAACAAACTCACCTATTGACACGGCGGCGTAGTACCAATAAAGCACACAGCGGTGGGTCGCGGGTTCGGTGCCGTGTCGTCCCGTGCGCAAGGGCAATTAATTATCGCACACTGACTACCGGACCTTTTCGTACAGCGGTTGGAAAATGTGGCGACGGATTTTGTACATTTAAAAGCAGTGAAAAATTACTTTATTTTTCTTATCAGTTTCAAAACTGATATAATATAGGTAAATAGTTTAAGCTGCAGAGGACAAAGATACCGTTTTGCAGTAGAACAACCAACGATGCCCAAATCCTTATTTTCGTGTTCAAATCTATCGCCACGTCATTTTGTTTCAGCTTTTATTAACTCGTAATTATTAAAATTGGTGTTTTAATTGCCGTTTGAAATTGCTTTGGCCTATGGACTGATTCAGAAGGTGCTCTACAATGGCGTAAGTTAACCGCATTTTAAATAATCCTATTAAAAAGCTTCAGATTGAATCTGAGGCGTCCAGCCTTACAGAGCATCATATGACACTAATGATGTGACGATTCTAATGTGTTTATCTTCATCTTAGCGTTTTTCCATATTTCCATAATCCACTTTTCCTAAAGGACGTATTAGCGTTCATTACGACACTTCTGTTTACGGAGCGCCGCCTGCGCCGTGCCATGTGAGTCCTACTTCCGCTACTGATAAGAAAAGCAAGTTTTCGCACTATGATGCTATCAGAGGACAGACGCGTTGGACTGAACGTGTCAAACCTCCTTGAAGAACTTGTGTGTACTGGCACGAACCTTAATCTTTAATTATAATAGAATCTACTTTCTGTGTGTAGAATACGTTGATATTTAATATACTGCCGAGACAACTGTATGTAAGTTCATTTGTATTTTGGGTTCAGGATAGGAACACCAAGCGGAATAACTGTAACACAAGAAATTAACTGTGACTACAGCTATAGGTATCACGGCCCCAAAGGTCGTGTATTTTTTCTACAATAGCAAATTAATAACTTTGATACCCTTATTTATTATATATATACCTTATTTCCACTCAAAGCGGTCTCCACACTGCACCTTACATTTTCCAAAATATTTCCTCGTGGCCAGTATATCATACTGTCCGTTATCAGTGACCGGCGGCCATTACGGATTAAAAAAACTCTTCGCGGACCATCTAGATACCACCGGCAACCACACAAAATAACGTAACTACCAGCAGACCCTACACGCAACTTTAGACTGTAATTAAGAATTACTCAATATGATTTAAGGTTCCATTTTGCGTGAGAATTAACAGCTCTTGGATTATGTATGACTATTTTAATTCTGTGTGTGTCCGGTGAATTAGTAATGGAATTAAGTGGCCGCTAGGGACGCGCGGTCGATTCTCGAGTTGATTTAAATTCAAATTAATTTTCGGTAAAATTGTTATATTTTATATAGTAGGTACATACATCTCAATTGGGAGCATGTGGTAGACCAAGGGTTCATTTTAATTAAGGTTGAGATATCTGTACCCCAAACCTACAGGGAATCTGTGAAATATTTTCGTATTCACTGGTGATGAGTCTTGAAATATCGGATTTTAATATAATTGGACTAGCTAACTACAATCACGTTCACCGGATGAACTGACATTCAATTACGAAGCTCTACTTACCCCGGAGGGGATAATACGTATCAATGCCAGTTGTTAGATCCTTGTCATAATTCTATGTATGTAAGTAGGTACTTTCGTGGAGATAACCATTTTTTAAACCTATCTATTGCTACTGAACATTTCCTAGCCCAGATTCAAAATGGTGTTCTTCGTATTGATACTTATATGTACATAGGTATATGGATACTATTACATATAGGGAATCTTGCAATGACTTAATATTAGTCAAGGCCAACACATCTGCCTAATTTACATATTGTGTTTTGAACTTATAAGCTTTTAATTTGAATTACCCATTACATACAATGTAGCCTAGCAAACGAGCAAGCCTATCAATATCGACAACGTTTAATTATATTCAAATTATGACCAAAGACCAAATAAATAACCTTGAACAAGTTATAATTATAATGACCGTAAAGATGCCGCCCGATATGCAAACAAATTGAGTCAACGTTGACTTACGATAAATAGCCGTAACAACCGGTCGTTGTGGATAATAACCGGCAGTTATGCGTATTTGCACACCGTTAACAGATCGTTAACGCCAGTTAAAAACGCGCTGTTGATTGATGGCATAGTGTGAAACGTAATTTAAAAATAATGTATTCATACTTTCCACGCTTACTTTATTTGCAAATCGTTCAAAACTGCTCGCGAGTCTTGACACACGAGTACCAATGTGTTATAACAAATATAAGATATTCACCAACTGCTCATTATTCAGTGTCACTATATTTTTCTCCAAATTAAAAATAAATTCTCACATTTACATGAGGTAACACACTTTTGTATACAGAAGAACTTTGGAACCAGTTGAAATTAATTTAACAAATTCGACAGGAAAATAAAGACATATTTTACGTCTTGGAACAATATTAATTTAATAACAGAGAAGTCAGGCGGACACTAATATATTAAAAGTGAAATTTTATAGCCTTAAAACAAGTATTAATTGAGGAAGCTCTAGCCATTAACTGTAATCACTGATATCAAACGCAAAATATTAAATTATTTTTTCAATTAAGATAAACTAATTTAGACGATTCAATTTTATCATCGGCAGATCAAGTCGAAATTTTTAAATTACTCAACTAACGAGATATAAAACCTTTAAAAAAACTCCTAAAAGATAACGCTGCCATAAATGTGAATCATCGGCGTAGTAAATACGTTCCACACGTGAATTTTATAAAGCAGACTTGAAGTGCATTTCTCAGGCACAGGACAGGTTCTCCCGGAGCGGGCATTCCGGCCTGTTGCACCCGTGCACAGACCAGCGAACGACGCAACAAACAATCGTATCACACTCGATACCGAACTCTGACCCCAACAGATTAAGATATAAAATTGCTCTCGGTCGGCCCCAGCGTAAACCCTTGCATCACCATAACGGGTTCCAGGTTTTTCAATGATATAAAACGTGACAACGGCTGAGAGATCACTCAATAAAATGACTTTTATTCCAAGACTACAACAGATCAATGTCCCACGACTTTTTATATAAGGTTTCCGCAGCTTTCTTTTATGATGCACACAGTCGAATGCTTTAGTGAATTCTGCATAGCGGAGCAAGCGATGTAAATTGAATTTAATGTTGTTGGTTCTTGGTTGGGTTTGCGTGATTCGTAAGTTGGTTTATGAGTGGTTATGTCGGTCTGTCTGTGTACCTGTCGGACGTCAATTAGCGAACTGAAGGGACCGGTTCGGCCCACATCGCCATGCGTCCATGTATATGAACAAGGCTTGTCTCGGATGGACTGAAACTGACGTATATCTAACACTCGTGTTACTCGTCACTAGAGGAACATTTCTATTTCAAATGAGTTCGCATGACTTGAGAAAACTTACGACGTATATTTATTTTTTATTTCCTTTTAATTTATCGGAACTGGTTCCACTTATAGCAAAGAAAATACCTTATTACAGCAATGAGGACGAATGCGGCATTAGTACAAATAAGTAATCGCTAATTATCTCGATACTATTTTAGTTTAAATGGAAATAACTTACATGCCATGAATTAATGAACTTTTTTTATGTATAATAAACTATAATCTTGTATAAAATAAAATAAATGACTGTTTCCTTCTAACGAACTGATCCCTACCCAACCCATTAACACTAATTATATTTGGCGCTGACCTCCAAGACAAGCTTATTATATAGTTCTACGTACGGCTGAGCTCATCAATCTATAGTAAATCTTTAAATTCAATTAATCAGTGTCGAATGATTGTAATAAATATTTATTATATGTTTGGTTCATAAAATTTTCGCAATACGTTTCAAAGAACCTGCATGCTCAGCTTTTAGAAATTGTTTTATTTGATATGCACTAAATCAATTTACGATTGAGTATCTTAAATCAAGGCTCAACTTAATGATACGCATTTGTTATTGGCTACCGTTATTAGTCTTCATTGCGAACCTTCGCAGAGCCATTAATTTGCCCTCTTCAGCAATCGTCGTGTGCAAATAATATTGCTTAAATCTCAACGCCTGCGCTTCATGTGTTATTATAAGTCGTTATGTGTTTTTACGGTTGACCATAAATATCAAGTTTATATAGCACCTAATTGTTGTGGTTGCTGTTCGTCATGAAATTGCAAACTAAAGCTGGTGTTAATGTAAACAGTAATTTCTTGTAATAAACTCATTTTACGCCAAAATATATTTTTGTAAATAAATTATAATTTTATGGCACATATTTACTCAACTGCAATAATAAATTGAAAGTAAATCAGTAACTTTTACTTCAATTGTTTTCTATTTATTAATCTAAATATATTTATATCTTGTAAGAAGCTTACAACGATAGCTTGTTGTTTCAAATAATTTAACTAATACGTTACAAAAATATTTCATTGACAAATGATCTAAATAAAACTGGAGATGTCTGACAAAAGAGCACAATAAAAAAACAGCTATAACCTTCACGTCGTTTAATAAACACGTTATTGGACACCTTGTTACTCAATTTATAAGCCCACACAACATCTCAACACTTTTATTTTTTACTTTATCACTTTCTGACGGCGCGTGATTTTGATCTTTTAAATTAAATTTTATTGACCTTTGCCGATCACAAACGGTTATAAAATTTTACACGAACAATATTTGACTATATAAAATCTGCCGTGCACTAACTCGATAATACAATTCCTCCATTTTTAAAATATTCCGGAGACGAAACAATACAACTTTCCAATAGGGGATGAAATAAAAAGTATGCCGGTTGTTACTGGAGTAGATCAGCAGAGGGCGCGGCACGTGACCGGAGTGTCAACCAAGCAGCAGATGTATAAAGTGCTTTGTGGTTAGGATGCTGCTGTGTTCGCGCCGTGAGAGACATTTTCTATAGCTTTGAAGTTAGAAAAGATTTTTGTAAAGAAGCTCCTTACAATAGTATGTTCCTTATCAGAAATGGTTTCGTTTGTACGACGAGAACGTATCAAGGCATATACTATGAGAGACATTATATGATAAATTCCAGGGGGTCAGGTAATGTAGGGCACCGACTGTACTTTCATAAATAACATTTGGAAATGTGAATTTAATTTAATTTTGTTAAAAATCTTTAAAATATTATAAAACTCTCACAAAATATGATTTTATGTATGGTATCAAAGATTTATAGAATATTACGAACGGATATCATAAAATCATGGTGAACCTACCGAGTCCTACAATGACGCGACTCAAAGACGAATAGAGATATAAAACGTCTTAAAGTAGGGTTTAGAAAGAAATCTGGATAAAGGACGCGGATGATAAATATGTAGGATTAACATAACTATGAGATAACACTGAATTATGATATATTCATAAAGCTAACATCATCTTAGAATTGCCTCAATAATGAGTCACTTTACTGATAATGCACAGCCAATTTTATACAGTTGTATAAGATAATATAAGGAAGGAAAATATTTTTTTGTTTTAAAATAGTTTAATCTCTAACGATATTGCCGGCACTTTCCAAAACGTTTAGCCGGGGAAACACTTAAAGCTTATCACATTTTTATACGGCACCATTCACCTGCATGTTAACAAGGAAGCTGCGATCCAATCTCTTCCGCCAATATCCGAATATCCGAACACTAGCAAGTTTAAAGCCGCGATCGCATCTTAATCCGGCCATAACCTGAAGTCTTTATCTAAGGGCACAATAAAGGGGGGTCACCCTACTTGGTAGGGTGGGCACGTCGCCGCGTCATCTGTGCCACAATTTTCTTCTGTTTTCGTATTATTATGGTAGAAAGTAATATTGGAAAGACGTTACTGGTAATCCTTTTGGTGGCTTCAGGAATAACAAGTAAACGTTTGATATAATGTGAAGCTGGACCCTTCGGACCGAGATTACAGAGAAAGCTATGTATGGCTTTCCGAAGATTATAAGGTTCCCGTGAGTGAAAATATCCGCCTTGGTTAACCGACTTCACAAAAAGGAGGTGGTTCTCAATTGGACTTTATATCGACGGTGGAAAGGGTAAAATTATAACTCAATATCGACCGAATTGTCGCTTGGTAAATTTTTCCTTGCCACCGTCGATATATACATATAATAGATATGTATATGTTTTGTATTTATGTTCGAGTATAACTTTTTGTTTATAAACGATATTTGTATTAGCTTTTTTAAAATAAAAAATACAGCCATCGAAAAAAAGCTTTTACAATGAAATCAAAAATATTATGAAAGAAACAAAAGAGTTCTATGAATCTGTAAGTTTAGATCCTGATAATGTGCTGCATAATAAAACATAACTTACGGGTTAGCGATGACTCTGTAAAAATGACTGTTAACCAAGGCCAGAAGGACAGGTGAGATATTTTGGCGACCGAGCGCACCGCGAGTTAGGACAGACAGGTACAGGTAATAAGACAAGCAACCTACCCGTTGTACTTAATGCATCCAATGTTAACTTGAAAGCTTCACTTCAAGAGTGAGTGAGTGTGCTAACGGCACAACTGAGACAACGGCAGTAAATGCCGTAGAGCTATGGTTGTATATGGACAAACAAGGCAGTACGAACACATAAAAGATAAGCACAGAAAAACCACACCATAAAATACACAATACATAACATAGCACCTCGCGCTTGTATTCCCCGACGGGTTACGCAGAGGTGTACTATTGTACACCCACATTTCCCCGAAGCGGTTAGTGAGTCCCATGTAAAAAGGGGCGAGCCTATTACTATCTACCGGGCTAAGTTCCAGACTCCATGCTGCTACTGAGCCAATCCATGCCAAATAACACTAATAACCGATAACACTGCCCGACCTGGAATTCGAACCCAGGACCTCATGATTAGCGGTCGCGCTTGTGACTGCTAGACCAATGATTTAATCAAATACACAATACACACACCAAAATTAATATTACGCTTAGCGCCAATTAATGGGTACCTTAATAAATATATACATATTCATGCGATCTTTTTAGTACTAATGAATTGTGAATATAATACAGATCATTATTGTTCTTTGTTTTCCTCGTTTTTGTTCAAAGTATGCCTTTTGCTCCTTCCTACTTGTTGAGGGCAGTCCCAGTGGATGCAAACAATTAACATCCCCTTTTTAACTTGGGCCATCCATCTCGCAGTGACAGGCGCGTGGCGAAGGTACGGCCAGCGGGCCCACGAGCTTGCTAATGAAATACTGATTAATTTAGGGCTGGTGATTATCTTTTTGGATTCCTTAGTCTTTAGATTTGTGGTGATATAGGTACATAATTATGTACCTATGTGTGGTTCGCCTATTTGAAGTTGGAGAGAGCAAGGATCTTGGTAGCAAGAGTTTGAAGATAAATAGTAATTGTCCTTTGAGATTAGTATAGAGCTGGTATTCCGAGTTCCACTGGCACTTTCAATGCCTAGAAGATGAAAATTAAAATCTACGCATCATTTCAGAAACGCTAATTTGCAGTAAAAATTTATCAGACTTGAAAATTGTACCTGAATTAAAAATCGAATCCTAGACTTAAAGTTTCCCACCCGGTATTTGAACCCGCTAGGGCTAAAGTTTAATCGTGAATACGCTTATCTAAATCGTAGAGATCTATCAAAATAAGCGTCTTGGTGGAACTAGAGATGTACCGATGACCTCCCCTCTAGTGCGGGTACTTACGGTTATCTGCGGGTAGATCCAACACGCAAGAGGCGGGACAGCCAGCGGGACAGATGGCACTGATAAATGGTGAATTGTTTCACGTCATGACTCATGCTGTTTCTGACACTATTCGGACTATTTTTTGTTGAAAAATCCTTAAATTGGTTCTGGCTGCGAAATTATAATAAGTAATAAGTAGGTCCCTCCAGTTAAAGCTAGATCGTTGTGTCTCTGCCTACCGTACAATGCATGCCGTGTGTGTGTTCTGTTGCCAACCAGTGGACGCATACCTTTATATCACAAGTAACCCGATAGCTTATAAAATATGATAGTGTTGAGATACTATGTAAATCAAATCAATGTTTATGTTTACATTTACATAGAGATGAGCTGCTGACTGAAACATCCGCAGCCCATTCTAACATATTTTGACAGAAATAAATATAAAATTTAATTATCATCCCAGATTATGGTGAGAGCTGGTATTACACGTTTGTTAATTTTGAACGCTTATGAATAAGATTATGTTGAATTCCTATTAAAAATCTTAATATATTAAGGCCACACACATAACACAAATCATTGGGAATAGAATACCTATAAAGATCGTCCGTTTAATCGCATATTTTTATTATATGTGATCCTAGTAGATTGTCGTACACTTCTAATGCCTCCCTACTCTGACTGGCAAAGAACTGACTGACTGGATAAGTATTTAGGTACACTTTAGGTAAACAATCACACCGGATGCTTAGCGACAACAACTAAAATATTGCGCAGTAAATGCATGTTTTAAACAATATTACCTACATACAAATAATATACGAGTCTCATTGTGGAATTAACGATTTTTATTATTATTTTACTATCAATATTACTTATATGTCATAACCAGTAGCGTCAGCGCACACGCACGTCATAACCACAATGTGTGATGGCCACTTAACATCATTAACAACGTGAATCATGTCCCGTCGTCGTTTACAAGCCAAAACAACTAATTAATTAATTTTCAAGCCGATTTTATTGTTAACTCGTTTTTAATTTTGTGGAATTCGAATAACGCAGCGCGCGGTCCTTTGTAACTTGATTTTAACATGGCCGACGATGGCTTTTTGGAATTGGTAGATCTTTAATATTGGTTGATATACCAAATATAAATTGCCTTCCAGTGGTTAACAATATTTTAATTATTTTGGACTAATGATTAGGTTAGTAGTAGGCCTGCTGTGGGCAGTCCTTGAATGGGTGTCCGTTTTTCACACATCGAAACCCTTCCGTGCCTCGAGAAGGACGTTAAGCACTTGATTATAGGTATCATACGAATAAATATGGTATCATACGAATAAATATGGTATCATACGAATAAATACGAGTATACTCAGCTGCCCAAAATGCCTTCATTTAAATATTATTCTCTTTGGTAGAACATAATGTTTAAACCGAAGACAGCAATAATATCCACTACACACACAATATGAACATCGAATTACTCCTCGACCATAACATAACAATTGAGCTACTTTTAGATCTCTATAACATTAAGATAACAATCCAACACAATAACAATACAATTCGATTCAAAATGTTATAACATCCACTAACATAACCCATATATATATATAATGATAACTTTGAACCCATATAAACATGGAGCTATCATATCTTCACTACACCAATATAAAACGATTTCGGTTAATTGATCCGTGGGAAGCTCGGAAATTCCCAGATTCGGTGCGGTTATCAGAATAGGGGTATTTTAGAAATAAAGCAAAAAGACCAATGGCTAATGTACGCCGTGTAAAATGTAAAAGGATTGGGCCACCAAAGTATCTACTTAACATGATAGTGTAACTACAAGGTATGTGTAAAGGTAATATAATCTATTAAGTAGAATGGTTTATTATAGGAATAACACTAACTTAGTTACCCAGTTAAAGTAGTTATGTAAACGAGATTGTCTCGAACCACAGATTAAATAATAGTTATTACGCAGTTAGTAAAAATAACTTAGTAAAAAAATATTTTATACAGTAATAATTACGTACATTTTATAAATATATTTTAATGCCTGTAATATACATATACATTAACACCAATGCATTAGCTATAAAAATAACTCACTTATTTTAAATTGTACATTTTAAACATTAAACTGCAACATCTTATCGTAAAATAAATTGTTCATATTACAAGATTACATTACAATATGCATTTTATTTAAACATCTCCGCATTTTTACGGCAAATGATTTAAGTAATTGATTTAAAATTACAATTTCAAGCGTATATTTCAAGTAATACTTGAAAGCATAAAATTAGTTTTATAATTACGTTTTTGACCAATTATTTCCGTTTATCGCTAAATGTGTATGACATTCTTTAGTTTTTTTCTATGATATCGTATGGTAAAGGATTAATAATAATAAGACATTTATTCCTTATAAGCAATGTATTACTACTTAGATAAACATCGAAACTTATGAACCAAAGCAATATGTGTTGTTAATAAATGAGCTATGCCCTGTACTACGACTCTTAGCAAAACTGTTGCTGACTGATAACTCTATTACACAATATATAAAAAATGTACGATATACATATAGTCAATACTATATTATATCGTCCATTCGTTTTTAAACGCTATTACTTAGATACATGAAGTAGATACCTCATTCTTTCGTGTACTGAATTGTTTTCGTAATACCTGTGCCTCCGTCTGTCTGTCTGTCCCAACTACCGTCTTCTGTCGACATATTGAAACTCGCGACGTGACTTGTTCTACACTTTAAACGCACCCTTTGGTTTGAACATTGTGTTTTAAGTCTTGATACTTAAATTAAACAAATGGAAGCATATTATGGGAATAAATAAAATTGACTTAAATTAATACAAATAAAGTATTTTATACTTGATGATCGTTATTGTTCGCGGAAACTACACGTCTCAGGCTCAAATCGGATCGCTAAGTATGTCTGTATGCATAGGTAGCTGAACAGGAAATTGAATGCTAACTTCTATGCATTGTTCAGGCAGTATGATTCAATAATAGCAAAGTTGCTTGGAGTGTAAAAGATTGGCACTCATAAAATGACATTAAAACACATTAATAAATCTTTGCCTTTTCATTTTCGATTCCATCGTTTTCTCTTTAGATATGTTCAAGTATCAAAATGTTTCAATCGCATGTAACGTCGAGAGCACGTTCCCAATTCCGAACTTCGAATTCAGAACTCGTGTTACCGTTGCCATGACGACCAGATGACTCTATCGATAGCGATCTCATACAAACACGTATAATGCACATTGTATGACCCGTATTTTAAAGGATTAAGGTTTAGAATCCTGTATATCACAAGTATGGTATAGAAGTAAATATAATTAATTGAAGTTTTAGTAATTAGTGGTTGTTACGTAAGTTGTTATGATTGGTTTCTGTGAAATATCTCCGATTACATCCAATATTATTTTAAGGACTGATCATAAAGTCCAAAGATGTCTGTGAACTTTAAAATACGTGAACAATAAATAAATATTTATTTTACTATGATACTAATTATTTTAATCCTTTAATTTTGTAACATTTTCTGCGACAAATACTGCCAAAAGATTTTCCTGGTAGATATTAAAAAGCAAAGCAAGTTAATAAATTACTCACAAATAAATGCATCGTTATAATCACACATTAAGATAAAATGAATATGACTTTTGTAATCCATAAAACCATACTCAATAAAAAGCTACTAATCTTACATTTAATACGACATTTATGCGGTAATTAAATCTCCAGTTATTTATGAATGTCGTCATTAACATTTAACCGGATGACGGTTAAATGCGGAGGGTAATATACATAACTAGCTTCAGCCCGCGACTTCGTCCGGGTGATCTACATAAATTTATAGCCTATAAATAGCACGCGGGGATAATGTAGCTATCTATCGGTGAAAGAATTTTCAGATTCGGATCATTAGTTCCGGAGATTACCAACTACATACAAACAAACAAATTTTACCTCTTTATAATATTAGTAATAGGTATAGCTACTTAAATATAAGTAGTGTTGGGTAGTAATACTTCAGAAATCCAGTATTATACTCTCCCCATTCGTCGAGCATCGAAGCCTTGAATGTTTGAGATATAAGTCACGACATATTGTTTAAAAAATTGGCTATAGGTAAATGATGGTGTTTCAATAATCCATACTTTGAATTCAATAAATATACTATTCAATGAATTTAACAATACGCGTCATAATTAAATGTTGTCCTAATATTAACTTCCACGCGTTTCGTACATGGAAATATGTGCACACATACTATAAAATAAACATACCATTTAAGTGAGCGCGTTATAATATTTGCCGGAGGTACCTGGTGATAAACTCTATTCTGAGGTGGGCTTTAAAACCCGCGGATTTATTTAATGAGGATTTAAACTATGAAAGTAAACATTAATAATGCCCTGAAAGACATATAATACCACGATGTAGAATTATTATCTAATTAAGTAACTAAATACAATAAGTATTATGGTATACATTATTTAAATATTTTAAACGAATAGAATTGCATTTAATTTTAATTTTATTAATTGCATTGTAATCTAAAATGACTATGAAATTATTATTAGTATTTTAATGTTATTGCTTATTGTTAAACGTGTAGTACATGCTATAGGTATAACTATTTGCACGGGTCAAATGCCGAATATAGTGAAACCCATAGATGTTAAGAACATATGTTATCTTCCTATATTCCTGCAAATAAATATATCATTCATTCATAAAAGAAAAACTTTTGCCTCTCAGCCTTAATTTCCTATCAATTAATTGATGGAAATATGTTATTTTTTAGTATAATGAAATGTCTATAGATATCGATTTTAATGGCCACCCTAATGAGCGTTAACGAATTAAAACTAGGCGTAGTTATCAATCTTAAGTGGAATAATTTATTATTCTGTGGGGACTAAGTTACAAGCTATTATATACGTTATTGTGTGGGTGATAAAGATAACAATGTTTTAGCATAATCACCGTTTATCTTTGTTTTACTTGGAGTCTTTAATTTTACCAACTTAACATAACAAGTGAAAACGATTATCGTTGGAACACTTCGATGAGTTTCAACCGCATATCTTAAATTTGTTCTCAGTTTTCTATTTTTTTAAAGTAATTTATGCTTTATTACTTTAAAATACGATAGTCAAAGTACAGAGACACAAACTTAGAATGTATTAATAGAATTTAATGGGAGTTTGATTAGATTAATCTTAGTGGCATTAAGAAGTATGCACACAGTGAATGTTCTTCTGTCACTTATAATGGGCGTAGTGACAAATAGTGCCCATTTGGTACTAGATAGAGACGTCGTCCAATTGAATATGTTAGAGTGAGAACTATTTCAAGGTTTCACTTGTTTCGTGTTTATGTCGCCGCGCCGCGCGCCGCGCGCCTCTATAGGTTAATTACTAGAGATTTATTATTATGAGAGGAACTAATTATTCTTGTTCTAACGAAGATTTAGGAGTTCTTGATATGAAGTTACTATTTAAGAAGCTACTGATTAAACGAATCAGGATTTTTTTATCGTTCATTCGGGAATATAATATTTTACATGAGGAGATGTGAAGGTGGTCAGTTGTCTTTATAATATGTTACTGTTGGGTGTTGAATATCTTTGAAAATTGTAAGTGGTAGCTTTTGACGCTAGGTTTTTAATCGCATAAAGTCTAGTCGGCTTCGATAAGTTGGGAGACTTTACACCACCAATGTACTGGTGTGTTTTATACATTACGAGCATAGCTATAGATATATTTGTTACTGTAACAAAAGAACTTTAACCCGACACGAATATCTAACTGTAAATACACCTTTAATTTACCCAAATGATCTGGTTGTTACCTGTGATGACGGATTTATTCAACACAACGTTTTATCAGTGTATCAGGGGCACAATACTCTGACTATTCTGCTTTAAACTCTGTACTCCACGCTATAGAGTTTCTAATCCTATAATCTTGATATAAGATGTAAGCGACTGCCCGTATTATCACGGCTCAACAAAAAGTGTATGTGCAGACGTGAGGTGAGGCTCGTGACGGCGGTACGTGCCGGTATCCACTGTCACTGTGTACTAGTACTGTGTGGGTTCAGCTGCTGGGGGATAGTGGAATACCTGCGTCGAGCAGCCATGCTGTGCACTAACACGGATATTATTGGAAAACGAGTCCGGTGTCATGTTGATGTAAGAATGCTTATAGGCAAGGTGAAACGATTAGTCATGCGGTAAGGTTTTGGACTGGCTTGACAGACTTGATATGGTTATACAATGGTGGCTGTGTCCGCGACAAGACAGATTGATTTAAGTAAAATTATTATTACGTTTATTTTTTAAAAGCAGATTGCTCTAAATACCTACTTGTCAAATTTCATGTTTGATGGTTTCATAATTCCTAATGATTAAGTGAGTAGTATGTCACTTTTATAATACACGATTCATGTCATAACAGTTTATATTCCTATTGACAGTAAAGACATGTATCAAAAGCTTGCTCAGATAAAATTAATAAATTCTTCTTGTATTATTAAAAACATTGGCATTGATAAATAGCATTCTCATCGAACGCACTGATCAATCATTGATAGCTTCCATTTAATTTGCGCGGGAAACTGAGTAATTAACTGATTCTCTTTTATGATACCCCCACAATAATTAATATAATTATAATATTAGGTAGCGGTTTATGCCAATTAAAACGTGTTAAAAATACCAATTTGGTAAATTAATAGCCACGAATAATATTATATTTTTTTACTTTACAGTTAAGTAGAAATTCAATTTTATAAAGTTAGTTCTTAAAGTTCACTATCTATGATAATTGTCAATTATAATGGACCTAGTCATAAGCTAGAATTAATGAACGTGGGCCTCTTAATAAATATCTGCAGTAAATGGTCGTGAGATAATGTCGTCATAATCACAACGATTGGCTATATAGAATGCTGCTCCTCACGTCTTAATTTGAATCCTTAGTCATCTTTAAAAACACCATAACAGGAACTGTCGTGGTGCCACATTCCACATGTACGAGCCATGATGCAGTTCTAACCACGTGTTCCTTGTATGTACTTATGTAAGTTACATTACATTGTGGAACGCAATAAATATTGAGTATATGTAAAATGTTAAGTTTGACGTCGAATCTCAGAGCCCATCTCAAGTCTGCGTTAGCGATATCGATTTGAATTAACCTCATTGATCTAGTGATTGCAAACGCGGCTGCTACGCCTGTGTATTATGTTCGGCGTTGCGACTATGTGAGTCTTTTATGTTCGGCGTCGGGACGATGGTCTACTATGATCAGCGCCACGATGTCTGTCTATTATGCTCGGTGTCGCGACCTATTATATAGGATTTAATAACGGCATCGCCGAGACATGGGTGTTCATTAATTCATTTTTACCTAACCCTCCGGGGAATGTAATGTATATGGTTTTCAACGTCGATACACAAAAGCCTCAAGCCGATGTAACACCCACACCCAGCTTACAGACCACATAACCCAAAGCCTCAAGGAAAGCCATTAAAATCTAAACAAACCCGTACGATAACATCACACTATTATATGAACTGCCGCCATATAATTATATATTGTAGCATTATACGCACGTACGTATAGATATGATCTGTTTAGAGGAACACTGTAGACTGTCACTTGTTCTCACGATGTAGATAAACAAGACAATTTTGTACATTATAATACTAGAAATTACGAAGTAAACATTGGTCACATCACAACACTCTGCGAAAAATGGAATTTGTTTGTTATCGAGAACGTAGCTGCCATTCTACTAACAAGAGGTATTGCCGCTTAAGTCAAAATATTAGAGCATTAGTGAAATAAGTCTCATTATAATGTATAAGAAATATTTATGTAACTCAGATAGGATGCAAAAGTCAGACGACAATTGCCCCGAATCTAAAAATCTTGGTGTCCAGCTATTGTTGGATAGGCTACAAGCCGAACAAAGAATAGGCAGGGGATCATTCACGGGTGATTCGAGATTATGTCGAAAAATCGAAAAAACTTATCTTACCTACCTTTTTTTCAATTCTAGTAATATCACATAAGACTGTTTTTTTTTTTTTAATTCGTCCATTGCATGCTTGCAATAATTCCTGTATCGTGGGTGCGTGCTAACACGAAGCGCAGCACTCCATGGCTCAACCACTGCACCAACCAATCCTCGAAATGAAAAATTGGTCGAACTATAATAATAATAGAGAATTCCCCATCAAGGACTGTTGATCGGCCGTGAGATCCACACGACACCTTCATCCCTATGTGTATGTTTACGACATTTTACTTTCATTCAATATTAAAACGTCTCTATGAGCCGTGGCATATGCGTGTGCATTATTATTCGTAGTCGGCACATTACGCGCAGGCACGCGGAGTGCCCCCTGCGCGTGCGTGCTCACAGCTCTCAACTATACCTTAGGTATATTCCAGCACCTTTACTATAATAATACATGAATAGCTGTCCTTCTGTCCGTCACAGATTCCATACAGCTTGATGGCTGAATAATTACTGGAACTTTTGCTATATGTACACAATTTATAAATAATAAGGTTTTGATTTCAGCAAAATTAAAAATTCCTAATTGAGAGAGACACACAAAAGTAAAACTCATAAACTTATGAATGTAATAAATAAATAATAAATATCTCAAATAACGTATGGGCCTAATTTTCATCGTAATAAGAATAATGTGATCAAATACGTATTAGCGAGTAAAAGCTTTATTTAACACATTTGATAAATTAAGACCCTCCACAGTCCACGAGGGCGAAATCGAGGGACATCAGTAGTATGCTAAAGTGTGAATAGGGCCCGTTGCGTTAGCATGCTGAGCGTCAGCTATACGATGCTGCACGAGGCGAGTATATTTGCGTCGAGTGATGAATGGCTTTGTTTATTGGTTTTCACGCCGAGACCCGAATGAAAAACAGGTTTCTACGAGTATCTTTTGTAAAATGAATAAAGGGGAGAATTTTAAAAGCAGTAGATGATAATATTGATTCCTTCAGAATCAGAATTATTTATTTGGCATCAATGTAGGTACAGGTATAAAATAGTATATATAAATAGATAAGTTCTGCTACATCCTACTTATTCAATATTTATACATACTTAAAACATGTCAACTAAAGCAAATACTAATATAACAAATTAATTAAAGACAATTTACGATTAACATATATTATGTTATGTAGAAATCTAATATACCTAAATAATTAAAATTCGCAATTATAGGTAATCGTTATAAATTATTATCATTTAGAATGTCTTGTTTGTTAAAATGTTACTATTCAATGAATATTTTTCAGATAACAATGTAGTGGCTTTAGTTTTAAATATCCGTATCGGATGCATTCACTGTTACTGTTACATATATTTGTTTTGGCTTTGTATTATTATTATCTTTGGGAATATGTTTAACTATGGAAATCCTCATGAGCCACTGTTTCGAATTAAGTAGCGTCATTCCTGTGAAACATTATAAGTACCGATGCGTTTCTACGAACGTTCGACAATCGTTTTTGCTTGCAGTTGACAAATTATCATAATAACTTCCCACCCATCCAATTAAGAGACGGGTCGGCCTGCTCTTAACTTATTAGCATTTATTATTGATAACACTTTATAATAATGGTATGCTTCGCTCATAATTGATAACGCAGGTGGTGCGGTAGTGTCCCCGCCAAGTTAAAAGCTTACGCACTTGTTCTCACGGTTATTTCTGAATGAAAGAAAGACACGTACGCAGCTCATCTGCCTGTACAGTGCACAGGGTCAGAAGAAAACAGTGTAATTATGATGATGAAGATAACCTAGCTATCTGTATCTTAACTGCCAAGGAAATAGGAACGTTGTTGTAATAGCATAGTTCAGATACGTCAAAGTCAAAGTTTTTTATTTTATATGGTCCTTTGCAGGCGTTGAGAATCTTTGTGCATGGTTCCAAAGTGGGTTGAACCTACGCAGAAGAAACCAGTAGGTACGAAACTCCGTGGATTCTCTATCCAAAATAATGGTTTTCAATGACTCAGGTTTATATGACGTTATAAAAATAACTCTCACATTGAGTTACACAAGGACTATTAGAAAATACATGTTAGCAACTCTACAAGTTTCCTAGTTGCTGAGTCGCTTGGAGTCCAGTTATTTCGTAGAACCAACACATTTCAATGCATAACATTACGACACATTGAATATATTGCTAAATAACGGCCAACTAAACTATAAAATAGTTAACAATTAGCTATATTCAAACAAATAAAAGCTGTTTTATTGCGGGCTCTCGCACCAGCGAGTGCCTAACGCAAGAGTCGGCGCACACTAGCGCCTGCGACACGTGTTGAGATCGTAACTATTTAAGTGTCGTGTGCGTCTCGCCTTATGAACTACGTCAACTTTATGAGAGGGGTTTACGACACACAATGATGAACAACGATAGTTTTATTAAATTTAATACTTAAACACTTTCCCATAGAAACTTACATAGAAACTGTCACGGAACTAGTAAATGGTAAATGATTAGGCAAGCATTTTGCTTTAGTCACTTTAAATGTGTGGAAACCGGCAAGAGCTACTAAAAAAAATACTATGTAAAATATAGATTAGAGAAATAGCTGTGAGCAAATGGGCAAATGTCCAATACACAAAAATGCCTAAAAATGTCTACACACATGGAAAATGGAGGAGCTTTAGGTAAGGATTCCGCGGTGAAGCTTTGTATTATAAATAAAGATTACATGAAGACTTGCAATATATGTATGATGTAACCTTACAATTATTATGGTCCCAAAAACATACATGGGGAAGAAAACTATACTGATACGTTCAACTTACGAAGACATGCGCAGATTGATGTCGGAGCTAGGCGATATGTTCACCACGTGTACCTACTAGGTAACCGACACCGACCAAGACTCTGTTCTACACAATATGGAAATAGTATTAGAGGTACGTAAAGCATGAAGCGCTCTATAATTTTCTTAATGTACGTCTTACCGAGATATTAAAAGATATTATTGAAAGAATTACATTTGACCACAAATTGTGACCACAACTGATCGTGCCTATGACTGCAGTCTTAGCTTTTAATATATCAAAGGCAGACCACCACACTATAATATTATTTAACTCTTTTATTTCTTCAACTAAATTACATCGATTTTTCGACGTCGAGTCACGTGCGCGTGTAATGGAGGGGGCGTGGCCTGCGCCCGCGCACATGACTTATCTTAATGAAAATCCGACGCCAAACACTTTCACACACTTCGGAAATTATTATCCGCCAATAAAAAGAGAATTAAATTGCACAATGGACCGTATTTAGAGGCACTTGGGTCTGAAAGCCTCTTGGCCTAGATGATTAGAGTCTGGATCTGAATTGTACGGGTTAGAAGGGACTATAAGAAGTACTTAAAGTGGATTTTAAAAGGCAATTTACTAGATACAAGAAGACTTTGATGGGTGTATGCGAGTTAAACATTCCTCACAATGAATTTTAGTTTTATATTGCTGATTTTATGATCAGTTTTCAGTCACTGAGCTTTTTGAACCATCTCTAATACTTATGATTAATATAGTAAGTCAGTATGGCCGTTCTTAACAACGTAAAACATTTTTGTATTTAATTCTGTACCTCGAACTTTAACTTGTCATCCATAAAGTCCGCTCTTACTGAATGGTTTAGAGATAGGCGTCAGTTAAGTCGCAGCGGTTGCCTTAAACTCAGCCACATTAAACAAATGTATAGTGAAGATCATCAGTCAGGTTTACAACGCCACTGTGGCAACACAGTTGCGGCGCAAGCGCTCCGTCCACAGCATGTAGTCACATATTATGGGGGACCCGCTCAGGAGCTGACCTACGACATTACGCTACGGTGCTACGTGCTACGTGAGCGCGTGTGCAATGTGCTACGACATTTCCATTTTGTTTGCAAATATTTAAAACCGACTGCCTCGTTGGTCCTGGGTTTCATTCCTGTGTCGGTTAGTTTTATTAGGTATTCTGATCAGAACGACGACACGGTTGGCGCAGTGGTTAAGCGATTAGCTTTCTGCGCTAAGTGTCGCGGGTTCGATCCCCGCACGGAACAAATAGTTGGATGATCTACAGATAGTTGTTTCAGGTCTGGTTGTGTGTGCATGTGACATGTATGTTTGTAAACTGTACCCACGATACAGGAGAAATCCTAGTGAGGAGCAAAGTTTAAAAAAAAAAAAAAGGATCTTGGATTTAGGAATTGTGGCCGGTTGATTACAATATATTTCATAAGGAGAGATCCCTTCCTATTAAATGGAAGTTAATATCGGCACCTGCAAAATGTCGTTATTCATTAGTACACCTCACCAAGTACAAGCAACTAGAATGCAGGCGCGATGCTCGTGATGTACCAAATGCGTGTCCTTGGAGCAAGGAGACCCGTATACACAGTATCAGAAAGCAGTCGAGTTGGCAATGTTTTGGGCTGGTCAAATTTAAAATTACCTATCGACACGAAAAGAAAAAGCTCTCATCTTCAGGCTTCGTTTACTTTTGAAAAACAAGTTAGGTAATACTGTTCCTTAATAATATTTATAATTGAACAAACAAACAAACAGTACCGTGTCGTGTGTGGCGGCGGGGCCGCGCGCCAATTACTCGCGATCTCTATCAGCGTCGGTCGGCGGTTTGTTAAATATTTGTGTATAATTACGCTCTTATAACTGCGGGGCCAGCAGGGAGCTATGCCGACTTGCCGCCGACTCCCACGAACGCTACGAGTAGCGTTGTTATAATGGCATTTTAAGTAGTTTACAGTTTCCTGGTAAACGTTAAGAGAGTCTCCAAGCCTGTCAGTAACGACCTCACAGGGCTTTTGAGAAATCATAAAGTATTTGTGGAGTAAGACATTTAAGTAATTAATTTTACTGGAATTAGTCAATTTTAATTGTGGAAAAGCATGCGCAAGCTTTGCTCAACGTTCTTGCTAACAATCAACACACAACCGAAAGTTAATGGAGTAATGACTTTATGCCAAAGGTTCAACAAAAAAAGCTCCACCTTTAAATGAAATCTTTTAACAATACCAAAGACAAACGCGTTTTTATGCCCCAAAAACTTATCCAAACATGAAGCTTTTAAGTTCGGAGGCTTGCAGAAAAAATGGTCGGCTGCGGCGGTGCGGCCCGGCTGGTTTTTATCAGTGCATTAAACGAGGCGCGGGCGCACCGCTGGCTGAGCGGTGACCATGGTTCGGAGTTATTTGGAAGGACAAAGATAGATTAAATTGTTACAGAACTTAGTTATGGAGAGGCTACCTATCGGTCTACTTAGGTGTTTTTCATTAGCAGGCGCAGTAAAACTATAATTGATTGATTTTCGCAGTTGCAAATCTCAGAACTGTTATACAAACTGAATGTCTGGTTTTCAGCGGCTCAAATGTATGTTTTAGATATGTGTTACGTACGTTTTAGATACGAACAGCTATGTAATATCGATGACTAAGTCTTGACCACGTGTTGTCAACACACGCACAACTCTATTATGATTCAGATTAAATACACGAAACAGGAATATCCCTCCTAAGACACAACAGATAGCGACACTACACAGTTTGGTGATGCGCCTCTACCGGCTGCTCATTATCATCCAATTAACGAATCTTGAGGCAACTCCTGCACTCTAATAATAAAACTGATTGTGATGACGTTTGTTGACTCCCATCGTACTCTCGCGTTATCTTGACGACTCATTGCGGTAGTTACCACCTGTCAAAGTTGTCTCCTACTTAGGTAGAGGTCCATTGACATAAGGAACCTCTTTTATTATAAGTATAGGTTAGGGTGTCCCATAAATTTCAAGTGCGATTTTTTTTTACGCATACCTTCTAAAAACTTTCGTAATAACCCAATATAGTCTAAAAACAAAAGATTAGTCCATTTTATGAACGATAACCCGTGCCGACTTGCGATTTAAACTCGCCCATACAAATTGCGCGGGTACTGCACTGCGACCTGTAACTACGTGTTTTATTTGTCATTTCATACGTGATTTTTTAGAATATTAGTACGCTGTTATTTCTTGCATAAAGATATCAGTTGAATTACGGAGTGATAAACAAAGTATTTTTCTTACCGGACTTCCAAAACCATTTAATAAATGGTGTAAAATTACCATCTAATCGACAAGTTCTCGCTGTCTTGTTTGACAATATTCGCGAAGTCAAACGACTTTTAGTGAAAGTGCTAATCTTGTGATTAGGAAGTGCATTATATTTTGGAAAAACATAAGAATTCCTACAAAAACCACGTTTGTAGAGAGCTGCAAAAAATTGTAAAAGAACTCAGAAAATAATTGTGAAAGACACCTTGATAACTTATTTGATATTGCACATGTTGATGCCTTTGAAAGAATGAAAATAGAGGAAGACGAAGTATTTTTGAAGAATCAGAGAGAGCCAGGTCGACCGGGATGCTTACCTGATGTACACAAAAACTTGGCGGACAAAGACAAAAGAGCTAGACTAAGACGATCAGAGGAAAAGGAAAGAAAACTAAGACAAAAAGAGTTACTGGCTCTTGCATGGACTTATACTACACATAACTTGGAATATCCACATGATTCAGACGAAGTCAGCTTGCCAGCGGAAAGAATCTGATAACACCTAAACTCGTCGTAGCTTTAGATCGATGCCAGCTAAGCATATGAGAATCCGTTTACATTCATCATGCGCTCGTAGAAGCGCTTGGTCTGAACATCAATTACATCTCCATTAACAAATCCTCGATTCAGCAAATTCGCCAATTCGCTAAAACCATCTCAACTGCCCACTATAACTGGAATGTCAATGACAAGGTACAAATAATGTGTTGCGACACAACATCTTCGAATATTGAACGTTTCAATAGAGCTTGTGCTCTTTTGGGGCAGACTTTAGAAAGAGAATTGTTACTTTTCGCTAGTCGTCATCATGTTTATGAGTTGGTTCATAAAACTGTAACAAGATGAAGCAAATTACTAGCACTCCAGATATTCCGATCTTTAAAAAGTTCAGATACAATTGGAAAAACATCGATTCAAATAACATTGAAAAATGCCTTGATTTCGTAAAATACCATGTTGCTGAGACAAACATTACATCTTTGTTAATGTTTTTTATAGCACAACTGAACTAAGCTTTAATAAGAGACGATTATCACGAATCGGTCGAACTATGCGTAGTGTTTTTGAGGGGGAGATTCAGATAGAAAAGAAGAAAAATAAAAATTACGACTGAAGATCGACGACATTTTTCTTCAGGAATATGTGCCTTGGGAAGATAATGCTGCTTTTCTGGAAACTAAAAGAAGAATAACTCGTTTGAAGATTTTAAATGACACTGCTGAAAGAACTGTCAAATTAATGCAAGATTTTACGGACTTATCACGGCTAAAGAAGAGCAAAAATAATTCCTGTTGCGTTGTATCCAGGAACATAGAAATTTTTATCCAGACTGTAAAAAACATACCCTAAAGAGAAATTACCCTGGCTGATTGTTGTTATTTTATGTGTTTAAATAAAGATAAATATTTCTCTAATTTAATTTTGTCTTTTATTTACTTCATTTATTGCATTTTTATTAATTTTATAGCAGAACCAAATATTAACATTAAACATGAGATTTGATAAACTTTGTGGCTCGGTCGGCACGGGTTGCAATCATGCTAGAATGATAAAATTTCATATTTGAATATGGTTTTGCATTTAGAAAAGATATAGAGGGTATGCATTTCAAAATTCGAAAAAAAAATTTTTTTTGTCATTTTTGGGACACCCTAGTATAGGTATATAATTTTTAATTTAATTTTTTTTTAAGTTACTGGTTATCGATTCATTATGTACTGCTTTGCCTGTTAATTAACCATGATGCCATCGACCGGGTTAGTTTAACATGAGGCTTAATAATTTACTTTGTAACCTATCAATGGTTGGTTAAAAAATATTATATGAAAGAAACATCTTTGACGGCTAGTGTCCGTTATACTAACGGCATGTTCCACTACTTATTCATAAACTAACTGACTGCCTATCCACAACTTATCTGACAGAGTGCATTAAAACGTCTGTTCCACTAGTGTCCGATCAGTAAATACAGATAAACTCTCTGATTGTTCAACAGTAAGATCAAATAGCTATAATTTTTTTATGTTACTTATATTATATCAATTTGATAACTATCGGATACTTTATCAGCAAGTAATGACACAATTCATGTTGCGAACGTCACATCGTGTCTAAATCCTGCGACTTGGTTACCATGATTCTGTATTTTTAGTATTTGTCTGTATTTTAGATACTTTTAATTGTAAAACTGTGTTTAGGGTTTTTACTTTGTAAATTGAGGAATATTGTTAGAGCGAGTGAGTTTCTTGTCGGTCTCTTCTCCATAGGATCAACCCACTTTTAGAACCACGCAACTAGAATCATAACGTTTTAAAAGCGCCCGTAAAGGTCAGTTGAAATAATATTTGACTTTTGACTTTATTGACAATACATGCTCACCGCCCCTTAAAAAAAAACAGTCTTGGATAGTTTCATTACTCTACATGGTATACATATTACATGTTACTCGTGTCCGTGAGGACCCATCATTACAATATTTTTATATGCAGATCTAACTCAGCAAGATCTTCAAGCAATACACTCACGAAACATATACTTAGTAATAATCTCTACAATGTCTCAATTATTAGCAAATAGCGTAACGATTGCATATTCTTATTTTGCTGCAACTAAATTAAACATTAATATTGTTTTATTACCATGCATACAAATCCGACGGGCACCGGCAGACGTTAAGCCGTCAGCGAGACGAACGAGATTATAAGTGAGGCTCAGCTCTCACTTACTGGCGTATTAAAGTTTTTAGCGTGAAAATATATGAAGAGATTACCTCTACATACACTCGTACACTAGTAGGTATACTGCAGACTGTTTACCAGGAAGATGATCCATAATACGTACCTACATCTTTGCCTACACCTTGACGAATAGGGGGTGAAGTTACAAACAGCCATTATTTTTCTCACATTTAAGTATTTCTCAGCTTATAACGACACTGTTGGTGCAGTAGTTGAGAGATCGACTGCTGCACTGAGGGTTCGATTCCCGCACGGAACAAATATTTGTATATTCTAATATTTGTGTTTGTAAACGCATCCACGACACAGAATTTAATCCTAGTGTAGGGAAACATGTTTTTAAAACAAAATAGAAAATGTATTTAACTTAAGAATAAAGTTTTATAATTACCGTTATTATAACTGTTTCGTTAAATTAACTCCAAGTCTAGAATTCCAGTCCCATACAGTTCGTGCTAAAAATAACCTATTATACTTCATTATAATGATACTTAAACATGTCCTAATAATACATCTCGGCTTTTCTCGCGGATCTTTGTGCTGGTTCCGGGAACCCGAGTCTGTAGCGTCGTTTAAAGGGTCCAATTGATTTGATGATTGATTCCAGAGTTCCGTGGATATAAATATTTATAAGTTCCTTGTAACTGTTTATACAAGTCGTTGTTTGGTGGATCGTGTATGTACATATGTCATACATGTCTGTTGGAGAAGGGAATGTGCTGAAGTTGACATTCTGTGTCGTTCATTATGATGGTTTCTGGTTAATTACTTTTAACGATGAATAGGTAATATTATCGATCAAGATGTGCAACTTTGAAAAGCCATTGCAACCTCCGACACCAAGGCCAGGCAATTAGCTCTCTGTGCTACGTTTCGCGGGTTTCGCACAGAAAAAGTATATGTATGATCCAGTGTAGTTGTATGTCACGATAAAGGAGAAATACTAGTGAGTATAAATATATATCATCATCCATAAAACGTAAACGTTTGGATGCTTTTACTTTCAAACTCTAACTCATACATTTATTTGCATACCAAGTGTACAATGTAGGTCTTACATAATAAGTTTGTGTGCTTAAAACTTAGCGGCCTTTTGCAGGCGTTGCAAATGTGAGGGATATTTATACTTATCTAATACTTATACTATACTTGTAGGTACTTATCTAGTATTAGGCTATAAATACATTAATAAAAGTAAGCTCCCTATTTTTATAATTTTAATATATATATATATATATATATATATATATATCAATACAAATTACTAATTTAAATCATGCCTGTATCGCCGCTTCAAATTTATTTTATTCATGTGCATATATGGAATATAATATGTTTGTATGTAAATGTACGTGTATTTTTTTTATTTATTTATTATTTTAAGATTACCTATCGTAAAAATTCTTCAACTGAATAAAAGCAATTTTGTATTAAATAGGATTTTAATTTATTATTGAATTTTATAAGATTTATATTTACTTTCTACATTTCAGAACAAAGTTTATTCCATTTCATTTATATAATTACACTGCACATTCACAGATTTATATTGATATCATACATACCACGCGCATCAATATCACAACATATCTCTTTAATGAACCACATATCGATGTCATACAAAAACCTCGCGTCTATATCTAACATATTAATTAGACATAGCTAGCGACTAACACTGATACGTGCAACATTACAAGCATTTATAAAGCTTGTTACGAGTATCATACTGCTCTCATACCGCTTAAGGCATCGATTTCACTCCCTATCTCCGTAAACACACCTTGTATACACAAGTTCCACATATACCTCATTTGTGAGATTTATATTAATGGTGAACAATTCTTAAATATCGTTAAAGTTACCAAAAATTGTTTAACTAAATGATAATATAATAATAATGGGCCAGTAGGCTTTAACCTAGATAATTTAATTCCGTCACGTGTTAGGTACAGATACACTGACTTGATGAAAATGTTGGCGATAGCCAGGCTGGAAGCAAGGAGAATTTGAAAATAGAAAACCGTCAATGTTCAAGATTTAAAAATAGAATTTGGAACTTTCATTTTTCTTTTTTTTTAGTAGATTTTTATTATATTACTCCACATTGGTATTAAGAACGTAATCTAGAATTATAAAATGAATTATTATTAAAGGATACCTGATAGTTACAACTTAAGAGACCTACTGTACGACAACGAACAATACCTTTATCTGTATCAGAGATATGCATTAATACCTGCCCACTCATATTTACGCCGGCATATTACGGAGGCCGACAATTGAGACATTAATTCCGGGTGACGCCTTTTTGTGGTCACAGTGGTCACTGTAGTCACTGTGCGCTGTGCTAATGTATCCGCATGTACGAGTTACGACAACATGGACACACACCACACACGCGATGTTACGGCGATCTCTGTGCTGCATTTTATAATTCGCGGTTAGTTACAATACGCGGTGAAATCGTTCCGAAATCGAAGCCGTTCTGGCGTGAAAGAGTAACAAAGATCCATCCATCCATCCATCCTCACAAACTTTCACATTTATAATATTAGTAGGATAGTATAAGAAGTAGGATATTTAGTATACACTCGATATACTTTGCTTAGCAATTGACAATTGTTTGTAACTAAGCCGTCACGACTAACAAATATTTAATTAAACAGTTAATGAAATGAGTGAGAATGAGAGTACTACATGTAATAATTTTCCATACAACAACATTATATTTAACATAAAATACAAATAGCCTATAAAATATACTGAGTTTTTATATAAGTTCATATAAATAAACCCATAATGAGTCTTGTTAGTGGAACTAACTAGTTTACTTCATAATACAGTCAACACTACATTACTGCTAGTAATTTCTACGATTCATAGCTTGTTGCAGAGAAACAACCAGGACTATAGGACAAATAAATTGGTATTCGTTTTCAATTAACAGAGTGTAAAGCGTAGACAACACCGCACTGTGCAATCAATATGTATTTCAGACAACACAATTATACAACTGTGTTTATGTTGCCACAGTGAACGATTAACAAATAGTTGCAGTAAATGGAGGAAGCTGGCTCCTAATATCAAGGTTGAGCTACAAAATGATTATATTTTAATTCTAATTCAAGTTTTCAAAACTATCTGCAACCTTTAGGCACCTGTTAGTGCTAGAAATGATCTTATTAGAAGTAATTAATTCATCACCCGATAACAATGATTTACTACGATTGCTTCGTTGCATAGGACAGGTTCTCTTTATCAGTGGTTTGTCCCACAAAGCGCTTAAACTGGTAGCCCTCGCTACACAGACGAAGGAGCGTCATTTTTTGCTCATTACAACAGACCGGTCGCGGAGAGACGCACGACGCGGTGCGGCGCCGGCGTGCGGCGGACAGTGGATGCACATCTTTATGTCGTTTCACACTACCGGCACAGATACGCGCGGATGACGATGACCGACATAAATATTCGTAGCTTTGTTTAGATTTATGTACCGCATTAGTAGCTTAATCGAGCAAAATCATTGGGTTATAGGCTAGGCAGCTTGACAGGGCTGTGAAGGCAGGTCTCATGAAATGTCGGTTAAACAGTATGTATTAAACGTGGTTGATCTAACAGGCAGGATTAAGAGATGGCAGATCAGAACATCAAATAAAAGCTCTGTCAGAATAGTCATTTTTATTGAAAATTCAGTGTGTTTGGGAATGGTCTATATAAATATATTCTTTATGTTAGTGTGTTCGTCCACGAAGCTGTGTCCTGTTTCAGACTGCATCTGCGACGTGACGTCGTATTCACGACAGAATTCTTTTGAGTATTTAGTGTTTTAATTACATCATCAAGAATTGTGTTAACATTGTGTTGCTAAGGTTTTTGACTAAAAGGAGCAGGGAGATAGTTATGATATTTATAATATCATAAGGTTCTCTCAAAGTCACCCAGAATTTTTATATCAGTAAATACATAGTGAGCAAAGTTTTAGGTGTTGACTGATCAGCAGACACCAATTTATAACTCTACTATATTATATATTATTCGTACTCAAATACACAGAGAAGTTAAAAGGACAGTTGTAATATTTAGCTTTGCAGTAACCACACTTCTAGCAATCTTATTAAATTAACTGTATTATTTAAGTACCGTCATAAATATCCAAAATTAAACAACAAACGTTAGGTTTTCTAATGCTCCCGCTGCAGAACCACTAACAACACGGAACTCTTCGCGCTCTGTTCAAATATTAACTTTACTTCGTAGTAAGCGTTTGAACACCCTGTGAAACGGAACGAGTTAATTTCACGACTAACGCAAACCACACGGTGAAATATCAATAACTTGATTACTTCTAAAAATACATAAAATACGCTTGTTTTCCTAGACAGGCTTCAATTACAGTTAGATTACTTTTTAGAATTGAGAACCACGTCCAATAAATAAAGATTTAAGCAACATATAAAAAATCACCATCTATATTATCTTGTCAAGTTGATCATGAGAATCTTATAAATAAGAGGTACGCCTACGGAGCCAGAGGTATACATAGTAATCTCATTTCGACATAAGTAATCTCGGTTATTATCTCCAAATTCGACAGGTGGCGCTGTCGTACTTAAATAAATCTGATTTGTTAAAGTATAATGTCTTTATCAACACAAGTAGTGTGAATGTGAAAGCTAAGTGAACAAAACCAAACGGCCGGTTCGCTGTTATGTTGTATCAACAACCTACCCAAATGATATGACTATAAATTTAAAAGTGGCACTTGCATTAAGTGACACTAATAGTTATACATTCATGTAACCCTTTCCTTCCCTCCGTCGATTTTTACGCGTAGAGCACGCACTACGCATGGTAAATGTTTACAGTTTAGTAACATTAGTTAGCTTTGAGCTCCCTAAAATATACATAGGTCCCTCTGTCGGACCAGGTCAGCTCAAACAGCTATGGCACTTTCCTCAAAAGGCCATTCCAGACGATACCCTATATTTTTTTCATACAAATGTTTACTATAATCTGTGTGGACTTTGAAAAAACCTCGACCCGTGAGTTTGTTCAGGGTTTCTTCTCAGTGATAGTCATAGGAAACGCCGACGCCATCTAGTTAAAAAAATAGACGTAAAAGTAACTGAAAAATGTACACTATTTCATTTAATTTCTGCTTGTTGGTATACAATAAATACTGAGTCTTAATAGAAGCAGTCGCTGTGGACAAATTAAATCTGTAAAATCATCATCATCATACCAATTCACCGATCGCAGTTATAAGACTTATTCATATGGTTATATGGTCGCAGTCGGATCGGCAGGAGTCGACCAACTGTGCTGTTGTGAAAGGGCTACTAAAGGTTACGGCTCTCGACGTGGTCAGTAATTTTTCGCCACTTTTTCCAAAGGGCGTGCACACCGTCAATTAGACGTCTAGTCGATCGTAACGGCGGTTTGAACCTTCAATTAGTCTGCTGGCACAGATAACGGTTGTTCAGTGAAAGTTTACGGTATGGTCGGCTTATGTGGTACAGTGGGATTAAGGCTGTACACTGCAGACAGTTGAAAAAGGAATGGAAAGTGGTGACTTTCTGATTGACGACAAAGCTTGTCGCCCAATTATAAGAAAAACGGTTTGAAAGCTGTCCAGATACAATCTATTTAAATTCAAATTTACTTTATTTCAACTCGCATTACCCTTCAGCAGGCGCAGATATTTCGGATCACGATGGATTTTATGTCATCTCTAGAAATCACAAATCACCTAAAACTTTACATACAACCGGATATGACTGACTCCTTTAGGAACTCCAACTCCAAAGGAGCAAAAGCTCTTGAATTACAATACCTACATCAACATAAACAAAACCAAGTCACAATCATAGTCGAGTATCTCACGAACATGTTCCCCGCTCCAGTTCCCACAGGCGTCAGTGCGGCCACGTACAACCGCAAGCCGCCTCCGCCCGCACGCACAGTACCACGGTACCTTGCCTTCCTCTGGTGACCGCAGCGCACTGCCCGCCGCTGTGACCGCACTGGGCTCATTGTGCTCATTACCGGCGGATGTTGACGCTGCTCTATGGTTGCAGGCTGGCCGTGACGCAATACTCGACTTATGTGGTGGGTTATTGAAACATAACTGTTATATTGAAGATCTGTTGTGTTGAATTTAAATTAAGTTCTTATGATGTTTTCCTGATGACTGACTGCTTTACATCTTTGAAGATTATGTTTAACCCGGTCCCTGTTCTGTTATTATGATTTATGATGGAAATCTTTTGCAAACGTAAATTAGCTGATTACTAGTCAGCTAATTTACGATTGCAAAAGATTTCCATCATAAATCATAATAAATTAATAGTATGTATTTTAGAAGGCCCATGCTCTATAATTTATCACTTCAGGGTCTAACTGCTGACATGAACTACACCAATCTATGGTTAGGGACTTTCTAAACAGAAGTTAGAACTGTGCAATTTAACTTGAAAAAGAGGATAGATGAGAAAAATATTTTTAGAGCTTACAATTTATGATAAAAAGCATCCATCACACATCGGCATGCTATTCACGTATACAGGCAACATATCTTCGCATTTATCACAGAGGACCGACAGAAACCGAAAGCAGCCGAACACGAGTACAACATACTTGGGGACCTTTATTGGGAAGAAACTGCTTCATAGGAAAGTAGGATCAGAAGATCCATGCAACACGTCATACAGACGATGTTATCGTCGTAGAATGGGTTCAATCAACCACTACAGCGAGCGATTCGCAACTGGGCCAGCAGTGCGTTTTACAAGTGAACTTTCTGTATATTCCTATTTTGTGTCTTTAGCTATAGCTCTGAACATAAACCTTTAACGATTAGCTTCGCATTCAGAACCCGCGAACAATTTACAAAATTATTCAACAATAACACAAGCTAAACTAGCCATTATGGCATAGTGTTAAGGTTGGTATGGATAGCAAAGGTTCCTTGTTTCGTAGAATGCAGTAGCAATGTCGGCGGGTCCTGGCCGCTCGCTAATTGTGAAGACGTGATACCGGCGGTACGAAAGTTAACAAGATGCTGTTTAGAATTATTACCCGCTGCTTTTAATTTACGCCATCGGAAATTGAACAGTACCTATAAAGGTTTGAGGAATTCATGAGCTACTAGATAATATGGCGACCAATGCACAGATCGTGATAGATTAAATGATTTCTATAATGTCATTTCCCAACTTCTGTGACTCCACAATTCTGAAGTATTTCAATGTGGAAATTCCCATACGTGATAAAAAGAGACAGCTTACTTCACAAATCGAATATTTCAATGACGAACAGAAACACAGGAAACAGGTGATTTTATATTTTTAACGAATTTTATTACTCATCCAACCACAGCGTGATAATCTCCGAATTAGTGACATGTCGGAATTCCGAGTTCGTATCAAGACACGCGGCGCATACGAATGACCTGTGACGACACGAGACTGTGACACACTGGTCATTGACTGCATGACCACAAGGTCACTGGTCACTGCCGCTATCAACTTTATATGATACGAGCTTTTACATAAAATATATATTATATGACTTTTAAAATTAGATCACCAAGTTTAACAGCTGTTTTACGAGTCTGATCATTTGATTTGCATAAAATTTACGAGTTTTATTTAAAGAAGATACAATAAAAATATACCTGAGAAGATAACGCTTTGATTTCAGTACATTCATTAAATAATAATATCAACTTGACTCGCAGTTTATGACACTAAATAATCGCGGTTTTCAACCTTTCGCCGCAACTTCCAGCGATTTTCCACTTCAGTCATCATTAATCATTCAATCTTGCGCAACATTTCAAGTCGACACTCAATATTCAACAGTCTCTGCCATTCACATCTCAGCCACATAAAAGCAGCATCATCTTCTGTACCACGAAAGACCTTATTCCCTATTGCTATGTAACAGATCAAAGCAATGCGTTATGTTCAGTACTAAGAGGCGTGTCTAGAGGCTGGTGTTTCGTAGCAATAGGTCAGGTCACTGAGCACAAAGCACACCGTCAGGCTTACAGTCGCACGTGTCTTGTACGTAGTTGGTGACAACACTGACGATGACGACCATTAGCGTATTGCACACACCTTCACAATACCACTCTGGCTTATTGCCGCTGCTTTCTTCAAGACATGCGCTAAGAAACAACACATCTTTACACTTGCCTCGTAAGACGTGAGAGTGCTGCCATTCAATATTGTGCGCGATCCGAATTTCTTGAACAAGAATAGTTGTTATTTTTTATGTTGCCGTCAATCTAGAAATTTCACAATTTGGAAGTGTCTACTGGGTTTCCAAACGTGTTTTTCTATGTATAGTAAATAATAAAAATGGATATTACAGACCATGACACAGAAACTCAATATTAATCTAAATATTAATGCCATCTCACTGAGTCACTTCCCAGTTCGCTCCACGGTGGGTATCCAAACTTACAAACAATTACAAGTGTAATAATTCTCACAGATATTACAATGATTACAGCGGTGATATTACAATTATTACAAGCGATGCGCGCGCACATTGAACCATTAGTAGTTCTCACTCTATTGTCAATATCGTTTGAATAACTTAGATTATGTTAAGGACTAATGACGTTCCTCCGGTGTGTTTTAAGAGGAATATTTTAATTTTATATCAATATAGTAGGTATTTATGAGATAATAACTCATTGCTGATAACCTATAATTCTCTATTTGCTTATGCTACTATGTCCGGTCCCGCAGTAATAGCAAGTACTTATCCGAACATTTCATGTACCCAGGTTGAGGATGATGTGTGGCAGAGTGTATAATGATGTAGAAAAATCTCAGTACGAGAAACAGATACAATAAACAGCAGTATGCTGTCACATAGTTAGGTAATCGCCAATTTTCCTCACATAATAGGTAGTCCAATAAACCCTAGATAACTAAAACGCTCCAATGTACTGGTGGACCGCAGCCGCTAATCAGCCCGACACCATCCGGATCACGTCAGCACAAAGTGAGTTGCCCTTAACAGTGGATGCACAGAGCGTGAAATAATCAAATATCAGCCATCCGTGGGAACTGATGCCGGCCATCGACCGAAATAACGGCCCATGGATATTAATATCATATAGATAATGGTTTTATTGATTTTTGTCCCAATGTCCCATTACAGAAGATTCAGTATAATACAGTATTTTTGTTACCGTTTTCAGCCCGTAAAATTACGAAACCAATCTAATACTTTTAACAAAACAAAACAATATAAAATTTTGCAGTAATACCAAAATAAAATGTTGCAGTAATGCAAAAAGAGTGGAAAAAAATAAAAATCAACATATTCTCAAAAGTTATTATTTGACCCCGACGTGATTTGAACACGCAACCTTCTGATCTGGAGTCAGACGCGCTACCGTTGCGCCACGGAGTCGTTGAGAACCTGTCCGAAATTCTCGTTGTATATCTCATAACAGCGTTGACGTCATCTAGTGACGCAGGTATATGTAGAGATTGCTATTGCGAACCTTGGCGTATCGGACATTGACCTTGGCTAGTTTATTTTCATACTTTTATGTAACCTTTAGCTGTTAATATTGTCTATTTAGTTTATATCGAACGTTAAAAGGAATAAATAATTAATTTATCTATTAGTTTCGATAACATTATGTTCAAATGAAGTGTAAAATGTATTTCCCATTTTCTCGAAAGTATGGTTTGGAATTAAATCTACATATAAAGTATTTGATAAAGTACCATTTATTTTTAATTAGAGACCGTATAAATGAATACCTATTTACATACCTACTCATTTATATTTTGTGACGTCATCCTCTATTTAAAATAGATTTGTGCCGTCATGTATTTGCTAGACGTTGAAGAAAACAGTTTACTTGCATAATGACTAGTGTTGCGCGCTTGTGGTTTTTCAACTTTGAATTGAAATTGAATTAATTTTACATGTTGTATTGCGGTTTTTTCAACATTTTACTTTTTTAGATATTACATCATTTCAGATTGCGGTTTTTAAAATAGTATGGTTAACTGGTGTGGATTTGTTCTTGTAAAATATAATAAAATATACCTATAGCCTAAAACTACATATATTTTTACACATTCAGTTCAAGAGTAATCTTTGTTCGTTTGTTCCCATAAATCACTTCCTGCAAAATGCCCATCCACATTGCCTGAACACTTGAATCTAAAGACTCACTTACTAACCGCTTCAATAAAACCTCTCGTTTGAATACACTTAAATCCCCAGCTTGCCCCAACTTGCCCAGAGGGGTCCACTCGCATTTTTCACTGCAGTAAACGTCCCTCCGTCGAAAAAAGTAATCCTTGTTTAAAAGTAAAGTCATTTATCGCGCACGACACTGATCTGGGGTGAGCAGAGCTGTAGATGTGTTGAGTCAGCTGGATTTAGAACATTAGGAAACTACGTAGGTACTGATTTGATTTTGAAAATAGAATGGATCTAATACTTTGTTCAAAACTTATCTTTCTGCTGATATATATTTTTAACCTGCTTGTATCTTGCTTTTAGAGACGAATAACATTGATTGGATTATAATAGCCTCACGGATCTGATTTGCATAATTAACTATAAGTTACATACATTTGTGTGTTTTAGAACAGTTTTAAATTGGAGCTCCGAATATTTCTTGATCCGGTTCTCAGGAATTATTCATATTCATCGCTCTTCAACCAAATATGATAAAAATATACCTACTTATATATATTTGAGTTTTCTTTTTCTATTCATTTTAACTCTCGATAGATCTGTCTTTATCATCTTTATCATGATATAATATGTCTTTATGTATTCATATGAAAAGATATTATTACCTATACAAATATGTAGATATTCACTTGCCAAGTGAATTCCATCAGTGATATTCGGTAACTCTCGGTACAGGGCTATCAATCCGTGCAACCATAAAGTTAAGTGGCAGTGAGAGCCTTGGGCGGGAAAATGACGAATAATTCTAATAATATTCTATGGGTTTTATGCGGAAAGTGCCGCGTGCTGGAGGCTAGTAACATGAGCGTAGTTTTAAAATCTTTAAGGCGCATCTCAAAAAGCAGTACTTTAATATTATAAAGATGTCAAGAATGTAGACTGACATAGCCGTTTTAAACATATTTGATACCTACTTTGGAATTTTGCCTGAGGAAAGAAAATTAAATTCCGACATTTATTTCCAAAAGTGTACATTAACTTAGACTACAATACACGGAAGGATTTTAATGAATAATAAAATGTGATCACACAAGAAGCTGCTTATTTTTATTATCTTCTTAACGTGCCATAAATCCGTTGGGGTCCCGTTCCTTGCATATAACTAGACGCTCATCTTGGGGGGCGCCACCGCCGCCGCGCCACGTCGCTGACGGAGAGCTTATGGCACCCCTACGTAAAGTGGGTTTAAAGCCGTGCAGATAAACGGGGCAGGGTTGCCAAGCGATAAAGTGCCGATGGACTGCCGGCGCTTTATGGGAATCAAATGGTCAGGGCGTCAGGAAGTTCAATATTTTGCGTTTTACAGGTTCTAGCTCTAAATCATGTAGCGTCTAAGAAGCTTGTGCAAAGTACACATTTATATCATTCATGTTTCGCCCGCAATCTAATGTGTGATTTTAACTGGTAATACGCAGTGAGAACTATAAGTTGACATAACCATAGAAATGCCACATTTTTCTAAGTTCTTATAAAACTCATTAAATAATCTGACATGAGGTTGACTTGTTGCATGTTTTGGTTTTTGTTTTCTTCTGTAATATTTAAGTACATGATATTTCACAGTGATCCTGAATGTATCCCCCTCCTCCTGAATAATGCACCTCTCGTATGCCTGGTACCGCGTGTGAGAAATGTACTCATAACGCCCATCACAATATTACACCGGCCGGCCATCATATTTTATTCGGTGCTTTCTTTTAACGTCAAGATCTTCCGATACTAATAAAATAACAACAGCCTGTAGAGAGTGTCTGTTTGTTCTATCGCTGTTATCTTCCTTCAGTTTGCGTTTATTGTAACATTACATTTATTTGATATGTACCTTCCCTTAGTGAATAACTTTGTGGTATGCAATAGCGTGTAGATCTAGGTATATATCTATCCAGGAAGACATTTTATACAGGCTGGGATAAATATGCTCAAGCGTTTATAATCAAAAGGTTTTAAAAGCAGCTTCATTGTTACAGAAACTTATATCACATTGCTTATAAAATGCCATAAATTATTCAATAAATATACCAGAAATAACCAACGTCAGTTTGCGTATACACTTGATAGACACCTACTAATATTTGTCTTATATGACTCTATTCTCTCTCTCTTATAAAAAATACTAGCATCATCAAAAGGTGGGAAGTCATCATTAAATTACTTACGTTTTAACTAATAGCATGTATAGACGAGACATGCGTTAAAAATAAACGTATAGTAACGACCGTGATTACGTCTTACTAATAAAATATGTTACTTATAAAAAGGCTATGGCTACAATTACATACTCATGCCAATAACACTGATAATAATTATCTCTTTTTTCATGATGTCTTCCTTCTAAGGACTAATAAGGCGTTCATGTAATCAAGCACAAATTTTATATCGGAATCGGTTGAAATTTTCCAGTCTCCATCTAAAGCGCCCGCCTGTCCACTTAACGTCACGGGTTTACTTAACTATTTCATACACAACAGTAGGACCAATCTGTAAGCATCAATCTTAAAAGTTATTCTTCAACCGCTTACTGTATACGCCAGTATCTAAATACCAAGCTAGCTATCTACACGAGCCAGTGGTCCACTTGCAGACAGTATAAGTGTTGTACATTAGTCGGTCTCGATCTCACGCCACCTTGTTAGCGAGCCTCCCACAATAAATCAATAGAACTTCATAACTATCTAAGCTGCAATACATTTTCAATTTCCGCGACATGCGCCCACTTCAGAAGTAAATCTGTTCCTATCTGTGTGATTCGATCAGTGATAAGATATCATTAATTGGAGTTGCATCAGTGGTCGGCGCTCGCGTGCCTGGCCTCCACAAATCGTGAGGGTGCGACTGCGACCAGCCAGTGTGGCCAGCACGCCTATATCAAGATGGGTGGCAACTGGAGAGTATTCTGGCCATATTGAGTTATTAAATGGAATAACTGGACTGTTCAGTGCATCCCTGAGACATTAATGTGCTGCTAATAGATTGGCTCATTGGTCTTATGATGGCGAGCGCGACTGGTTACCGTGAGTGCGATCCACGGGTTGGGTAAAGTGTTATTGAGTTTTTTACAGCCCGGAGTTTGGGATAGTGCCCGGTAGATGTCAATAGACTTAATAACAGCATCGGCAATGTAAGTAGATAATACCTCTGCTTACCCTTTAAAAGAAGAATAGAAGCGTGGTGCTATGTAATGTCACAATGGCGCAGCAATCCGTTCCATCAAAACTAATCTAAATTTCAACTTTCCTTCGTTTATTCGAGCTCTTCATATAATTTGTACGTATCGGTTAGAGAACACTAGGTGAATGCTTTTGTTTTCTAATTAAACAAATATCAGTTTTTAAGTTAATCATCTAAAAAACTGAGAACTTTACTACCAACAATTGTTATGAATGACGAATATCCGTTGGAGTGTGAGCTGTTAACAGAGCTGCAGTCATCAACCCACAGCTAACACGTACGAACAAAACTATCGCGGTAGGTATCGAGTGCTCTCACACTGCTCACAGATAAACAGAAGGGAACTGTTACACTATTTTAGTGTTACTTCAGCACTTGGACCGCCGCCGGCGCCCGTCGGACGGAAGTCTTCAACTCAATAAGAAAGTTCAAAGGAACTGCCACTTTACATGTGATTGTACTTAAATGTTCTCCTCATTTGTCGTCCAAGCAGATCTAATGAAATTAGTTGACGTCTGTCCCTCACTCTGAGTGGGTGCTCAGAGGTAACGGTGTCCTAAGTCCTAATATTAGAGGAACACTTCAACCTCATCAGGCCAATAATGCGACACTCGGTTTCAAGGTAAATCTAAATGGGATTAATATTCATAACGTTAGCCCACGCCATCTGTCCAGTAAAGCGGCGATGATTATCTCGTGGCCGGTAATCATTGCCGCTTTATCTGCTCGTCGGACACTGCCGGCCAGTATCGCACGCGGAACTGTCCGACGCGCTGTCCGGACAGGGTGGTTGAAAGTGTGGGAAAGCACGTCGTGCGTGATAATGTGTGTGAATCATTGTGATCAATGCGGTTCAGACAGACGGTATGGTAGATTTTGAGCAGTGTGACGGTGTAATGGAGAAATGCACAAAATCTGTCTTACCCAAACATTTAGGTAAACTAGGCTCATTCCACCTGAGCTGACGGAAAACTACGGGATACTGTATAACTGTTATTGTTTGTTTGCGAAAATACTGATACTCTGTATTAATGGTCGCTGAACCTAACTATTGCAGTCCAGGTTATAATATGTATAAGATGCTAAAGGAAAATATTTTTCCTTATATTCTACTACTAGTTATAGTAAAGTAACGGCATACATTTACAAGTCTTTATGACCATCATTAGCATAAATATATTATAATAAATGCTTACAGTTCTGTACTTATCTAGTAAATAGTAACCCGCACTCCGCAGATATCGTAAAAGCTCCGCTCGGAATAGAACCTGGTATCGCTGAGACACTGTGAAGTATTACGTAAAATGTTCACGTCTTTGATGCATCTAATAGTCGTTAATCTCCAACTTGTGCGATACGAGTTCAATCGTACAGTTAGTAGGTGGTTACGTAAAACCAGGTTGGAAATTTTTCAATTATATTGTACTAGCTTCCGCTCGCGGTTTCGCCCGCGTAGTTTACGAACCCGTCAATTTTTCCGGGATAAAAAGTAACCTATGTGTTATTCCAGACTATAATCTATCTCTGTGCCAAATTTCTTCCAGATCCGTTCAGCCGTTCTGGCGGGAAACAGTAACAAAGATCCATCCATCCATCCTCACAAACTTTCACATTCATAATATTAGTAGGAAATACCACATTTGTACCAAAGTTGACATTAACAACTTACCTTGTTACTCTTGCTTTAACAGTTAAATGATTCAAACTTCACGGGAAGAACCATTATGCTATCATTTTTATATGTATACCTACTCTATTTCAGTAAAATATTGGCTTACTGTACACAAGCCAGTTTCAAAATCTCATTTTTTTTATATTAGGGCATTTTCGGTGGCTATCCAGCGTTTAAATGCCAACAAGCTCGTCCATACGAGGTATACTAGCGTTATCGACGACTTGTGGTACTAACACAACAATATCTATTGTCCTATATCACCAAATAGTTTTTCTTGTCTCTAACAGATTGCAGTTTTCCCGCACAAGAAGACGTTATTTATAAAAGGTTATTTGAGTACCTGTAGCAATAAATTCCGTGATAAAAATAGCGTCCATAATGTGTGTTGGAGTGGAGTAACGTCCTGCTTGTTCTAGATAATTTAGTGCCAACACCAAAGACTGACTCACACGGAACTACTGTACTGATGCAGGTAAATAGACGCAAAGTCGCGGTGTCGGTGAAAATAGCCGCAGAAACTATATGAGCGTTTGTTGTTAGTGCACCATTAAGGATGTCCCTACGATATTTTTCTAAACGTGAGTGACTTTTCCTCTCGTTTTGAGGACAAAGGGCAGTCGCAGACCATTTAATGGAGTTAGACTTCTGTAACATTTACTCCACTCGCCTATAAATATCTGAGACCATATCTTGCTGGTAATGCATTAGAGAGATTACCTAGTTTTACTTAACATATACTGTTGAATCAGTCAAGCGCATTCTGTAGTTTATCAGTAAGTGATGGAACAGGCCCTATATGTTACCTTTCTCAAGGAACATATTATGTAATTGCATATTAATTCATCAAGTAGCCCAGCATATTCGCATGTAACCGACCAACTACTTATTATGAAACTTCAGTCGCAGAGTCGCATCGTGTGTGAGTCAGCGTCACTCGCGCAGTATGCGACAATATTAAAGAATAAAACTGTCAAAACCCATTTATATGAATAATGTTGTCTCACGGAGCATTTTTTAATAATCATCCCTTTTATTTTCAATCTTTAAAACTTCGGAATAAAGTTCATTTTGCAGCGGGGTGTGTCCATAAAGTGAGTTAACTCGATTTTTATGGAGCGTATGGTAAGTGCCACTTACGGTGGTTTAGGAGAATATGAGGGAAAGCTTTATGGGCGTGATTTAAATTGTATGGGTATATTCACGGTTTAGCTCCAGGGAGCGGCGTGGCAAGGTAAACTGATAAAATATTACTGTTTAAAGTCAGTCGTCATGATGAAAAGCATTAAAGAATTTTCTTTTTAAAAATAATTCACTATTAACAAAACAGTTCTGGACTGATTAGATTTGGATACCTACGGAAAACGGTTTCTACTGTATCATTGGTTTCAAAGTTTTCAAAGATTTCTTCCCACATAATACTTAACATGTTTAAATAGGAATCTTCTTAATGAATGTTCTGTGTAATTTGTTTTTCATACTAAACTTGTTTTATGTCAATGCTAGTCACGCATTTTATTTACGTTCGCCATCAATTATGTACAGACCATACTTTAAGTAATTTATGAGAACTTGATAGTATCTAAGTAAACCAGTAGCCAATGGTAATAATTATACAAATCGAGCCAGTAAACTAAACCGTAATTAACTGAACAGAAGGATCAAAACCATTAAACTTTATTATCATTACGTATTACTAAGAGTTGATCTCCAAGACTGTCAGAAACCTATGCTACTCATAAACTTAATCTAATTTCCTGCTTTTAATAAACTAACTTACTTACTTATATTAGTTTCATGGTAAAGAGAACAAAGATATATCTGTTTTACTGATATGTAGAATTTGTGAAGTTAGGGTCGGTAGAGTTAGGCCGTGTAGATTCAGAAGCTTGGCTCTACATGAGATCTGATATCTTTTTCACAGGGCAAACCTTATGTGGTCGTCTTGGAAACATTTTACATGAAATGTTTTTGGTGGGATATTTATTTCTACTAAGTAATGAAGTAGGTAATACAATAACTCAGATATTTGATGAACACTTCCAGCGCCATTTTCTTTGTATTATTTATTAATGAAAACTGTGACATAGCAAGTTAAGTAACTTTGATAGCGAAGGACAGATGGCAGTAAAGTCATGGTATTGGCGTTGTTCAGGACATATTATTTCGATGGTTTTAGCTATATACTACAGGATAATTACAATACACGCTCGACATTCGAATAGATTGAATTTTGACAATTCAAAATGTACATTGCGCGGTGTTCATTTAAAATCACTGCGCCCGACAGTTACAACTACGCAATGAACATTGTTGCACTGTCAAAATGGAAACAAATGCGATTACAAGTTAAAAAAAAATTACAATCGCAACATTGGCTATACTGTATGTGCTATGGTTTCATCAGCAAACCAATGAATAAAAGATCTGTAAAACAGAGATAAGATCTGTAGCAACCGGGCCACAAGTGAATACCTTCGTTTTACACACATACCCAGCTTACTATAGATTGTCTACAAGCTGCTCGGCTCCATTCGTAATCAATATTGATTGTTTGGCGCGGTCTACCTCAACCACACATACAGATGGAGGTGCCCAGTACAGCCGGCTATGATACTGAAACTGATAGGGGCGCAAACATGCGTTAAGACTAGAAAAAATTCGTATGTTTCGTTATTTTGGCTGTACGTGTTTGTAGAGACAAATATTTGCGGAGCTGTCGGAATTTTATTCTACAAATCAATCAAACAGTTAACATAACTTCTTCTTTAAGCGGAAACGGCTGCGTGTGCGCGTTAATTGCCCGAGATCTGCGAAACTGCCTCACATAAATATTACTTGACTAGTCTACGTAGTGGAAAATACTTTAATTATTCATTGCCTATTTAAATATTAAATCACCCTTAGCACAGATTTAACTAAATAATATTCTACGAAATGCAAATTTGTAATAACAGAATAGTCCCCCTGTTCTCTCCGGGTTGCGTGTGCGCACGTCACGGATCTCTCAACCAATCAACACGCTGCGGTTACATTTTCAATTCACACTCGGTTAAGAAACGGATATTGTAAGTGACAGCCGAACAGATATCCACGCCCGACCGACGCAAGCGCAAGATATTGTGCTTTATTTGCTTTTAATTTAGAAAGCTTGGCTAAAGTATGTGGGAAGGTGGATAAAGTGACGGTAGATTAGATATGAACCTTTGTTTTACTACGTATGGATGTCACAGTACTGAAGTGTCTTGTCATAGACAATTATTACCTACCCCTAGCCTAATTAATACATTGAAAATATGAAATGCGGGAAATACGCCTCTGATAATGAACACCTTTAACTACAACAAAATGACAGTAATACTGAGTCCAACGTTGCAGTGACAGTCGACGGGCAAACGAAAGATCGTTAGTCAAAATTGTAATAGCTTAAATGATCTATAAAATCTATAATCCTGCCACCATCGACGCTCTTGCGTCAATACAGGAAAAATCATATCATGAAAACCTTACACGACACGTGTGCCTGCAACTGCGACCATGACGGCGTACCCTCACAACCTGTGATGTGGCAGGCGCACCACAACCACACCCCCCACTCCCCCTCCTCAGTGCGCATGCGTCCGTGGTTTATGATCTCCGTGGTTACTTTATGAGCCCACAGTGCGGGCTGTGGCTCGCTCGTGTTTATATTTAACGCTTTTAATTATAGCTATACTGCACATTGCACATCTGGAATATTTAAATTATATGGAAATAGTATAGAAAACGATTCATGTGCCAACAGAAACCAAATGCGAACTCCGTACTCGCGGTTTGTAATTTATTGGGTAATTGAAACATATCTGGAGATATGATATCCGTACTGCTATATGTTGTATAGGAGTGGCTATCCCCGGCACAAAAATCTAAAGATTTTATATTTTCACAAAAATCTAAAGATTTTATATGTGAAACTTAAAAAAATCACTTCAATACACTTTCACAATATTAGTCTGCTGACAGACAAAACTGTATCTGCCTATTTATATAAGTAGGTTTCACCTAATATTAATGAACATACAATTATATACCTAGACACGCACCATATTTGTAGCTTTGCGGCGCAGTAGTCAAGATGGAAACTGTTTGTGATTTACTCAAGTCAAACTACAAAATGCACTATCCATGCAACAACTTCTCATATTATACAAGTGAACCATGTACGACGTAGGAGCACGTCAGACTTGCTATGAAGTAAGACATCGCGGTGCGTGTCACGCGTGTGCGCAACGGCGCGGGCGCAGCGAGGTTTATAAGCGCGCCCTGCTGGGACGCGGTTGAGGTTCAACTTGAACGTGATGGCACGCAACATAACACGGTAGCTTAAGAGCTCTGAAATAGCTTCGAACACTTATAAAGGTACTGTTGTGTAAATTGGTGAAAATCAAACACATAAATAACCAGTATTTCAGTACCTACATATTCTTATTTAAGAAGAAATGTGGCAATTCATTGTATATATCACTTATGGGACGAATCAGCCCACTACCAACTTGTGATGCCTTGGATTTATTTTTGCCAGGAGACTCATCGGTGACGAGAAACTTGTGGCAAACATGCTCCAAAGCCTAGAGCATCGCCGTAAAGTGGCTTGCCTATCGGTTTTCTACAGGCGTGGGAGGGGCTTCCATCCGTATGTCGTTGATATTACTTTTATATGCAATAAGCGTTTTACTTCATCGTTTCTGATGCGAACAGCTAGGGAATGAAATTCTCTGCCGGCGTCTATATTTCCCAATTCGTATAACTTTGGAATCTTCAAGGCGAGAGTGAATAGGCATTATTAGAGCTGGCGTGATTCATCCTCGGCAGCATTGTTACTTACCATCAGGTGAAGTGCTGCCAAAGGCACTCAAATAAGTAGTAAAAAAAAATACTATAAAAAGGCAATTTATAAATAATTATGTGAAAAACTCGTCTGTCTAGGAAACTGAAACAACAAACGTACACGTACAATATTCCAACGCGTTCGATGTATGAAAATATCAATATATACTACTATGCGTGGTTCTCTCTTATAAATATGTATTTTATATCTACGACGATTTACACATTAAGAAACAGAATCCTAAACCTAATTGGATAAAAATATTAACGTATACAAGTTTTTATAACGAGCTATTCAATTTTCAATGGGTGCTTTTTATTCAAATTTGCCTAGACACTTACCCAATTACCTAATGTAAAAAGTTTCAACAACAGAGTGGTTTTATTAGAATAATCACGTGGAGTATACGTTGCTCTTTAGACGTTAGTTTCGTAACCAAGTATAGGCAATAATAATAACTATAGGCAACAATCAACATCAAAAAGAGACGTCATCAATGTACAAAAGATGAATAGCATAAGGCACTCATCACATATGTATATCTACGAGTCGAACATCAAATATATTATAGCATAGCATCACGCCTGTATCTCCGAAGGGTTAGGTAGAGTGAGTCTCACGTAACAGGGGGCAAGCATATTACCATCTGCCGGGCAAAGTTCCAGACTCCGTGATGCTACTGAGAATTTCCAAAGTCAAAGTCAAAGTCAAAGATTTTTATTTCAAGTAGGCCTTTTCAGGCACTTTTAAAAAGTCCAGACTCTAGGCGCACGGTTCCAAAGGTCCTATGGAGAAGAGACCGGCAAGAAACTCCATGGATACTCTTTTCAAAAACAAAAAATTAATTTACAATTAAAATCTTAAATTAACATGCATTATATAAGAAAAAATACAAACTTAATTGAACGCTACTTACACAATGAGGCAATACAACATGAGTTAAACAATTGATTTGAATATAAACTAAAAACGGGATAAACAGATCAAAGCGGATAAAACAGAAAAAAAAAAAAAAAAATACAAATTATTGATACATCAAGAATGTCCAGATATGTAAAGTGAATCTAATGTAAGATAGAATTAGTAGACACAATGGATAACCAGGGAAGCCACATGTGCAGAAGATATTCAACGCCACACGTTTCTATCGTCAACATAGTCTTTGATCCTATAATATGCTTTCTTTGTTAGAACAGATTTATATCCATATAGAAAAACACTTTGCCCGACTCAGCATCGCGCTTGCGATTTCCAAAACAATGAGGCAGTCAAAGTGAACATCAGATACATCACAGCTTATTTGTCCACAGTGCCAGAAACGAATCAAATATTTTGATATTAGGCACCAAGAAGTTCTTTCACTAACAAAGCATCATCTAACCACTAACATATAATCTAATATATTTTTCCCTAATAAGCTAACAACTGAAGATCTCGTTCCACGTACATCACATCATAACCTCATCTATCACATAAACATCAATGAAGAAATAATGTTCAGGTAAACATTCTGCCTGCCTGTGATAAAGGTCAGTCGGTGTGGAGCAAGGAGTACGTGATGAAGGAACGAAAGGTTACATAAATAGTGTTGATTGGACGGCGCCCGAGGCAGGCGGCCCGGGGCGGAGGCGCCTCTTTTGTAAGCTGTCAGCTCGGGGTACTTGAGGTGTATCAATTTGTGAAATTATTATTTTATATCAAAACCGGTATTTCAATAAAAAAATGTACCCGTAAAGAATGAGAAATAAATCATAGTAGAGAACAAATATAAAACTGAGCGAAATACATTATATGTTTTAGAGAGACCGTTTCTAAACGAAATAAAGTCAATAAAAATCAGTAAAAATAATACCTTTGATACATTATGTATCAAATCGATTGCACCCGAGTTCAAGGATGTTATTCTACGCTATTTTAAATCTGGCACAAAAACCAGTCGTGTGACAAATCTGGTACAAAAAATATAGCAGGCCAGCATGGCGACTGATACAAATACAAATTGAACACACAAGTTATGGAAAATTAATTAAAACTGGTCGAACGGCAGTAGTAAAATGTATATTAATATGTTTAGCATAAAATTAAATTATGACTTGTCGATTACGAGTCCTTTATAGACTAGTTCAGTATTATTACTTCTATACTGATTCAAGCGAATGCGAGTGTTGTATCTATAGTAATTATAATGTAGACAACTTCTCAAGTTAAGCAAGTGTTCACTTCAACACACAGACGGTATCACATCATCCACAGGTACACTATATTCTACTATTATATTTTAATCGTAAACGTCGTAAAATAAAAAAAAACACTTTTTTTTTAAATAAATAAATACTGCACCAAATAAAACCTTAGTGTAGTCAATACTCCAACTGCGACAGTATGGTCAAAACTACCATTTAAAACCATTTATTTAGTCACACAATATAGGATACATTTAACAAAGAAACATAACAAATAGGTTCTTCAATACCATTAGGTACACTGAGGAGTCTGGGTTCATTCAACTTATTCTTCAACAAAAGTCGTTATTATTAGTGTGGACTATCCCAAAACAGTTACAAAGCGATATCTTCATCCCGATAGCTGACAGCGGGACAATAGCGCAGGACAACAATGGTGTGACCTGCGACCCGCACTTGGACTCCCACGCCGCGCCACACCACACCCGGCTCGTGTCACAAGCAGAGACGCAATAGAGCTTTTCAAAGTATTACCATTCCGATACCTACATAGTGTATCACTTATATTATTGCTAATTTATTTTATTGCTCTTTTTTTCTAACGGACATACTTTTTTTGGGTATCACTCTTAATAATTTTCTTTTTGAGAGAATAGTAATTAATTGGCTACAGTAGGTTAATATTGTACTAATCGGGTATAACATTTAAAAAACGAAAATTTGAACGAAAATGGAAACTATGTCCGACATTAAAACTTCAAGTCTATATGCTTTAACCGTGTAAATGGTTGAGTATCCTCAAGTTATGCGGCTTCAGACATAAACCCTATATGTATAGTGTAATCCTGAAATGAAAGGTAAACATACAATCTGTATATATCCAGGATATAAAGCAAAGATGGGTCAACACACCAAACCGAATGAAGGAAACCGCTCCAAGCGATACGGCAGGCTTTCACCATATTTACATTCATCTGGTAAAAGCAACCAAACTCACTGAGCTTCTACTGGACTCGATACAAATATCAGATCCGATTACACAAAACGATTTAATCAGTGTTCCTTAATCGTAACATTTATGCTAATAAATCATACCGGTTTCTCTGTAACACCATATACAGCGTCGCTTACAAAACTCAATCGCCAAAAGCGATTAATTAACGCGCTCTATATCTACCATTTGAATCGGTAACACATTGAGAAGATTTACGATCCTTGGCGACGTTTAGAGAATCATTATCGCTGTATGTTGCCTTATTCATGTCCCAGTAGGTACAGATGTAACTGTCGCCGGTTTTTGCGCGCGTTCCTGGTACCTTGTCCGTAGCGGGCACCGCACGCTGCACCGTGCACCGCGGCGCGGGTGATACCACGAACGCATTTTCTCCAGGACACTAAACATGCAGAAATACAGAAGTCCCATACAATAGTGCGGGACTTCTGGTTCAAGCGGACAGAGACCCGGAACAAACACTACTTATTACGATTTGATTAATATGAAGAAAAAAAATACGCGTAGTTTTCAGGCCATTCGGCAAGTTTATTAGCCACCTCAATCGGTCACCTACATATTTATGATTTGTTTCATATTTACACGTGCTAAGAACTGACCTTTTATTTCTTTCATATTTAGTGCTAACGCGGTCAGTATGCAAGTCATGTGACGCGGGGTTAAGATACAGGTGTTATGGTCTCAGTAAGGATGTGATGTTCACGTAGTTCTGTATACGTTTGCGATATAACTGCACGGTAAAGAGAATTATATAATATGCTTTATTATATTCACTCATACGATACGTTTACTCACGACGTATTTTACATAGGAAGTACCTGACGTATAATGTATGATTATTACGCCTCTTGGAGGACGAACTTTTGAACGAAGAATTAAGATTCTTTGCATATTTTCATTCGTTACCAAGATGATGTGATACTAAGTGAATACATTATATAATCATTATATGCCTTATTTTTATAAAAATATCCGCGATATACATTTTGGAGAATATATGACCATCCTTAGAGAAAAAGTAGCCTAACCTAAAAAAGTTATGATATATAAATTTGAGAATTACGAAAAATGCTGACCTGTCATGGTGCATGACGTCTGCCCGGACCCAGGGCCCGGCTCCCCACTCCTCGTCGTCGCGCTCGTCGGGCTTGGGCTTCAGCAGCCCCGACAGCCACGTGTACGACTTGCTGCGCTTCATCGCATACTGACCCCGAACCACATCACAACACACGTTCCAATTTTAAAACTACCACTTTTATTTTTATATTAGGAACTGTTTCGTTTTATGGTTTGAAAACTATATTCACAACTGGGATTTGAATTTAGACTCACTATTTTTTTTTTTAGAATCACTGAATCACAGTACAGTTTACTTTTTGTTAGACACTTATTTTTTATTGGCACTTTTTTGGCACGATAGTATTAAGTTAAGATGATTTTACTGAACACAAAAAGTTTATTAATTTCTTGGAATGTATCGAGTTTTGAAGACGCTTCCCAAACTATTCCTCATGACTCATGGTATAACAAAAGGCTTCCTTATTAGTCTGTTTCGACATATGTACCTACGTAAGCTTTTAACTACCGTCAAAATATCAATTAATTTCGTCTCATTAAAATTTCTCACGTCAATACACAATCATGGAAAGTGGAAATATACAGATATAATCTACAATTTATTCAATTTGTACCTTATTGCTTCCATTTAAAGTTTACAATAGTTTATGTTTGAAAGACTCAGTCATTTTGTATTCTCATCGAAGAAAATTGACGTTCAGTGATGGATGTTAAAAAAGCTCTCGTGGAACGTGTGTCGATCACTTAGAGTTCCGTACACCTAGTGTGTGACTAACAATTCACATTTACTTGTTAATGTTACTAACAAAACTACAAGAACATCAAACACGGACATTTTAATGACAGACTTTTACAATCATTAACGAATATACACTTATGACTAAAATATTCTTACATGTACAATGAATGTCTGTAAAAATTAAGAAATCTTTTTTACATTGAAATAAACTTAAGAATTTAGATTTTTCTTTCAGAAAAATATCCTTGCTTTTCTATTTAATACGCAACCCTAAAACGGCGATGTCAAATCCAACTCATGACCGTTACTTGGACAATAGAGTGTTGATCAATCGGTATAGCCTTACCAAATTCAATACTACATACATCACACAAGTATAACAGAAACCTATGAGCTTTCATATTTAGTCGGTTGCAGAATAGTTTGGGAGAGTGTCCGAGTATTTTGTGTGGCGAGCAGTTTAATGAATCCGACACGAGTACCTGTAACAGAGAGAATACGTTAACTTTAGGTGTCAAAATGGTCATACTCGAGGTGACCTCAAAAAGAACTTGTTGTCTTGAGTACAGTTTGAGGTGTTATTCCGGTGTGGGAGGGTTAACACTCGAGTATAATGATTACTGAGAGCATGTTGTGTGTGTGTGGAGGGGTGCCCCACGTGTTGTTTGTTTATACATACTCGGACCATACAAGTGGACACGAGTATCAACAATGTTGTGTTACGTTCATAATAAGTACCTAAACGCAACAAAAATTGAAAAAATAAATCTAGACTTGAGTCATTCGATTAAGATTCATACTTCAAAAAAACATTCTGGCTAACGCAGTCAAATCAATGTCAGTGAATTATTTAAAACGATTTCAGAAAATATAAAGGTAAAGGGCAAAGCATTAATTACTTTTAGTTATAAAATACGGTTTACATATTATTATGTCGCTTCCATTCTCCCCGCATTGGAAGCTTTGCAAATATCAATAGTAATCAAAGAGGCATTCGATATATAAATTAACATATTAATTATACTAATACTAGAGCAGGTAAGATATAAACTAGTTCGGCCTACGCAAGTACGCAGAATTAGAACGAGTCTTAATGTTCCAGGCACCATCAGTTATGATGTCAACACACATATTTTAACGTCATCTGTAAATTGAAATGAGTTTTAGATCATAACAGGTAACAAATCTATCTTATTCTATCTATATAAATAAAAAATTATTGCCACATGTATGACGGAGCCTCACTTGAGAACGGCTCGTCCGATTTGGTTGATTTTTGTTGTGTTCGTTATTTTAAGTACGAGGTTTGTATAAAAGAATTTTTCAATCAATCAGTCAATTTCAAATAAAATAAAAAAAACAATTTTCTATCATTAAATTCCACGGAAAAGTTGAAAATTTGGATTGTATTTTTGTATGAAAATTCATTAACTTCTCATTTTCTTCATAAGTAAATTGCACCTATGTGAAACCGGGGCGTGTCGCTAGTAGGTACGTTATAAATGGAAGATCTTACTTGCCACAAACTATGCTACGTAATCCATGTGTAAAGTGTATGCTTGCACTGCAGTAGAACGACAAAAAACATATTGGTATCGTCATCGATCGCCATTACATTAGTAAGACTAGTGAGATGTACCGCGTACGATGACAACCAAAAACTAAACAGGTAGCCTCTGCATTAGTATGCGTAACGAGGCATTATGACACAATGGCAATGCCATACGATATTGTTGTATTACATGTGCTTTAACGATCCTTTCCATTCTAAACGCAGCGTGTGGAAGTACACTAATATATCAATACAAGTCAAAACATTATTGAACAACAACTCATGTTCAAAAACATGTTCAGCAAAGTACTGCAATAGGATGCTTGATGCTTGTTGAAGAAGTACATATTAACCCCATGGTACTTCTGTGCTCGGTATTATTTACAATTACTATTACAGAGATGCTGTCAACATTTTTACTTTTAAATCATATTACATGTTACACAAACGTTTATAAACTCGTATACTCCATAGTTCATAGATACTCACGGGGAAACCTGGCGAAAGCAACAGGTTAGAGAACAGCAATAAAACTGCGGTTATGCAATTAAACATTAACCAGTAGCCTGTAGGCTGGCTAGTAAGTGCTCGGTGGTACCTACTGGTCACGTTGATGTAATAGTTGTAGCGAAATGTTACCCATGATTAATATGTCGATAGGCTCTCTAATTATTCGGTAAATAGTTCACATATGAAGGCATAAAGGGAGAACGCGTGCTGAGCCTCTACTGTCGTGAAGTTAGTGTAGTTATGGAATTGCTAATGCCATGGTGTTCAAACGTGAATAGCTAAATGTTATGGTTTTCAGGACTTTCTAGGAACTTTGCATCGACAATATTTTTATACTGTCTAACATAGCGCCTTTTTTAAAAAAAAAATCATTGAAGTAGAAATCTTTGAATTGTATTTAATTTAAAAAACTGTAACGGGTATTTTCTTTACTTTTAACGATAAACTTTGTAACTTGCCACTAGCGCAGAACTAAACTTAAAAGAAAAGAATCCGAGCGTCCCTTAAAATGAATCATGATGACAGCTAGTGGATTTCCATTTAAAATTACAATCTTGTGCGCTAGGAGAACTTTTAAATGAGTTAGTGAAATGTGCAAGTCAGCGAAATGAAAAGTTCGCGGCGTGGGGCCCAGAGAGTGCTAACACAGTCAATTATTACGAAGGCCCACTTGATGCCATGCATAAGATTAATAACCGTGAACGAAGCAAAAATAGGTAGCTACTGTGTGTGCTGAGTACCTCAAATGGTTCGGATTTTCATCTGGTCAAGTATTATCACGCGTATGTATAAGTAATTATTAAGTGTAGTCCTTCTGAACAATCTTATTATGTTGGACCGACCGGCGACTATACTTAAACTGTGGAAAATTTGAACGATCATTCATGTGACTGGTGATTTTAAACTGCGAAACGATATCGTCCGCCTCATGAGTCTAGTGGAGGATATAAAATCCTCCTCCTTCGTCCTTTAAGATATAAAATTGCACCCGGTGTTTGCGATACACCAACACGTCATGTCATAATCGTGCCGTACGCAACACGTGTGGATATACTGTCCAAGCTTTTAGGAATGACAGGCAATATTGTTTTAATTGTAATTATTATTAAACATAGTGTTTATTACCGAGAGTGAAGAATATAAACATTTGTCACACTTGATCAGCGTGAGCAATGTTTTGTTGTGGCGGCTGGGGCGGCCATTCGGGGCTTTGTCGTGCGTGTGGCCGCTACGATGACGCAAGAAGGTTTTAACTAGGCGGAGAGCATAACGACTATGTAACGGATGTTTACTACATTATTAAGACACACACAGTTCCGATACATTCCACCAGTCTGTACCGGTCGTGCGTCAGATATCCTGATCATACCAAATATTTAACCTGGAGTAATTCAAAGAATGCTTTTGATCTTATTTACGCGAGATATGGCAGTCTTGTTTCTGATTGCAAGTACCTATTACTTCATCAGAAAAGTAGATGGAGAAATAATTCACAAAAACTAGTACATTCTCATCGGAGTACAATAGTAGCCTACTATTAAGTATTCCCTCCTGTTGTCACCATCATATTTGCCGTCTAACTCAAGTGGACCGGTGCGCAAGCGCGATGTGGTCACCTCGCAACTAACCGTCACTTTTCACACCTCTACACCTGGTTCACAAAGACAATGCCGTTGTGTCTGGTTCCGTAGCTAGGATCAGCCGTGTCTTTGCATTAATATCTTCCATTCATTTATAATAGATTGCCGATTGTGGTTTCATATAACAATATATATACGTAGGTACTTATGTTATGGGTTTTGTACAGAGCTGCTATTTTAAGGTAAGTTTGTGCGTTTATCAGAAACAGAACACAAGTCTAACACATACAACGATCACCTTTCCGCCACAAAGCTGCAGTAAATATGAGACTATAGTAAAGGTGTTTGTGCAAGTTCCTCAAATGTGGAGAAAAGCGACAAGTAAAGGTAAGTTTCTTGTTATAATACATTGTAAATAATGATATTTAGTTTCGATCCCGTGTATTTTTTAAAGAGCCATTTAAATCTATGCATAAATACATCTAAAGAAAGCAAAAAGCTCAGTACACAAGCTTTTCTTTTAAACTTTGATTTATACCGTGGGATTTAAAAGCAGTATTTTTTGCCGCGGGCCCCGAAAGTTGTTGAGCAAATATTGAATGAACGAAGGTGTGTCGAATCTATTTCACGGCAAAGCGTGAACCATGCCATGACCGTGACGTCACTCAGACAACAATTAGACAACGTTACTTTTACAAAGTGTTAAATATTGCTTAACGCCAAAGATCTACGAAGTTTGCCGAAGATCTCCGACAAAAGCTCGTAAAAGTTTCAACTCTATAAACTTGATCGCTACAATTTTGTTCGCACTTGTTTCCTAAGATATCGTGTCTCACACGGGCTTAAACACCTAAGAACAGAAGTTTAACTTCATACAATGCACAGTAATAACTTTAAAACAAAGTATTGCCATCGCTCACCGACTCACTTATTCGACGTAATTACAGCCCTTCGTAGCGTGGTTCGTGGCGAGTTTAGCACTGGATTGAGATAATATTGTTGTTGTTGTGGATAATCTAGGACCTTGCTTTTTATTTATGATCGAGGGGATCACCTGATCAGTTGATACTGGCCATGGATTGCCATTGAAATTATATACAAGCATCATCTTAATGCATAGCTATGCAGCAGTATGACTCTTATTGTATAATTTTTAATTCCAGATAGACTTGCGTTTCACCACCATATAAGTGGGCCTTCTGAGCCTATTTTGTTTTGTGGTGTTTCCACTCACGCACACATACACGCCGAATAGCGCACAGGCCCAAGGATGCGTGTGCGCACTTCGAAGGGCGTGCAAGGCCGCGGGAGGTCGAATACGTGTGACCCGGGGGCGAAGCGATGCCCAAGCCTATCAACACGTTTTGTGGAGACGGGGAATAGAAACATCGTAATACAATGTACGACAATATCATACAAACGGGCTTATTTGATATGGAACAATATTTTCTAACTATTTTGCAGGTCACGCTTCAAGAAGGAATAACTGTTCTAGTTTCATTTACGATTTATTAACATAACTAACATTAACAATATATTAAAAACCTGTACCAGCATACTGTGTTTACTTGCATACACTTTTCAGAGCTTTGCCGCTGATAGTAGGTACAAAGTAAAACGCGGTACTACGCCTCCCGTAGACCTTGACCTACGCCTCCCGTAGACCTTGACCTACGCCTCCCGTAGACCTTGATCTACGCTTAGTAGAACCATATATCTAGCCAAGTTAAGGAGCTACCGAAACTATTCCTTTATTCGTAATGATTTACCAACTATACTCATCTCGTCTCACTCTGTCTCTTTGTAACAAACAAATCAGAAAAAGATAGATTACATAGTCCTATCAAATTAATACTTGTTTGTTATGCTATCAACGTACGTTTACACGCCATAAATATAGGTTATTTGTTTTATGAATCCACTTTAAGGATCTCCAACAATGGATAATTCTAGTCTATGTACCTACTTCTTCAATGACACGAGACCACAGCATCCTAAGTTAAGAACTAAACCGATAAATGAATTAAGTTGTAAATGAGTAGTTACCATAACAAAAGTGTTCTAAAAATATAATTTAAGATACAATTAGTTTCAACAAAATATGTTAAATTAAAAAGTATAGATAGGAATTAAAGATGAAATTAGAAGGTTGGGTCTCGTAAATGACAAGGGTAAAGCTAATTGGATGATTTTAAATATTTTCAGTCCTTTTCCAATGATGTTTGTAAGAAAGGGATGTAGTGTAGTTAAAATTACTTCAGTGCAATGTACAACAGAATCAATCGTCCCAGCTTAAAGAGACAAAGTAACTCACGCCTCTCTATGATTATCACGATTTAAAAAGTAGTGCTACTTAATATCATTGTCATAGCGAAACAATTTCACGTGCAGACATATATCTAAGACTATGTCTTAGATAATAATGTATTTGTACATAACTCATTTTAATAGTAATGTCGGGTACAGTTATATGGAGTTTCTTGCCAGTATCTTCTCCATAGGACCTACCCCCACTTTGGAACCGTACACCTAGAATCACAACGTTTTGAAAGAGCCTGTAAAAGCCTACTCGAAATAAAAATATTTGACTTTGACTTTGAGTTATTATTAAACTGAATAATACATGTACTCATTGCTTTTAGAGTTAGTACCTATTAACTTTCACTTGATATTGTTGAAGAAAAATTAATTTAAATTTTCCCATACCTAGGGATTGTATGTATAGGATCGCTTACTGGTATTATGATGTACAGGCAATATGTTAATTATTACACAATGGGTACACTGTTCAGTGTAATAAACACGAAGCATAACATACCGACATCCACATAGGTTGGGTACAAAGCATTCATTTCTTTGGATACAGTGCACAGTGACGCCAGCGCAGCGTGCAGCGCGTGGGAATGGCAGCGCGGAAAAACAAGAGCTTATCAATATCATTCCGAGTGTTGCATCACACGCTAATGAGGGAAACGAGAGTGAAATAATTACTATGTAATAGTATTGAGAAGTTTCAGTTCATACACAATACTGCGTAGCTGCATATTACGACTGTATTTCTTAAAAAGGTCAGCTTCGGAAAGGGCCGGCTATTGGTCTTTCCCGATCCCAAAAGATCCCAAAGGATCCTGCCCGTTCTAAGCTATAGGACTAGGCGATATATTTAGATTGCTGGCCAAACAATCATCAGAATACAATCAACCCACAAACAAGAATTTGGCGAGACGAGTAGTTAAACATTTCTGTGAGCAATTGGTTCGAATGACAACTACAAGCCGAGACAAGTAGAAATAGTAGAGGGCGGGAATTACTGCGCAGTGAGACAGAGTGGCCTGATATAGTAATAATAAATCTGTATTGTTCCTTTAATAAATTCTCCTAACATAAATTCATGGTTTGTGTATCATCCACATGTTCCATTCCAATTACTTGAAACTTAGTTAACCCTATGCGTGCCACTGTTTGTGTAACAATGATAACTGTTGATCACTTTATCACATCGTCGTCGCTCCACAGTGGCACAAGTACACAAAATGTCACTGTGTTTGAGGACAAACACTGTTTCATTTGAATAAAAGTGGTATTCTGTTTTGAATGAAATTATAATTCTTAGAATAAGTTCAAGATGGCACGACTATTAAGATTAGCATTCATTAACATAATTTAGTTTTATATATTTCTGGTAGTCGAGTGATGAAGTAGCTATACATATGCACATATATTATAATACTTCAAACTAGATAAGCATGGTTAAATCTTAATACATTTATAGACGTACAAATGAAATGTTTCATTTACGTAGGTACTGATGTCAAGACGCTTGATTTATATTATTTTACAGACTTGCGACTGATGAGCTGATCTAAACTACATTGATCTATCTCAATCAATCGTATATTATACATATGTATCTTAATCAATCATCAACATCTCGGAGCACTTTCTAGCAACTTAATTTACCTCTCCATTAATATATTATTGCATAGCACAAGCGCACTCCGAGCGTAATTCTATCATCAAATAGCAAAAACTAACTCAAGATTACACAAGTAATTATAGTGGTGCGGGTCCGATGTTATTGCAACTAGATCAATCAGGCGCTAGGCAGCTATCTAGGCCGCCATTACGAACATGTTCATCGGAATATTGATCATTTATCACGGGGCCGCTGATGAGCTCCGCTGATGAAGGGTTGGGGCGGCGAGTTACTGCTGCCTTGTACCTGCATGTCGTTATCTGCGTGTTGCAGCACCTGTCGCGTACATCCGTTCGGTTTCAATAATATTGATAACAGTTGTAATTATGATTCCGATAATCCCTGCCCACGAATGTAGTAACCCTCTATGATAGTTATGTACAGGATGGGTGAGCGGCGAACAAAGTCACAACAATTTTCGTTTTAATAAATTTTCGAAACACATTTTGTCAAATAACAGATTCTATAGAAGCTATATATACTATACTTATACATATAGCTATACCTAGTCGAACGAAATGGAGTCCAGTAAACAATACACCGAATACAAAATACCAATGTGCAGTTGGTCTTGAGAAAATGTAGCGTTACAGAATCGGCGCCAATGCACAATTAAATATAAGCTTACTAGCCTAGTCTAGATCTGAACCTGCAACAATGTAGTTTGAAGAAGTCGTACAACCTAACCTATCTAAACGCACCATCTCGTAACTACATACATATGTACCTATGTAATGTAGAGCTACGGAAGCTGGCAGCAACTCACAACTCGCGATATTCGTACAACAGTGTTCAGTTCACTGCGTCAGCAAACATGACAGTCACGTCATGTGTATTGTTACACCCTTTAGATAATAAAACAATAAACGTTACAATAACTGTAGTTTTAGTTTAGACAACTATTACGCTTGCTATCCTCGAAGGGTAACCAGAGATGTGCGTCACAAACTTCGCAGGTTATTTTATAAGAACGAGTGTTACTATTGTCACAGTGCCAAAACTGGGACTATGACTGCCCACAATTTTTCTCAGAACTGACTGACCTGATAATCGAACCGCCGGGTTTGAGGTAGGAGTAGGTCACTTCATCAATTTAGCTTTAATATGACTTTCAAATGTTGTCTTAGGAATTTAATTTATGTATGTCGTAGAGACTTACGTATTTACATAACAATGTTTAAATAATTCAGATATCATATCAGTTTGACGTTGACCAGATGGGTTCTACCTTAAACGTTTATCATTGTATGTTGATACGACTTCAGTAAAATAGCAGTTTGGGCCAAAATCACACATGAAATATATGTCCCAAATCTTTGAGTATTTGTATGTTCCTATTAGCTCTATAAATTATAACTGTCTGTCCGTCCATTTATTTTAGTACATTTATAATTACACCTCTATTCTCTTAAATAATGTAGTTGATTAACTAAATATCATGTGCACTGCTAGTAAGTCATACGTCATTAGTCGAAACTACACGCAAACAGGTTCAAATTATACGAAGTTCGTTGCCATGTAAGACTGTTACATAATGTTTGTTTCATTGTGTTGATGTCCTTTGATGAATATGAAATTCAAATAATTATTTTGTTAACTAAGGATATCTGGCGATCTGGATATCCTATGACAAACTACAAGAGGACGATGACAAGTTATCGGCCCGAACCCTGGGTACAATGTTGTTGCAAAAAGCCAACTTGACAGTGTTCAGGTACATCCAAAGCATGTGTGTAATTGAAGAGACAACCTTACCGTTATCAACATCGTGAGCTCTGCAAAATAAATATTTAATTAACGTCCCCATATAAACGTGCAGCGCTATCACTCGCCCGGCTCCCTGTGCCCGCGCCGTGGCGATACGTCTGCCATTCTCAACTTTACTTTTAATTTATTTTACCTTTGCAATGGCTGCTGCAACTTCGGCTGCACACTAAGGCCTTTACTATTAGTTATTATGGAACCAAGCATTATTTGTGATCATTCATGGTGTTTTACACGTACAAATCGAAGTTAAACTTAAGTGAACAGTCAGTGAACGCCCGTGTCTACTGTAAACTTTGGAGCTGTGAAGAAATGAGGCGGTGGACTCGGTGAAAGTTTCTGTTGAGTGGATCAGAGTGCCTTCAACTTCAGTTAAAACGGATGTATCAAGAGAAGCTTTATACGGAACTTGTAATTTAGAATTTCCAATAAAATGTACTAAACCTAAGCATTCATAAAGTTGTATCGTTAGAAAGAAACGTGTTCAAGGATATGAAAACGGTAAACCTTGATTACCATTTTGTTCATAACTTCGTCTTCTAGCACTAACTTGACGACGCTCGTAAACAATTGTCTAAACATGTTGTAATATCAGAACTATCTTTTGAAAGAAACGTCAAGTAAACGCAGTCCATGAGCGCATGAGTTGACGCCGGCTTTGATTTGCCCATGCCGTGAAAATTGCTCTAGTTACAATAAACGATGTGCAGGATGTTCTGAGCAACCACAAACCGAATCCTTCATTTTATTACGCATCAAGAATACAAGTTAAATTTGGACCAACATCATTATGGAAGAGTCAAACATGGACACGAAGCGAGTCCACTTAGACGACGTGTTGGGCCAACTGGGCGCGTTCGGGCGCCACCAGGCCGTGACCATGGCCATGCTGGCGCTGGTGTACGCGACCAACTCCATGTACAACGTCAACTACGTGTTCGCGGTCGAGGATGTTGGATACAGGTGAATGTAATGTTTATGTGATATACGAATATGTATGGTTTATGTAGCGGCTCGTCTTGTAGAAGTAACCATGTCAGAATTGTTCGATGTATTTCAAAAAGGAAAGAGATATATGAGTCCGTATATGTAAGTCAGATAACTGCACCTGTTAACCGACTGGTTCGAATCCTGACAGGTTAAGTCTAAAGCATCGGTCATCTATTATACATTACTTATTAAACACGATATCTTGCAGTGACAGTTACCGAGGATAGCTGTCACTTTGCTCTGCCACTCGTACTTTTGCTTTGTGCATTCATTATAACAACGTCACGCCTATATTCCCCGAAGGGTAGGCGTAGGGTAGGGCAAAGGTTTAGATACTATTGTACGCCCAGATTTCGCGCGAGTCTACTGCCAGCTATAGGCCATTCACGAACTACGCGCTACTACTGAGAATTTCAGAAAATTCCAATAACACTTTGCAGACACAAGGATCGAAGTCGAACCCAGAACCTTTACCTTTTCCTCCTACCACATACCACAGCGCACAACTTACATGTAAGCTATTACAAATACTTCACTTCGTATGTAAATTATTTTAACGAACCATATTTATAGACTACTTTAACGAATGATATTTATATTTTATATACTAAAACAAACGATCTTTTAAATCATTTAACGTTATTGGATTCTGAATGCAATAAACAAACAACAATTATTAACTGTCATTATTTAATGCCAATATGAATACATTATCATAATCAGCGAGCATGCGCATGCGCACCGAACATAAACTCAGCTGTTTCCGCATATAATCAAATAAAGAAGGAATATTAGTGTCTATTTCTTGAGGTGATTAAAACGTAAATAAAAGTTTCAATTAAATTCCTCGAGTTTAATTGAAACTTTTATTTAATTTTATAATGTTACTAAAGCTATTTAGATAGTAATAAACTATTTACTGCCTCTCTCAATTAGTCTCGCTGCTAACCTCTGTTAATCGAAAGGTAATCAGTAAGCCCACCTTACATTTAAGTGAACATAATAGTATAAATAAATGGCATGGTCATAAAATAGGTTAACTATACTAAAGAAATGCATCCAAGAATCTTGTTCGATTTTAAAATTATAACGTCACCCTGTATATGAACTGAAATGTTCCCCGTGGCTTTTAAAACAATATTATATGATAATGACGTCAATATTCTTCGCACAGAACCAATTATGTATTAATTATGCTAAATGGTTATTCAATCTGTGGACTTCAGATTTTTCTAATTGGTTTCTTGAAGCTTCACAGACTGTGATCAGCACAGACAGCTCCACAGGTTGTGCTTATTCTATGCTGTAGTTTAGAAGAACTTGTCAAGACAATACAATGATGATCTTCTAATCTTAGATCATTTTATTTCCAAATAAAGTAACGAAGTCACTTGAATCAATGAACTCAGCTGACAAAACAATAAAATGCCCTGAAAACCCCTTCAAATCACTTAAGTAACTTTAATGGACGCTATATTATCCCACTGTTGGGCTAACTTCTCTCCTGGCTTTATTTATGATGATAGCCAGTGACGACCTTAGTCCATTCAGTATTTGTCTTGTGAATCACATGTTCTACAACAACCTATAAGTATCTTCTATAGTCTCTGTACAGCATTATTACAATCCAGCCGACTATAATAACCCGATAGACAAGAACTACTTCACTACAAATTGGACGTAATGTTTACAACTAAAATGGCGTTTCTATATCCATGGATAATAGCTTAGATTACCCGCAGCCTAATTACGTAAAAAAGCGACAGCAACGTGACATCCACGCGACAGCAATCTCACTGTCAGCCAATACATTATATGACACAAAAATGACGTTTGACAGAAATTACTGCGCGATCTACGCCTGTCGCTACATCGGTAATTAGGCTGGTTCACACAATATCCACCGAGATTGATCCCCAAAATGCATATTTAGCCAGAAACCCGACACAACAATTTTTTCAGGTGCAAGATCCCATCGTGCGACGGCCCCGACGCTATGTTCAGCACCCCCTGGTTGAACTCCTCCCAGCCGTGGGAGGATGACCCGGTGAAGCAATGCTGGCGACCCTCAGTGACATCGGACTGCACTCGTCTCAAACTCGGCGGAGATGCCGCGTGCACCGAGTGGCTGTATGAGAAGCCTGACAGTTTTATTGCGGAGGTAATTAATTGAGTGACTTAAATACACGGGCTTTAAAATGTTTAAGTAACATTAACATTTAATTTACTTTCACAAATACGAAGGTGTGCCACTGCACATCCTTATCGCTGTTGTCTTATTACTTATTCTGCGGTATTGTCAATTACTTAAGGTTGCGAATGGGCGCCAATTAAGTTAATTGTTACCCAAAATTCATTAAATTAAAAATACTTGTTTTCAATAATAACGCGCAACCTAGCGCGTTACAGTAACGGCGTGTTTGTTTTATGTACAAATAACATTTATTTGTATCAATACCTCCTCCACACTTATGAACAACTTGTAACAATGTATGTATCGTCACGAAAGTCGTTTTTATGGGGGCGACACATCACGACGTTGACATCAATGGGAGGTACAATAGCACTGTTCACCCAGTTCATAGTAATACATTCAGGCTCAATAACGGCACGGCTTTAAGCTCTTGACCGTGTCATCACCATCACGGGTATTTTATATAAACACTATCATAATCTTTCCTCTGTACCTTTAAACAAATAAAGTGGAGGGGGCGGTCTAAGAAACCTCAAATATGTAGTGAATACAAATTATACATTATCCTTATCTATTATTAATTAAAACCTGGGGATAATGAGATGTAACAAAATATGAAGGAAAACACGATACATGAGGCACGAATTGGATAAATTATCATATTATCATGAACTCATGCACAAAAATGCGAGATGGATTAAGATATTTGATAACCAGTAATTATAATGATCATCCATCTGAATGTTTGAGATGCTTGTCAAAACACGAAAAGATAAAGATAATTAATGAAATGTATCCATGTGAATGAGCAGGGAGGTAGGTACTAGGCAGGCACTCGTTACCTTATCTGATGAATGCTGTTGACGAGTAATTAGGGATAACACACACTTATATCATTTTAATTGGTAAACTTTTTAGAGTCACAATGAATGTGGCAGACAAGGAATTCCTACTTGCATACTGTTAGAACAGATAAGACAGGCAAATAAAATAATTTAATTCCTAGATACTAGTTTTGAGATGAATAATTAAGATATTTGTGTAAGGACAACGACTTAACAAGAAAATTACGTAATACCTTAGGTTTCTCTTCTAATAACTATTCTGTAGTGAGAGAGCGACGATTAAGAGGAATTCACAAATCTTGGATAAAATTGCGATTTATCGAAGGTTTACATTGAGAATACAACATGGATGACTAATAAGATAAATAAATAAATAAATAAATAAATGTCATTGTCTCGCACAGACCCTAGAGCTACGATAACCCTACAGACGAATGATGCCGTATTTGCAAAATATAACAACGCAAAGGGCCGTAGGACAAATTTGGAATGCTTTGTATAATGTATGAAGTCTTATAGTTTAGATAATACATATACATATATATATATACTACATATATGTATAGTTAGTCAGACGAATAAAGAACAATAACTATTTGATTCATTGATATTCAGCGCGGACTCTCACCCAGAGCTTACACAATAGACTACAATACAACTTAACTATACAAACGCGAAGGATTCTGCACGTGAAGTTATTTGCACCAAATCAGCCCATAACCGCTGATTGCTGAATATGGGCCTCTATAGTAGACCGCTACAATAAACGGTCGTGTGCGATACAACCATATTATTAAGACTGGGCAAAATAATGAATGATCGTAGTATTGTGATACTGGCTCACAGGAAGATACTGCTACCCAAGTGTTTGATAATAATAATTCAATAAAATTAATTTACGGACCCGGGTATGTCCTAAAACTGCGGCCAGACACCGGAGGGCGGGCAGCAGCGTCCTCTCACTAATCGGTGAGCACTGCGATCCCCAAGCCGCCTGCCAAGCGTGGGGATTATGGCAAACCCCCCCTTGGGGGAGGCCTTCGTTCAGCAGTGGACGTCTTCTGGCTGATGATGATGATGATGAATTTAAGAAAAAAATCTTTTTAATAATGATTAAAATAATGGTTCACTCATCTTTTGCAACATGGTAGAGACGATGGTAATTAATTATTTTCTAAATCGTCCAACGAATGACTTAGCAGCATTCAGCCAATCCCTGTTATTTTCAAGGAACTCCTTGTGGGCTCAATTAGCAAGCGTGCGATGAGTTGTTGTAGCGGAGGTTTCCGAACGTCGGCTCCCTGAGCGCATAGGGCGAGGTAAACCGCCCGCGCGGTATTTGTAGCGCGCTTCCGAACGCGCCTGCCCGCCGCGCCGACCAATCATAGCGATGGTCCGGCGCGTCGTCACTGGCCCGTGATTGGCCGGACGGGCGGCCATATATATAAGATGGCTTCCCTCGTTTAATGTTGAAATTGTACTTTCTAAGATGTGTGCGAATAATAAAAGTTGTAGTCGGATGTAGTCGGGGTGGGTCAGGCGATGACGGAAACTAGGTATCTTCCATAAAACTTTTATTATTCGCACACATCTTAGAAAGTACAATTTCAACATTAAAACAATCGACATCATTTAAAGACTCATGCACATTAAAATGATTAACCAAATTATCATTTGAAGTCACAGAAACATCGTAAAAATTACACAACATGTTTGGTGAACTAAAATGATCATCTAAAGAACTATTATTACACTTTAAATTTATAATACTTTGACAAGAAACATTATCATTGGTAAAACGCTTACTATAAGGACGACAATCATAGTCCATAGTGAAAACATTTGAACCAAAAATAGGAACAGTAACAGAACCACCTGCAGCATTCGCAGGGTTACCTCGAACTTGATGAGTAGAAGTTACGCATCGCTCGGAAATCGAACGCGCGGTCGCTGTGCCGGCCGGCATCACGCTACCTCGCGGCGTCAGCGGCACGGGCAGGGAGGGCGGCGGCGGCGGCGACGCGTAGATCACGCAGCGATCGTCGCTATCGGTGTGCATACAAGACGACTCAATGCTCTCAATGCAACCGGTGGGCGTACGAGATTCACGAGACGAAGTTAGGGCTAGTGCATAAAACGTAGTGTGTTCGCCATAAGAACCGTTTTTAGGACTACACTTTGGACACTTCGACTTAATGACATTCGCGGCACCACAACCATAACACTTAATATTCTCACTTTTTTCGCTACTGTTAACAACTTTTTCTAACTTTTCGCACTTATCCTTTGTGTGACCGCTACGTTTACAATATACGCAAAACATCTTCATCTTTCCGCCCGTACCTTTAGAGTCGAATGTACGACTATCGACGGTGCTGGAGCGGGAAGCAGTACTCGACGAGGTGGCTCGCGCAGGCTCGGCGGCAACGGCGCGGGCGCCGGCGGCGCGCGGCGCGGTTCCGTCGCGATCGCGACCACTGGACGACTTTTGTTGAGACCGTTGAGACGACTGATCGCGCTTTGACTCGTTCAGCGAGTCCTCGATAGCGCGCGCTTTCTTTAACAAGTCGTCGAAAGTCGTAACCGTAGTCCTGTCGAGACGTTTTCTGATGCGGCGATCTAACAAACCGAAGGTCATATCTAACTCGACGCGTTCGCATAAATCCTCTTTAGGCAACTTGGCTAATAGGGCTCGTACTTTGGCTATAAAAAGATCCGTATTTTCCTGACCTTGGGCTAGAGAAAATAACTCGCCGTAAATCCTGAACGGCGGGCGTCGCTCACCGAAAGCGCTGCGAAGTCCGGTTAGAGCTTCTTCCCAAGTCTTGGTAGAGTTTTTAACGCCTTGCCACCAAGTTCCTGCAGACGACGTGAGCAGCATGGACATACCTAACAACGCGTTCTCGTCGCTTATATTTAGGCACGCCTTATAAACTTTTATGGCATCGATGAAGTTCTCCACGCATTCTTCTGGATTGCCACTGAACCTCGATGAACATTTCGAAAAGTTTGCTGCGGGCCTCATGGCCGTCGTATCTAACGAATGGGGCGTGGATGAACGAAACTCGCGTAAGATTTGATTGCAAAATTCTGCTTGAGTTTGCTGAATTGACGTCACTAGGGCGGCTAGGGTATCCTGCGACATTGTAATATTACCCTTTTCTGGCACTGAATCGTCTTCTTCCTCCGATTGTAGTGTCCTACGCCTTCGTGACCGCGTCATTTTTTCTTCGGAAAAAGTTGTAGGTACTTATCTTGTAGCGCGACGAAAAAAGTTTGCAACCTAGACTCCGACCCCTTATTTTATAATAAAAACACACGTTGGGCGCCAAGATGTAGTCGGGGTGGGTCAGGCGATGACGGAAACTAGGTATCTTCCATGACGCGGTCACGAAGGCGTAGGACACTACAATCGGAGGAAGAAGACGATTCAGTGCCAGAAAAGGGTAATATTACAATGTCGCAGGATACCCTAGCCGCCCTAGTGACGTCAATTCAGCAAACTCAAGCAGAATTTTGCAATCAAATCTTACGCGAGTTTCGTTCATCCACGCCCCATTCGTTAGATACGACGGCCATGAGGCCCGCAGCAAACTTTTCGAAATGTTCATCGAGGTTCAGTGGCAATCCAGAAGAATGCGTGGAGAACTTCATCGATGCCATAAAAGTTTATAAGGCGTGCCTAAATATAAGCGACGAGAACGCGTTGTTAGGTATGTCCATGCTGCTCACGTCGTCTGCAGGAACTTGGTGGCAAGGCGTTAAAAACTCTACCAAGACTTGGGAAGAAGCTCTAACCGGACTTCGCAGCGCTTTCGGTGAGCGACGCCCGCCGTTCAGGATTTACGGCGAGTTATTTTCTCTAGCCCAAGGTCAGGAAAATACGGATCTTTTTATAGCCAAAGTACGAGCCCTATTAGCCAAGTTGCCTAAAGAGGATTTATGCGAACGCGTCGAGTTAGATATGACCTTCGGTTTGTTAGATCGCCGCATCAGAAAACGTCTCGACAGGACTACGGTTACGACTTTCGACGACTTGTTAAAGAAAGCGCGCGCTATCGAGGACTCGCTGAACGAGTCAAAGCGCGATCAGTCGTCTCAACGGTCTCAACAAAAGTCGTCCAGTGGTCGCGATCGCGACGGAACCGCGCCGCGCGCCGCCGGCGCCCGCGCCGTTGCCGCCGAGCCTGCGCGAGCCACCTCGTCGAGTACTGCTTCCCGCTCCAGCACCGTCGATAGTCGTACATTCGACTCTAAAGGTACGGGCGGAAAGATGAAGATGTTTTGCGTATATTGTAAACGTAGCGGTCACACAAAGGATAAGTGCGAAAAGTTAGAAAAAGTTGTTAACAGTAGCGAAAAAAGTGAGAATATTAAGTGTTATGGTTGTGGTGCCGCGAATGTCATTAAGTCGAAGTGTCCAAAGTGTAGTCCTAAAAACGGTTCTTATGGCGAACACACTACGTTTTATGCACTAGCCCTAACTTCGTCTCGTGAATCTCGTACGCCCACCGGTTGCATTGAGAGCATTGAGTCGTCTTGTATGCACACCGATAGCGACGATCGCTGCGTGATCTACGCGTCGCCGCCGCCGCCGCCCTCCCTGCCCGTGCCGCTGACGCCGCGAGGTAGCGTGATGCCGGCCGGCACAGCGACCGCGCGTTCGATTTCCGAGCGATGCGTAACTTCTACTCATCAAGTTCGAGGTAACCCTGCGAATGCTGCAGGTGGTTCTGTTACTGTTCCTATTTTTGGTTCAAATGTTTTCACTATGGACTATGATTGTCGTCCTTATAGTAAGCGTTTTACCAATGATAATCTTTCTTGTCAAAGTATTATAAATTTAAAGTGTAATAATAGTTCTTTAGATGATCATTTTAGTTCACCAAACATGTTGTGTAATTTTTACGATGTTTCTGTGACTTCAAATGATAATTTGGTTAATCATTTTAATGTGCATGAGTCTTTAAATGATGTCGATTGTTTTTATGTTGATAATAATCGGTATTGTATTCAAAACGGGAAAAAACGTATTTGTTGTTGTACTAAACCTAATGTATGTGTTTGTACTACTTGCGTTCAGGGGGAGTTCGTGTCGCCGTTACAGGTTAGTAATAGTAATTTACGGTCAGAAGTGTTAAATGGTTGTCAATCTTATTCTGGTTATTCTGACGGATCAAAATCCTTTGTTCGCGATTTTAAGCCGATTTCCAGTGATTATCAACCATTTCCGGACATTTCCAGCGACTCTCAACATTTTTTCGGAAAGACACGGGATTGTCAACATTTTTTCGAAAACGCAAATAACGTATTTTTTTCTCCCGGTAATGCTAATGATTCTCAACATCTGTGCGGAATAACCAGTGGTTCTCAACCCGGTTCCGGTGTTAGTAATAATGGTAAATATTATCTGCGGCCCGTGCTAAAGATTAGTATTTTAGGTGAAAATGGTACCGCGATGGTAGATTCAGCAGCTAAGAGCTGTGTCGCTGGCCATTCGCTATACACTCTCCTAAAGGCCAAAGATCATCCTATGGCGTCTTGTATGGAAAATGTAAAACTAGCAGATGGTGTCAGTAGATTAATGAGTGTACTCACCACAGAGGTAGAGGTTACTCTGGAAGGCAGAACCAGGCTCGTAAGTTTTTTAATTTTTCCAGACTCGGACAGTAATAATACTCTTTTAGGTATAGATTTTTTGGTAAATTTTAATATCAGTGTTGATTTCGGTAACGCTAAATGGCACTTTGCTAACAGTGATGAGCAGTTCGATCTTCTTTTTGAAAAGGATACTTATCGTGCATATATTGAAGTTGATAGTGTACTTAGGGACGAGGAGGCGTCACAGCTTAGCGTCAACCAACGCGAGGTTCTTGCCCGATTTCTCTCGGAAAATGAAGACATTTTTTCGTTAAGGGGTGAACCAACTAGTTTCGCAGAACACGTTATAGATACCGGTGACCACACTCCTGTCGCGGTCCCCCCTTATAGGCTAACTCCTGCTAAAAAGGCTATTATGCAGACGGAAATAGAGAAAATGTTAGCTGATGATATTATAGAAGAGTGCGAATCGGCATGGGGCTCTCCAGCTTTGTTAGTACCGAAGAAAAACGGTCAGGTGCGTTTTTGCGTCGACTACCGAAAACTGAACGCGATAACCAAAACAGATGTGTACCCGATGCCACTTATAGACGAGCTCGTGCAGTCTACAAAGCGCAATTGCATCATGAGTACTTTGGACATGAGAAGTGGATTTTGGAATGTTTCTGTTCGCGAGAGTGACAGAGACAAAACGGCCTTTTTAACGCCTTTCGGAACATTTCGTTTTAAAAGGATGCCGTTCGGCCTTAAAAACGCTCCGTCCACCTTTCAACGGCTTATAGACAGGTTGCGCTCAGGCGCGTCACTTAAAAATGTGACTCTATTAGCCTATCAGGACGATTTGCTCATCATATCGGAAGGATTCGATCAGCATATCGTAGATTTACGTGCAGTTTTTGAGAGGTTGCGCATATTCAATCTTCGCGCCAACCGTGATAAGTGTGTTTTCGCGCGCGAAGAGGTGAAGTACTTAGGTCATGTCATCACGCAGAATGGGGTTTCGCCTGATCATGATAAAGTTCGCGCTGTGGCGGACATGAAGGCACCAAGTTCGCTACGTCACCTCAAAACTTTTCTTCAAACCTGTTCGTGGTTCAGGAAGTTCATTTTGAACTTTTCAGAGGTTGCTGAACCACTAACACGGCTTTCGAAAAAGAATCAACCTTGGATATGGGGCCCTGAACAAAATCAGGCGTTTCAAGAGCTTAAGAATCGCTTAACGTCTGCTCCCATTCTTGTCCAGGCTGATTACAGCAAACCATTTATCTTGCGCACGGATGCAAGCAATTACGCCTTGGGTGCGGTATTGTTGCAGGGTGAAGGAAAAGACGAACGGCCTATTGAATATGCGAGCCGCCTTCTTAACCCCGCCGAGCGTAATTATAGCACTACCGAGAGGGAAGCTCTTGCGGTAGTTTGGTCTGTTGAACGTTTTAGAGGGTATCTTGAAGGTCAGCAAGTTATCGTAGGTAGCGACCATCAACCCCTTAAGTGGTTATTGAGTTTGAAGTCGCCGTCAGGTAGATTAGTCCGGTGGGCACTGAAGTTGCAGGAGTTCAATATTCAGTTTGAATACACTCCTGGCAGAGCCAATGTTGTCGCCGACACGTTGAGTCGTCCTACCTGTGAAGAAAATAGTAAAGATCAGTGTGGCGTATGCTCGGTCATTGTTGACTTACCTTCGAGAAGTCCCGCTGATCTGCGACAAGCTCAGCTAGAAGACCTGGAACTGAAAAAGATAGTTAGTGGTCTCGAAAGTAACGACGCAGTAGAAGACAAACGCTGGTCTGAACGAGGTTACTTTATGCAGCAAGGAGTACTTTATAGGTACAACCCTGATGTTGATGTTGAGGAACCACAGCTCGTACTTCCTGTGAGTTTACGTCACGATGTTTTGAGGGAATGTCATGATACTCCTATTGCTGGACATCAAGGTATCGATAGAACCTTTCATAAGCTTTCACAGCATTTCTTTTTCCCTGGTATGAGACGTTTTGTCGCCGACTTTATTAGGTCTTGTGCGACGTGCCAGCGGTATAAGTCGTCGAATTTAAAGCCTTCAGGCCTTTTGCAGACCCCAGTTTTACATCAAAGGGGAGAGGTTTTGGCAATTGACTTATTTGGCCCGCTCCCTCCTGGAGAGAAGGGGGAGAAATACATTTTGCTAGTCGAAGACACAGCTACTCGGTGGGTCGAGCTTTTTGCTCTCGTTGACGCCACCTCAGAACTCTGTGCTCGTACATTGATTGAGGAATATTTTCTCAGGTATGGCCTACCGCGTCGCATTGTCTCGGACAATGGGGTACAGTTTGTCTCTTCAGTGATGCAACAGTGCATGTTTATTTTGGGGATTAAACAGGACTTGTTACCATTATATCACCCGGAAGCAAATCCGGCTGAACGTAAAAACAGAGACCTAAAGGTACAGCTGGCTCAGTTGGTCGACACCGAGCATTCTTCTTGGCCTAACCATTTAGCTTCGGTTCGTTTTGCCATGAATTCGGCCTTATGTCAAACAACAGGCGTTTCACCAGCTTTTCTCACCTTCGCTAGGGATCTCCGTTCTCCTGTTGACGTTCATTTTGATATCAGGTCTGTCCTAGAAAAAGATAATTTTGTTCCTCAGATCACGCCCTACCTTAAGAAGTTTTTGGACTCTTTAGTTTCGATTAGGGATAAAGTAGAAACAGAACAGGATAGACGTAAAGACTACGCGGATAAGGGTCGTAAGCCTGAAGAGTTCCATGTCGGTGATCAGGTTCTAGTCAAGTCGCACGTATTAAGTAACGCTGCAAAAGGGTTATCAGCTAAGTTTGTGCCGAAGAGGGATGGTCCCTATAGGGTCGTTAAAATAGCTAGTCCCACTACTTACCTAGTGTCAAAACTTGATTCTCCCGACGAGATTTTGGGCAGGTTCCACGCGTCCCAACTTACGCCGTTTGTTAGTAGAGAGGGTGCGCCTCCTCTTCCAATTATGCCGAAGCGTAACCGAGGCCGACCTCGTCAAATTAAGCCTGTTTCTGACGTTCTTGAGCGGGTTCCTGAGCGAGGACGCTTTCATGAACCCGAGGGGGAGTGTGTAGCGGAGGTTTCCGAACGTCGGCTCCCTGAGCGCATAGGGCGAGGTAAACCGCCCGCGCGGTATTTGTAGCGCGCTTCCGAACGCGCCTGCCCGCCGCGCCGACCAATCATAGCGATGGTCCGGCGCGTCGTCACTGGCCCGTGATTGGCCGGACGGGCGGCCATATATATAAGATGGCTTCCCTCGTTTAATGTTGAAATTGTACTTTCTAAGATGTGTGCGAATAATAAAAGTTTTATGGAAGATACCTAGTTTCCGTCATCGCCTGACCCACCCCGACTACATTGTTTAATTCATTAATTCGACCAATCATTATTGCAATGTCTATTGGACTGTTTGCCATTCTGCGAGTGTTCATGTTGCGTAGGTATATTTGTGGCTCGAGTTCGGACGGTGGACTTAAAGCCGCGCTATATATACATAGTTACTGAGGGTCGTTTGACCGTTGCAGATTCTATTATATTATAAATATAATACGAATTTCTGCATACGGATTCCAACATAACGATTCGGTCGGCCAGTCTAGTCAATGAAACCAGCTAGCAGTTACTAGTTACATTAATAAATGATATATGTACATACACAATAATTACCTTACATATTCGTAAAATTCTAGTGGCTACGGCTTTTGAAGACCAATTACATTCCTGCGACGATACTCGAACCACAGACTAAATAATAGTACCTTGAACTAATACTATTGTCTTCGCACAACACGTAGAACATCGTTGGGTGTGTGTTAAACTATGTATTACAAAGTCCCATCCGTCTGCTATAATTGAACATGTAACATCCAACACATTTATGCATTGAACAGTAACCATTGGACTCCATACTGCGATTGAGCTAAGACAATCGCCCGCAAGTCGCACACCACGCGAAGTAGTCGGTCGCGTGTGGAGCTATTTGCATAGTTTTTGCTGGGCGACCGGTCTGCGCGGGCGCACGGTGTACTCGCTTGTTCACAACATTCGACCGTTAAACTTGAACTATGTGGAAAGCTCTTTAGTATCGGAGGTTAGAATTAACACGAGTCTATAGATGTCAAATGGTACCCACTTAGAGATTATGAAGGCATACTGGTATATGTACGTATAATATAGTGAAGGGAAACCTCTATTCATTTTGGCGCAGTTAGGAAGAAATTAAGTAAACATGACTGTGATTAAAATTAAAAAATAGATTTCTACATTGAATCCCCACAGATGAATTGAGAAATCAATAACATGATTTAAATATCAAACTACGTTGACAAACAGAGTTGCGAGCTGAAGTAATCAACTACGATATGTGAAATTAGGACCGTGGGGATTAATGATGCGATACAGAGAGGCGGACACATACTAGATTGCAATACGTTTTTACTGCGCACCGCACCGCACCGCGACTACACTGACTATCTTCCTTGTACGACATAAGTAGTATTTCTTCTCCTGCTCACCGTCACAATAATATTCTCTCAATCAATTAACTTTAACAGGTATTCTGTGACTAAAGTTATTAAGCTGTTCGTTTCTTTACAAGCCGATGAAATTAACATATATCGGGTGACACGTAATGAGCATGTGTTATTGCAGTTCGGGCTGGCGTGCGACGACTGGAAGCAGACGCTGGTGGGCACGGTGCACAGCTTCGGCAACATGCTCGGACTGCTCATACAGGGACAGATATCCGACAGGTGAATATTTATTGATAAATTAGAATTCCGATATCGCAATCTTGACGCAATCGTCACTAGGCATTGGTTCTTTTTTTAATTCGATTACTGCTTTTTCATTATATATATATACTAGATAATGGTTCGAATTAGAGTGTGCATACAGCATGTGAGATATATCTAAATTTTACCCGGACCCAAGACCGGAGCGATGGAGGAATTTCAGTTTAGAGCAGAGTAGAAAAAACTGCATGTCTATGGTCGCCTCTCTTTTAGTGAAATGTCTGCCTGTGGACAGCAGTAAACTGCCACGAGCGGAGTAGAAAGTGGGCCAGGTCGACCTGTGTCGACGTTAAAGGATGTACACCGGAAAATACACCGTGATCGATGATGCGGCCGAAACTCGTTTGGTGTAGAGCAAAAAAGCTCAATAGCTGACGGCAGTACAGTCAAACTGCACACATTCGCCCTGCGAATGCGCAAGTGAGTCAGAGCGCGTATTACACGTGCTGTGTACGCGACAAGGTAATCGTAGTCTGACAAAACACAACATGTGTTTTTGCCCCAACCGTACACGTCGGTTAAGTGTTTCTTCCGGTCAGTCACTCCGTTGCAGCGTCTACGCATAAACCTTAACACTGATCCATCATGCTATATTCGCGATTTTCTCCTTTAATAGCTATTTTAATTAAAACTATGTCCAGTTATACTGTAATAGAATGTTAAATTCGTCATACAGTATAATGTGCTTCACAAGTAAGAGCACAGGGGTCATTAGCGTCAGTGCAGATTTACGTGGACTCGCGAGCCGGGTTGCACTATGTTATGTCTTAATTACCCCCCTCGGCAGAACATTTATCTGCACATCGTAATGGCCGCTCGTTTGAATGATCGCCGCTTAATAAACCAACCCCACCCCTGAACACGGGTTTATTAAAGATGGGAGGTTTAAAACAAACTTTTAATCAACCTTTTAATTTGTTTTATGATCAGTCGTTTGTAACAACTAAGTTTCCCTTGGTACTCGATCATATTAAGTCATATACATAGAATACCTGCTGTAGTGGAACTGCAAATATTAACTGGATATTGTGTATGTAATTAAAGTTCTTCACTGCTTTGTATGTAAACTGTAGTGACTTGACAATACTGCATATTTCATGCATGTGTGGCCGCATGGACAATGTCGCGTATTTATCTATTTATAGAGCAATTTTCAATTGTCCTTTGTAATAATTGGAAACATAGCTTAAACGTAATAATAATAGATATATATTCTACTAATTACCATTTTTAGAACAGAGACACTCAAAACCAATATGTCTATCGGATTGTTTTTTAATGTCTGTTAACATGTCGAAAAGTGGCCCCAGGAGTGTAGAGCTACACGGGTTGGTAACTGAATTATCAAATTATCTCTGTCAATAAACCAATTTATTTATTCCATACAGGTTTGGTCGTAAAACAGCGGCGGTGCTGGCAGGCAGCATGGGCGCGGTGCTGGGGCTCACCAAGAGTTTCGCGACCTCCTTCTGGTTCTACATCGTGCTAGAAGGACTCGAGGCGGCCGTCGGAGACGCGCTCTCACCCATGTTCATGTTGAGTTAGTGATTATGATATATGCACTTATGCAGGCGGTATGGACGCTGTGTTTGAGCTCACCAATCCCCGTGCGGCATATCTATGGTTATGTGAGATGAAGCCTACAGGAGGAAGAATAATTGTATATCTTAAACCCAAACTATTGCTAAATATGTACTGTATCGTGTACTCCAGGGCATATTCATCTTGATCAGACACGATCAAGTTATTTATCAGTATACTTGTCTCGTAGTATCAGTTCATCGGTTGGCTCTCAGACCTCTCCAATTGTCCAATAAATCTGAGAGGTAGTGACTTCTGAATGCGTCTGAATCATTACGTTACAATGTAGCGGCAGTTACTTCGCTACCTTTACTAAGTTATTGCCGCTCTTTGCTATTACTTATCTCTTTTCTTCAGGTAATAGGTTTACGAGAGGTAACGGCTCAGGGTTCCACTCTTACACAAATCTCATACATGATAAGTGTGCACAGATATTATTAAAGTGCGTAAAATGTTCGCAAATTGTTAGTTCGAGATCGCTTTCATACATTGTGTAGCGAATACGAGCGAAAACATATTTGACGTTAGTGTTTGTCACTATCCTCATATGTTCCGTAATAAAAGCGTGCATCGTTAATTAAATATATCTTGTTCCAGGTATCGAAATAGTAGAGAAGAAGCGATCTGTTCTGTTCCAAATGATGTTACTGAACTGTTACACGTGCGGTCTAATCGTGATGCCGTTTATCGCCTGGGCTGTCCCATACTGGAGGAACTTCCTCAGAGTCATCTACGCTCCAACACTTCTCATTCTCACCTACTCATTCTTCTTGGACGAGAGCATCCGTTGGTTGTACAGCAAGGGTAAGAAAGAACGAGCCGTCCAACTAATACAGAAGATAGCCAGAAGGAACGGCGTGGAGATAGACAGGATGATGCTGGATAAATTGGACTATATTGACGAGGAGACGAAGAGTGGAGTCAATGATAGGAAGCTGCTGCTGAAGACTTTTAAGTCCAAGATTATGATGCAGAGGTCAGTAAATTCATAAAATCATATATAGGCAATTATTTTTTTCGAGTCTCCACGTCAACATTAAGATCCTGTACTCAAAATATGATCTATTGCCGTCTTTCATAAGGAACTTATTATTCGTAAAATCAAAAATAAAATTCGCGTCCCGCAATATAAATTTATATTTTGTCAAGTAATTTTTGAATCTTACAACTCCCGTGGGTGATGCAACAAATCATATCACTACATATCGTGTGTGGCTACCAAATTAGATCACAAGATAATGTTTCACAATATATATAATACTAGCTATTTCCGTGACTTTGCCCGCGTCGAAAGAATTCTGGGAAAGCTTCTCTTTGCGGATGGTTACACTCTACATGAAACCTATCTACCAAACTAATTTGTAGATTTTATATTTCCTGGGATTAGTCAGTCAGTCAATGAGTGGTATTACACTTTTATTTATGCATATACATACAAATTTAAACAGCTTGGTTGACTTCCCCAGATTCCTGGTGTGCATGGTGTGGTGGTTCACGATCACACTGATCAACTACGGCATGATGATCAGCGCGGTGCACATCGCCGGCAACAAGTACATCAATTTCGCGCTGCTCATGCTGATGGACATCCCCGCCAACGTGTTCTACTGGCTGGCGCTGTCCAAGTACAAGAGGAAGGTGCCACTCCTCGTGTCCTTCCTCGTTGGAGGCGTGTTTTGTATTTCGCAGCCATTCGTACCGAAAGGCAAGTTGAAGAATATTCAAAAGAATAACATAACTTTTCCGCCAATTCGAAGTTCGTTAGCTAGAGGCTCATCCGCTTGCTGAAGTACCTGTGAGATGCCTATATTGTATACTGTACTCAGTATATCCTCGTATGAAGAGAAATAAACCTTAGGACCTACTAATCTCTATTGACATTGATTAATCGGCTGGTTTTAGGTTACGCGTGGGCAGGCCTGACTTTGTTCATGGCGTTCGAGATGCTGGCAACGTTCTCGTACAATATTGTGTACATGTACACCTCGGAGCTGTTCCCCACGTATACCAGGAACTCCATGCATGCCATCTGCTCGGCTGTAGGGCGCGTGGGCTCGCTCATAGCTCCGCAGACTCCATTGTTGGTCAGTATTGGCTTAGATGATATACTTTACAATTTTCTTTTTTTCCATATAACTTTAAGAGACTTTCACTTTTACGAGGACTTTTTGTAATATACTTTTATTCTAAATTTAGTTTAACTGTATCTACTAAAGATTTAAATCTTGCTTAAATAATCATTACGCCTAGTATCATATTATATCCATATTTTTTTCCCCAGATGTCTCTCTGGTCGGGTCTCCCAACCTTCCTGTTCGGCGTAACGTCAATCCTGGCGGGGTCACTAACGCTACTGATGCCGGAGACAGCCCGTACTGAACTGCCTGACACAGTGGCCGAGGCTGAGCAGATCGGACGCAAGCCGCTGTTGGAACAACAGACGCAGGCCAAGAATAATAACATTAAGAAGGTAGATGTATGCGACGAAAAGAAGAGTATGACGAATGGAGGATGATGATGATGAACTGGTGATTACGACAGTGTAAGTCAGCATAGTGACAAAACTAATTAGAAGTTAAGTGTTCAAAATAAAGAAGAGCAGTTTAATAAGTTAGAGAAGTAAACAGTGCTGTGACGTAGAGGATGTACATATTCAGAAATATAAAAACTTATGTATGTATATATACATTAAACAGTAATAAATATTTAAGAAATACAAAATTAATCACAGATAAGTCTTAATACATAAGTAACAATCCAGGGCGGTACGTTTTAACCACAAATACAGCATACTAAGCTAGACTGACAAAGTTGCGCTAATGTAATAGCAGTAGTAGTGGTGTCAAAACAGGTACCTGTGTACCGGAGGCGATGGAAATAAATGCAATAAAATGTATAACACCTGACCACGGAATAAACAAACCTGTAATCTGTGACCTAGCCAATTGACCTTTTGAGTCATTGACATCAACCAGTAGCCTCATGTAGAACTCAACGTCACCGCGTAGAGGTTCACTAAAAGTTAATGCAATTAGAAAATCTATTTGTGAAAGCTTATAATTAGCAAAATGTTTACATTAATTGGTTCTCCACAACGGTAATTTAGCTGTAAGATTTCCTAAAATAAATAAATAAATAGAACTCTTCGAGACTTCGATATGTCGCATCTTTGTGAAACATTAAGCTGAATATAAATATTTTAAAATCTTTGATATAATTTGTATTTTTACCAATTTCAATATATGATATCTTTCCATCAATAGATATTACTTAAATTATGACGTATCTAGAATATTATTTATCTCATCGTCCTTAAATTTGTTGTACCGTTGTAAATAAGTGTAAATTATAAGTTATCCTCATACTAATCTTAAGTATTAACAGCAATTATTTCTTCCTTCATTTAACGTTTATATTATACGCAATAAAATCTATAATTTCGCTTTATTAAAAGGCGTCCACTTACATTTAATTAGTATTACACGTGAAGGCGGATATGAGGATATGTGCAGGGATAATTGCAAGCAAGATTTAATGTAATTACGAATAAGTTTAATAATAAAGATAATCTTAGGAGTTTATGTAGCAAATATTTACTAATAGGTATACTAGTTACAATATATAGTGTTCAGAACGATAATATTATACCTATATATAACTATAGTAACTACCTATACGTCATATAAAGAATTAATTCGGTACTCGCAATTGTCAGCTGTCGACGTTATTTCTGAAACTAAAGAATTTAATTTCGTTTCCTAGAATATAGACAGAATTTCAAATGCTCATCTTATTCTAATGGCTATCATTTGTATACAATGAGAACGATTTTCCAAGTGTTATCTTGTAAGATGTCAAACACTACCCCCTTCCTCATACTCGTATTTCGAGCGAGCCGTCTAATTGTTCCGCGGTTCGTTTGACGTGAAACCGATCTCTTGTAATATGTTGACGCAGCAAACAGCGCCGGAATCGGGCGAAGTGTTCTTTGGTCGGGGTGAGGCCCGCCGTCGCCCGGAGCCGCCGGAGCCGTTTGCCGTCACATTAGCGGCCCATGTCACCCAACGTAAACATCAGTCGGAAATGGCCGATACATTGACAACGCTACGAGGGGTTCAATAAAAAGCCTTGTTGTTTTAACAGTTTTCTGAATTATTTTCTATCATTCAGACTGGAACCTTTTTATTATTTAGAGTTCTTTCAGACTAGTTAAACATATAACATTGGTCTTCTTATCAGTAAAGTATTTTTCTAACTTCGTAATTGCTGTGGGTATACTGCACTACCTACGTGTACAAAGTTACTTTACTCAATCATATTTAGCTGAACTGCGCATAAGAGGAAATTGTGTAAGTCAATCTCAAATCTCAATCAATTAAAATAGCATCAGCTATTGGATATCCGAGAGAGTCGTGAGATCATCTTGTCACACCCAACGACTGATTACACAAGCACGTCTTAATGAAGTCATCATTGCATTCCAGTCCAATAGTCTTCACGCTTGACATCTCACTGCACATAGTATCAAATTTCCCTTAGTAAGAAAATCAAGTGGCACAGTATTCTATTCGCCCGCCTACGCGAACGTAGTGGCGCATGGCATGGCGGCGGGGCGCGGGCGCACCTGCGCGAACGACGACCTTGCACCTTGCGCGCACCGGCGACGATGAACCGCGTGACATCACACGATGCAGAGGACCCATTCCTTACAGGGCGAAAGAACTATATCACACACGGATTATGTTGCTGCGATATAAAACGAAGCAGCCTCGTCTTCTGCTTTCGTTGACTGCAAATCATTTAGCGATGATTTCGTTTTGTTTGGTATGGTTGTCACCCCTTTTACCGCCCGAACCTTCTGTCCTGGTCTCTGTCGTGATCAGCTTGGGGCACGGGTGACTAGCGCTCCGCACCGGTGACCTTATATGATAAAGTGCTCGTTTGGCACATGTAATGCCATAATCGGTTATTTCAGTCGAGGTCTTTTTGGTAGGTTCTTCTTGTTCATGAGTAAAGCAGCTAGAGCCACAAGGATGGGCCAAAATGGGTAAAATCACATGTGACTTCATTTTACGCGCTGTCCATCGGGACAATACTAGTAAAACTAAAACTTCAAAAATCATATTACGCTTTAGATTAATATTTAAAAATATCAATTTTTTTTTATCAAACCTTATTGATTAAATGAAGTCTATATACATCACGAAAATTTAATTAATAAATAAATCCTTTTTGAAATCAAAGTCCTTTTTTAGGCATGTTTTTTACAAATCTCATGTAGACCAATTCAACGTTAACCGATTAACGAAATAGTGTACAGACAGTAAAAACTGTGAGTATAAGAGAGTTCGATTCGCAACAGCCCATTTGGTGGTCGTCCAATTATTTCCAATGGTCGGCTCACAATGCTGTAATGGCATAATTGGTATAACCTTCAGGTCGTTCCATCGCTCACCATCGATAAGAATGAACAAGTGTTTCGAAACTCTCACACTGACCGGTACTCGCACACACACACACACACACGAACACGTAACGTCGAGCTTTTGTTCGGAGGTTCGGAGCTTTCGTCTCGTAAAGGTTTTGGTTACTTGCGAAACTACGTGAGCTTTCATACAAATCTTTCTTATGTATGTACATGTTTTTTACCACGATCGGATTGGATGTCGAACTTTAATCATTATTAAGCTATTTACTCTCGAGAGATTACTTTTTTAAAAGTTCAAAATCCGATAACCGAAATCTTTAAACTTTATACAGTATACCTACTAATATTGCATTGTACAGTCACGAAAAGAGGTTTTCCTCGGCTTAATATGATCTCTAAATAATGATGATACCTGCTGTAACAATAATGATTTTCCAACAAAGTACAAAATGCAATAAGGGTCTTTAGTCCAGAAGTAAACTGGGTCTGAGTGGCGGCTCCTGCGGGATACATATTAGTACATAGCGAAAGTACACGCGATAATGCCATAAAATGCAGGTATGATTACAGCTAGGCCTTAACTGCGCCATAAGGAAGCTTTAGTGAGCAATTGAGTGCAATAGCAGGTTAGCAGCTCAAGTTTCAGCAGTGTCGTATGTATAGTCTGACTATGAGATTAATTCGGAACACGCTAACCGGCCCCAAGTTGTGAAATTAGTAAGGAATGTTCAACGAAGTAGGTTCATACTTTTTCTGCAAAAACTAGATAAGTACTTCAGAAAAAATGAACACTATTCCAAAATAGAAATGCTTTTTACCTTAAGATTTTAGGTAGCGGTCATTAAGAGGCCCATATTCAGCCTGATCTAGAAACTTTTAGAGCTGATTTATTATGAAGATGCTTTTTATACTTGCATGTGTTTTTTCTTTCATGTTGCTATATCAATATGCACCTATTTACAGACACGGTACAATATCCTACTACAAATTATTCTTCAGTACGTCAAAATTTGCTTAATAGCTCGTCACACGAATCATTTGCAACAATGTCAGTGACAACAATAAATCCGCCGACAAAGCGCAATCCGACCATTGTGTGGTGACATCATCTGTAGTCACATCTCGTCACGTTAGATTTCCACCGATGTGCGCTTGCACAACTAACGTTTAAAGCCTCATTAGAGCGCATAATCGAGCCACAGTGTGACTGATCCGCTGGCCCCACAAGGTTACCACTTATTACCAAATACTTACCAGAGAATTACCCCGAACAATCGAATATTAGGCGTAGTTCCATCATCATCCATCATGATGCAATCTTTATCATCTCGTTCAGTTTAACGGTCAATAGTACAGGCAAATGGTCAGCGTTGGACGGCTCTGGTCTGCCCCGTAATCCTGCGGTGTTATCGTGTAATAAAACTAGGGTAGAGGTAGCACTAGTAGTTACATGTTCCATCCGCAGTGATACGGGTACCAAGTACGTGGTTCTTGCACATTACTTACCCGAGGACCGTTTCCTACATTGTGCTACAATAGCGAGACTTATCATATAGCGAGATAGACCGTGGAAACTTGTGTATAATTTAGAGTTGACTGCGATATGGTTGCCAAAATACTAAGTGTCGCAGGTACTAAGTGTCGCACGGTTGCCGAAATAATATTAATTTGGGATATGAACAGTTAAATAAATTCGGAAATAATAACTAACCTAAAAGTTCGTATATTTAAATATCCTAATAGGTATGTTAACGAGTACAGCAAGCTCACACATAGCATAGATGTGGCCTCAACAGAGCTAATGTTCCTGTCGGAACATTTGTGATCGTTACAATTTGTTCCACGTTCACAACAACTGGCGATATACCGCCGCACTGTGATATCCTTTTAATTGTAACGAACCTCCGAACATTCTACATTTGTAATGCTTCAAACTTTTTATACGAGCCGTATTCATTTTCTCAAAACAGAATTGTGAAATTGAACTTAAATTTATTCTGTGTGCACAGCTCTACTGTAATATTTTTGTAATATTGCTAGTTTGAGGTACATTTTTCCCATTTGTGTGTAGCTATGGACAACCCATCTACCCGCATATTTACCATCGTGCCGCATATTTGCAGCTGAAATTATCATGACGCGCTAGTAACTATAGCTATAATGTACCCATAATATATATGTATTATAGGTATAAGGTAAATAGAGAAAAGCAATTAGATATAAAATAAAATTTGTAGGAAATATTTATCAATATTGCTATAAAAGCTTACGATTCTGTGTGTGATAGCTTAGAAAGTTACTAATGCTATAGTAGTAGAAAGTTACTAATAATATTTACTGCCAATAATCATTATGATCTATTAATATTTTAAAATTTAATTTGCTTCATTCAACCCATAGTTTTTACCGAGGGAATTAAATTAAATAATAGGTATTAAAAGCTCGGCCACGTCGAGTGCAGAGCCACAATTACTCACCTCTTTCACATTTCGCACAAGTCATTAGACGCGTTGGATTCGTCTCGTTTTAAATATTTTTAAATTAATATAATATAAAATACATTCTGGCAGAGAGTCAATTTACACTAACTCCTATCTGATTGGGTCGTGCATAACATTTGATCCTCACACCCTTGCTACCAAAGGCAACAAATATTTCACGGTATACGTTGTCAAGACAATCGCATAATCATATATAGACAGACAGACAGGTCTGTCCGTCTGTTGGTCAACGTTCGGTGTGGTCGGAGACTAACAACGCCGGCCACAAACTCTGCGTTTAGTGAATACTAGTCTCGGTTTACGTCCGTGTGCGTAAATAAAATATAACGCCATATGTCAGATTATATCACGGATTAAATATTGTTTATTGATACTTGGAATGATTTGCATTACATTCTACATGTAGAGACGTAGATATGTGACTAGTGTGACTGCTATGTTAACGAGGTGCGCTTCTTTAACTGCTAAGGCTCTCTTGTCAATATCTGGTAATATCTATCTTAATTTTAGTTAGATGTGTTACAACACAACTCTTTTCGTCAATCCTAACCTTACAATGAATAAAATCTATCATCATTCCCCGGGCTCGGACAGCTCTGAGCTTTCTTCATTGTATAGTAATATACAAGGGCTATAAAGATTCCTAGAATTTGACCTTTCATTTTTACTTAGGTCATTTTATGCGTCGCGGGCCGCAACCATACTTGTGACCACAGGATAGAGTGTTAATTAGGCGACAGCCAATCACAGTACATAACATTACTGCTGGCCAAATTTCTCTCACAAGCTCCCTCCCTGGGTCACGGGACCTCCGCCTTCCGCGTCCAGTGTATCCGAGTTATTACTAATATCATAAAATAAACAGAATTATCGCGGCAAAATTATCTTTCATTTAGTTCTTATGTGTGAGATAATTGCAGCAGTTAAAAGAGCTTGCCCAAAGCGGTAGCAGCTAATTGCGATTGTCGCACAATCGTCTCTGGCTGTTCGCTCGCTTATGAGATTACACCGGTCACACAGCCGGGGATTTACACAAGCATTAAGATATGTTGGTCTCTTGACCATTTAAGTTTACTAGTCTTAGATCTTTATAGATGTCTATAATACAAGAAATCACCGCTTCTTCCTTCGCGTCTTCAACTATTTGAAATTGTACTATGGCAATTAATAATCAAAAAAAGACTCGTAAACTTAACATAAGAAAGTATTCGTATGAAACTTTAGTTTGCGATGGACTGGAAAGCTATAATGTCAATATACTTTCTTGTTAAAGCTAAAGTTGCCACGTTATTGGGAATCCATCTAAATATACGGAATCTCAAGGAGTCTCTTATCGAAAATAGTTGCGCCAAATGACACAATAGACAACACTTCTTCCGCTTGTTGCCAACTCTTCCCATATCATTTGCATCCCCTATAATCTTGTCAAATGTTGCGAGTGCTCGGCGTATAAATTACGTCTCAGCATCCGTAATGGTGGACGATCACGGTGAAGTGGTCAAGATGACAGGCATGGTCGCCATGCCAGCCGGGGCTTGTTTAGTGCCATCGCATTGATGTCACTTTGCTCAGTATGGTAATATAGAGCCGTCAGGTAAACGTTGCGTCATTTGTAAATTGGTTTGCTCAATGCAATGGGAAACTAATGTTAAGATTGGAACCGCTTGGTAAAGGGGTGTTTACACAAACAGGGATCTTAACAAAGTTAAAGAGGTGTTTTGGAATTTTAGCCTTTAATGCCTTCAATGGATCCTTTGCATGCATTGAGTAGCATAAAATATTCTGTTTTCTTATTAAGAATATATTGAATTCGCAACGGAGAGTTGATATCAAAGAATTTTAACACTTCATCAACGGGATTTCTTCAATTTCTACTTTGCCTAAAGGACCTGCTTGAGTAGACACAGTTCTGCACTGCACTTTCATAAATTTGTATAAACCGTTGTTGAACGAGCTTCAAACGTGTATAAGCAATGGCGGCAACGTTCCTGAACCATTAATTGTAATTACCGACAAGTCCTGTTACGATACAGTTACACGACTGTTAGTACACATAATGATGAGGAGTTGTACACTTCACACTTTGTTCCAGAGGTAGTTGTGTTAATTTTATCATGAATATTATTTGATTAGGCATAGCTTTGTTTGATAAAATTGTGCAATACCACCGGATCGGTTTTGCAACTGTAGAGCAAATCGTAAATCAGCAGATCATATAATAGCTTTACTGCAGCACTAACTAGACCTGATTTAAAGCTCTCTCAGACAGAACATTGTTTATTGACTGCTAGAGAAAGTAGGTTGGAGTCAGTCTGAGCCGCAGCCCGTAACAGAGCAAATGGACCGGATTCCTCGCTACACGTATCCCTGCACCTAGCACTAATAAATAGTTACCGTTTACTCGCAACGACACAAATACTGCGGGCCGTCGAACTTGCACCCGGTCAACGCACCAAGATTTATCTCTTCATCCGCTGCACCAGCCCTGCTGCCTGCTGCCTGCAGCCCTCATTTAAATGAAGCCGCAACGTTTTTGCGGGGCGTTTTTCACTTACACTAAACACACAGACACAGGTGCGCTGTTAGCACAAACACACAGACACAAGTAGCAATCCACACGCGGACACTCGCGGTCGGCAAATTTCGGCGGTTGTCGTTTGAACGGGCCAATGAGGCGTGCGGTGCGCGCGCACGTCGATCAGCGGCGGGCGGCGAGCGCACACTGCCGCCCGCGCACCCCACAACCTGCTCACAGCTTTTTGCTTTAAAAAGCTCCAGTACGTAGATAAAAGTAAAATGATTGCGCTCCCACGAGGCGCGCAATTGCAGCGGGGTCCCGGGCGCGCCGAGTGCAGCAACAACCCGCTGCAGCGCTGCCAGCAACAAGTAACACCTCATTTGATTATTGCTCAGGATTCGTTACAAATGGCGACGCATTCGCGTGATTTACGAGCGTGTTCTGTCGTTCCAACAAACAACCACTCTGATTCATTGAAATGATGTGGGTGCACGCGGATTTTTATTGATTTTAATCACATTAATATTAGTATTTGCAATTACTTCCTACGATTTACGGCTTCCTGTCTATTAAGCGTAGGACTTCCATCATGGAGCTCTCTTATGATGGACAGTAATTGCTAATATGCATTTATATGAATTCATTTACCATTCCTAACCGCCTCTGCATGCACGGGAACATATTAATATTCGTAATTTACTTTCAGTGTATAAAGGAAATAAAAATTGGATCTTATTGAATGGTCAGGTGAAATGAATCTTTACCAGATATGCTGGTTTAAGTATGACTGTGAAGCTGCAGAACTTGTATTATGGCGTAACGAGCTTGTGTAAAGATTCAGATACTAAAAAAATCGCAGATAAAGCTTCCACCATTAATTGGTAAAGACGTTTGTTATTTTATATTATAAAGGATAATTATCCATAATTCAGAATAGTGTGACAAAAATCTCAGAACCAGTTGCTGGTCTGACGCAGTAGGTATAAACTTTAACGACAGACGTCACGTTGTGTTTTTACAACGTTGGAACGAATAATAAGTTGAAAGTGAGTGCGAGGTCGGATGAACGCGCACTGTGAGGATCTACTGATTATTTTCTGGTATTATTTTTCTGTCATAATCCGTATAATTAAATAACGGGACTATTTTTATATTAGTTCCGGATTCGAGGGTTGCTGCTTCAATTGCCGCGTTGGATCTGTAACGAAACCAACGGGGACCAAGAATATCATGAGGCTGCATGTACCAAAGACTTTTACTTATTTTTTTAACTTACTTTTAAACTCGACTCTTCCTATGATGATATGTGAAAGTAGGTATACCAGAAAGGTGGTTAATATCCAAAACTGTACAAAAATCACCTACCCAGAACCATAGAAGATATGTTCACAAGTATATTGTAAAGACAAAAAGGTGTTCACACAAAAAACGTACTTGTGCGTATGTGTGTAATCATGTGTTTTGAGCCAACTGTAGTCTTCTGTTTTCTAAAAAATTGTTTGTTTCGACATCAACAAGGACATCTAAGCATTAAATCCTTGGGAACTTAACAGGTGCATTCAAATCTTGTCCGCGCCTGCGTCCTAGGAATGTCTCCTATTAATCAACACAGTCACACACCTCCGATGCACCTCCAGATAACAAGTCGCTCCCTCACCGGCCTGGCGTCCAACAGCTCCCATTGCCCACAGCCTCATGTTAATGGCCTTGTTGACCAGATTTACTGATAACTGCGCCATGTTGGTACGAGCTTAGTACGTACTTATGTCAATTGGTATTCAACGAGCGTGGGCTATTGGCCAGATGCTTGGCTATTGTTGTAGGTACGTAGCAGGTTGAGAACATTCCCTTTGAATATATGTGAGAATATTAAAGAAGATCGGACTTATACCTACTTATACTATCTAATTTTGATAACTATATAGTGTGTCTATATAGACTGAGTGTAACTATATAGATTGTATCTGACTTTCTCTTACAGAATAAAGTAACTTCATGAATATTATAAATTAAATTAAATTATGGTACTAGAGTCGATTGTGTAGGCGTTATAATTAATCAATGATCCACAAAACTTAAACTCAGACGTACAAGTACATATAAGGTTACACTACCAAAAAGCTCGTTGGCACGGCTGCAGCTGACCGCGGCCACGACGCGCGACGCGACGCCCGCTTAGTATTCAACCAGTGAGCCTAGTGGCTAGGAATTGAAGTATTGTTGCAACTATGTAGCAACTCTCTACAATGGGACTTGTGACACACTATACATGGACATACCTATTGTATTATAGTATAATAACGTGACCATACTGCTGGAATTTGACCCACCCAGATTGTTTTCCGTGTGCTCTACGCTACCGATAAAGCCGTAAGGAGCTTTAATTTGGAAGGAACGAACAGACTAAGTTACGATTTTGTGGGAGCGTCATATTAAACACTCAATTCGCACTGCAATCATGTTCATCCTGCAGGTTGAACTCTATGTTTATAATTATGAGAACTCTAGACAACTAGGACTACACTAGAACTCTAGACAAATGTGAGAACACACAGTAGAACACACACACAGTAGAACACACAGTATAATACATGTTCTAGTTGCCAAATACAGTCCATCGTCACACCGTGTTATGAATATGTGTGCTAAAACCAAGTGAATAAAAAAATAAAATTCTGAATTAAACATAATAGGTATAACATGATATTCACAGTTTATGGTGTGTGTGACTTACTACATCCCTAAATAGTTTTACCGAAAATAATCCAAACCCCAATGTGCGAATGGTTGAACAAAGTTACAGGACAGATTGTACGGATCGTGAGTTTTCTTAAATTGTTACTTAGCTTTCCTCATCAGACTGTAAATGTTATGTAGAACATGGAGTCCTAAAGATAATGCCTAAGCTTGGCTCAGTCTAACTACTTAGAAAATATTTGAAAGTTAAATAAGTAAAATCGAGCCAGATCATCTCTGATACACCCCTTATCAATCGTCCACGTAGGTTACCTGCCCAGCATGTTAGATGACACCTGATACCCTGTGTATTACGTTGTCTTGCTAACGCGCCGTGACAGCGGCCCGCCGTCCGACGTCGCCTGCCCACTGTCAAGCTGAATCAGAAATATCACTTCAACTGCCACCGACATCGGATAAACCGTTCTTAAACCCAAGCTATTTTTTGTAATTAACCGCACCATCACCAGATCATGATAAATAGAATCTAGTAATTTTACCGTTGAGAGCTACACACCACACCTTCTAAAGGGGTTCCCCAATTATTAATCCCAACACATTGCTAATATCCCTTAAGATGGTGACTTTTTAACTAAGAGCTCGCTGGATTTGGCTCTGGACGTAAACCTTCTGCCCCTTACTTTTTGGGTGTCTCATTCGCCCAGCCGGCTTGGGTTACACGAGCACGCACAAAAAATGACACATGTACATATGTTCACGACGGTACCGAACGGGACTCAGCGATGTGACAAGGTACCAGATAGCTGTGGGATTTCGGCCTACGTTTCTTGTATTCGGTTATTCGGTACAAGAGTTTCGGTTTGTATTTGCGGTTACATGGTATCATATGCATAATGGATGAGTTAAAATATAGATAGTTATTCGTCTTTGATTTAGAGCGATTAATAGCTCAACGAATAAAGTGTTCACTGAAAACTGAGATGCTCTTAATTGATTTAGCAAATCTGTTAGCTAAAATGTAAATATGACTCTATTTTCAATGTATATTTCACTAACAAACTGTATCTAGTTGTAACAAATCCGTTTCGTTTATTGTTTTGCTCTGTTGACATTCTAATATTTAATTACATACAGTGATTATTTTTTATTAATTACTAAATTACCTATTATATTAATTAATATTTTTTATTAATTGTAAATCAGTTTAGGACTTGGAAAGATATCTACCTAAATGGTGACGTAAAATTATATAAACAAAACCTTGCAGTCTGACCGCGCGAATGGAAGTAAGTATATGAAAGACTGGTAGACGTTATGATAATAGAAACCAGCGGCGTGCACAGAGTTTTTAGACAGGGTAGGCAGAAAATTATAAGAGCTTACTTACTTATAAATACCTACTGCTTGTTGGTTTTAGTTCGTCGTCTTGTCGATTAAATAATTATGTATGTGATTTGCCACCTCAAATATCTTATAATAAATATTTATCTGAGTTATGTAAGGTAGGCAGTGTCTTTTTGTCTTTATGAACCGCACGCCACTGATAGAAACCTATACGAGACGCGATATATTACAAGATTTATTAAATAATTTGTGTTCGTGTGCCCATCAGTCAGTGTAAACATACACAAATAGCAGTTCTCGGCTTATGATTCATATGTATGTCGAATGTTGTATCACATGGTAATAATTTGCATAGAGGACCATCATCAGTATAAAACTATTAGATCTATGTAATCTTGGATGTCGGATGTTGACCATGTTGTACCACATTATATAAACATATTCTATCTGTGTCTTGTAAATCACTTCTTAACTGGTGCTAATACATCTGGTTTATCTTTACATCTTGTAAGACATTTAGGGCAGGCGCCGGCGCAACTTATCTGTGCTGTCGCCCGGATTCATAACACCTGCTAAATGAAATTACAAACAATAAACAAAATATTTATGATTTTACTCCCTATCACCTTTTAGGTCGTGTAAGTTGTGTGGCCAGTCACTATCTTCTACAGAACATCACAGTAAAGTTGAAAGGCATGCGCCGTATTTCCCATGTTCCATCACGATTTATAAAAAAAAAAGATATAAATTCTGAAGATATAGAAAATGTTCTTCCATACCGTACAGTTAAAACCTGCTTCCTACATATATATGTACTTATAGTGAACGAATATACGCAGAAAGAACTTAGTATCTACATTATTCTCTATCTAATACAATATTTTTTACATTACATTGATAAATTATAATTATTTATTTATCTATATTTATTTACTCAAATATTTGAATAGCATCTTATATTTATTATTAGATAAAATTCTAAATAATAACCTATAGGCACCTACCTACTTTTAGTAATGCTTTCTCGTTAACACAGATTTACAATCCTATTAATATTCATCGGATAATTTTAAAATTCCAAACACACATAAAGTTGGCAATATTTCCACGAGTATACACGTGGCCTACGAACAAACACCTTGTAAAGCGACCATAGGGCCTAGTACACTAGTACAGGAATGTTTGACAAATTCTTTCCTGTGTCGCAGCATAGAACAACATGATACGTCAGCGCTGAGTAATGGCGAGATGCGGCGATAGGGCTGACAAATCACTCGATTTCCGGACGACTCCGAATATTTGGGAGGCTCCGTGTATGTAGCTACGTACCTTACATGTGAAGGAATCTTTAACATTCTGTATGACCAGTGGAACAACCGTTATCAGGCTATAAGTCAAACCATGTGGCTTCGCCGTTTAAGCTCGTTAATATATTGAAAGCCCGACGGATTACTACAAGCTGAATAGTATTTTTAAATTATACGTGTTTTACTGTATATATATATTATTGCTTATAGCACGTAATATGGCGTAGATTATAGAAATTGTTATAAATATATGTATACTTATGGAAATTGAATTAAAATGTATCACTACATATTATAAAACAAAGTCCCCTGCCGCGTCTATCTGTCTGTTCGCGATAAACTCAAAAACTGCTGAACGGATTTTCATGCGGTTTTCACCAATAGACAGAGTGATTCATGAGGAAGGTTTAGGTGTATAATTCAATATGGTTTTGTATAAATTGGCTGAAATATGACGCTGATTGTTGAAGACGTAGGAAAAAATTATGTCGATTGGGAGCTTTACTGGCGTGCGCCACAAATGCTCGACGCAAAAGGCTGATACGACACTACGACAGAAAAAAAATACGCGTATATGCTTTGCTACCCGTGCGGAGCCGGGACGGGTCGCTAGTATTATGTAAATTCAGGATTCATTTGGAAATTACCCGCATGGACACAATAGTTAAAACAATTAACCTAAAAGTACTAATCATTTTTCTTTCAAGATCTATCTCAGCCGGTGGTAAAAAGAGGCTGTCATTGTATGATCGAGCAAGCATCGTAAAGCAAAAGGTTGTTAATACATCAAGCTAAGTATGGCAGGGCAGCTCGCCGCTGATAGTATCTGCTGGTCGTAAGATATGGCGCGACCTTCGCATTAATTCACCAAGGTTTGAATTATGGCTCAATTTATATCAGTACTCGACTCGGCCAAACCGGACCTAGGGCCATGTCCCATATGACCATGCTCACTGAACTCTCACACGCACCTCACAGATCTATTAGTAGTCTTCGGTATTAGCTATCATGACATAAGCGGTATATTACATTTGACTCTAAAATAACGATTCGGTATAGCTGCTCTTAGCTCATACATTAGACATGCCACGCTTTAAGGATTGTGATACACAACCCAGCTGGTGACCGCACAGGACTAATTAATTAAACATTTTATAATATTCTTAATTTCTCTCTCTCTAGTCTCTGTGTGCCGGACCGTTACATGTGAAGGCGGCGGCGCCCGCTACTTCTGGCAGTGCCAACAGCCAGGACCAACTTACTGGCTAAGGCACCTCACATCCGAGCTATCGGTGTAACTAATCAGCTACACGAGAGGATGGACATATTTACGTGCCAACTGAGTGAACTTGCAAAGGTCCTTTTATATATAATTTGTTATACGTAGGTTATGTAGTTTTTGTTTTGCATTATTTATTTTTATAAATAAATAAATAAAAAATATTTTACAGTTAAGTATACACCACTCCACAGTTCAGTTTGTTTGTATCCTCATAATACACTATAGATATATGTACATATATATCTACTAGATAAGACTCGATGCTCTACAGTGAAACCAATTGAAATCTTTCAACGCATTGATGATTCGCTAGCATACGCACATTACACAAGTCAGTGTCAAAAGTTCTTGTAATTTTTCCTAAAACGTCTATGACCGAACTGGGCAAGTAGAGCCACGTTCAAAAGCTAGTAGCTAATAACTCAATGTAGGAATTCATAAAATTTAAAATGTATCCGTAGCCCGCACCGTGTAGTTGTAGTGATTGCTTCATCAATGGTTCGTAGGTGTTATTACACTTAATAGTATCGCAAATGTAAACGAATAATCGTTAATGGACCGATTACCGACGGAGCCGAACTTGGAACGTTCCCGAACAGAACAGAAGCCGACCCACCTTCTGATCGATGAAGCTATAAAATAACTGATACCACAATGAGCGTAGCCAATGTGAGTTTATAAGCTTATTACCAACATATTGATACACTTCTTGAATAAAACATGAAATGATAGAAATTGCAGTTATCTAGGCTTTATCGATATCAGCGATTTCTTCCAGGCAACTATGACTAAGTTTCAGTCCGACACAGGCAAAGTATCAAGCCTCCGCTTACGATCCTTAGATATTACCTACTGCTTTGATTATGTATCCATTTGCAACATCCGTTCACTAGCTTCTGTTTAAATCTTCTAACTTGCACAGAATTAGAACGGTAAAGTCTACCTTGCTGGCTTAGTGCGAATCGAGAACTTTGAGACTCTTTACACTTGGGTGTGCCCCCTTCTCAAAACCTATTTGAATGATTTCATTCAGTATTAGCACATTGACTCCTGGAAAACCTTCAATCCAGCATACGATTGCAATCAACTTACCGGAGTAACAGAGCCGGAGTAAAGTAATTTGACAGCATGACATTCTGCTATATTACATAAATAATGCTAACAGCGTGCGGTGGAAAAGTTAACTACATGATCTTAAAAGAAACAGTTTTATCAATAGACCACAATTACCTGTCCAGAGCTCATAACCACTTACTAGTAGTAGCTATATAATCAATGTAATCATAACTAACATCATGCTTATTACATTTATGTATGGATAATTTAATATCTAATTAAAACTGATAGAGATAATAATTTCAAACTGACCCACTCCCACTTAATATTCCAGTGCTAACCTGACAATGCGACCTGCAATACTTTACGCTGTCTATCATTATAATATCAAATATTCAACACCAATTACCACCTCTTGTTGCGAGGCAATAAGAACCTTATTGCCTCGCAACAAGAGATTATCGATAGTAGAATAGCTAAGCTAATTCATTCGTGTATTTGGCACGTGCAGCGGCTATGGAAGCGGCCATTTGCTAGCATTCGCAGCCTGCAGCTAAACGTTTACTGACAATAACATAGTATGTACTATTTATCATTTACAAGCTGCATTTACATTTATTATTGTTATTATATGTATTAATGCTAATGTTAGGTTCGCACTCGTACCTATTTATCCGTGTAAAGCCTTTGCCGCGACAAACACTACAAGAACATGTCGAACACAACCCATCGTAGTTACAGAATGGCTGGCGTGGCTATACACACCAACATATTTAAGAAATCTATGGATGTAGTGATAGGAATGATACTAGCTCGTCATGTACCTACAGCCGGTAATGTTTGCGTTAATGAACACAAACAAACTCTCCCTTGAACCTATCTCCACCAGTGGCTCTGTAGACAGTACGACTATTCGGCCCAACTTATTGTTTAGAGTGCAGGGAAGCCCCAAGTTCGGCTTTCGGTTTTTAATACGAGCTTCTGAGTTGTAGTAATGAATTGTTTTTGTTAATATCAGTAGAGGAAAGAAGTTTAAGTGAGCGGTATCCATTAGATGACAGAACAAACTGTAGCGATATTGTAGTATTATCATCTGGTATTCCAAAACAGCTGATAATTCCAAAGAGATTTGCCCTTTCATCATTGAATTAGTCTCAATCAGGAATTTTAGATCACTGTTTTGTGTGCACTGTGATCAAGAAACGCTGCGTCGTCGGCGCGGTGCACCTTATGTATACTCCGCATGATTTATTTCATGTGTTGTCGATCGTCGATGTTACCACTACAGTGAGCATAGGATAGTATGCAGTCTAATCATTAATAAATCTTCAGACAAATAATAATTGACTTAGACCAAACAAACCAGCTGTTGTTACAGTATCCAATGAGGCAATCAAAATACCCTACATACGTATATAAACCATTCTAAATTGGGAGTCCATTCTGAATAATATAATCAAATTAGCTTCTAATTGTGCAACGTATGCTAACCGCTCGCTAACCGTTTGGTGCCTCCCGACTGTACTCACAATGAGATCAACAAGGCGTGTCTTACAGACAACTGACCAGCTCGTATCAGACATTATATTCGTTTATTTATTATTGTCAAACACGTGAGGTTGAATACACTTTGCTATAGTTGTACTTCTATCCTTTTTGTAAAACAGGAAAGTTCGTTACATAACTTGTATATAGATTGACTAGAAAGTTAGCCGCAAGACTTTCACTGGTCCATCGTGCAATAAATATAGGACAGGTTGGACGATAGGTTGATGATGCAAGTGTCGGTGAGACAGCCGTGATTGCGCGACGGTTGCCTACCATCATTAGAACACGACTGGGAGCGTTTCCTGAGGGTACGAGCTTCAGTAGCAGACAGACAGGAAACGCGTTAAGATCGCAATCCATCGCATGCAATCGCAGCGCACCTGCCTCTATTAGCGGCAAATGGGCGTGATTGAATGATTTCATTGCGATTTGAGGATTATTCAGATATTGGAATATTCAATCGCGTGATTTTGCAATTTGCCGCCATGTCGCATGATAGTAAAACGTAGACCTGCTCCGATCTCTTAAGAGCTTAGATTAATTACGACTAGCAGAAGATTACATTAATCTACTGATTTATTTATTTACTGCTACGGTTGAGTTAACAACTCGCAAGCTGGCAATCTTATACGATTTCGAATATCTTCCAAACATTAATAATATAGATAATTCTTATGTCAACGGCCTAATCAGTGAAGAGGCTTGCAAAATTGGTAGATGTAAAAATTCTCGCTGTAAAGGATCCACAGGCGCGCGGCGGCACCTGGCCCGCCCATCGGCTCCAGAACTAATTAATATTAGCGGATGTTTGGACAGTAAACATCGGATAATTGCACGTTGTGATGGGTGTTCCTTGTACACCAAATTAATTGTTTATTGAGTTCACTTTTAATATGCTCGCACCCAGCAATTATTTAGCCTTCCCCACGGATCATACTTTATCGATTTATGTTATGATCGGTATCGACTGGGAATGGAACTTAGTACCTACTAAAATAGATAGAACTTATTTAAAATTTATTACAACTTGTATACATTGGAAGTGCAAACTATATTCAGCACCAATGGTGCTGACTCAAACGTGTCTCAGGGGACTGACTTGCTGACTTCGATACTATTTATTTATTATTATTATATGATATATTATTATTTATATAACAAGTTACCAAAAACTATCACCGATCTCACTGGTAACAAGTTTAAATCCTATATTAAATTCGTTCTCATAAGGAAAGCCTATTATAAGGTCAGTGACTACGTTGATGATAAGGGCGTATGGCGTTTATTATCTTCTGCACATGTACTTACATAGCTGCCCTGGTGACCAGTCAAGGGCGGATCCAGCTTTCAAGTCAGGGGGGGGTCACATGTTTGAAGTCTAGTCGGGACAGGCTCCTATTCGATTACAATAATAAATACTGTACGATCAATGCGATTAGAAAAATTATCAGTGGTCGACCTAGAACCAGCCCAGGGGGGGGTCACGACCCAATGACCTGGATCCGCCCTTGTGACCAGTTGTTTCCAATCCCCACAATCTAGTTGTCGGTGTTTTCTGCATGACTAGACATTTATTTCTTTCTTTTTGTTGTATTATTTTTCTTTTACATTACATTGTTGCTTATACACTTTTGTTAAACAAACAGATAAATATCTTGATACTCGAATATTTTATTATGAAATGTTAATTTATTATATTTTATTATCAGATATAGTACCTATACTCGGTTTGTTTAGGTACTTAACTAAAGGTAAACAATCTTGATGTGACTTTTTACACAAACACATATTAAACAAATAAACTACTGCTTAACTAGTGGTTCAATTGATTTGGTAATCGTTATTGTTGTTTTACATTGGTTTTTAGTCGCGTTTTATTTTTAAAGTGAGTTTTTAAACAAAAAATATTAAAAAGATATGTCCTTGTGTGTCATGTAATGTAATAACACTTTGGAACCGTGCACCTAGATTCATAACGTTTTAAAAGTGCCTGCAAAGGTCCATTTGAAATAAAAACCTTTGACTTTGATTTGTTTTATTTAATTATATTTATTTATTATGTACAAACCTGGAAATCTAATTAATATAAATGTAAAATAGAAAATTGAGCAAAACGAAAAACTTAAGTAGATAATGATTGTACATTAAACTAAACCAAGAACTAACTACAACTATGAAATAAACAAATAAATAACAGATATTTGCGAGAACTTTTCATAACTTTTCCTCCACAGACGAACGTAGTGCTTGCCAGCATTCGAGACATGAAATCAATCATTGGTAATACATATCTGTACTAATCTCGGAGCGCTGTCACATCTGTTGGGCAATCTGTCCTTCAGTGAATAGTCATGAGATCATCACTCACAATTCAATAAAAAGCGCAATGCTTCCGTGTAACAATCATGCGCATCACGACGCCAACTCATTTAACACTCAAACGACCGTGACTCACACTCACACAAAAACTCTGTCTCAGTATAACTACACCTTTCGTCATTTGGACAAATCGTAATCTAATGTATATAATATTGAATAAAATACATGAGACGTTTAAAACATCATAAAATATTATTGGTACGAACATACTGTGATATGTACCTATGAATACGATTTGAACACATGTAGGAAAAATTTGAACACATATAGGTAGGTACAGCATTTAGTTACAAAAAATATATAATATTATGGAGCACACAATCAATTTTCCAAGTCAAAATAATAGACGTGGAATATAAGTTGGGGCACACAAGTTCAAGTTATCAACAGAATAGTTAAAATTTGTGTATATGGTCATAGTTTAGTGACCCGCTCATAGTACACCAGTAGTGTGGATTGGTCGCCGGTGCGCGGCGGTCGCGGGGCGTGCCGCGTCCTCCAATCACCGTGCCGTCTGAGCCCGCCTTTGTTGCCCTAATTACGACCAAGACCATTGTCCGCTGATTCTGTACGCCAATATAGGCGTTACACAGCGCACTTGTTACAATTAGTTCAATAAAATTGCGTGTACAGACAGCAATGTTTGACTATTGGGAGGCACTTTAAGATTCCACACACACGCAGAAATGAAAAATATATAATTAAAACAAAAAATATTGACTAAGTTTATCTAACGGGATCCATGGATATTTTAATTTTGTTCTATTGGGGGAGGGTGCTTTAATTTAGTTATATTCATGTCTGCAAGATGCAAAGCATATAAGAGTATATTTTCGCTCAATTTGAATAGCGCAAGTGTCTAGCTAGATCTATACACCGATCTACACGCACTATATAATATAGTCCTTGTTAGAAGAACGAATTCACCTCACATTAAAAACTATAACCACTGTTGCTCTAACGGCTCTAATATATCATAAATAATTATGAGATCCAGTGCACTCGCACTGGAGCTCGATAAATATGAGCAAGTCAGAGGCGGTCACGCGACCGACAGCCGACACCCGACCGACGACGAAACGATATTAATGATTATGAGTACACGTCAATGCACTAGCGCCTTTATTTTTATACTCCACGTACTTAGTGAATTAAAGCATAATAAATGTGGTGAATTAAATAAGAGCAGTGTGTAATGGGTGCGCACACGCAAGCTGTAATCGTGGCGATTTGTTCGTGTAGCCACAAAACGTACCACCGCGACGTAGAGTAGTCTCACTCTTAGCAACGCACGATAACGACTACGAACGCTACAAAACGCAAATCAACATAAATACCAAGGCCGTGTGTGGAAAAAAAATATTATGCATTACATTACGGTGGCTATTGAGCAACCGTAAGTAATAACCGTAGAGCCAGTCTTTTGCACGTGTAATCAAATTTTTAGGTATACATATTGACTATCAATTATCGTGGAAAACACATTTAGATGAGATCTGTAAAAAATTGAACAAATCAGCCTTTGCTCTATATAAACTAACCAAAATAGTTAATCGAGAATCTGTCCTATGTGCCTACCATGGAAATGTCGTATCCGTTCTGAGATATGGCATAATATTCTGGGGAAATTCAGTGTCGAAAGAAACTATCTTTAAAGCCCAGAAAAGATGCACATGCGATCAGAGCCATATGCGGCCTGGACACAACAACAAGCTGCCAACCTTTCTTTAAACATTTAAAATTGCTAACATTGCCTTCCTTGTATATTTATGAAGTGAGTATCTTTGTTAGGACGAACACTTACCTATACAACACTGCATATAAAAGTCATTACCGAAAACTACGTGATAAGAATAAACTGGAGCTTGAGATTACGTACGGCGCCGGCACAGCACTGCTGAGTAAGAGTTTTCTTTGCATGACACAAAAAATCTTTAATAAATTACCAGATGACATTAAAAAATTAAATATAACGCAATTTAAAAACTGTATGAATAAGTTTTTGGTTGACAAATGTTATTATACAATTAATGATTTCCTAATAGATAATATTGACATGAATTAAACCATGTTATATTTTGACATTGTATTAAACATTTGCACGCCTTGTTGTGGCAAAATATAGAGATACCTACTAACCTCATTCTGTAACATTTTGGACTTACCTATATTGCAAATAAAAATTATTTGATTTGATTTGATTTGATGACCTCCATTAATTGTGGAATTTATGGTGGTAATATAGATACGATACGATGATGGAGTGGACCTTCTGATCGGTGCCTGCCATGCGCACGCGTCGCGCCCGCTCGCCAATAGATGGCGGCACTTGCAACATCAGTGTGCATTAGGTGATGTAGATTACAGTAAGTATTTTAATCTTCAGCATTAAGAGTAAAGGCGACTAAGTATTTGCTCATTACACGCCATTTCGCTTATCGTAGCCGATAATGCTTGTTAAATACGTATTCATACTTGGCCTTTGGCTACATCTTATAATATGATAATATATTATCTTTTGCATAAATACTTTGATATAATGCATCAATAGAGATAATCCGAAATTAAACTGTATTTTCTTAAAACAAAGTTAGCAGTAGGTTTAATAAAAGTGACGCTTTACACGAGCGTCTTAGATAAAGGTGCTATTTTTAACCGACTTCAAAAAAGGTGGATGTTATCAATTCGTCGGAATCTTTTTTACATTTTACTTTTTTGCACCGACTTTAATATTCTTTAAAGTCGGTGCATATTAATAATATTGTAAGATAAAACATTTAACTCTGGGATTTCGCTGATGTATTATTTAATACTCATGTATGAAACTGACTCACTGTTAACAACACTCACTAACCTGTAGTCTATATAGTAGACTACAGTCAGCGGAATTCCTATTTTTTTAATTAGGTATTCTTTTTAATCGACTTCAAAAAAAGGAGGAGGTTCTATGCTCAGTTGTATGTTTTTTTTTATGTATGTCCAACATCGATATTTCCGTCAATTATAGACCGATTTTGAAAATATTTTTTTGTTTGAAAGGGTTTTCTCCCAAGTTGGTCCATTGTCACCAAGTCAGTATCTGATAATGGGATTCCAGAGAAATCGAGGGATACCCTGAAATATTTTATGACGTATAGCGCATATGAGGTTATTTTTTACTAATAAGTCAGGTGTTGGCCTCTGAAAATCATCATTTCATGATGCTGAGCTGAAGATGGAAGCCATAGTACTTCTCAACGGTAAAAAGTTAGGGAATGAATCTTCCGAGTTTTGGATCACTCGAATGTAATTTCTCGACTCGAATGTAACTCATTTTCTCGCTTGACGAGCTATTGGTGTTTCTTGACTACACCATTTACCTACTTATATTTACACTAAAAATGGAAAAATAAACCAACTTTAAAAAGAACCTACTTCAAATAAAGAGCAACACTAACTAAAAAGCACAAAATAAATGTTATATGTCACAATATAGTAGTGGCAGAATAATAAAGTCGGTGCCAAGAGTCAAGAAAAATTGGAAACTTCGGGAAAAACTAAAAGTACTTTTTATGGGATTTTTGTATGAACTCACGACCAAGAAACCAAAACCACGTCTGCCGGGTCAATTATTTAATAATAATATAAACGCTGGAAGAAAAACCCACTCGCAGACACTCGGTATGCTATGCAAGTACGTCGCATACCGAGTGGATACTAGGCTACTAGCCTACTAGGTTGGTATAGCCCAAGAAATCAAATAAATTGACACCATTGTACCCTAACTCGAGGATAATATTTTTTTATTTAAATACACGCAACGTTCAGCAACGAGACAATAGATTTTCTAGTTTCATTTGCATCACTAGACGGGTTAAATTATTTACAGAAAATGAATCATTATTTCATTTCATTATTAATGCTTATGAGGTGATGCTGAGCTACTCAGAAATGTAGGTACTTCTCTAAAGAACAACAAGGAAATGATACGAAGTGCATTATAATTGTTAAAAATCTTTCAAAGGACTGCTATTTCAAAAGTACCTACTTGAGTAACAATTAAGGCTAAGCTCGTGTTAATAACTTAACGACATGGCGCGACGCCGCCGCGCCGCCGCCGCCGGTAACGGACAATCCTTCGTTCACACGCTACACACAGCACTTGGAACTGACAAAAACCATCTAAATGCGTACATTCCTCGAATTTGGAGAGCCAAAGTTAAATACGCGAGCGCAGTGGCATGCGACTACCGACACCGCGACGAACTCCATATCCACACCCTTGGTAACAATGGTGCGTGTCTCAGCGAACAGGATTTTCAAACAATATCTCAAAAGTACGACTGGTGTAAAAATCTGTACTTATGCGCTTTGTTCCTGACGTGACCTCAACATGCAATACCTACACTCATCAAGGTACTCCGGAGATGTCGTGATGTACACTGATCTGATACTATACACGAATATATGAATATACGCACATTAATATGCAAGCCGCCTTAATGAACTTGATAAAACTGAGATGTGACATCCATTTAGATATCACTTTTGAATGTAATGTGCATCCACTTGCATTGTAAAAAGCTGTTGCTGGCCAGTTTTAAATATTATATTATTTTTGTCATTAGGTACAGAACCACTTTCCAGGATAAAGCGGTAAAAGATTTAGGTATTAATTCAGACTTTTATACATATTACGAAGTTTATACGACTGAATAATTTAATGTAAACACAGAAACCAAAAATAGAAACACAATTCTAAAACACCAGGGGACCCTTATCCAGTCCATGCTAACTACATCCATACCGAGGGGTTGTGACAGTGGGCCGCTTCATCGCGCACACCAGAACTTGTACTGTGAACACCACAAAGGGACACGGGACAGTGACATTCATCGTATCACGTCATGCTAATACCGCTGCCATGCCAATGCACACCAGACAGTTCACAATGATCTATATGTTGGCAATTGTGCTTCCTTACCTTTGGACCAGAGTATCCTACTTGCTACTACTTAAAAATTTAGGTAACTACTACAAAAAGTAGTAAAGGTTATCAGAAATAGGACGTTACATAGATATTTATTTTTGTTAAAAATGTGTATCCGCGGATACAGATACGAATACGGATCCTTAGTGTCTAGATCCGCGAATACGGATACGGATACGGACGGAAAAGGACGTGTTTCGATTTGCACTGTGCGGATTTTTTTTTTGTAAATTATTTAGTGTGACGGGGCAGCATGGATTCAGAGTTGCCAACCGTAAAAAAAAATCCCTCGTACATATGAAGCTAAAAATCTCGTATTTTTACTTTCAAACCTCGTACATTTATATAGTATATAGTATATATAAGGCATATTGAACTACTGGATTTAGGACAACTAACTAACAATGAAATAAACTATTGCAAGTTTCCTACTAAATAAAACAACACTTTGTATTGTATTTCAAAAAATCTTTATTATTACTCAAGTAAAATCCAAAAAAACTAAGTGTGTCTATATTATTACGAAAATTTGCAAGGTAACTTAGTTTACATCTCCTCTCCAAATATTATGTCAGGAACATTCTCACTGTCATCGTTTTTTCTACCGTATATTTTTTCTGTTGTCATGCGGCTATACATTTCTTTTGTGGGTTCAAAATTAACGCAGTTTCCAGTACGAGTTGAACCTTTTGCACTCTCTGCAGCAAGAAGTGTGCCGTTCACTGTTTCCACAGTTAGCCGGTTTCTTATCTCTGTCTTTATTAAATTGACTTTACTAAAAACCCGCTCGCAGTCAGCATTCGCATGGGGTAGGGACAGTGTAGATAAGGCAAAATGAGCCAGCTCGGAAAAGTCCTCAGTTTTCAGTAATTGAGCCCAAAACTTATCTGGCTCACTAATTTCTATCAACCCTTTAGGATGACGAGCTTGTGCATTTGGCAAACTCCTCCATTGATTGTCGATTATTTGTTTCTTTGCGTGATCAGCTGGTGCGATTATACGGGGGACTACTTCCATAAGAGGCATAAGTGTAGGGAAATGGCTCCTAAAATCGTGGGAGAGCGCTGATGCCGATTCAAAAACTTGTAGCTTTGACAAGACAGGATCTTCCATGTTATATCGTTTTTTAATTTCGGTGGCTGCAACTTTGTAGAAATTTTTGCAGCATGAGAAGAATTGTGCAATATCTGCAGGCTGTCTGATCACATCTGGATGTTTCAAGAGCTCATACACTTTGACGCCAAGATACAGTGCAGCGTCATGGAGCTGATGTCGCTGACTTTCAGGGTTTATTTCACCAAGATTTGGCCTCATGACATATTCGCGTTGTAAATAACGCAATAGGATTTCCTGGTAGAGTGTACGAATTTTCTCATGTAGATTGTGAACAACTACTTTCTCGCTTTGAAATTCCAGATTGAATTTATTGAATAAAGGGAGCGACCATTCAAGGAAACAGAAATAAAGTTTGTAGAATGGGTTGCTGAGTTTTTCGAGAATAAATACTGCTCGATTTCTTACATCGGCTCTTGCTCTATGTGCACGATTTGTCGTAAAATCGATAAAAAAAAGACGTAGGGCCTCCCATTGCTCTAATATCCTTTCAACCACTGATAATAAGGAAAGCCATCTTGTCTGTGATGGTTTCAGTATTTTGTGAGGCTCCACTGCAGCAAACGACTGGAAGTTACGAAAATCAAATAGTCGTTTATCACTATGTTTAAAAAAGTTGTAGATATCTCTAGCCAGTTGTTCTACACCTTCAGGCAACTGTTTACAGGCTTCACTGGCACACAAATGGGCCGAGTGACAAACGCACTTCGTGATTATGATTCCTGGAAAATCGCGTATTAACCTTGTTTTTACTGAGTCGTTATCACCCATCATGACATTACACCCATCTGAGCCAAAGCCGATCATATTTGTCAATGGAACATTACGGTTAGTTAATGAATCGATAAGAGCCCTGTATAAATTCTCGGCATTGGCAGTAGGAATATCATCAGCATCAGGTGTTTCCTTAAAAACTTTGTACAGCTCCCAAAATGCGCTACATATCTTTTGAGCTTCTTGATCAAAATAGCGTACCACAACGCAAGCACTTTTGACCGTAGAAACATCGGTCGTCTCGTCCGTCATCACCGAAAACTGATTTTTTTGTAATTTTTGGGCTAAATCTGCTTTATGACCTTCTCCAAGAACGTTCTTTACCACACCTGTAATTTTGGTTCGTTTAAGTTCAATTTCCTTGATTAATTTAGAATCCGTCACAACTTCTTTTAATAAATCTGTCAAATGGTCAGCAACCGAGAACGCTATATTGTGCTCCGCAAAAAAAGCAGCAAGTTTAATTTCTGCACGAGCTTTTTCTTTATTTTGTGGAGTTAGACCTCTCTGGAATCCAAGCGATGTTAATGTTTGTGTTTTTCCACTGGATCCAGGTTTGTTGCCCAGGTGTTTCTTGGTAGAGGCATGAGTTTTTAAATTGGATAGTTCAGCTACCATTGATGTTCCCGGGCAATATGCACATTTAGCTTTTGTTAAATCATTGGTGTCTGGCAAAAGCCAGTCTTTAAAAATCGGATCCTTTAACCATTGCTGTCTAAAATTTTGCACACGATGCTGCGATAATGTGTTACCTTCCTTTTTTCTTGTCCAACCACCTTTTTTGGGTAATTTTCTAGGCGGAGTCAAAGTAGGCGAACGGTCACTGTTTTCGTCGTTATCACTCATAACGATACTTCTATTACACCACTAAACAATGGACGAAACAACGAAAATACTAGGTATTTAAAAATAAAAATCTTCTTTTTTACAAAAACTTAAATTAGCTACACGGCATGCAACAAATGGAACACGTAAGGAACAGAAAAGTAGAAATTTGCGCTGTGTGACAGAGACGACTAATGCGAAGAACGAAATGTTTTATTAGTCGGGGATTTCCAGGTTGACAGGATAGCTACCATAGACAATCATCGCATAAATGAGGCAATGAAATTTTTAGTGTAAGAAGTTCCTACAAGTTCTGATAGATGGCACTAGTTTTTACTATTATATAATGGTGATGCGAAATGTTCGTATGACCATATTATTAAAATCTCGTACATAATTGTACGAGGTTGATAGTGTCCTCGTACCTCGTACGGAAGACCACAAATCTCGTATTTGTACGAGGAACCTCGTACGGTTGGCAACCCTGCATGGATTACGTTTGTGTACTTAGTTTAGAGTAATGAGTTTAATAATATTTAACATACGTAATGAAACTTAATCATGTAAAAGATCCATTCAAAATTCGCCAAAAGATAACGGATTCGGATACAGATCTTTTTTACCTTCGGATATCCGCGGATACGGATACGGATACAGATATCCGGCACATCACTAATTTTTGTACACACTAATAATAATAAATAATCAAAACAAACTGATAAAAACAACACTTCAGTACAAATGCTACTGCGAGCTGATTCTATCTAGAATTTTATTCCAGAAAACCTATGATAGGAAAGTTTGAAATCAAACGTAGTTAGTACATCTTAGTGTTGATGGTATTAAATCCTGGAATCTGTGGTTCGAGTTACAACTACAATATGATTTCCGTATAAAAATCTTATAATTACACTTTGTAGCATAAAACATTACCACCCAAACAATTACGAATCAGCGGTGTTTAGTCCTAATAGCTTAGTATATGAATACAAACCGAACTCAGCAGAATCACCTTATCGCATACCTACACGCACAGAACACATAATACAGTGCATTGTCTAGTTATATCTCGTGCAGTTTGTAACAACAGATCGTAGACGTTTTTGCGTCCTCTAGCCTGGAGGCTGCTCTGTCTTTCTCGTCTGGCTACCGCCGCGCGGCGTTGCAATTAACTATTAGGGCTTAGACACACGAATTCTTTTTCTAATCAACTGCGTGACGATCGCCTTAACTGAACTCTCGTAATTAGCCTGGTAATATTAAACGAAATACTTTAAAAGGATAGTCTATTCTATCAAATCTATCATCAGCTCTGATATCCTAAAATGCAAAAAATAACCGATTATCGAGGTACACACATGTAATGCGGAGGAATGATAAGTATGTTACAAGAAGAGTTTTATGTATGTACAATGGGCGACATTGGCGGTAGTACACTTTGCTAACAAAATTCTTTACACCGTTTGCGATGAACTAACCACGCCTATATTTTGCTTCCGCCAATGAGAGCAGATATAAGTATACCTGTGATAAGAGCGGCAACAGCGCGGTGTCATATTACGACAAGATCTTTTGGCGCAATTAATGCTGAATAAAAACGATCACACCACACACAGTCACAGTCGCCCTCGCATAATTATTTATCAAATTATTAATCACAATCACTCTATTTAATGTATTCTAACGTCCAATGTAAACGTCCAATTTCGCACAATTCACTTAACTGTTCACTAAAACTACCTATGCTACGTTATCTGTCCTGCCCCTATAAAAATAAAGCGTCCAATTTCGCAAAATCACAGTAAAGGCGGTGAAACTCCTGCGCTTCCGAAATTGTAAAATAATGACGCTTGCGACGTCACAGGACCGCGGCGACACACTGACCTACATATGTAGGCTTAACGGGGGCAGGCGCAGGGATTCGAAAAGAAAGTGAAATAGAAACAAACAAACTTAGATTTGTTTCTTTCGCACATACTTACTCTTATGTCAATCGTAAGAGTACGTAATATGAAGTAATAACTTCCGCATGCATTATTTATTTTCGTATCTAATTCTGATGACACGTTTTGACTTTTATGGCTCAAGCATAAAGTATATCTGACAAATGACTATATGTATCACTGTTTCCCTTACATATATTACTATTTTAAAATAGGCATGTCAATTAATTAAGATTTTAACAACAAAAATAAATATAAATAAATAACACAATTTTTTATATCAGACTGAGCCACAGCGAAGTTTGGCCAGGTTTAGCTAGTATTATTATAATCCAAATTATTTGAAAATAATCGCAAACGAAACCGTCGCAGTATATTGCTTTTTTACGGCTGTAAGTAAAATATTTGTTTGAAATATTATACTTACGAGTATATCATTTGAGTAGATTCATCGAGACAAATTAATCGAACAGGAATATTTATTGTTACATGTATAATATGTTTATGGAATGGTATAATGCCTTTTAGAAGTTTTGAAGCCAAATCAGTCGATGTCGATTTATATAAGTGAAACATGCTATTGAATTTTTTGTAATTTATATAGTTTTATCAACACAAAGTACTAAGTCGATTTTTATTGTTTTGTTTCTAAAATACATTCTCAACTTCTCAATTATCAAATCTAAAATTCTCAAATTCTCAAATCTAAAATTCTGAAATTCTCAAGTTACAAATTCTCAAATTTCAACTTCTCAAATCTCAAATTCTCAAATCACAAATTCTGAAATCTCTAACTCTCAAATATCAACCTCTAAAATTTCAACTTCTCACTTCTCAAACCTTCAAATATCAACCTCTCAAATCTCAACTTCTCAATTCTCAAACTCAAATATCTCAAATTCTCAAATCACAAATTCTCGAATCTCAAATTCTCAAGCTCTCAAATATCAAACTCTCTAATTTCAAAACTCAAATTCTCAAATCTCCAATCACAAATTCTCAAATTCTCAAACTCAAATATCTCAAATTTCAAATTCTCAAATTCTCAAACTCCAATATCTCAAATCACAAATTCTCAAGCTCTCAAATATCAAACTATCAAATCTCAAAACTCAAATTCTCAAATCACAAATTCTCAAACTCAAATATCTCAAATTTCAACTTCTCAAAACTCAAATTCTCAAATCTCAAATCCCAAAGTCTCAATTCTCTAATTCTCAAACTCAAATATCTCAAATTTCAACTTCTCAAAACTCAAATTCTCAAATCTCAAATTCTCAATTCTCTAATTCTCAAACTCAAATATCTCAAATCTCAACTTCTCAAAACTCAAATTCTCAAATCTCAAGTCACAAATTCTCAAATTCTCAAACTCAAATATCAAGCCCTCAAATTTCAACTTCTCAAAACTCAAAGTCTCGAAGCTCAAATCATCAATCTCTAGAATCTCAACTTCTCAATTCTCAAATCACAAATTCTCAAATCTCAAATTCTCTAGTCTCGAATTCCCAAATCTCAATTTCTGAAATCTCAAATCTCTAATTCTCTATTTCTCAAACTCAAATATCTCAAATTCTCAAATCACAAATTCTCGAATCTCAAATATCAAACTCTCTAATCTCAAATTCTCAAATTCTCAAACTCAAATATCTCAAAACTCAAATTCTCAAATCTTAAATCACAAATTCTCAAATTCTCAAACTCAAATATCTCAAATTCTCAAATCACTAATTGTGGTGTCGGTGTTAGAGGTGTCAGATGTTTGTGGTGTCGATGTCAGAGCAGTCTAATGTTTGTGGTGTCGGTGTCAGAGGTGTCTAATGTTTGTGGTGTCGGTGTCAGAGGTGTCAGATGTTTGTGGTGGGTGGTGTCAGAGCCGTCAGATGTTTGTGGTGGGGGTGTCAGAGCAGTCGGGTGGTTGTGGTGGTGGTGTCAGAGCAGTCAGATGTTTGTGGTGTCGGTGTCAGAGGTGTCAGATGTTTGTGGTGGATGGTGTCAGAGCAGTCAGATGTTTGTGGTGGGTGGTGTCAGAGCCGTCAGATGTTTGTTGTGAGGGTGTCAGAGCAGTCGGGTGGTAGTGGTGGTGGTGTCAGAGCCGTCAGATGTTTGTGGTGGGGGTGTCAGAGCAGTCGGGTGGTTGTGGCGTGAGGTGTCAGAACAGTCGGGTGGTAGTGTTGGGGCTGTCAGAGCAGTCTAATGTTTGTGGTGTCGGTGCAGAGGTGTCAGATATATGTGGTGTCGGTGTCAGAGGTGTCAGATGATTGTGGTGGATGGTGTCAGAGCAGTCGGGTGGTTGTGGTGGTGGTGTCAGAGCAGTCAGATGTTTGTGGTGTCGGTGTCAGAGGTGTCAGATGTTTGTGGTGGATGGTGTCAGAGCAGTCAGATGTTTGTGGTGGGTGGTGTCAGAGCCGTCAGATGTTTGTTGTGGGGGTGTCAGAGCAGTCGGGTGGTTGTGGTGGTGGTGTCAGAGCCGTCAGATGTTTGTGGTGGGGGTGTCAGAGCAGTCGGGTGGTTGTGGCGGGTGCTCTGACACCCCCACCACAAACATCTGACTGCTCTGACACCATCCACCACAAACATCTGACACCTCTGACACCGACACCACAAACATTAGACTGCTCTGACAGCCCCAACACTACCACCCGACTGTGCTGACACCCCCACCACAAACATCTGACACCTCTGACACAATCCACCACAAACTTCTCAAAACTCAAATTCTCAAATCTCAAATTCTCAATTCTCTAATTCTCAAACTCAAATATCTCAAACCTCAACTTCTCAAAACTCAAATTCTCAAATCTCAAGTCACAAATTCTCAAATTCTCAAACTCAAATTTCAACTTCTCAAAACTCAAAGTCTCGAAGCTCAAATTATCAATCTCTAGAATCTCAACTTCTCAATTCTCAAATCACAAATTCTCAAATCTCAAATTCTCTAGTCTCGAATTCCCAAATCTCAATTTCTGAAATCTCAAATCTCTAATTATCTATTTCTCAAACTCAAATATCTCAAATTCTCAAATCACAAATTCTCGAATCTCAAATTCTCAAGCTCTCAAATATCAAACTCTCTAATCTCAAATTCTCAAACTCAAATATCTCAAAACTCAAATTCTCAAATCTTAAATCACAAATTCTCAAATTCTCAAACTCAAATATCTCAAATTCTCAAATCACAAATTGTGGTGTCGGTGTTAGAGGTGTCAGATGTTTGTGGTATCGATGTCAGAGGTGTCAGATGTTTGTGGTGTCGGTGTCAGAGGTGTCCGATGTTTGTGGTGTCGGTGTCAGAGGTGTCAGATGTTTGTGGTGAATTGTGTCAGAGCCGTCAGATGTTTGTGGTGGGGGTGTCAGAACAGTCGGGTGGTTGTGGTGGTGGTGTCAGAGGTGTCAGATGTTTGTGGTGGGGGTGTCAGCGCAGTCGGGTGGTAGTGTTGGGCGTGTCAGAGCAGTCGGGTGGTAGTGTTGGGGGTGTCAGAGCAGTCGGGTGGTAGTGTTGGGGCTGTCAGAGCAGTCTAATGTTTGTGGTGTCGATGTCAGAGGTGTCAGATGTTTGTGGTGTCGGTGTCAGAGGTGTCAGATGTTTGTGGTAGATGGTGTCAGAGCAGTCAAATGTTTGTGGTGGGTGGTGTCAGAGCCGTCAGATGTTTGTGGTGGGGGTGTCAGAGCAGTCGGGTGGTTGTGGTGGTGGTGTCAGAGGTGTCAGATGTTTGTGGTTTCGGTGTCAGAGGTGTCAGATGTTTGTGGTGTCGGTGTCAAAGGTGTCAGATGTTTGTGGTGGATGGTGTAAGAGCAGTCAGATGTTTGTGGTGGGTGGTGTCAGAGCTGTCAGATGTTTGTGGTGGGGGTGTCAGAGCAGTCGGGTGGTTGTGATGGTGGTGTCAGAGGTGTCAGATGTTTGTGGTGTCGGTGTCAGAGGTGTCAGATGTTTGTGGTGGGTGGTGTCAGAGCCGTCAGATGTTTGTGGTGGGGGTGTCAGAGCAGTCGGGTGGTTGTGGTGGGGGTGTCAGCGCAGTCGGGTGGTTGAGGCGGGGGGTGTCAGAGCAGTCGGTATGCTTTGGTGGTGGTGTCAGGTTCAATCTGGGGTTTGTAGTGGTGGTGTCAGAGCAGTCGGGTGGTAGTGTTGGGGGTGTCAGAGCAGTCTAATGTTTGTGGTGTCGATGTCAGAGGTGTCAGATGTTTGTGGTGTCGGTGTCAGAGGTGTCAGATGTTTGTGGTGGGTGGTGTCAGAGCAGTCGGGTGGTTGTGGTGGTGGTGTCAGAGGTGTCAGATGTTTGTGGTGTCGGTGTCAGAGATGTCAGATGTTTGTGGTGGATGGTGTCAGAGCAGTCAGATGTTTGTGGTGGGAGGTGTCAGAGCTGTCAGATGTTTGTGGTGGGGGTGTCAGAGCAGTCGGGTGGTTGTGGTGGTGGTGTCAGAGGTGTCAGATGTTTGTGGTGGGGGTGTCAGCGCAGTCGGGTGGTAGTGTTGGGCGTGTCAGAGCAGTCGGGTGGTAGTGTTGGGGGTGTCAGAGCAGTCGGGTGGTAGTGTTGGGGCTGTCAGAGCAGTCTAATGTTTGTGGTGTCGATGTCAGAGGTGTCAGATGTTTGTGGTGTCGGTGTCAGAGGTGTCAGATGTTTGTGGTAGATGGTGTCAGAGCAGTCAAATGTTTGTGGTGGGTGGTGTCAGAGCCGTCAGATGTTTGTGGTGGGGGTGTCAGAGCAGTCGGGTGGTTGTGGTGGTGGTGTCAGAGGTGTCAGATGTTTGTGGTTTCGGTGTCAGAGGTGTCAGATGTTTGTGGTGTCGGTGTCAAAGGTGTCAGATGTTTGTGGTGGATGGTGTAAGAGCAGTCAGATGTTAGTGGTGGGTGGTGTCAGAGCTGTCGGGTGGTAGTGTTGGGCGTGTCAGAGCAGTCGGGTGGTAGTGTTGGGGGTGTCAGAGCAGTCGGGTGGTAGTGTTGGGGCTGTCAGAGCAGTCTAATGTTTGTGGTGTCGATGTCAGAGGTGTCAGATGTTTGTGGTGTCGGTGTCAGAGGTGTCAGATGTTTGTGGTAGATGGTGTCAGAGCAGTCAAATGTTTGTGGTGGGTGGTGTCAGAGCCGTCAGATGTTTGTGGTGGGGGTGTCAGGTTCAATCTGGGGTTTGTAGTGGTGGTGTCAGAGCAGTCGGGTGGTAGTGTTGGGGGTGTCAGAGCAGTCTAATGTTTGTGGTGTCGATGTCAGAGGTGTCAGATGTTTGTGGTGTCGGTGTCAGAGGTGTCAGATGTTTGTGGTGGGTGGTGTCAGAGCAGTCGGGTGGTTGTGGTGGTGGTGTCAGAGGTGTCAGATGTTTGTGGTGTCGGTGTCAGAGATGTCAGATGTTTGTGGTGGATGGTGTCAGAGCAGTCAGATGTTTGTGGTGGGAGGTGTCAGATGTTTGTGGTGGGGGTGTCAGAGCAGTCGGGTGGTTGTGGTGGTGGTGTCAGAGGTGTCAGATGTTTGTGGTGTCGGTGTCAGAGGTGTCAGATGTTTGTGGTGGGTGGTGTCAGAGCCGTCAGATGTTTGTGGTGGGGGTGTCAGAGCAGTCGGGTGGGTGTGGTGGGGGTGTCAGCGCAGTCGGGTGGTTGAGGCGAGGGGTGTCAGAGCAGTCGGTATGCTTTGGTGGTGGTGTCAGGTTCAATCTGGGGTTTGTAGTGGTTGTGTCGGAGCAGTCGGGTGGTTGTGGTGGTGGTGTCAGAGCAGTCGGGTGGTAGTGTTGGGGGTGTCAGAGCAGTCTAATGTTTGTGGTGTGGGTGTCAGAGCAGTCAGATGTTTGTGGTGGATGGTGTCAGAGCAGTCAGATGTTTGTGGTGGGTGGTGTCAGAGTAGTCAGATGTTTTTTTTTTTTTTTTTTTTTTTTTTTTTTTTTTTTTTTTAAAAAAACATTGCCCCACACTAGGATTTCTCCTGTGTCGTGGGTACAGTTTACAAACATACATGTCACATACACACACAACCAGACCCGAAACAACTATCTGTAGATCATACAAATATTTGTTCCGTGCGGGAATCGAACCCGCGACACCTAGCGCAGCAGTCGATCTCTCAACACACTGCGCCAACCGTGCCGTCACTCGTCGTTTGTGGTGGGGGTGTCAGCGCAGTCGGGTGGTTGTGGCGGGGGGTGTCAGAGCAGTCGGTATGCTTTGGTGGTGGTGTCAGGTTCAATCTGGGGTTTGTAGTGGTGGTGTCAGAGCAGTCGGGTGGTTGTGGTGGTGGTGTCAGAGCAGTCGGGTGGTAGTGTTGGGGGTGTCAGAGCAGTCTAATGTTTGTAGTGTCGATGTCAGAGCAGTCGGGTGGTTGTGGTGGTGGTGTCAGAGGTGTCAGATGTTTGTGGTTTCGGTGTCAGAGGTGTCAGATGTTTGTGGTGGTGGTGTCAGAGCAGTCTAATGTTTGTGGTGTCGGTGTCAGAGGTGTCAGATATTTGTGGTGGGTGGTGTCAGAGGTGTCAGATGTTTGTGGTGGGGGTGTCAGAGGTGTCGGGTGGTTGTGGTGGTGGTGTCAGAGGTGTCAGATGTTTGTGGTGTCGGTGTCAGAGGTGTCAGATGTTTGTGGTGGGTGGTGTCAGAGCCGTCAGATGTTTGTGGTGGGGGTGTCAGAGCAGTCGGGTGGTTGTGGTGGGGGTGTCAGCGCAGTCAGATGTTTGTGGTGGGTGGTGTCGGAGGTGTCAGATGTTTGTGGTGGGGGTGTCAGAGCAGTCGGGTGGTTGTGGTGGTGGTGTCAGAGGTGTCAGATGTTTGTGGTGTCGGTGTCAGAGGTGTCGGTGTCAGAGGTGTCAGATGTTTGTGGTGTCGGTGTCAGAGGTGTCGGTGTCAGAGGTGTCAGATGTTTGTGGTGTCGGTGTCAGAGGTGTCGGGTGGTTGTGGTGGTGGTGGCAGAGCAGTCAGGTGGTTGTGGTGGGGGTGTCAGCGCAGTCAGATGTTTGTGGTGGGTGGTGTCAGAGCCGTCAGATGTTTGTGGTGGGGGTGTCAGAGCAGTCGGGTGGTTGTGGTAGTGGTGTCAGAGGTATCAGATGTTTGTGGTGTCGGTGTCAGAGGTGTCAGATGTTTGTGGTGTCGGTGTCAGAGGTGTCAGATGTTTGTGGTGGATGGTGTCAGAGCAGTCAGATGTTTGTAGTGGGTGGTGTCAGAGCCGTCAGATGTTTGTGGTGGGGGTGTCAGAGCAGTCGGGTGGTTGTGGTGGGGGTGTCAGCGCAGTCAGATGTTTGTGGTGGGTGGTGTCAGAGCAGTCTAATGTTTGTGGTGTCGATGTCAGAGGTGTCAGATGTTTGTGGTGTCGGTGTCAGAGGTGTCAGATGTTTGTGGTAGATGGTGTCAGAGCAGTCAAATGTTTGTGGTGGGTGGTGTCAGAGCCGTCAGATGTTTGTGGTGGGGGTGTCAGAGCAGTCGGGTGGTTGTGGTGGTGGTGTCAGAGGTGTCAGATGTTTGTGGTTTCGGTGTCAGAGGTGTCAGATGTTTGTGGTGTCGGTGTCAAAGGTGTCAGATGTTTGTGGTGGATGGTGTAAGAGCAGTCAGATGTTTGTGGTGGGTGGTGTCAGAGCTGTCAGATGTTTGTGGTGGGGGTGTCAGAGCAGTCGGGTGGTTGTGGTGGTGGTGTCAGAGGTGTCAGATGTTTGTGGTGTCGGTGTCAGAGGTGTCAGATGTTTGTGGTGGGTGGTGTCAGAGCCGTCAGATGTTTGTGGTGGGGGTGTCAGAGCAGTCGGGTGGTTGTGGTGGGGGTGTCAGCGCAGTCGGGTGGTTGAGGCGGGGGGTGTCAGAGCAGTCGGTATGCTTTGGTGGTGGTGTCAGGTTCAATCTGGGGTTTGTAGTGGTGGTGTCAGAGCAGTCGGGTGGTAGTGTTGGGGGTGTCAGAGCAGTCTAATGTTTGTGGTGTCGATGTCAGAGGTGTCAGATGTTTGTGGTGTCGGTGTCAGAGGTGTCAGATGTTTGTGGTGGGTGGTGTCAGAGCAGTCGGGTGGTTGTGGTGGTGGTGTCAGAGGTGTCAGATGTTTGTGGTGTCGGTGTCAGAGATGTCAGATGTTTGTGGTGGATGGTGTCAGAGCAGTCAGATGTTTGTGGTGGGAGGTGTCAGAGCTGTCAGATGTTTGTGGTGGGGGTGTCAGAGCAGTCGGGTGGTTGTGGTGGTGGTGTCAGAGGTGTCAGATGTTTGTGGTGGGGGTGTCAGCGCAGTCGGGTGGTAGTGTTGGGCGTGTCAGAGCAGTCGGGTGGTAGTGTTGGGGGTGTCAGAGCAGTCGGGTGGTAGTGTTGGGGCTGTCAGAGCAGTCTAATGTTTGTGGTGTCGATGTCAGAGGTGTCAGATGTTTGTGGTGTCGGTGTCAGAGGTGTCAGATGTTTGTGCTAGATGGTGTCAGAGCAGTCAAATGTTTGTGGTGGGTGGTGTCAGAGCCGTCAGATGTTTGTGGTGGGGGTGTCAGAGCAGTCGGGTGGTTGTGGTGGTGGTGTCAGAGGTGTCAGATGTTTGTGGTTTCGGTGTCAGAGGTGTCAGATGTTTGTGGTGTCGGTGTCAAAGGTGTCAGATGTTTGTGGTGGATGGTGTAAGAGCAGTCAGATGTTAGTGGTGGGTGGTGTCAGAGCTGTCAGATGTTTGTGGTGGGGGTGTCAGAGCAGTCGGGTGGTTGTGGTGGTGGTGTCAGAGGTGTCAGATGTTTGAGGTGTCGGTGTCAGAGGTGTCAGATGTTTGTGGTGGGTGGTGTCAGAGCCGTCAGATGTTTGTGGTGGGGGTGTCAGAGCAGTCGGGTGGTTGTGGTGGGGGTGTCAGCGCAGTCAGATGTTTGTGGTGGGTGGTGTCAGAGCCGTCAGATGTTTGTGGTGGGGGTGTCAGAGCAGTCGGGTGGTTGTGGTAGTGGTGTCAGAGGTATCAGATGTTTGTGGTGTCGGTGTCAGAGGTGTCAGATGTTTGTGGTGTCGGTGTCAGAGGTGTCAGATGTTTGTGGTAGATGGTGTCAGAGCAGTCAAATGTTTGTGGTGGGTGGTGTCAGAGCCGTCAGATGTTTGTGGTGGGGGTGTCAGAGCAGTCGGGTGGTTGTGGTGGTGGTGTCAGAGGTGTCAGATGTTTGTGGTTTCGGTGTCAGAGGTGTCAGATGTTTGTGGTGTCGGTGTCAAAGGTGTCAGATGTTTGTGGTGGATGGTGTAAGAGCAGTCAGATGTTTGTGGTGGGTGGTGTCAGAGCTGTCAGATGTTTGTGGTGGGGGTGTCAGAGCAGTCGGGTGGTTGTGATGGTGGTGTCAGAGGTGTCAGATGTTTGTGGTGTCGGTGTCAGAGGTGTCAGATGTTTGTGGTGGGTGGTGTCAGAGCCGTCAGATGTTTGTGGTGGGGGTGTCAGAGCAGTCGGGTGGTTGTGGTGGGGGTGTCAGCGCAGTCGGGTGGTTGAGGCGGGGGGTGTCAGAGCAGTCGGTATGCTTTGGTGGTGGTGTCAGGTTCAATCTGGGGTTTGTAGTGGTGGTGTCAGAGCAGTCGGGTGGTAGTGTTGGGGGTGTCAGAGCAGTCTAATGTTTGTGGTGTCGATGTCAGAGGTGTCAGATGTTTGTGGTGTCGGTGTCAGAGGTGTCAGATGTTTGTGGTGGGTGGTGTCAGAGCAGTCGGGTGGTTGTGGTGGTGGTGTCAGAGGTGTCAGATGTTTGTGGTGTCGGTGTCAGAGATGTCAGATGTTTGTGGTGGATGGTGTCAGAGCAGTCAGATGTTTGTGGTGGGAGGTGTCAGAGCTGTCAGATGTTTGTGGTGGGGGTGTCAGAGCAGTCGGGTGGTTGTGGTGGTGGTGTCAGAGGTGTCAGATGTTTGTGGTGGGGGTGTCAGCGCAGTCGGGTGGTAGTGTTGGGCGTGTCAGAGCAGTCGGGTGGTAGTGTTGGGGGTGTCAGAGCAGTCGGGTGGTAGTGTTGGGGCTGTCAGAGCAGTCTAATGTTTGTGGTGTCGATGTCAGAGGTGTCAGATGTTTGTGGTGTCGGTGTCAGAGGTGTCAGATGTTTGTGGTAGATGGTGTCAGAGCAGTCAAATGTTTGTGGTGGGTGGTGTCAGAGCCGTCAGATGTTTGTGGTGGGGGTGTCAGAGCAGTCGGGTGGTTGTGGTGGTGGTGTCAGAGGTGTCAGATGTTTGTGGTTTCGGTGTCAGAGGTGTCAGATGTTTGTGGTGTCGGTGTCAAAGGTGTCAGATGTTTGTGGTGGATGGTGTAAGAGCAGTCAGATGTTAGTGGTGGGTGGTGTCAGAGCTGTCGGGTGGTAGTGTTGGGCGTGTCAGAGCAGTCGGGTGGTAGTGTTGGGGGTGTCAGAGCAGTCGGGTGGTAGTGTTGGGGCTGTCAGAGCAGTCTAATGTTTGTGGTGTCGATGTCAGAGGTGTCAGATGTTTGTGGTGTCGGTGTCAGAGGTGTCAGATGTTTGTGGTAGATGGTGTCAGAGCAGTCAAATGTTTGTGGTGGGTGGTGTCAGAGCCGTCAGATGTTTGTGGTGGGGGTGTCAGGTTCAATCTGGGGTTTGTAGTGGTGGTGTCAGAGCAGTCGGGTGGTAGTGTTGGGGGTGTCAGAGCAGTCTAATGTTTGTGGTGTCGATGTCAGAGGTGTCAGATGTTTGTGGTGTCGGTGTCAGAGGTGTCAGATGTTTGTGGTGGGTGGTGTCAGAGCAGTCGGGTGGTTGTGGTGGTGGTGTCAGAGGTGTCAGATGTTTGTGGTGTCGGTGTCAGAGATGTCAGATGTTTGTGGTGGATGGTGTCAGAGCAGTCAGATGTTTGTGGTGGGAGGTGTCAGATGTTTGTGGTGGGGGTGTCAGAGCAGTCGGGTGGTTGTGGTGGTGGTGTCAGAGGTGTCAGATGTTTGTGGTGTCGGTGTCAGAGGTGTCAGATGTTTGTGGTGGGTGGTGTCAGAGCCGTCAGATGTTTGTGGTGGGGGTGTCAGAGCAGTCGGGTGGGTGTGGTGGGGGTGTCAGCGCAGTCGGGTGGTTGAGGCGAGGGGTGTCAGAGCAGTCGGTATGCTTTGGTGGTGGTGTCAGGTTCAATCTGGGGTTTGTAGTGGTTGTGTCGGAGCAGTCGGGTGGTTGTGGTGGTGGTGTCAGAGCAGTCGGGTGGTAGTGTTGGGGGTGTCAGAGCAGTCTAATGTTTGTGGTGTGGGTGTCAGAGCAGTCAGATGTTTGTGGTGGATGGTGTCAGAGCAGTCAGATGTTTGTGGTGGGTGGTGTCAGAGTAGTCAGATGTTTGTGGTGGGGGTGTCAGCGCAGTCGGGTGGTTGTGGCGGGGGGTGTCAGAGCAGTCGGTATGCTTTGGTGGTGGTGTCAGGTTCAATCTGGGGTTTGTAGTGGTGGTGTCAGAGCAGTCGGGTGGTTGTGGTGGTGGTGTCAGAGCAGTCGGGTGGTAGTGTTGGGGGTGTCAGAGCAGTCTAATGTTTGTAGTGTCGATGTCAGAGCAGTCGGGTGGTTGTGGTGGTGGTGTCAGAGGTGTCAGATGTTTGTGGTTTCGGTGTCAGAGGTGTCAGATGTTTGTGGTGGTGGTGTCAGAGCAGTCTAATGTTTGTGGTGTCGGTGTCAGAGGTGTCAGATATTTGTGGTGGGTGGTGTCAGAGGTGTCAGATGTTTGTGGTGGGGGTGTCAGAGGTGTCGGGTGGTTGTGGTGGTGGTGTCAGAGGTGTCAGATGTTTGTGGTGTCGGTGTCAGAGGTGTCAGATGTTTGTGGTGGGTGGTGTCAGAGCCGTCAGATGTTTGTGGTGGGGGTGTCAGAGCAGTCGGGTGGTTGTGGTGGGGGTGTCAGCGCAGTCAGATGTTTGTGGTGGGTGGTGTCGGAGGTGTCAGATGTTTGTGGTGGGGGTGTCAGAGCAGTCGGGTGGTTGTGGTGGTGGTGTCAGAGGTGTCAGATGTTTGTGGTGTCGGTGTCAGAGGTGTCGGTGTCAGAGGTGTCAGATGTTTGTGGTGTCGGTGTCAGAGGTGTCGGTGTCAGAGGTGTCAGATGTTTGTGGTGTCGGTGTCAGAGGTGTCGGGTGGTTGTGGTGGTGGTGGCAGAGCAGTCAGGTGGTTGTGGTGGGGGTGTCAGCGCAGTCAGATGTTTGTGGTGGGTGGTGTCAGAGCCGTCAGATGTTTGTGGTGGGGGTGTCAGAGCAGTCGGGTGGTTGTGGTAGTGGTGTCAGAGGTATCAGATGTTTGTGGTGTCGGTGTCAGAGGTGTCAGATGTTTGTGGTGTCGGTGTCAGAGGTGTCAGATGTTTGTGGTGGATGGTGTCAGAGCAGTCAGATGTTTGTAGTGGGTGGTGTCAGAGCCGTCAGATGTTTGTGGTGGGGGTGTCAGAGCAGTCGGGTGGTTGTGGTGGGGGTGTCAGCGCAGTCAGATGTTTGTGGTGGGTGGTGTCAGAGCAGTCTAATGTTTGTGGTGTCGATGTCAGAGGTGTCAGATGTTTGTGGTGTCGGTGTCAGAGGTGTCAGATGTTTGTGGTAGATGGTGTCAGAGCAGTCAAATGTTTGTGGTGGGTGGTGTCAGAGCCGTCAGATGTTTGTGGTGGGGGTGTCAGAGCAGTCGGGTGGTTGTGGTGGTGGTGTCAGAGGTGTCAGATGTTTGTGGTTTCGGTGTCAGAGGTGTCAGATGTTTGTGGTGTCGGTGTCAAAGGTGTCAGATGTTTGTGGTGGATGGTGTAAGAGCAGTCAGATGTTTGTGGTGGGTGGTGTCAGAGCTGTCAGATGTTTGTGGTGGGGGTGTCAGAGCAGTCGGGTGGTTGTGGTGGTGGTGTCAGAGGTGTCAGATGTTTGTGGTGTCGGTGTCAGAGGTGTCAGATGTTTGTGGTGGGTGGTGTCAGAGCCGTCAGATGTTTGTGGTGGGGGTGTCAGAGCAGTCGGGTGGTTGTGGTGGGGGTGTCAGCGCAGTCGGGTGGTTGAGGCGGGGGGTGTCAGAGCAGTCGGTATGCTTTGGTGGTGGTGTCAGGTTCAATCTGGGGTTTGTAGTGGTGGTGTCAGAGCAGTCGGGTGGTAGTGTTGGGGGTGTCAGAGCAGTCTAATGTTTGTGGTGTCGATGTCAGAGGTGTCAGATGTTTGTGGTGTCGGTGTCAGAGGTGTCAGATGTTTGTGGTGGGTGGTGTCAGAGCAGTCGGGTGGTTGTGGTGGTGGTGTCAGAGGTGTCAGATGTTTGTGGTGTCGGTGTCAGAGATGTCAGATGTTTGTGGTGGATGGTGTCAGAGCAGTCAGATGTTTGTGGTGGGAGGTGTCAGAGCTGTCAGATGTTTGTGGTGGGGGTGTCAGAGCAGTCGGGTGGTTGTGGTGGTGGTGTCAGAGGTGTCAGATGTTTGTGGTGGGGGTGTCAGCGCAGTCGGGTGGTAGTGTTGGGCGTGTCAGAGCAGTCGGGTGGTAGTGTTGGGGGTGTCAGAGCAGTCGGGTGGTAGTGTTGGGGCTGTCAGAGCAGTCTAATGTTTGTGGTGTCGATGTCAGAGGTGTCAGATGTTTGTGGTGTCGGTGTCAGAGGTGTCAGATGTTTGTGGTAGATGGTGTCAGAGCAGTCAAATGTTTGTGGTGGGTGGTGTCAGAGCCGTCAGATGTTTGTGGTGGGGGTGTCAGAGCAGTCGGGTGGTTGTGGTGGTGGTGTCAGAGGTGTCAGATGTTTGTGGTTTCGGTGTCAGAGGTGTCAGATGTTTGTGGTGTCGGTGTCAAAGGTGTCAGATGTTTGTGGTGGATGGTGTAAGAGCAGTCAGATGTTAGTGGTGGGTGGTGTCAGAGCTGTCAGATGTTTGTGGTGGGGGTGTCAGAGCAGTCGGGTGGTTGTGGTGGTGGTGTCAGAGGTGTCAGATGTTTGTGGTGTCGGTGTCAGAGGTGTCAGATGTTTGTGGTGGGTGGTGTCAGAGCCGTCAGATGTTTGTGGTGGGGGTGTCAGAGCAGTCGGGTGGTTGTGGTGGGGGTGTCAGCGCAGTCGGGTGGTTGAGGCGGGGGGTGTCAGAGCAGTCGGTATGCTTTGGTGGTGGTGTCAGGTTCAATCTGGGGTTTGTAGTGGTGGTGTCAGAGCAGTCGGGTGGTAGTGTTGGGGGTGTCAGAGCAGTCTAATGTTTGTGGTGTCGATGTCAGAGGTGTCAGATGTTTGTGGTGTCGGTGTCAGAGGTGTCAGATGTTTGTGGTGGGTGGTGTCAGAGCAGTCGGGTGGTTGTGGTGGTGGTGTCAGAGGTGTCAGATGTTTGTGGTGTCGGTGTCAGAGATGTCAGATGTTTGTGGTGGATGGTGTCAGAGCAGTCAGATGTTTGTGGTGGGAGGTGTCAGATGTTTGTGGTGGGGGTGTCAGAGCAGTCGGGTGGTTGTGGTGGTGGTGTCAGAGGTGTCAGATGTTTGTGGTGTCGGTGTCAGAGGTGTCAGATGTTTGTGGTGGGTGGTGTCAGAGCCGTCAGATATTTGTGGTGGGGGTGTCAGAGCAGTCGGGTGGGTGTGGTGGGGGTGTCAGCGCAGTCGGGTGGTTGAGGCGAGGGGTGTCAGAGCAGTCGGTATGCTTTGGTGGTGGTGTCAGGTTCAATCTGGGGTTTGTAGTGGTTGTGTCGGAGCAGTCGGGTGGTTGTGGTGGTGGTGTCAGAGCAGTCGGGTGGTAGTGTTGGGGGTGTCAGAGCAGTCTAATGTTTGTGGTGTGGGTGTCAGAGCAGTCAGATGTTTGTGGTGGATGGTGTCAGAGCAGTCAGATGTTTGTGGTGGGTGGTGTCAGAGTAGTCAGATGTTTGTGGTGGGGGTGTCAGCGCAGTCGGGTGGTTGTGGCGGGGGGTGTCAGAGCAGTCGGTATGCTTTGGTGGTGGTGTCAGGTTCAATCTGGGGTTTGTAGTGGTGGTGTCAGAGCAGTCGGGTGGTTGTGGTGGTGGTGTCAGAGCAGTCGGGTGGTAGTGTTGGGGGTGTCAGAGCAGTCTAATGTTTGTAGTGTCGATGTCAGAGCAGTCGGGTGGTTGTGGTGGTGGTGTCAGAGGTGTCAGATGTTTGTGGTTTCGGTGTCAGAGGTGTCAGATGTTTGTGGTGGTGGTGTCAGAGCAGTCTAATGTTTGTGGTGTCGGTGTCAGAGGTGTCAGATATTTGTGGTGGGTGGTGTCAGAGGTGTCAGATGTTTGTGGTGGGGGTGTCAGAGGTGTCGGGTGGTTGTGGTGGTGGTGTCAGAGGTGTCAGATGTTTGTGGTGTCGGTGTCAGAGGTGTCAGATGTTTGTGGTGGGTGGTGTCAGAGCCGTCAGATGTTTGTGGTGGGGGTGTCAGAGCAGTCGGGTGGTTGTGGTGGGGGTGTCAGCGCAGTCAGATGTTTGTGGTGGGTGGTGTCGGAGGTGTCAGATGTTTGTGGTGGGGGTGTCAGAGCAGTCGGGTGGTTGTGGTGGTGGTGTCAGAGGTGTCAGATGTTTGTGGTGTCGGTGTCAGAGGTGTCGGTGTCAGAGGTGTCAGATGTTTGTGGTGTCGGTGTCAGAGGTGTCGGTGTCAGAGGTGTCAGATGTTTGTGGTGTCGGTGTCAGAGGTGTCGGGTGGTTGTGGTGGTGGTGGCAGAGCAGTCAGGTGGTTGTGGTGGGGGTGTCAGCGCAGTCAGATGTTTGTGGTGGGTGGTGTCAGAGCCGTCAGATGTTTGTGGTGGGGGTGTCAGAGCAGTCGGGTGGTTGTGGTAGTGGTGTCAGAGGTATCAGATGTTTGTGGTGTCGGTGTCAGAGGTGTCAGATGTTTGTGGTGTCGGTGTCAGAGGTGTCAGATGTTTGTGGTGGATGGTGTCAGAGCAGTCAGATGTTTGTAGTGGGTGGTGTCAGAGCCGTCAGATGTTTGTGGTGGGGGTGTCAGAGCAGTCGGGTGGTTGTGGTGGGGGTGTCAGCGCAGTCAGATGTTTGTGGTGGGTGGTGTCAGAGCTGTCAGATGTTTGTGGTGTCGGTGTCAGAGGTGTCAGATGTTTGTGGTGGATGGTGTCAGAGCAGTCAGATGTTTGTAGTGGGTGGTGTCAGAGCCGTCAGATGTTTGTGGTGGAGGTGTCAGAGCAGTCGGGTGGTTGTGGTGGGGGTGTCAGCGCAGTCAGATGTTTGTGGTGGGTGGTGTCAGAGCCGTCAGATGTTTGTGGTGTCGGTGTCAGAGGTGTCAGATGTTTGTGGTGGGTGGTGTCAGAGGTGTCAGATGTTTGTGGTGTCGGTGTCAGAGGTGTCAGATGTTTGTGGTGGATGGTGTCAGAGCAGTCAGATGTTTGTAGTGGGTGGTGTCAGAGCAGTCAGATATTTGTGGTGGGTGGTGTCAGAGGTGGTTGTTGCGGGGGGTGTCAGAGCAGTCGGGTGGTAGTGTTGGGGGTGTCAGAGCAGTCGGGTGGTAGTGTTGGGGGTGTCAGAGCAGTCGGGTGGTAGTGTTGGGGCTGTCAGAGCAGTCTAATGTTTGTGGTGTCGGTGTCAGAGGTGTCAGATATTTGTGGTGGGTGGTGTCAGAGGTGTCAGATGTTTGTGGTGGGGGTGTCAGAGCAGTCGGGTGGTTGTGGTGGTGGTGTCAGAGGTGTCAGATGTTTGTGGTGTCGGTGTCAGAGGTGTCGGGTGGTTGTGGTGGTGGTGTCAGAGGTGTCAGATGTTTGTGGTGTCGGTGTCAGAGGTGTCAGATGTTTGTGGTGGGTGGTGTCAGAGCCGTCAGATGTTTGTGGTGGGGGTGTCAGAGCAGTCGGGTGGTTGTGGTGGGGGTGTCAGCGCAGTCAGATGTTTGTGGTGAGTGGTGTCAGAGGTGTCAGATGTTTGTGGTGGGTGGTGTCAGAGCCGTCAGATGTTTGTGGTGGGGGTGTCAGAGCAGTCGGGTGGGTGTGGTGGGGGTGTCAGCGCAGTCGGGTGGTTGAGGCGAGGGGTGTCAGAGCAGTCGGTATGCTTTGGTGGTGGTGTCAGGTTCAATCTGGGGTTTGTAGTGGTGGTGTCGGAGCAGTCGGGTGGTTGTGGTGGTGGTGTCAGAGGTGTCAGATGTTTGTGGTGGGGGTGTCAGCGCAGTCGGGTGGTAGTGTTGGGCGTGTCAGAGCAGTCGGGTGGTAGTGTTGGGGGTGTCAGAGCAGTCGGGTGGTAGTGTTGGGGCTGTCAGAGCAGTCTAATGTTTGTGGTGTCGATGTCAGAGGTGTCAGATGTTTGTGGTGTCGGTGTCAGAGGTGTCAGATGTTTGTGGTAGATGGTGTCAGAGCAGTCAAATGTTTGTGGTGGGTGGTGTCAGAGCCGTCAGATGTTTGTGGTGGGGGTGTCAGAGCAGTCGGGTGGTTGTGGTGGTGGTGTCAGAGGTGTCAGATGTTTGTGGTTTCGGTGTCAGAGGTGTCAGATGTTTGTGGTGTCGGTGTCAAAGGTGTCAGATGTTTGTGGTGGATGGTGTAAGAGCAGTCAGATGTTAGTGGTGGGTGGTGTCAGAGCTGTCAGATGTTTGTGGTGGGGGTGTCAGAGCAGTCGGGTGGTTGTGGTGGTGGTGTCAGAGGTGTCAGATGTTTGTGGTGTCGGTGTCAGAGGTGTCAGATGTTTGTGGTGGGTGGTGTCAGAGCCGTCAGATGTTTGTGGTGGGGGTGTCAGAGCAGTCGGGTGGTTGTGGTGGGGGTGTCAGCGCAGTCAGATGTTTGTGGTGGGTGGTGTCGGAGGTGTCAGATGTTTGTGGTGGGGGTGTCAGAGCAGTCGGGTGGTTGTGGTGGTGGTGTCAGAGGTGTCAGATGTTTGTGGTGTCGGTGTCAGAGGTGTCGGTGTCAGAGGTGTCAGATGTTTGTGGTGTCGGTGTCAGAGGTGTCGGTGTCAGAGGTGTCAGATGTTTGTGGTGTCGGTGTCAGAGGTGTCGGGTGGTTGTGGTGGTGGTGGCAGAGCAGTCAGGTGGTTGTGGTGGGGGTGTCAGCGCAGTCAGATGTTTGTGGTGGGTGGTGTCAGAGCCGTCAGATGTTTGTGGTGGGGGTGTCAGAGCAGTCGGGTGGTTGTGGTAGTGGTGTCAGAGGTATCAGATGTTTGTGGTGTCGGTGTCAGAGGTGTCAGATGTTTGTGGTGTCGGTGTCAGAGGTGTCAGATGTTTGTGGTGGATGGTGTCAGAGCAGTCAGATGTTTGTAGTGGGTGGTGTCAGAGCCGTCAGATGTTTGTGGTGGGTGGTGTCAGAGCCGTCAGATGTTTGTGGTGGGGGTGTCAGAGCAGTCGGGTGGTTGTGGTGGTGGTGTCAGAGGTGTCAGATGTTTGTGGTGTCGGTGTCAGAGGTGTCAGATGTTTGTGGTGTCGGTGTCAGAGGTGTCAGATGTTTGTGGTGGATGGTGTCAGAGCAGTCAGATGTTTGTGGTGGGTGGTGTCAGAGCTGTCAGATGTTTGTGGTGGGGGTGTCAGAGCAGTCGGGTGGTTGTGGTGGTGGTGTCAGAGGTGTCAGATGTTTGTGGTGTCGGTGTCAGAGGTGTCGGTGTCAGAGGTGTCAGATGTTTGTGGTGTCGGTGTCAGAGGTGTCGGTGTCAGAGGTGTCAGATGTTTGTGGTGTCGGTGTCAGAGGTGTCGGGTGGTTGTGGTGGTGGTGGCAGAGCAGTCAGGTGGTTGTGGTGGGGGTGTCAGCGCAGTCAGATGTTTGTGGTGGGTGGTGTCGGAGGTGTCAGATGTTTGTGGTGGGGGTGTCAGAGCAGTCGGGTGGTTGTGGTGGTGGTGTCAGAGGTGTCAGATGTTTGTGGTGTCGGTGTCAGAGGTGTCAGATGTTTGTGGTGGGTGGTGTCAGAGCCGTCAGATGTTTGTGGTGGTGGTGGCAGAGCAGTCAGGTGGTTGTGGTGGGGGTGTCAGCGCAGTCAGATGTTTGTGGTGGGTGGTGTCAGAGCCGTCAGATGTTTGTGGTGGGGGTGTCAGAGCAGTCGGGTGGTTGTGGTAGTGGTGTCAGAGGTATCAGATGTTTGTGGTGTCGGTGTCAGAGGTGTCAGATGTTTGTGGTGTCGGTGTCAGAGGTGTCAGATGTTTGTGGTGGATGGTGTCAGAGCAGTCAGATGTTTGTAGTGGGTGGTGTCAGAGCCGTCAGATGTTTGTGGTGGGTGGTGTCAGAGCCGTCAGATGTTTGTGGTGGGGGTGTCAGAGCAGTCGGGTGGTTGTGGTGGTGGTGTCAGAGGTGTCAGATGTTTGTGGTGTCGGTGTCAGAGGTGTCAGATGTTTGTGGTGTCGGTGTCAGAGGTGTCAGATGTTTGTGGTGGATGGTGTCAGAGCAGTCAGATGTTTGTGGTGGGTGGTGTCAGAGCTGTCAGATGTTTGTGGTGGGGGTGTCAGAGCAGTCGGGTGGTTGTGGTGGTGGTGTCAGAGGTGTCAGATGTTTGTGGTGGGGGTGTCAGAGCAGTCGGGTGGTTGTGGTGGTGGTGTCAGAGGTGTCAGATGTTTGTGGTGTCGGTGTCAGAGGTGTCAGATGTTTGTGGTGGGTGGTGTCAGAGCCGTCAGATGTTTGTGGTGGGGGTGTCAGAGCAGTCGGGTGGTTGTGGTGGGGGTGTCAGCGCAGTCAGATGTTTGTGGTGGGTGGTGTCAGAGCTGTCAGATGTTTGTGGTGTCGGTGTCAGAGGTGTCAGATGTTTCTGGTGTCGGTGTCAGAGGTGTCAGATGTTTGTGGTGGGTGGTGTCAGAGCCGTCAGATGTTTGTGGTGGGGGTGTCAGAGCAGTCGGGTGGTTGTGGTGTCGGTGTCAGAGGTGTCAGATGTTTGTGGTGGATGGTGTCAGAGCAGTCAGATGTTTGTGGTGGGTAGTGTCAGAGCCGTCAGATGTTTGTGGTGGGGGTGTCAGAGCAGTCGGGTGGTTGTGGTGGTGGTGTCAGAGGTGTCAGATGTTTGTGGTGTCGGTGTCAGAGGTGTCAGATATTTGTGGTGGGTGGTGTCAGAGGTGTCAGATATTTGTGGTGGGTGGTGTCAGAGGTGTCAGATGTTTGTGGTGTCGGTGTCAGAAGTGTCAGATGTTTGTGGTGGGTGGTGTCAGCGCAGTCAGATGTTTGTGGTGGGTGGTGTCAGAGCCGTCAGATGTTTGTGGTGGGGGTGTCAGCGCAGTCGGGTGGTTGTGGCGGGGGGTGTCAGAGCAGTCGGGTGGTAGTGTTGGGGGTGTCAGAGCAGTCGGGTGGTAGTGTTGGGGGTGTCAGAGCAGTCGGGTGGTAGTGTTGGGGGTGTCAGAGCAGTCGGGTGGTAGTGTTGGGGCTGTCAGAGCAGTCTAATGTTTGTGGTGTCGGTGTCAGAGGTGTCAGATATTTGTGGTGGGTGGTGTCAGAGGTGTCAGATATTTGTAGTGGGTGGTGTCAGAGGTGTCAGATGTTTGTGGTGTCGGTGTCAGAGGTGTCAGATGTTTGTGGTGGGTGGTGTCAGAGCCGTCAGATGTTTGTGGTGGATGGTGTCAGAGCAGTCAGATGTTTGTGGTGGTGGTGTCAGAGGTGTCAGATGTTTGTGGTGTCGGTGTCAGAGGTGTCAGATGTTTGTGGTGGATGGTGTCAGAGGTTTCAGATGTTTGTGGTGTCGGTGTCAAAGGTGTCAGATGTTTGTGGTGGGTGGTGTCAGAGCCGTCAGATGTTTGTGGTGTCGGTGTCAGAGGTGTCAGATATTTGTGGTGGGTGGTGTCAGAGGTGTCAGATATTTGTAGTGGGTGGTGTCAGAGGTGTCAGATGTTTGTGGTGTCGGTGTCAGAGGTGTCAGATGTTTGTGGTGGGTGGTGTCAGAGCTGTCAGATGTTTGTGGTGGGGGTGTCAGAGCAGTCGGGTGGTTGTGGTGGTGGTGTCAGAGGTGTCAGATGTTTGTGGTGTCGGTGTCAGAGGTGTCAGATATTTGTGGTGGGTGGTGTCAGAGGTGTCAGATATTTGTGGTGGGTGGTGTCAGAGGTGTCAGATGTTTGTGGTGTCGGTGTCAGAAGTGTCAGATGTTTGTGGTGGGTGGTGTCAGAGCCGTCAGATGTTTGTGGTGGGGGTGTCAGAGCAGTCGGGTGGTCGTGGTGGTGGTGTTAGAGGTGTCAGATGTTTGTGGTGTCGGTGTCAGAGGTGTCAGATATTTGTGGTGGGTGGTGTCAGAGGTGTCAGATATTTGTGGTGGGTGGTGTCAGAGGTGTCAGATGTTTGTGGTGTCGGTGTCAGAAGTGTCAGATGTTTGTGGTGGGTGGTGTCAGCGCAGTCAGATGTTTGTGGTGGGTGGTGTCAGAGCCGTCAGATGTTTGTGGTGGGGGTGTCAGCGCAGTCGGGTGGTTGTGGCGGGGGGTGTCAGAGCAGTCGGGTGGTAGTGTTGGGGGTGTCAGAGCAGTCGGGTGGTAGTGTTGGGGGTGTCAGAGCAGTCGGGTGGTAGTGTTGGGGGTGTCAGAGCAGTCGGGTGGTAGTGTTGGGGCTGTCAGAGCAGTCTAATGTTTGTGGTGTCGGTGTCAGAGGTGTCAGATATTTGTGGTGGGTGGTGTCAGAGGTGTCAGATATTTGTAGTGGGTGGTGTCAGAGGTGTCAGATGTTTGTGGTGTCGGTGTCAGAGGTGTCAGATGTTTGTGGTGGGTGGTGTCAGAGCCGTCAGATGTTTGTGGTGGATGGTGTCAGAGCAGTCAGATGTTTGTGGTGGTGGTGTCAGAGGTGTCAGATGTTTGTGGTGTCGGTGTCAGAGGTGTCAGATGTTTGTGGTGGATGGTGTCAGAGCAGTCAGATGTTTGTGGTGGGTGGTGTCAGAGCTGTCAGATGTTTGTGGTGTCGGTGTCAGAGGTGTCAGATGTTTGTGGTGGATGGTGTCAGAGCAGTCAGATGTTTGTAGTGGGTGGTGTCAGAGCCGTCAGATGTTTGTGGTGGGGGTGTCAGAGCAGTCGGGTGGTTGTGGTGGTGGTGTCAGAGGTGTCAGATGTTTGTGGTGTCGGTGTCAGAGGTGTCAGATATTTGTGGTGGGTGGTGTCAGAGGTGTCAGATATTTGTGGTGGGTGGTGTCAGAGGTGTCAGATGTTTGTGGTGTCGGTGTCAGAGGTGTCAGATGTTTGTGGTGGGTGGTGTCAGAGGTGTCAGATGTTTGTGGTGGATGGTGTCAGAGCAGTCAAATGTTTGTGGTGGGTGGTGTCAGAGGTGTCAGACGTTTGTGGTGTCGGTGTCAGAGGTGTCAGATGTTTGTGGTGGGTGGTGTCAGAGGTGTCAGATGTTTGTGGTGGGGGTGTCAGAGCAGTCGGGTGGTTGTGGTGGTGGTGTCCGAGGTGTCGGGTGGTTGTGGTGGTGGTGTCAGAGGTTTCAGATGTTTGTGGTGTCGGTGTCAAAGGTGTCAGATGTTTGTGGTGGGTGGTGTCAGAGCCGTCAGATGTTTGTGGTGGGGGTGTCAGAGCAGTCGGGTGGTTGTGGTGGTGGTGTCAGAGCAGTCAGATGTTTGTGGTGGATGGTGTCAGAGCAGTCAGATATTTGTGTTGGATGGTGTCAGAGCAGTCAGATGTTTTTGGTGGTGGTGTCAGAGCAATCGGGTGGTTGTGGTGGTGGTGTCAGAGCAGACGGGTGGTAGTGTTGGGGGTGTCAGCGTCAGTCTGATAGTTGTTGTGGGGGGTGTCAGAGCAGTCTGATGGTTGTGGTGGGGGTGTCAGAGCAGACTGATGTTTGTGGTGGGGGTGTCAGAGCAGACTTGTGGTTGTGGTGGGAGTATCAGGTTCAATCTGGGGTTTGTAGTGGTGGTGTCAGAGCAGTCGGTTGGTTGTGGTGGTGGTGTCAGAGCAGTCGGGTGGTAGTGTTGGGGGTGTCAGAGCAGTCTAATGTTTGTGGTGTGGGTGTCAGAGCAGTCAGATGTTTGTGGTGGATGGTGTCAGAGCAGTCAGATGTTTGTGGTGGGTGGTGTCAGAGTAGTCAGATGTTTGTGGTGGGGGTGTCAGCGCAGTCGGGTGGTTGTGGCGGGGGGTGTCAGAGCAGTCGGTATGCTTTGGTGGTGGTGTCAGGGTCAATCTGTGGGTTCTGGTGGTGGTGTCAGAGCAGTCTGGTGGCTGTGGTGTGGGTGTCAGAGCAGTCGGGTGGTTGTGGTGGGGGTGTCAGAGCAGTCTGATGATTGTGTTGGGGGTGTCAGAGCAGTTAATGTTTGTGGTGGGGGTGTCAGGGTCAATCTGGTGGCTGTGGTGGGGGGTGTCAGAGCAGTCTGATGTTACGTATGAAAAGCTTAAGTCACAAATCTCAAATTACAAATTCTCAATTTTCTAATTCTCAAACTCAAATATCTAAAATTTCAACTTCTCAAATCACAAATTCTGGAATCTCGAATCTCAAATTCCCCCTTACCTCTAAAATCTCAAATTCTCAAGTCTCAAATGAAAAATTATCTATTTCTGAAACTCAAATAGCAAGCTATTAATTTTCAACTTCTAAAAAACTCAAAATCTCGAATCAGAAATTCTCTAATTCTCAAACTCAATTACCTCAAATTTCAACTTCTCAAAACTCTAATTCTCAAATCTCAAATCTCAAATCACAAATTCTCAAATCTCATATCACAAATTCTCAAACTCATCAAGCTCTCAAATCTCAACTTCTCAATTATCAACCTCTAAAATCTCAACTTCTCAATTCTAAAACTTTCAAATATCAACCTCTCAAATCTAACCTTCTCAATTATCAAATCTAAAGTTCTCAAATTCTAATGTCTCGAATTCTCAAATCTCAACTTCTCAAAACTCAAATCAAATAACAAATTTTCAATCTCACAAATTCTCAGATCTCAAATTCTCAAACTCTCAAATATCAACCTCTCAAATCTCAACTTCTCAAATTTCTCAAAATCACAATTTCTCAAATCTCAAATTCTCAAACTCAAATATCAACCTCAAATTCTCAAATTTCAAATTCTCACTCTCATATTCTCAAATATCAATTTCTCAAATCACAAATTCTCAAATCTCAAATTCTCAAACTCAAATATCAACCTCAAATATGGAGTCATCTTATGGGGAAATAGCACAGATGCGCCTACATTATTCACTTTACAGAAAAAAATGATAAGAATCTTAACGAATATCAAGGATACCGACTCCTGTAAACCCCACTTTAAAGAGCTAAAAATATTAACGCTGCCCTGTCTTTATATATTGGAGATTTGTAAATTTGTACGAAAATATCCGCAATTCTACACCAAAAGAGGAAACATCCCAACTAAAATTACCCTGAGACATGAAAATAGATTAAACTTACCCACTTCACGATTAAAAATGCACTCTTCTAGTACATTTGTCACTCCATTAAAATATACAATAAGTTACCAGAATACATCAAAAATACAAATACAAATAACATCTTTATCAATAAATTAAAACAATTTCTAGTAAACAAAAGCTATTATACTATAGACGAATACTTTAATGATACATTTTAACTACTATAAAAACCACTTTTAGTTATTAGCTACATTTAATATCAAATTTCACTTTAAATATAGATTTGCTTTAAATAACTCAAATACTGTATAATTATAATAAATATATTTATACTATAAATATAATATATATTCATAGTAAAAATGTAACATCACATACTAAAAATGTATAAAATATTATAACATTCTAGAAGACTCAGTAAAATTATAAATATTTATTCGCTTGTAAAATATAGATATATTGATAATGTTAATAAAGTTAACCGTGCAATAACTAAATTAAAGCCTAATATAAGTATAATAACCTAAAACTAATATATACCTATAGGTACCTATAGAACCTACTTAAATACTTATATATATATATATAAAAGTAAATATATATATAAATAAATTATAAAAGCTATTACTAAACAAATACTACTACAATCTAAATTATATATATAATATGTTTAAAAACACGTGTTCTCTTCCTCTCTCCTACTTTTGCTGTGCCCGACAGGGTCCACAATTCGATCTCATAGTTTTAAGCCTACCACCTAAGTACTACATTGTGGAACGCAAATAAAGTATTGAGTATTGAGTATTGAGTATTGAAATTCTCAATTCTCAAATCTCGAATTCTCAAATCTCAAATTTTCTATTTCTCAAATTCTCAAACCTCAAATTACAATTTCTCACACTCTCAAATATCAACGTCCCAAATTCCCAAATCTCAAATTCACAAATCTGAAATTTTATTTTGTACAACTGACTCAATAGTGTAGTGGTAGCAAGCGCGACTGCTGAGCGTGATGTTCTGGATTCGGTTCCCGGGTCGGGGAAATTGTTATTGGGTTTTTCTGTATAGAAATCCTCAGTAGCAGCACCGAGTTTGGGGTTATGCCCGGTTGATGGCAACAGGCTCGCCCCCTGTTACATGGCTTACGTGACTTAATAACAGCATCGGCGAAATGTGGGTGCACAATAGTAGATACGCCTTTGTGGCTTAGTCTAACCTTTCGGGGATACAGGCGTGATGCTTGCTATGTTATGTTATGTTTTTCCATAAAGTGTTCTTTCATAAAGTGTAATTTATTATTCTGTAGGTACAGCGATTAGGTATTAATATAAATAAAACTAGCAAAGTTAATCACTCCGATCACTCTGTTTTCTCCCAATTTATTACGTATAAATAGGCGAAGTGGATTTAATAGGTATGGATAATACTTTCTCGCTCGCACACCGACTATCTGTTTCATTCATAGCAACTAAAGAAGTACAAATTATTTTCTAACAAAAGATTGGCGGGAAGTATGTTGCACAAAACTGGTTTTAAGAGGGCGTGGTTTTCGCTGTGGTCACAAGTTGGGTGCAAGCGATTTTAGCCTTATAGGTGGTTCACCGGTAATGTCGCCCATTGTACATACGATAGCTATAAGAAGAAGGCAAACATCGAAACCTCTGATCGAATGGATGAATGGATTGTGTGAAACATGACATGAATGAGATGAATGGAAGAAAAGGACAAATTGCACCGACCCCAAATAACATGTGGTAAGGGAAGAAGTATGATGATGAGGGCTACAAATATCACTATACTAAAAGATGAACCTCGGTCGCATACCGAACCCTAAGCGAGGCTCGGCCAAACAGCCGCCATTCAATCAAATATAATTGGTCCTTTGATCCGCTGTATTTATGACGCCACTTCCTCCTCTATGACTTCTTTATTATGCCTTTCATTAAATACAAACGCTATTCTCTGTTTTATGTTAAAATAGCATACCCGATTGTTGACGTAATATTCCGTTTTTTTTAGATAGTCATGATTAGATTATATTATTAGTACCTATAACGCAATGGTCATTCATTTTAGGACAGTGATGAAATTTTAAATTAAATAGAATTTCGGCATTAAATATTACACAATCAGTCATGATGTTTTTAGTAAACAATTTAATAAACGAAACACTTTAATGTACGTTGTAACCTGTGATTGTAACATTTATACATCAGAGGCCCTAGTGTAAGTTTCTTTTGACAAATTCGATTTACTACATCGAACGCGTTCGGCGCTCCGATTGGTGGAGAGCTCGAAACGGACCAATCGGAGCGCCGAACGCGTTCAATGTAGTAAATCGAATTTGTCAGAAGAAACTTACACTAGGGCCTCAGGCTGTCATTTATTTAATCGTCTGTAGAACCATTTCGTACGTTCATTTCGTAGCTTGCGACACACAAATATATTGCAACTTGATTGATAATTCATTTCTGTCATATGTTCCCATAGAACAACACGCAAGATTTAATATTAAACTAAAAGTAATGACTTTACTATACAATTTATCAGACTGGGTCCTTTATCAGTTGGAAATCTCCGTGTCAGAGTTCATCTGTTTCATGAGGTTGGCCTATTTTTTGTTTCCCAGCTGGACACAAAACTTTGTCGCAAATAACAGTTATTTATCATGTATTTAAATTCACCGCGTCAAACAAGCGAATCAGAGACAAGTATTCCTTTCTCCAACTACATTATGTTAGTGTTGTTAAAGGTGATAAACGAATATCCGATTACTCACGGACAGGTTCACGAAGCCAGTAGCAACTAGCAGTAGGAATAATAAAAGACAACGTCAATTTATAAGGGAGCCGACAGTATATAAAATAGGAATCATTCCGCTTTGATTACATTCTAGTCTTTTGGTATGACTACATTTAATTTGAACAGTGTCAACTTTGTTCGCTATCGATACAACTGATCGGCAAAGGAGTGCTTTCATTGCCAGCAGTCAAACTGTTTATGTTTGATATCGTAGATCCTCATAATACGGTCATATTACGAGGATCTACGACGAATATCAAACATAAACAGTTTTAAAGTACTTTGCATGTAAGTAGCAAACAAGGGTGCAATCCTTACATAGTGTACCGCACACGGCGGCGGCGACATCAAACGATATGATTAACGCTAATTATGCGGTTAATTGCTCCGAGCAACTGCGCCTGCGCGCTCCCTCCGCACCGCACTACTTCCACCAAATATTTTAATTACCATTTACAGAAACCATTCATCAATTTATAGCTTTCAAGCCTCTAACAGCCCCCGTAATAAGTATTAATTGATTTTATAATCTTTTAATTGATTTTATAATCTTTTAATTGATTTTATACTCTTTCTAAACGCAATTAAATTAATGTTTAAGATTCTGTGTACTTATTTCCCTACATGTGATTAATTAACTATAATTATTTTCATTTTATTCTCCCGCACATTCTTGTTCGATTACATGCTAAGTTTATAAAATAGCATAAAAGTACAATTCTCAATTATTTATTCGTAATGGCATTTTCTTTTGTCAATATGTTATGTTGCAGTTTGTCACAAGACATCTGATGTCATCCGCGTTGCAGACGGCTGGCTTAGTGCTACCATCTATTCTGAGTTTCATGAACAATCCTAAAAATGAATGTGCCGAATTCGACACATTATGTATTTTCATACTATCTTTAGTGTATTTAGTATTATAACTCTATCCCAAATTATGCGACGGGAAAAGAAGTCAGAGTTGAGGGGGGAAGTTTATCAGTAGGTATCAGGGCTGAATATTAATAGGTACTGTATACCTATGATAGAATTGTTTCTATTCAGGGTCAGTGTACTTGACTCACATGCATGCCTGCAGGAAAAATCAATATGATATCTTACACTTATCGGGATTTTTACTTGGCCTAGTCCTAATTTGAGCCCCTCGTACCTGGGCACACGGCAGCGCATCCTTGCCGGCTGTTATCACAAGCCGCGGTTATTTATGTTATTAACCAAGTCGTTCAGTAAACGATTCTGTACGGACCACCCGCACCGTAAAGGTGCCCCGCGCAGGCGCAACGTTCCTGGACCACTCTATTCGATAGCTACATCTGCATAACTTAATGACAGACGCACTGTATTAATAACTTCATGCAAGAGTAGATAATTCAGTGAGATCTCGATTATTATCGTACTTGAGTAGGTACATTCATGGGGCCGCGTCTGCGATAAGCATAGACAGATACCTACTTATATGAATTGTATCATATTGAATAGTAAAGAGTGAGAAGTAATTATAAGGCCTAAATTTAGTACCGAACGTCTGTATGACCATCATCATTAAACGCACTCTCCGTTATCTGGACGAGCGCACTGAACTCATTCATGGACACGTTAAAAACCATAAAGACCGCGTTTAGATGCCGATCGCTCCAGTATCCAGTATGCAGTAGCTACCACATGGTTATTTCCAGTTTTTACCTGCGTCAGGTTACTCGCCAATGTTACGCTAATTAGTATGCCGAGTGGCTGACCTCCGATCAATTAAGGTTTTAATGCCTGCGCCTACACAGCACCAATCGCGATATACCAATAACAATAACGTTTTATAACAGATGCCGACATTCTACGGTAATAGCCGAACTAGGTACGTCGTAACTCGAATACGATCCGAGGAACTGGCTGAAAGTTAAAGCTATCTATCGTAACGTAAGGCCCATTTCTAATTTTATTATGATAGTTGATTTTTTTCTTATAATATATGCAGTTAATAGTATAGTAGTTATACATAGTTATATGACATGTGCAATAGCAACTGTAAAAAATATTTTAAAATTTGTGTAAAAAATTGACTGTTTTGCAATCTAGCTAGCAGAATATAGCTACAAAAAATGTATAAACTTAACCACAACTTATTTTTACCTATATTTGCAATAAATGATTATGATTATTAATGCTAACATACATAGGTGCGGTGCGGCACAAGATCGTTTCTGCGTACTTCCTACGCATGCGCCAAGCGCGCTCCCATCAGTGGTTTTGCAGGAAAAAGCCAAGAATGCAATATTCCCAAGGAGTCTAGTCAGGTACATAATGCATGCATAGAACCTGTTCGCGGGTGTCTACGTTTGCAATTACAGTTCTAATATAAAACAGATCATACTGCCGTTGTATTTTTATTGCAAATAATTACCGGATCCACAAAGTTATTCCGTACATAAATAGCCGTGATAGCGCAGTCGGTGGCTGCGCTAAATCTGCGTCGATCTCACGACCGCAAATAAACCTGTCTCGCCACATTAAAACAACTATTTACAAAATAAAATTGTTAACCTCGGCTGACTGTGTGAAAATGAGCGGTCTGTTGTGTTGCATTCTTGCAGATTTGTCAAAATTCATTGACGACATTGAAACAGGAAATATCAGGACGTCGCTTTCAAAAGCACACGACTGAACATAAGGTGAATATTGATTCTAACTGTATTCGGCAAACAGTCTTTGTTTTGCCGACAGACGCGAGCAGCAGTGGGTGATAGCGAGCGCATGCGCCGACGAAACAGAATTGCACTACGCTTCTTTATTTAGCTATAGGTATTATACAATCGCAGGAGCAGCTGGCGCAAGCATACAGCACAATATCATTCCGTACAATAATAATAATAATGCGAGCATGTCGAAGTACGGTTGTCTCTATAAGCCACTTAGTGCACCGCAATGTGAAGGCAACGTGAGGAAACCTGCTCAACCTGCCTAAAGTTCTCAATGGGTGTGTAATCCGCCAATCCTTAATTATCTGTCAATATTATTACAATAACAATCCGAAACAAGTGACGGTCTCTTTTGTTCGTGTATGGTAGGAATCAATGGATTAATCCATATATTTTTAAACAATGCTCTCCTTTACACTTTTCTCGTCGGCTATACCTGCGTGTCGGCCGTGCAGGAGCACCAACAACGCTTGTGGGAAAACATCTTAAATATAACCATCGTGTTAGAGAACACAACCTATGTCCTAACTCTCACGCGATCTTGCGAGTGCGCACGTAATCCATGTCGAAAATGTGTCGCAGGAAATGAGAGCATCCCTGACAGATGCGCACTGCATCGCCCGCGCTTGCGCTATCATCACGTTAACTAGTAATAATGAATAGCTGAGCTTAATCGCGTCACATTTCCTTTTCATAGAGATACTGATCTAGATGTGACTACGGCATGTCCAATGAGCTGCTGTGTAGACATCCTGCGTCAATAAAGATGGAGAGAGCGAGCTTCTGTTGTGGTAGCACTGCTGCTGCATTGAGTTGGGGGTCAACAACTCGCTATTTGTAGTGTTAACTTAGAAACAAGAGACGGAAAGAAGCAATAATCGACAACTGCGTTGCTAACTAACAATGAACTGCAACTTAGTTGCATTACAAACTACGAGTGCAAAATAAATCTGTATTATTAAATATTTTACAGTAGTGTGCTATGCTTGTACTATTACAATTTTTATTTTAAGCGTAAGGCACTATTAAGTAATTTGTGCTAGTTCTGGTATGGCAAGGAAACCCTTTAATACAACGCCTCTAACCCTATCCCCAGAACATAAGTTTTGCCAAGTAACCATTTACAATTTCTTACATTGATCAAACATATACTTTTTCGAAAAAAAGGATTTATTTGACGATATTCATTAAAGTTATTAGTGATGAAGGTAAAGTACTTACCAAATAATCGCTTTTAAACTGTTGTGTGCTTCCCACGTACCTACCTACCGGCGGTGTTCAATCTCGTTTTTTATGGCTGGTGTCACTCACTACACTATATTCAAACTCCACTATGCAACTGACCCAAGTGTAGCTACTTATTTGATATCAATTCACAATTTCGCTCGTTTCACTATTATTTTTATAATTCTAATATCACCTGCTCGGTATTTACGTATTTTCCACAAGCTTACTGCGCGCATTTTTCTGTTGTCTCTGGTCCTTTGACGTTTTTATTTTTTAGACAATGATCATCAATGACATCGAATGACATACAGCCAATATAAAATAATGTAAATGTTTTGTAAATTACCTTTTTAGTAATTAAATCGCAGAAATAATGAAATATTTTACATTAATGTATTTTGATTGTTTATTATTCATTTATATTTCTACAATACGTACCTACTTCCTACTGTTGGTAAAACAATGATCATCAATGACATATGTACAGCCAATAAAGTTAACGTTTTTAAACTGCTCTTTTGAAATCAAGTTACACCTATTAAGTATATTACTTTTATTAGTATATTACTATTATTCTGGTGTACTGTTTATGTAAATATTTGTTTATTAATTATCATATTATTATATAATGTTATATTGACTATCTACAATTCAGATATTTCGCGATTATTCGCGATAAAAAATTTGAAAGTGTTAACCCATATAACGTTCGCAAAGATACAGTCAGGCAAGTAATTCACATCACGCGAAAGTGTTCTACTTGGTAATTAAGCTCCTTACATACTTATAACAAGCAGTACCCATTTCTGAGTATGTTGGAGGCGTGTCATGCCCAGCCTGTGCGCCCGTGCAATTAGGCGCGATTACAGACATTACGCGGTACAGCAGATTGGCGATGCTTTGCGCCGTGCCGTACGGAGCCGTGCCACACTGCATCCGGCCCCAAACGTGACGCCTTCACACGAACTTGTTTCGAGATAAACTGTATGATTTTATAAATAAAATAATGTAATATGCATTTCCGTTAAAGTAAAAACAAGTGTTTGTTAGTACATAAGTTTTGTATAGTAAATTGCAATGCATCTTTAGGTCAGAGGGTCATCTTAGGGGCGTCTTCACTTTGCGTCGGTTCTGCCCCCAGGACTAGGGTTACCTATACTAGGGTACCCAACCATACTGTTAAAAACCGTATTATACTTTTTCCGCTCGTTTTTACTGTTCTATAAAAAAAAGTATACAAAATACTGTTTTTATGACCGCTGTATTCGGAGCCATAAAGCCATAAAATCATTTCAGTGAAGACACATCTGTTGTATAAACCTGTCACCTCTGCAATTATAAAATTAAATCAAACGGTAAACTACGTATCACCTTCAGTGACTCCCGATATCAACGCTTGTTTGATTCGTGACCGGTGCTCCCATTGTATGTAACCAGCAAACTGTCGATAAATTAAACTTGTTCGACAAATTTAATCTTCGTCTCTCGTTATCAATTATCATTAAATTGTTTGCCAAACAAGTTTAATAAAGAATCGCACAGGTATTTATGTAACTGCATAACTCTTGTTAAGTATATTTTATTCTTCTCGCGGTAGATTTTACATTAAGTACTGCTTATTTGTGTGTGGGCACATTGACTAATAAAGCGCATGCGTTTGTTCGATGAAGAGTCACAGGCGCCTCAGTCTAAGTAATTGTGCGTCAAAGAGTTCTTGACGCACAATCGCTTATTTCTTTTAGTACCTCGGTTTTACTTATCAAGTAACATTAATACCTGAGGACTCAGCAATCTTCAAACATATATATTTGCAAGACCAAGTACCTATACATAGGTACTTCGTTGCATGTCGCTGACTTGCGGCAGTTGAAGACTAATGACGTTCGCGGGACGTGGATACTGTTGATTCATTATTTGATAAGTTGATATGAACATGGAACGTATCAGCTGCTTCTAAACATGCAACGTGTTCATGCTCAATCGATGCAAGGATTGATGAATCCTGAATTATGATAATTGCATAGAGGACACGTTTAGATACAAGACTTTTGTAGATCGAGATAGCAGCATATCGTCTGGCGCAGCGGTGGTGTTCTGAAAGACAACGCTAAAACATATCCAAGGGTCACAAAGCAAAATACCTGTCAAAATAAACGCCATTCCTTATATCCAGATTAAGATAGATACAAATTGAAATTACATCTTACAATTATAAAATCAACATCCGAAATTACCTTTGAGGAAAGTAACCTAACAATGTATGAATTTTAGACGGATGGTTCGGAATAGGTATTGTAATGCAGCACCTCGGATAAACCGATACTAACGTAGTCATAGATCAAGGCAACCAGACGTCAATGTTAGAATGAATGACAGGCTATCATAAAAAATGCTCAATTATTTACTTAACATCGTCAAAACATGGCGGCCGGCAAGTGTAATGAGCCCTAATTATACAGCTCACTAATGAGCAGTGTGGTCCTAACAGTGTCCCTCGAGTGGCCAGAGGTCGTCAAGTAAACACTATGTAAAACCTGACACGCCATAAATATACTGGTTTTTATAACATTTTAATCTGGTATTAAAATGAAAGTCTATACTTTAAGTTAATTAAAACTACTAAACAATAAAATATAATTTAACTCCAATCGGCTAGTTTATCACTGAAAATACCAAAGCTTTTCTCAAAAGTTTGGGGTTCACATTATGTAACGGTAGCGGGCGTCCCTAGTGCGTTACGTACGGCAGAGTATTTCCGAATACAAACTTGCTTCCATCATATTTAAATAGGCGTCTAAGCAACGCATAGGCTCTCGTATCAAGAAAGAAGCGTTTTCATGGCCTTTAATTATAAGTAGATAATTAAAGATCTTGAAAACGTTTGTTTTCTCTAACTATGGGATATCGATAAAGTAGTAATCTACTCTATTTATCCTCCATAGTTACATAACTCAACAAAGTACAAGCTTACAATGTAAAAAAACAAACAGCCAATATCTGTCATCCTCCGCCTGCGGTCCTCCCAGTAAAACACACACATTATATGCACCTCATCATTACATAGGCATAGTGATTAGTTCATGTGGGTTATATTAGCCGGCTGCACTGCAGGAGACTCACAAGTAAGCAGTGATCATGCAGCAGGTATTGCGTGCTCTGGTACTGTTGTGCGCGGCGGCGGCGCTGCGGGCTGACGTCGGCGTCATGAAGGACGTCACCCTCGGCTTCGGGCAGGCCCTCGACAAGTGTCGGGAGGAGGTGAGTCCATATCTGTATAGAACATGCCTCTGCGTTATTTCTTATTGATGAACGCAACATGATTTGTTGGTTACAAGCGTAAGGTGGAAAACTTTATAGAGCGCTTCATTTCATTCGTTTCTGATGAATGCATGGATTGTAAACTAACAATTACAACTTTTAGTCGATTTTGTCTTGATTAGTTTACCAGCACCAAAGTTGATATTATGTAGACCATCTATTCTATTGCGCAGCACATATAATAACTAAAGATAACAGCCACAATTAAATGAGCCTCAAGCGAATCCTGACAGTGTCAGTAACTATTATTTTTGTTCTTAGCTCTTTTTACTCATTCTTATGTATACTATGACCATTTTTGACGCGATTACATACTCTCTCAGAGTCAACTGACAGAGGAGAAGATGGAAGAGTTCTTCCACTTCTGGCGCGATGACTTCAAGTTCGAGCACCGCGAGCTGGGCTGCGCCATCCAGTGCATGAGCCGGCACTTCAACCTGCTCACCGACTCCAGCCGCATGCACCACGAGAACACCGAGCAGTTCATCCAGTCCTTCCCCAACGGCAAGTTTTGTATACCAATTAAACTTAATTTTCCGTTCGGCCTTTACCGAATGCTTCATTGATAGACCATTAAGTCATGACCTGTTCACACAGTAAACCGTCGCGGCTTTACCACTCTCAGCAATGGCTGATGCAGCTACGACCTGACACAATTAAATAAGTATCGTTCTAATTAAACAGCGCCCATGTTTTAAGTAATATTTTGTGCATAATAAATTAATTTGTTCACTATCGATATATGGTGCAGGTCAAGTGATGGCACGCAAAATGGTGGAGCTGATCCACGGCTGCGAGAAGCAGTACGACCACGAGGAAGACCACTGCTGGCGCATCCTGCACGTGGCCGAGTGCTTTAAGCGCTCCTGCGTGGAGCGCGGCCTGGCGCCCACCATGGAAATGATGATGACGGAGTTCATCATGGAAGCGGAGGCCAAGTGAGCACACCGGCCTCACCACACCGCACACTGTCTATGTTATGTTACGAACTATTACATTAACATATATTACCATCTTAACCCTGACACAAATCAAAAAGAAATACGACAAACGAGATGATATATGCACGAGTAATTTCAAAAACAACTAGAAGCTGACACATGGTCCAGTTAACTGCAAGCACGACGATTAGAGAAAACTAGGATTAAGTACGGAAAATTGTATCTCGTACTGATAGTAATTAATTACCTAATATTGCTATGAACACGGTGGGCAATAGGCAGGGTTGACATAAACATAGACAGTGGCGTAAACAAGCAAGAATAGTGGTAGAAGAAAGTTCATTGTTTTAAATAAATAACTGTATTATGAACTAGACAACGTACAAGTGACACTGCTCGGCTTATTACTATATGGTTTATTTATTATTATAATGTTGTTTGTAGACAAGATATGAATTGTTACTCTTAGATTAGAATCGGTAGGTACTGGTTTATTAATTTTTTCTATTTTCTATAATTCATCCATTCACCCTCACCTATTTCTGTAACTCTTCCCTTTTCACATTATAGTTCATTTATTACGTTTCGTAGTGGTAACAGTGCAGTTTCTGTGTCTGGTTGAGTACATGAGTGACAGTAGTCTAAGGATCTCTTTCCTTACCTAATTAATGAGTATCAGTATCGTTCTTTAATTTGTTATTAGAACAAGCCTGACATCGTCGTCCGAGGTTAAACCTTCTGTTTCCTAGATGTCTTGGACTTTAACGCTCGCTTTAATGAAAATAAATTGTTAAGTAACTTCTTGTTCAATATCGTTATAGATAATAACTTTGTTTATTCTATATATCTATGTAACACATCACATTAAATACCTCAGTCCAGGTGTCACTTCTACGTAGCTATTTCACATTTTATTTAGGTAGTTATTGATTTATATCTTAATATGTTAGTTGTATTTACTTACTGATAAACAACGACGACTAATGCTTGAACACGGCAACGATAACTAAACGAATAGTTATTTATTGATAACTTATTCTGTGTATTCTAACGACCATTATATTAATAAAGTGCAAAGAAATATATTTGTCAACTGGTTCAGGAATTAAACTTCTTAATTGTTATAAGGGCGTATGTGATATTTTTCTACACATTTTTCCTCCAGTTACCTCCGAATGCTCGGTTTAGGTACAAGACTAGCAAAATTCAGAGTTTATATCTCAGAATAGTAGAATCTCTCAAAAGTCTAAATGTGTGTCCTAGAAACGACGCACATAATAATAGACGTCTGACAGGTTATTCGTTTTTTTATTAAGTATGTAAATTTTAATCTGATACTACCATAGCCTCTAGTTGGGAAAAATAGTTACAGGCGACCCTATTATAAAACTGAGCAAAGAGGCGAGGCGCGGCGCGGTGCCGGCGCGCAGCAATCATGAATGATTGTAGCTCAGTACTCTGACTTCGACCAAATCTATTCGTACTACATGTATAATAAAAAGTACGTACATCAACTACCAAACTATTTCGAACGTTCACTAACAAGGGGATGTAGCTCAGTGGTAGAGCGTTCGCTTTGCATGTGAAAGGCCCCGGGTTCGATCCCCGGCATCTCCAATTTTGCATTTTTGTTACAGCGATCGTAATGTGCCTTTTCCAAAATTTTGTTGAAGTTTTACGCTACTCTCATACGTAAACCCACCGCTAAAGCTCCTATTAGATGCGACGTAAAATTATCTTTATTTACGAATTTATTAAGGGGATTATTTGGATCGGAGGAGTATTTTACGCGTAGATAATATTTTTATATTTTTTACATCTTTAATCTGTTTAGTGTTTTAGTAGTTAGTAATAATAAGTAGGTTGAAGAATTAGAAAAAGTATTCTTAGATAATTTTGACAATTTTCATACATTATTAACATAAATATTTGTGTAGAAATATTTTTTTACCTCTTAAGGGGAATATAATATATTAAATAAGACACAATTATAATATATTATATAATATAAGACACGAAAAAACACCGACATTCTCTGATAAATGCCAAGTTTATACATAATGTATATATTCATTTTATAAAGCAAAAATTGTATGACCCCGACGTGATTTGAACACGCAACCTTCTGATCTGGAGTCAGACGCGCTACCGTTGCGCCACGGAGTCGATGGAGTTCTATTTGAAATTACTCTTCTATTTGGATGGAGTTTCTTGCCCGTTCTTCTCCATTGGAAATCAACACTTTGGAACGTGGCAACTAGAGCCTGACTATTCATAAGTGCCTGTAAATGGTTTACATGAATAAAAATATATTTGAATTGAATTGAATTGAATATTTAAATAAATAGGTTATGATATTTTACTAAATTAAATTACTATCCACATACAATGTAACTGGCGTTTTCCATTTTTAACCGACTTTTTTTTGCTTGACTATTAAAACCAACGCTTGGTAAAATAATTACGTAGGTACAATAAAGTGCCTCTCTGGGAAATTGAAGTTATTGTGCGATTTCTAAAATGAAAAGAAAAACAGTTAAATGCAAAATTATTCTTTGCACTTAGTGAATGTGTAAAAATAATAACTAATAACGCAGACGAAATGATATTACTAACGCCATCTAGCGGCGAGTTACTGAACGAAAGCCGTTCTCATTCATCCGTGCACAACTGCACACACATGTTGTGTTGTGTCACCACCTACCTCTATAACACGTAGTACCTACACTATAGAGGTCAGTCAGTCAGTGTGTCTCGCAGTTCAGACTTTGACCTTTAATAACTTTGACTGTAAACGTATAACCGAATAACAGGAATCTAAGAATTTTTTGCTGTGAATCACCTAAGTTTAAGTTTTCAATTTTTATCATACATTTCTTCGTTTTTATCAACATAGGACCTGTGCGTATGTACGAGGAAATATTGTAAATACAGCAAAATTACACTTTGTAGTTTACTAATATTTCCGTCATGTTCCTAAGAGTAAAGTACAAATTCATTTAGGTACCTATTGTGTCATAATGGAAGTATGTAGGTACCTATTCATTAATTGCATATTTATTATGTTTACTTGATATTTATAAAATATTCCATAGGCAGGCAGGAGCCTAGAAAATTGTGGTATTTCCTAAAATTAATTTTACGTTTTTAATGAGATCATGCAAAAAGTTTTCCTGTTGTCGTAAAATTAATAGAAGATTCGTCGATAGAAGGTAGTGTGCAGTGCCGGATTAACCACGTAGCAAGAGTATCCAAACCCACCTTAGCGTAGTTTTTTGAGTGAAACTTATTAAGACGTGGCATCCTGAATTTACTTGATGTCACAAAAACGTGAAACGCTACACCCGTTTTCCGATTAAGACAATCCACGTCAGACAATCGGTAACCGATTATTTTATTAACGAAAATAAAACAGAATTTCATGCGGTAAACGCATAAGTTCTACAAAATGTCACTTTATATTTAAGAGCCCATAGCAGATCAAGGGCCCCTCGATAGAATTTGCTACGGGCCCCGCGCTTGCTTAATCCGGCTTAGAATCCATGCGTGTGCTCTCCGGTCGGATGGGTTTTCTTCGTTCTAACCTACAGTATCATCTAGCGTGGCCTTGCTGCGGGAAATAGGCTGAATAGCTAGATAGAAACATATGCAGCTTCAGAAAGCTTCCTTTAGATAAGATCTCCTCTATGCTTCCGAGGTGCTCACATTCAGTCTTGGCCATTTATATAAAGCTAAAATAGACGAGAATTGTATTAACTAATATAAAGTATAGCTATCATTATTAAAAGCTTGGAAGCAGGCCGTCTTTCACTCCAACTGTTAACAATTTTTGCAACAGACTGCTTAATTTAAATTTTTCATGCAAAACATCTACACTCATTGCAGCATCTTAACTGTTAGTAGAGAACCTCTGGTTAGTGACCCGGTGATAGGAAAGGTACAGGGTGCCTACACCGACACCGTCTCTATTAGTCCACGTAAGAAGCGGTATTATTTGAAAGTAATTAGCAAACCAATTAGTGGGTCCTTTACTAATTCTCCGGATAATTCGGAGATTTGTTTCTGAACAAGTTCAATTTCAATGAACATTATAGTTATCGGCGCTCATTAGAGTGTTCCATTGTTAGTATATCGAATGTGATTTTCATACTTGTATGCATTTGCCAACTTAATGCGAAGTGTGTTATCGTCGGAGCTCGTTTCGATCGGGTTTTCCTTATAGTGGGTATTCCCTCCTCACGAGAGGTCATATAATAAAGAGCAAGATCAGGCTAGAGTCAATGAGCGCACGCACGCTGATACGATTGACCGTCCCAAACATTAACTGTGCATTAACATATAAAATGATCGTCAAAACGATCGTGGTGCTGCTGGCCGTGAGCCTGGTGCGTGCGCAGCTGGACCTGGGCATCTTAATGCAGCTGTACTACCCACCGGTGCACGCCCGCCTGTCCACTACCAGCACCATGCCGCCAATGGATCACACGCGCACACGCACCCGGCGCAGCTACTTCGACCGGGACGACGACGTGAAGGAGGGTAACAACGCGGTGTTAAAGAGCATGCGTGCCAAGATGGCCGACCCACAGTGGACGCCCGAGGTGGGCTCGCGCAGCCCCTGGCTCGAATGATGCACTCGAAGCCCGCGCCGGAACCGCACCACCACGCGCCGCCGACCGGGTTTCACTAAGGCTCCGTGATGTTTTACTGACTTTTCATAATAACCAGTAACCTGTGAATACATGTTATGAATTAAATTTAACTGTAAATTATTATAGTAATTTCAACACGCCATTCATAACTAGAATAAGTATTCAATTTATCAAGTGGCTATAATAGTTAATGATGTGCTCATGTATTATTGTGTAATATTAGTATTAGTACGTAAATGTAATGTAATGTGTGATTGCAAATAAACCAGTTTGTATGAAATCATGCGCATTGGATGCAAACCAGCGCGTCGGCATTCCTGCGACTTGCGAGCGCACCGTGCGAGCGGGATGAGGCCTGCGGAGTTATTGAAGCTAATATTATAGAATCCTGTTTTATTAACTTTTAAATTAGTTCGCGTGCTAATACTTAACCCGCAGTGTAACACAGGCCAAATGAGTACCTACTCGATATGTGTTATGACTGCTCAGTGCTCAACAGAGAACGTACCTATATGTAGTATCATAGAGGGCACAATGTAAGTGAGTATGTAGAACAACGTAGCCGTAGATCAGTACCTTGAGTTATAGCTATAGCGACACTGATCTCTGCTCAACTTGATACTGATTGAGATTGAGCTTGTTGAGTACAGATGTATTATAATTGCTAAGCATCTCTTCCTTCAATTTTAAACCCAAGAGGTGACGAAGCTTCTAACAGCCTGATAAAGAAGTAGGTAAAGCATCCGCCTGATCACCGATACCCGCTAAGTATAATACCTACTCTCTTATTATTACTGTCAAGAATACAGTTAGAGAGCCAGTGTCTATAACACCATTATTTAAAGACACCGCTTCAAACTATTTTCAATTATTGTTGACTATAGGAACTCTACTTATCGACCTATCATAAAAGGGAATAAACCTAAAGTACTTGATAATACACAGATAACACTGAAGTAACTATAAACTATTGCCACCCCTATCAATATGATTGTTTACACGTAGGTACTATTAATTAGGTATTCAGTGACGTCATTGCCAGTTGTAACGGGTCCACCGTCCACGCGTGTCACTTGTTCTGACCTAACAACCGACACAACTCAGTAAGTACAGCAAATATACTACTCACTGACTATTACGAATCATTTTACATATTAAACTGAAACGGAACAGAATGTTTCGCTAGGGTCGTAGTATAGTGCTACGGAGGACAGGGTTAATTCTATAACTGCAGTAGGTTGTATGAATGAAAATGTATCCAATTTTTCTTCTTCTATCGTGTCGACAGGAGCCATCACATGGAAATACCTCAAGCCGTAGTGAAAAGATTACTAAGTGAGCATTCAGCACTGAGCGACTACCCGGGGTGCGCACGACGAACCCAGGTATCATCAATGCAGAGTATCTTTTAAATAAATAATTTAAGGCGTCGGCGTCGGATTGTCGAGCGTTTTAGCTTAGCTGGGAGTAAACAACATTTTAATTATTAGGAACGTATATTGCTACCGATCTTACAAAAATATATATATGTGTCACCTACGACCTTTTTAATAAGGTTGTCGACCTATGAAGCTTAGCCTCCAAACTTTCTGAGTTTTGGTCTGTCTCTGTCTCTTTACATAAGCCCCGCGTGAAACGATCGTGAAAGCTGCACACATGACGGTTGCGTGTGGAGCAACACGTCAGCACCGCCTGCCTGTGCCTACGTTGACCACTACGTAGGACGTTGTGATAACCGGTACCATGTAGATAGTTCTTGTATGAGTAAGAAGAAGAACTATAACTATCTCAGATCAAAACCCCATGAGAGACAAGGTCATTCTTCATTGCATTTAGTTAGTGTGAACTACATTTTATATTGTACAACTACGAAGCACAGTTAGTACCTACTACCAAACTGTTGGAACTGAGTCAATGTTCACATGTACGTGTTAAAAACACGATTCAGACTCCAGACTTGTCTCGTTTCACAGTTCTATGAGTCCTCGGCTCTTCGAGTGCATCGCGTAGTATAACGAATATAAATGAAATATAAGTATAGGGTATACCTTCACACCTATATTGGCCAAAAGGTAAGAGAGAGGCTCACTGTTTTTTAATAACTAAGTAATATTATTAAGTCCCATGCAATGGTGCGTGGGCATTCATATCATCATTAACATTATCATTATTAAAATATCTACGGTTGTCTTGTTGTGCAACCGCGGTACCTGTACGGTTCTTTTAAACGTGTCCAATGACAGGAAGATGGGAATGACGTCAATCACGGTCACGTTGAGCGAAGTCAGCTCCTCATGTGCTGCTAATGAAACTGTTGTCGCGACAAATTGAACCCGATGCGCACTCCGCGGCACCCGAGTGCATACAATGTTGCAACAATTAAAGTCATAACATTAATTAATATATAAAACATGCTACGAAAGATGAGCAATCAAACTACCTCATCAGGTTCTGTGTTCAACTCCCATGTCAGGCAAAATTATAATGGGTATTGAGATTCTTAGCAGCCCGGTTCTTGTGCCCGGTAGATGGGAATAGAGTCGCCCCATTCCTTATGGACCCGAATGGACTTAACAGCATAAGTGAAATGAGGGTACATGTACTCAATTCTGTCTAACCCTTTGAAAAATACAGGCCTGACACTATGTATTATATACATATGTATATACTCTTCGCAATATAACTTATGTGCGTACGGCACTTAATAATTATGAATGACCCACTAGATTAAACGCCACCTAATGTTAAATTTTACAAAAGGCCAACACTGGCCAGTAAGTCACTTATAAAAATTCACAACAACGTATGTATAATCCGTAAGGTGACAGAATCAACCATGTAACAAAAAAATATTACTCTTCTTGGCAGTCGGGTAAATATGAACCTAAACTGTTCCTATTTAATTAAATAGGTGCCTAATATGTATCTTTGTCAGTCATTGGCCACGTTTGGAACATGAATGGAAAACCTCCTGCCTAACCGGAGGCCATCAGGCTTTTCCACACTTTGCGAATCCAGGTCCGTTACAAACATTGCCGATTGGCTAATATTTTCACCACGGCGGCGGAGGCATCGGCATGAGTTTCTATTGAGAGAAGAATCTCAATAATATAAATAGAAAAATACGGAGACCTTTTTTTACCTGCTATTAAGATTTTTATTCTTGCTCGACAGTCTTTCTACAGTACCAGCCCAAAAATGATCGTTGGTTAGTACCTGAAGAATATAAATTTATACCTATCGTAGCTTGACCATGCTTCTACTTTTGCTTCATTCGAGTGCTTCTTGTCTCTGAATTCTACGGATTCTACGGATCTCTTAATTCGTTCTTTCTGCACATTATCAGAGTGGTGTGAAGTAGGCCTTCTGGAATGTATGTATTACGAGGCAGCTGATTCTAATGTGAGCGTCTCATGAACGAGCTGGGATTTCCAGAGCGCGGCCCGTATGGCGTGGCGCAGGCGCAGGTCGCATGGCCGCCACACATCACATTACATAGCAGCCATTATGTGAGCATGGCGACACGTGTGTTATTCAACAGTTACACTGGTGCGCTACCACGGCCACACCGCGCTGTCTCGGCGGACATTTGATACTAGAAAACGTTTTATAATGTATTTTGTCAAATACTTCTAAGTACAGCGAGTAGGGATCTGGACATGAATTAAAACAATAAATATTAGATATTAAAGATGCCCGAGGCTCCCGCAGAATAAATAATAGTAGGCACTCTGCGAAGTACTATCGACGATCAATCTGCGAGGTAAACCTTGCGCGAGTTTATGAGACACACACGTGAGAAAGACGGATATCACCACGTTATCGGGCAAACATGGATGTCAACCACTATATAGTTTTGAAAAGGCCGGCTCAAGCTTTGTCGGAATTGAATATTTATGTAGTACCTAAAGTTAAGGCTACCTACTTTTTGTGTTGATGGTTCTGTTTTTATGAGATAACCCTACATCTTCTTGGAAATGCCTACTTCGACTAGCTTCAAAGTGTATAGATACAGTCTATCGTAACCGTCTTTCTGTCAATAGTTCGCCCTTTGTTATCAGAAATAATCGTTTCATATGTAGACTTTTATCTGCTTTAATTATTTTCATTTTTGTGTAGGTAGCATTTGTATCGACAATGGATGTTGAAGCAATAATGCAGAATGTATCGGCTATCGAGTGGTGCGTGAGTTGTCATGGTGCCACCCGAGGTTGTTCAGCTGCGCACGCGCATACGCCCGCGCGACGCTGGGCTTTCCCGCGCATTCCGCTGCCATACCATACACTTGCGGTCACCAATATTTGCATGCAAGCAGCGAGGGTGGCTCAGTTCAACATTATGTAACAGTCCCACTATTACAACAATAGTAAATATCAACATTATATACGATTACAACATCATATCACACAGTTCCGTGCTCTACTAACAGTATTATGTAGGTATATGGGCCTCTTGATACTTGCACCACCACAGTTCAGTCGTGATGAAATATTGCCATATCCACGATTGGCAAAAGGATTGGTGACAAACCATATGTAAGGATCCGCCAACCCGCAGCCTAGCTCATTAATATCTCAGTCCACCGCGGTGGCATGGTGGCATGGGCTAAAAATTATATTTTATTTTTTATTTATAGGACAGTGCAACCACTTGACACGCCTTATCCCACGCCCCTAGATCGCCTTTGAAGACAATCATGGACCTCGTGGAAATATAAGTAGCCTATTTTTTGAGGCAAACCACATGACTAAGAGATTTCATGTCGTGCAGTTCTAGAAATACCTACGTAATCTCTACGAGTTTCTCTTTCATTATACAAGACGTCAGTTGTTTGAAAGCAGCCAGGCAGAAACTTGAAGGAAAATCCGTAAAGATTCGCAAGGGTTTGAACTTAAATAACTTTAAACACAGTTTACCTCATCAGAAATGACTGACATCTCGCTTGACTGCCTACTAATGATAAATACATTATATAAGTACCAATGTTATCCGCTGAAAAAGATTATTACCGGTTCTTTATTGATGGGCACCACCAGTTCATCTCTGCTATCAAGAACTGCTATGCTTGCATTGAACGGTTTCCCGCGGGCCTCGGTCTTCACCGAGTCGACTGTATAATCACCATAATAATAAAAATAAAAGCGTGTCGTCCAAAGATATTGGACCTATTTCTGTGGTCTCATCCATTGTCCATCTAACATTATTAACAGTGAGACTATTATGTATGAGGTAATCAACCATATATATGTATAATACAAGGACTTGGCAGCCGTTTTTATTTCGGAATCCCCCAAATAGTGAGCAGTCGACGGGAAACACGGCGCGAGCGTCATCACCACGTGTCACCTTGAACGGTTCTTAGTAGCCGACACATTGACTATAAAAGTGGTTATCAGCGGCGACTTGCTCTCTAAAGTCAAATAGCGAGGTACTGACAAGCTCTTTTATCACCAACATAATATAAACGACCATGGACCACATGGATATCACTAGCCTGCTTGCCCAGTATAATGTCTAATGTCAGCCATTGCTGTCTTTTTTAGTACGTCCTAAGTCGACTGGAGTATGAGTGTACTGCGCTAGGCGGAGTGGTTGTACAATGTAACGTCTACTTCTGTGTTTGTAGAGATCACTAAGACTGCGCCACTATCAGATTATGGATACCAAGTTGTAAGCTAATAACCTATCTACAGTACCTACTCTGTCCATTTATAGTTGTCTGCTCTGTGACACACCAGAATCAAGTATTATACTTTTAATTTCAACTCTTTCACACTTTGCGTAGGTAATTATAATTAATGCCTAAAATAAGATGACCAATTGAGGCTAGGAAATCGTTTTGTCGCCTCGTTATACTGTACCTAATCGCAAATAAAACATTTTATGATGCTATGAAACAATAAATCTGAATCTATCGAAACTACTCCATAGCAAATATATTGTGACACTTTTTCGCAGTAATATTGTTTAGGTACGTTAAAACTATATCGCATGTCTACATAATTATTCTGAATCGCGGATTTAGCCAATCAGCATAATATAATGAGAGCTAATGCACAAAAATAAAATCCTGAATAAAAAATATATTTCCTGTTTCATCTGCAAGACAGTGTACGCGGAAAGTACGGTCTCACCCACATATATACGAGACTCGTATCGCAGGAAAACCAGTCGCAGCCGCGATCGACACCATGATACGCGTGGCCTGCCTCCTTCTGTTGACGGCGCGCGCCCTCGCTGCGCCCGCGCCACCCGGCCCTGACACCGCGCAACTACAACAGCAACCCAACTCTATAGTGATTGACTATGAAGGCAGACCCATACCACTACATCATCAAGATCAGGGATTAATCATGAAGATTAAAAGAAGTACACCACCATTAGATAACAGGAAACTGATCGTAAAGCAGGTACCATGCAGCAGAAGCGAACAAAATTGTGTGCACACGCAACTGTACGAGTTTAACCTGTTCCGAGTGAAGCCGAGTGAGAACCGCAAAGGAGTTTATTATTGAAACGAACTTATTTAATGAAAGTTTTAATGTTAAATCTTAGTAAATGGCAGTTAACCAAAGCCGTGGGAGACCAAATGGCAGCGTGCGTGTGGACTGATCTCGCCGGAGTTTGATGTGACAATTTACGTTTAAAACGATCTCTAACGAGGAAGCGCCATACACTACCAAAGAAAAAGTATTATCAGTGCCAATTTAGTGAATATATAAATATACTCGTAAATAATTATTTAAGTTTGTAGATTACATATTATGTTAACATGTTAAAAAGAAAAACGTCATTGACGTATAGAATGATTGGGGGATATGGATGTTCGGAATACCGGTTTTTTCGGATAGTGGAACTGTATTGATTCAGCCATACATATGTATTTATGTACAAGTAAATGAAAACCATATTTACATATCTTTAACGACAAATAGGAATTAAACAAAAAAGTGCAGGCAGTCTTGTAATAAAACAAGTAGGTACTAGTTACAATTAATGCTTAAAAAAAATCTTCAATCTTCGTCTGCCGAAGCAAGCCTACCCGCTTACGAGCGGCTGGGTCACGTACTTTTTTAAGAACAGGTATTTGAAACTGGTCGCTTTCAGCTTGTGTTTCAAACCAACGCAAGGTAATATCTAAGCAAGTAAACGCTTCAGAAGCACCTATTATATTTTTATCTTCATTATCTGAACTTGTAGTTGATGAGGTGCTAGCGGTGGCGTCAGCCTTATTAGTCATGAAGTCTAAAATTTCGCAATCCTGCATAATTAGGTACCCCGGTAATTTGGTATCGACTAGCGGCTACTTGGAAGTTACATACAAGTACAATAAATTAACAAGTCGAGACAAATGCGCGAGCACTGTAACGCAGGAGGAAGTAGGCACGCGCGAGTCGGGCGCGCGCGTGCTTAGTAGTTCGGATAAGCGATCGTTCGACTGATGGACGTTCGGATAATCGACGCTCCACTGTATTTGCAATGTGTACCTAGTTAAAATGTATTTATTAAGAAAGCTCTCAATTACAACAGACCTGCTCGTGCGAATATCATACGCAGCTTTTTTTTTTTTTTTTTTTTTTTGATTTGCTTGGTGAGAACCCATCATGGGCTATCCTCCGCCTAGGGTGGGTGCGGAGGGGTGTGCCGGACTCCTACCGGCTAAACTCACCACGGTGGTCCGCCTCGACACCATATGGTGGGCCTCGGGAATCATACGCAGCTACCCTATCAACGCTTGCCGACACAACACGTTAGTGGTTACGTTTTCTAATGTAATCGACGCCTTTGGTGATTATCAGCTGTTAGTTATTATTTTTATGTACCATATAGCACTAAATAAAAGTTTAGACATAATAAAATCATAAATGTATAACGATTAAGATTAAATACAAATTGACACCTAATTATTAAAAAATATTTCTAAGAGTTTTTATTTTATTAAAATAAAGTTATGTACTTAGTAATAATCATTTATTATTTACTAAATCTTAGTACTGTATTATAATAGGTACTATATTATTATATCATACGTACCCTAGCATTACAACACTTTATTCCCCTGTGTTGTTTACACCCATATATATATACCCGTACATATAATAACCTATCATAACGTTCAGCATCTGCGAAACTGCTGATGCTGTTATACATTTATAATAGGCAGGTATACAAGTAACCGCCGATATTGATGCACAAAACTTTCTGCTCCTACTAAGAATTTTTCTAATAGAAAATCCCAATCGTCCTTATTACGGAACAAGGTTTATCATTAGACCATTTTTAAACCTATATAAGGCCATATAATATATAAATGCCGACTTAAGTTTGACGCCATAATAAAAGTAATGCGATTTTTTTATTCTGCTTAAACATTATAGGGGTGTTTTATTTTGTTTTGATCTTTTATAAATAAGCACCACTGCTATGATATTGATTACATCCTTATCCTTATCCTTTACAGCATCAGAAGTGGTTGAAAGTAGTATTTTGACGTAGCGACTGCCATCCGACCTCCACCACCCAATTTTTTGCAGGCACCGTTGATACTCTTAAGTTAGATCATTTTTCAAACATATTTTTGGGCTGCTGACACCCGTAACGATAACTCTACGAGCTCGTCAAATCTATATCCTTATCATATTATAACGACATGTAAGTCAAATTCAAATTCAAACATTTATTTGCATACCAAGTGTACAATATAGGTCTTACATAATAAATTTACACAAACTCAATCAGCTACGTAGCTCCGTAATCAAGAAACTTTTAATAAGTTCCTTGTCCGTAAAAACAAATAATGTAGGCTATTCAAATCAGATTCAGAGCAAATGCTAGGAGCATTCTGCGGGCTATAGAATAACCCGCAGAATTCAAGGCGCATAACCACTGCATCCACATTTATTCAATAATCCATGACCTAAATGCATTTTTATGTCATCGAATTTGCGGCAAAACCACGTGCAAGTATTTTTCAATACCAATGACTAACAAACGCTAAATAAAATTGATTATAGGACATAGTCAATATTAAACAATTGACATTACATTTTGAAGCCGGCTTGCATCGGGAACTGCAATAAACAGTGGATCGGTACATAATATCATAGTAACAATAAAGTTAATAGCTTGAATGATATTTATTTTTTGTGTTTGTATTTTAGTTAAATACCTATATTTAAATTACCTTTTTCTTAGACACTGCATTTTGTATTATGTTATTTAGGATGGTAACACCGACTGTAAACGTCACCTGGCCGTCAACACTGCCTGTCATTTTCATTGTCATTCATTTCGCACAATAGGCTGCACGAGTGTTGGATTACGAGTGTAAATCTGTTTTTGTATTAAGTTAATCACAGTAATGATGTTGTTGTAGTGTGTTATCGTACTGGTACGCTCCCGCCGCGACCATGGGCTACGACATCGGGTGGATCATTCCGCGGCTGCGGAATCCAGGCAGGTTGTGGTACTGCGCGAGCTCTATCACTGTCGCCGTCGTCGGTATATTTAGCAAAATTATCTTAGGTGAGTGAAATTATCATTCCTACACACTTTCTTTATCGTATACAATCTCCTTGGTTGGCACATTTTAGGTCAAAACTCCTTATCGTGTGGCTTATATGCGTGATTAGCATTACAAAGTGTAGTGGGGACGGATTACCTTACATCAGCGCAATTGTAACTTGTTGCTTACGAAGCACACGCGACGTCGACATCGCTGTTATATCGAACATTACCCGTTATTTACTATTTGTACTGTGTAATGTTTTATGGTTGTTTCCAATATATATTGCTAACCTTTGTTCAAGTATAAATCTACTTACAAACATAATATTCGGACGCTATACCTACGTATCTACATCTCATTGTAAATACGGAACTTTTGTATTTCCTGTTTACATTATTTTATTAAGTTTTGGTTACTTGTGTGTTATATCAAAGCATCAAGTTCAAGTATAAATCTACTTACAAATATAATATCAGAATGTAGACCTACATTAATATTATGTACTGAGAATAAATTATGTTTGATCTAGTTTTCAACTACACTGGTCAGGTTTCATAATCATAGTAATTATTGGCACCACCGGTTGCCTACATAAACTTGTAGTAATAAATGCAGCATAAAGGACTACATTCTAAGGAGACTGTACCACACAGGTACATGTGACACCACACTCAGTGGCAGTGACCAGCAGGTATCAGTGACCCCATGGCATCAAACTAATCCTGTGTGAATGTTCTCATTCATGAAAGCACTGATGCATTGTTTATAACATTGTCATCAAATTATTATATTATATAAATACATTCTTATAAGCACTTGTCTACAACATTTTATTTACAACCTTCTTAGGTTATCCAGTAAAATAATATAAAATACATTGTATTATGTAAATAGCCTTGAATTAACTATGCAAGTACAAACAAACCAAAGTATACTAATGTTATATTTAGAGGTTATGCAAGTCAAGAGCACACTACACATACTGGTTCATAGCTGAGCCCTAAATCAGCTCAGGGACCAATATTTATATTTTAAATATTGACACATTTTCACTTTGTAGTGGGTTTTATTAATGAACTTAATCAATATTTTTAGTAAGATAATGAGAATCAACAAATAATTTATTTACTGAAACTGAAATAAAACATTTATCCACTTACAAGTTTGACCAACAACATAAATAAAACATGTAAACTCTGTATTATAATATATTACATTGTGACTAGAGTTGTGCTGAATCCCCAGTGACCTAATTGTTTCATATAGTTTATGCTTGTATTCTTTCTTTACATATTGCTTCACAGAGATTCTTAACATATCTACTTCTATGAAAAATCAAATTATCAGTTCTGTGTACACTTGTAGCTTCAGAAACTTATCAAATCCTACAATTTATTATCATTTAAGTAATAGTAGCATCTAATGGAATAGAATAATACTTTATTTGCACCGAAAGTAGGTCTAAATGACAGATGTTAAGTTTAAAATGATCTTTATACTAACTACCTTAACTGAGGCATGCAAACAGTTTAAGCTATGTATAATAATAAAGACGCATTCAATATATATTATTAACACATTCAATCAAATCAAAACAAGTTTACCATGTCAAGATGAAATTCAGTAAATGATTTGAAATAGGTTATACCATATTAATGTTAAGTTTAATAAAATGGGATCATAGATTCGTCAAGATTGAGCTCAATACGGTTAAATTAAAATACAAATAATTCACTACAAAACAGGAATACAGAATGCATATGCCATCTATATATAAATAAAAATCAATTGCCAAAAATGTATGTAAGTGCATAACTTCAGCACGGCTGTATTTGCTTAATTCTTATTTTTTTTGTGTTTGTAATTGTAAAGACAAGGTTTGTATGAAAGAAAAAGATCGAAAAGTTGTCAGAAAAGTGTAAGTTTTGGGTTAAAAAATCTCCATATAAAAAGTGAGTGAGTGAGTGAAACAGAAGACAGTAGGTTCTGTAAAGGGGAGATTTGGTCTCATTTTCTTCATTAGTGCGCCCGTGCGAAGCCGGGGCGGGCAGCTAGTTTGAAATAAAAATCATATTTTGTTGTAGTGAAGTAACTGATATAATATAAGTTACTTCACTATAGCAAAATATGATTTTTATTAAATACTAGCTTCTGCCCGCGTTTTCCCGGGATAAAATGTAGCCTATGTGCTATTCCAGACTATAATCTATCTCTGTGCCAAATTTCATCCAGATCCGTTCAGCCATTTTTGTGTGAAAGAGTAACGAGTTTCGCATTTATATTTCTAGTAGGATAGGATAGGATGGTAGGATATTGATATATTTCTGAAAACAAACAATCTTCTTCGATCTAAAATCTATTGATAAAACCTATCTTATAAAATTGCCTTCTATAAGCGTAACCGAATCCAACCAGTCGCCTTGTGGCCGAAATTCGACCGTATCTATATTCTTTTCAAAGAGTTTGTCAAAGAGTATATGCCTCTGTAGTCATTGCAAATATTTTATTTTTGTTCTATTACGTCAGTTGCGAGCATAGACTTAGGATTCCGCTATTCCGCTTACTCTAAATCTATGGTTGCGAGCGACATTTTATTTGACATTTGATATTGGCAGTATGAACGTAAACAAATTCACATTCGTATTTATATATATATATATGTATATTTAATTAGGATTCCCGTTCATAGGTATTTAGTTAGGATTCCCGTTCCCGTGGGAATAAGGGGATAAAATATAGCACATTTTACTCGCTGATAACGTAGCATTCCATTGGTGAAAGAATTTTAAAATTGGTTTAGTGGATTAGGTGTTAAAGCGTAACAAATAAACAAACTCACTTGCGCATTTATATTAGTTAGGATTAAATACTTTGATTAAGATGTTGCGTCTGCTGAATTCAATGAATTTTCAGTGAGGGAATATTGAGACTGGTTGGCAAATAAATAGAGAAACGGTATCGGATTAGCAATTTACCGCCCTTTCGGGCTAAGTACATCTGACTGCTGAGTAAGTAGGTTGATCATTCACAAAATAAGCTAACGATTACTGATTTTTTTGAAATTGTTTAAAAGCTGTCTTTTGAATATGTAACATGTAACAAATGGCTACCACGGTGGAAGTGTCTAACTATTCTGGTACACATACATTAATACATTTTTGTAATTGTACTGTAAGTACTATATGCGTGAAATGACCCCGCCCATTTCGAACGTAGTGCGTGGGCTGAGCAGCACAGTTCATCTGCCGAAACACTCGCGATGGCCAACCTGTGGAACAGACTGTTGTGTGTGCTGTGATTCAGCTTGCATGTTGTGTTGCAGAGATCCTGAACAAGACGACGGTGTACAACCGCGAGACCCTGACCGCTGCAGTGCGGCGGCCACGCGGACAGCCACTGCTCACCGTGTCCAACCACCACTCGTGTTTCGACGACCCCGGTCTCTGGGGTAATGTACAACCAACTTAATAGCACGCCTATATCCAATTATACATACGTATAGATCAAAGAGGACGGCGGCGAAGGCGGCTCGGCTTATGTCAGATAAGTAACTGGCTCAAATCTTGCTCGAGAGCGCGATCATGTCGTCGTTTAGTTTTAAAAATGGGTATAATTGCAATTTTTTCGACTGAAAAGCAAACCCCTTTCTGTCCACGTATTTATATCAACTAACTATCAACTTAAAGTCTGCTCATTTTTGAGATCTCTACGGTGGCGAGCACGGACGTTTAATACCTACGTGCCGCACTAACATGACACGATCCGACAATCGACAATATCAAATCAAATCAATCAATTTGCATTAATTAGGAAACCTGAGCGACAGAAACCATATCTGTTCCTGTTGAATAAAATTGAGTTTTTCGCAATTCTCTACCTACTTCGTTGTTACGCGTCACATAACGCGTCGCTATGCCGTATTAAATAGACATACAGGGTGTCCAGTAATGAATGAATAACCTTGAAATGGCTTATAGCGAAACTTATGGCCATTCAGAAAAAATAAATAAAACAAAGTATATCATAAATAGTACGTACCTAAGATACGATTTTTTTTTTTTTAAAAAAAGGTTGCTAACTTTTGCCTAATTTTACATTCTTGTAACTAACAGAACCCAGAACTAGCACCACCGACACCACTACCTGCCTGGTGGTGGTGTCGGTGGTGCTAGTTCTGGGAGAATCGGTCGTCCCTACGTAGAAGACGTGGTGCTTCGAAAATGATCCTTCGGCCTGTACGCGAGCAATAGCTCGATGCACAGGCATTAGAAAATCGACCGTGCACTATATTTAAAAAAAATATTATTTGCACCCATTCCATGTGATACGCGTCCAAACTCTGCAACCAAGAGATTTTAATTCAAGATTGCGGTTTTGCGCACAAATGTTGGGAAAGATTGAGGAAGACCCGCAATATTTTTATAAAATTCTGTAGTCTGATGAGTCAATACTCAAAAAAGATGGCTATATAAGTCTGCACAACCTGCATACTTGGCAACTAGAGAATCCCCATCTCATGCGTGAAGACAGGTCACAATATTAATTTAAAACAAATTATTGGACCGGAATATTAAATGGGAATATCCTAGGCCCATTTGAATTATCTGGAAATCTAAGCGGTCAAAGTTATTTGGAGTTTGTTCAAAATGATCTTCCTACTCTATTACAAGAGATACCCGAGGAGCTAAGGGAATCTAACTGGTTTCAAAATAACGGCTGCCCTGCACATTATGCTGTACCTGTTCGTGCATTTTTAGATAGAAAATACCCAAACAGATGTATCGGACGTCTGGGGCCAATTTTGTGGCTTCCGCACTCAGCGGACCTAAATCCACTGGATTTTTTTTATTAGGACTTCCATAAGCAAGAGGTGTATCGTAAGCCGATCCAGTCTTTAGAAGACTGACGTAACCGTGTCAGGGCAGCCGCATCAAAAATAAGTGATCGACGTTACACAAGACTGCTCAGAAGAGCATTTATCCGTAGATGTAAAGCCTGCATAAGAGTGGGTGGCAAACAATTTGTACATTTATTGTAAATTAATGTGAAATAAAGAAATATTAATGGCAAATGTTGTTTTTTATTAAGCCCCACTAAATTTTTCACCAAAAATGTTATTTGAGTTTTATTTAAAAAGAAGGTGCAAGTGCCAGTCATACCATTTACTATGTATCTATCTGTATGGTTAGCGTACAATAATAAAACAACAAAAAACCGATGGAATTCTTAAATTGTTGGTCGTAGTGTACAAGAATGTAAAATAAGGTAAAAGATAGCAGTCTTTTAAAAAAAAATCGTATCTTAGGTACTACTTATGATATACTTTGTTTTATATTTCTTTCTGAATGGCCATAAGTTTCGCTATAAGCCATTTCAAGGTTATCCATTCATTAGTGGACACCCTGTATGTCGCAACGCTGAATACAAGCACCGCGATGCCGAACTTAATAGACAGGCGTCGCGACGCCAAACTTAAAAGACATGCGTCGCGACGCCGGACTTAATAGACATGCATCGTGGCGCCGAACTTAATACACAGACGTCGCGACGCTGAGCTAAATAGACAGACGTCGCGACGCCGAACTTATTAGACATGCGTCGCGACGCCGAACTTAATAGACATGCGTCGCGACGCCGAACTTAATAGACAGACGTCGCGACGCTGAGCTAAATAGACAGACGTCGCGACGCTGAGCTAAATAGACAGACGTCGCGACGCCGAACTTAATAGACATGCGTTGCGACGCCGGACTTAATAGACATGCATCGTGGCGCCGAACTTAATACACAGGCGTCGCGACGCTAAGCTTAATAGACAGGCGTCGCGACGCTGAGCTAAATAGACAGACGTCGCGACGCTGAGCTAAATAGACAGACGTCGCGACGCCGAACTTATTAGACATGCGTCGCGACGCCGAACTTAATAGACATGCGTCGCGACGCCGAACTTAATAGACAGACGTCGCGACGCTGAGCTAAATAGACAGACGTCGCGACGCTGAGCTAAATAGACAGACGTCGCGACGCCGAACTTATTAGACATGCGTCGCGACGCCGAACTTAATAGACATGCGTCGCGACGCCGAACTTAATAGACAGACGTCGCGACGCTGAGCTAAATAGACAGACGTCGCGACGCTGAGCTAAATAGACAGACGTCGCGACGCCGAACTTATTAGACATGCGTCGCGACGCCGAACTTAATAGACATGCGTTGCGACGCCGGACTTAATAGACATGCATCGTGGCGCCGAACTTAATACACAGGCGTCGCGACGCTAAGCTTAATAGACAGGCGTCGCGACGCTGAGCTAAATAGACAGACGTCGCGACGCCGAACTTATTAGACATGCGTCGCGACGCCGAACGTTTGTAAGTGACAAGTGTCGCAACAGTGGTTATAATGGACACAAGTCACGACGCCGATTTTAATAAACATGCGTAACGACGCCAGATAGAATAAACAAGACCGCTGTGCCTGCGCCGATCAACTTACGACTTATAAAAATAAATAAGCAGCAGACAAATATGTGTAAGCCGGTTGCCGGTTGTTTGTATTGGAAATGCGCGTCGCGACGTCTTTCTATTAAGATTGGCGTCGCGACGCTAAGCTTAATAGACATGCGTCGCGACGCCAATCTTAATAGAAAGACGTCGCGACGCCCGACTTATTAGACATGCGTCGCGACCCCGAACTTAATAGACAGGCGTCGCGACTCCGGACTTATTAGACATGCGTCGCGACGCCAAACTTAATAAACAGGCGTCACGACGCCGATTTTAATAAACATGCGTAACGACGCCAGATAGAATAAACAAGACCGCTGTGCCTGCGCCAATCAACTTACGGCTTATAAAAATAAATAAGCAGCAGACAAATATGTGTAAGCCGGTTGCCACTAAGGAAACGACGACAAGCGTCGCGCATTTCGACATTTCGACACCGAATATAACAGACGTACGTCGTGACAATGAAAATTGGTCGCGGTCTCAGTGGCCACCGGCTTACACATATATGTCTGCTGCTTATTTATTTTTATAAGTCGGAAAGTTTTTAGTGAGTTCCCTAAAGATTGCAGCCACTATGTGGTGGCACGGTATGGATTCAAATGACTCTACTCGTGCTCATTGAATGACACCTACTCCGTACCTTCAATTCGTGGTGTTTACCCTATTTTTTAACACGCTATTATTAGCTGCACCTGTAACCTGTTACTAACTATGTATGTAAAAAAATTTGGAAGTTAAATTTGACCAACTTCCCGGTTTCCGATTAAGCTGACATTTTGCATACACGTTTAGTTTAGATGACAATGCATGGTAAACTAATTGTTTATAACAATTGAATTTGTTATAAATTAATTAAAAGTAGTCTCACGGATCGCTCTCACTTTGCAAATTTCGTATTTCTCCATTTCCCCGCACCCGCCACTTCTGAGACGCTCAGTAGCTTCGGTTTCAGTGACGAAATGACTGCTGAGGCCAGAGGTTGTATCGTCGCGTGTAAATTCGGTAAGTTATTTTGACTGCGGTCTGTGGGACCGCACGTCCATATTTCCAATACAAAAGATATCGATGTATATTTCGTTTGTTTTAAGTTACATAAAGTTAATTTGGTTTGGTTATGTGGAAATTTTGTTGGTTTTAGGTTAAATAAAATTATTTTGATTTAAAATGTCAGATAAGTACTAAACGAGCATCAAGGTCCCCGCTGCAACAGCGTCAGAGCAAATTATTGCGAATTGATGCTCCTACCTTTGAAGTTGAAGCGAACAATATATTTTTGGAGTCCGACCAATCCGATATTGAGGAAATATTAAGGATTGTTTAGTGTCTGAATCTTGCTTTGTAACTAGCCACACTTGTGTCGGTTACAGACTAGCTATATGCCTGCAGTGTTCCATGCCCCTGTGCAATGACTGCCAATAATTTTGCTAATATTAATCCTATGTCAGAATTTTTTTGTTATATAATAAGAAGTAGATTTTTTGTTTTTTATTTTCTTTATATATTAGATTTAAAGATAATTTAGTTGATTTTTCAAAATACTATATTTTTTACTTTTTTTTTTGTTTCTGTAATTAATCTACTACTAATACTACTAATCTTAGGTAAATTTTATAACTTAAAGTGCCCCATTATATTAAACTATTAATTTTTTTATTTTTTTTTAATATATTTTGATTAAATATATATTATGTCTCTCTCTTAATAATGATAAAATTAAGCAAATAAAGAGAATAATAATTGACGAGGTGACGGGGAGTAGCGATCCCGCGGTACCCGAGTGTTCCAGGGAGAAGTCACCGTTCCTCACCTCCGGCTTGCCTTCATTGGCTGGCTGGAGTGAACAATGACAAGGAACAGGTCTTCCGCCTCTGTGTTGCCTTCATTGGCCGCCCACAATGGATTCGTTAGAGCAGAGCTCTGCTCGTAGGGTGAATGCTGAGCGTAAGTGGCGAGTGGGCCAGTGATGCCGGACCCACAGGGAGCAAGTGATCTGAGTTTAAAGTCCAGCGAAGCCTCTTCTCCCTTCAGCCGCTCACGTCCCTGTTTCGTCCCATTGTTTCTGCAGGCGCCATAGGTTCCATTGTTCCTCATTACCCAATCCACTAACATCCCATCACAATAGCCCCAGTAGTTTTTCTCCATTTGCTCTGTAATAGGCCTACAAATCCAGGGATTTTCCTTGGATGCATTTCTGTACTGCACACAGAGATAATCGCTGGGTATGTCGCCATAACATTTCATTAAAACCGTCTTAAAGGCCCCCTACATGTTGGCTTCGGCCCCACGCACGCCTCTGAAACGTCCGGGACTCTGTAGTCCCTTGCAAGGAGAAGACATAAAATAATTGCTTTGATAAATATAGAGGTCCGTGAAACTGCACGTCCATGGAAGTGTGATAAAAATGAACTTATTACTATATATATATATATATATATATATATATAGTAATATTTTTATTATTATAGCTCTGCCGACTAATGAAAGCTAATCTGACTCGATAGATTACCGAGGGTTCGGTAACTCTGTAACCACCTCTTGTTACAGAACTAAAGTATTCTCCATCCCAATATAGAAAACCAGAAAATTGGTAAATAATGGTTCGTGTATTATACTCGTATAATGAAAACATTGCGCTTTCGTAGATTGGCACTGTTATTTAATCGAAGTGATAAGCACTGCAGACCGATAAAATTGTTTATCAGCGTAATAAAATAGCTAATGATTTGTCATATTTATAAAAAGAATTTTGTTTAATGCTTCCGTCGGGGTTTCACGTTTCTAAACTATTCAGTAATCAGCTGTACTCATATCTCATACGCAATATACCTACATTGATGTATACTCGTATTAAGAGTCAAATTCCGCGCTCTGTGACACGGTACATTTCCTAATTATTATCTAGATTACTGCGGTATTGCAATCTATTTAGCGCATCCATTGTCAAGGTCTTACAATGTCGGCAGCTGAAACGTTAACTTTCTTTGTAAACGACAATATCCCTTTAATTTGCTTGCTAAGTTTTAAGTGCATAAACTTATTATGTAAATAAGACCTATGCAAATGAATGTTTGAATTTGAATTTAAACTTGTCTGGACTCGATTGAAATATAAAATAACGTAGCTGATTGCTACAATAATGAAGCGGCGCCTCGCCTCGTGATGAATCGATGACTAAACTATCACCATGGGAGCCGTAGTTGTGCTTCATAATGTGGCGGTTGTGGCGTACTGAAGTGCGGTGTTTTGTGTTGCAGGTGTGCTGAACATGGGGTCCCTGGTGAGCAGGTCGCGCATGCGCTGGTCGCTGGCGGCGCATGACATCTGCTTCACCAACGCACTGCACTCGTGCTTCTTCGCGCTCGGCAAGTGCGTGCCCGTGGTGCGCGGCGCCGGCGTGTACCAGGTGCGCATGCGTGCCCTGCGGAACACAAGTCACGCCGGCTACCGACACTGCTACAGTTGGTATGTTTGCAGCCAGCGATGGACTTCTGCGTGGAGCGGCTGTCGCGCGGCGAGTGGGTGCACATCTTCCCCGAAGGCCGCGTGAACGTGGCCAAGGAGCACATCCGCTTCAAGTGGGGCGTGGGGCGCCTCGTGGCAGACTGCGGAGCCGCGCCGCTCATCGTGCCCGTGTGGCACGAGGGCATGGACAGCGTGCTGCCCAACCAGGAGCCCTACCTGCTCAACTTCCGCAAGCAGGTGTTCCTCAACGTCGGCGAGCCCATCCAGATACATCACCTGCTCGACAAGTGAGTGTTCATTCGACAGTTTATGCTTGTACAGCTAGCCGATAGATACGAGCCTCGTGTCAGCAGTGGAATGCGATAGGTTGGTTCAGAAGATTGTTTGCGCCTTCACTTTATTGAACAGTACGTCTGGTAGACGTTGTGCATTGCATATTCGGATTGTGCCGCAGGTTGCGAAGCGCCAACGCGAGCGAGGAGGAGACGCGGAAGGCCATCACCGACCGCATCCAAGAGGAGCTACTGCGCCTGCGCGAGGCCACGCATGCGCTCATCCGGCGCGCCGTGGGCTCGCGGGCCGACGCGCTGCTGGCCGAGCGCGCGCGGGACAAGGACGCCTCGCCGCGGGACAAGGACGCCTCGCCGCGCGACAAGGACGCCTCGCTGCGGGACAAGGACGCCTCGCTGCGGGACAAGGACGCCTCGCTGCCGGACAAGGACGCATCGCCGCGGGCCAACGGCAGCGAGCGGCCCGCCGAGCGTGAGCGGGAGCTGTAGGCGCGCGTGTACTAGTTCCGTTGTAGCGCGGCCTCGCCGACGCCGAGCGAGGCGGCTATGTGAGCGCGACGCGATGTATCGGGGTCGTGCGGTGCGAGCGACTCCTCTAGGGTAGGAACTACATTTTGTACGAATCTTTACGATGTTGTCCTTTGTGACTAATTTTAAACACTTTTTACGTCGGACAAAGATACCTTAACAAATATAACGCACAAGCGCGCTCGAGGGCGACGCGTGCCTTCTCTCCGCTGCGGGAGAGCTCGCAGTATGACAGCAGGCGCGGGCGAGTCGCGTCGCACCTCGACACGACGCTACTGACTAGTTTTATTGTAAGTTAATTTCGTGGGAATGTTTATCGGTAAGGTTTAATGCGGTGTAGTCATATGATGTGCATGTTCTATGTCGTGACAATGTATGTGTGTGCGTATGCCGTGTGTTAGTGTGTAGCGCATCCGAATATTGATAATATTTAGTGTAGAGCACGCCGGATGTCCGCCCGCGTCGCTCCCGTCGCGGTGACGTCACTGTTGTCAGTCGACGTAACAGGAGCTTCTACTTTGTAGTCACTCACTTCCGAGAATGATTTTTATAACGAGTTTTTTGAATATTTTTTTACACCAGTTTACCTAGTCTATATCATTTGTACCAGCTCGCTAGTGACCAGAGCGTCGCACGCGCCTGTTCACAGCGTTTGATATCATATTGTGATGAGAGATATAATTCAACGGCTGCCGCCATGTCTACAACCAAAGACTGTTGCACACAAAGTGTACACAATATATTATATCCAAAATATTTTTAAACGTGTTTATTAAAAAAATACTCTTTTAAAAGAATTATATTTTCTCAAAATCTAAAAATGTTGTAGTAGATAATAATTTGGCGAGCCCGGTCGTGTCGCACATTCCTAGGAGTTCAGTTGTACTTACAGTGCCGTACAGTACGGCACACCCAGGCAGGTACCACAAGTGACAGCGTTAGTCGTTGTGTCACTCTGCATCTTACGTACGAGTATAATACAACTGACTGGACACTCGAGATCAACGTAGAAGCATTACAGTCACAGCCATAGATGTTACGCTTCGGTGTGACCGCCATCCGATCCGCTCGGCACTCGTTAGTGACGACACAAGTATGTTTATGTATGTAGTAAGCATTTGCGGCCCCGCCGGCCGTTTTGTTACCAGAGTGAAATGCTAATCAGTTTAAATAAATAGTTAAAATGAACTGTACCCACATTGTTTTTCGTTTGTGTTGTCTGTAACTCGAGTCTTCCGTACAATAATTTATGTATTTATTGTTAATTTTATAAAATATTATCAAATGTCGCTGCCGCGTCTTACGGTTGTCGCAGCGAGTCATATTCTCGCGCAGTTCACCGCGCACACGTTTCAGTGTGTCCCATATGGAGCTGACCGATCGAGCGCCGATTACATTCAATACAGAGGCCCTGGTGTAAATTTCTTTCGACAAACTCGATTTAACGCTTCGAAAGCGTTCGGCTCTCCGAAAGAAACTTATATGTGTTTAAACCTCAAACAACACTTCCGACCACGACCATATTCCCCTTGGCTGCATTTTCCTAATGGTAACGAGTAATTATAATGTGGTGGTGCTGGTCGATGAATGGCTCGAGTGGCGATGACGTCACCCGTGAGACGCACAGCGACGCAGTCTGTACAGTGAGGCGCCACTTGTATATAAGTATGTAACGTAGTTAGACGTGATAGTATTGTTGTGTTAAGTCGTAACATAATCATGTTCTGTTGTCCAAATAAATATCAAGTGCTTTTTGAGGAATTACTTTTTTCAAAATAAATCGATGGACTTGACTTTTTCATGTTTTTTTTTTTCTTACCCTCATCGTGTCACATTACATTATTCAGAGGTGCGTTTAGCGACTACTCACATGGTAAAAAGTAAGGCGCCATCTATCGGAGTGAAGCTACAACAACAAATCGCACTATGAGAGTTTACAACGATTCTAACACATATACGAATGACCGACACCAATTGTCGGGCTTCGGCCCGCCAGGTTAACCACATTGCCCGGTTGGAGGATCCTGCCTTTTCAACGGAGGAACACCATACCTCGTTCCTGCACAGTGCGAGTGTGCAGGCGTACCTACTCTGTACCAGAATTGGCTTGTAGGTATTATATCGAAGTTGTTTTCACTCAGGTGAACGACATAAAAATATACTTGTGCAATGCGACACTGCACAATTGCCAGCAGATCTCTTGACACTAAGAAGAAGCAATTCCATTTAGCCGACCGTTGTCGTCGTAACGAGTAAAACTAGTCGAAAACTGAATACATATCTTGTTTGACAATTATCATGCAAGCGAACAAAACCATCAAGAATTCAACAGAACATTGTTGTACCTCAGTGTTTGCCTAAAGGTAATCTGATTAATGATTAAAAATCATAATCAAATTTAAAATGATTAAGATAATTTATCATTACTAGATTATTTGATTAACTATGTCCAAATAAAATGTCAGTATAATAAAACAAGTAAATAAAAAAGTAAACATTCCTTACGCACATTTCACGTACTCTGCTTTCATAGACTATTTATTGTGTAAACACTGCGGGCTGTGCTGCGGGGGTGGGGGCTGAGGTACTTCGCGTTAACTCTTAGCTTCTCACTCTCGCTCTCTATAGTAGGTACTACACTACTATAGAGAGCGACGACGACGAGAAGCAAGCAGTGATCTGGGGCGTGCGCAGGAGTCTTGATTTCAATTCCGACTGTGGCAGTGAAGCGGAACCTGCAGAATCGGATGCTAAAAAGAGAGTCGGTTTGATCATTCTTACGTAATATTTTATAAGTCAAAATGTGCGATTTCTAATATAGAGTGATGCATATTTAAGAGCTATGCGTTGGAAAAAAAACTCAGAGATCTATTTTTTCTTTATTAATGTACAATTTTATTTATACATATTTTTTATTGGACATTTTTATTGCTCAAGTTTCAAAACCAGATAAAATCTTACGTAAGAAGGGGGAGGGGGAGTCCCAGCAATCTTATGTGCTCTTACATGGCGGGTAGGAGCCACTAAGAAGTCTGTGTTATTATTTTACATTATTTATTAATGAAATTAATTAATTGATTAATGACAACATTGTTGTAGCTTATACTATTATTTTATCCTAGTGATTGAGTCTGTCGTAGGTCAACCGTCAGACGAGACTTCAAGGGACCAATAGTACCAGTTGCAGTAGACTCAAGTAAAACAACACATACAACTAACAATTTTATTAAAAATTATTTAAATGCAATTTATAAAATTAAATCACTTTGATATAAAATTTAATTGTCTATTAGTTGTGTCGCGCAGTGCCTGCTCTCCGGCATCATGTCTAAAACCGTGAACTAGGGCTAGCCATAACACAAACCATCCGACCGAACAGTTCAGTGACGTTACATTTCACAAGTATTTGCACGTTACAGTCTATTAATATGAGACATTGCTGATCTCGAAAGTGTGGGTATCCTACAACAGTTAGGTTTCGATGCCAGAGACAGGCGCACCGTGTTCAATAGTGTTACGACAAGACTAGGCGGACTATGAAGAATACAGCATTGTGAAATAGAAATTCGTAGCTCATTTGTGATTTCAAATGTTGGCAAGTTATGATATATTTGTCATAGTTTTCAGTTGATTAAGAATAACATGTGCGTCTATTCATACGAAATAAACAATAACCAGTGGAATACGACGCGCTGCCGCTGCGTAACTATAACAAATGCTCACTGGATGTAAATGCACAACATCTGCGTACAGCATGCACCCATACGTTCGCGAACAGGCATCGCAAGGAGGTGCGAATGCCTCGTAAAGCAAGGCCCGAGGCAAACGACGTACAAACAAAAAAACGTCGCTAAAAATGTGGCATATTATAGTCCCTAGCCAACATGCACAAAAAGGCACTACAGTAGTACAGCCTCCATAAGGTGTCGACTTGCAACATCATACAGAGTGCCACACTGTCTGTTCACGCCTTAATACTCGAGGAAAACGAATAAGAAACTGTTCCGCCTCGTTATAATTATAGTCTGGACCGCGATCGTTAATGTATTCGATATGCATAATGATGCTCACTCGCGAATGAAACAAAAAGTACAAGAATAACAGAGAATTATCGTCAAAATATACAGTCTCATTGAATAAAACCACTACACAATTACACATTAAGTTCAATCTATTTATTATGTATAGGGTAGCCCAAGGTGGTTTATCGTAATAAAATGGAAGATCGGTTGACAAGTCGTATTTTGGACTGCTAGTGGTTTTCTTTAAAACTGGTTGTAAGTTACTCCAATACGAATTAAGTTTAGACTGCTGAGCGAGGTGTATTCAAACTTGTGTCGTGTGCCCCTGGGCCGCCCTGTATATGTATGTCCACTGTCAATCACATTGAAGCGGTCAACTTTTAAGTTTTTAGGTCAATGACCGGCCGATATATCACAATTACTTATCAACATATATGCTTATTATTTATGTACATTAACAATTTTTCAATTACCAAACTACATGCGACTAATTGAACAAACTACAGTATATCCTTCGTATTCGTTCGTGGAAGCGTCACAAGCTGCTTCTTGTACTGTTAGCACTATGTTTACACTTCGATGTTCAAGTAGTTATAATATTCATGTTTTCACAGTTTCAAACGTCATAATCGACGTTTTCGTCATTTAGATTAGTGTCTATCTTACGTGCTTTATAACTATTATTTGTTACAACAGTTCAAAATACAATTACATGAAAAAACTATTTAGTCACATGATTCTATCAACAAAGTTCGGTTTGTACATTATGAGTTAAATCGCTCAACTTGTGCAGATCAAAATTGCTTACATCACAGTTTAGATCACAGACCGCGTCTGTGACGAAACTCTGCAACACCAGTTCACATGAGACGAGAACAGAAGCAGGTCGCGTGACGTCACTCAGTCGTCGGCCGGGTGCAGCGGCAGCACGGCCGACGCGCCGAACGGAGGGCGGTACGACACGCGCAGCTCCGCGAACACCTGCGCCGGCACGCACACGTTGGCCAGGTACAGCACGCCCAGCGCCGCCGGCAGCGCCGCCGGCAGCGCGCCCAGCACCGCCGCGCGCGCCGCCACGCCCGCCCAGCCCGTCGCCGGCGGCTCCACGCACACGATGGCGGCGCGCGCGCTGCCGGCCCACTGCAGCGCCGCCGCGTACTGCTCCTGCGGCTCGCACAGCTCGGGGTCGTGCAGCGCCAGCAGCACCACGTCGGGGCCGGGCAGCGCGGCCAGGCTGGGCGCCAGCGGCACGCCGGCCGCGCCCAGCGCCGCCAGCTCGCGCGCCAGCGCCGGGCCGGGCGAGCGCGCGGGCGCGGCCAGCAGCGCGGCGGCGCGCGCGCCGTGCGAGGCCAGCAGGCGCGCGGCCAGCAGGCCGGCGGCGCCGGCGGCGTGCGGCCCGGCCAGCGCCACCACGGTGGGCGTCTGGTGCGCGTTGCGCGGGTCCAGGCGCCGCCCGCCGCCCGCCAGGCGCAGCGCCACGTCGGCGACGGCGCGCGCCAGCAGCGCGTGCGCGCCGTCCAGCAGGCCGCGCCTGCGCAGTGCGTCCCACAGGCGCGCGCGCAGACGCGGCAGCACGGCCGGCACGACCAGCCCCTCGTCCGTCACGTAGTCGCGCGCGGCGCAGAACTCGGGCGGCGCGCGGATGGCGCGGCGCGGCGCATGCGCAGCGGCGAGCACGTTCTCGTCGTGCCGGAACTTGCCCAGGTCGTCGGCCTGGCGCACCACGTCGGGCTTGTGCGAGTTGCGCAGCTCCTCCCACAGCGCGCGCTTGTTGAACAGCGCGAGGTTGCCCTCGAAGTCGAAGTCGTTGTCGAGCTCGGCGTCGGCGGCGTCTCCGAAGCACGCCTCGTTGCGTCGCCGCGCCTTGTCGTACACGTTGCTAGACTGCTGCAAGCCGCGACCTTTCGGCGTCGAGCTTGTGTTGCCGTAACTTCCTGCTAATATTCATAAATCATACTTAGTAAGTATTAGTAACTGCTATAAAATCGTAATAAAACTGACTTTATATTATTTATATAAAACAAATGTGTAAAAGAATGACTGTTTCGTCAGCCCAAACTATAACATTGGAATCGTACATGCCTTGATAAAGAAATTAGCCAATCAACAATGATGGTAATGTGGCTACCTGCTGGCTGCGCCAGATAATTTCAAATATTAAGACAATGTTTATTGAGTATAACTTATGTTCTAAACATCCATCCTTTATGTAAAAAATAGTACTACTACTAGATAATAGATGACGCTGTACTGTAATTACCATTTTCAGAATCGCGGTGTTAAGATTTCATGACCTTTCAACGTAATTAGTATAATAAATTATCTCGCTCTGGACTTTTGTTTTATTCCTTCGGAAGATCTTTTTGAGACGTGTACAAGTGGTCCTTCGGAACCGGATAAAGGATTATTGTGATGCAAGCAGTAACAAGGGCCGAAATTACTGCTCGCGGCACTAAGCAGCCTGGGTGAGTCGACGAACTGGTTGACGCATGCTGTGTGGCGGCGTGAGCAGCAGTTGCAGTGCGGGGGGAGGCCCCCTCTAACCCTTACGACGACCTATGTTCTACGTCAGTGAAAGTGAGTGATGGGAAGACTATCTGTGAGTACTTTGAAGTGATTAATAACTTAGAACATTCAACATAGACAGATAAGAGAATTGAAAGAATTAAATTGTTGACACATAAATCAAGCACGGAAGGACTTTATTAACACATAGGATATTTGGACTTATAACTTTAACGTGTGCATGGACTTAGAATAATTTACATAAAAAGTGAGCGACGGGGAACCTATGCCCAAATTTCAAACGGTGTTTATTGGTGTTAAAGACTTAAAATTCTACGCATTACTGATTACGAACTTAGAAAAATCCACTGAGTATCATAAGAATATTGTGTTCAAATAAATGTTTATCGTGTTGAAAAGATGGAAGCTTTGAGTAACTTGCGATTTAATTTGTATTCTTCAATAAGTAAAGCAAAGGCTAACTTTAAAAAAACGCCTAAGGAACATTTGACCAGTTCCTATATTGAAACAAGATTGGAGTTTAGAAGCTAAATGGTTATCATTTTCTGAAACTCATTCAAGAATTGTATCACCAGTTAAGTTAATTGAATTTGAAATATCGGATTATAACACTAAAAAATTATATATAAGTACACTGAAGAATTGTTTATTGACTACAAAACTGATTTGAAGGAAGCCTTAAAGAAAATTGTAATAACGATAGTTCTAATAAATTGGTTTCTGAATGTACTTCAAAGGGTTCTAGCGAAACGTGTTCAGTGAAATTACCAAAGATTGAATTGCCAACTTTAAAATTATTCATATTCATATTCATATTCTTTATTGCAAATTATTCGCAATGGATTAGTTTTCGAGATTTATTCCAGTCCCTAATACATAAGAATAAGCTTTTGGATGACTTTCAGAAGCTGCATTATCTAAAAACTCACTTGTCTGGAGAGGCTGAAGGTCTCTTACGGCACATCCCTATAACTAATAGTAATTAGTCAATCTGTTGGGCTCAATTGGAGAAAAGACACACTAATAAAAAATATTTAGCAAACTGCATACTAAAACGTTTTATGAGTCAAAGAAATATTGTAACTGAATCTTCTAATGCACTAAAAAAAATTACTGGACGTAGTCCGCAGTCCAACTACTGGGACTGAAAAAAATTACTGGACGTAGTCCGCAGTCCAACTACTGGGACTGAAAAAAATACCAACTAAAGGTATCATATCAGATATAGACGGTGATCAGGGCCATTCGGTGATTTCTAATGCAATGGTTCTCATAAAGACCAAATCACGCGTCGACCTCAGTTTTACTATTGATGTCAAAACTTATGTTTTAAAGAAATTAACAACTCTGTTACCGATAAGAAAGGTGATGGCATCAGTTTTAACCACAATCTCTATGGAATTAGCAGATCCTTCGTTTGTTATGCCAAACAAGATCGATCTGCTTTTAGGAGCAGAAATATATGGCCAGATTTTGTGCGAAGGTTTAATCAGAGGTCCAGCAGGTTTTCATTTAGCTCAGATCACTAGACTTGGTTGGATCTTGTCTGGTGAAGTTAGAGAACAAATCAACCATAGCGAGACATGGCACAACATAATAGTTAGTTTACTTTCTAGCCATGTAAGTGAGGATGAACTTTTGAAAAGATTCTGGGATCTTGAATCTGAGCTGATCTGAAAATAACTGTGATCATAATAAAATTTATTTGACTCCAGAAGAGCAGAAGTGCGAAGATTTATTTTTAACCACAACCAAACGAGACCAATTTGGTACCTACATCGTGAGGTTACGATTTAAATCAAGCGATCCTACGTGTAAATACGACGGATCAAAAGAAATAGCTCTCAAGCGATTTTTGACGTTAGAAAAACGATTCATCAAGAATCCAGAATTCAAGGCGCAGTACTCATCGGTTATAAATGAGTACTTAGCTCTCAATCATATGGATATAGTACAGAATAATGATAAAAAAGACGCTGTATATTTACCGCATCATGCCGTCATTCGCAACGAGAAAAGCACAACAAAAGTACGTATCGTATTTGATGCTTCGTGTGTAGGTATTAATGGTGTATCATTGAATGACGATCTAGTGGTGGGTCCGCGACTGCAACCTGAGCTCCGTCACATCGTCATGCGTTGGCGTTGTTATCCTATCTGCCTTGTAGCGGACATCGTTAAGATGTACAGGAATGCATGCCCTAAACTGTACCGCGTTTAGAACTTTGTGGAGCTGTTTTAGTAACAAAACTTCTTCAAGAGTCGCTAAAATTCTGGACGTATCTAAGCAGCGTCTGCATGCGTGGACAGATTCTTCCGTCGTCTTAGCGTGGCTCAGCAGTCACCCCAGTTGCTGGAAAACTTTTATCGCTAACCGAGTTTCCGAAATACTTACTATTATGGATAGAACTGACTTGCAACGAATATTCGGTTACTATTCGGTATTCGGCCTATTCGGCTGGTTTCACTATATTCAGCCGAATACCGAATATCTACATAATCGGCCGAATACCGAACACTTAAGAAATATTTTTTGTTGTGGTTAGATAATTCGACGACACGGTTGGCGCAGTGTGTTGAGAGATCGACTGCTGCGCTAGGTGTCGCGGGTTCGATTCCCGCACGGAACAAATATTTGTATGATCTACAGATAGTTGTTTCGGGTCTGGTTGTGTGTGTATGTGACATGTATGTTTGTAAACTGTACCCACGACACAAGAGAAAACCTAGTGTGGGGCAATGTTTTTAAAAAAAAAAAAAACAAACAAAAACAAAAAAGATAATTGGGAAAATAAAAGAAATCATTGATAAATTTTGAAAACACATTTTTGTCTGAAAAGTAAGGACGACTTAGTATATTATACCGCGGCAAAGCGCTATTAATCAGTTTTGTAAAACCAGCCCTTTCTACTATATTTACTGCCTCACTGTCATATTTTTTAGCCTTGAGATCATTAATATCCCTTTTTGTTCATTTCTGCACATTTTTCAAGAGTCAATTTTTTTTTTGATGTCACCGTTATGTTATTTTCACCCGTATCTTGATTTGTAACTTCTTGCCCCTTAGGAAGCGTGGGTACCAATTTATAATATTCTTCACAGTGTTTATTTTTCAAATGATTTAACATTCCTGATGTAGTCGCTTTCTTTCCAACGCCATCATCGAGAAATTTTTATTTCACACAGTTTACACACGAAAATTTTCGGGTCTCTTTCATCATCCTCGAAGTATGTCCATATAGGTGATTTCTTTTTAGAGGCCATAATTGATTACTTATAATTATTAAAGTAATTAGGTAATTATTTTACTGTTTATTTGTTAGAACTCACACAATTCCACTAACAAACAAATCAAAATATAGAAAGCACGAGGAACTGTACTTAACGTATAAGACGTGGACTTTTTAATTACGTAGATAAGATTCAAAATGATTTGTAATATTTTGCCTCAAAAAGCCGCTGCCGGCCGCTGCTCGCTCAAATGAAATGAAATGAAATTATGAAATGAAATGAAATTAATGAAATTGAAATGAAATTATATATTTTTGCAATTAGGATTTTTCAATCACTTTTACACGTCACTATCCCTGAGAAGAAACGCCGAAACAAACTCAGGGGTCAAAGTCTATTTTAAAGTCCAGACAGATTGTAATGATGTAAGGTTTTATGTGAGACAAATATAGGGTGGAATAGCCTTTTGAAGAAAGTGCCATAACTATTTGAGCTAACCTGTCGCAACAGAGTGCAAGCATGCATCAGTTATCGTGAGAATTAATGAAATGAAGAGCGCTCAGCCTAGATATCACTCACATTTACAATGTATTGCGATTATATATAAGAAATAATTTCAATTTAAACGACATTACAATATCAAAATAATGAAGTAAATAATATAATAATTAATGGCAAAAATTTTATATATAAAAAAAAGAGGAAAGGCTAAAGAGCGGCTCAATCCCAAGCGTTTTTGTCATCTAAATAGTCCGAAATTTTATAGTATCCTTTTTTACAAAGTTTAGATTTAATTACAATTTTGAACTTCTTTAATGTTAAATTATCATTATCAAATTATCATTGGGAAGCTTATTGTAAAAGCGTATACATTGTCCCATGAACGAGTTGCTTATTCTGTGGAGGCGCGTAGCATGTACAGCAAGGTTGTGTTTATTCCTAGTGTTTAAAGAACGAGTATCAGACAGCTTGACAAAGTTCGAAATATTTTTATAAACATATATTAAATTTTCAAAAATATATTGTGACGCTACAGTTAGAATATTAATTTCCTTAAATCTGTGTCTCAGCGACACCCTTGGACCAAGATTATAAATAGCTCGGACTAACACATTCGGTATTCGGTGTATGGCCGAATATACTATTCATTGCAAGTCTAGATAGAAGCCAATGGTCACATATATCAACCACAGAAAACCCAGCGGATTGAGCATCTCATGGAACAAAACCTTCAGAGTGTGCAACTTTAGAAAAAGGGTCCTAAACGTCCTTTTAAAACGTTATGAATCTAGGTGCATGGTTCCAAAGTGGGTTGGTCCTATGGAGAAGAGACCGGCAAGAAACTCCATGGATACTCTTTTCATAAAACCCACAATGCTGTCAAATTAAAATTAAACTGACACATAATATGAAATAACTAACCTGCATGGTTGGTGTTCTTATTGGTGCGTGTTGCCTGTATGTCGATGGGCTTGCTGCGCGCGGGAGCCTGGGCGGTGCGGCAGTTGCCCCCAGCCTTGTTGCAGCTCACGCCGCCGGTAGGTGCCTGATTACCTAACACACATAACACCAGAGTACGCCAAAAAATCCAAAACATGTTGGTAGTGCACTGGCTCTTAAGTGGTTCTATCAGCATACTTAATATATACTATAGTGTCAAATAATGGATGCTTGGGGTTTAACTTATCAGAACATTATGCAAGATTCAAGGGAAAGCCAGTTTTCTCCCAATAACTACCTAACAAAACAGTAAACACAAGCCATACGCTGTTTGCTGTTCTGATATATAAGTGAATTGATGAAGTGAAACATAAATGGTACAATACTACAAAAATCTAAAGCAGAAAAATATCTGGGACTCATTCTTGACAGTGACTTGTCGTGGAAGCCACATATTGATAAAATAAGAAATAAACTATCCGCCTTAACAGGCGCATTGCGTAGCATTGTTAGTTGTCTTCCAGCGAAGGCTTGCTATATTATTTATAACTCTATGGTAAAACCTCATTTGGACTACCTTATAGAAGTATATGGCTGTACCTATAAATCCAACCTCCAAATTTTGCAAAAAGCCCAAAACAAAATCGTTAAAGTTTTATTTAAGTATAACTATCGTACACCTACACTTAAACTTTATGAAGATACAAAGCTCATGAATATCTCAAAAATATATAAATATAATACTTGTATACTAGTGCGAAAAATTTTAAATAAAGATGTACACACACAAATCAAATTTGAAAAAAACTTTGAATTCCAAAAAAGATACAGAACTAGACAAGCCGAAAATATAACGCTGCTGGCCCCTAGAACCAACTACGGAAAGAGTACTATTTTGTATGAAGGAGCACAGCTTTACAACAAACTACCTAGGCATATAAAAGATCCGAAGTCCATATACGCGTTCAAAAAAATACTGAAAAAACATATTTTAGAGGATTTAAAATTGTGAATCTCTTGGTGTTTCCTATCTATCTGTTGTAAACTATTTAATTTATGTTGTGTAACTGTTGCGTCGCCTAATGTTAAACTAAATTAGAAATAAGTTTTTTTTTTCTCATATAAGTGAATCTAATTCTTTTTGAGAAATAAAGTTCTTTAACCTTAATTTTTCAAGTGGGTGTGGATAGTCAAATATATATTAATAAATAAAAATAAAATTATTTTGTGAAACCATTTCATTTCAGTATATAAAAAGTATATACAAAAATCTTGTGCTTTGTTCCCAATCAACAAGAACAACAAAGACTATGTCATCTAAAACTCCATATTTACCAACACTTTAGATGCTTAAAATAGAAAGGGGCATTAGGCAGACAGTTATCTACTTTAGTACATATGAAGTAATGAATCTCAATCACTTGTCCCACATACTTGAGTATATCAATAAACCTGTATCAGATCCTGTTGTCAGTATAATCATCAGTGACCATGAATATATATTATAGTATCGTACCTGAACTGGTGGGGTTAGCTTGAAGATTCTCACAGACTGTGGCTCTTTGAGCCTTCTTCATACTCTTTGTAACCGCTACTGTGCTGTGAGTCTGCTCTGCGGGCTCTGGACGTGACTCTATAATCTTCAGATCTTTTATATCGGCAGCACTGAAAACGTTAAACTGTTGTATAAATTCTACTCAGCAAATACCAATTCATGACAAACAAAATAGGCAACTACTTACTTGAGAGTCACTTGTGACTTCGGGTAAGGAAAGCCATTTCTGAAGGCTTTGGTTAAAGTAATAGTGGTACCATCTGCTTCCAAAATAGTTCCCTGATAACAGCCCAAAGGCTCCCCACAGTTCACCGATATAGCATACCCGACCCAGTTCGACATTTTTCCAAATGTCCAATTCGTACAAACTATGTATTAGCTTATATGAAAGCAAACTAACAATGGTCAAGACGATAATTCAATCTAACTCATGTGCTTACATCCAACTTTTAGTGTACAAACATCTCACATCGATAAGTCCACAATTTTACGTGCCAGTCAATCACATTATTTCTTTTTGTCTGACATTTTGTATTTGTTCAAGTCAATGACTAAAGAAACTTTATGGTTCAAATTAATGAATGAATGCAATATTTTACACTGGCAAGATCATTTTTATTTTTTTATAGCATGCAGAGTCCTTTTAGTTCTATTTCGCAGAACCTCGTATTTTGGACTTTTGGCAAGCGAAGCGTGTGGCGTGTGGCACCGCACAGTGGTCCGGTTTTGAAAAATAGTGGACATTCGACAAAAAGGACATTTTGGTGTCGGAAAAAATTTCATTCGATAGGTTTTTGTATGAGTAACAACAAATGTTCAACGACTTTTCTTAAAAAGTGGTGTTTTATGAAGAAAAAAAAATATTTCTGAAAAAATGTATGAAAGTAAACCTTTAATTTTTTTTCTCGCATGTCCTAGAATATCTAAACGTCTAACCTCAAAAATTGTAAAGAACTAGTGTAATATAAAATTTAAAAAAATAAACCACTCCCGTACACGCGCGGCCTTGCCTGCAAAGGGAGTTCAAAATTTCAATATTTTTGCACCGAGTTTCTTCTAATTTCTTACATTTTTATTACTACTAATGCGATTATTTACATTATTTTGACTTATCAAAATATGCCTACAAGGTATATCAATAAAAAAATAAAAATTGATTCAAAGTTCTTTATTTAAAAATACTTATTTAATAATTAAAAATACAACAATCTCTCTTGAAATAACGCCTATAATAGTAACAAAATTAAACATAAGCTCTCTAACCCCCAAAAAGGTCGACAACTGATGATGCATCCACTAGGCAGGTAGCAACTTGCACCTAAACTGATGTCTCATCCGCTAGGCTGGCAGCAACTTGCGCTGAGACTGGTGACTCATCCGTTCAGTATGTAGCAACTTGCGCTTAGACTTATGACTCATCCGTTAGGTATGTAGCAACTTGTGTTACAACTGATGACTCATCCGTTAGGCAGGTAGCAACTTGCACTTAGAATGATGATTCATTCGTTAGGTATGTAGCAACTTACTCACACACAGCAAGAATTTAAAGAGCAAACAGGGATATTGATTGACATTGTTAAACAAGGATATGGAACTATTAATGATGGTAATACTGCTAGAAGGTTTAGTCTAAGTGCAAGTTGCTATATAAAAATGGATATGAACATAGATTAACTACCTACAGATCTAAGATAGAGAGCTACAGATAAGTAGTCACCGTGGCCATTATAGTCTCTCTCGTTTGTGGACAATAGGTGTTGGAGGGAAAATCAATGTCCCTTATTTTAAACGTAAATTTATTTTTACCCTGATTGTTTTATATAATGATGAGAATGTATTTATTATGAATAACGTTATTATTTATATTAAATAAATTTTCTTTTATTGTCAGGTAAAATCTTTTAAGATTAATTCCATTTCTAATATGTTACTGACAGATATTATGGAACTTTTACTGAAATATATTATGGACGTAAAACTATTTATCGAAGATCATGTAAACACATTATATCCAAAGAAATCATATATCAAAAGGTAGGTAAGGCTAAGGAACCTCAGACTTTATATATATTTTGAAAAACGCATATCAAAATATTGCCACGTGAACAATTGTTTCTTCCCGCATCTGTCAAGCCATGACTTGAGAGCCATATAACACAAAAGATATTGCCCTAAACAGGCAAGTTCGTCACCAATGATAGGAACGATGGTGTGGGGCGTCATAACGCCATTTACATTCAGACGTTTAACAACCATACCACCACTTCAATTTTTTAAATAACCTCTAAACTACCGGTTACGATTATTTACCAGTAATCTTAAACGAAATAATTCGGTGAAAATAACCACAAAGAATAAAAACTTAACAATTATCTAATAAATAATTTGGAAAAAATAATTTGGGTGATGTAATTTATATCATACACTAAGCCACGTAACGAAACAGAGGTGAGGTTAATAAAAGAATACACTAGCAACACTGATGTTTCAGGTGTTTAGTTATGTTACAAACAATATGCAAAATAACACATTAATTTCACAGTATATTCAACGACTAGTAGTGTCAGTTCCTACCCATGATATCTGTAATTTTATCTCCGACGTTATTGAAACTCTAATAAATTGAAATAAGTCTACTTACGAGTGAAATGATACGCGATACACGATATACGATTTTTTCGTGTGCTACGGTTTTTGCAGCCTAAAACACTGCAATGTCCCATAGTGCACACCACACACACTCTGGAGACACACTTGCTACTTTATATGAACTTATTTAATAAAGACAACTAAAATTTAAGCGAAATTTATATCTCGTGTTTACATTTGCAAATTTTTTTTCTCCGTCTTTCATATGTGTTTCGTAATAAACGTTCCTTGTTTAACTTGCCGTGACGTCAGTTACGCTCTGTCTATAGCATAGACTTAGAATTTCGCTTACGCTAAAAGACCAACTAAGCGTGGAAAAGCTATGGAAAAGAGATTAGAGATATCATTTTCATAAGAACACTACCTGAGAAAGAAAGAGATGATGAAGATGAAGAGATGTCAATGTCAGTATGATACAATTTATTTTGAAGGATCGTTACCTATAGTTACCCTTGCTTTAGTGTCAAATATATTTTATTAATTTATAAAATAATCGTGTAATTATTGGCGATAAGTGATATTTAAACGGTCATAATGTCATGTTCTTTTGCCAATTGTAACGTGACATAGAGAAATAATCCAAATAATTACACGTTTCACAGGTAAATGTGAATTTTTCATCGTACGTTTTGAAACCATATTTTGTGAACGTACTAGTATTAATTCGCCGAGAAAACAAATTTTACCATAGTCTGTTAAATTTTCTTCCGATACGCAGTAATATTTTGTAGATAAAACAAGAAATAAATAATATTTAGTGTAAATATTAAAATTTATGTTTACGCTAGGGTTGACTGTAGAAATGACTTCATGAATATCGATAAAAAGTCGATAGATTTTTATCTGATTATTAAATAATCGGGCCTAGAGAACTAGCTATGGTAATATCATACGTTACTTTATCATTACCAGTGCAGAAAACTGTGACTAGTGGATAGCACAAGTTTAAATCTTTGTACTATACTTATCTGTATGCTGCATACAACATCATCTAAAAATTATGATTATATTTTGTAATACTCATTGTATTGTCATAAATAAAAGGATTTTATCGGTTTATAAATTTATAATACGAGGATTTAATTAGTAGCGTATATACCTCTATTCAATAGAGCAAGATTTCATCTACCGATACTATACTATATTGACAATGCAAATACACAACCCTATTTTCATCTGACATATCAGTCACTAACACATATGCATACCTATTATTTTTTGGTATCTCCTACAAGCTGTCACTGTTCATCTTTACATTCTAAATCTGTGGTCTATAAGTACTATCATTCATCATAAAATCATATCAAGAATCATAAAATTTCATTTGAAGTTTCCTGCCAAAAAATGGCGTATGTGTGGTGGGTGGAGCCTAAGCGATCTTTAGGGATGAGTTTTATCGATACAAAAATACTCGATTAAAATGGCTTATAACACCTATTTAAATTTTTATTTAGAAAAACAGAAGAATTCGATTCCCATTTTGATTTTTATAATGCCTGTTATAAAATTTACAGCAACGTTATTTACGGCAAATATTAGTTTATCTCTCTCATGAGATCACTTAAACTCAAGTTATACTGTTTCATAATATTATGCCTAAAAATGAGCGTTTAAACGAAAAGCATATAATGTAACACTAATTTTAAAAATAAGCAATAAACACAATTTAATATTAATGCAATTTTATGCTTATTAGCTTATTATACCTAGTTCCTCCTAACACTCGCACACTTTCGATGAATTATTGAAATAGCGCCATCTAAGATTATTTGAGAGAACCATTACATATTTATTTTTTGTACTAAAATGAACTTTATTCCAAAAATACTTAATTTTAAAATTGTTTACACGCTTTTTATAGATTGAATGCAGTATTGAAATGTTAATCTTAATAAATTGAATATCAGTTGATGTGCTTTAAAATGTTCAGAATACGGATCTATGTAATTTATTTGATTTATTAAGCGCTGTTTCGTTATCTGCTTATTGTTATTTTAATACTAAAATAAACTTTATTCCAAAGTTTTAAATGTTAAAATTGATTACACACTTCTATAAATTGAAAATCGTAAACTTACCAAATTGAATATCACTTCATGTACTTTATAATGTTCAGAATACGAATCTGCGTAATTTATTCGAGTTATTAAACGGTGTTGTTATCTGCTTATAGTTATTTTAGTACCGAAATAGACCTTATTCCTACATAGTTTAAATTTTAAAATTGTTTATACAATTTTATAAGTTGAAAGTGTAAACTGACCAAATTGAATATCACTTGACGTACTTTATAGTATTTAGAATATAATACAACATAATTTATTCGAGGTCTTGATAGCTTATAAACTTGGAACGTTTTTTATCAGTGAACCACCATTGTTGTTGTTTGCTATCAAATTATTGCGCGAACCTGTGAGTGAATATCAATAATAATTGTTTTGAAAGTTTTATATGTACAAATTAAATTGAACTTTCATGTATATAGGTATAATTTAGTAATCGGTGTAGATATATTTTGTGTAAATATAAAACCTTGTAAATATTAATTAAGAATAATTTCTCGAAATTCTAACATCTAAATTTGGAACTTTTTTCAATGAAATCAAGATACTAAAATAGGTGAATGTAATAGTCATTAAAATTGTTCAAACTGTCAATAACCGTTAAAATCGTTAATAAGTTTAAGCAAACAATGTATTTTATTAGATAAGCAAACAACAGACAATGTTTTTTAAATGATCACAACGAAAAAATAAAATAAGCAGATAAGCCTTAAATAAAACTGATTTTTGGAAAAATAACCTAGATAAGTTCGTTTATTTTTTAAGCCGTTATTCACATCTCTAATTATGCCAAAATGCGCTTGAATGTGACATGAATAATAAAACATTTATTAAAAACATAAATTTGATTTCTTTTCATGCCACCAGTGGCATTATGAATGTCAATGAATATATTTCATGTTATATATTTTGTGTGATGTAACAGACTTATAATTCATTGGCTGTGGTATATTTAACTCAATTATAATGCAGTACCGTACAAGGGCGGATCCAGTTTTCAAGTCAGGGGGGGTCACATAGTTGAAGTTTAGTCAGGACAGACATTCGATTACAATAATAAATCTAATTAAAATGAAATATTATTTTTCATACCAAGTATTTATTTTATTAAATTTATCAGTGCGATTAGAAAAATTATCATTGGTCGACCTAGACCCAGCCCAGGGGGGGTTAAACAAGGAACGTTTATTACGAAACACATATGAAAGAAGGAGATGCAATCTTTATTTTTTGTCCTTATCTGCGTAGCCGGTATTTTTAGCCACAGATTGTCAAATTTGACAATCTGTGGCTAATTAAACATGCTAAAGTAAACACGAGATATAAACTTCGCTTAAATTTTAGTTTTATGTATTAAATAAGTTCATATAAAGTAGCAAGTGTGTCTCCAGAGTGTGTGTGGTGTATGCGCTTTGGGATATTGCACTGTTTTAGGCTGCAAAAACTGTAGCATACGAAAAGATGCCCTGCGTACCATTTCACTCGTAAGTACTCGTAGAGTTTCAATAACGTTGGAGATATCATTACAGATATCATGGATAGGAACTGACTACTAGTTGTTGAATATACTATGAAATTAATGCGCCATTTTGCTTATTGTTTGTAACCTAACCTAACACGTGAAATATTAAGTGTTGCTACTGTATTATTTTATTTACCTCACTATTAATTCCAAGTAGTTTATACAAATTGAATATTAAATAATAATAATAAAACTTTATTTCGGACAAGTCCATATGAGCGATACAAAAAGCAAGGTTATACACATACAACACACATGTGATAAATCATATAGCAGTATGTAGGCTTATCCAATGCCTTAATAATGGTGAATCCCACCTATCTGTCAACACGTTCAGGATACTATTGGAACTGGTTCGCACTCGGTGTAGCAATGAAGCGCATCGCTTTCTAATTATCGCGTGAAAACCATCAGTGTGCGCGTCTGCGAACATGCCCGAGGCACTGCAATACCGGGGCAGCCCCAACAGTACCCTGAAGGCGTTGTTGTATTGCACACGCAGGGCGCTGTACGTCGTCCGCGTATAGTTAACCCACAATGAGCACGTATACATTGATTAAAAGTTAGGTATGTGTATTTTACAGGAATTGTACTGGTTTACAGTAGATCTTGAGATGATAAAAAAAAATCACGCTACCGGGTGACAAAATTGCTATTTATTCAATACCAATACGTAATTTTCATGAACCGTTAAGGGACACTGACATCTCAAATTATTTTAGTTTACAAATAAAAACCAAAAACCAGAATGTGCTTACTGAGTTTCCTTAGCCCGCCTACCTTTATGTAAATAAAACCTGAAATATATGAATCACTGTCAGTTAAATATTATGAATCTTAAACATTAATTTATACACATTTACCTGACAATAAAAGAAAATTTATTTAATATAAATAATAATGTTAATTATAATAAATACATTCTCATTATTATATAAAACAATCAGGGTAAAAATAAATTTACGTTCATAATAAGGGACATTGATTTTCCTGGCAACACCTATTGTCCGAGCGAGAGAGACGGTTATTGTTCTGAGGAGACTGACTAGTGGTTACGGTGCTTAGACAAAGGATAAACTAGACCTGACATGGTAATAATAATACCGAGAGTGAACGAGATATAATAACGCTCGAAACCCTAAGAGTGAGAAAGACAGACATCATATTTTTTGTCACTTTCTGCGTATCGCCATTTGTTTGTTTGGCCTCAACTTGTTTGTGCCCAACAAAGTTGACGTTTCTCAGATTTTATGAAAATAAGTAGTCATTTGGATAAGAAAACTGTGATTAACTTGTTTCTTTAAAGTGTTTACGTGAAGTGACGTGTGGTAAAAATGGTACATTGTAGTGTTATTAGCTGTAAAAGCCGTAGTGAGCGAAAAGAGGAAAACATAACCTTTCACTCGTAAGTGCTAGATTTACGTCATTATTTAGCTATATGCTTAGACGAACTTGATAAATATGAAATATGTATATTAAATAACTCCCATAAATACAGCCAGTATGTGTAAAATAGCAAATATAAAATTTTAATATTCGATCAATACCCGCCCAAATTTAGAAGTCGTATAGGTCAACTCGTATTCCGTTGACATTAGGGTAATGCGTCCATTATTAAATGTGTTTTGTATTTAGCTGGATAATACACTTTTTAGTGATACCAGATTTTACTTATTAAAATTACCCCTTATCTTGGGTAACTTGTGTCAACAATTTCTTACCGGTCTTAGTTATAGTCATAAGTAGCCGATTTATTTATTTATATTCTTTAATCCTGATTATGTTTCAAATATATATCATAACTATAAACTGTATATTGTGTTCGTTAAAATTATTATAGTTTTTTTTTATTCTAGCTTTCTAAAAGATCCAGATGTGCGTAAATCGTGGATAAAAATATAATCGCATCTGCTCCAGACATTTTGTTGAGAACTGTTTTAGGAAGACCCTTCTCAAGGTTTACCTAAATTCATTCTCAGTCCCAACCCTAAATGTGCACGTACGTACTTTTTTTAACCTCTACTGTCCCTCTTCTCTGCAAAGGCCTTCCCCAATGCTTTCGAAGTAGTTTTTTTTTTGCCACAACTCATTAATTTTATTTATAATTTAAAAAAATATTAATATTTATAAATAGTTTTGATAGAGTTATAATTTGAAAAATACAATATATAATGATATTGATTTCAGAATCCTTCGCTTTGTGATAACAAATCTACCGTACACTATCAGGAGGAAATTCCAGTTGCACTATCAGTGATATATTGGGAGAGAGCACAAATTTTTCAAAAATCAGAAATGGACTGTGAGATAAATTCTGTAAGTTGTAACAAGTTTTATTTTATTAATATGTTACAAACTCATAATAATGTTTGTTCTCGAACCGTTGTCTTAAAATACGTTTTATTTATTTTCAGCATAAAGATACTTTTTCAATTTCTCCGAGTAGTGAAACATTTACTCCTCAAAAAAAGAGAATGGCGAATAAATTGAAGCTAGCTAGCTAGACTCTTCTAGCTAATCAACGAAAAAAGATATTAGCTGTGTTGAGATCTAGAAATCGACGACTGCATAAAAAAAATGCAGAACTGTTAATCATCATTGAAAAGTTGCAATCGAAATTTTACATCTTTATTACGTCATTACATGTTTTTGTAGTTGACTGTATATAATACTTCAATGGTTATAGAATACAAAATGCTTGATGAAACATGAAAAGATTATTTTTATTTAACCTACTGTGTCCTGGGGTGTGGTTAAATGTAATAATTTTCATTTTTATGGTTTCTGAATAATTTAGTGTAATTGGTTCATTACATTAAATTATACAGAGACCATAGAAATTAAAATGTATACTTACAAACTAATTAAAAACAAAAAGGGAATAAACCTTTTCTTAAAAGAATCCATAGATAGATAAAGTTTAAATTTACAGATATGGGTAAAATCTTAAACCTCTGGTAACACCGCGTACGCGATGTACTTTATATCTGTCCCTTACGGGTGTACGCGAATGTCAGATCTATAGTAATTCTCTATCTTAGTTACGGTGACTACTTATCTATAGGTAGTTAATCTATGTTAGTAACAGATGCCATAAGATTTAAAAAAATCTTGAAAATGGTAACTGACAGTGACAAGTGACATTATAGCGGTGATGCTAATGCGCCAGCACCAAATTCCCGGATTAGCGGGGAACGTAGTTTTTACATGTTCTATAGGATAGTCTTTATATCTTTTATTTATTATCTTACCCAATTACAATAGTATATTAAATGAAATATTAGGTATAGCATTTATTATAAAAGAACAAATTTATTGAATACCTGACTTCTAATATAGCAGTAAGGGTTCAAGCTTGAAGCGTCGGTGAATTAAAAAATGTACATTGGCAGCACTGATAATGACATATCTTCTACATAGGGACAAGTGGATAGAGTTTTATTTTTTGTGTTGTTGAAGGTTGAGGTTTTGAATGAAGACTTCACCCGAAACGGAAAAATAAAAGCAAAGCTGAAAGCAGTTACTTATTGGTTTTTCCTGATGGGGGAAGGTCGTAATCCAGTCGTAATATTTATGAATTAACATCTCTTTTATGATATTGTGAAAACATCGAATGGAGAATCTGAATACTTCGCATATCATGGTAAGTATGAAAAACAACAAAAAATAAGAAAAATGTTTTTCTTTGTCACCTCATTATTCATAACGGAATATTAAGCTAACAATATCCAGAAAATATTATATTTATTGCATTTGTTTATCATTTATATTCATCAATCTGTATGTATTATTTATTTTAACCTATAAACATGCCCACGTCTTGGAGAGCATAAGCTGATCAAACAATTGTATTGTTCATAGCTGCAGGTTATCCCTAACTGCTAAGAATTAATAATTTGCATGTTGTTTCCAATTAAATATTGCAGTGCGTAATGTAGACCAGTGTTCCACAAACTTTTTGTGTTCAAGGTACATCTAGGAAAACGAAAATTTTGGAGGTACCATAAATGAAAGATCAATTTTTACATAATATTAATCAACATATTTATTATTAATCAACAAAACAATATTTATTAATAATCAACAAACCAATATTTATTAGTAATTAACCTTATTTTTCCGAGGCACACCAACTAATGCCAACAGTACACCAGTGTGGAACACTGATGTAGACAAACAGCAGTATTTATTATGTGTTACTTGTTATCATTTAATATGCACTTTGATTTTTTTCCATAAATTGTTGTTGCAGCACCTATAACAATACAGTAATTTAAATTGGGCAAAGAAGATATGTATTTGAAGGTAGAACTAAGTTATTGTTGTTTGGTTATACAGTAAAAGCTCCTTAGGGGATACCTTGTAAATACAAAAATTGAATATGGAATGGTAAATTGTATCGGAGGTGTAGCAAAGGGTGTGCAAGGATTTTAGGATAGAATTTTATTCACAGAAACTCAAAGTTTCTTCTTTCCATTGTATAGATCGACCAAAAATAAAATTAAAACCTCAAATTTACTTTTGGTCTACAACCAACGGTTCACCAGAAATACCGCACCGAAGGGGTGTTGTTCATGAAGGCGAAAAACAAAAGGTCCTGAGAGGAACAGGTACATGAGGTCAGAACATATATATACAGTGGTGGTCATACAATTAAGAATGACTATTTAAAAACGAGCTTTTTTCAAACTTACGAGAATAACACTTATTGCACGTCTTTTTGTATCTCTCTTGGTATCGCAATACTGTTCCTCACGGCACGGTTGACGCAGTGGTTGAGAGATCGACTCCTGCGCTACGTGTCGCGGGTTCGATTCCCGCACGGAACAAATATTTGTATGATCTACAGATAGTTGGTCGGTTCGGGTCTGGGTCTTTGTGTATGTGAATACACACCGTGCCTCGGAAAGCACGTAAAGCCGTTGGTCCTGCGTCTGATCTCTCTCCGGTCGTGTCGGATTGCCGTCCCATCGGACTATGAGAGTGAAGGAATAGAGAGAGCACCTGTGTTTGCGCACACACTTGTGCTCTATAATATCTCCTGCGTAGTTGGCTATTCTCCGGTGAGACTGGCCGCCGTGACCGAAATTCGGTCAGGAGGACATTATTTATTTATTATTATTACTGTTCCACACTATCATTGCATACAATTATAACATGATTAATTCAATAATATATAGATAAACTTTTTACATTAAACCTTAACATATTATTGCAAACTTACTGGCTGGCCACATAATTATAACGCTGGATGGTTTATGTTTTTATTCAAATTAAAATAGAAAACACTCTGTAACTAGACCACTATTCGCGTAATTTTGGCGCCATTTAGAGATGTAAAAGTCAAGAAGTTGATTGTTTCATATAAAAACAATAGGGAAAAATAGAAGTTGTGATGAATCTACAAGGGAAGTGATAATAAAACTTCGCGATAAGAATTGGTCATATAAAAAAAAAGGTCGCCGATCTTCCGCAGTGCTCAAAAACGATGATATTCAAATAAAGGTTTCAAATCGACGGTGTGGTAACCTAAGTGAGTTATACAACGTTTTTTTAGAAGAATGGCGCTCTATTTTTCTTGAAATATGACAAAAATTGATAGAGTCAATGCCTCGCCGGTGTAAGGCAGTCATTAAAAGCCGTGGACACGCTACAAACTATTAACTTAGAATAAAATGTATTAAATTGCAATTTTTAACATTATCACCATATTACTTAATGTGTTAAAGAATCGTTCTTAATTATTTGTCCAGCTTTATTACTCTTTGAATTTGTAGGTATCGATTTTGTAAGAAAAATAGTAAGTGATTTTAATATGTATTTTCTCCTAATCCTTACTCTATCCATGTAGCTATTTCATAACATAACTAATTACTTTTAAGAAGGAACATAAAAGTACAAATGACTTTGTTTTAAAAAAATGTCTGATACTACAAATCGTTCTTAATTATATGACCACCACTGTATGTATGTATCGGAACATATATATAGCGGAGTGCTGGTCGAGGGTGCGAGTGAAGCGACAAGCGTGTCTTCTGGCGTAGCGCACATAAAAACATTTGTATCTATTTCACGACACACTGGCACGGTTTTGTTGGCGAGCTGTTGATCGTAGAAGAAAAGTGTCGCCTGCAGTTTTTCCGGACCAATACGACCTTCAAACCTTCAAAAAAGAGCGTACTCCTTTTTAAAAGGCCGGCAACGCACTTGTGACTCCTCCGGTGTTGCGGGTGTCCATGGGCGACGTTAATGGCTTACCATCAGGCGATCCGTCTGTTCGTTTGCCGCCTATGCCATAAAAATAAAAATGTATTCAGAAGTTTTCATCTTAATTTTGGTCGATCTATACGATGGAAAAAAGAAATGGTGAGAAAAAGAAATTTTGACTGAAGTCCAAAAAATAAAATAAACTATTAACTTAGAATAAAATGTATTAAATTGCAATTTTTAACATTATCACCATCTTACTTAATGTGATTTTTTAATCTAAGTATCTACTGAAACAACTCTCGAGCAGTTTAAGAATCGTTCTTAAAGAAATTTTTACTGAAGTCCAAAAAATAAAATAAAAAAATATTGATTTATTGTCCAAAGTGTCATCGGAGCCCTATAGAAATTTTAACATTTTGTGAAAAAATTCTAAATCCTAAAATCCATGCACACCGTTTGCTACACTCAGACCGCAATAATGTCCAAGGTTAAAAAAAAAAAAATTCAACCCATTTCTGTCCCACTGCTGGGCAAGGGTTTCTTCTCAGAATGAGAATGGTTAGGCCTTTATCCACCACTCTGGTCCGGTGCGGGTTGGCAGACTACACACACCTTCACGAAATTTATGGACCCCTCTTAGGTGTGCAGATTTCCCCACGATGTTTTCCTTCACAGCAAAACGCTAGAGTAACGAAATTCTGATCCACACAAGATTCCGAAAAGTCAGAGGTGTTCACCGGGTTTGAACTCAGACCCTCCTGCATGGAAGGCATTTTTTCAACCGTTAGACTATCACTGCTTGAACTTATAAAAAACAAAAAATAAAGTCAATTTAATGAGAGATTTTTAACAATAACTATTGATTATTATTGTACATATTTATTTCATTGGATCATAATAAAGTAGAGCAAATTAGAATTAATTTCCAAAAAAAATAAATATAGACAGGACTATTAAATGACCAAAGTACAGTATCCTCCAAACACACAAAATTCCAGTAAAAACTATAAAGTGATTAAAAAGAATTCCACTGTTTGACTTTTGGTGATTAAGACTATTGATAGATGATTAGCGATGTCCATGTTTGTGTGAGTAATGTGACGTGATACAACACCAGGAGTCGGACGAGCTGGTGAAGGAGAACAAGCTGCCGCGTGCGCCGCTGTCGGCGTGGTGGCTGCTGGCGGCGCTGGCGGGCAGCGCGGCCACGCTGGCGGGCGTGGCGCTCATCGACCTCGCGCTGCCGGCGCCGCTGCCGCGCCACGCGCCGCCCGAGCGCTTCAGCGCGCTGCGGGCACACGACCACCTCGTTAACCTCACCTCCATCGGACCACGGGTGCGTTGTGCGTACCACGACAGCGCATCGGAGCGCAGCTCCGCACTCCGCTAATATTGTTTTCTTGCCCAGGATACGTTCGTATTGCTGGAGAAATACCTTGCTACTCTTTCTACTCATACACAGCATTTTTTTTTCCTTTTCTTTTCTACACATACTCACAGCATTATTATTATTTAACAAAATAATTTTTTTATAAATGTCAGATTCGTCGCGTTTGACAGTTCGATAAAATGTTTCGTATTAACCATGTTATTATTGATTTGCACTAGCTGGTCTATAGCCTAACTGCTAGACATGTCGTGCCTAGGAGTAGTATACTTAAGTGTACAGGGTAGATACGTTTTAATAGCCTAGACACTTAGCTCGTGTGTCGCAGGTGGCGGGCAGCTACGAGAACGAGGTGCTGGCGGTGAGCGTGTTGGTGTCGGCCATCAAGCGCATCGCGGCCGAGGCGTCGCCGCACAACCGCGTGGAGCTGGACGTGCACACCGCCAGCGGGGCCTTCGCGCTCAGCTTCATGGACGGTGAGCGTGCGGGTGTGGGTGACGAGGGGTGACGTGTGCCGTATGACGTGTGACGCGAGGTGTTGCTCGGCAGGTATGAACAACGTGTACCGCGACGTGCAGAGCGTGGTGGCGCGCGTGCGCGGTGCGGGCGGGCGCGCTCGCGGCCGCTCGGCGCTGCTGCTCAACTGCCACTTCGACACCGTGCCCGACAGTCCAGGTATACCTTTTATACTAACTTCACTGTTTTGTTTCCAAATTATAGTCTAACGTGATGAAATATTTTTCATGTCTGCTTTTGTAAAATCTAAGGGTCTCCGCTCGTTACTCTACTGGTAGGAGGCTCTCTGAAGGTACCTCGAGCACGGCACTAGCGCATGTAAGAGCAGAGCACCACAACGCCTCTAACGAATTATTTGTTAAATATTTATTTATGTATTATTGTACTATGCACTATGTATAGAGCTGGACTTCATGCCTTAGGCATATTCTACCAGTCTGCCTTACAGCATGCAAAGAGAAAGGATGGTATGTGCATGATCAAGGTATAACGCTATTAGTTATAAATATGTTTTTAATTTTAGATTCTCGCGGTCTCGCCCTTAAACGCGCCCATGCCGGTCATACTGCATGCGCACAAGTCTATGATATAAATCTCCATAAACTTGATAGAATTTATATACCTATGTAATTATTATTGCAAAAATTAGCCAAGCTCAGAATCTGTATCATGGCGAAATAATCGCCGTGACAAACAGTGATACGTGATTCTAAATGATTCTGCTATAGGTAGGTATTGTGGGGTTTGTGTAATGAGCTTTGATATGAGTTCCATCGACAATTGGCATCGGGCACGGCAGTGCCCCCGCCAAGTCGAGCGCGAAGCAAACACTGCCGTACCATCCTTTACTGGAATCATTTCGCCGCATTTTCAGGCCCCTATTTGAGAACCTCTGGATAAGACCAGAACGCAGAAATTTTCGTCATCCAGTAAGCTATAATCACATACTTAAAATCCAAAATTTCAAGTCTGTAGGTCATTTAGTTCAGAAGTTAAGCGAAAGCAAAGTTTCGCATTTATGACACTCACTCACTCACTCATGATCATCAGAATAGAACTAGTAGTTCCCATGAACTCAGAGAGCTGAAATTTGGTACAGAGTTAGGGTTTAATGGCCACATAAAGGGAAAACTATAAAAACTAGGATAATCGAAGATCTGGAGTACCTGGTGACCCTGATTAGAAAACACAAGAGCCCAACCAAACTATTAGAGATCGACATACCGCCTTTACAAAAAATATTCAACTTGGTGGGCCGCTTCATTTGATGTCAAAAATCGAAGGTCTGAAGTATCTGATGAAGAACCTTCAGCTGGTCTCAGCTGTATTAGAGATATGGTAATGCCCCCTTCTACTATTGGTACATAAAAAAATCGACTGTCATTGCAAAAATCCAGCGATGTCAAATAAGAAAATCTAATAAAATAAATCAATAAGCCCACGTTTCTACAAAAAGAAGTGAAATCCAATGGAAAATTGCCACTTGGAAAACGTTGATTCAATAACCAGTCAATTGTAGGATTGATAAAGCTGCGTATTTCCAGTCTGGAAATATTTTTGTTTATACTGTTTGTTTCAGGCTCGCCTACACATAAGTATTATTGAAATACGCAGCTTTATCAAGCCTACAATTGACTGGTTATTGAATCAACGTTTTCCAAGTGGCAATTTTCCATCGTCAATGGGTAGCGGTTCTGGCGACAGATTGGTGCAATGGTGTCTTGGAGCACCTGGTTTTGTACTCTTGTGTACCTTTCAACGGCCAAGTCACACAACATTAACTATAATAATAAAGAAATCGCAGTAAAGAACCTTAGACTTGGCACGACTTTGTCTAGATTTCATTACTTTTTAGAGATAAACAAGCAGCTCCATCGAAACTTGGCTAGTTTTTTACAGAATGTTTTTGGTGGTTGATTTGATCGGAACGATCTGCGTACCGCTAGTTGGTCAAGATTATAATTAAGGTTATGAGAATCTCGGTCAGTAGTTAACATAATGTCGGTCAGAATGTTGAACCGGAGCAAGGATATGGTGTCGCGACATATTTACACTATCACAATAGTATTATCGATACTGTGTCATTTTATTATCTGCACGATAAATGATAACGGGTATCGGATGGTTGTCAAAGGGTTTTAGGTTCTATGATAATGAGACCCGGTGGACTTTTCATTGGGGACAGGACATTGACGGCCAAAGTGTATTGCGACGAACGGCAGTATGTAGGTATCACATCACAAGTACCTCACGATATCTCTAAAAATGTCGCTTAATGGCAACTATCGGCCATTGATTGCGACTGGGCTGTACTTGTTTTTTTTATAAATTATTTTGGGCAGAAGGAAAGCTTGGGATTCTCTATTTTAGAAATCCAAGTTGTAGACTCTCATTACCGTGAAACCTTGTAGCGTTCGTGAACGACTGAGTAATGTAAGAAGCATGTCGTTCGGTGCGCAGGTGCTAATGGACACGATTGATAATTGACCGCGTTACGTACGCGGGAATGCGTTCTACTCGCACGAAAACGCTGTGAGCTGCTCGCGTCCACTGTGACGTGCTGTGTCGATACCACACCACTACCCCTACCCGACATTATACATGCGCCGCCAACAGCCGCTGTGAGCTGCTCGCGTCCACTGTGACGTGCTGTGTCGATACCACACCACTACCCCTACCCGACATTATACATGCGCCGCCAACAGCCGCTGTGAGCTGCTCGCGTCCACTGTGACGTGCTGTGTCGATACCACACCACTACCCCTACCCGACATTATACATGCGCCGCCAACAGCCGCTGTGAGCTGCTCGCGTCCACTGTGACGTGCTGTGTCGATACCACACCACTACCCCTACCCGACATTATACATGCGCCGCCAACAGCCGCTGTGAGCTGCTCGCGTCCACTGTGACGTGCTGTGTCGATACCACACCACTACCCCTACCCGACATTATACATGCGCCGCCAACAGCCGCTGTGAGCTGCTCGCGTCCACTGTGACGTGCTGTGTCGATACCACACCACTACCCCTACCCGACATTATACATGCGCCGCCAACAGCCGCTGTGAGCTGCTCGCGTCCACTGTGACGTGCTGTGTCGATACCACACCACTACCCCTACCCGACATTATACATGCGCCGCCAACAGCCGCTGTGAGCTGCTCGCGTCCACTGTGACGTGCTGTGTCGATACCACACCACTACCCCTACCCGACATTATACATGCGCCGCCAACAGCCGCTGTGAGCTGCTCGCGTCCACTGTGACGTGCTGTGTCGATACCACACCACTACCCCTACCCGACATTATACATGCGCCGCCAACAGCCGCTGTGAGCTGCTCGCGTCCACTGTGACGTGCTGTGTCGATACCACACCATTACCCCTACCCGACATTATACAACAGTATTGTTGAGTATAAAAATAATACACAAACATCTATACATATAAATAAAATTGGAGTGTCTGTTTGTAATATTGAAATAACCGTTTTTTACTAAATGCATATGAATATATATACGGTACATACACCAAAATAACATTTTTTACAATTTTTGTCTGTCTGTCTGTCTTTCTGTCTGTCTGTTTGTATAGGCTAATCTCTGAAATGGCTGGACCGATTTTGACGGGACTTTTATTGGCAGGTAGCTGATGTAATAAGGAGTAACTTAGGCTACTTTTATTTTAGAAAAATTCTTTTATTTTAGAAAAAAATAAGGTTAAGTGCATTTGGTCTCACTAAAAAATACATTGTTAAGTTCCGACATCCACGCGAACGAAGTCGCGGGCACAGCTAGTTTATAATATAACCTGCTTAATTCTGGCACTAGTAAAATAATATAATATTTGGTTATTGTACCAGATATAAGTCATCAATTGAATTAGAAACAAACAATGCATTGTAATGAGCTCATCAATTATCCAATATTGCTATCCATATATATATCAAGTCCTATTTGTACGTATGCCACAGCAATTCACCAGTTAATTCGACACGCGCTAATCAATCATTAATTTGTGCGTGTTATCTATTACATTTCTCTAACTTTCCAGAACGCAAAAAATGAGGTCACGACATGACTCAGACGCTGCGATCAGGAATGATTATTAATCGAATAGTAATAGTAGTAACAGCGCGTGTTGTTCAAATTGTTTTCACGTGCGCCACATAGCGCTCGTTACAGATCAGGGCATGCGTTACTACTGGATACGTCGATACTAATTGACCGCGCGTGGGAACCTCGCCAAGTGCAGGCACGCGGTGCCGACTGTCGGGGCTTCAACACAAGAAGATGCGGCTTTGTTTAGTAAATACTCTTTTATACACACATAAAATAAAGTACCCTAGCAAAATTATTTCAAAACAAATTCCTGGCATCCTCAGACAAAAGGATGATAATTTTATAGTTCTTTGTTCTTTCCGTCGAGTCGGCTTTCAGAATCCAAGTTTCTTTAATGATTAGGGTTCAAGCACTCGCTTGTATTGTATTGTGCGCAGGCGCGAGCGATGACGGCGCGGGCTGCGCCGTGCTGCTGGAGACGATGCGCGCGCTGGCCGCCTCGCGCAGGCCGCTGCGGCACGACGCCGTGTTCCTGCTCAACGGCGCCGAGGAGAACATCCTGCAGGCCTCGCACGGCTTCATCACGCAGCACAAGTACACACACCACACACACACACTACTGCATCATAATATGAGTCAGCTGCTGATTTTGGCCAGTTCGTTGCTGTATTGAACTCCGCGTTATATAAGAATTAGTTCATGCAGATGTCATTCTGCAGGTGGGCGAAGGACGTGCGCGCGTTCATCAACATCGAGGCGTGCGGCGCAGGTGGGCGCGAGGTGCTGTTCCAGGCCGGGCCGCACGACCCCTGGATCGTCGAGGTACTGTCGAACTAACGGCTGCGACACCATCGTGCCGCATGTGTACCGAGCGTATTGTGTGCAGGTGTACGCGGGCGCGGTGCCGCACCCGTTCGCGTCGTCGCTGGCGCAGGAGCTGTTCGAGAGCGGCCTTATCCCCGCCGACACCGACTTCCGCATCTTCCGCGACTTCGGCAAGCTGTCAGGTACGCACGCCCTGCTGCGCGGCTGTGCGCGTGCGCACGGAGCGGCGCGTGACGTGTGCTCGTGTTGCAGGTGTGGACCTGGCGTGGAGCGCTAACGGCTACGTGTACCACACGCGCCTGGACACGGCCGAGCGAGTGCCGCCCGCGGCGCTGCAGCGCACCGGCGACAACGTGCTGGCCCTCGCGCACGGTGAGCCGCCCGCCCGCGCGCGCCGCCGCAGCCGCGCGGGCAGCCTCACCGACGCTTGGCTTGCGCAGGGCTGCTGGCGAGCGAGAGCTTGGAATCGGAGCTGGACGAGTCCTCGCGGCAGCCGGTGTTCTTCGATGTGCTGGGCTTGCTCGTGGTGTCTGTGCGCGCGCCCGCCGCCGTGGTGCTGGCCGTGCTCACGCTTGCACTCGTCGTGCTCAAGATACACATGAACGCCACGCAGGCGCGGGACGAGTGTGAGTATCTCCCCTGGTCCGCGCGTGGGTGACGCTGTTGCGTGTTGCAGTGTACATGGCGCGCGGCGCGGGAAGAGTGTGAGTATCTCCCCTGGTCCGCGCGTGGGTGACGCAGTTGCGTGTTGCAGTGTACATGGCGCGCGGCGCGGGAAGAGTGTGAGTATCTCCCCTGGTCCGCGCGTGGGTGACGCAGTTGCGTGTTGCAGTGTACATGGCGCGCGGCGCGGGAAGAGTGTGAGTATCTCCCCTGGTCCGCGCGTGGGTGACGCAGTTGCGTGTTGCAGTGTACATGGCGCGCGGCGCGGGAAGAGTGTGAGTATCTCCCCTGGTCCGCGCGTGGGTGACGCAGTTGCGTGTTGCAGTGTACATGGCGCGCGGCGCGGGAAGAGTGTGAGTATCTCCCCTGGTCCGCGCGTGGGTGACGCAGTTGCGTGTTGCAGTGTACATGGCGCGCGGCGCGGGAAGAGTGTGAGTATCTCCCCTGGTCCGCGCGTGGGTGACGCAGTTGCGTGTTGCAGTGTACATGGCGCGCGGCGCGGGAAGAGTGTGAGTATCTCCCCTGGTCCGCGCGTGGGTGACGCAGTTGCGTGTTGCAGTGTACATGGCGCGCGGCGCGGGAAGAGTGTGAGTATCTCCCCTGGTCCGCGCGTGGGTGACGCAGTTGCGTGTTGCAGTGTACATGGCGCGCGGCGCGGGAAGAGTGTGAGTATCTCCCCTGGTCCGCGCGTGGGTGACGCAGTTGCGTGTTGCAGTGTACATGGCGCGCGGCGCGGGAAGAGTGTGAGTATCTCCCCTGGTCCGCGCGTGGGTGACGCAGTTGCGTGTTGCAGTGTACATGGCGCGCGGCGCGGGAAGAGTGTGAGTATCTCCCCTGGTCCGCGCGTGGGTGACGCAGTTGCGTGTTGCAGTGTACATGGCGCGCGGCGCGTGGTGGCGCTGCGTGGCGAGCGCGGGCGCGGCGGGCGCGGGCGCGCACGCGGCGGGTTTGCTGGCGGCCACGCTGCCGGCGCTGCTGCTGCACGCGGCGGGCGCGCGGCTGTCGTTCTTCTCGCGCAGCGCGCTGCTGGCGCCGCTGTTCGCGCTGCCGGCGCTGGCGGGCACGTGGGCGGCGGCGCGGCGCTGGCGCGCGCCGGCGCTGCTGCGCGGCTGGTGGGGCGCGCGCGCGTGGCACGACGCGGGCGCGGCGGCGGCGGCGCTGCTGCTGCTGCTGTGCGCGCTGCGCGGGCTGCGCTCGGGCTTCCTGCCGGCGCTGTGGGCGCTGGGCGCGGCGGGCGCGGACGTGCTGGCGGCGCGCGCGGGCGGGGCGCGGCGCGCGCTGTGCTGGGCGGGCGGCGCGGCGCTGCCGACGGCGCAGACGTGCTACTTGGCGCTGGGCTCGCTGCAGATGTTCGTGCCCATCATGGGGCGCGCGGGCGCGGGCCCGCTCCCCGGCGATGTCAGTATCCGCCCGCCTGCGCCGCCCGCGGCCCCGCGCGACTCTAATGTGTGTGGTGGTGTGCGAAGGTGACCATGGCGCTGATCGTGGCGGCGCTGGTGCAGGCGGCGTGCGGCTGGCTGCTGCCGCTGCTGCAGGCGACGCGCGCGCCGCAGCGCCTGGTGAGTGCGGGGCGCGCCGGGCGGCTGGCGCGCCCGCTGCGTGCTGACGGCGCCTGCGTTGCAGATCGGCGGCGCGTGCGCAGTGTGCGCGGCCACGGTGCTGCTGGTGCTGCTGACGCCGCTGGGTGCGCCGTACAGCGCGGAGCGGCCGCAGCGCCTTATGGTGTTCCACACGCGCCGCACGCTGCACGCGGAGCCGCAGGCGCATGCGCAGGACCAGGTGGACTACTTCTACTGGGTGCCGGAACTTGACGCCAACACGCCGCACTCCGTCGATAAATATGGTATACCAGTTAGCTGTTGAAATTAACAATATTAACTATAATACAAAATTAACTATATTCCTCAATTCACGTACTGTTGAGTCAAATATGCAACTCTGCTTTATTTTAATTGTAACATGTGTACTTATTGTAAAATGTATTGGAGTTTTTATTAATAAACTATTGATTATTATATTGTATTATGAGCATGTCATAAGTAAGATGTAAAGCGACGGACGTAATACGTGTTCGTGTCGGGTCCGGTACACTCGCTCGCTCCGCAGTGCCCGAGATGGCAGCCGCGCGCCCCGTGAGCCGCGAGGACTGCGCGCGCATGCTGTACTGCGGCGCGCCATACTACCTGCCCGTGCGCTCGCTCATCGGCGCCTCGCACTCCGCGCCTGCGCACCACGCGCCGCTGCCGCGCCTCGCCGCCGCGCTCGATCTGACGCGACTCAACGACACCACGCTCGAGCTGCGCATCAACATCACCGGTGAGTGACACACATCACTACTACCTGCCCGTGCGCTCGCTCATCGGCGCCTCGCACTCCGCGCCTGCGCACCACGCGCCGCTGCCGCGCCTCGCCGCCGCGCTCGATCTGACGCGACTCAACGACACCACGCTCGAGCTGCGCATCAACATCACCGGTGAGTGACACACATCACTACTACCTGCCCGTGCGCTCGCTCATCGGCGCCTCGCACTCCGCGCCTGCGCACCACGCGCCGCTGCCGCGCCTCGCCGCCGCGCTCGATCTGACGCGACTCAACGACACCACGCTCGAGCTGCGCATCAACATCACCGGTGAGTGACACACATCACTACTACCTGCCCGTGCGCTCGCTCATCGGCGCCTCGCACTCCGCGCCTGCGCACCACGCGCCGCTGCCGCGCCTCGCCGCCGCGCTCGATCTGACGCGACTCAACGACACCACGCTCGAGCTGCGCATCAACATCACCGGTGAGTGACACACATCACTACTACCTGCCCGTGCGCTCGCTCATCGGCGCCTCGCACTCCGCGCCTGCGCACCACGCGCCGCTGCCGCGCCTCGCCGCCGCGCTCGATCTGACGCGACTCAACGACACCACGCTCGAGCTGCGCATCAACATCACCGGTGAGTGACACACATCACTACTACCTGCCCGTGCGCTCGCTCATCGGCGCCTCGCACTCCGCGCCTGCGCACCACGCGCCGCTGCCGCGCCTCGCCGCCGCGCTCGATCTGACGCGACTCAACGACACCACGCTCGAGCTGCGCATCAACATCACCGGTGAGTGACACACATCACTACTACCTGCCCGTGCGCTCGCTCATCGGCGCCTCGCACTCCGCGCCTGCGCACCACGCGCCGCTGCCGCGCCTCGCCGCCGCGCTCGATCTGACGCGACTCAACGACACCACGCTCGAGCTGCGCATCAACATCACCGGTGAGTGACACACATCACTACTACCTGCCCGTGCGCTCGCTCATCGGCGCCTCGCACTCCGCGCCTGCGCACCACGCGCCGCTGCCGCGCCTCGCCGCCGCGCTCGATCTGACGCGACTCAACGACACCACGCTCGAGCTGCGCATCAACATCACCGGTGAGTGACACACATCACTACTACCTGCCCGTGCGCTCGCTCATCGGCGCCTCGCACTCCGCGCCTGCGCACCACGCGCCGCTGCCGCGCCTCGCCGCCGCGCTCGATCTGACGCGACTCAACGACACCACGCTCGAGCTGCGCATCAACATCACCGGTGAGTGACACACATCACTACTACCTGCCCGTGCGCTCGCTCATCGGCGCCTCGCACTCCGCGCCTGCGCACCACGCGCCGCTGCCGCGCCTCGCCGCCGCGCTCGATCTGACGCGACTCAACGACACCACGCTCGAGCTGCGCATCAACATCACCGGTGAGTGACACACATCACTACTACCTGCCCGTGCGCTCGCTCATCGGCGCCTCGCACTCCGCGCCTGCGCACCACGCGCCGCTGCCGCGCCTCGCCGCCGCGCTCGATCTGACGCGACTCAACGACACCACGCTCGAGCTGCGCATCAACATCACCGGTGAGTGACACACATCACTACTACCTGCCCGTGCGCTCGCTCATCGGCGCCTCGCACTCCGCGCCTGCGCACCACGCGCCGCTGCCGCGCCTCGCCGCCGCGCTCGATCTGACGCGACTCAACGACACCACGCTCGAGCTGCGCATCAACATCACCGGTGAGTGACACACATCACTACTACCTGCCCGTGCGCTCGCTCATCGGCGCCTCGCACTCCGCGCCTGCGCACCACGCGCCGCTGCCGCGCCTCGCCGCCGCGCTCGATCTGACGCGACTCAACGACACCACGCTCGAGCTGCGCATCAACATCACCGGTGAGTGACACACATCACTACTACCTGCCCGTGCGCTCGCTCATCGGCGCCTCGCACTCCGCGCCTGCGCACCACGCGCCGCTGCCGCGCCTCGCCGCCGCGCTCGATCTGACGCGACTCAACGACACCACGCTCGAGCTGCGCATCAACATCACCGGTGAGTGACACACATCACTACTACCTGCCCGTGCGCTCGCACCACGCGCCTCACGCTCCGTACGCCGCAGGGCCGCCGCACGTGGTGCTGATCGTGTCGCCGGCAGAGGGCGCGCGCGTGTCGTGGAGCAACGTGCTGCAGGCGCCGCTGGAGAGCGCGCGGTGGGGCGCGCGCCGCACGTACTTCGTGGCGCTGCACGAGGCGCGCGGCGTGCCGGCGTGGCGCCTGCGCCTGCACGTGCAGCACGCGCCGGGCGCGCGCGCGCCGCACTGGGCCGACGTGTCGCTGGGCGGCCACGCGCTGTTCGGCGCGCACAAGCTGCACGACGCGCACGCGGCGCTGCTGGCCGCGCTGCCCGACTGGGTGGCCGGCACGGGCTGGGGCGTGGACCTGCACCTGTACCGCGTGTAGGCCCGCTGTGGCTGCACGGGCTGGGGCGTGGACCTGCACCTGTACCGCGTGTAGGCCCGCTGTGGCTGCACGGGCTGGGGCGTGGACCTGCACCTGTACCGCGTGTAGGCCCGCTGTGGCTGCACGGGCTGGGGCGTGGACCTGCACCTGTACCGCGTGTAGGCCCGCTGTGGCTGCACGGGCTGGGGCGTGGACCTGCACCTGTACCGCGTGTAGGCCCGCTGTGGCTGCACGGGCTGGGGCGTGGACCTGCACCTGTACCGCGTGTAGGCCCGCTGTGGCTGCACGGGCTGGGGCGTGGACCTGCACCTGTACCGCGTGTAGGCCCGCTGTGGCTGCACGGGCTGGGGCGTGGACCTGCACCTGTACCGCGTGTAGGCCCGCTGTGGCTGCACGGGCTGGGGCGTGGACCTGCACCTGTACCGCGTGTAGGCCCGCTGTGGCTGCACGGGCTGGGGCGTGGACCTGCACCTGTACCGCGTGTAGGCCCGCTGTGGCTGCACGGGCTGGGGCGTGGACCTGCACCTGTACCGCGTGTAGGCCCGCTGTGGCTGCACGGGCTGGGGCGTGGACCTGCACCTGTACCGCGTGTAGGCCCGCTGTGGCTGCACGGGCTGGGGCGTGGACCTGCACCTGTACCGCGTGTAGGCCCGCTGTGGCTGCACGGGCTGGGGCGTGGACCTGCACCTGTACCGCGTGTAGGCCCGCTGTGGCTGCACGGGCTGGGGCGTGGACCTGCACCTGTACCGCGTGTAGGCCCGCTGTGGCTGCACGGGCTGGGGCGTGGACCTGCACCTGTACCGCGTGTAGGCCCGCTGTGGCTGCACGGGCTGGGGCGTGGACCTGCACCTGTACCGCGTGTAGGCCCGCTGTGGCTGCACGGGCTGGGGCGTGGACCTGCACCTGTACCGCGTGTAGGCCCGCTGTGGCTGCACGGGCTGGGGCGTGGACCTGCACCTGTACCGCGTGTAGGCCCGCTGTGGCTGTACTATTGCTTCTGCCGTCAGGTGACTTTCTCTGGCAATTAGTGACATGTAAAGCTATACTGCGCGACGACTGCGCTTCTACCGTGGTACACCAATCCCTTCTACAAGCATATTTCGAGTAGGTGACGATCAGTGGTAGACGCGAGCTCCTATAGTTCCCGTTAGTATCGCAGCTCGCCAGCACGCTGCGGACAGCTAGTCGGCGGCACTCCGCGGTACATAAATGCTACAGGAGCCCCTGTACATCGTTCCACGGACACCTGGTTGTACACGGCTCCTACTTGTTGTTTTTGTTAATACTCTCACGCGGTGGAGGTACTGCTCTCGTTGAGGCCCGCAGCGCCCTCGCGTTATAATGTTTCTTAACGTTATCGTTTGTTAATCTTACTATATTATGTTTAGGCAAGTAATGCTTTTATTGTTTTACGAACCCAGGTGCCATTGCACATGTGTCGTTAGAATTTGTGTCGTGTCAGTTACCACTGTACTATAACAGCATCGCCTCAAGTAGGCCGCTCTACCTAGACACAAATGGCGTGGTGCATCTCGACAACTACAGCAGGCAGCTAGTGGAGTGTCTCCCAGTGATTGCGCACCGTGTGCATATCACTAGTGACGTAGTGCGGCACATCGCAGCGGCCGCGGTGCATCCTTCACGGTAGCTATATAACATATTACATATAATATACGAGTTACATTTGTCCAGTTAATGGTATTTGGTTGCTAAACTCATCGCTACGGTGATGTAACCGTTTTACTGTGTGACTTCACATACGCGCATATGAGATTTCCGGTCGCGAACAAGGCCGCAATATAAAACTATTTAAGTAAAAAGTATGTAGGCGTAGCTAGATCATAAGATATTGGGTGGGGGGAAAGGTTCATCGTTGATAATAAGTAGGTAAAACTTTAGGATTAGTTTGACATTAATTGGTTGTGTTTAAAACCCCCATGGCCATGGTGGCACTGGCTGTCGTGGGCGCAGCTCTCGAACATGCTCGTGGGCGTTGAACAATGTGATGGAGTAGTGTAACCCAAGCCTGTGTGGTGTAAAAATGATTTGATTTGGGAAGTAGAAATTCCTGTCTAATTGTCCGTGATGATATGAAATGTATTGGTTTATTTACGGTAATAGGAAATGTATGTATCCATTTTAACAAATATTATTTATTTTATGATGGTTCCCGAGCTGTATGTAGTCGTAACATTACCTCAATAAGAGAAACAACTCAGTGTCTCTGATCAAAAGTACATGTCCCTTTTAAATGTAATAGGATTTGTTGTTTTTTTGTTAGTCTCTTTTATAATTTGACGTCACCAGTGAGTTGAACCTGTGATTTTATCTGTTTTGTCATAAATAAATTATTGTAATAATATTGGTTAGTGTGCGTTATTTTCATGTTGACCTGCTTCCGATGGCGATGGCGCCACCATGATTGCGATGAATGATAATAATGTAAATGAGCGGTTGACATCAGCGGCCCCCCAGTATTCCTGTAGGTACCTATGCGGCCCGCTACTGTTAAATTTGATGGAAGTTTGCCATCTGATTTTAACTATTTGAAGAAGTTTGCACTGCAAATAATTTCGCTTCTTGGCAGCACTTATGACGGCAAACCTTTTCAAATCCTGAATTACGCTACTAAACTAATAATGTAGGTACCTGTTGCTCTCGTTTTACTAATAAACATTTAGGTGCTATTCTTAGGATTTCTAGGTCCAATTTAATTGATTCAAAAAGTAAAGAGCGCTTTTTGGCTACTTTTTAAAATTAATTTAGACACTGCGCTCCACAAATTTTGAATTAGTCTTTGGACGTAAAAGAAGTGATAATTTTACTAATTATTATTATTTCCTTTATTTCAGGCAACTTGGCCCATACAAAAAATACACAAATATAAAACAATGACTAAAAATAAACTAATACATATTACATAAAACTTATAAACTACTGCACAGGAAGTGACGGCGTCCTGTTGACTGGTGTCACGTAGCCGGCCGTGAAAACGTCGATACATGACACCCTTCGGCCAAAACTCTTCTTTGAGGAAGGTCTCCAGTCGGAACCCTCACCACGAACGACTTGAAGTTTGTGTTGTGGCGCGATTCCAACTTCACGACCCTCAAAGTCCAACTGTCCATACTCCACGATCTCCTCAACCTTCGTGGAGTGATGTAGTCTGGACACGTACAGCTGCGTCGTAGGTATTGCAGGACGCAGAAGCATGTTGGGTCCTGCCAGCGCGGTGCTACACTGGTTCCGACAAAAAGGCTTCCGCTTCTTCTCCACTTTGATGAAGCCGTCCGTTTGAAACCATTGTGAGATGATGCACAGCGGTTCTGTTTACCCCCATTTGATTTTACTACTATTCGCTTTGTTTGCGAAGTAGTAGGTTTGTTGTCGGCCACAATTGCAGCGTAGGCACGTTTAAGGGTCGACGTACCTACACGAGTCGCTACCTCCACCGGTGTCGATGCGGTGACGGGGCGGCGGGACGCGATGCAACGCATACAATTTTTGCCATTGGTGACGCAGTTGAACTCGCCGATTCAAAACTGCCAATAGACGCGTTTTGCGCTCCACGACGTGTGTTCACGTTAGAGGCGTCTGATGACCTACTTACCGAAACAGCATTGCGCAACAACACTACTTCGGCACGCAGTTCACCTATGGTGTTATTCAACACCTCTAGCTTGGACTGCATCTCGGTCAGGCTTGCTTTCAGTGATGTGATATCCTTCAGCAGCCTGGTAACGTCGACGTGGTCGAAAGTGACGGGGGGCAGCTTATGCAGCTCTTTCACTACGAAAACCGGCACATCATCCGGGTCTGTCTCCTTCATCAGGGTGATAATGTCCTGAAGACTCTTCTCGGTGCCATCTCGTCGTCGGGAGGGCATCTTGTCCATTTTACCCAGCGTTTGAAACAGCATTAACTTGCCTCTCATCTTCTTTGTAGGAAGACTTGCAGATCTGCACGATGCTGACCTCGTCCATGAAGTCGATGGCATGTTTGATGAATGCCAATAACTCGTTAGCTATGAGCTGTTGCAAACTCATAGCGATGATACGGGCAGCGGCTACCGCCACAAACACGTCCGTACTCGGCCGCGCATCGCAGGGAATCGAATCGAACTAATAACTATCTACCTGGTCATAGACATACTACCTATAGACAGAGCGTAACTGACGTCACGGCAAGTTAAACAAGGAACGTTTATTACAAAACATATGAAAGAAGGAGATGAAACCTTTATTTTTTGTCCTTATCTGCGTGTCCGGAATTTTTAGACACAGATTGTCAAATTTGACACTTGCGTGGTCAAACAAATATGCTAAAGTTAACACGAGATATAAATTTCGCTTAAATTTTAGTTTTCTTTATTAAATAAGTTCATATAAAGTAGCAAGTGTGTCTCCAGAGTGTGTGCACTATGGGATATTGCAGTGTTTAGGCTGTAAAAACCGTAGCACACGAAAAATCGTATATCGTGTATCGCGTATCATTTCACTCGTAAGTAGACTGATTACAAGTTAGAGTTTCAATAACGTCGGAGATATCATTACAGATATCATGGGTAGGAACTGACACTACTCGTCGTTGAATATACTGTGAAATTAATGTTTTATTTTGCATATTGTTTGTAGCATAACACCTGAAACATTAGTTGTAGTTGCTGTATTAGTGTTGCTAGTGTATTCTTTTATTTACCTCACCTCTGTTTCGTTACGCGACTTAGTGTATGATTATAATATATGACGAGTTAATTATTGTTATACAGATAATTGTATGCTGGCGCCGGTAGTATGGCTATTGAACGTCTGAATGTAAATGGCGTTATGTCGCCCCACATCATCGTTCCTATCATTGGACACGAACTTGCCTGTTTAGGCAAATATCTTTTGTGTTATATGACTCTCAAGTGACAGATGCGGGAAGAAACAGTTGTTCACGTGGCAATATTTCGACATGCTTTTTTTTTAATATAAAGTTTGAGGTTCCTTAGCCTTACCTACCTTTTGATATATTATTTCTTTGGATACAGTGTGTTTACATGATCATCGGTAAATAGTTTTAAGTCCATAATATATTTCAGTACAAGTTCCATAATATCTGTCAGTTCCATATTAGAAATGGAATTAATCTTAAACAATGATTAAATTTATACATATTTACCTGACAATAAAAGAAAATTTATTTAATATAAATAATAATGTTATTCATAATAAATACATTCTCATTTTTATATAAAACAATCGGGGTAAAAATAAATTTACGTTCAAAATAAGGGACATTGATTTTCCTGGCAACACCTATTGTCCGAGCGAGAGAGACTATAGTGGCCACAGCTCAGATAGAGGAAAATAGGTAGATAGATTATATTAAGCAAGAGCCGGAGACATATCACTATTTCCTTCGCAACACAAAAAAATGACATATCACAGAAAGAGATAGTGATAGTGGCTCAGGCATAGATTTAGAATTTAGCGTAAGCGAAATTCTAAGTCTATGGGCTCAGGATATGCGAAAAAAACGCAATGTCTCCATTTTGACTATACAATCCTAACTATATTTATACTGATCAATAGCGATGTTCATTTTTAAAGGATTTTTCTCGGTATCGATAAAAATCGTAAAGCCAATACCAAAAGATTAAATGTTCAGAAATGACGTATAATTTCAATAATAACTTCGGCCTGCGGTTTTGTTAGCATGATATAGAAATTTAGTTAATGTCATTTAAATGAAATTTTGAGACCGGTTGATTCGTGATCGTGAGTCGGGTTAGGTCATTTTCGACTTCACAAATTGATTCTACAGATTGAATAGCCTGTAGCACGGATTAGAGTTCAAACTATCAAGCTGCATCTATTTATGCAATTTATGTATTCAGTGACGGACTTCCGGTTGGCAGTGCGAACAAGTGACACATCGTTATTGTTGCTCCCAGTTTTAATATTAAAATCAGTGAAAACACTTACAACTATCATATAATACTACGCACAGCGCAAGAATAAAGTATCGAAGTGCTCATATAACGCGAAGACTGGGCGAAATAAGTGCTAGCATCTGCGAATTTCGAGTTCGAAGAACTTAAATACAATTTGAGGTTAGGCCATTACTCATAACCATAGACAATCGGAGTTCGGAACGTCATTTGGGTTCGGAAGATAAGTGCTACCAACTTGACCGCAATAACTAATCGAACTAATTAAACAGTGACAGAAAAGGAGTGCTACCAACTTGACCGCACTAACTCATTAATTACGTTCCGTTTTACCTAACAATAATAAACATGGAGAACGCACAACTAATTCAAGACTGTTTTGAAAAAATGAAAATTGAGATGGCTAACCAAACAAGAGAAATAATATCTAAGATGGACGAAAAATTACTACCCTTGGTAACTGAAATAAAGGAACTGAAAGTAGAAAACATTAGTCTGAGAGAAAAAATCGCAAGTGTCGAAAAATACAAACGAAGAAATAACCTTATTATTCATGGCATTAGTGAGTATGAGAAATCGTCAATTGAGCTTTTGGAAATAACCACAGGAAAAATAAAAAGCGATCTAAACATCTCACTTGAAAATAGAGACATCGACATCATACACCGAATTGGTAAAAAAGACAGCAAACAAACAAAAGTAAGACCAATTCTAATATCATTTGTGAACTGCTGGAAGAAGAATGAAATAATTTTCAACAAAAAGAAATTCAAAGATGCATATATTACAGAAGACTACCCCAAGGATGTCTTAGCGAAAAGGAAGGAACTACAAACGAAACTTATACAAGAAAGGGATAAAGGCAACTTCGCTATCTTAAAATACGATAAGCTCATTGTTAAACAAGGAGACGGATCAACAATTAAAGAAAAACGTAAAAGAAATGAATCAAGCTCCCCAACTAACCTTAACCAGCCTAAAAAACCAAATGTAACCCCACAAACGAATCGAGTCAATGCATTTGACTTGATGAGAGGCAGAAGTAACTCCCTATCATCATTTACCCAAGCATCTGAACGCAACACATAGGATAACGCCATCAGCCGCCGGAACAATACAAAAAATACAGAAGAACAACAGTATACCAATAAAAACAAACCATTTCCCAAGCCGACTGGTCCTCGTGGGAAATTAGACTACCACCCTCCTTCCAAAAATGATGACAAGATAAAGAGAGTGATCCACAAAGAAAATAGTTTAAAAATCTGTACATATAATGTAAGGTCTTTGTCGTCAACGGAAAAATATTTAGAATTAATTTATGCATTAGAAAACATACATTATGATATATTGGGTCTCTCAGAAGTTAGAAGATTAGGTTGTAACATCGAAGAGTACAATGAATGCATTTTTTGCTATATTGGACAAACGAAAGGACTACATGGAGTAGGATTCCTAATAAAAAAGACACTAAAAAGCAACATAACAAATTTCACTGGCATCTCAGAAAGGGTGGCATTGCTACAACTAAGGTTTGAAGACATGCGTTTATCAATTATTCAAGTATATGCTCCTACAGATAGCTCATGTGAAGAAGATTCCCAAAAATTTTACAACGACCTTAAAAAGGCGCACGAATTAGCCGACGAAAAAACTCTAGTAATTGGTGACTTCAATGCAAGAATAGGACAGCCTAAATCAGAGGAACACCCTATAATGGGCAAATACGGTTATGGAAAAAGAAATGAAAGAGGCACGCGATTGATAGAATATGCCTTTGAATACAGACTGTCTATCATGAACACCTTTTTCAAAAAGAAAATAAAGAAAAAATGGACTTGGGAATCCCCAGACCAAAGATACAGAAACGAAATCGACTTTATAATGACAAACACTCCAATATTGGTAACTAACTTCGAAATATTAAACAACATAAATTTTTCCTCTGATCATAGAATCTTGCGAGCTACAGTGAGGCTACGTGTCCCGAAAAAGAGCAGGAAGAACTTCAAATCGGTCCCAAATATCCTACTAGCCAAAGAGGATGTAAGTGCATTCATAAACAACCTTCAATCCCATAAATTAGAAAAAACAGAAGAAGAACCTACAAACGTCCAAGTTTATTATGACAATTTGGAACGGGTACTAATCTCAAGCTCTACGCTGAAAAACACAACAAAAAAGAAGAAGAAACGCAAAATATTTAGCGAATTTACAAAATCTTTAATACATAGACGCACCAAACTCATATGCACAAAAAACAAAAATAAAGAAATGAAAAAGGAACTAGCGCAACTATTCAAACAAACCAATAAAGAAATAAAGAAAGACTACAAAAAACATAGACAAGAAATTATAACACAAAACCTTACTAAGTCCAGGAGCACAAAAAGAGCGCTTAAAGAATTAAACTTACACAAACAATGGATACAAAAATTAGAAACCAAATCGATAGAAACAAAATCTAGAAAAGACATAATAGACCAGGCTACATATTTTTACAAGGAACTATACAAGAAAAGGGACCACGGGAACAACAAAGGCGAAATAATAAATTACAGTCCTAACGAAGAAAGCATCTATCCAATAAATGAAAACGAAGTATATGAACATATAAAACTGTTAAAAACTGCGAAAAGCCCAGGACCTGATGGGCTAAGCAATGAAATGCTCAGACACGCCGCACCTATACTACTTAGCCAATTCACACAACTATTCAATCTGATACTGGAGACAGAAACTGTGCCGAAACAATGGTGCTCATCTGATATTATTCTATTATACAAAAAAGGAAACCCTCTTGATATAGGCAACTACAGGCCCATAAGTCTACTGGCATGTTTGTATAAGCTATTCGCGTCAATAATCCTAAAAAGAATAACAGCAGAGATAGACGAAGCGCAACCAATAGAACAGGCAGGATTTCGATCAGGCTTTAGTACGACGGATCATTTGCACTCACTGGGACAAGTAATAGAGAAGTATAAAGAGTTCAGGAGACCTCTATATATAGCCTTCATAGACTACAGTAAAGCTTTCGATAGTATAAGTCACAATTCTATCTGGAATGCACTAACATTACTGAATATTAACAGAAGGTATATAAACATCCTAAAGTACATATATAACAATGCCACCAGTAGAGTCAAGCTTGAAACCAGAGGAGATGAAATAAGAATTGAAAGAGGAGTAAGACAGGGCGACCCTCTGTCACCGAAACTATTTATCGCTGTCCTAGATATTGTATTCCAGAAACTAGATTGGAAAACGAAAGGTTTGAAATTAACTGGCAGTTGGCTGAGTCATTTGAGATTCGCAGATGATATAGTTGTATTTGCTGAATCACCGAAAGAACTAGAAGCAATGATAGACTCACTTGATCGAGAAAGTACTGGAGTAGGACTAGAGATGAATGCCTCCAAAACAAAGATAATTACCAATAGCCAAAGAACTCCTATTAGTACAAAAGGCAACTGCATAGAATATGTGGACAAATACATATACCTAGGGAAACAGGTATCATTCAGTGCATCGAACAACGAAGAAGAAATAGAGAGGAGATGCAAAATAACTTGGAGCAAATTTTGGTCCCTAAAGGAAATATTGAAAGGAGACTACACATTAAATATGAAAAAAATTGTAATAGAATCATGTCTCCTGCCTTGTTTACTGTATGGTTGTCAGACGTGGACTTACACGCAGAAAACGAAACAGAAAATAAGAACAATGCAGAGATCAATAGAGAGAAGTATATTAAAAATTAGGAAAATACACAAAATAAGGTCCGAAATAATCCGTGAAAGAACAAAAATGACAGATGCTTTAACACAAGCCTTAAAACTAAAATGGCAATGGACCGGCCATATCTCGAGGATCACTGACGACAGATGGACCATAAAAACGACTTGTTGGAGAGGACCGGTAGGGAAAAGAAATGTCGGCAGACCAGCTAGACGGTGGGCTGATGATATCGTTGCAAAAGCAGGGCAAGACTGGATGGCTCTAGGTAAAGATAGAATATTATGGAAGCAGAAGGAGGAGGCCTTTACCCAAGCAGGGATCCACATCCCAGAAAGTAGCTAACCATACTAACACTCGATTAATAAGTCATTATTTGATATGCTACTAACACGACTAACAAACATTTAGAATGTAAAAATTACTTTGATGTGGAAACAAATAAAAAAAGGCTTATTATTATTATTATTATGTATTCAGTGAAGTTCTTTTTTGAAAAGATACCATAAATTATAATTTTTTACCCAAAAAGTATAAGATACTGGGTAAAGAGAGCCCTCTTGCGGTATTTTTATGTAAACAAGCGCAGTGGCACCGTCTACAGTCTACGTCCGAACTAATCAGCCTATATCTAGTTATAGATAGTGGTATTGGTGGTATATTTTAGGTACTGGATGGGACATTCATTGGTGCAACCGCATATCAAAGGTAACAAAACCATTTTCAGCGGACTGTGTTACAGAGGAAAAGATCTGCTTTTACTAGTTTTGTTATCATTGATATGAGGTTGACTTATACGAAATAAAACAAGTCAAATATGTTAATCACTTTTTATTTTAACTTAAAGCTCAACTCGACGCACTTTCTGGAAAATTTCACAACCAAAATACAAATGAAAAATGGAAAAGAGCTACCATTTTTAAATTTGAATTAACAACTCTTATTCTGACTCTCACCAGTTTAAAAATGACCAAAATTAATTTTATTTTATATAATCAAGAAAACATCCACTCTAACAAAATATTAAAATTATCGATAAATATTCTGATTCTGATTCACAACACTATAAAGTAGGTGAAATGTCATACATACATACCGAGTCAAACTTTTTAATGTTTTTTGTTAAACACTAACAGCTAGAATCATAATGAAACTGTGTACGCACTAAACACATGTATTACTTTTATTTTAAGTGAGAATAAAAAGCAAGATTTACAAGTTTGCTTCGTAAATTTCAATAAACATGAATTTGACTTGCCTCTGAAAAGATAATTTTGCATTATTTTCAGTCAATATACCCGCTCGGCTAGAACAACCGGGAACATTACACGCCATAACTAATTTATAATATATCCACAGTAAGGAAAACTTTAAAATCGAGAAGAAAACCACTAAAAAGTCCGATTATCGTAACGACACATTGGTAACCAACTGGTTACCAAACAAATATGGCTGCCCTCGGCCGGTGGCGCGCAGCGCTTCAAGACGTGCATAAACGGCTTTTGCTATCTCTTTCTGTCACACACAAACTGATATTAGAACGAAGAGTGTTAAGTATGAGTAAATTGTTCAACTTAATACGCTACATCTAAGGATTGTTTTATCTGAGTGGTAACCAGCTGGTTACCAACAAATATGGCTGCCCACGGCTGGTGGCGCGCACTGATTCAAGACGTGCATAAACGGTTCTTGCTTTCTCTTTCTTTCACACATAAACTGATATTAGAACGAAGAGTGTTGAGTATGAATAAATTGTTCAACTTATTATGCTACATCACAGTCACTACTTATCTATAGGTAGTTAATCTATGGTCTTATTTTAAGATTGGCAGTATATTTTGCGTTTCGCGCGTATTTAGGTGTCAAAGTTGTTATACACGTTCATAGATTTAGAATGTAATATATATATTAATAATAATAATAAGTATTTCTGACGAGCGACGAGTATTTCTCTTCGCCCACGACGCCACCACCTGCTCGTCGTCGGGGAGGACGCCGGCCTCCGGATGACTTAGGACCTCGAGGCCCACCGGCCTCTGATAGGGTCCCAGCTCCCGGCGGAAGTGTGCAACGCATGAGATGGACACGATCCATTAATGAAAATGTCATGCGCTCATACTATGGGGCTACAGAGGGGGGAAACAACCTGACCGCGTACCGTGTTAGGATGCTCTCTCTTTTTCAGGTGCTTGAGCCGAGTCAACGTTTCGGCACAAAGACTATCGGATCAGGTGAGGGTCATCCAGCGTAATCATATGTTGGATGACACAGTATTTGATCGCCTGCGAAATGAAATACAGTGTGGCCATGTCTTCGCTCCCCCGTTGCAGAATGTGGTGGTATCACAAATACCACCACAGTTCAACATAGATCAAATTGACGAGGGGACTGATGATAGGGCTATAAACGTAAGTACCTAGTGCAATGAGCAATTGAAGAGCGCTTTGGAAAGTGCGATTCGGGAATATCGGTTCATGTCACCCGAACTTAGACCACGCTTACCTCGTTTGCCCATGCATAACAAAAATAGGGCGCTGGTGGCGGCTCTGGATTTGCAGTTGACAAACTATTTTGATGACTGCGAAGACCTCACCGATGCTCATTCGATTCTGTACTGCGCGGCTGTAGCAGCATGCCGTGTAGCTCACGTCAAATTTCCTAATGACTCAAGAGCTACACGACCGAAACCAACCGTACCAGCTTGGCAGTGCAGGATTGAACGTCGTATTGATGGGGCCAGAGCCGTCATCGGCAAACTAATATGCTTCAGGGAGGGCAATACTCGCCCTAGAGTGATGCGCTTTGTGCTCGGGGACTGATATCAGTCCTCAAGACTATATGTCCTGTGTCACAGAGCGCATCGACTTCCTGAAGCAGAAAGTGTATGCATGGGCGAACCGTATTCGTAGGTATAAGCGGCGAGTGGATCGTTATACCCAGAACCGCACCTTCCAAAGTGATGAAAGGTGGGTATATAGGGCTTGGGAGCGACCAGACCATGGTGTGGCTGACATGCGACTACCGGATGATGATGCCATGTGTTCTTTTGGCGTAGTATCTGGTCGGTGCCTGTCAGTCACACCGAAGGTGATTGGGCTCGGGAAGTCGAGCGAGCCTGCGATCTTTTACCAGAAATGGGGGCAATTACCATTTGCCCCCAAGATGTAGCTCGTGCAGTCCGTCCGTTGCCCAACTGGAGGTCTCCAAGGCCAGACGGGCTGCACAACTTGTGGATTAAATGGTTCCAAGGGTCGCACGCTCGCTTGGCGGCTCAGTACCAGGTTGCTTTGGAGTCTGGTTCGCTACCCGAGTTCCTAACGACAGGAGTTACCCACCTGCTCCATAAATCAGGTAGTACCGCGGAACCCAAGAATTATAGACCGATCACTTGTCTACCGACGGTCTATAAAGTTCTTACATCCATTTTGAGAGCTAAAATATACAGTCATATAGACACTAACGCCATCATGTCTGTCTCTCAAAATGGATGTCGGAAAGGGTCCCGCGGTACTAAGGAGCTGCTCCTCATTGATATGGCCATTAGCCAACAGGTTCGTCGTTCCCGAAAGGATCTTCCGACATGTTGGATAAATTACAAGAAGGCCTATGACTCTGTGCCACATACATGGCTCATAAGGGTGCTGGAATTGTATAAAGTAGATACAACACTACGCATCTTCCTGATGTAATGTATGGGGCAATGGAGGACGGTCCTTCGATATCCAGGATGTCAAAATATCCAAAGGAATAGCGAGCCGATAAGGGTCGAGCGAGGAATATTTCAGGGCGATAGTTTGAGTCCGCTTTGGTTCTGCCTAGCCCTGAATCCCCTAAGCATACTACTGGAGGGTTCAGCAGTTCGTTGAAGGAGCGCTTCTTTGGCCGCCTGAAGAAAGTATTTAATAGTATTTTATCAAGCGGAAATAAAGTGCGCGCCTTCAACGGTTGGGTCATGCCGGTTTTAATGTACTCTTTCGGCATACTCAAATGGACTCAGACCGAACTCGACGCCCTGGATAGGAGGGTCCGTACGCTGCTGACTGCATATCGAATGCATCACCCACGATCATCGGTAATGAGACTGTATATCCCGCGAAAGTGTGGAGGTCGAGGCTTCTTAAACGCTAAGACCCTCCACAATCGCGAGATATGCAGTCTCAGGGAATATTTCCTACAAGACGACGTCGGGATGCATAGAGATGTGGTTGCGGTAGACAAGGGCCTCACCCCGCTCTCCTTGGCTAAAGAGAACTGGCGCAAACCTGTAGTGCTTGACACTAATGATCGCATGGAGGTATGGCAGAGTAAGGAGCTTCACGGACGCTTTTTCCGGGCCCTACATGGACTCGATGTAGATTTATTAGCGTCCGTAGCCTGGCTGCGTTTCGGTGACCACTTTGGGGAAACCGAAGATTTTGACTGTGCATGGATGAAGTTATGATGACGAACAATTACCGGAGATTTATTGTAAAAGACGGCACGGTTGACATCTGTCGGGCATGCCACCGTCCGGGAGAATCCATCAGACACATAATCTCCGGGTGTTCTCGTCTAGCTAACGAAGAACACTTGCATATGCGTAACCTCGTAGCCAGGATTATCCACAAACAACTTGCTCTGAAATACAGCCTTGTGGAATCGGAAGTGCCGTACTATAGGTATGTGCCCGACCCAGTTCTCAAAAATGGACATATCACACTGTACTGGGATCGATCCATCATCACTGACAGGACTATTGTAGCCAATAAGCCTGATATAGTGGTGGTGGATCGACTAGAGCGGCGCGCAATGATCGTTGACATAACAATCCCGCATGACGGGAACCTCGTGAAAGCCATAGACTTAGAATTTCGCTGTGAAAGCCGAGAAAGAACAAATCAAGTATCTTGACTTGGCTCGCGAGGTTGTCGACATGTGGGATGTGGACTCAGCGGTCATTGTGTCGATAGTCGTTACAGCCAATGGCTTGATAGCCAAGAGCCTCAACCAACACCTGAGGAGGCTCTCGTTGGGCGGCTGGGTCAAGGGCCTGATTCAGAGAGCGGTAGGCTGCTCTTCACCCTTTAGCCTCTCACGTCCCTATTGCCCCCTTGTTGCGACCCGAGCAACTATTTTTGGGGGGGCCCAGTTAGTGAGTTTGCAAATCTCCGCCTGCCATTTTTACGTGTTTTATTACATTGTTTCGGCAGGCGCCATAGTTTTCCATAGTTCCCCATTACCCAGTCCATTACCATCCCATCACAACAGCCCAAGTAGTTTTTCTCCACATGTTTTGCAATAGTCTTACAAACCCAGGGTAGAGGCCCTTGGATTGAATGAATGATTGTTCCTGGGTGCATTTCTATAGTGCATACAGAGATAATCGCTGGGTATGTCACGACAACATTCTCATTAAAACTGTCTTAAAGGGCCTCTACGTGTTGGCTTCGGCCCCACGCACGCCTTCCAAAAGTCCGGGACTGTAGTCCCGTGCATGGAAAAGACATACAAATAATAATAATAACCCACAGGGCACCTTGAGGCGAGGTGATGGGGAGTAGCGATCCCGCGGTACCCGAGTGTTCCAGGGAGATGTCACCGTTCCTCACCTCCGGCTTGCCTTCATTGGCTGGCTGGAGTGAACAATGACGAGGAACAGGTCTTCCGCCTCTGTGTTGCCTTCATATTTTTTTTTTTTTTTTTTCTTTTTTAAAAAACGTAGCCCCACACTAGGATTTCTCCTGTATCGTGGGTACAGTTTACAAACATACATGTCACATGCACACACAACCAGACCCGAAACAACTATCTGTAGATCATACAAATAGTTGTTCCGTGCGGGGATCGAACCCGCGACACGTAGCGCAGAAAGCTAATCGCTTAGCCACTGCGCCAACCGTGTCGTCGTCATTGGCCGCCCACAGTGGAGTCGTTAGAGCAGAGCTCTGCTCGTACGCCTACGCGTATCCCAGATGTGGTGAGTCAGAAGCCTTCACTGTTGGACCTTCTGCTGACTTCTCATCCGGACGGTTACCATGTATCCGTAGGCGCCCCACTTGGATACTCGGACCATTGCCTTGTCCGGAGTACGGTGCTTCTCACGTGCTCGCCGCGATCGCGAGTTGCACGCAGCCGCCGTGTGTGGCACTACAAGTCAGCAGATTGGGATGGGATGCGGTCGTTTTTTTGCGTCCTACCCTTGGAGACAGGTATGCTTCTCGCCGGATGTTCCCAACGCCGCTGCTGATTCTGTTGCTGATGTGGTGCTGCAGGGTATGGAGCTTTTCATTCCATCCTCTGTGGTCCCCTTTAGTGGCAAATTTCGGCCTTGGTTTGATTCATCTTCCAAAAAGGCTTCTCGCAGGAAGCAGGAAGCTTATCAAGCCTGGGCTGATGCGGTGGCGTCACGGGATGAAAATACCAGCGCATTAAAAAAGGAGTATAACTTTGCCTCCAGGTCCTTCAAAAGAGACATTGCAAGGGCGAAGACGAAGCACATCGGTAGAATTGGCGAGAGGCTTGAGCGCCTTCCTTCGGGAACTCGTACATTCTGGTCACTTGCCAAAGCTATCGAAGGGAATTTCTGTAAGCCATCCTTTCCACCTCTACACATGGGAAATGATTCGTTGGCCCACGACGCAAAGGAGAAAGCCGATCTTCTGGGCAAACTCTTTGCGTCCAACTCGACCTTGGATGACGGGGGACAAGAGCCGCCTACCATACCGCGGTTCGAGGGCTGTATGCCGGATATCCGGTTCCACCAACGCGCAGTGCGTTTAGCACTTCTATCCCTTGATATCCATAAGTCGAGTGGGCCTGATGGAATCCCTCCTATCGTGTTGAAGATGTGCGCTCCAGAGTTGGCACCAGTTTTAACACGTCTTTTTCGGCTCTCTTACTCTTCTGGCGTAGTCCCGACATCATGGAAGACAGCATTGGTCTACCCGATCCCTAAAAAAGGCGACCGCTCAAATCCGTCCAACTACAGACCAATAGCCATAACCTCCCTTTTCTCGAAGATAATGGAGTCCATTATCAACTGCCAGCTCCTTCGGTTCTTAGAGGATCATCAGCTGCTTAGTGACCAGCAGTACGGCTTTCGTAAGGGTCGGTCAGCTGGTGATCTTCTAGTATACCTGACACATCGTTGGGCACAGCGATCGAGACTAAGGGGGAAGCCTTGGCGGTCAGTTTGGACATAGCGAAGGCCTTCGATCGGGTCTGGCACAAAGCGCTTCTTTCAAAACTCCCCTCTTATGGGCTTCCCGAGAAACTATGCGAATGGGTCACCAGCTTTCTTGCAGACAGAAGCATAAAGGTCGTAGTCGACGGTGAATGCTCTGACTCCATGTTTGTAAATGCTGGTGTTCCTCAAGGCTGTGTGCTATCGCCTACTCTGTTCCTCCTCCATATCAATGACATGTTGCAAATCAGCGGCACTCATTGTTATGCGGATGACAACACAGGCGAAGCTTTCTTTACCGGCCGCGCTAACATTTCTCGGGAAAACGTCATCGAGAGCCGAAACAAACTTGTGTTTGAAATTGAGACCTCTTTGGAGAAAGTCTCAGATTGGGGTAGACTTAATTTGGTCCAATTTAACCCCACAAAGACACAAGTTTGCGTATTCACCGCAAAAAAACTACCGTTGGTCGTATCTCCTCGTTTTGGAAGCACCCCCTTATCCACGTCAGCCAATATTGGAATATACATATCGAGCGAAGTCCAGTTCCGCGGCCATTTAGAGGGTAAGGCTAAGTTAGCCTCGAAGAAGCTTGGCGTGCTCAATAGATCGAGACGGTATTTCACTCCGACCCACCGCCTACTACTTTACAAGGCGCAGGTCCGACCCCATATGGAATACTGTTCTCATCTCTGGGCAGGGGCACCCCAGTACCAGCTTCTCCCTCTGGACCGCATCCAACGGAGAGCGATTCGAATCGTCGACAGCCAAGATATTTCAAACAGGCTTGACCCCTTGGCTCTGCGTAGAGATGTGGCCTCTCTATGCATCTTTTATCGCCTGTACTATGGGGAGTGCTCCGAGGAATTGTTCGGACTGATCCCTGCCGCCTCTTTCCGCCATCGTTCTACGCGACAGCAGTTCCATCACCATCATTTAGATGGTTGGCAGTCCACAACTGTGCGTTTCTCTAGAAACTTTCTGCCTCGCACAACAAAACTGTGGAATGAACTGTCGCATGCGGTATTTCCGGACCAATACGACCTTCAAACCTTCAAGAAAAGAGCGTACTCCTTTTTAAAAGGCCGGCAACGCACTTGTGACTCCTCCGGTGTTGCGGGTGTCCATGGGCGACGTTAATCGCTTACCATCAGGCGATCCGTCTGGTCGTTTGCCGCCTATAACATAAAAAAAAAAAAAAAAAAAAAATGTATGCTGAGCGTAAGTGGCGAGTGGGCCAGTGATGCCGGACCCTCAGGGAGCAAGTGATCTGAGTTTCAAGTCCAGCGAAGCCTCTTCACCCTTCAGCCGCTCACGTCCATGTTGCCCCCCTAGTTGTGACCCGAGCAACTATTTTTGGGGGGCCTAGTTAGTGGGTTGGCAAGTCTCCGCCTGCCATTTTTACGTTTTATCACATTGTTTCTGCAGGCGCCATTGGTTCCATAGTTTCTCATTACCCAGTCCACTTACATCCCCCCACAATAGCCCAAGTAGTTTTTCTCCATATATTCTGCAATAGTGCTACAAATCCAGGAATTGTCCCTGGGTGCATTTTTATAGTGCATACAGGGATAATCGCTGGGTATGTCACCATAACATTTCATTAAAGCTGTCTTAAAGGGCCTCTGCGTGTTGGCTTCGGCCCCACGCACGCCTTCCAAAATTCCGGAACTCTGTAGTCCCGTGCATGGAAAAGACATACAAATAATAATAATAACGGGGTCCCCGCTCCCGGCGGACATATGCAGGCGTCATGCGTCAGGCGTCATGCGTGCATATTTTGGGGCTACAGATGGGGGAACTAACCTCACAGCGTACCGAGGTAGAATGCTCTCTGTGTTTCAAGATCTTGAACCAGCAATCAACGTTTTGGCCCAACCACTGTTGGATTAAGTGCGGGTCATCCAACATAATCATAGGTTGGAAGACGCCGCGCTTGATAGGCTTCGCTTAGAAATGCAGTGTAGGATAAGATTTATGCGAGACAAATATAGATTTGTCTCACATAAATCTTTACTATAATCTATCCGGACTTTAAAATAGACCTTGACCCTCGAGTTTGTTTCAGCGCATCTTTTGAGGAATAGTCATAGGAAACGCCGACGCCATCTAGTTTAAAAAAGACGTGTAAAAGTGATTGAAAAAACCTAATTGCAAACTAAATAATTTCATTTCATATTAACTATTTTATATTATTTGACTCTTAGAACTTAAATCATATCCTTTTAACTTTTTGGAATTATTAGGTAGTCGGTCAGTTACTGGGGTTATCGGTTTCAAAGTTCTCAGTAGTAGCCCGATGTTTGGAATTGTGCCCGGTAGAAGCAAATGAGAATAATGAATCGGCGAAATATGAATTTACAAACCTTCGGGGAATACAGGCCAAATCCTTATAAAATGTTGAATCTACTGTGTATATATGTTCCCAACCCAAGGACGTTATACTATCTATCTTTATCTATACATATAAATAAAATTGGAGTGTCTGTTTGTAATATTGAAATAACCGTTTTTTACTACATGCATATGAATATATATATACGGTACATACACCAAAATAACATTTTTTTCAATTTTTGTCTGTCTGTCTGTTTGTATAGGCTAATCTCTGAAATGGCTGGAGCGAATTTGACGGGACTTTTATTGGCAGGTAGCTGTACTTTTATTTAAGAAAAATTCTTTTATTTTAGAAAAAAATAGGGTTAAGTGCATTTGGTCTTCTTAACTTCACGTAACTTTTATAATATTTTTTTATTTTTTAAATGGCGTTTCGCACATAAAATACATTGTTAAGTTCCGACATCCACGCGAACGAAGTCGCGGGCACAGCTAGTTTAATATATATTTAGAACTGACATTCGACCTCATGTGTCCCTGGGTCGGGAAGCTTTCGTACAGAAAATTTCTCTCACACCAATACAAGGTATATACCCAAATAAACTTAATGAATTCCAGGAAAACTCAATATCTTCAGTCTCGGATAAGTTAAACCACATCACCATCTAATTCTATCCCAATGCTATGTAGGCAGTATGAAATCAAACTATCAAATATATAAAACTAGCGACCCGCCTGGGCTTCGCACGGGTAGCAGAGCATATACACCTTCATTTTTTTCTATCGTAGTTTTCTATTATCCTTTTACGTCGAGCATTTACTCGGCGCCCGCCAGTAAAGCTCCCAGTCGGCATAATTTTTTCCGACATCTTCAACTTTCATCGTCATATTTCAGCCAATTTACACAAAGCCTTAACGAATTATACACCTAATGAATCACTCTGTCTATTGATGAAAACTTCATGAAAATCCGTTCAGTAGTTTTTGAATTTATCGCGAACAGACAGACAGACGCGGCGGAGGACTTTGTTTTATAATATGTATTAATGATAATTTAAAATAATACATAATTGTAAAATTTCCAAGATTAGCTTACGAAATAGAATAGTTTAAATCAAACACTAATATTAACATAATAATTTATTATAATAATCTACAGTTTTGGTTTTTAAATACATAATATTTATATTAGTCGGTACAGTAGTATTATTTATAGTAGTCGGTGTCGAGCGGATAAGTGTTAGTTAGCGAGAACAAGAAAGTGAGGGCTTGCACAACCGCGTCGAGGCTCTGTCACGACAACAGTCAACTGCTGGAATGTCTTCCGGCCCACAATAAATATCATTATAAATTTACCAATAATGAATATGGGAACGCGAGGAGCATTTAACAACCGATTGATAACAATATCTACAAAATTAAAAAAATATAAGTACACACAAGTCAGCGCATAATATAAAGCTTTGGTACAAATAGTAATATCCAGTTAAGTCACTGTATTTAAGAGTACAGCTGAGAATTACCGGGAAACCGCGTCCGAGTTGTACCTGTCTCACTAATTAGTTATAAAATGAAGGTGGCGGCTCGTTCTGTGTCGCGACTGCCGCAGAACGTGGCCGCCGTCAACGGGATGAATATAAATCTATTGCGAACGAAACATAACAACGATCACAAAGTCAACAATGCGGCTGGCAGCGGCCCGCGAGCGCCTCCCGACGTCGCTTACGACTTCTTCCTGCAACACACAAGCACAGCGCGTGAGCAGCGAGCGAGCCGCCGGGCACACGGCTGCCGGACACTCACTGCTCGTGGTTGTCGGTGTCCGAGTCGTCCAGCTCGGGCTTGGTGCGGCGCTTCTCGTACACCAGAATGATGGCGCACAGCACGAACACCTCGGCGCAGATGCCCAGGAAGGGCCACAGCGCGGCGTACATGTCCTTGACGCGCAGCACCGTGCTGGCCGGCGTGCCGCCCAGCGGCGAGCACGTGTACACGCCGGCGTCGGCTCGCTGCGCCGCCTCCAGCTGCAGCTCGGCGCGCTCCACGCCCTGCTCGCTGCGCAGCAGTGCGGCGCGCCCGCCCAGCGCCGCCGCCACGTCCGTGGCGTTGTCGTCCGACGAGTTGCTGACGGACCACGCCACGCTGGGGTACGGCTTGCCCACCACCTGCGGCAGAACGCTGTCAGCCCGCGGCGCGAGGCTAGCGCGAGCCACGCGGCGCGGGCCGACGCCTCACCTTGCACAGCAGCTTGAGCTTCTGTCCCTCCACGACGTTGGTGTTGGCGGCGATCTTGGCGTGCGGGCGGCCGCGCAGCTCCCAGGTCTGCGCAGGCGCAGCGCCGCCGACTGCGCACGAGTAGTTGCCGAAGTCGTCCTCGTTGGTGCGCACCTTCATGCGGAACACGGCGCCGCCTTCGTCCAGCGTGTAGCGGTCGTGCAGGTCCCACAGCTCCTCTACCGCAGTACCGTTCTTCCTCCTATGACCCGGGGAACATTTCAACAGAGATATGCATCATTTTTAGCCTATTTAGACATAATTGTATTTCTGTGACCACATATCATCTTTTCAAACTTTCACAAGTCTACTGGAAGAGATTTCTAAATAACCAGGGGAAGGGAGACCCTTAGTACTCTATGCTCTTATTTCAGTTTTCTATTGAATATTAAACGCGATAGTCGAGGCTATGATTTAGAATAGGCAGTTCTGTAGTGTAGTGTGACTGACCAGACGTATGCAGCGTCACCGACGCGCGGCACGGAGCAGTTGAAGGAGAAGAAGCGGCCCACGTCGTAGTAGACGAGCGACATCGGCGCGTCGCCCGCAGAGCTCGCCGGCGCAGGCGCAGCGCTCTCCGCCTCACCTGGGACATAACGCACACGCACATATAGAAACGTTCTTTGATTCTAGGTAATGAGTATGTTATCGGAGTCACGAGAAGAACCGTAATCTTAAATCGGCTTCGGAATGCGGAATGGCATGATTAACTGATAAACTAAAACGGACAACGTCGCAATACTAATTATCATATACATAGGTATCTAAAATAATTCATATTAATAGGTAAATACAGAATAAAAAGAAACCTACTATTTATATAAGTATTTCAAGAAACGGGAAGCAAATCTCGCGAGATTAGAGGTCTAAGGATAATCTTTATCCATCGCAGTAAATATTAAAGAGAAAATATTCAATATTTGAAACTATATCTGGTAAAAAGTTACGTCTAAAGCTGCTTGAATGTCTCACAACTCACGAAGTATGCACATTTGTCACTGAACACTGATAACATACATCGGTTTATGACGAATGCATTTCAATTTTGCGGGATGAAACGAGAATATTAAATTGGTCCATTTCGAAATCAAATGTTTTATTTCAACTGGCCTTTACAGGCGCTTTTAAAACGTTATGATTCTTGTTGCGCGATTCCAAAAGTGGGTTGATCCGTTGATCCTATGGAGAAGAGACCGGTATGAAACTCCATAGATACTCTTTACAAAAAACTGTTTTACAATATTCCTCAAATCACAAATTATACAATTTAAAAAACATTAAACACAAAAGAACATTAAAAAAAGTTTTACAATAAAAGTACCTATCTAAAATACAGACAAATACAAAAAAAAAGCGAAATCATGGTAACCAAGTCGCAGGATTTAGACACCATGTGACAGTTACCAGGGAAGCCACATGTGCAGAAGAAAATTAACGCCACACGTCTATAGCGTCAACATAGTCTATAATTTTACAGTATGCTTTTTTTATAATTATTTTAATTTCATAGTTTCATTTTGAAGAATCTCGTATCGTAGGTATGCAAATCTATTACTGCAGAATAGAGAAACTTTTAAATAAATGTTACTTCATTATTATTAGTGAAAGATGATGCTTAAAAACGTTGGAAAAACTGCGATCAACTTTGCGGGCGAAAAATGTTCCTAAATCAGACTCCCTGATTACTTAGTAGATTTGATTAATAGCATGGAAAAACTATGTTCGTAAACACCGGAAATCGTATAAAGTAAACACTGATTATCATGACAAAAATACTAAAAACAAAGATAAAATAATAGTGTCCAATTTTATTAAACTGCCCAAATCAATAACGGACGTACAAAGTAAGTACTTGTAAACAAAGCATTCTGTAGCATTACGTGTGGCATTAATTTTCCTCTGCACATGTGGCTTCCCTTCCCTGGTAACCATGTCACATCGTATCAAAATCCTACAACTTGGTTACCATGATTTCGCTTTTTTTATATATCTTCAGGTTTTTTTTAGTAAATCTGTATTTTCTATATTTTTGTTGTATAAGTGATTTTTTTCTGTGTTCTTCTTTATAAACACACAAGGTATTTTTAACTTTTTGATATTTAAAGAATATTGTAAAACCGTCGGCCACATTATTTAATTTTCCAAATAACCGTTCCGGTTGAAAATATATGTATCTATTAGTTGAGTTTAGATGTAGCGTGATGTTTTTCATAACAAATAATAAACGTTCAACTCATGTCTAATTTGTATTAATCACATATCATAGGACATGAGTTATAGTGTGATCAACATATTACTTGAAGAAAAGGTCAGCTCCAAAAATACAGGTAAGCTGACCTCTGAAAGCCCCAGACTACCCCCTGCTATATATGGAATTAAAATATATCGTATACTTATATGTATATAAATAATTATATGGACTTAAAACGATATGAAATAAAACAGACAATGACCCTGAGTTGGTTCAGAATTTTCTGCTCAAGAGATCATTAAGATAGGAACCGCCATCTCACAATATTAGCAAGCGTGTAAACAAGTTGTTATCAGCCTATTTGGTGAATAAATATAAACCGATTTTATATATGTGAAATGTACAGGTGAGTACAAAAAGAATCCATGACGACCCCGGGTCCGGACCTATTTTGACACGCCTCACGAAGGGTATGCAAGATTCCATTACTAGGTAACTACCTGTTACATTTATAGTGTTTACTTGTCGGTGGTTCATCATCGGCACGACTTGCGGTATTGAGAAATTGAACTGAATGTCGTTGGTTGACGGACCAACCTTGTTCCTAAGTCCCACTTTCCTTTAAGTTTTGAGCTTAGATGCTGGCTAAAAGTATACGTTTATACCTGCTCTATAACCTGCTTGTGTATTGTTCTATAACATTGCTTTAAAAAAATATATGTATTTTAACATGGTATCGGGCTATCAGCTTACGAGACAACGTGATGAAATCATTATCAGTTCTCATTAACTGATGCGGTCAAACACAAACTCGTTCCTCCAACCGAGGTACAGTGCCCTAGCACTGTAATCCGTAAAAACATTGTCATAAAATCGATAAGTGGGTGCGCCACCGCGATCGCTGCCAGCCGAGATATGGCAGCATAAATTAACCTTATAATCCGTAATGGTGGCTAAAATGGGCCTGACACTCATGTCACCGCTGGCTCAGTATAAGCCCTAAAATGGGCCGGACTGACACTTCAAGTTATGTCAATCGTCACGATAAATATTTTTGCAAAATTATTGTATACTAAATGATCGAATCATGATATTGCGTGTGAAACAAAAGACTTTAATAAACAGTTCATGTGTCTAAGTTAGCAAATCTTAACCATTTTATGCCCAAATTACATAGTTTACCTATAAAATATATGAGTGCGCAAATGCGATGACGGCCATTGTCAGTGCCACGGCTACGGTGCTAAAAAACATCAAAAAGGTGGATTTTGAATCACCGAACTCCACAAACTGGGCGTGATAATAACGTCTTATTCATTAGGTTATTCATATCATCCATAATTTAGATAAATAAAGTAGTGATAACAAAGTTTTTGATGATTGAAGTAAAAATTTCCCGCGAGTCATGCGTTTGTTATGTTTTATTTTCACTAGTTTTACATATTTTACTGTTAACTTAGATAATAATATATCACAAACTAGTTATAAAATCTATAATGTTCACGTAAATGTCCATATATCAACGTCAATATCACTTCAAAGGTAATTATTACAAATTCTTTGTTATCACTACTCAATTCGGTTTATAAGGATTTGCCGCCATATTAGATTTTGTCTGCAAGAGATTTGAAGAGATGTTCGAAACGATTATTTTAACCGATTTATTTTCGAATTTGAATCGTAATCGATTAATCAAAATGAGTAATTCTAGAAATCGATACAAAAAATATAATTAATGTTTAAAATATTATAAATTATAATTATAAAATATAAAAGTAATATTCCAGCAGGTACAGTCAGCATCAATAAGATATTTACACTATATGAAATTCAAAAAACGATTTTTAGAGCATATAGTGATTGAATCTTGACGAATTTTACACAGTATTTGTGGATACATAAAAATACATGGCCATTCAATTTTTTTGATTTTAACATTAGTTGTCTAAGAATAAGCGTTTGAATTTCGCTACGTGTATACATATTTTTGATGCTGACTGTACAAGTTTTTAGGCACGAGAAAATTATTTCGCCGAATGAGCATTTTTCTTCCGCATTTTTCAATTTATAACTATTAAATTTAATTCGGTTAGTTTTGGTACAAGTATTTAATTTGTAATAAGGCCTTGTCCTGTCTGGGTAACACGGTGCGGCTAGCGCCGGTGCCGCGGCCGTGCCGCTGCTATAGGAAAAGGTTATGATATGTGTTCGCCAAAAATACTCGTCCTGAATGTGCATTGAGCACTAACGAGGCTATAACAACACGACGGCAGTGCCGACGCGACGTGTTGCTCGCTCCACGGCTGAGCTAGGACAAGGGGTTGCTGTCCACTACCGTCTATTTTATTTCAACCAAATTATATTAATATCATTATGTATCTATATTTTTCTGTTATTTTGTATATCGTTTTTATTCCGTGATTTAAGTCGGTTTTAACCCAAGATGGCGGCATTTTTTTAAATTTAATGATATATTATTGAATTTAATGAAATTTTGCATGGGTGTAGTTTTTTGGTTTCCGGGGGTTCTGACACTGAAACTGATGATACAAGATGGCGGAAGTGCATTTTCATAGATTTTTTATGGATACGAACGAAAAAAAATCCGTAACATGGCCGCCATCTTAATTTAAAAGAAATTGGCAAACTACACAAAAAAGTTATGGCCGTCGTTTTTGATTTGATTGCCGACCATATGCAGGTTTAGCTTAGCTAGTCTATATATTATTTTTTAATTCTGACTGTTTTGGGAAAGCCCTCTGTTATACAAACATGAACTAATTGAAAGCATTTTCCTTTAATTGACAAATATAGAAACTTTTGCTGCTCTCTGTATATTTAATAAAAGATAATTATTTCTTGGGAAATATTGCTTTACAATTAATTATAAGTGGAGGAAAGATTGAAGAGGATACATATAAATATTGTAATAAAAATATTCAGATGATTAGACAGAAACACCGAAATTAAGTTGCGAAAAAAATGCACTAGAATTTATAGAATTAAAAAAAGAGTAAATCCTCTTTTCTGTCAAGCTGTAAATGAATCGATTAGGATGAATGCAAGATTTGTATTGTTATAACGATTTTAGCTGAATTGGCAGCACTATTTGAGACTTCGTTTTTTGTTCAAATTTCAGTTAATTTCAATCTTGTTTTTTATGTGTTTATGTATGAATAATGGTATATATGAATCGTTAAATAAAAAGATAGTTTGTGCAATTATTCCAATTTATAGTGTTTCAGCACATAAGTAGCTTGCTTAGGTATTTTTTTTCAGCTAACCTAAGACCCGTGATATTGTAATAGGTGTACAAATTAACATTTTATAGGCATATCGCAGCCTAATGATGCAGTTTTACCAATACTAACACAAAAATGAATAAATTTACTGTAGACATTGGTCTTTAAATCAATGAGGTAACATATTTTTCATGTTTAATAGTGGAATAAAAATTGCGTATAAAATTCAGTAGTTCTTAGAATTCATGACGTAATTTGCGACAGCTCGTCGAATCAGCGGGTATGTCATGTGTCAAGATTCGTTCGAGCCGAGAGGTTAAACGACCCATAATAAACATTAACGACGATGTGCGACCACTTCGGACAGCACAGTGCGCGTCACGTCATACTGCGCCAATGACGTCACAAACGCCCGCTTCCTATGCGCATTCAGTACAACGTCGTATGTTGTCTCATGTGATGTCTTACACTGATACCAATTTAATGTACTTATCACTAACACCTAGATAACGTTACTACAAACTTATCTAATTAAATAAAGTAGGTAGGCACTACTGGCGATATATCAATGACATACTGCAAATAATACCTACATAGATACAGAGGCACTCAACTACAGGCAAAAAATATATTATGTCGCAGACGGTACACAATAACAAAACTGCTACCCAAGTTTAGACGTAATGCAGAATAGCTTATCTGCACTCACAATAAGCGTTTGGTGTAGGGCGACCATGATGAACAAAACACAATGTAGAACAAATCTGGCGGCGCGCGGCGCTTGGTCATAGATCTAACCTAACCTATCCGTGTCGGGGTGCCCCAAGTTCCCGTCCCCGAGCTCGCTTCGACCAAATAAATCTGTCCTTCATTTTACACCTTATATAATCTTCTCTTTACAATACCGTGCAAATCATTTCTGCAATTCTGCGTGTTAAAGTTCAGTAATTATGAAAAACCGCTCGACGACGTTCAGCTGTTTTACGTAAATGTATGAAAACAGCTAATTAAGCAATCCATCTGCGACATATATATAAGTATCAAAACAACATGGGAACAGGAACAGCTGGGCTGCGCTGGAGGACCCTGCTGCACAACGCTGTGAAAGGACTCGCCATACTCTTCAATATCAATTTAAAACGTTTCAGTTCCTAGTCGATACACCTTTTGTAAGTTGTAAATTGACACTGAATATGAGTAGTCCCTTATTCTACTTACAAGCCTAAAATTCATAATCATTGATTTTTAATCTCTAAACCAAAAGATAGGATACAACAAAAACATAAAAACGGTTACTATTGGAAAGAAGAAACACTAGCCATAGAAAATTATTTAATTAATTCAAACTACGGACGTGTACGTAGAGCGAAGCTACTCAGCATAACGGCCGGGCCGCCGCGCAGTGTACAGGCCCGAGAGGGCCCCTCGCGCTCAGACTACGGAGCAACCTCCGCCGCGCAGCACTCCTGTAAGCCACTCGGCTGCTCTCCGCCCGGCTACGCTCACATTACATCACATACTAACGAGCCTTCCCGATTCGCCCACTAGGCCGGCTTACAGGAATGTACCACCGACGCTGGTATGCAGAGCATTAGTGCGGCGGCAGCTGTTAGGACGCGGCGAGTGATTCGTTGAGCGGCATGCGAGTGCTACGGTGCAGTACCGGGGACGGAGGCGGCGGGCGCGACGGCAGCGGAGCGCACGACGTGCACGCGCACGCGCTGGGCGGGCGGGCGCGCGCACGTGTACACGCCGGCGTGCTGCGCGCGCGCGGCCGGCGCGTGCAGGCGCGCGGTGAGGCGCCCGGCGGCCGCGCTCTCGCCGGCGGGCCGCAGGTCGCTGGGCAGCGCGGCGCCGTCCAGCAGCCACTGGGCGCGCTCCTCCACGCGCAGCGCGCACTCCACGGTGAGCGGCGCGCCCTCATCCACGATCACGTCTGCGTCTGCGCACGCCACGCGTCACTGTAGGCCCGAGCTCTCCGGTGCCGCACTACGACTAGGTTCCCCTATCGCAAGGTGGTCGTCCTCTATGACCGACGTTGTTAATATTGGAGGAATACCACGGGCCGGGACGGACATAGGACGGACGGAGGACAGACACGCACATCACGAACCAGGTTTTAAACAAAGCAAATCCAATAACCCGTTGCGTGCAGCTAAGAAGACGCGCGGTCAGCGAAGCTGCTTGCTTGCATGTTTCACTGAAGACTTCTCAACCAGATGTACGACAGCTTTTATATCCTATACTACAACTATACGATACGAGCAATATTTTATTTATATAGGTACATGATAAAACGCCTCATGATCGCCCAGATATTTTGATTAATATGTGTAGGTATTGCAATAATACATCTAAATACTGATTTACAAGATAACATTAATATTGGACAATCTGAACAAATCTGAAAATCTATGCTAATATCACATAAAAATATTTAACTGTTTTTTTTTTCATTTACCTACCGTCGATTAATGTTTTGGAATATTCTTTATCTCACTTAATAATACAAGTGGAGCCACGGTTAAGAGATAGTTTTTTCATAATAATGCATGTAAAAATCCAATTTAGATAATACTTAAGGGCGATTTTTTTCGACGGTCAGATAAACCTCGGCAGAGTAATTCTCGCACGATTTGAGATCATGTCGAAATCGAGATGAATCAAAAACATGCCAGATATCACTCGCCTACCTTTTGCTGAAATCTTGCGGTGTTATATTAATGACATTTTTACCTCAAACACTTGAAATGCAACAATGGTTAAATGCAGTTGAGATGGTACAGTTTATTCTATAGAGCAAAACAACATCTCTGTTAGAGATTCATCTTGAAGAGAGCAAGAATTGACCCTCGATAAATTGTTCCTGTGATAAGGTAACAGATTGATCTTTTTAATTTAACCAAAATGGGGGCTTTACTGTTGTAGCTCATACAGCATAATGTACCTGTAAGTTATATCTAATGAGCAAGTAGTGATACTAAGTTTAGGTTTATGTAAAGAGCTGCAAAACAGCAATCAACATTTGTTACATTCCAATAGAGCTCAATGTTATATAGTTGATGTCACCCTACACACTAACATTCTACTGTGGCACTGGTACACAAAGACATCTCTAGACTGAACATATTATGATATAATCCTTTAACATTATGCTATTATTATATTATAGTTGACGAAGCAGCAATTCAGCAATCTTTAATAAAGATATGTCATATTTGTCATTAGTATTAAATGAACATGTTCATATTGTTTTATGGTTATAATAACTGTAAGATTACTATGTGTTTGTTCAGAGATATAACTACAAACTGTATTTAAACTGATATGAAATAAAATGTGGAACAAACAACACAAAGACAGGGAAACTGCTATCTAAATAGTTAATTCAAACAAGACATTATGACAAGGACTTTTTACTCAAATGTTCTATCATTTAATTTAGGAACATGAAATGCACTTGTGCGAGTTGCAAAAACGAAGAACTCAAATGCTATAATTTAATATATATATGGCTATGCACAATACTCAACAAACACATAATATTGATATAAATTAAACAAAATAAAATATAACTAAGAGCCAATGATCTAAATTTGTAAGCAGTAAATTACTAACAGTTACTGCTGGATGCAAGTCAGTGTGTCAGTGTGATGCACAGTCGTGGAGTACGAACACATTCCAATACGGCGGCGATCCGACTACCACTCTACACTGTCATTGAAATAGTAATCAATTCACTAATCTAAGCATCGCTTGCAGTACTCCAACAGTATGAGTGTCCTTGGTCTACATACAACTACTTAGATGGACAACACGTCGTGCACACTGTGGCAGAATGTCGATATGACAATTCTGTAAGTTCGCTCGTTTACAATTTACAACCATTAATATAGGCAATTGGGTCGAAACAAATAATTACTCATCCAGTGACATCATGCATGCAGCCGTCGCCCGTCAGCTGCGGCAATATCGACGTAAAACGTACCAGGCTGCGTTCAGCTGTGCGTCACGGGCCACCACCCAAATCAACTTCAGCTAATCGTTTACTATCATAAACTGCTACTGTACATGATTAATTTAGGAGTTGATAATTTTTCTATAGCTATTTTACAAAAATATTACACTTACTTTGTGCGTTTGAGGGAACTCCGAGTGCTATAAATAGCAGAGCCAAAGGCAATACGATCTGTCGCCGCATGGTGGCTATATTTTACAAAATTATACCATATAAAAACTAAATTAAAAGATATAATGAAACTAAAGCCTAAGCACTGATTATAGTTGTCCGACGGACAAAGAACCAATGCGACTTCTCTGCACAGTAGTAGAACAATGGCGGAAATAAAAAATGGCGTAGAAGAATAGAACGAACTGAACTGAACTGCTACGAATCAACTGAGTGAAGTGAAGTGATCAGCGGTAGAAACAGAGTTGCCAACCTTAGCAGAGAAAAAATCAGCAAATGAATCTTAAAAAAACAGCAGAAAACAATAAAACGATAACGACGATTGCCTATATTTGCTTTCAGATTTCAAATCACTAATTAGATTTTTCGTTCGTTTTTTGTTTTGCTAACCATAGATTAACTACCTACAGATAAGTAGTCACCTTGGCCACTATAGTCTCGCTCGGACAATAGGTGTTGCCAGGAAAATTAATGTTCCTTATTTTGAACGTAAATTTATTCTTACCCTGATTGTTTTATATTAATGAGAATGTATTTATTATGAATAACATTATTATTTATATTTAATAAATTTTCTTTTATGTTAGGTAAATGTGTACAAATTAAATCATTGTTTAAGATTAATTCCATTTCTAATATGGAACTGACAGATATTATGGAACTTTTACTGAAATATATTATGGACCTAAAACTATTTACCGATGATCATGTAAACACATTTTATCCAAAGAAATAATATATCAAAAGGTAGGTAAGGCTAAGGAACCTCAAACTTTAAATTTAAAAAAACGCATTTCAATATATTGCCACGTGAACAACTGTTTCTTCCCGCATCTGTCAAGCCATGACTTGAGAGTCATATAACACAAAAGATATTTGCCTAAACAGGCAAGTTCGTCACCAATGATAGGAACGATGGTGTGGGGCGTCATAACGCCATTTACATTCAGACTTTCAACAGCCATACTACCACTTCAATTTTTAAATAACCTCTAAACTACAGATTACGATTATTTACCAGTAATTTTAAACAAAATAATTCTGTGAAAATAACCACAAAGAATAAAAACTTAAAAATTATCTAAGTAACCAACGAATTAATAAAAATAATTTGGGTGATTTAATTATATGATTAATATTTAACAATTCATCCAAAGCTCGAAAGATGGCGCCAGCATACAATTATCTGTATAACAATAATTAACTCGTTATATATTATAATCATACACTAAGTCGCGTAACGAAACAGAGGTGAGGTAAATAAAAGAATACACTAGCAACACTAATGTTCCAGGTGTTAAGTTATGTTACAAACAATATGCAAAATAACACATTAATTACACAGTATATTCAACGAGTAGTGTCAGTTCCTACCCATGATATCTGTTATAATATCTCCGACGTTGTTGAAACTCTAATAAATTGAAATAAGTCTACTTACGAGTGAAATGATACGCGATACACGATATACGATTTTTTCGTGTACTACGGTTTTTGCAGCCTAAAACACTGCAATATCCCATAGTGTACACACCACACACACTCTGGAGACACACTTGCTACTTTATATGAACTTATATAATAAAGAAAACTAAAATTTAATCGAAATTTATATCTCGCGTTTACTTTAGCATATTTGTTTGACCACGCAAATGTCAAATATGACAATTTGTGACTAAAAATACGGCGGCCACGCAGATAAGGACAAAAAATAAAGGTTGCATCTTCTTCTTTCATATGTGTTTCCTAATAAACGTTCCTTGTTTAACATGTCGTGACGTCAGTTACGCTCCATCTATAGGTAGCTAAGACAAAGAAAACCCAAGAATAGCAATTCTCTATCTTAGATAGGTAGTTAATCTATGCTCAAAAGGTTATTAAACATAAATTCATAAAGATCGATAGGTACGTATACGTAGTAAAAATGTATCGCTTCACCGTTTCGCTACCGTCGTGGAGGTGATGCGAATATTTAGTTTCTGAAGTAAGTAACGAAACAGCCAAGCCATACATTTTTACTGATATGTAGAATTTGTGAAGTTAGGGTCGGTAGAGTAAGGCCGTGTAGATTCAGAAGCTTGGCTCTACATGAGATCTGATATCTTTTTCACAGGGCAAACCTTATGTGGTCGTCTTGGCAACATTTTACTTTCTTTTTGTAAGTTGCTAGGCAGTATCTTTAGTGTTTATTTTTTTCTTCTTTGTCTCATTCAAACTTCCACCCCCCCAATTTTATCTGGGGGCACGGTAGTATTTTTTTGTATACTGAACTTTGTTTATATACCAAATTTCGGCTTTCTAGAACTTCAGGAAGTACCCTAACATTTTGAAGTCTCATACAAATACTGATATCTTCAGTCTCGGGAACAACGAGACTTGAGGTTTAAGTCACATAATTAACGGTATTGTATTATTTTATTCTGATTACACGAACATGGCGACACTGTAGAGTGGAGGTTAGTATAATCTGTGGAGATTGAATAACGTTGTTGAAGAACGACACGGATTTTGATAATTTCACAATATACGTTTCTTTAACACTACATTATTTGATTCTTACGTGCCCACTATAAGAATGAAAACTACTGTCATAAATAATTAATTATTTTATAATTTGAGTTTTTTTTTGCGGTATATTTATTAAAGTACATACATGAACACTGTCTAGGGATATTTCAGGTTTAGTATCATAACTTTATAAGTACTGGCTATATAAAATTGAATTAAACGTCAATTTGTTCCTTGCACATTTCTCTTCTGTATTCTAAATTCAAATAAAAAAAGAAATGACAGAGACGGTAAAATTTAATTAACTTTATCACGATGAATTTCGTCTGTTTTTAAAAATTAAATTGTTTTTAATCGAAATTTAAATTTTCTCAAAAGTTTGATTATTAGATTCATACTGTTGGCTTTTCCTACACCATGAAATGCCGACATTTAACCAGAGAAGAGATGTTGAGAGCAATAGGCATGCTTGAAGCGGGCGCGATCCAATTCAATGTTGCTGATGCTATTGGCACCAGACAACGCGTCATATGAAAATTGTAGTCTCGTTACCGGGACACTGGCGAGGTAGCTGAGCGGCACACTAGGAATATTTGAATTACCATCGCAAGACAAGATCGTTTTTTTATATAACGGCAAAAAGACAACCTACCACTACAGCTAGGCAATTAGTTTTGAAGTTACAGTCAGAGCACCAAGTGCTGGTGAGCGATCAAACTGTAAGGAGGACTAACGAAGTCAACCTTCATGCTCGTAGACCACTTGGGATTGCACTACAAGGTAAATGCGGGCGACGATTACAATGGGCAAATGAACATTTGGCTTAGAACGTTCGCCAATGGACTAGAGAGTTATTCTCTGAAGAATTCCGGTTCGGGTTTCATCCAGATTCACGAAGAATACGTGTCTGGCGAACACCTGGACGTCAGAGCCGCCTGCAAAATCCCCAAGAAGTCCATCCTGCTTTTACTGATTATTGATGTTTATTTAGTAATCAGTTTAATGTTTCATTTAATTTGATTTCTTTATTTAATCACCAAAAACAGAAGTTCGTTTTTTTTGTACATTGTTAACCTTTTGCTGATTTGTACTATAAAAGCATTTTTTTTAATGTTAGTATTTTATTTTATTTCCTTTTAGAGAATTAAATACTGCGCATTTTGATATAAGATTTCTAAGTAGTTTCTTTTCAATACATCAATAACTAAAATATCCCTAGTTTGTATTGATGTGTGTACTTGATTGAAATATCTTGTTTGGACTGCGTAAATGGAATAAATATAATAATAAATAACCCACAATTAAAGAATCCCCACCTATGAAACCTACTTTTGAAATAGTCTCGAAAGTTTCGTTTTTCCCGGGAATTTCGAGACCGAACCGAGTCTCGATTTTATTTTCCCGGGACGCGGAAATGCAACCAAACTGAAAGCCCTAATTAGAGCTATTCAATTGAGACTTTGTACATATGTTTAATTAGTGTATTTTTGACATCATATCCTGAGAATATGAACTATCTGGTACATCGGGAACCAACTCTATGAGGGTTAAAAAAACGACGAAACACTTCGAGAAAAGGTAGGTAGTGCCCTTGCGCTTCGCTTGGCTCGTCTTGGTGGGCTATTCAATGCTGACCACCACAGTACCCATAGTTTGGTAATTTGCTTTTTATGAAGATGAAGAAAACACCACTGAATTAGGTGTGGATGATCCGGTCCATAGCCAGAGGCAAAATACTATAGTTTTGTCTAGTGAAAGAAATGTTTTTGAAGACTTGTAATTTCTTACAAAAGGAGTATCAAAATGCCTTGTCAAAAGTAAATGGCAAACTTATCCGTGCGTGTTGCCTTTAATAAACTTACAGGCGGTATTAATTTCAAAACTTTAGAAACGATTATCTCAGATACTTCACGAAATTAGAAGCTGGTTTTATTTGTACCAATAAAATATTTATTACATTATATTATTAAACTATTTCTGGATGCTACAAATGCGGCATAGTTAGTTTTGGACTTTCTAAATACCTATCTAAAGTTGACAAACTTTCAAGTTATTTTCCTCAACAATTATGCAGAATTGGCATTCGGGAGTTATACTCCGGTGTCTAGAATATTAAGACGCATTACTTGCTTAGCTGTACTCAAAATATCTGGTCACAAAGGATTATTGAATACTGTGCGCGGGCGCAAGTGGTGCGTGCGGCACGGCGTGTGTGTAGCGGGCTGAGTGCGCTGGGCACGCCGTTGTGTCACGTGTTTGGCCATACGCCGATGGTACGCGCGAATGAAAGTTTGCGTACTGTGTCCAACTTGTAAGAATTTTTGTAATTTTCGGACTTGCTTCATTAGATTTTTCAAAATTAGCAGAGTATAGTACTGAGTATTAATATACTCGGAGCACTACATTAACATTTTTCTATAAGCTCATGCCAAGACAACAGCAAAAATTAAAATACTATTATTATTGTTTAAAGTAAGAAATAAAACAAGTGTTCAACATTAAAATTTATTGATAATAGTATGAGACTAACACTGAGCTGTTGGACGAACGGTGCCGAGCCGCCCTTTAATTCTTACGATTGTATCGAGACAAGTCTAAAAATAAATACTCGCAAAAATTAACACCACTCTTTAACGTGCTCGATAACCAATATTTACATACATTAATTAGTTTTTTTTTAAATAATAATAATATATATAATTATATGCTAAATCGACTAGTGCTATAGGTATACAGGGTATACTCGACTAAAAACTACGACACAAGGTATTCCGAACCGTACCTATATACTTTATTATGTTATATTAAACACGCCTAATATCATCAATAAGTACCCTCGCCTACGATCCTACTCTCATGGACCGTTATAGTCGGGACGTAAAAGAGACGAGTAAACCCGACTTTAACAAAAACCATACCGCTAATAGACGACTGCCGGGGACGGCGTGATGGCTGGCGAACTAAAATCGAAAACACGCTAACGTAAACTGGTCAAGAAAAGTTGCACAGTCACAGTATATCTGAGGCCCTAGTGTAAGTTTCTTTTGACAAACTCGATTTAACGCATCAAACGCGTTCGCCGTTACGATTGTTGGAGAGCACAAAACGAACCAATCGGAGCACCCCGAACTCGTACGATGCGTTAAATGGAGTTTGTCAAAAGAAACTTACACTAGGGCCTCTGTATCTTTTCTTACATACAGTCAATGCGAGCGTGTTCGAAATTGTCGTGTGGAGTCACGAGCAGCCTCGCCAGCTAACGACATGATAGTTCTTATTTCACGTACTATATCGTTTTACACTTCAGAAGATCTGTCGATATCAAGGGCAAACCAATATAAGAAGTTGGTAGTTACCATCGTATGAGATAGTAATATATTTTTCCGCAGTAAACGGGTACACAATAACATTTTTCGTTTCAAATAAAACTACTCGGTGCGAAGGTAGAGCACCGCCATCGCACCAGCGCCTCCATGCCGGCGCCTTACGCCCAGATCTGCAACACACGCGCATAGTGGTGAAGCAGCACATATGCACAAGGGAGCAGCACACACGTGGGGTGTGGGGGCACCATTCGGGATGTGGGGGCAAACACGCGGGGTGTGGGGGAAACACGCGGGGTGTGGGGGAAACACGCGGCGTGTGGGGGAAACACGCGGGGTGTGGGGGCACCACTCGGGGTGTGGGGGCACCACTCGGGATGTGGGGGGAAACGCGGGCTGTGGGGGCACCACTCGGGATGTGGGGGGAAACGCGGGGTGTGGGGGCACTTACCCGCAGCGTGGCGTCCCACGAGGCGGTGGAGAGCGCGGTGCCGTCGGGCGCGAGCTGCACGCTTGTGACGCGGTGCTCGTGTCCGCACAGCACACACACGCGGGGTGTGGGGGCACTTACCCGCAGCGTGGCGTCCCACGAGGCGGTGGAGAGCGCGGTGCCGTCGGGCGCGAGCTGCACGCTTGTGACGCGGTGCTCGTGTCCGCACAGCACACACACGCGGGGTGTGGGGGCACTTACCCGCAGCGTGGCGTCCCACGAGGCGGTGGAGAGCGCGGTGCCGTCGGGCGCGAGCTGCACGCTTGTGACGCGGTGCTCGTGTCCGCACAGCACACACACGCGGGGTGTGGGGGCACTTACCCGCAGCGTGGCGTCCCACGAGGCGGTGGAGAGCGCGGTGCCGTCGGGCGCGAGCTGCACGCTTGTGACGCGGTGCTCGTGTCCGCACAGCACACACACGCGGGGTGTGGGGGCACTTACCCGCAGCGTGGCGTCCCACGAGGCGGTGGAGAGCGCGGTGCCGTCGGGCGCGAGCTGCACGCTTGTGACGCGGTGCTCGTGTCCGCACAGCACACACACGCGGGGTGTGGGGGCACTTACCCGCAGCGTGGCGTCCCACGAGGCGGTGGAGAGCGCGGTGCCGTCGGGCGCGAGCTGCACGCTTGTGACGCGGTGCTCGTGTCCGCACAGCACACACACGCGGGGTGTGGGGGCACTTACCCGCAGCGTGGCGTCCCACGAGGCGGTGGAGAGCGCGGTGCCGTCGGGCGCGAGCTGCACGCTTGTGACGCGGTGCTCGTGTCCGCACAGCACACACACGCGCGCCCCTCGCAGCGCGTCCCACGCACACGCTGTGTAGTCGCTGTAGCCCGCGAACACCAGCCGCCCGCTCACCGACCACTCCACCGAGTTCACGCCGAAAATGATGCTCTCCTTGCTGTAGCGCGCCACCTGCGCATGATATACATACACGAACGTTCTAAGAATAAGCTCTGAGCAACGAGTCACAGGTGTCAGGTCGCGCGGCTCACCTCGCGGTCGGCTCGCAGGTCGAACAGGCGGCAGCACGAGTCGTCGGAGCCGGTGGCGAGCGAGTCGCCGGACGGGTGGTACTTGACGCTGTTGACGTCCGAGTCGTGCGTGTCGAAGGCCTGCACGGCCTGGCCGGTGCGCATGTCCCACACCAGCACGGCGCGGTCGCAGCCGCCCGACACGAACGTGTCGCCCATGTCGGACGGCGCGAGGTCCAGCGCCATCACGTCGGCCGCGTGCGCCTGGAAGCTCTGCAGCAGCTGGCCCGACTCCACATCCCACAGCGCGCACGTGCCGTCGCCGCTGCCGGTGAGGATCTGCCGGTCGGTGTTCGGGAACAGGCAGCACGACATGTACGACGTGTGCGTGGCCACAGTGCGCTTGCGCGACGCCGGCTCCTCCTCGCCGCCCAGCGGGAACACCGTCACCTTGTTGTCCAGCCCCCTGCAGGTGCAGTCACTTGACTAACTAAATATTCCAAGTATTATGCACAAAGTGGTCAAAACGAACTTGTTGGATCTGAATCATGAAGGATCGAGGGTGATCAACAACATTGTTATTTTATTTATATTTCTTACCATACAGTACATACCTACATTTTGTCTGTCATACATACATTAAAAGTATAAAACTAAGTAAGTGCCTGAAGCCGTTGAATTGCCTTAATTCGACCGCGCAAACAATAAGAGTTTGTAACACCTATCGTACGTACCCGGCTGCGACAATGTTGCCGGAGGGTGCGTACGCGCAGGCCATGACCCACGTGCTCGGCATGGCGATGGTCAGCTCCTTGGTGGCCGTGAACGCGTCCCACACTATTACCTTCCCATCCTGCACAGCGCACGAAACCATGTGATATAATATCAACATTGGTCGGTTGATATAAATGACAATTTTTCATCGTATTAATGGAGCGCACAAATCGCAACTTTAGAATGAAAGTGGCCTAAATCAAAATTCAGATTTTGCTAAACTGACCTTAAAATGTTGCGAATTGCATTTTGACTTGATCACTTTCGTTCCGAGGGTGTGAAATATGCTCATCCGTTATACGCGTCAACCGTCAACGTCTATGGTAAGGACGTTGCGGTGCCGGCGCGAGGCGCGCACTTATTAAAATTCAAAATTTGCTTATTTGGAAGTAGGTATTTGAAGTTTAAAAAAATATTTATAACATTAATTTAATGTAGGCATAAACTAAGAAAGACATAGTATAAGAATGGTTCAGCAATATTAAATTTTTTTGTATTTTGTGTTTGAATTTTTTTATTGTATTATTATATGTGTATTATTATATTATGAATGCTGCAGACTGTGATCTGTATCTGAAGAAGAACAAGCATCGAAAATATATTATATTTATTTAAGTAAATGTGATTGTATTACCACAGCACAAGTAGAGAGCAGCATATCGCCTTGGCAGTGTCTTTGAGATAATTACCTACAGCTAGGAAACGCCCCCTCGGTACGAGTAGTGAGGTACTCAGTAGGCAAACGTGCGATAGGGCGGCCTACTGACAGTCGCTCTTGTGTTAGTAGTAGTATTTGATATTGCTAATTACATAAAATTTGAATTCATAAATGTTATTAATTTTTAGTTGATTTAATAGAAAGACAAGGTTATACAATAGTAAGTAAAACTTGTGTGTAAACAAAAGTGGGAAATAAATACAATTCAAAGCACTGACAAACTGAACAATAAATACATGTAGCGTTCCACACCATCTGTATGTCAGTCCACAGCACTTGCATCTGATATGTACGGAGACTCACATCACATGGGGTGTTTTGACCATTTATAAGAGTACTGTGGTATTATTAGCTGATGCTGATAAAAATGTAAAGAATATCAATAGTAAAGTGTTATTACTTGTGAGGAGGAGACAATGTGTCGTTTGTCAGGTGACCAGTCACAGCAGAGCACCTTGGACTGGTGGCCCTTAAGCACACGTCGTAGCTTCAGGGTGGGGAATGTGATGGGCTCCAGGCGCTCTGCCACACACGACACTGATGGCACACCCAAAACATAGTTAGTAAATATCATTTTTTAGGTCGCAATTGGCATGTAGCACACTTTAGGTCAGTGTCAATCCAAATTCAAACTCTACCATACCACATGGATCCAACTTTCAAGTTATTTTTTTATGCCTACAATCTATATTATTATGTTGGAAACTTGGCAAGTTTTTTACATTTCTGTGTACAGGGCATACTAGCAATACTCAAGCATACATTGGGATAAAAAAACTTACTTTACTTTAAATCAAAGATTTGAACACATAAGTACATTTTTTTTTTTGTGTTACACCTGCAGTAGGGACCCATCTACCATTAAATATAGGTGTACATACTCACAATTAATTCACTAAGCAGTGAGAGACATCATAGGGAGCCAGGAATAATAATAATAGCTGCATTTCATCACATGATGGGTTACTACTATTTCTACTATTTTATTCATTGGCACAATAGAACAAGATGTTACTATTGTGTTTACCTTTTATTGAGGTCATACAAATGTGACCTTACACACTGCATAATATATATGAATTTTACCATGTTTATGTACATCGGTATTTTGAAATAATAAATATTTCCTAATGACAAATGCTCCTAAAATATAAACATTGAACACATGAATAGGTTCAATAAGGAGGGCCGTCGTCGCCTGACTGCTCGTAACATTGAAGACGGTAGAGACTGGAGAACCACTCACGGGACACATCGTTAAGCTTCTGGCGCTCCTCCTCAAGCTTCTGCTTGAGTGCCTCGGCCTCACGCAGCAGCGACTCGAGTGTCTCTTCAGGGCTGGGCGCCACAGCGGTGTCGGCTGCCATCGCGTCGTGGTGCTGCCTTGAGCCTCAAGTCCCCAAACGTCTAGAACCACATTATTGTAGACGAATATACTTCACGCCCCTCGGCCGCCTATACACCCCGTCACACCCCGCCTTGCGCCACAACTACCGAATCAATCTCAAATCATATGGTAAACCTGATATCACCACTCAGTGTTTTTTATTAATTGCAAAACTTTTAATATTGTGTTCTGATATCTCGGACAGAATCGATACCGAACTTGGTTCATCCATCAAGCTTGTCAATGTCACATTACATTATAACATCCAAACGCCAATCTAGAATAGTGATGTACAGCAATACATTTGTAATGTAGCAACATTATAAAAAAACAAATATTATAAATGCCTAAACTTCCAAAGATTTAAGGCTGTCATTGATTGTAAAGTAAATTGCTTTAAAAAGGCAAATAAAACAATACTCTAGTAGTAATATCTAATAAGGGTTCATCCGGTCCATCCGTAGCGATCCGTAGAAGATGATACAGTATGTACGATAACAAAAGTAAACTATACATGAAAAGCTCGCATTTTATGTTTGTTGTGACAACTGGAAAGTCAAAATATATGTTACATTTATAACCTTGAACTATCACTATTATTTCAACTATTACGCTATTATATTATTATCCATCATTTAAATATTTAAATGATCAACGACAAGCCACGCCCCGTGTAGCGTGCTGCAGAGATAAAATAAAATCTAGTGATCTCTTTCATGAACACTATACTATAACCATCTCATTATCTACTAATAGAAGACCAAATTCATATTGCCCGACTGTATGCAGCATTACTTTAGCAGCTTCTATTCTAACTTGATTATAATTTCCTTGGTAGGATCCTTCAATTTCGCATATTTCAATCAGTGTATTTTTGCTTGTTAATGGAAGGGCAATTATTTTTTTACTCTTATGTTCAGTGATGGGTATAAAATTACCATGTATTTACATTTTAGTAATTTAAAATTTGTATTTATAATCTATGTGAAACTATCTATATAACTAGTAATAGTGGTAATGCTAACGCATCTGTCATAAACTTTTGTCAGTTATTTTTGATTGTCAAGAAATTATAATACAACAATAATTTGTACATTTTATAAGTAGATAAATGCAAGATTATCGAGTATATAAGGATCACGAAATAACTATGAATCCTCCACTTCACGTAGAAGTTGTTCAAAAATCTCAAAGCCGTGCAAATAAGGACTTTGTTATGGAACTTGTACGTACATTTCTTGTTAATTTTGTGTCCCTAACTCCTGGTGCCTCCTTATCTGAATCTGACCTAGAAGAAAATCTTGAGCTGAAAGAACATGTGCAGATGATAACTTTTTGTGACATTGAACACGATACCGAAGTTTTAGTGACAGAAACTGAACTTGTTTACCATATTTATAAACTAGATTCTTTCGGCGCTGAAACTGATACAATGACTGACACTAGCACCGGTGAAGAGTTTGCCGCCGCCGACGTGTGGGCTATGCCCAGCCAAGAGTTTCACGGACTATGGGAAAGCTTAATTTATGACACGAAATTAAAGGAGGATACGGTGCGGTTCGTGGAGACAGCCTTCGAGTTCGCTGACCGAGGCGTAGACCCGAACATAGTCGGTTGGAATCGAGTAGTGCTTCTGCACGGTCCACCTGGAACTGGCAAGACTAGCCTATGTCGTGCGCTTGCACAAAAATTAGCAATACGACTCGCTGACCGTTTCCCGCGTGCTCGCCTTGTCGAAATAAATGCACACGGCCTGTTTTCTAAGTGGTTCGCCGAGAGTGGGAAGCTCGTCGCACGGTTGTTCGAGCGCCTCGAGGAGATCGTGTCCGACCGGCGGCTGCTGGCGTGCGTGCTGGTCGACGAGGTCGAGTCGCTCGCGCATGCGCGCCGCGCCGCACTCGCCGGCCTCGAGCCCTCCGACTCGATCCGCGCCGTGAACGCGCTCCTCACCCAGCTGGACCGGCTGCGGCGGCGGCCCAACGCGCTCGTGCTGACCACGTCTAACGTGACCGGCGCCATCGACGTAGCGTTCGTGGACCGCGCCGACATCAAGCGGCGCGTGGGGCCGCCGTCGGCGCGCGCGGCCTACGAGATCCTGCGCGGCTGCTGCGGCGAGCTGATGGCGCGCGGCGTGGTGGCGCCGCGCGAGCCGGTGTTCGAGCTGCGCGTGCTGGAGGGCTCGCGCTTCGCGGACAGCGAGCCGGCGCGCGCCAGCCTGCGGCTGTGGCAGGTGGCGCTGGCGGCGGCGGCAGCGCGCGTGTCGGGCCGAGCTCTGCGGCGGCTGCCGTTCCTGGCGCATGCGCTTCAGCTGCGCGACGCACGCGCTCCCGACCTGCTGCGGTTCGTAACAGCGCTGCACGCGGCACTGCATGACCACTTAGCGGATGCAGCCGAGTTGGATGACGCTGCTTCAGCCCCGGTCTAGTTTCTGTAGCCAGACTCTCTATCATTCTGTGATATCATCCATTTGGTCATCGAATGGAGCTTGCGATTGTAGATTTTGTCACTGTCACATTCTTAATTCAATTTAAAAATGTGTATAAATAAGATTAAACATTTCATTTTTGTTTCTTTCAATTGTTAGCCTGATTTTGAGCCTTTCCACCACATTCTGTTTGGTACCATAGAAAAGTTAAAAAGCTTAAACAAAGGCCATGATCACTCTTTTTAAAGCTTCATAACTTAAACTACATAGTAATAATCTCTTTAGCAAGCGTACTAACCACTCTCATAATCATGATGTTACTCTTTCACTCTGAGAAGAGGTGGATTATGATGGTATATTCAACATAAACTTTGGTTGGTGAAAGTTCAATTTTAACACTGTGTTATTATATGATGAGATATAAGTATCCAACTTATTTTATTGAAATAGTATAGCAGATATATGTTGCTGACTGTACCAGTAAATCAGAGTCAGTCACTTTGTCTAAATTTACTTCACTAATATCATGAAGCTGAAGAGGTTGTTTGTTTGTTTGAATGCGCCGATCTCTAGAAAAAATATTGAAGAAGCCTATTTAAGCACGGCAGCAAGTTAAGCTTTATTCATAAGAATGCTAACTTTATATATGACTATGAACTATATATTATATATAATAATATATAGTTCGTAACTCGATAGCATCATAGCATGTTCTTAACTTACTTGTATTATATGTCCATATTAAAATATGGTCCCGCAAAATTGCACTGTGTATTCGTATCATTGTTAATACTTAATTTGTTAAAGATTTTTCTTAGGCCAATTTTTGGACATAGTATTTATTTAGAGGCTTTCAAGAAAATATAAAATGAAAAAATTTCATATAATTGAATTTTATTACGAGCAAATATCATAACACTAAATTTTTAGCTTAAATTTATTGTTAGTGTTGCACTGGGTGCTCGGTGCGTCACCGGCCGATGATCCACAACATGTTGAGGCCGGCGCGGCCCAGGTGCAGTCGGCGCAGAGCGGGCGGCTCTCCGCGTGCTGCTGCCGCGATGAACAGCAGCACCGTGTGCAGCAGGTTGTTGCGACCGCGCGACACCTGCGGGACAGCACGAGTACAGCGTGTGCGTGCATGTAGTGCGGCGGGCGCGCGCTCACGCGGTGTATGGCGAGCGCGTGCGGGCGGCGCGGGCTACGTACCTCGACGGTCTCGTCGCCGAGCACGAGCACGTAGTGCGGCGGGCGCGCGCTCACGCGGTGTATGGCGAGCGCGTGCGGGCGGCGCGGGCTACGTACCTCGACGGTCTCGTCGCCGAGCACGAGCACGTAGTGCGGCGGGCGCGCGCTCACGCGGTGTATGGCGAGCGCGTGCGGGCGGCGCGGGCTACGTACCTCGACGGTCTCGTCGCCGAGCACGAGCACGTAGTGCGGCGGGCGCGCGCTCACGCGGTGTATGGCGAGCGCGTGCGGGCGGCGCGGGCTACGTACCTCGACGGTCTCGTCGCCGAGCACGAGCACGTAGTGCGGCGGGCGCGCGCTCACGCGGTGTATGGCGAGCGCGTGCGGGCGGCGCGGGCTACGTACCTCGACGGTCTCGTCGCCGAGCACGAGCACGTAGTGCGGCGGGCGCGCGCTCACGCGGTGTATGGCGAGCGCGTGCGGGCGGCGCGGGCTACGTACCTCGACGGTCTCGTCGCCGAGCACGAGCACGTAGTGCGGCGGGCGCGCGCTCACGCGGTGTATGGCGAGCGCGTGCGGGCGGCGCGGGCTACGTACCTCGACGGTCTCGTCGCCGAGCACGAGCACGTAGTGCGGCGGGCGCGCGCTCACGCGGTGTATGGCGAGCGCGTGCGGGCGGCGCGGGCTACGTACCTCGACGGTCTCGTCGCCGAGCACGAGCACGTAGTGCGGCGGGCGCGCGCTCACGCGGTGTATGGCGAGCGCGTGCGGGCGGCGCGGGCTACGTACCTCGACGGTCTCGTCGCCGAGCACGAGCACGTAGTGCGGCGGGCGCGCGCTCACGCGGTGTATGGCGAGCGCGTGCGGGCGGCGCGGGCTACGTACCTCGACGGTCTCGTCGCCGAGCACGAGCACGTAGTGCGGCGGGCGCGCGCTCACGCGGTGTATGGCGAGCGCGTGCGGGCGGCGCGGGCTACGTACCTCGACGGTCTCGTCGCCGAGCACGAGCACGTAGTGCGGCGGGCGCGCGCTCACGCGGTGTATGGCGAGCGCGTGCGGGCGGCGCGGGCTACGTACCTCGACGGTCTCGTCGCCGAGCACGAGCACGTAGTGCGGCGGGCGCGCGCTCACGCGGTGTATGGCGAGCGCGTGCGGGCGGCGCGGGCTACGTACCTCGACGGTCTCGTCGCCGAGCACGAGCACGTAGTGCGGCGGGCGCGCGCTCACGCGGTGTATGGCGAGCGCGTGCGGGCGGCGCGGGCTACGTACCTCGACGGTCTCGTCGCCGAGCACGAGCACGTAGTGCGGCGGGCGCGCGCTCACGCGGTGTATGGCGAGCGCGTGCGGGCGGCGCGGGCTACGTACCTCGACGGTCTCGTCGCCGAGCACGAGCACGTAGTGCGGCGGGCGCGCGCTCACGCGGTGTATGGCGAGCGCGTGCGGGCGGCGCGGGCTACGTACCTCGACGGTCTCGTCGCCGAGCACGAGCACGTAGTGCGGCGGGCGCGCGCTCACGCGGTGTATGGCGAGCGCGTGCGGGCGGCGCGGGCTACGTACCTCGACGGTCTCGTCGCCGAGCACGAGCACGTAGTGCGGCGGGCGCGCGCTCACGCGGTGTATGGCGAGCGCGTGCGGGCGGCGCGGGCTACGTACCTCGACGGTCTCGTCGCCGAGCACGAGCACGTAGTGCGGCGGGCGCGCGCTCACGCGGTGTATGGCGAGCGCGTGCGGGCGGCGCGGGCTACGTACCTCGACGGTCTCGTCGCCGAGCACGAGCACGTAGTGCGGCGGGCGCGCGCTCACGCGGTGTATGGCGAGCGCGTGCGGGCGGCGCGGGCTACGTACCTCGACGGTCTCGTCGCCGAGCACGAGCACGTAGTGCGGCGGGCGCGCGCTCACGCGGTGTATGGCGAGCGCGTGCGGGCGGCGCGGGCTACGTACCTCGACGGTCTCGTCGCCGAGCACGAGCACGTAGTGCGGCGGGCGCGCGCTCACGCGGTGTATGGCGAGCGCGTGCGGGCGGCGCGGGCTACGTACCTCGACGGTCTCGTCGCCGAGCACGAGCACGTAGTGCGGCGGGCGCGCGCTCACGCGGTGTATGGCGAGCGCGTGCGGGCGGCGCGGGCTACGTACCTCGACGGTCTCGTCGCCGAGCACGAGCACGTAGTGCGGCGGGCGCGCGCTCACGCGGTGTATGGCGAGCGCGTGCGGGCGGCGCGGGCTACGTACCTCGACGGTCTCGTCGCCGAGCACGAGCACGTAGTGCGGCGGGCGCGCGCTCACGCGGTGTATGGCGAGCGCGTGCGGGCGGCGCGGGCTACGTACCTCGACGGTCTCGTCGCCGAGCACGAGCACGTAGTGCGGCGGGCGCGCGCTCACGCGGTGTATGGCGAGCGCGTGCGGGCGGCGCGGGCTACGTACCTCGACGGTCTCGTCGCCGAGCACGAGCACGTAGTGCGGCGGGCGCGCGCTCACGCGGTGTATGGCGAGCGCGTGCGGGCGGCGCGGGCTACGTACCTCGACGGTCTCGTCGCCGAGCACGAGCACGTAGTGCGGCGGGCGCGCGCTCACGCGGTGTATGGCGAGCGCGTGCGGGCGGCGCGGGCTACGTACCTCGACGGTCTCGTCGCCGAGCACGAGCACGTAGTGCGGCGGGCGCGCGCTCACGCGGTGTATGGCGAGCGCGTGCGGGCGGCGCGGGCTACGTACCTCGACGGTCTCGTCGCCGAGCACGAGCACGTAGTGCGGCGGGCGCGCGCTCACGCGGTGTATGGCGAGCGCGTGCGGGCGGCGCGGGCTACGTACCTCGACGGTCTCGTCGCCGAGCACGAGCACGTAGTGCGGCGGGCGCGCGCTCACGCGGTGTATGGCGAGCGCGTGCGGGCCGCGCGGGGGCGGCGCAGGCGCAGCTGACAGATGGTCTGCGCTGAAGGGGCGCGCGGCGGGCGAGGGCGGCAGCTGCGCGTCCAGGTAGGCAGCGAGCAGGTGCAGCACTATCTCGGCGTCGGTGGGCTTGGCCTCGTCCCAGTCGGAGCCACCGCCGTTCCATCGGTAACCGCTCAGACAGCCACCGTGCGCCAGTTCTGATTCATAGCACAAAAACACATGAAAAATATTTTTACAAATGTATATCGCCTTCTCGCAGGCTATTTTTTTTTAAATATTAATTATTTCAAACTTTTCGTAAATAGTGGAATAGTGGAATAATACCTCGGATGCGCTGCACCACGTAGCGCTGGTCGGCGAAGGGCTCGAGGTAGGCGAGCAGCGCGGGCAGCGCGTGCAGCGCATGCGCACCGGCCGCGGCCGCTTGGCGCAGGCGCTCCGCGCTGGCCGCGCCCAGTCGCGCGTCCAGGCCGCTCGCCGCCAGCGCGCTGTCCGCGGCGTCCATCTCGCGCACCAGCCGCTGCAGGATGGTCACGTGCAGCCACAGGCGCAGGTTGAGGTTCCACTGCTCCAGGCGCTGCGGGTCCAGGTGCAGGCGCCGCCACACCTGCGGCGAGCGCGCGGCCGGCGCGCCCTCCTCGTGCGCGTCGGCCGCCAGCGCCGCCAGCTGGTAGTGCGCGGGCGCGCCCAGCGAGCGGCCCGGGCCCGCTGGCTCCGCACGCGTGCGCGCCTCGTAGCCGCGCAGGTAGGCGGCCAGGCTGCGCGGGTCGGCGATGAACTGGTCGGGCGCGGCGCGCTCGGCGCGCGGCGACGCGGGCGACGGCGGAGACGGCGGCGGCGACGCGTCGGCGCCGCGCCACACGCGCCGCGGCGACAGCGACGCGTCCGCCTCGCGCGGCGCCGGCGTAGCGCGCGCGCCCGCGCCCGGCGAGCGCGTCACGTCGGCGTCGCGCAGGCCCAGCAGGCGCTGCTGGCGCGGCGACAGCGCCAGCGGCGCGCCCGCCCCGCGCCGCGCATGCGCCAGTCGCAGCGCGTGCTGCAGCACGTTGGCAGCCAGCACGCCCGCCGCCAGCAGCTCCACGTAGTGCAGCGCCGACGTGTAGCCCGGACACTTGCAGCACCTGTGTGCGACATGACTTTTAACAGTCTATATCAGCTATACTCAACCTTTTTTCCATAAGGGCCACAAAAACATATTCGTTAAGGTGCTGCGGGCCACAATACAAAATTTAGATGTTAATAAAAAATTATATATTTAAATACTGTAAAACAACATAAAATAACATAAAAAATATGAAAAATGTTCACATTCATCTGGCTGGATGATCTTATAAGTCTAACTTTGTCTGCATTTCTATACTTATTATCAAACTCCATAAAGGACACAGCTGCATTCTGATTTTTGTCTTTTTGCTCGGCTACTCACTACCCTCTTCAGTGTTATTACATTAGTATATATAACTTAAACACTGCATTCATTCTATCCGGTGTCTGTTAATTAAAATGAGCAGTTTGTGTACTTTAGTTTGTGTAGATGACAAAAACGCTTGGGGTTGAGCGTGGGGTAAAAAGTTGATATTTATGTGTATATCTGATGAGACTACAATACTATGGAGGTTTAGGGCAGATCTGATGATGGAGACGACAGAGGATCGAGGGAACTCCTCAACGGTACATCTTAACTACCTCGTGTTTGGGCTTATATTATTCGTGTTGACAAGATCTTTACACCGAGATGGGTAATGACTGCCACTGCAAGGTCCGTGATGCAGGTGCAGTACCGTTTAGGGAACTCCTTAATGGTTGATAGCAGCTACATAGTGTTTGCGCTTATTTTATTCGTATCGATGCGTACTTTAAGCCGAGATGGGTAATATTGCAGATTCGATAGTGAAGACAAAAAACAGTTTAAGGATATCCTAAATGGAGATGTTTTCCGACGTTCAAGTATTGGAAGGAAGATTTCTTAACCTCGTTATTTCTTAATAAGTCAAGTGTTGGCGTCTGAAAATCATAATTTCATGATGCTGAGCTGATGATTGATGTCATAGTACTCTTCAACGGTAAGGAGTTAGGGAATCAAACTTCCGAGTTTGGGATCACTCAATATATTTTGATGAGTCAGACCCTCTATACCAAATATACGGGACATTTGGTATAGAGGGTCTGATGATGGAACCAGGAGATAGATGGTGAAACTCTTCAGTAGCTACTAGTAAACCCCTTAGGTTTGGGCTCATTTTAAACCTCTAAAAGTCAAGACTATCACAGTATTAGTTATAATAGTCGTCTTAATCTTTTCATTTCTCGTAATGCGTTTTCATCATGTGGTCGGCTCAGTAATTTATTTGATTTTAAAATCACATAGTGCAATACCATCTAAGGTTTTCACTCGACTTGAGGCAACATACATTTGACCTTTGTAAAGTTTTTCAAGAGAAGCGTCTTTACTAGGTCTACCCATCACTCAAAATATTAAAATAATTAAATTTTTTAACAAAAAATAAAAACCGACTCCAAAAAACTCAAAAACAAAACTAATAACTAAAAAGCAAAAAATAAATCTTTTATTAAACAATACAGTAGTTGAAGAATATTGAAGTCGGTGTCAAGTAAAACATGCAATGATAAACCGACACGATTGGCGAAGTGAATTTGTCGTGTCCGACATATAATTCGCCTCGCACTCGACAATTTTTACGTGAACTCGTTGTTTCAATGTCGCTATTATAGCAGCAAGGTATATTACTTTTATGTTTTACTTGGCACCGATTTCAATATTCTTCAACTACTGTATTGTTTAATAAAAGATCTATTTTTTGCTTTTTAGTTATTAGTTTTGTTTTTGAGTTTTTTGAATTCGGTTTTCTATACAATTTTTGCCATTGATTATTATATTATTTACTTCATTATTTTGATATTGTAATGTCGTTTAAATTGAAATTATTTCTTATATATAACTGCTATACATTGTAAATGTGAGTGAGATCTAGGCTGAGCGCTCTTCATTTCATTAATTCTCATGATAACTGATGCATGCTTGCACTCTGTTGCAACAGGTTAGCTCAAATAGTTATAGCACTTTCTTCAAAAGGCTATTCCACCCTATATTTGTCCCACATAAAACCTTACATCATTACAATCTGTCTGGCCTTTAAAATAGACTTTGACCACTGAGTTTGTTTCGGCATTTCTTCTCAGGGATAGTCATAGGAAATGCCGACGCCATCTAGTTTAAAAAAGACGTGTAAAAGTGATTGAAAAATCCTAATTGCAAAATAAATAATTTCATTTCATTTCTTCTGGTAAACAACAGTTACAACTATGGTTAGGTATTCAAAGTTGCAGTATAGTTTTGTTGGATTCAATCAATGGTGGTGAGCATGTACTTGTTCCAAATAGAATCATGTATAATACAGAATGTAGCACATTAGTGTGGTATAGAATTTAGTACTTCAATTGGATGTATGTAGAGTTATATCATTAGAACTATGTAGCAGAAATAAATTACTAAAAGTTAAATCTGCAACTGTAGCTGCACTATGTTGACATAAATACCTAGGATATCAATAAAAATAAATAAACTCACAGATCATACGCGAACAGAAAGAATAGTACAATGTTGACGGGGATCCATTTGAGTGAGCTCGTTCGTTTCTTGTTGGCGTAGTTCAAATCGATCGTGCGCTGAACAATACTCGACGTGGGGCTCAGAGACCTGTAACAGAAATAACAACCGCAATGTAATTAAGCTCCTCACAAATACTGAAACGCCGACAGGTATGGTTATGGTACTTACATGTTGATTTCAAAAATTGAGATCCACGAAATTTTGTTATTGATTCATTAACATACCCTTATATGACACTCTGACATAATTATTTTAAACAATCACAAACACTCCATAATTTTATTCAAATTTACATCAATAACAATAACATAACCTTAATTATCTAAAATAAAACCAACGGCGAAAATTATGACATCGTAGACCTAAGCAGTGTTGCCGCTGCCTAGATTTCGGGATACCGTACAACAGGGTAAAAATTGCCGTATTCTTAAAAAAAAATGCCGTAAATTTACCAAAAAAAAAAAAAAGATATAAAATTACGTATACTGACTTACTCTCTCGTGTACTGAGTAGAGTAGCTTTATTCTTCTTGTTCCATTAAATGTGAAAGAATTAGGCTGGAGGGATTTCCCGCCTCAATTCTTTCTAAGGACAATAAATACGGATAAAACAATTAATATTTATGATTAACGCAAAAAGTACAGATTATCTAGTTGAGGCAGTCTGACTGCCTCATTAGTTTAGTGGTCGCCAGCGCAATTGTTGCGTTTGACGACACGGTTGGCGCAATGGATAAGCAATTAGCTTTCTGCGCTAAGTGTCGCGGGTTCGATCCCCGTACGGAACAAATATTTGTATGATCTACAGATAATTGTTTCGGGTCTGGATGTTTGTGTATGTGAATATATGTGTTTGTAAACGCACCCACGATACAGGAATTATTCCTAGTGTGGGGCAACGTTTTATATAAAAAAAAAAAAAAAAATTGTTGAGCGTAGGGTCCTGGGTTCGATTCCTTGGTCGGGCAAAGTGTTTTTGGGTTTTTCTCTATGGAAATTCTCAGTAGCATCACGGAGTCTGGAACTGCGCACGATAGACGGCACTAAGCTGGCCCCCCTATTATATGTTTCTCAATAACGGCATCGGCGAAATGTGGGTGTGCAATGGTTCACCTGTGCCTAACCCTTCGGGGAATACAAACCTGATGCTATATTATATGTTTATTATGTTATCTAGTTGCAAGACAAGACGCAAAAATATGATACTATGGGCTAAGCTTAATTTTTTAAGAAAAAAAACAAATGAAACTCTTTTCATCTCTTGATTTTTTCGACTTTAAAAGATTTTTATTCAATTGCCGGATTGCCGTATTTTATAGTACGGTAATGAGCATCCTGCCGTATGCCGTACATTAGGTGATTTGGAGGCCTAATTGCCGTACGAAACGGCAATTGCCGTACTTTTGGCAACACTGGACCTAAGACCGTTGTAGTGTTGCCACTTTCTACTATACTTAGTATACTCTTTGGTTGCCGATGCCAGTGCCTAATTTTTTTTGAGAAGCAGTCATTTGCCAATCTTTCAGAGTAAAAAGAAGCAAGCAAATGAAACAATAAAAATCTGCTGAAATGAGCTGAGTTTTTAATGACGCACCTGAAGGGACGGTCCTCTTTTAGCGCGTACGTGTGGAAGGACACTTTGCGCGAAGTGAGTAGGGTGGTTAAACCGCGATAGTCTTTCGCGGTAGGGACGAGCACTTTAATCCCTATTGCGAGGGATTGGGCATACGTGAAGTTAATGTGCTTTTCAGCACATAACTTGGACATGACGGTCCAACTGCTCTTGTCGTGAATGAACACTGGGGGCGGGGTTTAGGCGGGTCGGAGCCGGCGGGATTAGGGGGAGAAGGGCGGTTGCCTTGAGCTGGGATGGCCGCTTTAGCGGCTGAGGGTGAGGGAGGTTTTTGAAAATTAGTGGCTTCGTTATCGGTTTATGAAAATAGAGGGCGTCGGTGTCGGTTTTTGAAAAGTAGTAGCGTCGTTATCGGTTTTTGAAAATAGAGGGCGTCAATGTCGGTTTTTTAATATAAAGTGCGTCGGTGTCGGTTTTTTGTTAAAAAGTGCGTCGGTGACGGTTTTTGGAAATAGAGGGCGTCAGTGTCGGTTTTGAAAATACGGGGCGACGTTATCGGTTTTAGAAAATAGAGGGAGTCGGTGTCGGTTTTTTAATATAAAGTGCGTCGTTATCGGTTTTTGAAAATAGAGAGCGTAGGTGTCGGTTTTTGAAAATTAGTGGCGTCGTTATCGGTTTTTGAAAATAGAGGGCGTCAATGTCGGTTTTTTAATATAAAGTGCGTCGGTGTCGGTTTTTTGTTAAAAAGTGCGTCGGTGACGGTTTTTGGAAATAGAGGGCGTCAGTGTCGGTTTTGAAAATACGGGGCGACGTTATCGGTTTTAGAAAATAGAGGGAGTCGGTGTCGGTTTTTTAATATAAAGTGCGTCGTTATCGGTTTTTGAAAATAGAGAGCGTAGGTGTCGGTTTTTGAAAATTAGTGGCGTCGTTATCGGTTTTTGAAAATAGAGGGCGTCAATGTCGGTTTTTTAATATAAAAAGCGTCGGTGTCGGTTTTTTGTTTAAAAGTGCGTCGGTGACGGTTTTTGAAAATTAGTGGCGTCGTTATCGGTTTTTGAAAATAGAGGGAGTCGGTGTCGGGTTTTTAAAATTAGTGGCGTCAGTGTCGGTTGTTTAATATAAACGGCGTCGGTTTCGGTTTTTGAAAATTAGTGGCCTCGTTATCGGTTTTTGAAAATAAAGGGCGTCGGTGTCGGTTTTTTAAAATAAAGAGCGTCGTTATCGGTTTTTGAAAATAGATGGCGTCGGTGTCCGTTTTTTAATATAAAGAGTGTCGGTATCGGTTTTTGAAAATAGACGGCGTCAGTGTCGGTTTTTCTAAAATTAGTGGCGTCAGTGTCGGTGTTTTAATATAAAGTGGGACGGTGTCGGTTTTTGAAAATTAATGGCGTCGTTATCGGTTTTTGAAAATAGAGGGCGTCAGTGTCGGTTTTTTAATATAAAGTGCGTCGTTATCGGTTTTTGCAAATAGAGGGCGTCGGTGTCGGTTTTTGAAAAGTAGTAGCGTCGTTATCGGTTTTTGAAAATAGAGGGCGTCAATGTTGGTTTTTTAATATAAAGTGCGTCGGTGTCGGTTTTTTGTTAAAAAGTGCGTCGGTGACGGTTTTTGGAAATAGAGGGCGTCAGTGTCGGTTTTGAAAATACGGGGCGACGTTATCGGTTTTAGAAAATAGAGGGAGTCGGTGTCGGTTTTTTAAAATTAGTGGCATCAGTGTCGGTTTTTTAATATAAACGGCGTCGGTTCCGGTTTTTGAAAATTAGTGGCCTCGTTATCGGTTTTTGAAAATAGAGGGCGTCGGTGTCGGTTTTTGAAAATTAGTGGCGTCGTTATCGGTTTTTGAAAATAGAGGGCGTCAATGTCGGTTTTTTAAAATAAAGTGCATCGGTGTCGGTTTTTTGTTAAAAAGTGCGTCGGTGACGGTTTTTGAAAATAGAGGGCGTCAGTGTCGGTTTTTGAAAATACGTGGCGACGTTATCGGTTTTAGAAAATAGAGGGCGTCAGTGTCGGTTTTTTAATTAAAGTGCGTCGTTATCGGTTTTTGAAAATAGAGGGCGTAGGTGTCGGTTTTTGAAAATTAGTGGCGTCGTTATCGGTTTTTGAAAATAGAGGGCGTCAATGTCGGTTTTTTAATATAAAAAGCGTCGGTGTCGGTTTTTTGTTAAAAAGTGCGTCGGTGACGGTTTTTGAAAATTAGTGGCGTCGTTATCGGTTTTTGAAAATAGAGGGAGTCGGTGTCGGGTTTTTAAAATTAGTGGCGTCAGTGTCGGTTGTTTAATATAAACGGCGTCGGTTTCGGTTTTTGAAAATTAGTGGCCTCGTTATCGGTTTTTGAAAATAGAGGGCGTCGGTGTCGGTTTTTTAAAATAAAGAGCGTCGGTATCGGTTTTTGAAAATAGATGGCGTCGGTTTCCGTTTTTTAATATAAAGAGCGTCGGTATCGGTTTTTGAAAATAGACGGCGTCAGTGTCGGTTTTTCTAAAATTAGTGGCGTCGGTGTCGGTGTTTTAATATAAAGTGGGACCGTGTCGGTTTTTGAAAATTAGTGGCGTCGATATCGGTTTTTGAAAATAGAGGGCGTCAGTGTCGGTTTTTTAATATAAAGTTCGTCGTTATCGGTTTTTGCAAATAGACGGCGTCGGTGTCGGTTTTTGAAAATTAGTAGCGTCGTTATCGGTTTTTGGAAATAGAGGGCGTCAGTGTCGGTTTTGAAAATACGGGGCGACGTTATCGGTTTTAGAAAATAGAGGGAGTCGGTGTCGGTTTTTTAAAATTAGTGGCATCAGTGTCGGTTTTTTAATATAAACGGCGTCGGTTCCGGTTTTTGAAAATTAGTGGCCTCGTTATCGGTTTTTGAAAATAGAGGGCGTCGGTGTCGGTTTTTGAAAATTAGTGGCGTCGATATCGGTTTTTAAAAATAGAGGGCGTCAATGTCTGTTTTTTAATATAAAGTTCGTCGGTGTCGGTTTTTTGTAAAAAGTGCGTCGGTGACGGTTTTTGAAAATAGAGAGCGTCATTGTCGGTTTTTTAATATAAAGTGCGTCGGTGTCGGTTTTTGACAATAGAAAGGGCGTCGATATCGGTTTTTGAAAATAGAGGGCGTCAGTGTCGGTTTTTTAATATAAAGTGCGTCGGTGTTGGTTTATGAAAATAGAGGGCGTCAGTGTCTGTTTTTTAATATAAAGTGCGTCGTTATCGGTTTTTGCAAATAGAGGGCGTCGGTGTCGGCTTTTGAAAATTAGTGGCGTCGTTATCGGTTTTTGAAAATAGACGGCGTCAGAGTCAGTTTTTTTAATATAAAGTGAGTCGGTGTCGGTTTTTGAAAATTAGTGGCGTCGTTATCGGTTTTTGAAAATTAGTGGCGTCGTTATCGGTATTTGAAAATTAGTGGCGTCGTTATCGGTTTTTGAAAACTAGTGGCGTCGTTATCGGTTTTTGAAAATTAGTGGCGTCGTTATCGGTTTTTGAAAATAGACGGCGTCAGTGTCGGTTTTTTAATATAAAGTGCGTCGGTGTCGGTTTTTTGTTAAAAAGTGCGTCGGTGATGGTTTTTGAAAATAGAGGGCGTCAGTGTCGGTTTTTGAAAATTAGTGGCGTCGTTATCGGTTTTTGAAAATAGAGGGAGTCGGTGTCCGTTTTTTAAAAATAGTGGCGTCAGTTTCGGTTTTTTAATATAAAGTGCGTCGGTGTCGGTTTTTGAAAATTAGTGGCGTCGTTTTAGGTATTTGAAAATAGGGGGCGTCAATGTCGGTTTTTGAATATAAAGTGCGTCGGTGTCGGTTATTGACAAAAGAAAGCGTCGGTGTCGGTTTTTGAAAATAGAGGGCGTCAGTGTCGATTTTTTAATATAAAGAGCGTTGTCGGCGACAAAGGGTTAATAAAAAAATATACCGCGGCGAATCAGGGTTAACAAAAAAAGTAAAAAAAGTGTAGTAGCATGACGATGTGATGTTGAATCCTTTGTCGGCATCGTAAACTCGGTGTAGTAGCACGACGATGCGATGTCCAATTCTTTGATGTTGCCGACAAGGCGGTGGGTAGCACGACGATGCCATGTCGAAATCCTTTGACGGCGCCGACAAAGCGGTGGGTAGCCGGACGACCGATGTTGAAAAATATGGATATAAATAGCGCACATTTTGCCGACAAAGTCAGTTCAAATCGACTTCCACAGCCGCCGCACGTGGCTCCGCGTTCCGCGATAGTAGTCTTGCGTTGTATTAATACTTTAAGTCATAGTGTAAATTGAAGTGTGTAATATTAATGTGTGATATTAATTAGACTTTTTAATTAGACTGTGTAATTATTGACTAAGTATTAATAAATAGTGTACTGGTGTATAGACGAATTTTATTTGCCCGCTACTCCTGCACACAGAACCTGCACGCCGGCTGATCTGAAAAAGCTGGTATAGGGGAGAAGTCCCAGTCGTCAGACTGCCACAAGCGTCGTTATCGGTTTTTGAAAATAGAGGGCGTCGGTGTCGGTTTTTGAAAATTAGTGGTGTCGTTATCGGTTTTTGAAAATAGAGGGCGTCAGTGTCGGTTTTTTAATATAAAGAGCGTCGTTATCGGTTTTTGAAAATACAGGGCGTCAGTGTCGGTTTTTTAATATAAAGAGCGTCGTTATCGGTTTTTGAAAATAGAGGGCGTCGGTGTCGATTTTTGAAAATTAGTGGCGTCGTTATCGGTATTTGAAAATAGGGGGCGTCAATGTCAGTTTTTTAATATAAAGTGCGTCGGTGTCGGTTTTTTGTTAAAAAGTGCGTCGGTGACGGTTTTTGAAAATAGAGGGCGTCAGTGTCGGTTTTTGAAAATTAGTGGCGACGTTATCGGTTTTTGAAAATAGAGGGCGTCAGAGTCAGTTTTTTTAATATAAAGTGAGTCGGTGTCGGTTTTTGAAAATTAGTGGCGTCGTTATCGGTTTTTGAAAATTAGTGGCGTCGTTATCGGTATTTGAAAATTAGTGGCGTCGTTATCGGTTTTTGAAAATAGTGGGCCTCATTGTCGGTTTTTTAATATGAAGAGCGTCGTTATCGGTTTTTGAAAATAGAGGGCGTCGGTGTCGGTTTTTGAAAATTAGTGGCGTCGTTATCGGTTTTTGAAAATAGAGGGCGTCAGTGTTGGTTTTTTAATATAAAGAGCCTCGTTATCGGTTTTTGACAATAGAGGGCGTCGGTGTCGGTTTTTTAATATAAAGTGCGTCGGTGTCGGTTTTTTGTTAAAAAGTGCGTTGGAGTCGGTTTTTGAAAATTAGTGGCGTCGTTATCGGTTTTTGAAAATAGAGGGCGTCAGTGTCGGTTTTTTAAAATTAGTGGCGTCAGTCTCGGTTTTTTAATATAAAGTGCGTCGTTATCGGTTTTTGAAAATTAGTGGCGTCGTTATCGTTATTTGAAAATAGGGGGCGTCAATGTCGGTTTTTTAATATAAAGTGCGTCGGTGTCGGTTTTTTGTTAAAAAGTGCGTCGGTGACGGTTTTTAAAAATAGAGGGCGTCAGTGTCGGTTTTTGAAAATTAGTGGCGACGTTATCGGTTTTTGAAAATAGAGGGCGTCAGAGTCGGTTTTTGAAAATAGACGGCGTCAGTGTCGGTTTTTTTAATATTAAGTGCTTCGGTATCGGTTTTTGAAAATTAGTGGCGTCGTTATCGGTTTTTGAAAATAGAGGGCGTCAGTGTCGGTTTTTTAATATAAAGAGCGTCGTTATCGGGTTTTGAAAATAGTGGGCGGCTGTGTCGGTTTTTGAAAATTAGTGGCGGCGTTATCGGTTTTTGAAAATAGAGGGCGTCATTGTCGGTTTTTTAATATAAAGTGCGTTGGTGTCGGTTTTTGAAAATTAGTGGCGACGTTATCGGTTTTTGAAAATAGAGGGCGTCAGTGTCGGTTTTTTAATATAAAGTGCGTCGGTGTCGGTTTTTGAAAATTCGTGGCGTCGATATCGGTTTTTTAAAATAGAGGGCGTCAGTGTCGGTTTTTTAATATAAAGTGCGTCGGTATCGGTTTTTGAGAATTAGTGGCGTCGATATCGGTTTTTGAAAATAGACGGCGTCAGTGTCGGTTTTTTTTTTATAAAGTGCGTCGGTGTCGGTTTTTGAAAATTCGTGGCGTCGATATCGGTTTTTGAAAATAGAGGGCGTCAGTGTCGGTTTTTTAATATAAAGAGCGGCGTTATCGGGTTTTGAAAATAGAGGGCGGCTGTGTCGGTTTTTGAAAATTAGTGGCGGCGTTATCGGTTTTTGAAAATAGAGGGCGCCAGTGTCGGTTTTTTGTTAAAAAGCGCGTCGGTGTCGGTTTTTGAAAATTCGTGGCGTCGATATCGGTTTTTGAAAATAGAGGGCGTCAGTGTCGGTTTTTTAATATAAAGTGCGTCGATGTCGGTTTTTGACAATAGAAATGGTCGGTGTCGGTTTTTGAAAATAGAGGGCGTCAGTGTCGGTTTTTTAATATAAAGGGCGTCGATATCGGTTTTTGAAAATTAGTGGCGTCGTTATCGGTTCTTGCAAATAGAGGGCGTCAATGTCGGTTTTTTAATATAAAGTGCGTCGGTGTCGGTTTTTTGTTAAAAAGTGCGTCGGAGTCGGTTTTTGAAAATTAGTGGCGTCGTTATCGGTTTTTGAAAATAGAGGGCGTCAGTGTCGGTTTTTTAATATAAAGAGCGTCGTTATCGGTTTTCGACAATAGAAAGAGTCGGTGTCGGTTTTTGAAAATTAGTGGCGTTGTCTAAAATGTATTTGAGCGAACAGTTAATTTAACGGGAGTCTTTTAGATGGCGTTGTTTCTATAAAATGAATTATGTGACATTTTCCACCACTGAATTATTGTATATAGTTTATCACTGTGCGCAACAGATGGGGTTGTACAATGACGTATATTTTCTAGAAGTCGGTGTTAAGATTTTCTGTGATTTCATGACACTCCTTCAAACAATATTAAAATTTATTATATTCAACAGCAGTTCAGAGTTTTATTTCTTGTACAGTATTAACATCTGGTGCCGAAACCCGGGAACTAAGTAAAGTAGTGCGTGTAAAGTAAAGTGAAGAAGTAAACCGCGAAGTGAAGAGCGTATCTGGGACTTGTAAAATATCGCGAAGTGATCAAGACTTAGGAGTGATTGAATTAAAACCTTTTTTGAATAACAAACACTTGGAATATTTTTGCCAAAAAAAGACTTGCAAAAATATTACTCAAAATGGAGAAATTGTTATTGAAGCAAGAAGATATGTTCGAACATTTGAATAGAGCTTATTCAAACTATAAAAAGACGCCTAAAGATAGGCTCAAAATATCTTTTATAGAAGCAAGACTGGAGAACTTAGAAAGATTATTTGATAGTTTTGCGAACATTCACAGTGACATAGTCGGAAGTGTTAAAAGAGATGACAAGTTGAAACTACCTTATTTCACAGAGGATATTTATTTTCAATTTGAAGAGATGTACATTGATTATAAAACGAGGATAAAAGATGATCTCCGAAATTCTGATGTAAAGCCTTGTTCGTCTCAACAAATCGACAAATCTGATGAATCGAGTCTATCAAGAACTAAAGTCAAGTTGCCACAAATTCAGCTACCAAAATTTTCTGGATTATATGAAGAGTGGCAATCTTTTAACGATATGTTCATATCACTGATCCACCAGAACGCAACTTTGAGTGATGTACAAAAAATGCGTTATTTGAAGAGCAGTCTCACAGGTGAACCAGAAACCCTTCTTAAAAATTTCTCTACGACAGATTCAAATTACGAAGAAGCTTTTAAGCAACTGAATCGGCGTTACAACAACAAACGTTACATTTGCAATGAGATTATGAACCGATTGTTTTCACAACGAAACGTCACTGAGTCAGCGAATTCGATCAAACAACTTCTTGATATTACAACATCATCACTCAAATCTTTGAAAACCATCGGAATCAATACCAACTCATGGGATGTATTCATCAATCATCTGGTTTTATCACGGCTCGATCCTGAGTCACGAAAATTGTGGGAAATACAAGTCAGCCAATTAGATTCAGATGAATTGCCATCCTGGGAACAACTCACGAAGTTTTTAGAAACCAGATTCCGAACATTAGAGATGATAAATGGTAACAAGCCTGCGAACAAACCTCACAACGTGCATCCCAATACAATCACACCGAAAGTGTTTCATTCTACCACGCACAATGATAAGTTAAATACTAACTGTACGAGTTGTAAAGGTCAGCACCTTCTTTATCAATGCAAGCAATTCGGACAGCAGTCTCCTCAAGAGAGATCAGAGTTTGTACAATCAAGGAGGCTGTGCTTCAATTGTTTTGCACCTACACATTCAGTGAAAGAATGCCGATCATCGATGTGCTGCCGCCACTGCGGCAGACGTCATCACACACTGCTGCATATCGAGAGAAACAAATCAGCTGGAAATTCGTCTTCCAGCATTGAGAAAATTGAGACGACGAACCCTAATCAAGAACCTAACAAGGATACAGAGAA